>OX465597.1:219521015-220771015 GCA_950022295.1 Bromus sterilis
ACTGCTCTTAATGGATGAACGTTCGCAATATAACCATTTCGCGTTGGTTGGGTTGAAAGCGTATTTTCCAGGTTTACGCTTTAGCCAATATGAAAGCGTATTTTCTTCCAAAGAAGAAAGGAAAAAGCTTTCCCTGAGGGAAGACTTATTTTCCAATAATGCGCCTCCCCTTAAATCTCCCGTGCCCAGGGCTTCTCCCACTTACATGTGAGGCATGCGTCTCTCTCTCTCTCTCTCTCTCTCTCTCTCTCGCCTCCTCCTATCTCTTTCTTATATTTCCCCGCGACGGAACAAAGAGGATCCGAGGACAGCGTTGCCGCGGCCGATGGCCAGCACGAGAGGGTCGCCGTCGGGCTCCTCGGGCGCGGCTCACCGGAGGTCACCCGCCGGTGGCCGTGGTGCTTCGCGAGGCAGCCGACAGCGTCGTCGCACTACAAAAATATATGCTCATACATGACGTTCTTTAAAAGCTCGTGGCTGCATTCGTCATAAATCTATAACGATTTCACCCGAGATGGTCGTAAACCATTTGAGGGGATCAAATCCATATATAAATTACGACGATGTGAGTAAAAAAGGTCGTAACCGCATAAGACGAGATCATCATAAATTGAGCAACACAACTTACAAAGTTATTTTTAGTTGATTACGACCTATTTAGATCGTCATGACATTTATGACGATTATAATAAGGTCGTAACCTGTTCTAACTATGCTTACATTTCACTCGTGGGGTCGATTCGATCCCACCTCATCCATCTTTTTGATGTTCGTAGCTAGGTCTTCATGCTTGACAAAATTTTAGTAGATCTATGATGAAATAGCTACTTGTTTTCCTATAAATTATTTTTGTGATAAATAAAGCTTCACACTTGTGCACAATATTGGCATATTTCAACAAACTATGCCACGAGTGTGACCATAACATTGGTCATTTGGCTTGAAAGCCAAGCTTCTTTGTTCATGATAGCCCATTTTGTAAATGTTTTTTTAAGAAATGTTATGTATTCCAGATTTTTTTCCCTAAATGCTAGGTCACATAACATGGAACAACGCGAAGGGTTTCCCATTTTTTATGTGCGTTCCAAAATACTGTCAAAACTGTGGGCATGGATGTTCTTAGCTACGGGTGGAATCTTGGGAAACTCTTGGCGAATCTCTGATGAAATGGCTAATCGGGTAACTAACAATGATTTTTGGAAAAAATCTTGAGGAGACTATGAAGCATCTATAGTTCAAATTTGACTCGGTTCCAGTTGAATCGGTATAGATTTGTATTTTTTATGAGAGGTGTATGAAAAACATTTTACATGCAACTATTTGATTAATTGTACATAAAATATGGTCTAGTATTTTTGTAAATTAGTTTGCTACAATTTGTTAACATATATTTGGTAGTTTCTTAAAATAAAATTATTTTCGTTACTCAGAAAATGGAAAAAATTGTGAAAATAAAATGAAAACTTCCTTAAACAACATTGTTTACTATCCCAAGCTTCACACTGGTGCCCAATATGGGGACATTCCAACAAACTAAGTCACGGGTGTGACAATAACATTGGTCATTTGGCTTGAGAGCCAAGCTTCTTTATTCATGATAGCCCATTTTGTGAATGGTTTTTTAAGAAATGTTATGTATTCCAAGTTTGTTCTTTTCCCTATATGCTTGGTCATATAAAATGAGGCAACGCGAAGGTTTTCCATTTTTTTTTAATTTTTTATGCCCGTTTCAAAATATGGTCAAAACGGTGGGCATAGCTGTTCTTAGCTACAGGTGGAATCTTGGGAAACTCTTGGCGAATATCTAATGAAATGGGTACTCGGGTACCTAAAAATGATTTTTGGAAAAAATATTGAGGAAACGATGAAACATCTATAGTTCATATTTGACTCGGTTCCAGCTGAATCGACAGAGGTTTGTCTTTTTTATGAGAGGTGTATGAAAAACATTTTACATGCAACTATTTGATTAATTGTACATAAATTATGGTATAATATTTTTGTAAAATAGTTTGCTACAATTTGTTAACATATATTTGTACTTTCATCACAAATAAAACCTATTTTCGATACTCAGAAAATGAAAAATAATTTTTTATGCAAAGAAAATGAAAACTTCCTTAAACAACATTGTTTACTATCCCAAGATTCACACTTGTGCCCAATATGGACACATTTCAACAATCTATGCCACGAGTGTGGCCATAACATTGGTTATTCGGCTTTGAAAGCCAAGCTTGTTTGTTCATGATAACCCATTTTCGTAAAATGACACAACGTGAATGTTTCCCATTTTTTGTTTATTTGGAATTTTGTATACTCGTATCAAAACACGGTCCAAATAGCAGGCATGACTGTTCTTAGTTAGGAGTGAAATCTTAAGAAACTTTTGGCGAATCTCTAATGAAATGGATACTCGAGTACCTAAAAGTAATTATTGAAAAAATCTTGAGGAAATGATGATGCATATATAGTTCAAATTTGACCCGATTCCTACTTAATCGGCAGAGATTTTTGTTATGAGTGGTGTATGAAAATTTTACATGCAACTATTTGATCAATTATACATAAAATATATTCTAATATTTTTGTAAAATAGTTTGTTCCAATTTTTCAACATATATTTGATAGTTTCTTCACAAAATATCCTATTTTAGATACTAAAAAAATAAAAAATGATTTTTTTTTGCAAAAAAATGAAAACCGTCTTCAACAATATTTGTCACCATCCCAAATTAAAACACTTAGTTTACTTGTTTTCTTCTTTTTTCTATGATTTTTGGCAGTGTATTGTATTTTTTATTTTCTTCTCTTTCTCCATAGTAACCACACAAAATCCACCTAGAAACAAAAGTCCTTTTTTTTAAGTCTAGAAACAAAACTCTCATCGGTTGGACTACGACAAATTTTTGAGAAGGGCGGGCATGGGCGGGGAAACGAAATTTTATTTCCCTTAAACTCCCCACCGCGTGACCTCAAAGAAAAAAAACCACAGCGCGCTCGGCTTCGCCGAACCCTAAACATATTTCCTCTCCCCTCAACCGCCGCCGCTCTCCAGATCCCCAACTCAAACTCCACCTCTCCCCTCATCATGTCCGCACCGCACACCCCGCGTCCCACCTTTGCTCTCCCTCCCGGCCTCCCCACCTCTGATCCTTGAGATGGCAGCGGCACTCGCGAGTTTAGACGAGGATCCGTTGGACAAGTCTGGCCGCGCTGGCCGGATCCGTCTGACGAGGCACCGTTGCCGTCTCCACGTGGTGAGGTGGTCGAACTCGCAGGGCATGACGGACGACACGACTCCTCCGTCCCCGGCGCCTTCCATCCACTGGACACGTCGCTCCTGCTCCAGGCTCGTCGTCCCGGCTGACGGCCAGGTGCTCGTCAAGTAGGCACATATTCGACCTGGCCGCCCGGATCTGCACTCTAGCGGCCGACGACAGAGGAGGCGGTGGTCACTTTTTCCTCAGCCGTCATCGACCGTGGGAGGCCACTGCTTCCTCCATCAACCTCGTCCGAGATAGGAGGGGGCGGACCATTTCTACCTCCACCGTCTTCGACTGAGACAGGAGGGACCGGCACCGAGAGGGTCCTCGAGCAGCTTTGCGGTCAACGAAGACGAGGACAGAGCGGGGTGCCGCTCGTCTGGGACAACTCCGTTATCAAGTCCGCTCGTTAGTAGTTGTCTCGTTCGATTGGATCAATTGGGTCTTGTTTAGGGTCGAATGACAACTCTTTCTATATGATTTTTCATGCTTGCTACGGTCTGCTCTAGTTACACCCAATTGCACTGTTTCCTAAAACCCCCAACTTTTTAGGTTTACTGTTGCTGTTCTAGATACTGTCATGTGCTATACAGCTTAAGGCTTGCATATAATTGCCACACTAGGCTTAAGTTGATACTATGATTACTAAAAGATTCATTATGTCTTTTGTCGACCATGGACTGTATCCACTACTCACGGTAGGTAGTACTTGATAACATGATTCACTCTTCCCTTTATTAGCTAACTACCCCATGGTTGTTTCAACCAATAGACTGAATCTATGGTCTGTTTGGTTGCAGAACCTGAATAATACTAAATAGTCAATTTACTTGCACATAAGATATAGTTTGCACAATATGGCATCGACTGCTCTGCGTAGTTATTGAACTCACTCTGATTCATGAATGCTTACATGTCTAGTCTTGAGGTGCATCCTGATCCGCCGCACACTTACCTTGCCATGAAGAGTTGCGAGCTGGTGTGGGATGGAGGTGGCCGAGTTCGGCTCCTTCTCCATGGTTCTGCGCCGAGGTTTTCCAGTCACCGTCACCGTCTCCGCTTGGTCCGTTCTCCTTTCCTCCTGCTCCACACCGTCCACACCTAAAGCAAGGTAAGTCACTGGTGTGTGTTAAACCACCGTGCACTTCTCGTCTGACTTAACAACACTGGAATTGAACTAAGGTTGCACTCGCAGGTGCAGTTCATGGACGCAAAGGAGAATGATGCCTTAGATCAGTCCGAGAAGCCGTCATCGTAATCAGGTAGTGGGTGAATGTGGTGCTGCCGATGGAGGTGGACCCGTGGTGATAAGCCTTTTCTCCTCTCCTCACTTCTCCCACTACGGGATCATGGCCTTTGTGCCAGTCATGTAATTTTACTTTTTGTTTGGATATGTTGGCATGTTTCAGTGCAACTTAATTGCATGCATTAATTCTAGATCATATCCGTAAATGTTCTGTCAAGGTTTACAAATATCCACTTTTTCTATAGATGATATTATTGTGGTGGCTATCAATGCGATTCATGGGTAGGCTTTAGGTTGTTGTATCATTGTATTCCTTTACTCTGTACATGCCCTTTCCTGGTCTTAAGTTGAGATGAGGAATAGCATTCAGATTATCGATCTCGTGCTGACCATCATGTGCTTTTTGTTTAATACTTAGGTGTTGTGTGTCGGCCATCGAGGCGCAGCTATATATGACATTGATGATTTATCATCAGAGTCTGGTGATTAATATCGGCATGTTTAAGCGTGTGTATTGGGCTTTCTAAATATTCCATGGTATGTAGGTATGTACTTCTATAAATGAAATGACTCTAGGCCAACTTAGTATGTCAGTATACGTAAACATGTAGTTCATGGTGGAAACTAGAAAAGACACTTGCATGCAGCCCTTATTAACTATGTTGTTGCCTTTGATTAGTAATAGTTTATGTTTATTTTGTTAAGTACACTTTACCAATTGATTATGCCTGCTTTTAGGTTTACCTGAGAGGCTGGGACTCGCATTTCAAGTTTCTTTGTCAAGAAATGACTATAAGGATCTTTAAACTCCTAACATCCACTTTCTTGCTTGTGTTCAAGTCATGTCAAGATTCTTCGTTGCATGCTCATTCATCTGTTTGTGTAGATTATTAAAATATTGATTACACAATCTTCTATTTTCTTATTTTCAGTTTTACATTAGTTCTGAACTCTTAAATATCTAACATTGTTATCTTTTTCTTGTGTAGTCATATATATTTAAATATCCTGCTTTGTGAAGGCTTCACATTATGAGGAGTATCTTAATGTCCAGGTAACGAATATGTATATGATACCACACAATCTGCCTCCAATTGATCATGTGCACGTATTTTTCTATGGCTTGTGCTGAAATGTATAAATTCTGTCGAGCATATTTTTTTCTAGCTTGCGGGGTTCGTCCTAAGTTGAGAAAATTGTAGCTCACACAAATCTTTGTGGCTTTTATTACACAAAACACAAAAACAAAGTTACCCCAGATATGTGTCTTAATTTTTTCACATAGCCTAGCCAAATGATCAAATTTAGAGTGTTGACATGGTCTCTTACATGTGGAGCCTATCTTTTTTGTTGAGTTGGCATGCAACATGGAGGACATGGTGTATGGTGAATTTATAATGTGTTGTTTCACATAACACCATTGTTTTGTGGACTTGTTGCACATCACACACAAAATTCGACAGCATAACAACTGAATATGTCATTATTTGAGAAGCACAAGTATATCACAATATATCAATAGCATTTTAATGATAGAAAATATATCAAAAGGTGTCTAATGGTACATTACAAGCTGCTCCAAGTCAAGTGTTTCACTGGCACATACAAAAGATGAGTCTTCAGATTTTGCAATTGTTACATGGCCATGTCATTTCATACAAAGTTTAGGATTTAGTCTCAGATTTAGGCTGGTGTTAGATGCAAATTTCTCTCCTAAGTTTAAGTAGAATCAGCTACACATGTCATTTTAACAATCTAGCAGTAGCAAGTGGGGTAAAGATATCAATAGCAGCCATTGTCCTAAACTGAAGAATCTAAGAAGAATGCGTAGATTATAAACTGAATGTAAAGAGATTGTGTTTCTTACAGTTTTCCCGATAACAAGCACATCTATGATATGTTAGGTAAACCTGGGAATATTAGCTTATCTTCATGTATTAGAAATTTTAGCATTGCCCCCAATGTATTAGATGGCCAAGTTTCCACAACAGTAAGGTTCAAGAAGCTTTTCATCTACTCCCATACTTAATTCTGCTTTCTATAAATTATGTGACTAAATACTCACGAGCAAATACAGATCTTATTCTAATATTATGATGTTGTCATTATAGGACCAGTCATTATAGAACCAGATCATCCTAGACAAGTACTTCCGCACTAACGTCGTTGGGATCGCACGGTGGACTTCTACACGGGTGAGTGCAATGGCCCGCGTCAAATACGACGCGGACCGGATCTTCTTCAACTACAACAAAGTCTTTCATCTATTCACTGTAAGTCCTTGGTCTGTCCCACTCTCTTCCTTTGCTACATGATGTTGACCTCCATGGCTAAGATTTTCTAATTCCATGTCAATAAATGAATCTGTAGCCTTTAATGAATTCAATGTATGACTGTAATGAGAACTATATTGGGTGCACGAAATTGACACCCCAACCCACAATTTTGTTGTTGTGATGAATTAAATCTTGCATTGCATCTACCCATTGAATATTTGGCAGTGCGATATTCAGTTTTCACTAGACAATGTGCAGTTTTATTGTGGGCACGGGACCTGTGGAAATGATAGTTTGCAACATATTACAACCTGTTCTATAATCTCGGTATCTAAGTATATACTCATCTCAGCGTTTCATAAAATTTTCTATGAGAGCACCTCTCCATGAGCATATGACATAGAACAGACCTGTTTGAGCGCTTTCCAAATTTTATACGATATAGTTAGTGTCTTGTGGCCACAACAGATGAGAGTAGTAGTGGTGAAATTATTGCATTGCTTGCTTGCTGCTGTACGATGAAACTATTGCAATATTTTCTTGTTGCTGTAGCATGAAAATATTGCATTATTTGCTTGTTGATGTAGCATGAAATTTCTGTTGCTAACTGTAGTGTTTATAACTTGTAGATGTCACACGTTCATAAACGTGCTGGCTGCTGGAACAAGCTCTGGATGATGAAGCTAAAACAAGCATCAAGCAACGAGTAGCTCAATGGAGCTCGTTATTTTCTGATATTAGAAGACTAGATACTATGTATTATTGTAATTTAAAGTTTGGCTGTATTGTCATATTTTTTGCATTCATTACCTTTGTTTCACTTGATAGAAGTTTTTGTGCACTTGAAACAAATTTTGTAATAGCACATGGTTCGGTAGCAGATTTTTTGCACTTTGTTGTGTAATTTTTGTACCAGATTGTTCTACATGTTTGGTAGCAGATTGTGCGACAGATTTGGTAGCTGATTTTTTTTTGAGCTACAAGTTTTGGCTATATTTTCAGATTTTGGTTGTGCTCCAGTTTTTGGATATATATTATGAGATCTTGGAATGGGCTTCAAACATTGTGGTGTGGGCTGTCATTTATAGATGCTTTAGATTTATGTGTATGGGCTATTATTTATAGATCAATTAACAGCATGAAAAAAAGTTGCTGAATTCAAAACTGAAAAAAGGCCAAAACTGAACTGGACAAATGTATCTGGGCGCTAAAAGGCCAGGGCCCAATTTATAATTATCAAAAGAAATTCAAAAAATTTATGTCGAGAAGGGGTTTAAATATGCTAAGCTTCCAAAATAAGCCCAATAAAAAAAGGCCAAGAATTCAAAACCAGCCCATGTGATCAATTGAAATGGGTTGGGCTGATTTCAGCCACGACGTTTTGATTTCGTCGCAATGTTGCCCTATAGGACTTCCACGTAGGATTGGGTTAGAATGCCAACGACGATTTAGGATCGTCGTAAAGGTTAAGACGATACAGAAATCGTCGTGAAAGTTACGACGATTTCGACCAAAACGTCGTTGCTTTCAGTTTTTGAAGCCTCATTTTCGATGTTTTGTTTTTCGTCGTAAGATCGTCGTAAATTGAAAACTGTGACGATGTAGCGACGAAAATATAGACGTCTCAACTGGCCATGCCACGACGGCCATGGGCGGTGGGGAGCATAGAGGGGCTCCTGCGAGAAATTGGGAGAGGGAAGGGGGCTATGGGAGGCCGGGGAGAAGATGAGTGTGCCCGGGAGGCACGGGGGCGTCCATTTTATATGCGGCGGAGGAGAGTAGATAGGGATGGACGCCGTGTCATCCTTATCAGTGCACTGGGCTCGAGCGCGACTTGACCGACTGGATGGTGCTCGACATTAAGGCGGCACAGAGGTGGGCGCGCAGGGGAGGGATCCAGGGATGGGGGGGGTACGTGGATGGCCAGCTGGGGGACGAGGCTTCCTGAGCTCGTCGGTGTGGCGGGGATCTGGCGGGGCATCGGAGGTCGGCACGTCCTCTAGGGGCTAAGGGACACAGGTGGCATGGTCGAGCGGGACCTGCATGGAGTGGGGAGCACGGCATCAGTGCGTGGATAAGCGAAGGGATGCAGCGGGGCGGTGAACTAACAACACAAACAGTGTGCAGAGCCTGTGGGTGCATGCCATGGCCGTGGTCACCACGGCTACCACGTGTCCAACACATTTAATGGACCAGGGACCATTTCAACTGTGTAGTTGATGCATCCGGAGATGATTTGACATGGCTTGTATGACATTAATGGCATGGATTGACATGAAGTGATGTGGCCTTATGTCGGGACCCGGGGTTTGCGTATGTAATTGTAGTCACAACTCAATCATATGGAGAGCCAAGAGTCGTACCCACTTGTCTAAGCATACAAGGCCAAGCACAGAACACTCTCGGAAAGCATCGTACGTGAGGGGAATCCCATCCAGGACGGATGATCAACTGAGATGGGTCCTCATCGCCCGCACACAAGTATAAATGATTATGGGTGGTGAAATCCCATACTCCTAGACAAGTCGCCTCAACCATATTATCGATTGAATCATAACACTTACATAAACAGACTCCAGCCCGATCACTTAGTCGGGGTCTCGGGCGGGCTCAATCATACAACAAATTGTGCCACGTGACAGAGTCATGAGCAATCGAATCGCGATGCCCCAAGCTGCGCACATCTAAGGTCCACTTGGTGTATAAAAGACCTCCGGCAAGAACACAACTAAGCTATCGAACCCCACACTTGGACATGCATGTTATAAACATACACGCAGCAAACATGTCCAGTGTAAACAGCAGGTAATCACAACATGGACTCGACAAACTCATAGTCTTTATAACTTCTGCTAAACAGAGCAGACATAGTAGTTGTATTACAAGCAGAGATCACATGGTTGTGATCCAACATTACATCAAACATCAACGGAAGCAAATTATGTCTTAGTAAAGACAAATTTAACAAATGGCTTAAGAAGCCAGAAAGAAAATACAACGACCCTCCAGAGGGCACAGGCTGCTGTTTGGAACTATACGACCTGGTCCACGTCGAGCTCGAGGTAGAGGCCACCATCAGGGTCAGTGTTCTCGTCTCTAAAACTTAGAATAAGCAAACGTGAGTACAAAGTCGTACTCAACAAGACTTACATAGGAACTATCCTACTCATGCACATGTATCAAGGCAAAGTGAGGTGGGGTTTCATTGCAGAAATGCCAGCTTTGACTTGGCTAGTCCTGTACTATGAATACCAGAAAGAGGTAAGGAGCGTACACGAGTCCAAGTATCAAGTCTCCAACAAATACACCACTATGGTTACTTCCTCGACTTCCCCACGAGGAAGAACGCCACAACACTCACACTTATCTTGGAAAGTTTTAAGAGTAACCATTGAAGTTGTTTATGATCAAGTAAAGGTCTCCAAGTAGTCCATAACCGCGGACACGACTATTCGAATAGTTCATTAACCCTGCAGGGGTGTACTTCTACCCACAGGCCTCATCAGTTACCGCCTGGGGATGGACCCTTCAAGTGAGTACCGGCGAGGATGCTGCCACAACACTTCACTCACGGCACCATCTCTAGTCCTAGGGAATCGCCTATTTGAGTTGGGACCACGATCGGAATCCGGCCGATTTTTCCGATGCGGACTCAAACGTTCTGTGACTTCCATCAAGCTCAACTCGATCATGATCACTTGATTCAACGATCCCACAACCTACGTCCACCACTTACCTTGATGTACCTGATTGAGATCGTTTAAAGTTCGAACTACTTGCGAGTCCTGGACTTGGTCCGGGGTGACGTACTAGGTCAAGAGGGGTCAGTGAGCCCAATGTGTGGTCGTACTCTTAGTCTTGGATAACAACACAAGAACTCGGGCTTAAGGAAGTGTTCAACGAGACAACCCACTGTGTAATCCTACACAGCCTCTTATCGTTCACCTTGTTTAGGTCAAATTCACCAACACATTACCACCATCATTCACATGATCACTACCATCCCGACTCACAACAAAGTAGCCTCATTGTAACCTCTAAGAATGCAATAAGATGTAACAGTTGCAGGGGCCACATGATAACAAACAACTCCTAGATCTGCTATGATTGTGGTTTGCTTACTACTATGACAAAATGATAGGTCATGCAAAGGAATAGGTTCAACTAGCGGTAGAACGTATCATGGTGACATCCTAAACATGCATAAGCGAGAATGAGAGGGAATTGGGATTTTATCGACATGATCAAAGAGGGGGTGCTTGTCTTGCTGACGACCACGATGTAACACTCTTCTGACGTGAGGTTGAACTCATCTCCGAGATCAACTCTACCGAGAAGATGCAAACACCAAAGCACTGGAAGTAAAGCACACATTCAAAATATTGCAATGCAAATTCAATATGGCATGATATGATGATGAACATGGGTATGTTATGCTCCTGATGTTCCTGTGATATGTATTGCATTGCAATGGTTCAATTTGATTTGGTGTGGGCCTTTGATTTGAATTATGCCAAATATTCCATATAGAAAAATTCTACTGGTTCTTCAACAGAATCAATTCAAACATGGTTGGAAGTTGCATAGTTGGATAGAGAATTTTATTCTGATCAATTTTCATATAAAAAACATTTCAATCTGAGTTACAGTTTAAAAGTTATTCAAATTCAAAGTTTTGGATATTTTCTGTAATTTCTGTATTAATTAAATTAAAAGGATTATTGCATCAGCACTAGGTCATGCTGGCCTCATCTGCGTTGACTGGTCCAACTGACCAGTGGCGCCCGCCGGTCAGTGACTGGGGTAAATCCCCTCTGTTTAATTTAAACGGGGTTTAATTAGGGGGGCCTGGGACCCACGTGTCGTAGAGATAGGAGGGGGATTAGTGCATGGGTTAGGGCCTAATGGCCTCGGCTTGACATCGGTGGCCTCTGGCCACGGTGGCGCATCGCCGGAGTCGAGATCCTGGCCACGGGAGGGGTAGAGGAGGCCACCAGGGGGTGCCTCGAGCCCCGCCGCGTCTGGTGGAGCACGAGGGGGACCTTGAGGAGGCCCCGGGCAATGGCTGCGACGAAGGGCGCGGCAGCCGGGCTCTGATGCGGAGGGAAACGGCGTCGAGGGGTCGGGGAGAGCAACGGATAGGGGGATTTGAAGCGCGGAGCTCACTGGAACGCGAAGGCGTCGATGGGGAGGTCGGGGATGAGCTGGCCGTGGAGAATTTGGTGAAGATGCCCACGGCGGCCGACGGCGAGATGGTGAGCAAGGCGTCGTCCACGGGGCTCCTTTGGCTCGATTGCGTGCGCTAGAAGACGAAGTCGAGGGCGGCGAGTCCTCTGGACATGACGGAGCGGCGAGCAGGCGATGATGGCCGCGATAGCGCACGAGCAAGGTCTCCGGCGAGCTCGGGCAGGGTGCGACTTTGGCGAGGGAGAGAGAGCGGGTGACCAGAGAGAGGAAGAGAAGAAGATGGGAAAAGGGCCAGGGGCACTTCACGGCGAAGCAGGAGGTGGCACGGCGTGGGCATGCTCGCCACGGCGGCGAGCTGCCTGCCTGGCCTCAGGTAGAAGATGACCCCGCCCCTGGTGGGCTAGGCCGGCTAGGCTGGCTAGGCTGGTCAGGTAGGTGGGCCTTGCCCCCACTTTCTCTGTTTTTCTCTTTTCTTTCTTTTCTGTATTTTTGTTTTTTATTTGATTTCTAAACCAAACCAATTTATAAAATTCTAAAAACTTTTATGTGAGCTTATAGAACATATATAAGTCCACTCACAAAGTTTCAGAATTATTGGAATTTTCTTTATTAAATCCCAATTGCAAATACATTATTTAATTAATTTCCAAGGGCATTTTGGACTTTTAGAAAAATCAGAGAGCATGAAGTGGGACCCACTTCACTTGAAATGTGATCATGCCCATTTATGAGACTTTTCAAAAAGTTCAAACCATTTTTGGAAAAAGATTTTTGTCTGGCCTTTTATTAAAATTATTTTGACGCTTTTATCTTCCCCAATTCTTTTTATTTTGCAAAACTTTTCATGATGCAAAAGTGCAAGCTAGGTTAAACACAAACCTAATTTAGGGTTCTGACAACTCGCCCCCACTCAAAAGAATCTCGTTCCGAGATTCAGAAGTCGTCGGGAAGAGGTTGGGGTACTCAGCTCGTAGACGATCCTCTCGTTCCCAGGTAGCTTATTTCTCTGAATAATGTGACCACTGCACTTTGAGGAATCGGATCTTCTGACGCCCGGTGCTACGCTCGGCGTCATCAAGAATACGAACAGGGTACTCTCGATATGAAAGGTTATCTTCGAGATCAAGTGTTTCGTGGTCTACTTCGCGGATGGGGTCCTTGAAGCAACGCCTGATTTGAGAGACATGGAAGACATCATGAACCTGGGAGAGGGAGGGGGTAATTCCAATTGGTAGGAAACTTCTCCACGTTTAGCGAGAATGCAAAAGGGATCAATGTAACGTGGGGCCAACTTTCCTTTGATACCGAAGTGATGGTTACCCTTCAGAGGAGTAACCCGAAGGTAAGCCTTCTCATCCAGATTATAGCTTTCTTGCCTATGAGGACGATCATAATAGCTTTTCTGACGAGACTGGGCTGTTTTCAATTTCTCACGAACAATGCGAACCTTCTCTTCTGCATCTTGAATCATATCCGGTCCAAAGAGTTGTCTTTCACCGGTTTCTGACCAGTTTAGGGGTGTTCGATATTTCCGTCCATAGAGAAATTCAAAGGAGCCGTGCCCAAACTAGATTGGAAGCTATTGTTATACGCAAATTCGGCAAAAGGAAGAAAATTCTCCCATTTATTTCCGAAAGAGATAACACAAGATCTGAGCATGTCTTCGAGAATTTGATTGACCCTTTCTACTTGACCACTAGACTGCGGGTGATAAGCGGTGCTAAAGGAGAGGTGAGTTCCCATAGCATTCTGGAAAATTTCCCAAAATCGAGAAGTGAAAAGACTACCACGGTCTGAATTGATTTCCAAAGGAACACCATGAAGTGACACGATTCGGGAGACATACGAGTCCGCTAATTGGCTAGCAGTTATAGACTCGCGAACAGGAAAAAAATGTGCAACTTTGGAAAGTCGATCAATGACAACGAAGATGGCATCATTTCCTTTCTGGGTATTTGGAAAGCCAGTGATGAAGTCCATACTGACTTTATCCCATTTCCACTCGGGGATAGGCAAAGGTCTAAGAGTACCAACAGGTCTTTGATGTTCTGCCTTAACGCGACGACAAACATCACATTCAGCAATGAACTGAGCAATTTCTCTCTTCATCCTAGTCCACCAAAATCTCTGGCGTAGATCTTGATACATTTTCGTACCACCGGGATGAATCGAGATGGGAGATTCATGGGCTTATTTAAGGATCAGCTATCTAAGGTTCTTATTCTTCGGTACTACTATCATGTTCACAAAGTATACAACGCCTTCATTGTCTAGGTTAAAACATTTAGCCTTACCACTAGCAATGTTTTCTTTGATGTATCGGATACATCGAGCATGTTTTTGATTTGATCCTCAAGAGTTGGTTTCACTACCAAGGTGGAAAGGAATCCATAAGGAACAATCTCAAGATTAAGCTTCCGAAGTTCCTCATAGAGAAGTGGTTGATACTGTTGTAACATGAAGTTGTTACAATACGACTTACGACTTAGTGCATCAGCCATGACATTGGCTTTTCCTGGGGTGTAAGAAATTCCTAAGTCATAATCTTTTATCAACTCAATCCAGCGTCTTTGCCTGAGATTAAGATCTGGCTGGGTGAATATGTATTTGAGGCTATGGTGGTCGGAATAGATCTCACAACGATTACCAAGGAGGTAATGTCGCCAAGTTGTCAGGGCATGAACTACGGAAGCGAGTTCAAGATCATGGGTAGGATAGTTCTCTTCATGTGGACGCAACTGACGTGAAGTGTAAGCTACCACATGTCGATCTTTCATAAATATGCATCCTAACCCTTGCCGTGAAGCATCACAAAATATCTCGAAATCCTTTTTTGTGTCCGGAGGCGCAAGTACGGGTGCAGAAGTCAATCTCCTTTTTAGCTCTTGAAAGCTTTCCTCGCACTTGGGAGTGCATTGGAATTTCTTATCTTTCTTGAGGAGTTCAGTTAGAGGCTTTGCAACTTTGGATAAGTTCTCAACGAAGCGGCGACTATAGCTTGTTAAGCCAAGAAAACTCCTAAGTTTCTTAACCTATTCAGGCGGAGTCCATTCAAGGACAACCTGAACTCTCTTGGGATTGACAGCAATGCCTTTGGCAGAAATCATGTGGCCTAGATAGGTCACTTCTGGTAGCCAGAATTCACACTTTGAGAATTTTTCAAATAGGCGATGCTCTCGAAGTTTCATCAATACCAGCCTAAGATGCTCAGCATGTTCTTCTTCGTTCTTCGAGTATATCAGGATGTCATCGAGGTAAACTACGACAAACTTGCCCAAATACTCCATGAAGATCGAATTCATCAAGCGCGAAAAAGTGGCTGGGGCATTGGTTAAACCGAAGGACATGATGGTGTACTCATAAAGACCATAACGAGTAGTGAAAGCCGTTTTGGGAATGTCCTCGTTTCTGATTTTAATTTGATGATAGCCTAATCTCAAATCCATCTTGGAGAAGACAGAGGATCCAGCAAGTTGATCATAAAGATCATTGATCCTAGGAAGTGGGTACTTGTTCTTTATCGTTGCTAGATTTAGTGGGCGATAGTCTACGCACATCCTTTCTGTTCCATCTTTCTTCGTTACGAACAGAACGGGGCAACCCCACGGCGATGAGCTAGGGCGGATGAAGACTTTTGCCAACGAAGCTTCAAGTTGGATTTTAAGCTCAGCTAACTCACGTGGGGCCATTCTATATGGGCGTCTGGATATTGGGGCGATTCCTGGGATAAGATCTACCACAAACTCTACATATCTGCCAGGTGGTATGCCTGGCAGCTCTTCTGGAAATACATCCGGGAAGTCACGAACCACCGGAATATCTTCAATGTCAGGAAGGGGATGCACATTCAAAGAATGCAGCTGGGTTCTAGAGCTTGGTGAGGTGTAGTCAATTGTCTGGCCTGAAGGATGGGTGAGTTTAACTGACTTGGCTTTAAAATCAAGGACATCATTCTGTCTTGATAACCAATCCATTCCTAGGATGACATCAATGTATGAAGACTTGAGGGCTACAAGCTAAGCAAGGAATACTAGACCCTCAAGAGCGACTTCATTTTTATGACTCACCATGGTGGTGTGCCATTTAGATCCAGGGGCATGCACAACTAAGGGTGTGGATAACATCAAAAAAGAGATGTCATGTGATAGTGCAAAATCCTGGGATATGAACGAATGAGATGCTCCTGGGTCGAAAAGAACGGAAGCTGGGATGGAGTTGACAGGCAGGGTACCGAGTACAACATCGGTTGACTATGGGATTCCTCCTCATATACATGGTTCAGCCACCCATGTTCCTTAACAGGAGTGTGAACTTTGGATGTTTTGGGTTGTGGCTTATCACGACGAAAGGCTTACTTTGGATTAGGTGTGGTGGCTACATGATTTTGAGGACACTGTCGAACATTGCGGCCTAATTTTCCACATTGGAAACAAATACCACGTGGAACGAAAGGAACATGAGCACTTGATTGTCCAACAAAATTCCAAGGAGGAAAATTGGGTTGAGGTGGACGATATATGGTGGTTGATGGTCTAGAAGCACTTACAGCATGACTGACGTTACTGAAGGGAATCCAAACACAGCGTTTCCGAGAACCTGAGCTAGAAGATGGTGAAAACTCACGATCACGCTTACGAGACTCTTCGTACAACTCCTTTCCATACTCGGCCTTGAAGGATTTGTTGACTAACTCCTGGAAGTTGACGAACTCATGAAGATTCAGGTCATGACGAATGACGGGGCTAAGTCCCTTGCGGAAACTTTCCTGTTTCTTGGCATCGGTGGATACTTCTTCTTGGGCATAACGTGCTAGACGAGTGAACTCAGTCCTATACTCATGAACAGACATCTTTCCTTGGGCCAGATTGCAAAATTGTTCTCTCTTGCGCTCCAGCAGCTGATCCGGAATATGGTACCCTCGGAAGTCATCACAGAACTCTTGCCAAGTCACCACGTGACCTACAGGCTGCATTGCTACAAAATTCTCCCACCACTGAAGAGCAGCACCTTCCAGAAAGTATGCCGCGAATAGCACACGATCTCCGGGATTAACATGGGCTGTCTCAATCTTACGCTCGAGGGAACGAAGCCAATCATCGGCATCAAGGGGCTCAGAAGAACATCGGAATATTGGCGGGTTAAGGAGAATGAAGTCCTGGATGGTAACAACACTATGGCGCTGACGAGAAGTGTTATTTTCAATACGCTCTAGAAGACGTGTCTGATCACGACGATTCTGCTCAGCCTCCATCATGATTTCCTCCGCAGAAGGCGGTGGTGGACGATCTTCATCATCTCTATTACCGGGACTGAAATCAACACAACGATTTCCACCTGACATTCTATGTGATAAGAATCAAAAATCAGAATAGGTTTTATGATATACTTCTAAGCTAAACCAACAATACTATAATGCAACGACATCGAAGTCACAGTCGGACAACATAACGGCTGTGTCGGGGTGAAAATGAGACAACCAGCAAGATAACAGACATCACTTCCCTAGAACCTATGGAATGATGACTTTGGAAGACCACAACACTCCTACAGCTACAAAGAATCAAACAACGAGATGTCCTAGTAAAAGACATAGATGAGCCTAGTCCTATCTTCCCGTAGAACAAGATGAGGGCACTAGTGCAAAACAGGTCATTAGAACCGGTTCTAGGGTGCCTTTAGAACCGGTTCTAAAGGCTCGGTGCTAAAGAGTAAAGCCTTTAGAACCGGTTCCCCACGAACCGGTTCTAAACCAGCTCCAGCCAGGCCATGTGGTTGCACGGCAGCGCGAGGGCTTGGGCACCTTTAGCACCGGTTGGTAACATAAACCGGTTCTAAAGGTTTCGTGGTTTAAGGGTTTAATAGTTTTGTTTTTGGATTATTAATTAAAGGTTCTCCGCAATCTTATTATTTAATGAAGATGATCAATATATGAATATATCAAGCGGTTCCTGCGTCATACACTTACAAGATGTGTATCTCGGTACATATGCTTCACAACATCTCATACACACAGACAATATAGTATAAATATATCGATCACATCTCATATATATAGGACAATATATAATTTAATTTCAATAAGAACAAGTACGAAAGCCATTATATCCAACACAAAGATTTTTCCTAGTTTAACTTCGATAACCTAATTTGTTCAGATACACTACTACTAAATATATATATAGGACATAATTCTTCGAATTCACTCCTAATCAAACACGCGAAGGTAACAAGAAATAAACCCAAAAAGGAAGTCCATATTCTCCACGATAGAGGATAGAGAACAACATGTCTCCAGGTTTTGGCTTCTTCTGGACCACTATCTTTAACCAAGGTTTGATTTTGACACAACCACCTGATCCACTTTCAGTGTAGTAATCATGTTGGAAAGGTTTTGTCCAAGGCCGTGCACAAACAATTGTAACTTCGCCTTTAAATCCCAGCATCCATTTAGGCGTACAAGTTTGCGGTATCTTCTGTTGAAGACCATACATATTAGTAGCATAGTTATCAATGAGTATAATTAATAAAATGTATTTTTGAAGAAGATATAGGCTACTGAGAGAGAATGATAAAAATCATACCAGGCTAGGCCATTTAAGCATATAGTCCTTCAACTTAAGGACAAATGGCACATATGCTCCAAAAGGACGGCAAGCCCTTAAATAGTTCGCATACGCAGGTACCAATTTAATAACTTCGATAAATGCATGTTTTTCATTCATACTTAGGTCGAAGCCATTGTTATAGAAGGTACAATAAAAAATATCTTGTACTTCTTCCGTGGCAAGAACATAAGCTGGCAATTATAAATGAGTTGTCAAACATTTGCAGCAAAGAAAAATAAGTGGTAGAAGTAACAAAATTGTTGTTTAACAAACTCACATGAACATCGAACTGGAATCATGTCGCCTAGTTCCATCAAAATTTTATCATCACGAAAAACATTGGATCCTCGATGGCGGCATCCAAGATCAAATGCTATTTTCATATTATCATGAAATGCATATGTCTTGCATAATGCATCCCATTTTGAACAGACAAAGAATGTGGTATTTGGTTGATTAATGATCTTAACCTTAAGAACGAAATGTTTCATCTTAATGTTAAGTTCTTTACTAATAGTTTCATCGAAATATTGAATAGTGATCTTGTCACAAACGTGGCGTCTTGCAAAGCAAGGGATGCACTAGTTGAATTAGAAAAAAATGATACATTATAAACATAAACTTATGTCATGCATGCATGCACCATAACAAGAACATGTCGTGCAAGTTACATACCGCAACATTTTGGAACCAGGACCTAAGCGTGATGAAGAAGTATGTGTCTGCTTCATCAAACACGGGATCGTTGCATCGACCCGAGTCGTCTTGACAAATCTCACACTTCGGATGAGACATACTATGTGTTCATAATTATAAAATTAATTCAAAGTAATAAAAATATAATGAAAATTATAAAAATATAACATGATAAGTAATACAAATTGTGCCTCATTGGCCCATCTCCAATATGTAATTTAATCATCGACATTCTAGAAAGGAAGAAAATAGTGATGAACCATAATATATATGAATGCAACAATTATATCACTAATACATATATCAAGTAATCTAGCAAATTAATAGCATCAACAATTTATTAATGGCATCTAGCAAAAATTCTACAAAAATTTCATCTACAGGCGCTGGCGGCAAGTACGTTCGACCATGGCGGCCACGTACGACCATGGCCACGGCGGCGGGCCGGGGAGGTCGACCATCTACGGCCATGGCGGACACTACGGCCATGGCCACGGCGGCTACGGCCGGCGGCAAGTTCGACCACGGCGGCGCGGATCTATAGAAAAAGTTTGACCACTACGGACCATGGCCACGGCGGCGGGCAGGTGGACGTACGCTGGAGAGGGCGATGGTGACGGTGACGGGGAAGGCGACAGCGGCGAGCAGCATCCTGGCGGCGTGGACGGCGACGGCGACGGTGTCGTCGGCGAGGAAGAGCAGCAGCCTGGCGGCGTGGTGTGACGAATTGAAGCGGTGGGCGGAACTGACGCCAAGTGCGGATATATATACCATGGAAGTTTAGCACCGGTTTGTAGCAGCAACCGGTGCTAATGGACCTTTAGAACCGGTTTCAGCCACAAACGGGTTCTAAAGGTCAACAATTTCATCAATTTTTCGGCCAAAAATACACGCGGGAAGGGGAGGGACCTTTAGCAGCGGTTCGTGGTTGAAACCGGTTCTAAACCTTTATTTTTTAGATTTATATTTGTTTTTATATTTTGACTAGCTATTAAAATAATTGGAGTTTTTTAATAAATCTTTTTCTTTTAGGTTAAAACATAATTATAAATATTCTGTTAGTGGTAGTGGTTTTCAAATTTAAATAGTTTCAAGCTGAATTCTTTTGAAATACTAGTTTGTGAAATACTTTAAAATAGTCAATAAATCAATAAATGCATGAAAAATAGAAAATGAAGTCAGAAAGGGTTGAAATTTTAGTATGTGGCTTTGAATGTTGCATATTGAATGCAAAACAAAGTCTTGAGTTGAAATAATTTTAGAAAAATGAAATGTCTTTGTAACAGATGAGTTTTCATTTGAAACCCTTATACTTTGAAAGAGATGGTCCAGTTTGTACACGAAGTGCATCAAGTTTTTGCCGTAATCATCTCAACTTTTGCACACATGTTATGTGGGTGAAATGATGATACCTTGCCAAGTTTCAACCTTTTCTGGGGGCAAATGTCTTGGTTCCAGCCAAGAACCTCGCTCCTGGCCCACAAGCATTAGTTCCGGTTTGTGGCTCGACCCGGGACTAAAGGCACGACCACAAGCATTAGTCCAATTTCAGGGTCATTTAGCTCAAAATAAATCATTAAATGCATGAAAAAGAGCAAATGGTGCCGGCGACGCGGAAAACTTAAAACATTCAACAAACTTAACATCTCAAACCTAGAACATAAAAAAACTACTCCTCCTCGTCGTCGGAGAAATCGTCTTCGGTGTCGGAGCTGATGTCATCCTCCAGCGCTATCCAGCGGGGGTCACCGAGGGGCCAGTTGGCGGCGCCTCTCGCCAGTTCCTTCTCCGCCATCGCCTTGGCCGCCCACCGCTCCTCCCGCCATTCATGACGCTCCTGTCGCCGGTCCGCGCTCTCGGCCGCCAGCCTCGTCCAGTGTTCCGCCTCCTCCGAGACTTCACGGGGATGGCTTGCGTACCAATCCTGCACGGCACGCTGGTCCTGCTCCGAGGTCAGGCCGAGCACCGCTCGTCGACGATGGAGGCGGTGGTCCTCTTAAGTGAGGAGGAGCGGCAGATCTGCCATGTCCTCCACCTCTTCCAAGCTGCGACAGTGGCGGTTATTCATCTCCGCGCGCGGGCGGCCGAGCCTCCAATCCGCAACGTCGTATGCGCGGGCGGCTAAATATGCATGCCAGAACCTGCCGAGACACACACGCTCGTTGTTTGCGCAAGTGATCACCGCCATGAATGTGCCGTCCGAGCGCTCGCGGACGCCGTGGTAGCTTGGTTTGCGGCAGCGAGGCGGCATGGTGGCGGTGGCGCGGAAGGGGAAAGAGTGCACGAGAAAAGAACTAGTGGCGACTGTCGTTGCGTGGAGTCCTCTTCCAAGCGCTTTTAACCGTTGGATCAGACTTCTGAGCCGTTGGATCCAACCAATCAGGAAGAAGCACACGGATCGCGTGTTTCTTTCAAGCGCTTGTGAGTCGTTGGATCAGGCTTCTGAGCCGTTGGATCCAACCAATCAGAAAGAAGCACACGTATTTTAGTATGTGGCTTTGAATGTTGCATGTTGGATGCAAAAAAAGTCTTCAGTTGAAATAAGTTTAGAAAAATGAAATGCCTTTGAAACACATGTGTTTTCGTCTGAAACCCTCGTAATTTAAAAGAGATGGTCTAGTTTGTACACGAAGTGCATCCAGTTTTCGTCGTAACCCTCTCAACTTTTGCACACATGTTATGGTAAAATGATGATACCATGCCAAGTTTCAACCTTTTCTAAGTTCAAAAAATAGCAAATGAAGTCGGAAAGGTCTTTAGAACCGGTTTCAACCACAAACCGGTACTTCAAGCGCTTTGTTTCTTTCAGCTCACCTCGACCAATCAGGAAGAAGCACACGGATCGCGTTTTTCTTTCAATTGCTTTGTGAGTCGTTGGATCAGGCTTGTCGTTGCCTATATATAGCCCACCTCTTGGACATGTTCGACACTCATTTCATAGGCCGAATACAAATCATTCGGATTCACCTGGTTGCGGTCTGACGGTGCTTTTGATATGCGGGCACTCACGAGAGCCACACCGTCGGGCTGTAACCAGGTGAAACCGTGTGTTTTGTTGATCTTATATATATCTAGTTAGAAATCTTTCACTTCATCGACCAAATACAAACCATTCGGATTCGCCTGCATACGTTCGACGGTGCATTTGATATGTTTGCACTCATGAGCCACCGTCGGGCTTTATGCAGGCGAAATCGTATGTTTTGTTGATCTTACATATATCTAGCTAGAAATCTTTCACTTCATATCGACCAAATACAAATCATTCAGCTGTATGCAGGGGAAACCTTGTGTTTTATTTGGTTGGAAAAAAAAGTGTAGCAATTTCATTATAGGATGTCAACGGAAGATTACTCCACACTCTGTACACCATAAAGAACAATTTCGGTTAAGCCCTTATTGGTTGGCAAATCTAGCAATCTTCCCATCAATCAAGGTTCAACCGAAATTTCCTTTACAGTATACAGCATATAGATGAATCACTCGTGGACAACCTTTATTAAACTTGCTATGCTACGATAAGTCGACACTGACCCGTGCTTATAAACCGGCCGAACTCGTCTTCGGTTAGCGAGGTGGTACTAAACTTAGTGCACCTTTAGAACCGGTTTGTACTACCAACCAGTTCTAATGCTGCTAGGTGGCCCGCACGCCGAACGGCAACCTGCCACAGCATCTTTAGAACCGGTTGGTAGTACAAACCGGTTCTAAAGGGGCACTGGCAGGGCACCCCTGGGCGGCTAAATATGCATGCCAGAACCTGCCGAGACACACACGCTCGTTGTTGGCGCAAGTGATCACCGCCATGAATGTGCCGTCCGAGCGCTCGCGGACGCCATGGTAGCTTGGTTTGCGGCGGCGAGGCGGCATGGTGGCGGTGGCGCGGAAGGGGAAAGAGTGCACGAGAAAAGAACTAGTGGCGACTGTCGTTGCGTGGAGTCCTCTTCCAAGCGCTTTTAACCGTACACGATTTTGAATCCAACCAATCAGGAAGAAGGACACGGATCGCATGTTTCTTTCAAGCGCTTGTGAGTCGTTGGATCAGACTTCTGAGCCGTTGGATCCAACCAATCAGGAAGAAGCACACAGATCGCGTGTTTCTTTCAAGAGCTTGTGAGTCGTTGGATCAGGCTTCTGAGCCGTTGGATCCAACCAATCAGAAAGAAGCACACGTATTTTAGTATGTGGCTTTGAATGTTGCATGTTGGATGCAAAAAAAGTCTTCAGTTGAAATAAGTTTAGAAAAATGAAATGCCTTTGAAACACATGTGTTTTCGTCTGAAACCCTCGTAATTTAAAAGAGATGGTCTAGTTTGTACACGAAGTGCATCCAGTTTTTGTCGTAACCCTCTCAACTTTTGGACACATGTTATGGTAAAATGATGATACCATGCCAAGTTTCAACCTTTTCTAAGTTCAAAAAATAGCAAATGAAGTCGGAAAGGTCTTTAGAACCGGTTTCAACCACAAACCGGTACTTCAAGCGCTTTGTTTCTTTCATCTCACCTCGACCAATCAGGAAGAAGCACACGAATCGCGTTTTTCTTTCAAGCGCTTTGTGAGTCGTTGGATCAGGCTTATCGTTGCCTATGTATAGCCCACCTCTTGGACATGTTCGACACTCATTTCATCGGCCGAATAAAAATCATTCGGATTCACCTGGTTGCGGTCTGACGGTGCTTTTGATATGCGGGCACTCACGAGAGCCACACCGTCGGGCTGTAACCAGGTGAAACCGTGTGTTTTGTTGATCTTATATATATCAAGTTAGAAATCTTTCACTTCATCGACCAAATACAAACCATTCGGATTCGCCTGCATACGTTCGATGGTGCATTTGATATGTTTGCACTCATGAGCCACCGTCGGGCTGTATGCAGGCGAAATCGTATGTTTTGTTGATCTTACATATATCTAGCTAGATATCTTTCACTTCATATTGACCAAATACAAATCATTCAGCTGTATGCAGGGGAAACCTTGTGTTTTATTTGGTTGGAAAAAAAAGTGTAGCAATTTCATTATAGGATGTCAACGGAAGATTACTCCACACTCTGTACACCATAAAGAACAATTTCGGTTAAGCCCTTATTGGTTGGCAAATCTAGCAATCTTCCCACCAATCAAGGTTCAACCGAAATTTCCTTTACAGTATAAAGCATATAGATGAATCACTCGTGGACAACCTTTATTAATCTTGCTATGCTACGATAAGTCGACACTGACCTGTGCTTATAAACCGGCCGAACTCGTCTTCGGTTAGCGAGGTGGTACTAAACTTAGTGCACCTTTAGAACCGGTTTGTACTACCATACGGTTCTAATGCTGCTAGGTGGCCCGCACGCCGAACGGCAACCTGCCACAGCATCTTTAGAACCGGTTGGTAGTACAAACCGGTTCTAAAGGGGCACTGGCAGGGCACCCCTGGGCTGGGGGCCCATCACACGAACCGGTTCTAAAGCCCGGAGCCACGAACCGGTTCTATTGGGCCAGTAGAACCGGTTCGTGTTCGAACCATGACCTTTGCTCATATCCAAAGGCATGTTTTGTACTAGTGGGGTGACTCAGAACTCAGATCGATAAGGGTAAGGAGAAAAAGAAGTCTTACGTTGTTCCCATATACCAAAAGTAACTATATAACTATAGAATGCTAGACTCGACTTCGACCAAGGGTTTGATAATCCTAAAGACAGTCCTGCTCTGATACCAAGTCTGTCGGGACCGGGGTTTGCATATGTAATTACAGTCACAACTCAATCATATGGAGAGCCAAGAGTCGTACCCACTTGTCTAAGCAGACATGACCAAGCATAGAACACTCTCGGAAAGTATCGTACGTGAGGGGCATCCCATCCAGGCCGGATGATCAACTGAGATGGGTCCTCATCGCCCGCTTACAAGTCTATATGATTATGGGTGGTGAAATCCCATACTCATAGACAAGTCGCCTCAACCATATTATCAATTGAATTATAACACTTACATAAACACACTCCAGCTCGATCACTTAGTCGGGGTCTCGGGCGGGCTCAATCATACAACAAAGTGTGCCACGTGACAGAGTCACGAGCAATCGCATCGCGATGCCCCAAGCTGCGCACATCTAGGGTCCACTTGGTGTATAAAAGACTGCCGACAAGAACACAACTAAGCTATCAAACCCCACACTAAGAAATGCATGTTATAAACATACACGCAGTATACATGTCCAGTGTAAACATCAGGTAATCACAACATGAACTCTACAAACTCATAGTCTTTATAACTTTTGCTAAACAGAGCAGACATAGTAGTTGTATTACAAGCAGAGATCACATGATTGTGATCCAACATTACATCAAACATCAACGGAAGCAAATTATGTCTTAGTAAAGAAAAAATTAACAAATGGCTTAAGAAGCCTGAAAGAAAATACAACGACCCTCCAGAGGGCACAGGCTGCTGTCTGGAACTATACGACCTGGTCCACGTCGAGTTCGAGGTAGAGGCCACCATCAGGTTCAGTCGTCTCGTCTCTAAAAGATAGAATAAGCAAACGTGATTAAAAAGTCGTACTCAGCAAGACTTACATAGAAACTATACTACTCATGCACATGTATCAAGGCAAAGGGAGGTGGGGTTTCATTGCAGAAATGCCAGCTTTGACTTGGCTAGTCATGTACTACGAATACCAAAAGAGGTAAGGAGTGTACACGAGCCCAAGTATCAAGTCTCCAACAAATACACCACTATGGTTACTTCCTTGACTTCCCCACGAGGAAGCACGCCATAGCACTCACACTTATCTTGGAAAGTTTTAAGAGTAACCATTGAAGTTGTCTATGATCAAGTAAAGGTCTCCAAGTAGTCCATAACCGCGGACACGGCTATTCGAATAGTTCATTAACCCTGCATGGGTGTACTACTACACACACGCCTCATCCGTTACCGCCTGGGGATGGATCCTTCAAGTGAGTACCGGCGAGCATGCTGCCACGACACTTCACTCACGGCACCATCTCTAGTCCTAGGGAGTCGCCTATTTGAGTTGGGACCACGATCGGAATCCGGCCGATTTTTCCGATGCGGACTCAAACGTTCTGTAACTTCCATCAAGCTCAACTCGATCATGATCACTTGATTCAACGAGCCCACAACCTACGTCCACCACTTACCCTTATGTACCTGCTTGAGATCGTTTAAAGTTAGAATTACTTGCGACTCCTGGACTTGGTCCGAGGTGAGGTACTAGGCCGAGAGGGGTCAGTGAGCCCAATGTGTGGTCGTACTCTTCGTCTTGGATAACAACACAAGAACTCGGGCTTAAGGCAGTGTTCAACGAGACAACCCACTATGTACTTCTACACAGCCTCTCATCGTTCACCTTGTTTAGGTCAAATTCACCAACACGTTACCACCATCATTCACATGATCACTACCATCCCGACTCACAACAAAGTAGCCTCATTGTAACCTCTAAGCATGCAATAAGCTGTAACAGTTGCAGGGGCCACATGATAACAAACAACTCCTAGATCTGCTATGATTGTGGTTTGCTTACTACTATGACAAAATTATAGGTCATGCAAAGGAATAGGTTCAACTAGCGGTAGAACGTATCGTGGTGACATCCTAAATATGCATAAGCGAGAATGAGAGGGAATTGGAATTTAATCGACATGATCAAAGAGGGGGTGCTTGCCTTGCTGACGATCACGATGTAACACTCTTATGACGTGAGGTTGAACTCATCTCCGAGATCAACTCTACCGAGAAGACGCAAACACCGAAGCACTTGAAGTAAAGCACACATTCAAAATATTGCAATGCACATTCAATATGGCATGATATGAAGATGAACATGGGTATGTTATGCTCCTGATGTTCATGTGATATGTATTGCATTGCAATGGTTCAATTTGATTTGGTGTGGGCCTTTGATTTGTATTATGCCAAATATTCCATATAGCAAAATTCTACTGGTTCTTCAACATAATCAATTCGAACATGGCTGGAAGTTGCATATTTGGATAGAGAATTTTATTCTGATCAATTTTCATATAAAAACATTTCAATCTGAGTTACGGATTAAAAGTTATTCAAATTCAATGTTTTGGATATTTTCTGTAATTTTTGTATTAATTAAATTAAAAGGATTATTGTAATTTCTGACGTCATCTGCGTTGACTGGTCCAACTGACCAGTGGGGCCCGCCGGTCAGTGACTGGGGTTAATCCCCTCTGTTTAATTTAAACGGGGTTTAATTAGGGTGTCCTGGGACCCACGTATCATAGAGATAGGAGGGGGATTAGTGCACGGGTTAGGGCCTAATGGCCTCGGCTTGACGCCGGTGGCCTCTGGCCACGGCGGCGCATCGCCGGAGTCGAGCTTCCGGCCACGGGAGGGGCAGAGGAGGCCACCAGGGGGTGCCTCGTGCCCCGTCGCGTCTGGTGGAGCACGAGGGGGACCTTTATGAGGCCCCGGGCCATGGCTGCGACGAAGGGCGCGGCGGCTGGGCTCTGATGCGGAGGGAAACGGCGTCGAGGGGTCGGGGAGAGCAACGGATAGGGGGATTCGAAGCTCGGAGCTCACCGGAACGCGAAGGCGTCGACGGGGAGGTCGAGGATGAGCTGGTCGTGGAGAATTTGGCGAAGATGCCCACGGCGGCCGGCGGCGAGATGGTGAGGAAGGCGTCGTCCACGGGGCTCCTTTGGCTCTACTGCATGCGCTAGAAGACGAAGTCGACGGCGGCGAGTCCTCTGGACATTACGGCGCGGCGAGCAGGCGACGATGGCCGCGGCAGCGCACGAGCAAGCTCTCCGGCGAGCTATGGCAGCGTGGGACTTTGGCGAGGGAGAGAGCGCGGGTGACCAGAGAGAGGAAGAGAAGAAGGAGGCCGACTCCAGGGCGTCCAGGCCAAGGGGAAAAGGGCCAGGGGCACACCACGGCGAAGCAGGAGGTGGCACGGCGTGGGCATGCTCGCCACGGCGGCGAGCTGCCTGCGTGGCCTCGGGTAGAAGACGACCCTGCCCCTGGTGGGCTGGGCCGGCCAGGTTGGCTGGGCTGGTCAGGTAGGTGGGCCTTGCCCCTCTTTCTCTGTTTTTCTCTTTTCTTTCTTTTCTGTATTTTCTTTTTTGATTTGATTTCTAAACCAAACCAATTTATAAAATTCTAAAAGCTTTTATGTGAGCTTATAGAACATATATAAGTCCACTACCAAAGTTTCAGAATTATTGGAATTTTATTTATTAAATTCCAATTGCAAATACATTATTTAATTAATTTCCAAGGGCATTTTGGACTGTTAGAAAAATCAGAGAGCATGAAGTGGGACCCACTTCACTTGAAATGTGATCATGCCCATTTATGAGAATTTTCAAAAAGTTCAAAGCATTTTTGGAAAAAGATTTTTGTCTGGCCTTTTATGAAAATTATTTTGAGGCTTTTATCTTCCCCAATTCTTTTTATTTTGCAAAAATTTTCATGATGCAAAAATGCAAGCTAGGTTAAACACAAACCTAATTTAGGGTTCTGACACCTTATTAAATGCAACAGGTGTTTGTGCAGGACTTCGGGAGGATCAGTTGGTGCAAGGTGCTGGAACTTGGGTCACAACAATAAACTAGGGTTAATCTCTACGCAAGATTTGAGCTCAAATGGACCAATGAAGATAGCACTTCCTTTGAAAATGTGCCATTGGGGCAGAAGGTGTTTGTGTTGTGGTGTGGCTAGCACACTGCTCCCCTTGGAATGATTTTTGGCTGAGGTTAATCATCCACTAGGGTGAGCAATTGTACAAAGTTTCAGCACAAATGGGCAAGGCTAGCTTGCACTTCCTTCACAAAGTTGTCTGCTGGACAAAAAAATTGTGATTTTTTTGAGGCATATTGGCTTGGCCATTGCGGATGAAACTTGGCACAACACCATGATATGGCTAAGAGAGATGGCACAAAAAGTTTGGGAAGCAATGGGCAGATATAAATAACACTTCCTTCACAAAGTGCTATTCTGCCCTATATTAGGAAATGGAAGCTATGCTCAAACTTTGAACTATGGAACCCCATGTTCTGATGGGCTATGAGCACACATGGGTACATGAAGATCCACAATTGATTTGTGGGTCAATAGGTCAAGGAAAATATAGGTTCCTTTGCAAAAACCGAGGCAGGATTCTGCTGTCCTGATTTTAAATCAGGGCTCCCGATGGCGTCTTGGTTGATCCAAACTTGAAGAAGGGCAGAGAAAAGTGTTGCAAGGTCGAGGATAGTCTGGGTTCATCTTGTTATATACCAGACTCTAGTGGAAAAATTCAGGAAGGAAAGCTAGGAAGGAATAACATCACAAAAATCGATAACCCGATTTTTGGGGTATTACACATATCCAAGTTCGTGTCGAGGGACGCGAGCTTGGTTGGGATACTGAGGTATTTTCCGCTAGCGCAATTCACCAAGGCTCGGCCAGCCGAGTGCCTTGGGGCCATTTAGCTTATCATGCCTCAAAAAACTATCTCTTATGAACAAACAAGCGATGACTCGCAACAACGTGGCACACGTACTATGCTGATTACAGGTTTGAGTCCCTGTGCGACTCTCCAAGTCACCTAGGCAATCAGGGGCTACTGAAGAGGGGATACCCCCACGAATCCTATGCATGAGGGTACCTGGTGCGTGTCAAGACGGACGGCCCGATATAAGCCTAGACTGTCCCTCTCGAAACACCAACGACAGCACCGACATAGGAGTCCTCAGTGTTATGGAAACTAAGACATGGCGTCCGAGACTAAAGCTAGATTAGGAAACTACCTCTGAAAACCTAGATGGACTCCTTGCGACCCATCCTAATATGTAATGGCTAGGAGAGGGGACGTCTAGGGCATCAAATCTCATAGCCACACCTCCGGTCTCGAGTAATCTCGCCTTGACCTCCACTATAATCGCCTCCATCATAATACAAAAGAGCAGGAAGTAGGGGTTTTACCGATCGAGGTCCCTAAACCTGGGTAAATCCCTGTCTCCTGTTAGCCGACGAGCATCACCAACCTGCACCTCCCTCTATGATCTAAACCTAGGGTACATTACCATGGGATTTTCCGAGGCCGATCCTCGTCGCGCACCTTCATCATTGACTTGAAACTTTCCCAATGGGTGCACACATTACGCATACATAGGTGAACTCTCTCATTCATGTGTGTGTGTCCGTTGGGGCCTATCATAAATGGTTCACTACTTGACCCTCCACTCTCGTGAATACAAAGGTTTGACGGAGATATATGTGCACCGAGGAGGAAGTCAAGCACATGGGAACACTATGCCACCCGCGAGGGAAGCATCAAAGCAAAACCGAAAGTGATGATCCTCACATGAAGAAACTTCTTGGAGGGACTAGTACAAGTGATAGAGAGAAGGGCACAAACACTTCACTACCACTCATCCACATGAAAGCCTATGAGTATGGGTGAACTAATGCGGCGGTACCGCATCGGTTGCACCAAAATCTGGTTGAGCTATACAACGCCTTCCTGCATGCAGCATGAGAAAAGTGTCTATGTATCCTTCTCTCTTTATCTCACTCTCTCTCTCTCTTCCCCACTTACCCCTTCAGTTAACTAGACTATATATACCCCCACCTCGCTTTGCTCCTGTACTTCTCCAATGGGGTCTTCCACCTCTAGGCTTCTACCACTACTTGGGGAGAGAGGCTTCATCTATGGTTGATATTACGACCTCCATGTTATTTCACTTGAGGAAGACTAGATCTCTCTTTCGCTCTCTTTGTCAAGATCCACCTCTCGTATAGATTTGTAGTAACTACCTTTGTATCTTTCCTTTTGTTGTTGTTGGATCTTGGTGTGTTGTATATGGGGATGATTTGAGTAGCTATTGCTAGATAATCTTGTTCTTCTTCCTCTTGGTCTTGTGTTTTCTTTTCTATTTCCCTCTTGTTCTTCCCGTTCTTCATCAAAACACCTCAAAGTCTTATAGATCAGGGACTTCCAAGGGCTTGCCCCTAACATACCCAAGATATTTCCCAAGGGGATGAGATTAAGTGGGGTGGACTAAGATTATCTGCACCTTCATCATTGACTTGGAACTTTCCCAAGGGAGGTACACGTCAAGCATACATAGTAAAATTCAATCCCTTATGTGTCTCCTTTCGGCCCTGTTATGGATGGTGCACTACTTGACCCTCCCCTCTCAAGAATTCAAAGGTTCAAGCAGAGCTACACGTGCACCGATGAGGAAGTCAAGCACATGGGAACAACTATGCTACACACAACGGAAGCATCGAAGCGAAACCGAAAGTGGAAATCCTCACACAAAGAAGCTATCAGGAGGGATCAATACAACCGATACAGGGAACGATACAACCATCACACTACCACTTATCCACATTAAAGCCTATGAGTATGGGTGCATTACTAGGACGGCGCCGCCTTTGTTGCATAGAAATCCGATTGAGCGATACAACTTTATACATGCACGCATCATGGGCCAAGTGTCCATGTATCCTCCTCTTTCTCTCTCTCTCTCTCTCTCTCTTCCCCACTTACCCCTTCACTGTAGTGGCACTATATATATCTAATCTCCTCCTAGCTTTGTTAGAAAAGTACTCCCTCAATAAACTAATATATGATGTTTTGGATAACTAAACTAGTTATCTAAAACATCTTATCTTAGAGTACGGAGGTAGTATTGGAGATATCTTGAGAAAGGTTTGCACATCTACCTCTCCAACAGGGATCTTCCACATCTAGGATCTACCACTCCTGGGGAAGCGAGGTTTCTTCTATATTTTAGCCTCCAACCTCCATGTTAGCAAAGTATTATAGATATCTTGAGAAAGGTTTGCACATCTACCTCTCCCATGGGGATCTTCCACATCTAGGATCTACCAATCCTGGGGAAGAGAAGTTTCTTCTATAGTTTAGCCTCCAACCTCCATGTTATAGCACTTGGAGGAAGATTAGCTCTCTCTCTCTCTCGCTCTCAAGATCCACCTCTCTCATGGATTTGTAAAACTACCTTCTATCTTTTATTTTTTTTGTTGCACCTTGTGGTGTGTATGCTATGGGGATTATTTGTGTACCTAGTGCTAGTGAATCATGTTCTTCTTCCTCTTGGTCTTGTGTTTTATTTTGGATTTCCCTCGTGCTCTTCGCGTTCTTCGTCAAAAACACCTTCAACTTGTGCAGATAAGGCATATCCTAGGGCTTCCCCCATAACATCCCCACAATCTTTCCCAAGGGGGTTGAGATTATGTGGGGAAGACTAGCACTACCCGCACCTTCATCATGGACTTGAAACTTTCCCAAGGGGTGCACACATCACGTATACATAGGTGAACTCTCTACATTAAGTGTGTCCGTTGGGCCCTCTTATAGATGGTTCACCCTTGACCCTCCACTCTCGGGAATACAAAGGTTTGACGGAGATATATGCGCACTGAAGAGGAAGTCAAGCACATGGGAAAAATATGCCACCCCGCGAGGGAAGCATCAAAGCGAAACCAAAAGTGAAGATCCTTAAACGAAGAAGGTTCTTGGAGGTAAATGTACAAGTAATACCGAGAATGGCACAAAAGCTGCACTACCACTCATCCACATGAAAGCCTAAGAGTATGTGTGAAGTACTATGGCGGTACCGCGTCGGTTGCACCAAAATCCGATTGAGCGATACAACGCCTTCCTGCATGCAGCATGGGCCAAGTGTCTATGTATCCTTCTCTCTCTCTTCTCAACTTACCCCTTCACTTAACTAGAACTATATATATCCCTTCCCCGCTTTGCTCTTGTACTTCTCCAATGGGGTCTTCCACCTCTAGGGTTCTACCACTAGTTGGGAGAGAGGCTGCTTCTACGGTTGTTGTTCCGACCTCCATGTTATTGAACTTGAGGAAGACTAGATCTCTCTCAAGACCCACGTCTCTTATAGACTTGTAGCAACTACGTTTGTATCTTTAATTTTGTTGTTGTTGGATCTTGGTGTGTTGGCTATGGGGATGATTTGAGTAGCTATTGCTAGTGAATCTTGTTCTTCTTCCTCTTGGTCTTGCATTTTCTGTTCTATCTCCCTCTTGTTCTTCCCGTTCTTCATCAAAACACCTCAAAGTACTATAGATCAGGGACTTCCAAGGGCTTGCCCCAAACATACCCAAGATATTTCCCAAGGGGATGAGATTAAGTGGGCTGGGCCGTGCGGGGAGGTGGTCTACGCGGGGTGTCTTAGGCCCACCGCAGCGGTTGACCCGATCCAGATCGGATCACTGTCGGGGCGGGGCTGGCCATGGCAGCTTCGGGCGGTGGCGGCCGACGGCTGCCACTGCAGGGAGGAGGAGGAAGGGGGTGAGAGGAAGAAAAGAGGAGGAGGGCGCGAGGGAGGCCGGTGATCTGGCGCGGCGGTGTCGGCGTGCTGCGGGCGGATGAGGTGGCGGGGTATGGCCCGGATCGGTCCCGAGCGGGCTGGCGGCGGGCCCTGTGGGGCCCAAAAGGCTGGAGGCTGGCCAGATCCCCTCCGGGAGTGATGTCGCACGCTCCTGGCTCTCGGATCACCAGGATAACGGTTGGGAGCTCCTGGGCTAGGGTTTCGGTGGGGAGAGGGATGTGGGGGAAGATTTAAAATTTTAGTGGGGGTGGCTGCGAATTTTACATGGGGAAACCCAAGAAGAGCTAGGGGAGAGTGGTAGCCTATTCATAGGCTGTCCTGGATGGCAGGTTTGCGCAAACGCCCCCTGTTTTTCTCTCGTGCGTCCGATAATCCACGTTTTTGACCACCGGGGGTCCATACGACCTCTGATTCAGACAAAATCTCGAGCCACGCGCTCAGCGTGGTGAGCCGGTGAATTCTCCCTCATTTCGATACCGTTCCGAGAACATTTTTACGGTGCCAAAGAAAATAATTCGTTTATAAAATAAACGGGGTTTTCGTTCCGATGGCGATGGCCGGTCTTGTGCCGGAAGCTGCGATGGTGCTCGGGTGAAAACTCGGCGTCACAAAGGCTGTGTGCCGTTGAGAAAAGGTTTGGTCACGCGTCCGGTACGAGAAAGATGGGGAGAATATTCACCGATTAATAAATCAGCGAAGAAAATATTTCAATCAATTCTAGTAATCAACAAATTAAAGCAACACACAACTTTTTTTAATTTGGGTGAAAATCCTGGGCTGTTACAATAGAACACCACCAACAAGGGATCTCGTCCCGAGATCCTGGACGATCTAGGAGAGAGGAGGGGAGAGAAAACAGAGTCAACGTCCATCAACACCACCAACAAGGGACTCTGCTCCATGTCGAACGATAACCTTACATCGAGAAAACTTTTCGCAGAGAGGACTGCAACGTCGGAAAATGAAACCATCAGGTGTCAAGACGAAGAACGACAGTTCAAATTGAAGATCAAGGGAAGCATTCTCACTCAAATCGTGAGGATACTGGGCAAGAGGAATGAATGGCAATGAATGACCAAGATGTAAACAAGAGTCGGATAGACCAAAGGTACTACCGTATTTCCCACCCTGAGAACGGAATCGAGACAATACGCTGCAAGAAAGGCATTGAATGGTTCCGAAACTCCACTTACTCGAGATCCTAAATTTTGAAAGGGTATAAGTCGAGATTAAAACACTTACATCACTTGTCCTGACCAAAGAAAGGGTCAGGAGTAAAACAATCATACTCTCCGATAACTAACTTAGTAGCTACAAAATAGTTTTTCTACTAGACTCGACTTCGACCAGAAAAGGGACCCTACGGTCGGGAAGGCTTTGATACCAAGTTGTAAGGACCTATATGCGGTACTGTTCTAGATCTAGATGTTTCCATCCAGATCCGGGGCGAAGCACATATCAGTCCCACCGCGACATATGACAATGACATATGCCCCGGATTTCCAACATGATATCACAACATTACAGCTACAGGGATAGAACATCTCATGCAATCGGCATACAAGTGCCTAAATAAATTACAATACATCAGCGGAAGACATATGTCTGAGTACATATTACAATCAAATGCCTAGTGGCAAAGGTAAAACACACAATTCCCGTAACCACATGGGTCCAGGCTCTCTGCCGGGATCCACCTAACTAGTCGTCGTCGAGTCTCCGCGAAGGCGTCTAGAAGAAGGATCGTTGAGCTCCTCCAAAGTCCAAGATCGATTGCATAACGGGCGTAAAATAGAGAAGAAATGGGTGAGCTATATCAACAAGTCTTGTAACTAACTTATCACGGTAAGATGGGGTAGTGGTTGAGGTTGTAGCCGCACTAGCATTATATAAGTGGCTAACGATCTATTTAGAATAAGATGAGAACCAAACATTCGATGAGGAATTGCCTCAAACAAGTCTTTCTATCAGCTACTTACGCAAACATAACACTTATCCTATCCTTGTCCTCCCCTTCGCATCCCGACGAAGAAGAAGCAGTCAAGGCACACACACGTTGATCAAGTTAATAAGATTATATAAGTGGTTGCTGTCTATGAACATGGAGTAGGTCTCAAGTCGTCCATAACCGTGGATACGGCTTCTCAATAAGATTTAACCCTGCAGGGGTGTACCAACTCCCCATTACAAGGCTCCGCACGCTCACCCATCTCTCTTAGTTGCTACCCATCACATGCAACCATTTTATGATTTAGTCCCAAGAGATCCAGAATGACAGGTCCCTCTAGCTAACAACGCACAAATCCGGGTGGCCCCCGGGGAGTCGACACCCAATCCAAAATCCGGCCACGCTCTCGGATCGGACTCTCCCGTCTAGACGAGGTCGAGGTAACTAACCCATCACTGTGGGCAGCACCCTAGCTTCCAGGTGTGGACCAACAAAGGAACTCTGTCTCCGCTGGCCTGAGAAGTTTAAAGTCCGCTGGCCGCGGAACCAGACACACACACACAGTTTCAAATGGTAAAATCAGCTTGGGCCACCACTAGAAATGTTTGGAGCTAGATAGGTAAGAAGAGGGGACCCCATAGAATCCCACACACAGTTAGGCATGCTCGTCAAGAGACACAATACCCGAAACTCGGGTCCTAGGTGACTCGAATGGAACAAAGCATCGGGGCGGGATAGCCTAGACCTTCCATCCTTCGTCGAGTATAGTCAACATTATAATAATCATATCATCCACAATAATATAATAGTGAGATAGCCCAATCCAAGGAGTAACAGGAGAACAGTTGATAGCATCCTAAGCATGCATAATAAGCAGTGGTTAAGCAAGGAAGGTACATACCCAAACAAAGGTTTGCTGGGATGTGGAGGACATGGCGCTTTAGGTTTATTTGAGAGGAATAAATATAGGTGGTAGGTTCAAGAAATCGTTCTATCCTATACCTAGGCAAAGTGAGCTGACAGTTATAAGCATGATATATGCCCCCCCTTACCTGATGAGAAGACGAACTCGAAGGTGTAGCCGATCGTATGGTCGCATTGTCTCCGAGAGTAACCCAGAGAGCACACAAGAAGGAAACACTAGAAAGACAATCGACGAGCAAGCATCTATTACTACGGATCAATCACCATCAAGCAAGAATAGGAATGCAACACGAGACAACACAATAGATCGCATCTATCGTCGAGAGCGTTTACTAGCAGGTTAAGTGGAGTACTCATCACACATGACGATACCGCACATTTATAATGGTTCAAGTTGTTTATCTACACAACATGAGCAAAGGTTGTTAACATGTCACCTCACTCAAGCATGGAATATCGCACAAACATGGCAAAAGGTTAAGCATAAAGTAAACTATCTATGCTAGTCAATTTAAGTGTGGCACAATCCTAAACATGGCATATCGCTAAGTACCCCACAACGATTTAAGTATTTGGTACTGTTCTGTCCTAAACCATATTTTAGGATGGTTAACAACAGCAAACAATGTAATAAACATAAATTACATGAAATTCTAGTCAAGTAACATGTAAATAACACCCCAAACGGAGTTACGGTTAAAAAGATACAAACATCACAAGTTATGGGCACAATCTGCCAACATCAGGTAGCACAGTTGGGAGCAATGCAACAACAAGCTACTGAATGCAAACATGCACCAAAATAATGTGGATCAACAGTAGACATGACAATGATGACATGGCCACAAGGTTTCATGTATATGAGCATCTGGAACAAGTAATTCTAACCCATGCAAAATGCTAAATAATGCTACTGGTCTAGGGACTTAGTGAAAAACAGAGGCATGACAAACTGTTATAAACATGCGATGGAAATATTAGCAAAAGTAACAGCAAATCACAACAACATGACCATGGAATATATGCACATGGAGCCTACATGATGGTGATCCGTTCATACATAGCACTTGTGGTCAAAGGACCCATGGATGAATAAATATTAAGCATTCAAGACAATTATATTATATCACCAGATCTGGCGGCGGCGGTTGCCTCCGGCGAGGTGCCAAGGTGGCGCGGTGTAGAGGCGGGACGGGCGCGGATGGAGGAGGCTGCCAGAGTTTGTCGGGGAGCGCGTCGGCGAGGTGGGTGAGCCGGCGTCGTCGAGGACCTCGAGCTCCTACTCGGGCCGACAAAGGCGGCTTCGGGCGGCGGTGGCCGACGGCTGCCCCTGCGGGGATGAGGAGCAAGGGGGTGAGAGGAAGAATAGAGGAGGAGGGAGCAAGCGTGGCCGGTGACTTGGCGTGGTGGCGCGGCGGCTGGTCGCCGGCGGTGGCGTGGAGGCGGCGCCGGGGTGCTACGGGCAGAGGAGGCGCCGGGGCTCGGCCCGGATCGGGCCCTGCGGTGTCCAAACGGCTGGAGGCTGGCCAGATCCCCTCCGGGAGTAAAGTGGCGCGTTCCTGGCCCTCGGATCACAAGAACTGACGGCTCGGAGCTTCTGGGGCTAGGGTTTTGGTGGGGAGAGGGATGTGGGGGAAAATTTAAAATTTCAGAGGGGGGGTGGCTGCGAATTTTACATGGGGGAAACCCTAGAAGGGATAGGGGAGAGTGGTCGCTATTGAAACACGAACACGTCATGTGTACCCTCGACGTCGGGGGTGATGAACCGCAGCTCATGCCGAAGGAGATCCGACCAATAGCGTGATACGCAAGACAACCGGCAGACGCTTTTGGGAACCCGAAACCCCACACGCCTGGGAGGGACCCCGTCTAGACGCATGGTGGCAATGGGTTTCCCTAGGTCGACCTGATCGACCCTAGGACCTCGTGGATCGTTGCCCTACAAGAACAAGAACGAACGAAGAACGAGAAGAAAGATACATGGGAGAGAGATAAATTTAGGGGTTGGAAGTTAGATATGTTTGTTCGATTGTGTGTTGTTTCGATCGGCCGTCACCCCATCTATATATGAGGAGACTGGGCTTTCCATACAAGAAAATGACTGGAAATCCCGAAAAATTCTTTCCAAACTGAACAAAACTCGGATTACAGGTGGGCCTGAGAAAGTAGTTTGGTTTTTGGCACTTTCGAGGCTGCAAACGACCTCGGATGAAAAAACTCAAAACATAATAATTGTAGCCCTTGAAATTTCAAAGAATTGTCATGTTGAGTGTTTTTTTGATGCGATTCCATCTTCTGGGCCGAATTCATCGCGCAAAACAGGTCAGAACTGGTGCTACCCACCAGAAATCAGTTATACAAGTGTCTGGTGGGTCGCACCACTCTATGGCCTATGACAGGGTTGTATTCCGAGGGCTGTAACTTTTCAATACGAACTCGGATTGAGATGATTCAAAAACCAAAATTGACCGGTTCAATGAGACCAAGCCGCACCATATAGAACATTTTTACATTTGATGATGTGTTGAAGGACTAATTGGCAGAATAGTACTTCAAATGCCAAGATCTTATCACTTCCAACATAGTTTCGGCCTCCAAGATGGAATCGGATGACGATGGCTCAAACTACAAAGATATTCATATCGACGATACCAAAATTTCTTATGTAGACAACTTTTTCATTTGAGGTCATCTTTTATATGAATATTGTTGTCCCAAAAACTGGTGTCAACACATGCCCCCATGTTTTTCGGCAAAACTTGTGTGGCTAAAAATAATTTGTACCACATAGGGTCTAAGGACGATTTCAACACTCAATCAGCCATGCATACTCTTAGAGCGATAAACGTATTCGGCCATGTTTTGTTATTAGGGCGATAATCACATATCGGCCATTGTATATTCAAGCTTCTTTCCACACACTTGGGTGGTAATTCTTCAAATACTTTCCATTGAGAGCTTTAGGAAGCATCATTCCTTGTATGTATTCCACCAAATACAAGTTTCCTGGAACTATTCTTATAATCTTGAAAGGACCTTCCCAGCTTGGTGACCACTTTCCGAATTTTCTGTCTTTTGCACCAATTGGTAGAATCATCTTCCACACAAGATCTCCAATCTGAAAATTCTTCAACTTTACTTTCTTATTGTAAGCTCTTGCCACCCTCAAGTTATCTTTCTCTATTGTTTTCAGCGCAGCCAAACGTTTATCAGTGATCTTATCAATATTATCCATTATCAAATTATAAAATTCTACCGCTGATAAATCATTTTGTTGGGCTATCCTCAAGGCATTCAAATTAACTTCTACGGGGAAAACAACTTCTTGACCATGTACAAGCTCATATGGACTTACCATCGTAGCACCATGCCTTGAAATCCCGTGTGCCCACAAATCTACAGAAAATAGCTCATGCAATCTCCTTGTCCATTAGCTTGGGAATAATACGGGGAGGAATTGAGCAACTTTATATTATAAGATTCGGCAAATTCTCTAACTTGATTTGCCATGAAAGATGAAACTTGATCCGTATACAATGTTTGGGGGATGTCGAATACATGAATAATATGCTCAGTTATAAATTTAATTACCTCCACATGCGTAGTTTTCCTGAGAGGTACTGTTTCAGACCACTTGGTGAAATAATCAGTCGCCACCAACACAAACCGATACCCCTTTGAAGAGGAAGGACGAATTGTTCCAATGAAATCTAATCCCCAACCTCCGAAAGGCCACGGCTTAATAATAGTATGTAACATAGAAGCGGGAGCCAACTGAATATCACCAAACTTTTGACAAGGTTCACATCCTTTGTAGTAATTGAAGCAATCACTACTCATAGTCGGCCAATAAAATCCAGCACTTCGCAATAACCACTTCATCTTTGGATCCGACGGATGAGTACCATATATTCCTTCATGTACCTCTCCCATAGCAACTCTCGCTTGATCATCATCCAAGCACTTTAAAGGAACATCATCAACCGTTTGGCGATAAAGGTCATCATCTCTCAACTCATACGTAAAAGCTATACGCCAAACATTCATGTCCACCCTTTTACTAGGATCACACAAATAATCAATAATGGTCTTCTTCCAGTCTTGATTTTCACCTGAGGATGAATTCCATGATAAAGGCATCAATGACATGTTTGAAGAATATGAATGATGTGCTAATCAAAGATTCAAGTTCGATGATGGAAACCTTAGGCTTAATCTTTTTTGAGATGATTTCTCCTTCTTCACTTTTGTTGTATTCTCTATAATAGAATCTTGCACATCATTTTTGGTTTGACTGTTCTTCTTGGGAACCCATGACATATTCTTCTTTTCAAGTTCTCGTACTCTAAGCTTTTCCAATTTCTTCTTCTGCCAATACGATAAACCGAGTGGATGTCTTGATTGTGATTCTTTTTCAAGCAATGGCAATTCCTTTTTGACCTTGTGCACTCTCAGCTCCCTTTGTTCAGATTTGGCATCGGTATTTTGAAGATTCGTTTGCTCTTCTTCTTTGACTTTAGTAGCCAATGTCAGTGCTTTAATTTGCTCTGTATCATTTGAAATAAAATATTAAGTCGGACACTTATGGCCATCTAGTTTGACACGATATACTTGCTTCACCACCTCTTCCTTCTTTCTTGAGCTCCGGATTGATTCCTTTTGAGTGAAACTGTCTTGTTTATGCAATTATTTATCAAATTTTGACCTTCTTGGAGCTGCATAATCTCGATGAGATGATTCAAAATAAGATGTACAATGTGCCCTTGTATCACACCCGTCCCATGATGGATATGAATTCATATTTTTGGGAATGTGCCCTAGAGGCAAATAAAATATGTTTTATCGAGCATATTCCATTAGTTCATAATACGTTTGATACTATGCTAGAACTGTATTAAGCGGAAACATTAATACAGGTGTGGTATACAAACAACCAGGTCCCTAGTAAACCCTAGTATACTAGTCCATTGGGCGATTGATGATCAAGGTTTCCTGATCATGAGACAATGGCGTCTGTTGACAATGGAGTCGTATCATTGGATAATGATATGATGGACATACACCCACCAGAAGTGTTGCGATGTGATCAAGTCACATAGTTCGACATTGCGATAACTATAACGTAGTGACCAGATCCTTTGACCGTAATGATCATACGTAATTGTCATCTATAAGGAGACTTTGATTTGTATCCCACCGCCTGAGTGAAATATGCTAGCCATAACGGTGCACTTTGGGTATTCCGAAATAGATGGTTGATGAGTATGCAAATAGATCAAAGCGGGATTTGTCAATCCGTGTGACGGATAGGTACTCTGGGCCCACTCGGTGATATTGCATCATAAAGTTTGCAAACATGTGACTAGGTCACGGAGTTGTAATATCACGGGAACGAGTAAACTTGTTTGTTGAGAACGAGGACGAACTAGGTATATTGGATACCGATGATCAAACCTCGGACAAGCAAAGTACCATAGGACAAAGGGAACAGGCACACGGTTAACGGATCCAACAGCGATTGAAGTTCATTCGATGGAAGCGCAGGGGCTATCAAGGATTGTAACCAGGTCCAATTGATTAGTCATTGATCAATGAGAATTGTCTCGATCATGTCTGCTGTTTCCCGGACCGTAGGGTGTTACACTTAAGGGTACTCGACGCAGTAAGGATTGATTCGGGATCACCGGAGAAATTAGAGAGAACACCGGAATTGTTCCGGTGATGACCGGAATTGTTCCGATGAAGGCCGGAAGTTGTTCTGGGTATTTTGAAAGGTTCAAAATATATTTAATAATGTTTAATATATGTTTTATTATTTAGTTATCTGAATTAAATATTAAAATATAATTAAAAATGAATTAAAAGGCATATGGGCCTCATAGGGCCCATTAGGGGGAGAGGGAGTCCTCCCCCATGGGCCATGGCGCCATGAGGGGGCCCACCCCCCTTATTGGTCCGCCACCCCCCTCCCCTTTGGGATTAGTCCCACATGGGAAGTTGAGGGGAGGTTGCACCCCTCCTTGGCCTATTTAAGGAGGGGTAGGGATGCCCTTTTAATCATGAATTTTTTGAGAAAAGTTTCTCATCTCTCTCCCTTCTTTCTCCTTCCTTTGAGCGGACTCCCCTTGTTTGGAGGCTGCTCTGGGTTTGGGATTTCTCCACTAAACGCACGCCGTCGTGCTGCTGGAATCGGGATCCGAATCCATCTTCTTTCCGCTGCTCTACTGGTTCGGAGCCCGGAGGGACGTCGGGTATACTGTATGTGTATAATCCCGCGAGGCACTACACTTGTGGTGCTACTTCATCGTCGTGGTCGTATCGCGAGGTCTTCATCAGCAACGTTCCGACGGGGACGTAATCCCGTCATTGGTCCGCAAGGATCGGGTGGCTACAGGAGTCATCGTGGATCTGCGCGGCATCGGGGATTGCCGGTACGACTACACCAACCACGTTCATGCGGGAACGTTTCCCGCTTAACGGACTACATACTGGTATGTGATCTATTTCTGTCCGTTACTTTGCATCAGCATAGCATAGGTCTTGGGATTGGGTATCGTAGGTCAAGGAAAAATTTGTTTTTTCTGCCCCGAACCCCAACAGTGGTATCATGAGCAAGGCTATGCGTAGATGTATTGTACGGATAGAACACATCTAGTATGTGGGCATAAATTCTCAATTGTTACCCTCTCACGTGTACTCATTTAGCGTTGCGGCAATGTTTGATGAAGCGGCCCCCGACCGACCTTACGCGTTTACGCGAGACTGGTTCCACGGTTGACATATGGCTTGTACCATATAAAGTGGCTGGGGGGGTGTCTGTCTCTCTGCATTAGCGATGCGAAGATGTTTGCAACGGAGGGCCCCGACAGGGGTGTAATAGAGACAATTGCGGGATTGGTGTTGTGGCTTGTTTTCGCAGGATAGAAAGCGGTTCTTTTCTCGAAACCCCTAGCAGCCACGTAAAACTTGCAAAAGATAAAGTAGAAAGGCGTTTTCAACTTTAATTTGCATGTCGGGGGGAATCATAGCATGTATGATTTATACTGCTGCATCCTGTTTTGCTAATATCTTAGATATACGACGGTAGCATAATAGGATGATCCCTCACTAATCCAACAAAGTGTCCTTCCTTAGTGAAGCACCATCTGGAAAGTTCTTCATTATGGAGGCATCACGTGTCACACGGGTGTCAAACATTTTTACGTTCACAAGAGATGGGTGGAGCAAGCCTAGCATGTCCAGAACATGGCCTTGCATACGCAGCATATACTCACTAAGGTTATTGTGGCGAGCCTGGCATGTGCAGACATGGCCTCGGGACACAAGAGACCGAAAGGTCGAGCATGAGTCACATAGATGATGTGATTGGCATGATGGCCTACCTTGAACAACATACTGATGGTCGTGTCACACGGGGGAGGTATGTTCTTCAAGGATTGTGTAATCACTTAGAACAAACTATGAGGGATGTTTGTCTGAGTGGGAGTTCCAGAATTGTTTTTGAAACATGAACTCCATATTATGAACTTAATCTTCATGTCTTTGCAAATATCATTGTAGATAACGTCATACCAATGTTTAGAACTATGGCTCTTTTAGTATGATAGAACTTAAGGTAAATGGGTCTTACTTCATTGATGTGTACCAACACTATTAGAGACATACTCGTTAGTAATGACTTGTTAAACATAATACGAAGTACTGCTAGGAGATACACCTGATAACTCCGTATTCAAGGAAGATGATGATGAGTATCGTACTCACCGTCACTTATGAATGACTGTCCAATACACCATACTTCATTCTATGAGTCTGAATTGTGAATGCATGTTAACCAACACGTATGACGTGCTAGGTAAACTTGAAAGCACTTGGTCACAATCAGAGTAATGGAATATGAGTATATGGACGGGGTTTCTTTCAACTATGGTGGAAGGAACAACCTGCTGAGAAAGTCACTTGGAAAATGTATAAGATACATGGAACACCTTGTGTATAACTTGGACTACTGAATGACTGGTTACTTTGCGATAACTAGGGAGTTACATCCGCTTCCTCCTAGTTACAAAGACCATGTCTGGACTATGTCATGAAGGATAATCGTTCACCTGTCATGAGGTCATGGTTAAAGTTAAGAACTTTAAGAGTAGAACCAATGCAGGAATGGTCATTGACGGAGAAAGTATATTTGATATACAAGTTATAAATGTCTTTCCCCACGAAACACTAATTGCGGTTGATTAAGTATTCGATGCTTGAACTTACTGCTTAAGAGTGGCTTGGAAGGGATGAGGTGACAATGTGTGCTGACGGTAATCAAGATAGTTGATGATCGACAACACTCTCCCTCTACATCTATCAATTGATTAATATATGAATAAATTTTATGATCGTTTGAATGAGGACTTTATTAGTGTGTCTTGCATCTCGCAAAGACAATTATTCATATTAGTGAGAAACAAGTCAGTTGTTCCCCTTTTATGAATGATATCTATTATGGTCACATTACGATTATGAATGAGTTATTCTTATATTGATGATAGTTGTTTGATCATTTATAAGAAATATTCTAATGCCAAGAAATATCCAGGCTTAATAATGAAACTACAGTTTAAGTCATGAATGGTATGATGATGTCTTAAGATACTTGATCTCTTGACATATACAAACCATGCCTTTGAGGTGAGATGACTAAAACCTCGCATTCTAGTAAAACGGAATGTGTATTGATTGTTGAGTATCATACATTGTGATGTATCGTATGTCAGCATGTAGTGAATTTCATTATTTCGTGAACTTCGTATGTGGACTTAGATGAATATTTGTATTCACTAATGAAACATGAGTCTGAAATAGTTTGATATGATCAAAAGGGATTTCAGAGTAAAAATGGATATTAAATTAACAAGAAAGACAAGTCTCTACGATTTGATCAAAGTGACAAATGTTTTGAGTTAGTCTTGGGCATAAAGACTTGTGTGAAAGTTGTTCCACAAATTGCAATGTCTTGAGACATTTCAATATGATTGACGTGCATGAACATTGTAATCATATTCTATGAAAAAGTGTATGGTCTAAGTTATCTCTTACCAAGTTACGTAATTATTGTTTAGAGTTATTAATTTAATATGCAAACACTCACTTCAGCATAGGGAACCATCTGAGTTCGTGGAAACCAACACTATATATGTCATGGTGTATTGTGGTTTCTAGGAAGCTTGATTTATGTAAGATAAATTATCTTTGTAGTGTATCCTTAGACAACTATGGATGCATCTTCCACAACTAGAACCAAAAGGAGCAAAACTTGTATTGCTATGTTTGGTGTTTGTCAAGAACTGTTCTTGATAAATGTGGTAATGGAAGAAAAGTAAAAGTTCAACCAAGGTAATTGACCTTGCCTCCAAATGTCAGAGTAGTGCAACGGAATATGTTCTGGAAGCAAAGATCTACAATAAGAGGAGAAACTAATGATAATGATCATGATTTTTCTGATGGGAGCTTATACTGAGAAAGGTAGGATTCAAGAATATATATTTGCCCTTGATGCAAAATGATATTCATGATTCACTTGTCATGTTAATGGAACAAGACATTCCTACGAACTACAAAGAAGCGATGGTGGACCTAAGTACGAGATATGACTATGAGTCATAAAATCCTATGTTAAGTTACATTTAAGATTGCTTGAATCTTATCAAGTAAGGAGGTTACTTGATATTCACAATAACTTTAGAGTTATGAGGAATAAATGTGAACATCAAAGGGACGTCAAGATTGGTTTGTCACAAAGATTGTTTCTGACAAATTCAATGGGTTTACTACAATGTGTAGCAATGCTTGAGTCAAAGGGATATTCACTACGATTGATCCAGGATTGTTATCAATACCGTGACTTCGTCAAATCCTGTATTTGAAGAAGTGTTGTAATTGGTACAACCAGAAGGTTTTGGAAAAACATATGGATACTAGTGTCTCGTAAACTGAATTCTCGATTTGATGAATGATCAAAGGATTTTGGACTTAGCCAAAATATCGAGGAAACATGCATTTGCATGAAACTGAGTGGGAGATGAATAGTTTCCTGAAACTTGATATATGTAGACGACATATTTTGAGTGGGAGCTATGGGAGTATTATCCTAGCCTTATATGTAAATGACATATTTGAGTAGGAGCCATGTGGTTAGTATCCTGAACTTAATATGTGTCTGACATATCTAAGTGGGAGCCATGTGGATGTTATCCTTGTCTTATATGTGGCTGACATATTTGAGTGGGAGCAATATGAGTGTTATCCTATAACTTAATATGTGCATGACATATTTGAGTGGGAGCATGATAACATTCTCATATATGGATAACATATTATGAATGGTGCAGTTTGTGTTAATGATTATTTGAATCGTTCATAAATGAAGATGAATAAAGTATTAAGCATTGAAGATCTATTAAGATAGATATGTGTTTAATAACATTGAGTCGTAATACTTTCCTGGATAAGATTCTGAAGGAGTTCAGAATGGGACAAGTTAAGAAGTGGTCCTTACTTGTATATCCAAGAGAAGTATTGAGTTAATCTCAGTACAAGAACAATGGTTAATGGTTAATGAAAGAAATGGATGTGCTGGATCCTCTATGCCTTTGTCATAGGTTCTTTCATATAAAACTAGAGTTATGTACTCGACGTAATGTGACCCAAGTTCTTAGAAGTAAGAACATGTTGTGATATGATTTATGAGTAAATCATTGAACAAAGAGTTAAGTTTATCCTTCAGTGTCTGGAGAGAACTGAGGATACATCTCAAATTTGTAAAGGATAGTGGACTTGACCATAAATGTTATGCTGGTTCAAGTTTTGACACTAACCTAGAAAATTGAGATATCATACTAATGAATGCCTAAGTTGAAAGAAACATGGTTAGACATCAAAGTTGCATACAATGCACTAAGGATTGAATCTACATTGATGTGGCTGCTTTAGAAGTAGCAGGAGTTATATTATGGCTTAAGAAGTTAGACTTCTGATTGAGTAAGTTTCAAGTGTGCATGGGAAAGTCCGCGTGACCCACCGGATGTCATTGCTATGACACAGCAAACGAAGTCTCACTTCACCGCCAAAATATATACCTCATCATTATAGTGGATAATGAAGGAATGTAAAATTAGGTGACATTATGATTTGCAAAAGGACATACGGTTCTGAATGGTACCCAGACCGTTGATACAACCTCTTCCACGGGCAAGCATGATCAATAAGGAGTTATGATCCAGAGAAAATGCAACTAGATTATTTGTACTCTAGTGCAAGTGGGAGACTGTTGGGAATGTGCCCTAGAGGCAAATAAAATATGTTTTATCGAGCATATTCCATTAGTTCATAATACTTTTGATACTATGCTAGAACTGTATTAAGCGGAAACATTAATACAGGTGTGGTATACAAACAACCAGGTCCCTAGTAAACCCTAGTATACTAGTCCATTGGGCGATTGATGATCAAGGTTTCCTGATCATGAGACAATGGCGTCTGTTGACAATGGAGTCGTATCATTGGATAATGATATGATGGACATACACCCACCAGAAGTGTTGCGATGTGATCAATTCACATAGTTCGACATTGCGATAACTATAACGTAGTGACCAGATCCTTTGACCGTAATGATCATACGTAATTTTCATCTATAAGGAGACTTTGATTTGTATCCCACCGCCTGACTGAAATATGCTGGCCATAACGGTGCACTTTGGGTATTCCGAAATAGATGGTTGATGAGTATGCAAATAGATCAAAGCGGGATTTGTCAATTCGTGTGACGGATAGGTACTCTGGGCCCACTCGGTGATATTGCATCATAAAGTTTGCAAACATGTGACTAGGTCACGGAGTTGTAATATCACGGGAACGAGTAAACTTGTTTGTTGAGAACGAGGACGAACTAGGTATATTGGATACCGATGATCAAACCTCGGACAAGCAAAGTACCATAGGACAAATGGAACAGGGACACGGTTAACGGATCCAACAGCGATTGAAGTTCATTCGATGGAAGCGCAGGGGCTATCAAGGATTGTAACCAGGTCCAATTGATTAGTCATTGCTCAATGAGAATTGTCTCGACCATGTCTGCTGTTTCCCGGACCGTAGGGTGTTACACTTAAGGGTACTCGACGCAGTAAGGATTGATTCAGGATCACCGGAGAAATTAGAGAGAACACTGGAATTGTTCCGATGAAGGCCGGAAGTTTTTCTGGTTATTTTGAAAGGTTCAAAATATATTTAATAATGTTTAATATATGTTTTATTATTTAATTATCTGAATTAAATATTAAAATATAATTAAATATAATTAAAAATGAATTAAAAGGCATATGGGCCGCATAGGGCCCATTAGGGGGAGAGGGAGTCCTCCCCCATGGGCCATGGCGCCATGAGGGGGCCCACCCCCCTTATTGGTGCGCCACCCCCCTCCCCTTTGGGATTAGTCCCACATGGGAAGTTGAGGGGAGGTTGCACCCCTCCTTGGCCTATATAAGGAGGGGTAGGGGTGCCCTTTTAATCATGAATTTTTTGAGAAAAGTTTCTCATCTCTCTCCCTTCTTTCTCCTTCCTTTGAGCGGACTCCCCTTGTTTGGAGGCTGCTCTGGGTTGGGGATTTCTCCACTATACGCACGCCGTCGTGCTGCTGGAATCGGGATCCGAATCCATCTTCTTTCCGCTGCTCTACTGGTTCGGAGCCCGGAGGGACGTCGGGTATACTGTATGTGTATAATCCCGCGAGGCACTACACTTGTGGTGCTACTTCATCGTCATGGTCGTATCGCGAGGTCTTCATCAGCAACGTTCCGACGGGGACGTAATCCCGTCATCGGTCCGCAAGGATCGGGTGGCTACAGGAGTCATCGTGGATCTGCGCGGCATCGGGGATTGCCGGTACGACTACACCAACCACGTTCATGCGGGAACGTTGCCCGCTTAACGGACTACATACTGGTATGTGATCTATTTCTGTCCGTTACTTTGCATCAGCATAGCATAGGTCTTGGGATTGGGTATCGTAGGTCAAGGAAAAATTTGTGTTTTCTTCCCCGAACCCCAACACATATAAGCATAGGGAGGTATCCATGAAAATGGTATTGGCTGCCCAGAATATGGATATGAATATGATGTATTGAAATCATCAATTTGCTAATACCGGCCTTTAGATTTGCGCCTAGGGGGTGATCTTGATGCTTTTGAATCACTCGGCCGATGAGCAATATTCTCTTCACTTATCTTCTGATATTTTTCCAATAGTTGTGCGAAGGTAACTTTCGGTTCCTTTCCCTTGTTCTTATTTCGGCCTTTGTCTCCTTTTGTTTTCTTTGTATTGATCTTAGGATTTGCTTGGTGCCCCCAGGTGCTTGATGTCTTCATCGTAACTTTGATAGAACCTTTTCCCTCAAGAATGTCATCATTGTGCTTATGAATAATTTTTTGTGTGCTTCAAAGATTGATCCCATCACTTGCAGTCGTTCCCATCTTATCTTCAAATGGATCTTCTTGAAGCAGCCGATGCAAAAACTTTTTGCCATCAGGACCAATAGGAATAGCATGATGATCTCTTGGTGTTTTAACAAGTTTCAATCGTCCTCTATCAATGGCCGATTTAACTATTTGATGAAACATATTGCAGTCCTCAAAATTATGCTTGAACGAATCATGTAACCTACAATACATTCATCCTTGGATTGATGGCTTAACATGGTGATCAAGAATTCTAATATAATCATTCTTTAGCAACAAATCAAAGATCTTATCACACATATTTGAATCGAAGGTAATCTTTCTGTTTTCTAGCCGATTTTGGTGCGAGAATAGCTTTGGAAGTAAGCAAACGAATGTTTCAGATTTCGCATCACCCCATTCGGCCATGCATTCTTCTTGGCACTCCATCTTCAATGACTTTGAATAAGAAATTATACTATCATCGGTTTTCTCAAAAGATTCAAATCTTAGCTTTATTTTTCTGAAATCAAAACTGTTATAACATATATGTCTCACTTGAGACCAAATGTAAGCCAAGTATGAAACTAGAAAATCTATCCATGTATATGTAAAATTTAAATGAAACAATTGGAAAATCTTTTTCTGCAATAATAAGTCACTACCGGTCTCTGTAAATAGCCCAATGTGTTGACCGATATGCTTTGTTATAATTGTCTTGCTAACAAGTAAATTATCCTTCTTCATTGGTCTCTCAAGATTTGTTATAAGAATTTTACTAATAGTTGCATCAACAATAAAGTTGTGACCAAATCTGAAAATAGATAAACTACTAGCTAGACATACCTTTTCATACGTGTTGGGAGAGCATGATGGTTGCGTGAATTTAATAATAGCTTGCTCCGACTTTTGATGACTCTCCAACACCTTGTCCTCATCTTTGTTTTTGTTCCGTGCTTCATCACTCAAATGATTATCAGGTGAACTCTGCTCTGCTGCACGCTTGTGTTCTTCATGTTCATCATTAACCAAATTTTGTTCGTCCATATCACTTTGTTCTTGATGCTCATCAATTTATGTGGCACATAACTCATAGGGAGGGAAATAGGTTCCCTTAGCTTCAGAAAAATCAAGCACTGTTGTTATGTGCTCGCCATGCCCTTTCTCAATGGTTCTTGCCTCTTTGGATTTGACGGATTCGAAACACACACTAGTTGATTCGGCTTTTCCAGCCGAAGAACTTTCAATCTTCGAAACATCACTATTTTCGCCGATTGGAAAAGCTTCTTTTCTTTGAGCCAATTATTTTTCTATTTTATCCAAACGGCGAGCAGCCAATTTAGCTTTAAGCTTTTTCTCAAGATCGACCAACCCTGGACAAGATTTCCCCCCAATGCTTTGAGCTTTAAGATTTTTCTCAATCTCAGCCCACTCCGGGTAAGATTGCCCTCCAATGCTTTTAGAATCTTTCGGCATTAGAACTTGAGTGGTGCCGAAACTTTGTAATTGTATAGGGGATATATAGTATGCTGGAGCAATAGGAGAAGACACATGCATTGGTGTAGAACTATATGTTTCCTGGCATAACCTATCAATTGCCAATGATTCATCATGATGCAAAACTCTAGCTTTTATTGCATTATAATCAGGAAAGAAACCCTTAAGATGTAGTGTAAGACAAATATCACTAATCATGTCATTTTGGGTTTTTTCCCTTTCTAACACAGCTACCTCAGCTACAATTTTAGATGAAGGAATGTATGATATGGTAAATTGGTCACTTAATCGGCTATGACCATGAAGGTGTCAAGTCGAATTATGAGTATCAACAGTTGCATACAGTATTGATAGATTAGTAGCATGAGGTGTAGAATATGATGGTTGATGGTAATTGGCCGAATAACTAGTGCTAGCTTGGCCAATTCCCCTATCCATAGGCATATTTGGATTAACATATTGCAAGTTAGGTGCTTATGAATAAAAAGGTGAAACACTTTGTTGCATGTTATTGAAAGTTCCTACATGGGGTGTTTCAACTCTATCTACCGAGCTCATCATGTTGTTAGTCGGCATATGGATTTCTGGGGTTGCCGATGCATGAGAGTTAGGATACATATGTTGCATATTGCTAAAACTAGAACTTGAAGCATATAGATTATTATGAACCGGCTATTGCACAGAATTCGATGAATGATTGATAAATCAAGGGCTAGCCGATACATCATTCTCAATAGGTAATCTAGCAACGACATATGAATTATTTGCATCTACAGAGGTGAATTGAGAATTCATACTACCTTCGTAGATTGCAACAACTTGATGATGATCTTTTCGTAGCAAGAACGAGACAGAGACCGTTTGAAGCTTTTGTCCCTAGCGGAGTCGTCAAAAAGTGTGTTGACACACGAACACGTCACGTGTACCCTCGACGCCGGGGGTGATGCACGGCGGCAATGAGGTGTCCTAGGTCAAACTGATCGCCCCTAGGACCTCGTGGATCGTTGCCCTACAAGAACAAGAACAAACAAAGAACGAGAAGAAAGATACAAGGGAGAGAGATAAATTTAGTGTTTGGAAGTGCAGATATGTTTGTTCGATTGTGTGTTGTTTCAATCGGCTGTCACCCCAGCTATATATGAGCAGGCTGGGAATTCCTTACAAGAAAAGGACTCCAAATCCCGTCCAAATCTTTCCAAACTGAACCGAACTCGGATTGCAGGTCGGCCTGAGATAGTAGTTCGTTTTTTGGCAGTTTCGACGCTGCAAATGACCTCGGATGAAAAAACTCAAAACATCAAAATTGTAGCCCTTGGAATTTCCAGTTTTATGTTGAACGTTTTTTGATTTGAGTCCATCTTTTGGGCCGAATTACTCGCGCAAAACAGGTCAGAACTGGTGCTACCCACCAGACATCAGTTATACAAGTGTCTGGTGGGTCGCGCCACTCTATGGCCTATGACAGGGATGTATTCCGAGGGCTGTAACTTTTGCATACAAACTTCGATTGAGATGATTCAAAAACCAAAATCGACCAGTTCAACGAGACCAAGCCGCACCATATAGAAATTTTTTCCATTTGATGATGTCATGAAGGCCTAATTGGCAGAATAGTACTTCGAATGCAAGGATCTTATCGCTTCCAACATAGTTTCGGCCTCCAAGATGGAATTGAATGGTGATGGCTCGAACTACAAAGATATTCATATCGACGATACCAAAGTTTTTGATGTAGACTACTTTTTATTTGAGTTCATATTGTATATGAATATCGTCATGCCAAAAATTGGTGTCAAAAGTGGCCTATTTATAGGCTGGCCTGGATGGCTGGTTTACGCAAATGCCCCTGGTTTCTATCTCGTGCGTCCGATACTCCACGTTTCTTACCGCCGTGAGTCCATATGACCTCCGATTCGGACGAAATCTCGAGCCACGCGCTCAGCGCGGCGAGCCGGTGGATTCTACCTCACTTTCTACATGCACACACCATGGGCCAAGTGTCCATGTATCCTCATGTTTCTCTCTCTCTCTTCCTCACTTACCCCTTCACTGTACTAGTACCATATATATCCCAGCTCCTCCTAACTATGTTAGGAAAGTATCTTCCATGTCTAGGGATGTACCACTTGTGGGGAAGAGTGGTTTCTTCTATGGTTTAGCCTCCAACCTCCATGTAAAGCACATGGAGGAAGATTAGCTCTCTCTCTCGCTCAGTCTGAAGATCCAGCTCTCTCATGGATTTGGAAAAACTACCTGATATCTTTTATTTTGTTGTTGTGGCATCTTGTGGTGTGTATGCTATGGGGATTATTTGAGTACCTTGTGCTAGGGAATCATGTTCTTCTTCCTCTTGGTCATGTGTTTTCTTTTGGATTTCCCTCGTGCTCTTCGCATTCTTCATCAAACACACCTCCAACTTGTGCAGATAAAGCACATCCTAGGGCTTGCCCCGTAACATCCCCACGATCTTTCCCAAGGGGGGTGAGATGATGTGTGGTAGACTAGCACTATCCGCACCTTTATCATGGGCTTGAAACTTTCCAAAGGGGTGCACACATCACGTATACACAGGTGAACTCTCTCCTTTATATTTGTCCGTTGGGACCTCTCATAGATGGTTCACTACTTGAACCTCCACTCTCGTGAATACAAAGGTTTGACACAGATATATGTGCACCGAGGAGGAAGTCAAGGACATGGGAAAAACTATGCCACCCGCGAGGGAAGCATTAAAGAGAAACCGACAGTGAAGATCCTCACACGAAGAAAATTGTTGGAGGGACCTGTACAAGTAATACCGATAATGGCACAACCGCTGCAGTACCACTCATCCACATGAAAACCTACGAGTATGGGTGAAATACTACGGCGGTACCGCGTCGGTTGGATCAAAATCCAGTTGAGCTATACAACACCTTCCTTCATGCAACATGGGCCAAGTGTCTATGTATCCTTATATATCTCTTATTCAGTTACCCCTCCACTTCACTTAAACTATATATATATATATCCCTCTCCTCACTTCGCTCTTGTACTTCTCCAATGGGGTCTTCCAAATCTAGGGTTCTACCACTACTTGGGGAGAGAGGCTTCTTCTACGGTTGATGTTCCGACCTTCATGTTATTGCATTTGAGGAAGCCTAGATCTCTCTCTCTCTCTCTCTTAAGATCCACGTCTCTTATAGATTTGTAGTGCCTACCTTGGTATCTTTCCTTTTGTTGTTGTTCGATTTTGGTGTTTTGTCTATATGGATGATTTGATTAGCTATTAGTAGTGAATCTTGTTCTTCTCTCTCTTCCTCTTGGTCTTGTGTTTTATTTTGGATTTCCCTCTTATTCTTCCCGTTCTTGGGCTTTACCCTAACATACCCAAGATCTTTCCCAAAGGGATGAGATGATGTGGGGTGGACTAAGATCATCTGCACCTTCATTATTGACTTGAAACTTTCCCAAGGGACACAAGCATCAAGCATACATAGGAAAATTCTCCTCTTTATGTGTCTCCTTTGGGCCCTCTCATGGATGGTTCACTACTTAACCCTCCACTCAGGAGAATGCAAAGGTTTGAGAAGAACTACACATGCACGGATGAGGAAGTCAGGAACATGGGAACAACTACGCCACCCACACGCGAATCATCGAAGTGAAACCGAAAGTGACGATCCTCAGACGAAGAATTTTTTAGGAGGGACCGATAGAACCGATACAGGGAACGATACAACCGTTGCACTACCACTCATCCACATTAAATCCTATGAGTATGGTGCAGTACTAGGACGGTACCACATCTATTGCATCAAAATCTTGTTTAGCAATACAACATTCTGCATGCACGCAACATGGGCCAAGTGTCCATGTATCCTCCTCTCTCTCTCTCTCTCTCTATCTTCCCCACTTACCCCTTCACTGTACGAGCACTATATATATATATCCCAGATCCTGCTATTTATGTTAGAGATATCTTGAGAAAGGTTTGCACATCTAGATCTACAATGGGGATCTGACACATCTAGGGATCTACCACTCCCGGGGAAGAAAGGCTTCTTCTATGGTTTACCCTCCAACCTCCATGTTATAGCACTTGGAGGAAGATTAGCTCTCTCTTTCTCGCTCGCTCTCAAGATCCACCTCTCTCACGGATTTGGAAAACTACCTTATATCTTTTATTTTTTGGTTGTTGCAGCTTATGGTTTGTATGCCATGGGGTTTATTTGAGTAACTAGTGCTAGTGAATCATGTTCCTCTTCCTCTTGGTCTTGTGTTTTCTTTTGGATTTCCCTCGTGCTCTTCGCATTCTTCGTCAAACACACCTCCAACTTGTGCAGATAAGGCCCATCCTAGGGCTTGCCCCGTAACATCCCACGATATTTCCCAAGGGGGGTGAGATGATGTGGGGCAGACTAGCACTATCCACACCTTCATCATGGACTTGAAACTTTCCCAAGGGGTGCACACATCATGCATAAATAGGTGAACTCTCTCCTTTATGTGTGTCCGTTGGGCCCTATAATAGATGGTTCACTACGTGACCCTCCACTCTCGTGAATACAAAGTTTTGATGGAGATATATGTGCACCGGCGAGGAAGTCAACCACATGGGAAAAACTATGCCACCCGCGGGGGAAACATCAATGCTAAACGGAAAGTGAAGATCTTCACACGAAGAAACTTCCTGGAGGGACCAATTAAAAGTAATACCGAGAATGACACAACCGCTGCACTACCACTCATCCACATGAAACCCTATGAGTATGGGGAAGTACTGCGGCGGTACCGCGTTGGTTGCACAAAAATCCAGTAGAGCTATAAAATGCCTTCCTGCATGTAGCATGGGCCAATTGTCTACGTATCTCTCTCTCTCTCTCTCTTCCCCAGTTACCCCTTTACTTAACTAGATCTATATGTACCCCCACCTCGCTCTGGTCTTGTACTTCTCCAATGGGGTCTTCCACCTGTGCGGTTCTACAACTACTTGGGTAGAGAGGCTTCTCCCACGATTGATGTTCTGACATCCATGTTATTGCACTTGAGGAACACTATATCTCTCTCTGTTTCTCAATATCCACCTCTGTTATAGATTTTTAGTAACTAACTTTGTATATTTCCTTTTGTTGTTGTTAAATCTTGGTGTGTTTTCTATGGGGATTATTTGAGTAGCTATTGCTAGTGATTGATGTTCTTCTTCCTCCTAGTCTTGCGTTTTCTTTTTGATTTTCCTCTTGTTCTTCCCGTTCATCATCAAAACGCCTCAAACTATTGTACATTGGGGACTTACAAAGGCTTTCCCCTAGAATACCCAAGATATTTCCCAAGGGGATGAGATGATATGGGGTGGACTAAGATAATCTTCACCTTCATCATTGATTTGACACTTTCCCAAGGGACGCACACATAAAGCTTACATACGGAAATTCCATCCTTTATGTGTCTCCTTTGGTCCCTCTCATGGATAGTTCACTACTTGACCCTCCATTCTCGAGAATACAAATGTTTGAGCAAGGCTACACGTGCACGGATGAAGTACTCAAGCACATTGGAACAACTATACCACCCGCAAGGGAAGCATGGAAGCGAAACCGAAAGTGACGATCCTCACACGAAGAAGCTTTCAGGAGGGACTGATACAACCGATACAGGGAACGATACAACCGTTGCACTACCACTCATTCATATTGAAGCCTATGAGTATGGGTGCAGTACTAGGACGGTACCGCCTATGTTGCACCAAAATCCGGTTGAGCGATACAACCTTCTGCATGCACGCAGCATGGGCCAAGTGTATCCTCCTCTCTCTCTCTCTCTCTCTCTCTCTCTCTCTCTCTTCCCCACTTATCCCTTCACTGTAGTAGCACTATATATATCCCAGCTCCTCCTATCTATGTTAGCAAAGTATTAGAGATATCTTGAGAAAAGTTTGACCATTTACTTCTCCAACGGGGACCTTCCACATCGAGGGATCTACCACTCCTAGGGAAGAGAGGCTTCTTCTATGGTTTAGCCTCCAACCTCCATGTTATAGAACTTGGAGGAAGATTAGCTCTCTCTGTCTCGCGCGCTCTCAAGATCCACCTCTCTCATGGATTTGGGAAAACTGCCTTATATCTTTTATTTTGTTGTTTTTGCATCTTTTGGGGTGTATTCTATGGTGATTATTTCAGCACCTAATGCTAGTGAATCATGTTCTTTTTTGTTTTGGTCTTGTGTTTTCTTTTTAACTTCCCTCGGGGTCTTTGTGTTTTCTTCAAACACACCTCCAACTTGTCCAGATAAGGCACATCCTAGGGATTTCCTCGTAACATCCCCACAATCTTTCCCAATGGGGGTGAGATGATGTGGGGCACACTAGAACTATCTGCACCTTCATCATGGACTTGAAACTTTCACAAGGGGTGCACACATCACGCATATATACATAGGTGAACTCTCTCCTTTATGTGTGTCTATTGGGCCCACTCATATAATGTTCACTACTTGACCCTCCACTCTCGTGAATACAAAGGTTTGATAAAGATATATTTTCACCGAGGAGGAAGTCGAGCACATGGGAAAAACTATGCCACCCGCGAGGGAAGCATCAAAGCGAAACCGAAAGTGAAGATCCTCACACGAAGAAGCTTCTTGGAGGGACCTGTACAAGTAATACCGAGAACGGTACAACCGTTGCACTATCACTCATCCACATGAAAGCTTATGAGTATGGGTGAAGTACTACGGCCGTACCGCATCGGTTGCACCAGAATCCGGTTGAGTGATACACGCCTTCCTGCATGCAGAATGGGCCAAGTGTCTATGTATCCTTCTCTCTCTCTTCTCCCCACTTCCCCATTCACTTAACTTGAACTATATTTATACCCCACCTCGCTTTTCTCTTGTAATTCTCCAATGGGGTCTTCCCAACTAGGGTTCTAGCACTACTTGGGGAGAGAAGCTTCTTCTACGGTTGATGTTCCGACCTCCATGTTATTGCACTTGAGGAAGACTAGATCTTTCTATCTCTCTTTCTCAAGATCCACCTCTCTTATAGATTTGTAGTACCTAACTTTGCATCTTTCCTTTTGTTATTGTTGGATCTTGGGGTGTTGGCTATGAGGATGATTAGAGTAGCTATTGCTAGTGAATCTTGTTCTTCTTCCCCTTGGTCTTGCTTTTTTTTTGGATTTCCCTCTTGTTCTTCCTGTTATTCGTCAAACACCTCAAACTCCCGTTGATCGGGGACTTCCAAGGGTTTTCCCCTAACATTACCAAGATCTTTCCCAAGGGGATGACATGAAGTGGGGTGGACTAAGATCATATGCACGTTAATCATTGACTTGAAACTTTCCCAAGGGACGCACACATCAAGCATACGTAGTAAAATTCTCTTCCTTAGGTATCTCCTTTGGGCCCTCTCATGGATGGTTCACTACTTGACCCTCCACTCTCGAGAATACAAAGGTTTGAGCATAGCTACACGTGCACGGATGATGAAGTCAAGAACATGGGAACAACTATACCGCCCGCAAGGGAAGCATCGAAGCGAAACCGAAAGTGACAATCCTCACACAAAGAAGCTATCACGAGGGACCGATACAACCAATACAGAGAACGATACAACCATTGCACTACCACTCGTCCACATTAACGCCTATCATTATGGGTGCAGTACTAGGACGGTACCGCCTTTCTTGCACCAAAATCCGGTTGAGCGATACTACCTTCTTCATGCAGGAAGCATGGGCCAAGTGTCCATGTATCCTCCTCTTTCTCTCTCTCTCTTCCCCACTTACCCCTTCACTGTACTAGAACTACATATATCCGAGATCCTCCTAGCTATGTTAGATAAGCACTCCTTTTGTAAACGAATATAAGATGTTTTAGATAGCTAAACTAGTTATCTAAAATATCTTATATTAGCTTACGACGGGAGTATTAGAGATATCTTGAGAAAGGTTTGAACATATGATGTCTACGCACACTTCTATTCTTGTAGACTATGTTGGGCCTCCGAGCGCAGAAGTTTGTAGGACAACATCAATTTCCCTCAAGTGGATGACCTAAGGTCTATCGAAGTGAGGGAAGTAGAGGTTGAAGATGGTCTCTCTCAAGCAACCCTGCAATTAAGATACAAGAAGTCTCTTGTGTCCCCAACACACCTAATACAAGTAGGAGTTGTATAGGTGCACTAGTTCGGCGAAGAGATGGTAAAATATGGGTGATAGGTGTGGCAAAGCAAGGTAATACAAATCTGTAATAAAAATTACAGCAAGAAAACAAGTAGTAAACGTGAGCACAAACAGTATTGCAATGGTGAAAACAAGGCCTAGGTTTTATACTTTCACTTGTGGCAACTCCCAACAACATTAACATAGTTCAATCACATGATATTTCCACTAAATCATGCAAGGAGACGTAACTCGGAGGTCATTCCTTTGTGGTCAATATAGAACGAGAATTATGTAGGGCTACGAAAGCACACCTCAGAGCTCATAGTTCTCATTTATGGATTTCCCAATGTAGCTTCGGCCATCCAAAGAGAGTACCACAATCACCACAACATATCTCAAGGATAGCCAAAGAAAAGCACCAAAAGACTCTCAATCTTCAATCCACACACAAAAGAGGAAATCACTCATGAAAATATTTTTCTAAACCATGTCCAATAGACCGTTGTCACCTTGGTCTCGGGGATTATACTAGATAACATCAAGTGAGTACATCAATCCAATACATAGAAGAAGGGGAAACATCATGGGATCATCCTATATTAACATAGCTAATGATCACAAAAAAGATCACATCATGGGAGTGAGAGATAACCACATAGGTCAAGGTACAAGCCTTAATCCCGAGGAGGAACTACTCACACATGGACATGGTGAGAGAGAGAGAGTTGTTGATGGAGAGGTGCATCCCGGAGGAGATGAAGGAGACGACGTCGGCGGCGGCCATAGTGGTGGCCACAGCGACGGCGGCGGCAATAGCCCTTGGGGGCACCGACCCTTGGCCCCCATCTTCTTCCTTGGAGATGGTGATGCTGTGGAGATTGATGTCCTCCTCAAGTCGTCTGCCTTGAGGGAGGAATTTTCGTGGTGCCCTTTGACCTTGGTTTCCTCTCTTTAGAAAGACTCTCGGATTCTCATCATCTAGATTACGTCATCGGTACTTCGGGGCCACAGGGATCATACAAACTCTGATTGGGATGAATTTTTATTCCAAATCCATCAGAAAAAAAATGTCTACAACTTTGTAATTTTAAGTTTTTCTGTTTGAGGTCGTCTTCTGGCGTTTTCGACGTAATCTTTAAATCCTGACTGGTGGGGGAAGATTTCGGGAGTGTTAGATTCCAACTCCTACAAGGCTCCTTTTTGTGATTTTTCCTTTATCCAAGTAATTCCTACACATAAAGTACAAAAACAAGAACTTGTGCACTCTTGCAACCATTAATAGGTTAGTTCCAAAATATGTTATAAAAAGATATGAAAGTGTAGCAAACACATATCAATAACACCCAAAACATGCATGGCGCAAGCAGAAATTACATATACGTTTGGGACATAACAGCATCCCCAAGCTTAATTCTGCTCGTCCTTGAGTAGGTAAATGATAACAAGCATAATTTCTGTGGTGACATGCTACCAACATAATAGAACTTTATATTAAGGCAAGCAAGATATGCAATTCAAGTCAAGTAATAACAAGCAAGAGTTTATATCTAGTATTGAAACAAGCAACATAAGAACATAAAGGTGCAAGAGCTCTCGTTGTCCGTGACTCGAATGTATCCAATGGTGTTTGTGTGCAAGAAGTGGGAGATGGGTTTAGAGCATAAAAAATACTATATAATTTAATGGAGAACTCAATCTACTAAAGTTTCACACTTGTTCTCCTTCGGAATCGACTCAACCCCAGACCACTAGTCAGGTACAAGTCAAACTGATCCTCTCCCTTTCGACTTTGAGCACTCGTGCAATGGATGAGAGCGAGTAAGATACATTGACACTTAGGATGACAAAGAAAAAAATGATGGGGAAGGAAGACAAAAATGTGTGAAAGGATCACATAAATGAGGACAATCATAGGCGAGAGAAATCCAAATGCTAGATATGATGTGAGTAGTAGGGATTGACATGCAACAGATGCACATATGAGCTAAGGTAAGCTCTCCAACGGAACTAGTGGGGGGCATCCAACTTGCTTGCTCATGAAGAACTAGAGCTCATTTGAGGAGGCTCATCCTTGGAGTACGAGTGTGGATCTTTCAAAAGGAATAGTAGTGTTGCCCCCTTCTCTCTTTTTATTGTTTTTTTTCTTTTTTCTATTTTTTTTGTATTTTTGTGGCCTCATTGGCTCTTTCTATTTATCTCTCATTTGTCTTCTTTGGGATCTTTTAATTTTTCCTCTTTGGGATCTTTTCCTCACTTAAGGGAAACACTCTATATTTTACAAGAATATAGAAGATCACACACTTTGCAAGAAGTACTCTACATAAAGAAACCTGAAAACTATCATGATGTATAGAAATGTATGCCTCTGCCAGTGTAGCAGGATATGCAATGATACTAGCGCTTTATGTAGCAATTATAAGGGCAACACCCAACTAGCATGCGGCTCATCGATCAAGAAAAAGAATCTATGACATGAAGATCAAGTCATGAGATGGTGGATGTTGCATGAAAATGTATCTCGGAAAGGCTATGGAAATGCCTTGATAGGTAGGTATGGTGGCTGTTTTGAGGAAGATATAGGGAAGTTTATGATGATAGAGCGTATCGTGCCAAGGGTTTGGATGCATAGGCGAAGTATGCGCCAACTCTCAAGATGAGAAAGGGAAATGCACGGTGACGAGGATTGACATCGGCAAATCCCATGGTTGGGAACCCTGGGTTAGATCGTAGAGGAGATGTACAGGTTGGTGATACTCGTCGGCTGATACGTCCCAAACGTATCTATAATTACTGCTTGCTCCATGCATGTTTCGTGTGATATTTCTATGCTTTTGATACACTTTCATACACTTTTGATCATATTTGGACTAACCTATTCACCCAATGCACCCAGTGCTAGCTTTTGTTTTCTGCTGTTTTTGTATTTCAGGTTTTCCAATTATTAAAAGTGCTCAGAAAATTCCGGGAAAAATATATAAAAATCAGCATTCTAGAAGAGTCCTCTAGCCGGAGGATGGGGTCAAGGGGTGGCCCACAGCCCCCAAGCGCCCTCCTGGCGCGGCCTAGGGTGTGGTCGCGCCGGGAGGATCCCCTGGACTCCTGGTGCCCCCCCCCCCCCCGATGCCCCCTTTGGCTCTTATTTATACTCCCGTCACGCAAACCCTGATTCCAGACCCCTTTTCTCCAGAAGAAATTACGATCTCCTACGCCATCACCAACAAGCTTCGGGCGATGAGAATTCCTGTGCTAGCACCCTGCCAGGACGGTGAAGTGCCCCCGTATTCATCTACATCGACGTTGCTTCCTCCCTCCATGAAGCGGGAGTAGTTCCTCCTCGGGGCTGAGGTTTCTTCCAGTATCTATGTGTTCTTCTCTCTCTCCCATGATGTGATCTTCGTTGTGATCATAGGGTATGTTAATCTAGGGTGATCCCATGATATTTCCCCTTCCACTATGTATTGGATTGATGTACTCACTTGATCTTATCTAGTATAATCCCCGAGACCATGGTGACATCGATCTATTCGACATGGGTTAGAAGAATATTATCATGAGTGATTTACTCTTTTGTGAATTGATTGAAGATTGAGAGTCTCTTGGTGCTTGTCTTTGACTATCCTTGAGATATGTTGTGGTAATTGTGGTACTCTCTTTCGATGACCGCGGTGACATTGGGAAATCCATAGATGCGAACTACAAACTCTGAGGTGTGCTTTTGTAGCCCTACATAATTCTCGTCCTCTCTTGATCACAAAGGAATGACCTCCAAGTACGTGTCTAATGCATGTTTTAGTGGAAATATCATGTGATTAGACTATGTCAATGTTGTTGGGAGTTGCAACTACTGAAAGTATGAAACCTTGGCCTTGTTTCCACCATTGCAATACCGTTTGTGCTCACGTCTACCACTTGTTTGCTTGCTGCACTTTTTTTATTACATATTTATATTACTTTGCTTTGCCACACCTATCACCCATATTGTACCATCTTTTCGCCGAACTTGTGCACCTATACAACTCCAAGTTTTATTAGGTCTGTTGGGGACACAAGAGACTTCTTGTATCTTAATTGCGGGGTTGCTTGAGAGAGACTATCTTCAACCTCTACTTCCCTGAGTTCGATAAATCTTAGGTCATGCACTTGAGGGAAATTGCTACTGTCCTACAAACCTCTGCGCTTGGAGGCCCAACACAGTCTATAAGAATAGAAGGGTGCGTAGTCATCAAGCTATTTCTGGCTCCGTTGCCGGGGAGGTAAGGTTTGAAGGTATATCTTTAGATCTTTCAATTAAATCTTTTCGTTTCTTATATTTTTTTCACTAGTTATGTTTATGGAAAACTGCACTCTTAGTTTGCTCCTTGGGGAAGGAGGCTTTACCACACCCGTGGTAGAGAAGTCTCCTCCACCTACTAATTGTACCCCTTCAAAATACCACTTGGTATAATTGACGTAATTATGAATGATTGTGATGATGGGACAGTCAATCCTAGTATTCATTTATTGAAACTTACAAAACTTTGTGAGTAATTTAAGATTTCAGGTTTGACAAGAGGCGGAGTCATGAGGTAATTATTTTCCTTGTCACTGAAAGGAAAAGCATTGGAATGGTATAGGCTACTAGATGATTCTCATCTGCTCGATTGGGAAGAGATCTAGTCTCTCTTTTACTCCAAGTTTTATCCTCGTCATGAAGTTCATGAGAATAGGAATTATGTTTATAATTTCTATCCTCATGACGGAGAGAGCATATCTCAAGCTTTGGGGAGACTAAAAACTTTAATGCTAAAATGTCCTAACCATGGACTCCCCAAAGATATAATTATTACTAATTTTTATGCGAAGGTCTCTCGACAGGATAAAGACTTGCTCGATGCTTCCTCTATGGGTTCTTTCACAAACGAAAAATTGATGGTAAATGGGAACTCCTTGAAAGAATTCAACGCAATACTGAAGATTGTAAGATCGACAAAGGTAAAGAGTCAGGTATAAATTATTAGTATGATTGCATTTAGTCCTTTGTTGAAACTGCAAGTTTTAATAAGTTTAGTGCTAAGTTTGTGCTTGATTCTCAACTCCTTGTTGGTTTACTCAAATCTTTTTCTTCACATCTTAATATTCCTAAGGAGAATTGGATCAAGCATCATGAACCTTTTAAAGATATTTGCAAAGAAAATAAAATTGTTCATGATGATTGCCACATGCATGATCCAATTCCTGAAAATGAAGTTTTATATAAGCATGTTAATTTTTGTGGAGTGGATAGACCTTGTGAGAGGCCTATGATTGAAGAAGAGAAGTATTGTAAGCAACATAAGCATGAATGAACAATCACTTGGGTCAAAGGTTTAAATGAAATTGCTAGAGAATTGTGTGACCTTTATCCTTTTACTTGTGAACTTTGCTGTATAGAGGGTCACTTTAATTTTCAATGCATGCACTTTGAAAACATAACTGTTCATCCGTTTTGTGATAACATGATCACTTCTGATCTTTATGATGAACTAATGTTATTTTTTATGTGTGAATAGCTATCAGAAAAAACTTCTTGGCTAGATGTTAATGCCTTAGGAATAAACAACAGCTTGCAAAATTTCCATCTCTATTATGTTTTTAATTGCCATGAAAATGATTACATAAGTAAGATTAGAAAGGAGGGAACTTTACCAAAATATAAAAATGTCTCTTATATGTCCACTAATAAAAAGGAGAGTTTCTCCCAAGTTTCCCCTATTGATTCTAATGATAAACCAGGATATGTGGAGAAACTTCATCTCCAACCACTCCCTCCTAAGGTAAAGAAGAAGAAAAAGAAGTGGAGGAGGTAGAGGAGCAAGAACGAAAAGAATGGGTATCAACCTGGCCTGAGCATATTCCTCGCATCAATTTTTATCCTAACGGACATAAATTTTTGGAGGATGGTGAGCTTGATTGCATTCACTGTTATCCTGTGTTAAGTCGGTCGGCAGTATTGAAGATGATCTTGATTATGATATGCACGTTACTTTTTGTGATTGGGAAAATGATGATAATTCTACTTATGATCTTGAAAATCTTTTTGGTACCAACTCTGAGAGTGATGATATGGAAAGCTCTAAGCTTGGGGATGATGGGATTGCAAGTGCTTTACCCATTAGTGATGTGGTAATTTATAATTCTTTTGCTAGCAAGAATAAAGACAACATGTTTACCAATATAGTTGCTAGTAATGATAATACTCTTGTATACTATGATGATGTTATAACTCCTATCTATAGTGATTGTAAAGGTACCTATGACATAAGGATAAATTATCCTTATGAAACTTGTCATCATAATGGAGGGAATTACTCCCTTGTTGAACACCATCTTCCTAATACACAATTAATATATAGTGTTCAGGTTGTTTATGATAGTCCTACTCCCACTATTACCAATGAGAAAGATTATGCTTATGTGGAGAGTAAGAGTACCCTTTTGCATGTGGATCATGGTAACAATGCTTTATGTGACACTTATATTGTTGAGTTTATTCATGATCCCATTGAAACTTATTATGTGAAGGGAACATATGCTTATAGATATTTTACTAATATCATGTTCCCTCTCTATATGTTGAAGGTTTTTAAGCTGCACTTGTTTTGCTTTCCTATGCTTATTGCCTTGTGCTTAAATGAATTATTATATTACAATATTCCTATGCATAGGAAGCATGTTAGACTTAAATGTGTTTGGTATTTTCTTCTTGATGCTCTCTTTTGTTCTTGAACTCTTATTCCTACGAGAGAATCATTGAAATCTTAAGCCTATCTTTGTGGCTATAAAGAAAGAGCTCTAGGGAGACAACCCTTGTTATCTTTACTTTGAGTTTTTATTTTCAGTTTTTAGTGGTCTTGATTATTGTTACTACTGTAGCAACATCATTGTATCTTTATGTAAGGCCTGATATGCGGTACTGTTCCAGATCTAGATGTTTCCATCCAGATCCGGGGTTGAAGCACATATCGGTCCCACCACGCCATATGACATAGCCATATGCCCCGGATTTCCAACATGATATCACAACATTACAAATACAAGGACACAACATCTCATACAATCGGCATACAACTGCCTTAATACATTACATCAGCGGAAGATACATGTCTGAGTACATACTACAATCAATTGCCTAGTGGCAAAGAGTAAAACATCGGTCCCCATAACCACACGGGTCCAGGCTCTCCGCCGGGATCCACCTAACTAGTCTTCGTCGAGTCTCCACGTGAAACGTCGATCACCATACCTGTTGTCGATCAAGAACCCTGAAAAGAGTTTGGGGGTAGTATCATGAGTACAAAAGTACTCAGCATCCAACTGTAGTGGTCAACTGACCCAGCAAGGACTTCATACTCGTTATTCTAGGACAACTAGTAGTTTACGATAAGGATGGGGTAAGTGGTTAAGTTGCTGCTGCACTAGCGTTTATGAAGTGGCTAACGATCTAGAGAGTAAGATAAGAACCAAGCATTTGATGAGGAATCGCCTCCAACAAGTCTTCTATCCACCTACTTACGCAAGCATAACACCTATCCTATCCTATCCTTGTCCTCCTCTTCGCATCCCGACGAAGAAGAAGAAGTCAAGGCACACACACGTTGATAAAGTTGTTAAGATTATCTCAGTTGTTGTTGTCTATGAACAAGGAGTAGGTCTCAAGTCGTCCATAACCGTGGACACGGCTTCTCAAAAAGATTTAACCTTGCAGGGGTGTACCAACTGCCCATTACAAGGCTTCGCACGCACGCCCATCTCTCTCAGTTCCTACCCATCACAGGCAACCATTTTATGATTTAGTTCCGAGAGATCCGAAATGACAGGTCCCTCTAACTAACAACGCACAAATACGGGTGGACCCCGGTGAGTCGACATCCAAATCAAAAGCCGGCCGCGCTCTCGAATCGGTCTCTACCGTCTGGACGAGGTCGGGATAACCTACCCTCACCCGGGCAGGCTCCCTAGCTTCCAGGTGTGGACCAATAGGGTATACCATCCCACTGGCCCGGTTTGTTTTAAATCCACTGGCTGCAGACTAGTTACGCACACGGTTTCTCAAATGGTAAAATCAGCTTGGGCCACCACTAGAAATGTTTGTATCTAGATAGGTAAGACAAGGGGACCCCATAGCATTCCACACGCGGTTAGGAACGCTCAGTCTTAAAACCAATACCCGCAACTCGGATCCTAGGTGACTCGAATGGAACAAAGCGTCGGGGCGGGATAGTCTAGACCTTCCATCCTTCGTCGAGTATAGTCAACATTTATAATAATCATATAATCCACAACAATATAATAATGTGATAGCCCAAACCAAGGAGTAACAGGGTAACATCGTAGCATCCTAAGCATGCATACTAAGCAGGGGCTGAGCAACGAGCAATAGTAACATAGAAGTACATGGTTTGCTGGGAGGGGACATGGCTGTATTGGTTGGAAAGAGGTTGTAAACATGTGGTAGGATCAAACATCGAACCTATCCTAGACTAGCATGCAAACCGCTGGTTGAAATAGAATGGATCATAAGTAATGTATAGTCCTTTCCTGTTGATAAGTCGGGATCCAAAGGTGTAGTTGATCGCAAGCTCGCATCGTCTCCGAGAGGTACCCCGAGAGCACTCAAGAAGGTAAACAATGGAAAGCAATCAACGAGCAAGCATCTATTACTACGAAACAAACACGAGCAAGCATCAACAAGAAGACAACACGAGACATCGCATTACGACATCGCATCTACCGTCGAGAGCGGTTACTAACAGGTTAAGTGGAGTACTCGTCACCCACGACGATACCGCACATTTAGAATGGTTCAAGTTGTTTAGCTACACAACATGAGCAACGGTTATTAACATGGCATCTCACTCAAGCATGGCATATCACTCAAGCATGGAAAGAGATAAAACATAAATAATCTACCTATACTAGTCAAGTTAAGCGGGTAAAATTCCTACACATGGCATATCGCTATTTACCCCGCAAAATAAATATGTTTGTTACTGTTTTCCCCTGAACATTATTTTATTATTTTATTTAGCAAGAGATAACAGCATAAACACAATCTACATGCAATTCTAGTCAAGTTACATATAAGGAACATTTTAAACGGAGCAACAGTTGAAAATATACGACCTATTTTATTTAACGTGGCATGCAACGCAAAATAACAGTAAAACATCATATAGACAAAGGTAAACATGGCAACAAGCAATAATTTGTTAATCTAAACAGAAAACTAAGAAAGTTTCAAGTTTAAATCGTCGCGATCCGAGTTACCGTTAAAAAGATACGGGCACCGCAAAAATCTATGAAAATCTACCAATTAAATAAACAGAATAAAAATCTATACGTCTCTTGGGCCGAATCTACCCAAACTGGCCTAACACAGGGGTGGGCGATGGATAATCATAAGACGCACTATGAGAAATAAACTAACAGGCCGGCCCAACAACAGCGTAGCGAAAAAAAAAAATGATGCGGGCGCTCACAATTGGGCCTCGGCCCAAGAAGGCGTGGGCGTGGCATAGCTCCAGGTTGCCTGGGTGGGAGAGGGCGACTGGGCCGCGTGAGCGTCTTGGGCCGTGGGGGCGATGGCTTCTGGGCCGCGGTGCAAGGCTGTAACACCCTCAGTTGTCTGTAACAGTAATCACTTTTACTGTGGACCAATTACTGTTGCTAAATCATGCCATGATCAAATTTGAATCAAATCAAATCCAAAATGCCTTTTTGTTGATATTAAAAAATAATGTTGCAAATAAAACTTTCCCAAAAAGTATACAACCACTTTTATTAAATCACAAATAATCAGTGGGTCATGCCCATGTGGTTATGGTATTTTATTATGCCTCTAAAAAAATTCAAACAATTCAAACACCAGCCAAAACAGCACCAATTGTCATTCGGTTATTTAAAAGAAATACTAAATATATTTCTTTTGACCCCAAACTTTTTGTAGCACTCTAATGATATACAATACTAATTATGGGCCAGGTTACACATTTAAAAAAATGCAAAAGGCACTGAATTAAAATACAAACAAAAAGACAGAAAACAAAAAGCAAAAGAAAATACAAAATAACTACACCTCGACCTCGGCAATGGCCCACCCCGACCCACTCCACTCTCTCCTTCCTCCTCCCGCATTGGCGCCATGCCGCCGCCGTGGCCGCCGCTGCCAAGCCGGCCCCGCCCTCCTCACCTGTTCCCCTGTCCCCTAGCCGGCCCGGAGACGATAAGGATGACCCCCGCGATTCGTGGATCGTGAGCCGACGCCATTTTTCCCCCTCCCCAGCCATTCCCCACCCGCCCGAGTTGTGCCGTGGACGCGACCTCACCGGCGGCGTGGCCACTGGCCTCTCCTTGCCGCACCAGGTTGTCCGCGAGGTGCGCCGTGGACTGCTACGCCACCCCGTGCCATCAATTTGAGCCGCGACGCCCTTGCTGAGCCGCAATCGACGCCAGACTTCACCACGGCCGCCGCGCCTCGACGTTCGATTCGCCGCCGCCTGTGCCTCCCTGAGCCCGTTGCCCACCTCGACAGGTTCCCGGTGAGCACCGCTACCTCCCCCATGTACTCGCACCCGCCCGACTAGCCACACGCAGGAACCCCTCTTTCGCACGCTCCGGCAGCCGCCATTGTTGACGATGCCAAGCTCACAGGCCCTCCTAGCGCGCGCTTTTGGCACCGTTGTACTCCCCGTGCATCGTAGGCTCGATTCCATCCTTTTGCGCGCTCGGATTCGCCATGGTTCGCAAGACGCCATGGGAGCCCGACGCTGCCGCCCGCCAAACCTCGTCGCCGGCCTCGTTCCCGGCGACCCCAAGCCACCGCACCGTCCCCAATCGACGCGACTCACCTCCAGCTACCCTTAGGGCTCAACGACGCCCCCAATGGTGCTCGATACCGTGTGCATGCTCGAACTCGTCGGAGCTCTGTCTCCGACGAGCTTCGGACGAGCCGCCCGTGCCACTACCGTGTGGACCCCGCCGGTCAGAACTGTCATTAGGGGTTAATTAGATCACTATGGGTCACTTACATGTGGGGCCCGATCACCTAATTAACTGTTAGTTGGAAATAACCCCCCCCCCCCCACAGCCAATGACACATGGGTCCTACCCCTGTTAAATTAAATCAATAAACTGTTTAATTAAACATGTGTCACTGACTGGTGGCCCCCGCTGTCAGATTTTTATTTATTATAAAGATTTATAGAAAATCCAGTGACTTACATGTGGGTCCAAAGGCTATTTTTGATTTAATATAATGTTTTATAACTAAACTGAGGCTGACATGTGGGTCCCCCATGTCAGGCACTGTTTTGGCTAATGTTCTGGATAATGTTGAATAAATAATAAGAGAAATTCAGAAAATCATTTAAATGATTTAAAACTTTGAAATTCAATAACTTTTAAACCGTAACTCGGATTCAAAAACTTTATACATGAAAATTGATCAGAAAAATATAACGAATACGAATACTCTATCTGTATGTCTATTGCACCCCTCTAACACAACGAACATCGAACCGTCCCCCTCCGGACCGGCAGTTCGCTAAATTGTCCGATACTGCTAAAGTACCCGGATGAATTATCCCGAACACGGATGTTTCCCAGAATAGATCAACTAGCACGGATACACCCCCCTTATGTTAGTCCGGTACCCACGACACCTCCGGCTTGATCCTTCCCCCTCCGAACACCTTGTTCGATAATCACCCGGAGCTGATAGTTCATCCCCGGATGAATTTCCGTTCCGAGCAACGTGCATTGCACTGCGTTAGAACCCCGTTAACTTTTCATCTTTCATGTCATGCATCTCTTTGTATATGCTTGCTTTGTATTTACTGTTTCTTCCCCCCCTTAATCTCCGGTAGACCCCGCTGCTGCTGTCGACTACACCGCTGCTGGGTACGACTACTTCGTCGACGACCCTACTATTACCGTCGAGCTTCCAGGCAAGCAGAGCCATTCTCTACCCCAGATATCGCCTATCTTTCCGTATATTTCTTGCACTAGACATTGTTACTACCGCTGCTACGTTACAATCCTATTCAATTGCATAGCCTGTTTTTGTCGCCCCTCATGTACCTCTTTTATCCTATGCTGCCTATTATTATTATTATGCATTATTTCAGCAGTGAGCCTTGCGCATTTTTAGCTAGGATTAGATAGAGGGCCGTGATCACTCAGGGGAGTGAACGCGGATACAATTATTATAACTACACAGGTACGGTACAATGCAGACACCGCCTGAGGCCCCCTAGCTCGGCTCTGCCGAGCCACCATCAAGTGTGAGCTATCAAGGAGTAATCCTTGTACTCCACTCGTTGCTGACTCTGTATAGCCGCTCTAGGTACCTGAGCAACGCTTGTCCTTCAGGTAAGAAGTCGGGCGACCCAACGGTGCCCGTGAGAGGTATTGCGACGGGACGACAGGGAGGGTACGATCAGTGCACCTGTGTGCTTGGCCCCTGATCGTTGGCCGCGAGAGTTACCAAACCACGAAAGTCGAGCTCCTTCAGGAGCACATGCGAGACATGGTAAGGAGACAGTTCACCTTGTTGGTAACCGCAGTGACTTGGTGGGACGACAGGGCAGGCACCAATGTACTGGTGGTCCTGGCTGCTGTCGTTGTCTGCGGGTCAGTTAAGTCGAGGCAACGATAACGGTTGTCACGCAGGTTAATTAAAATACTAAATGGTTCAGTGAATGTCTTGAGTTGGCTATATGCCATGTACGCACTACCTACCCGTGGGAATTACGAGTTTATGGGCTCCTCTGCTTCGTAGTGTCGTCCGAGGACTCTTCAGACGTCAGCAGTACCGCGGGCTGATTGCCGGGAAGTGCGCTGTCTTGTTTGCTCGAGCTGTGTTGTTTTTTTACGGCTTCCCGGCCACCCACGCACCGTGCAGGAGTACGTCAGGGTTGGGGTCCAAGGCCTTGAGCACTCAGGATGTAGACCGGCGGATGGCCTCTTTGTTGAGTTTGAAAGATGGGCTATGAAGTGTCGGATAGCCTCGGTGGAGCGTTCCCTAACAAGGTTCCCGCCACCCTGGAGATCCGTGCGTGTAGCATAACACAAGTGCACCCCTATAGGGAAGATTAATCTATTCGAATAGCCGTGTCCACGGTAACAGGACGCTTTATGCTGAAGCTGGATCTTACCAGTACAAACTATTATTATTAAACTGTATGGTTCCGGGTTTTCTTCCTCGCGGGGATGTCGAGGAGGTGAACTCGGAGGCATTGTTAATTATTACAACTTATTATTATACAATGCTGCAGCAACTTCTGCTGCATTGTTACTTTATGCTTTATATAATCTGTTGGCTGATCCTTACCTCATGCTGCAAGACATCGTCGGAAGATGCTAGTCTTTGATAGGCCTAGCTTCTTACCTTTGCTCTGGATTTCTATCTTACAGTCCATGATATACAGCCTCTTTTTTCCGTTGATACAATGCATAATGCTTAGTAGCGGACGTAAGACTCGCGGGTATACTAGATACTCACCTGCTTTATTTCCTTTACTGTTTTGCCTGATCGGCCGCTGCAGCCGACGTTGGAGCGCAGGAGCAGGAGTAACCCGGAGGCGCCTACTACGACGTCGAGTTCCCCGTTGACCAGGAGTAGTTCGGTGGATCCCAGGCAGGAGGCCTCGCCTTTTCGATCTGTATCTCTGATGTGATTTGTGCTAGCCTTCTTAAGGCAAAACTTGACTAACTATGTCTGTACTCAGATATTATGGCTTGTATGACTTATGTATTCGGGTCCGCGTGACCCCCTCTATTGTAACATATTTGTTTATCCTTTTGTGTTTAGTGTTGTGCTGTGATATTATCCCCGTGGCACCCTAATCTCAGCCGTGTACCCTGCGTGTATGATTACTGTACATGGATTGATTTTGGTGGCGTCACAAAGGCCAGCCCAGGTCGGCGGCTGGCTGCCGGTTCACCCGATTCTCGATCGGATCGGGGCTCTGTGGCCGGAGGCGGCTGTTCCAGTGAGGGCCGCAGCTCCGGCGAGCCTTTGGGAGGCGCGAGGCCGAGGAACGGGACGCGGCATCACGGAGGCCATGGGGTGGCGATGCATGTGCTCCGGTTAAAGGAGGGACACGGCCATGGCGCGAGCGGCGGGAGGCTTCGGCTCGAGGTTGCCGTCCATGGCGCCGGCGATGGGTTCCTGAGCGCAGAGAGGAGAGGAAGGAGGCCAGGGTGACGAGAGAGGGAGGAAGAGAGGAGGTGGAGAGTTTGCATGACATGTGGGCAGCAGCTCGTCGGCGCGACGAGGTGACGATGGCGAGGTGGCTCGCGCGGGAGGAGCTCGGGCTCGGGGCTTCGGGCGCATCGGGAGGCCTCCAGGGTCTGGTGACGTGGCACGTCCTGGGTGGTCTGATCCAGATCGGACGGTCCAGATTGTCTGGTCTGGATCTGGAGGTGGGGGTTGGATGGCTGTGGAAAACAAGGGAAGCTAGGGGCTAGGGTTCCAGATTTGGCAGGAAGGATTGGCTATTTCTAGCAGGTTTTTAGGAATGGCTAATTGGGCTACAAAATGGGATTTAGAGGGTATTTAGGGTCTGGTTTTTCGGATGGGCTAGAATCCGAAGATCAGAGAGGAATCTGTGGGTCCAGCTAAAGGCACGCGCGACATTTTGAAAAATACGCCACAGGGCTTACACCGGCTACTATGCCTAGCACACCCGAACGTTCACCTACCCGACGAAGTCGGAATCGCGCGAAATTCAAAACACTGCCTCAGAGCATCGAACTGACGTCTTCTAAACAGTTTCACACAGAACCGAGATCGTCGAACACCTCCCGATATAATAACCCATTTAAATCTAAATGGGGGTTTCCGCACCGATGGTTATGGCTGGTCCTATGACAGAGGTCGCGACGTTGATCGGGTGAAACCCGGTGTCGTAAAGGTCGTGTGCCATTTTGGGAAAAAAGGTTTGGTCCCGCATCCTATACGAGAAAGAGGGGGGGGGGAATAATCGTCGATCGATAAATCGGGGATGCAAACACCGCAAACAAATCAGATAATCAAGCAATTCACACCAAAAACAAAATTTTTAATTTTTGTGAAATCTGGGTTGTTACACTTTATTTTCCAGTTTTGTGCCAATTTTAGCCTCTGATTGCAAGAAAGTTCAAGAGTTGCGACATGCTGTCCAGAAAACAGATTATGTCCTTGGACGGAAAAATTAGTCTAAAATCACCAGATCATCTTTTTGATCAAATATTAGAGTACACTCACGTACCATGAGTCGAGGAAGCGCAAGGATAACCAAACCCACATACACTCCTCCTCGGGGTACTTGTCTCTTTGTGAACCTCCTGATTAGATTGAGAGTTACCGATAATAAGTGCATGAATTCTTCAGAGTAATATAAGTATTGAAAGTTGACACTTCCACCTCCTCATATTTGCTAGCCTCTTCGGTACCGTGCATTGCCCTCTTCTCACTCCGAGAGTTAGCGATCACCTCGCCGGTGCATCCAAACCCTTGGCATGATACGCTCTGTCATCATAAACCTCCTTATATCTTTCCTCAAAAGCCAGCATACCTACCTATCAAGGCATTTCCATAGCCTTTCCGAGATATATTTCCAGGCAACATCCAACATCTCATGAATTGATCTTCATGTCATACATGTTCCTGCTACACTAGTAGAGGCATACATTTGCATACATCATGATATCTACATCTTATGTATGTTGAGTAGCTTGTAAAGTGTGAAAGTTCTTCTATACTTCTTGTAAAATAGAGTGTTGCCCTTATGTGAGGATAAGATCCCAAAGAGGACAAATTGAAAAGATCCCAAAGAGGACAAATGAGAGTTAAACAGAAAGAGCCATTGAGGCCACACAAAAATACAAAAAAATAGAAAAAAGAGAAAAAGAAAATAAAAAGAAAGAAAGGGGCAACACTACTATTCCTTTTGAGAGATCCAAACTCGTACTCCCTCTTATACCCATTGCTCCTAATCTATATTCAGTCTTGGACGCCAAGTCGCGGTCCTATGATCATCAAGGACTCCTCATGGCGGTTTCCTCGAGTGGGCCATATGTGGGCCGGTCGAGGCTTTCTATGGCCCTTATAGCTTGATACGCACCAGGTGCCCTCATCTGTAAGAGTCGTGGGGTCACCCCTCGTCAGTAGCCCCCGAGTGCCTGGAGGACTCGAAGAGTCACGCAGGGACTCGAATCCGTAGTTGTCTTCAAGCGTGCAACGCAGCTGCAAGTCATCGGCTATAAGCCATAAGAGGTAGTATATTCGAGGGATGATAAGCTAGAGAGGACCAAGGTAGTCGACTGGTTGAGCCCTGGTGAATTGGTGCAAAAACCTCCAAAGCCCAAAATCAAGCCGCGTCCCTTGACACGAAATTGGAAAACCACCGGTGCCTAGCAAGATCACGCTGCTGCGTGTCTTACATGATCAATGCCGCCGGATTCAGATAACAGCCTTGACACGTCCGTCATTGGATCAACATACTCATGCATTGCATGGAAAACATCGGGTGTGAAGTCGCAGCTGTGGCAAATCCCGGCCCGGCCGTCTGCGCAGCGGGGTCTTACCTACGCGCTAAGCTTGCGCCACATCTGGGGTGCAGGTATCGCTGCCCAGGCATCATTTTTCTGAGGCGCGGAGACTAATTTAGACAAGCATCCACTTGGAAAACAAATCAAGTGGACCAATAGTTGTCACTCGTGGGGTACTGATGATCTCAGGTGAGGAGTTGATAAGAGCCGTACCCACCCAGATGGTCATCGAGTGGGCTGATTACGTAGGAACCCATGAAGAACTTCGAGTGTTCGGGTGGTTTGTTCTTTTGGTTATTTTGAACCAGTCCTGCCTTCTTGTGCGAGTTATTACTCGAGCCCTCTATCATATTCTAGGTGAGGGAGTGCCAGAACTCTATAGATGTATTAATCCTTGGTTGGGGCGAGTGAACACTCGAGCATGTTGCGGCCTGCGGGGTGAGGGAGCACCCAAACTCTATAAACATGTTTGTTCTGGGTGGAGGAGAGTAACCACTCGCATCCTCAAGGCTTAGCCCTTGCTCTCTTTTTGTAAATATGGGGTGCTCCCGATGGGAGTATAATTTTTTGGATTAAAATCAAAAAGTTTAGTGAAAACAAACGTTGATGAGTCACGAGGATGCGGTCAACAAGTTGGGGGCTGAAGTTTATGGAATATTTCCACTCCTGTGCCTTGTCTTGAATCAATCTTGTCTGTGCTGCTGCAATGCCCAGTTTGCAATGATGCCACTGATGACGTGATTGATGACGGGGGCTTGCTTGTGAATTTTCACGTCTTCTGTGCAGTCATAATGACGCCCTGTGGCACTACGGCCATTTGGATTTCCAATGCGTCTATCGGAAACGCGCGAGCATTTGATGTCTTTAAATGTTTTCAAAATGTGAAGGGGCATCTTGCCTTGGAATCTGTACCACCACGCGTTTTGGCTTGGAGTTAATGATGGTGACGATTTTATTTATGATGCGGCCACCTAGCTTGCCCCTAGTTGGGCTATAAGTATCTTTTTGCTTTTGCTTTTTTGGCACAATCACTTCTCTCCTCTTTGCTCCCTCTTCCAGTTTTCGTAGTTCTTTAGTGTTTCCAAGCTGGTGCTACCTGCGACATGGATCTCCGTGGCCGGCGAGCTCGTGGTGGTCGCACGCCTGGCTCGTCCTATCGTGGTCGTGGAAGAACGACTGCGGCGCCCTCCACTTCTCCTGAGAGGGAGGGTGTTTGGAGTTCTGATTTTCTGCTTGACATTCTTAATCCATCTGCTGGCCGGATTCCTCTTCCTTTTTATTTTGCCTCTATTGTTTTTGAGCTCAATCTGAGGGGCCTTTGGATCCGTCTTCAAGGGTGTCCTCGTTCTCCTGTGTGCATAGACCTCGAGGTTGACAGATCCTTCTTGGTTTTCTTGTAGCCTGGTTGGAGGTCCTTTTCTTGCCGGCTAAACTTGCGCGCTCGGGATAGCCTTTGTTGTAGGTTTTACAGCGAAGATACTGTCACCGTTCGTTCTTTTGATGCTGGTGGTAATCGTCTAGATCCATACTGGGAGGAAACGAGCAGAGACAACTCTGGCAGGTCGAGGGGTGCTTCGACATCTTCTCCTGCGGCTTCGTCTTCTTCCGACTCCTCGGCTGGTGGTGCTTGCTCTTCTAGTTCTAAGGAGGAGTTGGACGTCAAGCCGTCGAGCAAGCGGGGGCGTCGACCGGCAAGGTCACCGGGATGATGAAGGCATCCAGTGGCTCCTCGCAGGCTTGGGCTTACTTTGTCTGTGATGATGCCCGTCAAGATGTGGACCAAAGTGCCAATTATCTCAGCATGGGCACACATGTTGAAGTCATAATTCCTTGGGATGATTGGTCTTGTAGTCCTTTAGATAGTTTCTCCAGTCCTCATATTGTAACTTTTGATGCGTGGTGGAAGACTTTGTACTGATGTATCTCGAATATGAAATGAAAAAACGTCCTTCTAATGCTTGATTTTGTAATGAGTCTGCTTTTATAATAGAACTGTCTTCGAGTGCTCGGCCTTGTATTAAATCTGCTTTCATAGGATCGGGTGCGCGACAGCGCTGCCGATGGGAGTAGCCCCCGAGTATATATTTGATTCGTAGAGTCAGACATAGGCTTGAACTGTCCCCCTTTTGTTTTTGTAAACACTCATTGGGTGCGCGACAGTGCTCCCGATGGGAGTAGCACCCGAGTCTTTAGGCGATAACTTGTGATCGGGTGAAGACTTAAGAAATCTTTGCACTACTGTCTTCGGCTCCTCCTTATGAGCTTGAATTTGGTATACTGAAATTGGAGGGCTGCTTCACATGTCCTTGCGTCCTTCGCACGTTTTTGGGTGCGCGCTGTGGGTGAAGCGGTTTTGTTTTAGATCCCAACGTCTTGAAGTTTATTTCGTCGTGTCAGCAAGAGAATCCGCTGGGGGGGGCGTCCGTGCGCGAGCCCCCGAGTACTTTGATTTAGGCCGTCGCGTAAGAAAAAATGTGTCTCTCGGGGGGAGTCCATGCTCAAGCCCCCGAGTGATTAAGGTTAGGTCGTCGCGTAAGAGAAAAAGCCTCTCTCGGGGGGGGGAGTCCGTGCTCGAGCCCCCGAGTGCTTTAAGTTAGGTCGTCGCGTAAGCGAAAAAGCGTCTCTCGGGGGGGGGAGTCCGTGCTCGAGCCCCCTGAGTGCTTTAGGTTAGGTCGTCGCGTAAGCAAAAAACGTCTCTCGAGGAGGAGTCCGTGCTAGAGCCCCTGAGTGCTTTAGGCGGTGTAGTTTGGGCAACACATTTTTTATTTCAAGTTTTACATGAGTTGCCCGTCGGCGCTGCTGACGATCCTTGCGTTGCCGAGGGATGTTGCCGAATGACTGGTCTATGGCTAGAAGAGGCGCACGTTTGCCACGTTACACGGGTTTCCCACGTCTTCGTAGGTCTTCGGGTTCTTTAGTCTGTATGCTCCTCCTCCTATGACTTCAGAGACTATAAATGGTCCTTCCCATTGTGGGGCGAGCTTGTGGACCTTCTCTTGTATTAGTCGCAAGACGAGATCGCCCTCTTGGAAAGTTCTTGTTCTCATGCGTCTTCTTTGATACGTGCGTAGCTTGTCTTGGTATCCTTCTGAGCTTGCGAGAGCTTTGTCTCTTGGCTCATCCGCGACATCCTTGTCGTCTTCGAGTGCGTCTTCTGCCTCTTCCTGTTCATATTCGGTTATTCAGGGAGCTCCGAATATGAGGTCATGCAATAGTACTACCTCTGCTCCGTACACAAAGAAGAATGGTGTGTACTGGGTTGAAGCATTGGGAGTAGTGCGCAGGCTCCATCGGACTGTGGGGATTTCTTCTATCCAGTTTCATGTGGCGCGAGGAGCCTTTTTTTGATTCCTCCACATACTAACCCATTTTCTTTTTCTACTTGGTCGTTGGACTGCGGGTGCGCGACTGAGGCATAGTTGATTTTGATGCCCAGTTCCTAGAAAAAGTACAGGAACCTAGTTACTGTGAAGTTTGTTCCGTTGTCTGTGATGATACTGTGCGGTACGCCGAATCGAAAAATGATTGAATTAATGAAGTTGACTGCTGTGAGGGCCGTCGAGGTGGTGATTGGCGTTTCTTAAATCCACTTGGTGAACTTGTCGACTGCTACTAAGAGGTGTGTTCTGACACCCTTTGTAGATTTTTTAAGTGGTCCTACCATGTAAGGTCCCCATGTGGCGAAGGGCCATGATAGTGATAACGTCTTGAGCTCGGATGCTGGGGCGTGGGGCCGACTGGCGGATTTTTGACATGCGATGCAACGTCGCATGATGTCTTCCGCGTTTCGCATTGCAGTTTGGCAGTAGAAACCCGCTCGAAAAGCTTTGGCCACGAGTGCGCGGCTTCTCGCGTGGTGCCCGCATGTGCCTTTGGGAATCTCGAGCATTAGGGCTTTGCCGTCTTCCTCTTCAATGCATTTTTGGAGTACTTGGGAGATGTTGTGCTTGTAGAGTTGTCCATTGATTATGGTGAATGCCTTCGACCGGTTGATTCATTGGGCTTCTACGACATCTTGTGGCAGGGTGCCTTGTATTAGGAATCTGAGGGAGGGTCTTGTCCAGACTGTACTTTCGATTCCTGCTAGCTTGACATCCTAGATTGCGTTTTTGGCTTCGTCGTCGGCGACTGGGTCTGCTGCTGCTACCTGCGCGAGATCGGTTGTGTTGTTGTCTTCTGCGGCTGCCTCTGGTGCTGGCGTCTTGACTTTTATCGATCTCTAGCCGATGCTTTCGAGGAAATCTCCTGGGGGGACTCGTCCTCGTGTGGAACCGATGTTGGCGAGCTCGTCTGCTTTTGTGTTGTTTTCTCTGCAGACGTAGTTGAGCTCGCATCCATCTAATTCTCCTTCTAAGATGTTGTAGAGCTTCTGGTAGGCTGACATGTTGTTTGCAACTGCTTCACAAATTTTCATTGTTTGCTGGACGACGAGGTTGGAGTCGCGGTAGATTACGAGGCGAGTGCTACCGCAGGCTTTCGCCATGCGCATGCCATGCAGTAGTGCCTCGTACTCTGCTTCGCTGTTTGATGCTTTGATGAAGTTGATCTGGAGTACGTACTTGAGCTTATATCCTTTGGGTGAGATTAGCACAACTCCTCATCCTGCTCCTTGGTGCCTTTTAGACCCATCGAAGAACATCTTCCATGAGTTGGAGAGGTCTGGAGGGCCAGGTGTTTGCACTTCCATCCACTCGACCAGGAAGTCTGGGAGTACTTGAGCTTTGAGCGCCGTTGGGTGCTTGAATTGAAGGTCGCAAGCGCTGAGCTCGATGTTCCATTCGGGACTCGACCCGTTGCTCCTGGGTTGTTTAGGATGTCGGCGAGTGGTGCGCTACTGAAGACCGTGATGAGGTGCTCGTCGAAGTAGTGTGTCACTTTTCGTGATTTCATGAAGATGGCGTACACAAGCTTCTGGTAGTGCGGGTACCGTTGCTGTGATTTTGTTAGGACCTCGCTGAGGTAGTAGATTGACCTCTGTATGCTTTGAATTTTTCCTTCTTCCGAGCGATCGACGACCAGCGCGGTGCTGACCACGCTGCTGCATGCTGCTATGTAAAGGTATAAAGGTTCTCGCTCTACGGTTGATAGAGTTTTCTTGAGGTCCGCGAATGCATTCTGGGCTTCTTCGGTGCACTCAAATTTTCCTCCTTTTCTAAGAAGTTGGTAGAATGGCAGGATTCTTTCCCCTAATCTGCTGATGAAATGGCTTAGGGCTGCGAGGCGCCCGGTAAGTTGCTGCACGCCCTTCACGTCGACAGGTTCTTGCATCCTTGCGAATGCTTGGACTTTTTCTGGGTTTGCTTCGACTCCGCGAGTGGAGACCATGTACCCGAGATGTTTCCCAGCCGGGACGCCGAACACACATTTCTTTATGTTGGGTTTCATCCTGAAATTGTTAAGTGTTGTAAAGGTTTCTCGGAGGTTGTCGAGTGGTGTGTCTGCGCTGTATGTCTTGATGACGATGTCGTCGATGTAAACTTGGATCTTCCTGCCGATTTGGTCTCTTAGGCATGACTGCATCATCCACTGATATGTGCGTAGTCGAGGCACATGCGTAGTACCTTGGTGTCCTTTTTGGGCACGAGGACTAGGTTTGCGACCCAACTGGATTTCTTTGTCTCTCGGATGAATTTTGCGTCAAGTAGTTGGTTGACTTCTTTTCCAATTGCTCTGCGCTTTGGCTCGGAGAATCTGCGTAGCGCCTGTTTTACTGGTTTGGTGTTCGGGTAGATTTGCAGTGCGTGCTCTGTGTACTCTCGGGGTATTCCGAGCATGTCGTCCGGACACCAGGCGAAGATTTTCCACTCTTCACGGAGGAAAACCAAGAGGGCATTTTCTTTGTCTTCTGTTAGGTGGGCGTAGATTTGAACCGTCTTGGCCGGGTCAGTCGGGTGCACTTGATGAGTTGTTGTGTCCCTAACGATGCTAAAATCGCGAGTGAATTCTTTTTTCTCGCTTCTTCTTGCTAGCGGAAAGACATTTTCGTCTACCACCATTTATATCTCTTCGAGCTGCTGACGTGTTCCAAACGTGTCGGAGACTTGATGGAAGTCTCGGTTGCATTGGTCTGATTTGACGAATTTTCCGTTAACCTTGATGACTCCAGAAGGCTCGGGCATCTTAAGCTTGAGGTATGCGTAGTGCGGGACTGCCACAAATTGTGCGAACGCAGGTATCCCAAGTATGGCATGGTATTGTGACTCCCAGTCGAGTATTTCGAACTCGAGGATTTTTCTCGCGAAGTTTCCCTTGCTGCCGAAGATGACGTCGAGTTTGATTGATCTCACGGAGGAGGCCGCTTCCCCTTGTACTACGCCGTAGATTGTGATGCCGGAGTTTTTCCAGACTGATCGTGGGATCAACATCTTGAGCAAGGTGTTGGTGAAGATGATGTTGAGGCTCCTTCCCCGGTCCATGAATACTCTGTCCATGCCGTAGCCACCGATCTGCACCTTGAGAACCAATGGTGCGTGCCCTGGTCTCGTAATTGCAGTCAGATGGTCATCTTGAGAGAATGTGATGTTGGTTTCTGAACCGTATAGGTGGTAGGTTTCTTCTGTCAACAAGTCTTCGGCTGCTCGAGCTTGCAGGGTGTATGCCTCCTGCTTTATCTTTGGCGGTCGTCCTTTTTGGATCATGCAGACTCGTCCGTGGTACGGCGGGTATTGCTCTTCTAGGTTGTGTGTTAGCGACTGCGCTGTCTCTCGAGCCCGATTGGTGTTGCGCTGTTTTTCTTTCTTGAGCATGTCGGAGAGTTCGGGGAACAGGCGGCAGATCCTGAAGGTGTTGCTTGATATGATACATCCCCAATCGTCCTCGAAGCAATGGATTGTGCACGACCCATCCATCTGCTCTTGGACTGTGAGTTTGCTGGAGCTGGCGTGTCTTCTTCTTCTTGCGATGCGAAACGAGTGCGAGTGGTCTTCTGAACGGGAGTGGAATCCGTGATCCAGCTCGATTCCATCGTTGATCGAGTAGTTGCGAATCATCTTGGCGAATTCGTCCGGTCTTCGGTCGGGGTCGTAGTACGGATTGAGTTTCACAATCCTATTCGGTTGCTCGGGGGGTGGCGGGCACTCGTGTGGACGTTGGTGCTATTGCGTCGGGCGGCGGTTCCTCGAGTGAATCCTCAATTTGGACTTCCTATTCTGGCTGCACGACTGGGCCTGCAGCCGCGGTTTGAGTTCGTCTGCTACGTCGTCGAATTTTCTTCCGCTGGGCGTGACTTTGGTAGTCGCTGAAAGATTGGTTTTGGTGCAGTTGTTGTCCGAGTGCCCTTGGAGGCACGATGGAGAGGATTGCGATGAACCTGAGTTCTTCGAGTGGATTGGACCTAGCTCGAGCCCTCGAGTTGCAATTTGTTGATGGCGGGGCCGCCGAGATCGTGATTCCAACCTGCGTAGTCCCCACGGTCGACGCCAATTGACGAGCATTGACCTCGGAAAATCCCATGGTTGGGAACCCTGGGTTAGATCATAGAGGAGATGTACAGGTTGGCTATACTCGTCGACTAACAGGAGAAATCACTTCCTGCTCGATTGTACTATAATGGGGGAAATTACAGTGGAGGTACAGGAGAGATCGCTCAGGACCGGAGGTGTAGCTATGAGATTCTATGCCCTAGACGTCCCCTCTCCCAGCCTTTATATACTAGGATGGGTCGCAAGGAGTCCGTCTAGGTTTAAAGAGAGGGTTTCCTAATCTATCTTCAGCCTTGGACGCCAATTCGTGATTCCCATGATCTTCAAGGACTCCTCATGGCGGTTGCCTCGAGTGGGCCATATGAGGGCCGGTCGAGGCTTTCTACGGGCCTTCTAGCTTGATACGCACCAGGTACCCTCATCTGTAAGAGTTGCGGGCACACGGTACCAAAGAGGCTAGCAAAATATGGGAAGGTGGATGTGGCAAGAATCGAATACTCGCATTAGGCTGAAGAACTCATGCGCTTATTATCGGTAACTCTTTATCTAATTAGGAGGTTCACAAAGAGATGAGTACCTCGAGGAGGAGTGTATGGGGGTTTGGTTATCCATGCGCATCCTCAACCCATGGTACATGAGGGTACTCTATATATTCCAACCACTCCAGAGGTTAGCGATCCATCTAGTAGCTAAAGTTCTCAACTAATTTTTGTAGTTTTTGAAAATAAGCATGAGTTTCCCAAAATACGACACCTATCACTAATAGGCTCAAGCTCTTGGCACCTTGATGTCCAAACATTACTCTAATAAATACCTCAAAACTATTGCATGTTACTACTACACTTGTAATAGCAACCTTAATTACCTACTCATACAAGACACACAACTCAATGCAACAAGCAAACTCTCTAAACAAGATAAACATGAAGACTCAAGAGAGTTCCAGCAACAAACTAAAAAAAAGCTCTTAAAAAGATAAGCAGGAAAACTAAGAGCTAAGCATGACAGGAGCTACCAAAAGATAAAGAACACACACAAAAAGAAAGATAAGCATGAAAATACTATGATGTGTTCTAGTTTGAAGTGGAGAGTGTTTCTCTCCCCAACAAAGTAAGCTGGGTTCTAACTTGTTATGAACAGCAAACAAAGCTAAACAAAACTAAAAAAAGTAAAGAGCAAGACGCGCCAAGCATAGCACATAACGCATGAAGTGATAAAAATATAATGGAACGAAGGAGGAACTGATAATTGTTGATGGAGAAGGGGATTCATGGGGCATCTGCCGTGGGAAAGTCACGGCAGATGTCCGTAGAGTCGGACTTATCATGGGACCTTTGCTGCGAGGCGAATTCGAGGAGAGAGTCGATATAAACACGGGACTCGGCGGTTTACCCAGGTTCGGACCCGTCGAGGTGGTAAAGACCTACTTCTGCTTCTTGACTATTGTGGGATCGAATCCTCAATAGGAAGAGCCGATCTTATCGATTGTAGTGATGATGTTTCACAACCTTAGTCTCGTGGAGATCTAGGTTATAGATCGAGTTGTCTAGTCCTGGCTTGAGGTAAGTTCTGGCTTTGGCTCCCGTGGACCTCGGCTTATAAAGGTGTCGGGTCCCGGGATTCCGAGAGTCCGACTCCTACACGATGTGGAATTCTATTCTACTTTACAAGTTTGCTACGTGTTATACAAGATAAGTCGAATTCCTTCTAGGGCTTCAATCTTCACGCTTGGCACGTCAGACTCCTGGCCGGGTCTTCTTTGTGGGCCTTCATATGTAAGTCGGCCCAGAGGTTTCTAATGCCGGGTCTATGGGCCTGATCCATCCCCCGGACATTAGCCCCCAGGATTTTTGTGATGCTTTATACTTCACAACAATTTTCTTTATTTTCTTCATTGCCACCAGCTCTTCATGGATCAAGGGACGGCTTTATGCTTGGCGTTGATTGGGAGTCGGAGTCGTCTCTCTTCAATCTTGCTTCGATTCCTTTATCTCGATGAAGTCGACTCTTCTGGTTGAGTCAACTATCAGTTGATGTTTACTAGGAGTCGACGCCAACTCTTTTTAGCTTCATATTCTCCTTTTACTTGAAGATTTTTCTTTTGACCTTTGGTCAAAGATCCGATTTGGTTTTTATGATCACACTACCCGAAACTCTGGTTGGAGGTATTGATGTTTGTAATGGGAATCAAGGAGTCTTTCCATAAATGCTATCTACCACTGGTAGTTATCCCGTATCATTTTTGGTATTAATTGATCCTCCCCATGAATCTACTATAAATATTCCTTGGATAGTTTGATCCTTCAAGCGCATCCATCTTCTTCTTCCTCTTCCTGTTTTCCCCATGGCACCTTAGCTAGTAGCCTCTTCTCCTTTGGCATCCAACGAACCCGATCCCCGTGCAAGTACTCGAGGTCACGGCCGTGGTCGTGGCCGTGGGCGAGGTCGTGGCCGTGGTAGAGGTAGAGGAAGAAGTATTCTTGCTGCCTCTCCTTCCGAATCTCCCCCTTATTCTCCTGAGAGGAGTGAGTTCTTGGTTCATATCCGGATGATTCAACGCTGGATCAAACTTCCTGAGTCTTTTACTGAACTTGTGATTGACTTTTCTTCGATCTAGGAATATCTCAAGGGGAGACACCATTGTCTTCAGATTTGATGGTGAAGACACCTTGTGGGCTAGGATTTTTTACTCAGATGGAGACCGAGCCTGCTGTTGTATGGAGAGCTCTAGCGATGAAGAACTCCTTAGTGAAGAAGAAGCTTCAATGGAGGATGATGCCGACTCTGAAGAAGATGTCTGAAGCTGTAAATTTTTCTTCTTAGTAGAATTTTGCTGAGTTTGGCTTTTGCTTGTATGGTTGTCTCCTTTGATGTAAGACCCAGTTCGTTTGATGAATTAAAATTATGAATTTTCATTGATTCCATGAGTCCATGAGCCGGTTTTATTCCTGACTTTGAATATTTTTCAAGATGTATGAGAGCCGATTATTTATGATAGTGTATGTATCTGTAGCCCCCTGAGTCGACTCAGAATAGTTGAGTATCGGTAATCGACTCATAGGATAGATCGACTTGTATCCCCCATGAGATGGTGTGGTCACGTTTACGTGCCGTACCGGGTCATCAAAGAAGTGTTGCTTCTCAAGAGTTGGTATAATTATCATGGCGTTTGAGCCGTTGCGACTAAAGTCGACTTTATGTATGGCGAAAGCCGTTGCGACCGAAGTCGACTTTATGTATGGCGAGAGCCGTTGCGACTGAATTCGACTTTATGTATGGCGAGAGCCGTTGCGACCGAAGTCGACTTTAAGGATGCAGAAGATGCAATGTAAAAGGTATAGTCCCCATGAGTCGGCATGTGTGTCTTGACATGCTGCTGCATTACATAGAGATATTTTTCGAGTTGTAGTCCCCATGAGTCGGTGTGAACATCTTTTGTGTCATACCGAGTCATAGAGAATTTTGAGCTATAGTCCCCATGAGTTTGTATGAGCATCTTTTGTGTCATACCGAGTCACATAGGTTAATGCTCACGGTGCATCTTTTGGATGACATAGAAAATAGTAAAATAAAAAAGTATGCTATGCTGATGATGTATGCAAAAAATAAAGTGTAAAGGCTCATATAGAAGTCGACTCCAGTTTTAACACGCCTTATCTTCTCGTTGAGATAGATTACTGCGTTATCCGTGAGTCGGTACTTCTCTGTAAGCCAGCAAAATATGACTAGCGTTCCCTGTACTTGAGACTAAACTCAGTAGGCGTTGATGTAAGCCCCCAAGGTATTTATACTAAGCCGGGTACACGTAGGTCGTATGTGCTTGAGCTATACAGGCCAAGGTTAAGGCGTGTGTAGCCAGTTCATGTATATGCCGAGATTTCTTCGGATAAGATTCGATGAGTGACATCGAGCTCCCCTACTGCCCTCTGAATAAGCTTATACATATGTGATTTTTACATATATATGCCGGGTTTTCGGATAAAGAGTCAATGATTGTCATCGAGCTCCCCGATTCCCCTGAATAAGCAATATACATGCTCAGTACCAATAGAGGGGTTGATCAAGCCCCCAGGTCTCTGAGATATAAGTAATGCGAAGTATGTATGATGCAAAGATGATGAGAAAGTAATTTCATGCAAAGTATAGGATGTAATGCATGCAGGAGTCATTGAGACCGCAGTCAATCGATGATGCTTTCTATAGCGACATCCGACGCAACCTACAATCAACTTATTCATTGTATGTGGCGAGGGCTGGTATGATGAGAGTCAATTGTTTATAGTGTGGCGAGAGCCGGTGCGTTGAGAATCGACTTATATGGTAAACGGCGATGGCCTATTGCGACATGAGTCGGCTTTTTTGAAGTGCGGCGATAGCCGATGCGATGAATGTCGAATTATATTTATTATAGTGGCAAAAGTCGTGCGACGAATTTCGACTTATGTTTATATGGCGAAAGCTGGTGCGACGAATGTCGGGTTATATAAATATATATATATATATATATATATTTATTAATATGGCGAAAGCCAGTGTGACGTGTGTCGACTTACATAAATGTAAAGTAATGTTCCTAGTGTACTCAAGTGTAATATGGATGGAGTTGTGCAATGTTCCACGGCCTGGGAATCTCCTCCATGCATGTGCGTGTGTCTTCCTTCTCGCGTATATCCACTAGGTAGTAGGATCCATTGTACAGGTTCTTGCTGACCACGAACTGTCCTTCCCAAGGAGAGGATAACTTGTGCATTCCATCTCTTTTCTGTATGAGTCGGAGCACTAAATCACCTTCCTCGAAAGTCCGACTTCTAATGCGGCGGCTATGGTACCGTCGCAGATCTTGTTGGTAAATAGCCGACTGAGCTGCAGCCTAATCTCGTTTTTCATCGAGAATATCCAAGGCATCTTGTCTTACTTTCTCATTTTCGGCTTCTATATAAGCAGTGACTCGTGGTGAGTCATGACGTATGTCACTGGGGAGGACGGCTTCCGCTCCATAGACTAGGAAGAAGGGCGTATAGCCTGTCGACCTGTTGAGAGTCGTCCTGATGCTCCATAATACTGAGGGTAACTCCTCCTCCCAGCAACCCGGCGTCCTTTTCAAGGGGACAACGAGTCGGGGTTTGATGCCTCGGAGCAACTCTTGGTTGGCTCTCTCGGCTTGTCCGTTGGACTGTGGGTGAGCCACTGATGCAAGGTCGAGTCGGATGTGCTCGTTCTGCCAGAATTGTTGCATAACCCCTTCTGATAGGTTAGAACCATTATCAGTGATGATGTTGTGGGGGTAGATGAATCTGTATATGATATTTTTCAAGAATTTCAGTGTTGTCGGAACGTCACGTTTGCTGACCGTCTCGGCTTCGACCCATTTGGTAAACTTATCCACTGCCACTAATATGTGGGTATTTTTGTTGGCTGACCTTTTGAAAGGTCCCACCATATCGAGTCCCCATACTGCAAAGGGCCAAGTGATAGGTATCATCCTGAGTTCTTGAGCCCGCACGTAAGCTTGTTTTGCATAGCGCTGACATCCATCACATTTCTTGACTATGTCCTCTGCATCTGCATGAGCTGTGAGCCAGTAGAATCCATGTCGAAAAGCTTTAGCTACAAGCGAACGAGAGCCGGCATGCTGTCCGAAATCTCCAAAGTGTATTTCGTTGAGGATGGCTCTACCTTCTTCGGTTGAGACACATCTGCGGCACTCCGCTGATGTAACTCACCATTGATGAGTGCAAAGGATTGGATTCTCCTGACGATTTGTTTGGCCAACATCTTATCTTGAGGAAGGATTCCTCGAGTCTTGTAATCCAAGTAAGGTACGGCCCATGAGGGTGTAGCATGAATTGCAGCAACCAAAGTCGGCTCTGCATCTGGCTCTGCTATGTTTTGCTCTGTTGGTGGTTGTATATAAAGTTTTGTTAGAACATCGAGGAATACGTTTGGAGGGACCGGCTTTCCCTGAGAGCCAATTCGGGACAACGAATATCCTGCTTCGTTTTCCCTACGGTCCACATGATCCACCTGGTATCCAACAAAAAATCCAGCTTGTTTCTGCACTTCTCGTCGATAAGCTGCCATTATGGGATTCTTGGAATCCCATTTTCCTGGCACTTGTTGAGAAACGAGATCAGAGTCGCCATAGCATTGGATCCAACTTACGCTCGTTTCACGAGCCAGACGAAGCCCATGAAGTAAGGCTTCGTACTCTACTGCATTGTTGGTGCAGGTGAACTGCAGCTGCAGAACGTAGCAGAATTTTTCCCATTTAGGTGAGGTAAAGACCTCGCCGGCCCCTGACCCTTGGAGCTGCCGGCTTCCATCGAAGTGCATCATCCAATATTTGGTGACTGGCTTCTCCGTAAATGTTTGGATTTTTGTCCAGTCATTGATGAAGTCGGCTAGCGCCTAGGATTTGATGGTTGTTTGAGGCTTGTATTTGATGTGATAAGCCCCGAACTCTATGGCCCACTTTGCAATCCTTCCCTTGTCTTCCCAGTTTTGGATGATATCTCCAAGTGGTGCTGAGCTGGCTACAGTTATGGGGTGCTCCTGAAAGTAGTGTTTAAGTTTCCGACTCGCCATGAATACACCAAGAACCAATTTCTTCTAGTGAGGATAACGTTTCTTCGATAAAGTGAAAACCTCACTGACGTAATAAACTAGCCTTTGCAGGGGGTGCTCTTTGCCGGCTTCCATACGCTCAACAACAGCCACAACGCTGACTGCTCGATTGTTTGCTGCGATATAAAGTAACATAGGTTCCTTTGGCTTGGGAGCCACCAAGATTGCAGGCTGGGATAGTTGCTTCTTCAGTGACTCTAGGGCTTGATCGGCTTCGTCATCCTAGACAAATGTTTTTTATTTCCTCAGAAGTCGATACAGGGGGATTTCCTTTTCACCGAGCCGACTTATAAACCGACTCAGAGCGGCTACACATCCTGTGAGTCGTTGGAGTCCCTTTACTGAGGCCGGCTTCTGAAGAGTCATGATAGCGTTGATTTTCTCTGGGTTTGCCTCGATACCTTTCTCTGATACTATGTATCCAAGGAGCTTACCTGCAGGTACCCGAAAGGTGCATTTGGCCGGGTTTAGCTTCATCTGGTACTTGCGCAGATTTTTGAAGGTTTCCCGTAAGTCATCGATGAGTGAGTCGGCCAATTGGGATTTGATCACTATATCATCCACATAAGCATGCACGTTGCGCCCAATCTTCTCTTTGAGGGAACTCTGCACTGTTCGCTGATATGTGGCTCCCGCATTCTTAAGGCCAAAAGACATAGAAGTGTAATAGTAGATCCCAAAGGGAGTGATGAAAGCCATTTTTTCTTGATCCTCAAGGGATCCTTCGGGCAGGCCTTGTTTAAGTCTCTGTAGTCGATGCACATGCGCCAGGTCCTGTTCTTTTTCATAACGGGGACCGGGTTTGCGAGCCATTCCAGATAGAAGACTTCCATGATGAACCCGGCGGCAAGGAGCCGGGCTATCTCTTCCCCAATAGCGTTTCTCCTTTCGTTGTTTAAACGGCGAAGGAATTGCTTGACCGGCTTCAGTTTTGGATCCATGTTTAGGTGGTGCTCAGCGAGTTCCCTCGGGACACCTGGCATATCAGAGGGTTTCCAAGCAAAGATGTCCCGATTCTCACGGAGGAACTCGATGAGCACGCTTTCCTATTTATCGGATAACTGTGTCCCAATGATGAATTGTTGAGAAGGGTAACCAGGGACAAAGTTAACCTTCTTTTTATCCTGAGCCGGTTGGAACTTGGGGTTCTTGTCGAGAGTCGGTTTCTTCAGGATTGTGGGGTCTGCCGGGTCTACCTTTTCTTGGTAAACCGACAAGTCCCCTTTGGCGCGTGTCGACTCGGAAAATTTGACATGCTGTTCGTCACAGTCCACTGCCCTGGACCAACTTCCATCGACTGTGATTGGGCCATTAGGACCCGACATCTTTAGTTTTAAGTAGACATAACATGGCCGAGCCATGAATTTGGCGTAAGCCGGTCTACCTAAAATGGCGTGATATGGGCTCTCGAGTTTTACCACTTCAAAGGGTATGAGCTCGGAGCAGAAATTTTCGGCATTTCCAAAATCCGTCTCCAGGTAGATCTTGCCTATCGGACATGCTGACTTGCCCGGGACTATTCCGTGGAAAACGGTGTTGGAGGGTTGCAGCTGTATTTGGGTTAGCCCCATCCTGCGGAAAGTTTCGTAGTGAAGGATGTTGATGCTGCTTCCTCCGTCAATGAGCACTTTGTCAAGTGTATATCCTCCAATTTGAGGAGAGAATATTAGAGCCAGGGCCCCCGGTTTATCCACCACCAGGGGGTGATCATCCCTTGTCCAAGTGATTGGTTGTTCTGACCAATTAAGCCACCTAGGCCAAGCCGGCTCTGCAGTCACAGCCATAGCGGCTCTCCGTTGCAGCTTCCTAACCCTCCTGCAACTGCTGGTTGTGAAAACGTGATATGCTACACGGTCATGGAGTTGTTTCGGGTTTGCTTGGAATCCAGCAAGCCCTGACTGATTATGCTGGGCCCCTCCTCCGGGTCCTTGGTGTTGAGGCATTGCACCGGCTCCTTGGCAGCCAGGATTTTGGTTGTTACCGTTCTGGCCGGCTCCCCAACCTGACCCGGGAGGTCCCTGGTCCCCACGCCGTGCAAATTCTTTCATTCAATTGCAATCTTCCCAGGTGTGGTTGGCTGGGCGACCGGGTTTACTATGGGTCGGGAAAGGACTCTTCATAGATGCTTCAAAGCTGTTTGGGCGAAAATTTCCTTCCGGCTTGCGGTAGTTGTTTCCCCCCTGCTTCTGTCTTTGGGAGCCGACATTTGTGTTGGCTACCAAGTCAGAAGTAGTCTGATCAAGTCGCCGCTTGGTTTGCTGACTCTGATTCTGTGATGTTTTGCCGCCATTTTTGTTCTGGCCAGCTTTATCCTGTTGAGGTTCAGTATCCTTGGTTTTGTCAGACTCGGCATATTTGATAACCGCGTTCATGAGTTCTCCTATATCCTTGACCGTCCGTTTGAGTCGGCTAAGCTTGTGTACAAGGCGCTCGAACTTGCAGTTCCTTTCCAAGACAATGATCCCTGTCTGGGCAGTGATAGTGTCCGAGGAGTGGATTATTTCTGCTACCCGTCGTGCCCAACTCAGGGTCGACTCTCCTTCCTTCTGTACACAATGCTCCAGGTTAACAATTGTGGTGGCTCGCCGACTTGTGCCTTGGAAGTTCTTGATGAACTTTTCCTTGAGATCCGCCCAGGAGGTGACAGAATTCTCTGGGAGGTTTTTGAACCATGTGCGAGCCGGCCCTTCCAACATCATTGTGAGGTAACAGGCACAAAATCCTTCGTTGGCTTGTAACATGTCCATGGCTAGGTCATAACTCTCGATCCAAGCTGCCGGGTCCATGTCAGCTGTATAGTTTGCAATCTTACGTGGGCCCTTGAAATCTGATGGAAAGCGTGTATTTCGTAGAGCCGGCACCAGGCACCAGTTGCCCACGGATCTGCTGATGAACTCGGTGTCTTGATCTTGGGGTGGAGGTTGGGCCACCGTCTCTACGCGGCGTTCGGGATTGAAGCCGGTTGGTATGTCTTGGATCCTTATTGCCCCCCGAGTGTCCGAGGGTGGTGGAGCTCTACGCTGACTATGGATGCTCGAGCCGGCTAGAGCCGGTGAATCCTCTTGCCGGCTCAAACTTTGATAGGGGGTCTGAGGTAAATATTGATATCCCTGTGAGTACTGGGCTTGCTGTGTGATTGCGGTTTTGAGCAGATCGATTTCCCCTCGAGTGGCTTGGTCCACCGGAGTGTCTTTGTGCGCGGGCACGCTAGCGAGGAACCGTGTCGCTGCCACCACATTTTCCATGGGGTTATTGAAATGATCCGGAGGTGTATGGAACCCTTCCTTCCGTGGTCAGTGGGCATGTTGCCTTGGTGGAGTGTACCCCGGGGGAGTCGACTGATGCGTATCCTGGAATAGTCTCCGTGCCTGGAGATCAGCAGGGATCCGGCTCACAGGTCCTGCGGGGCGTGCGTTGGCGAGACTTAGTTTCTGAGCTTCTATCAACTCCGACTCGTGTCATAAGCTCCTGGTTTCTTGGGCGAGTTGGGTTTCTCTTTCCACCATTTGTGCGTTCTGGGAGTTAATTTCCATCCGTATGCTCATTACCTGGGCCTTGAGTCCGTTGACCCCGGTTCTCCAGGCCTCCTGGTTTTCTGTGGTCATTGGTGTGGCTAAGGCTTCGTCCAGGGCGTTTAAGGTATCAGTGAGGGCTTCTGCTCCCGTGAGAACTTCTGGCTGCTCCCTATCTGGATTAGGGGCCGTGTTTTGAGCCGTCTCTGCGTTCTGATTCTGCGCCCCGCCCTGAGCCGGCTCACTTCCCTGTTCTTCGGTGCCTTCCATGAACACTGTCACGCAGTATGGAGGCTCGTACAGCGGGAAGTCGGGGTCATATTCTGTTGTTCCCGGCCGAGTCTGTTGCTCCCGGCGGATCGGATGGAGCCTGTATCTGAAAAGCTTGTTTCACTAGGATGCGAGTTAGCATCAAATGTTTCTTCCGAGGTGTCTGGTGTCAGGGACTCGACAGATCGCGCCGACTCTGGAGATCCAGCAATGAACCCAACAAAAGTGTGCCTTGAGCTGGCATGTCGCCAATTCGAGGTTTCCAGGGGGACTTCAGGATCCGGCTCTGGCTCAGATCCGTCGTTCTTCCCAATGAAGAGATGAATAGACCCGGTCGGAACCCGATAACCGGATTCGACGAATTCGGCGTCAGGGCCCCAAGTCGAGTCGTCGATGCAGAGGTTTCCACGCCGGCTCCTGGTGATTCATCCAGCCACGAATCCTTCCATAACTTGAAGAGCTCCCCCTAGAATCTCAACACATACGAGCGCAGGCCCCACGGTTGGCGCCAACTGTCGTGGGAAAGTCACGGCAGATGTCCGTAGAATCGGACATATCATGGGACCTTTGCTGTGAGGCGAATTCGAGGAGAGAGCCGACATAAACACGAGACTCGGTGGTTTACCCAGGTTCGGCCCCGTCGATGCGGTAAAGACCTACTCCTGCTTCTTGACTATTGTGGGATCGACTCCTCAATAGGAAGAGCCGATCTTATCGATTGTAGTGATGATGTTTCGCAACCTTAGTCTCGTTGAGATCTAGGTCATAGCGCGAATTGTCTAGTCCTGGCTTGAGGTAAGTTCTAGCTCTGGCTCCCGTGGACCTCGGCTTATAAAGGTGCCGGATCCTGGGAGTCCGAGAGTCCGACTCCTACACGATGTGGAGTTCTATTCTACTTTACAAGTTTGCGATGTGCTATACAAGGTAAGTCGAATTCCTTCTAGGGCTTCAATATTCACGCTTGGCACGTCAGATTCCTGGCCATGTCTTCTTTGTGGGCCTTCATATGTAAGTCGTCCCAAAGGTTTCTAATGCCGGGTCTATAGGCCTGATCCATCCCCCCGACAGTATCCCCAAGCTTAGATGCTTGAGTCTCCTTGGATTTTTGTTGGGGGTGCATGGGGGCATCCCCAAGATTGAGCGCTTGACACTCCTGAGTCTTCTTTCATCATCTCCCTTCGCATACTTGAAAACTCTCTTCATACGAAACTCGTCATAAGCTGATTAAAGTGGTTAGTACCCATGATAAAATAAATTTTCATCTACTAGAAATAAAGATATTCTTGAAGAGCTATGTTTCTCAAGATTTCCGAAAAGTTTTTGCAAAGAAAAAACAAGCTTAAGGTTTGCAAAACGATGAAGATGCAAAATGTGGCAGAATCTGTGAGAAACTGACCAGCAGGTAGTAAATAATTCTTTCAGGGTACTTCTGCAACCCAAATGAAAAAACTCATAACATACACATGAAAGATAATTGTATAGAGCATACTGTCAAAAAAATCAGATAAAAAAGATGATCTGGTGATATATGGCCAATTTGTCTTCAATGGGACAGAATCTGTTTCTGGATAACATGTCACAACTTTTGAACTTTCTTGCTAAAACTTGGCAAAAAGCTTGAAAATAAAGATACAATGAAGTTGCTATAGTAGTAACACACATCAAGACCACTAAAATATGAAAGTAAAAACAATCTCGGATTCCCGTCATCAAGATTACGTCTTCGGTATTTCGGGGCTACAGGGAACATCCGAACTCCGATTGGGACGACTTTATTTTCCAGATCCATTGGAAAAAAATTCTACAACTTTGTAATTTTAAGTTTTTCCATTTGAGGTCGTCTTCTGGCGTTTCCGACGTAATCTTTAAAACCTGTCTGGTGGCAACAGATTTCAGAAGAGTTAGAGTCCAACTCCTAGAAGGCTCCTTTTTGTGATTTTTCCTTTACCAAGTAATTCCTACACATAAAGTACAAAAAAAAACTTGTGCACTCTTGCAACCATTAATGGGTTAGTTCCAAAATATGTTATAAAAAGATGTGAAAGTGTAGAAAAATCATAGAAATAACACCCAAAACATGCATGGAGCAGGCAAAAATTATAGATACGTTTGGGACGTATCAACATCTTCCTCTCCAACGGGGATCTTCCACATCTAGGATCTACCACTCCTTGAGAAGAGAGGTTTCTTCTATAGTTTAGCCTCCAACGTCCATGTTATAGCACTTGGAGGAAGATTAGCTCTCTCTCTCTCTCAAGACCCACCTCTCTCATGGATTTGGAAAACTACCTTCTATCTTTTATTTTGTTGTTGTTGCATCTTGTGGTGTGTATGCTATGGGGATAATTTGAGTACCTAGTGCTAGTGAATCATGTTATTGTTCCTCTTGGCCTTGTGTTTTCTTTTGGATTTCCCTCGTATTCTTCGGGTTATTCGTCAAACACACCTCCAACTTGTGCAGATAAGGAAAATCCTATGGATTGCCCCGTAACATCCCCATGATCTTTCCCAAAGGGGGTGAGATGATATAGGGCATACTAGCACTATCCGCACCTTCATCATGGACTTGAAACTTTCCCAAGGAGTGCGCACATCATGCATACATAAGTGAACTCTCTCCTTTATGTGTGTCTGTTGGGCCCTCTCATAGATGGTTCACTACTTGACCCTCCACTCTCGTGAATACAAAGGTTTGACGGAGATATATGTGCAACGAGGAGGAAGTCAAGCACATGGGAAAAACTATGCCACCCGCGACGGAAGCATCAAAGAAAACCAAAAGCGAAGATCCTCACACGAAGAAGCTTCTTTGAGGGACAGGTACAACTAATACCGAGAACGGCACAACCCCTGCACTACAAATCATCCACGTGAAAGTCTTCCCTATATATGCTTGATGTGTGCGTCCCTCGGGAAAGTGTCTAAGTAAGATTATCTCAGTTGTTGTTGTCTATGAACAAGGAGTAGGTCTCAAGTCATCCATAACCGTGGACATGGCTTCTCGAAAATATTTAACCCTACAGGGGTGTACCAACTGCCCATTATAAGCTCTGCATGTACGCCGACTCTCTCAGTCAGGCCCGTTAAATACACTCATTGAAGATTTGTTCCAAGAGATCCGGACGTCATAATCCCTCTAACTACCAACGAAAAAATCCGGTTGGCCCCCGAGGAGTCGACACCCAATCCAAAAGCCGGCCACGCTCTCGGATCGGACTCTTCCGTAAGGCTAAGGTCGAGGTAACTGATCCCCTCACATGTGGGCATACCCCTAGCTCACCAGTGTGGACCTACAAGAGAAACCATATCTCCGCTGGCCCGAGTTGTTTAAAGTATACTGGGAGCTCACCAGTCACACACATGGTTTCAAATGTTAAATCAGCTTGGGCCACCACTGGAAATGTTTGGAGCTAGGTAGGTATGAAGAGGGGACCTCATAGAATCCCACACGCGGTTAGACACGCTCGCCAAGAGACACAATACCCGGAACTCGTGACCTAGGTGACTCGAATGGAACAAAGCATCGAGGCGGGATATCCTAGACCTTGCATCCTTCGTCGAATATAGTCAACATTATAATAATCATACCATCCACAACAATATAATAGTATGATAGCCCAATCCAAGGAATAACAGGGGGTAACATTCGTAGCATCCTAAGAATGCATACTAAGCAGGGGATGAGGAACAAGGAATAGTAACATAGCAGTACATGGTTTTCTAGGAGGGGACATGGCTGTATCGGTTTAAGAGAGGTTGTAAACATGTGGTAGGATCAAACATCGAACCTATACTAGACTAGCATGCAAACTGTTGGTTATAATAGAATGGATCATAAGTAATGTATAGTCCTTGCCTGTTGATAAGTCGGGTTCCGAAGGTTTAGTCGATCGCAAGCTCGCATCGTCTCCGAGAGTATCCGCGGGAGCACAAAAGAAGTAAACACTGGAAAGCAATCAACGAACATGCTTCTATTACTACGGAACAAGCACGAGCAAGGAATGAAAAAGCAAGCACGATCAAGAATGATGCATGTCAGTTTAATAGTATGGCATGAACATAAGAACAAGCAAGTTTAAGTGAAGCATCGGGAAGCAAGCGTGCCATGCTACCGACATTCTTCTTATGCATTAGGTAGGTGATTAACGAATCCGGAGGATTCCTTATGTTGAAGTTATTATAATGCATGATCATGGTATATGCGGAGACTTAAACAAGACATGAACAAGAATTGCCCACTCACGAAGATAGACCTCGAGATGGGTTCCTTAAATTACCTATATGCATATGAAATGGCATGGTATGATGCACCTAATTAATGCTTTCTATTGAAAGCAATGAAATAAATGTGCACGGCGACCTCGGGGAATTACGTATATGCATATGACATGGCATGGTGGAGGCGATCGGCTCGGGGAAGGCACCGGCTTGATGAAGACGTGGTCGAGGGCGACGTCTCAACTGCTACAGGCGTGGGGAAGACGAGCTGGATGCTCCGGCTCCATCTGCAGGTTCTCGGGACCCACTGGAGGACGGGGAAGAAGAAGTCGAGGCCATGGACCTCCTGTCCATGGAGGGTATGATTAAAGAAGAGAGGGGAAGGGGAAAAAGAGGGAGAGGAAATTGGCGGCGGCGGCTTGGGAGGGGGCGAAGGGTACTAGGGCTCCTGGAGGAGTTTGGTTGAGGCTATAAGGAGGAGAGCAAAGGAGGCTGCTGGGGACACTGGAGGCGGGGCTCCATGCCGTCCTCTCCTCCTTTGCTTTCTCTGCCGTGAGGGGAAAAGGTGAGAAAGGAGAAGATGACATGTGGGGGCCACTGGAAAAGAAGAGGAGGGGGAAGTGGGCTCGGTTTGGGCTAGGGTGGAGAGGAGGTTGGGCTGCAGAAAATGAGAAAGGGCCCAAGTGGCCCTGTGGCATTTCCTGCATTTATTCATTTATAAATATGAGAGCAGAGAAATGCTATAAAATAAATATAAATGGATGCCCAAATTTCATATAAAAATATGATTACTCATCCATAATATTTATAAAAATTTCATAAAATGAAATGCGTCCAAAATATTTAAGTAATTCGAATGGCATTCAAATAAATTCATATGCCATTTGAATTACAACCCCATTTTCTAGAGATGACAAAATCATGGGAATCGACATGGATATTTATCATGGAAAAAATGATTGAATCCAAAAAGGCTTTCTCAGAAGATCAAAGATGGTCATGAGAGAAAATGACAAAGCCTAGATAAGGAAGAAAGAATGAAATGGACCTAATCCTTTTACATAACCAGAAATTTTTTTGGGCATTTTTCCATCACATGGATTATGGAAAATATTAAATGTGAAAATTATGATCCCCAATGGGAAAAATAAATGTGCAAAATTTTCTGGAATTTGTCTGTTTTGGGCTGTTACTGTCCTTCCCAAGGTGGTGATAACTTGTGCATTCCTTTCCTTTTTTGGATCAGGCGAAGCACTAAGTCCCCCTCTTGAAAGGTCTGACTCCTGATGCGGCGATTATGGTATCATCACAGGTCTTGTTTGTAGATAGCCGACTTTGCTGCCGCTAGATCTCGCTCTTCATCGAGGACATCCAAGGAATCCTATCTTGCTAGCTCGTTATCGGCTTCCACATATGCAGTAAGTCACAGTGAGTCGTGACGGATGTCGCTTGGGAGGACGGCCTCTACTCTGTAAACAAGGAAGAAAGGCGTAAGACCAGTCGACCTGTTGGGCGTAGTCCTGATGCTCCGAAGTACATAGGGAAACTCCTCAACCCAGCAACCCGGTGTCCGTATTAAAGGAACATGAAGTCGGGGATTGATACCTCGCAGTAATTCCTAATTAGCTCTCTCAAGTTGTCCATTAGACCGCGGGTGGGCTACAAATGCGAGATCAAGTTGAATATGCTCCCTTACGCAAAGACTCTCCATCTTACCCTCTGACAAATTACTTCCGTTGTCAGTGATAATGCTATGAGGATAACCAAACCTAAAGATAATTTTCTTCAGGAATTTGAGTGACGTTGGCCCGTCAAATTTACTAACCGGCTCTGCCTCAATCCACTTGGTTAATTTATCTACTGCAACTAGGAGGTGAGTATTTCCGCACTTGGATTGCCTAAAAGGCCCCACCATATCAAGCCCCCAGTCTGCAAAAGGCCAAGTGATTGGGATCATCCTAAGTTCTTGAGCCAGCATGTGATCTTGCTTCGCATACCGCTGGTAGCCGTCGCATTTTCTAACTATATCCTCCGCATCTGCATGAGCCGTGGGCCAGTAGAATCCGTGATGATAAGCTTTGGCTACCAACGATCGAGAGCCGGCGTGATGTCCACAGTCTCCAAAATGTATTTCATTTAATATCTCTCATCCTTCTTCTGGCGAAACACATCTCTGGAAGACTTGAGTAGGACTGAGCCGATGTAGTTCCCCATTGATGATTACAAAAGATTTGCTTCATCCGATGATTTGTTTGGCCAATAACTAATCAGTGGGCAGGATGCCCCGAGTCATATAGTCCAATTACGGCACAACCCATGTGGGGGTGGAGTGTATGGAAGCTACTAGGGACGACTCATGATCTGGTATTGTGATATCCTGTTCGGTGGGGAGCTGTACATATGGGTGCAACAGGACATCAAGGAAGACGTTTGGCGGGACCGGCTTTCGCTGAGAGCCAAGTCTGGACAGGGCATCAGCTGCCTCATTTTTCCTGCGATCTACGTGATCCACTTGGTAGTCGGTGAAGAATTCGGCTTGCCTTGAGACTTCTCTCCTGTAAGCTGCCATAAGAGGGTCCTTGGAATCCCAGGTCCCTGATACTTGTTGAGAAACAAGATCAGAGTCGCCGAAACATTGGATCCGGCTAATGTTCATCTCTCGGTGCCAATCGAAGGCGATGGAGTAAAGCTTCGCATTCAGCTGCATTATTAATGCAACTGAATTGCACCTGCAAAACATATCAAAATTTCTCTCCCCTTGGCGAAGTGAGAACAACTCCGGCTCCTGCACCCTGAAGCTGCCGACTTCCATCAAAATGCATTGTCCAGTACTTGATGGTCGGCTGTTCGGGGTGTCCCTGGAGTTCGGTCCAGTCATTGATGAAATCAACCAATGCCTGGGACTTGATAGTTGTTCGCGACTCGTATTTGATGTGATAGGCTCCTAACTCGATGGCCCACTTGGCGATTGATGGCACTGAAGTAGTGCTCCTAGTTTGTTACCCCAAGTGGAAGGTTGGATGTATCCTAGCAGCAAATTGTCCTTGGCAAAGATGCCAAGGTTTAAGATCGTCTCCCGTAGGACTCCAAGGAAGACAAGTAGGTGGTACGACAAGTGATGCGCCGTTTGAGGGATATCACTTGCTTTGCCTGTACCCGCACACAAATACAAATAAATTTTCTTTCAACGAGTACAGAGAGGGTGTCAATCTCTCCGTCCTTGCCGTTTACAAAGGATCAACGAAACAGATAAAAGGGTAATGATAACTGCAACTAGAAAGTAAAAGCAAGAAGTAAATTGAGGGTGTAAACAGTGGTGGAAATATAGACCGGGGTACCATGATGTTCACTAGTGATGTCTCTCTCCCAAAAGACGATAAACTTCTATGCGAGGTATAAAAATCATAGCTGGGCAATTGACATGATTAAAAACGCACTGCAATGCTAACTATGCTACAAAAGAAAGGAAGAGGCTCAAAATCATGGGCAGTACGCCAAGATAAGTAGACAGAAATCCATGTGCATCTAATACTAATCATCCACCTTGAGATATCTATCCAGAACATCACGCTGGTATTAAGTTGCGAGCCCCACCCAAAGTGTAAACCCAAAGCAACAGACAACTGCATTAGAAGTACTTTGCGTAAAGTAAACAATCCTTGCAACCGCGGCTATACGCACCGTTGTTTTCCCCCTTGTTGAAACATCACATCCCCTAGACTCATGTTTCTCTCATTCAAACTAGTCATGAGGGGGCATGAACCCACAATCAATCATAACGCTTCCTCTTGGAGTTACTACCTACTACTTGGCCAAAGCAATAAACAACAAAGGAGAACATGCAAGAATTACTCAAGAACAAAAATATAAAAGAGAAGAACCAAATATATTACTCATGACAATCTGAACACAGTCTCATAATCAGTCAGATCCCAGCAAACTCAACATAGCAACATCAGAAAGAATTACTTTTGTGCCTTGATCATGTAGGGAAACTCACAAGGTCTAATCCATGAAGAACAAAGAGGGGAGGAGAACATCACATTGCTACTAATCATGGACCCATGGTCCAAGGTGGAATACTCACGGATCATCCGAGAAGCGTCCATGGTGGTGGAGAAGCTCCCGGAGGTCTACCCTCCCTCCGGCAGGGTGCCGGGAAGAGGTCTTCTGGCGCTCCCGATCTTGGAAGCGCGGCGGCGGTGGAATAGAGGCGAGATCGCGAAAAAGGGTTTTGTTTCGGAGGTTTCAGGGCGAGACAAATATATAGGTGAAGGAGGCAGCCGGGGGCCCACCAGGGAGTGCAGGCGCCCCCTGGCGCGGCCTAGGCTGGGGCCGGCCCCTTGGCCGCCTAGGCACCAGGATGGCCCCCCTAGCTCTCCTTCGGGGGAAAACTGAAATAAAAAAGACATCGAAAAAAGGAACTGGCACAGGGGTGCACTAAGTTAATAGGTTAGTCCAAATATGATCAAAAGTGTATTAAAAGCATAGAAATATCACCCAAAACATGCATGGAGCAAGCAGAAATTATAGATACGTTTGGGACGTATCAACATCCCCAACCTTAATTCCTGCTCGTCCTCGAGTTGGTAAATGATAACAAGCGTAATTTTTGTGGTGACATGCTACCAACCATATAAGAACTTTAAGTATAGCAATCAAGGCATTTAATTCAACTCAACTCATAACAGGCAAGAGTCTATATTAGCATTGAAACAAGCAACATAAGAACATAAAGGTGCAAGAACTCTCGCTGTCCGTGACTCGAATGTCTCCAAATGGTTTTTGCGTGTAAGAAGTAGGAGATGGGAATACGAGAGAGAAAATATTTATTTATCGAGAACTCAATCTACTAAAGTTTCACACTTAGTGACGAGGATCAGCCTCAGCAAATCCCATGGTGAGGGACCCTGGGTTAGATCGAAGAGAAGGAACAGGTTGGCGATACTCGTCGCCTAACAGGAGAAGCACTTCCATCTCAATTGTATTATGCGAGGGGGCGATTACAGTGGAAGTCTAGGCGAGTTTGCTTAAGACCGGGGATGTTGATTGTAGATTGGATGTCCTGATACGTCCCCCCTCCCAACCTTTATATACTAGGATGGGTCTCGGGGAGTCTGTCTCAGGTTACAGAGACGATTGCCTAATTCTAGCATTGTCTTGAACGCCAAGTCTTGACTTCCATATTGGTCGCGGACTCCTACGTTGGTGCCTAGAGCGGGCCAGTCGTGGGCCCGTCGAAGCTTCCAGTCGGCCTTTTGTCTTCATATGCACCAGTTAGCCTTACACACAGGAGTCGTGGGGTCACCCCCTCGTCAGTAGTCCCCGAGTGCCTGGGGCACTCGAAGAGTCGCTCAGGGACTCAAATTGTCTGTTGTTTTCATATGCGCAGCACGGCTTCGGGTCGTTGGCAGTTTTTAGCCATGAAATTTTTTATCGAGGGATGCTAAGCTGAAAGGGCCCAAGGTAGTCGACTTGTCGAGCCTTGGTGAATTGCGCTAGTGGCAAATACCTCAGTAGCCCAATCAAGCCCATGTCCCTCGACACGAACTTGGGAACGACCGGTGTCTAGCAAAGTTCATGCCGTTGCAGGTATTATAGAATCAATGCTGCCGGCCCCAGAAAATAGCCTTAACGCGTCCGTTATCAGCTCATCTCTCTATCATGCGAGCGCATGGAAAACGCCGGGAGTGAAGTCGCGCTGTGGCAAGTCCCGGCCCATCCGTTTGTGCAGCGGGGTCCTACCTACACGCTAAGCTTGCCTGGCATCTGGGTACAACAAGTCGCATCCCAGGCATCATTTTTTATAGAGGCACGGAGCCTAGTTATTGATGCACCCACTTGGAATAAACAATCAAGTGAGCTTTTAGTGGTCAGTCGCGGAGCTTGTGCGAGGAATCAAGTAAGAAGGCACCCACTCGGAAAGTCGTCGAGTGCGCGAGTATATTGTATTGCCGAATATTAGTTTAGCCTTGCGAGTAGCCACTCCAATGCTTCGCTGTCTTCAAGGTGAGGGAGAACCCGAACTCTGTAGGCGTCGTTTCTAATAGTGCGAGTGGTCACTCGAGCACACCTTTGTCTTCTGGATGAGGGTGCACCCAAACTCTCGGGCGTTTAGATTTTACTCTCCTTTTTTAATAATGGTACTCCCGATGGGAGTAAAAGATTTTGGATCGGAGATCATAATTTTTTGGCGCCAGGAGACAGGTGGTCTTTGTCTTTTTTCAATTGCTCTTATCTTGATCTGTCCTTATTGGGATGTCGTGGTGATAAACATCGTAATAATGATCTTTGGTGACCGATGATGACGCTTGGTATTTGATCCGTTGCATCTCCTGGTCAGTCATAATGGCGACTTGGACGCCGCGCTTGTTGCTGCATGTTAGATTTCCAAGGCGTGTATGGGAAACACGCGTGATTTGACGAGTCTTTTAAATAGTGCTGGACGTGTGAAGGAATCTTGTCCTGGAATTCGTAACGCCCAGCGTGTTGGTCTTTGCGTTAATGATGGCGCCGCTTGGGCTTCTGCGTGTTTTCCTGGTTTGCCCCTGGGTTGCGCTATAAATACCTCCTGGTGTTTGCCTCACCTCGGCATCCATTCTTCTCTCTCCTTTCTCTTCTGCTTCTTATTCATATGGCGCCCAAGCGTGGTGGTGGTGTGGCTGGCCAAGGTCGTGGCCGTCGCGGCAGTGGTGACCGCACACCTCGTTCGTCGCGTGGTGGACGTCATGGGGCTAAGTCGGCACCTTCCTCTTCTTCCGTTGAGGAGGTCATTTGGCGCTATGATTTCCTTTTGCGTGTTCTTAGCCGGACCGCTGCTCGGATTCCTCTTCCGTTCTCGTTTTACTCCATTGTTTCTGAGCTCAATTTGAGGGGTCTTTGGCTCCATCTTCAAGGGTGTGCTCCATCTTCTTCTTGGGTGGAGCTGGAAGTTGATAATTCATTCTTGATTTTTCTTGGATATGGTGGAGGGCGTTCTCTCGTCGGCTGAATCTGCATGACGGGGATAGCCTTTGTTTTTGTTTTGATGGCGAAGATACTCTCACAGTTCCTGCATTTGATGCTGGTGGCAATCGTTTAGATCCGCACTATGAGGAGACAAGCAATGACAGCTCTGGTGGGTCTAGAAATCCTTCATCTCCTTCTCCAGTGTCTTCATCTTCGGCTGACTCCTCGGCTGGTGGTGCTTGCTCTTCTAGTTCTAAGGATGAGCTCGATGTAAAGCCGTTCGTTAAACAAGCACGTCGGTAGGCGAGGCACCTTGTAGAACTGGAGGGCATCTGCTTGCTTCTTTGCAAGCTTGGTTTTTTACTTTGTCAGTGATGATGCTCGCCAAGTTGTGGGCCAAAAGTACTAATTATCTCAGCATGAGCACACATGTAGAAGTCATAGTTCTCTGGGATGATTGGCACTGTAGTCCTTTTGGTGACCACTCGAGTCCTATTGTAAACTCTTGTGTGTAGGAAAAGCCTTTGTGATGATATATGTAACTTTGAGGTCTTCGATCCTTTTTCATTGGGAACCGTAGCGAGAACTATCCTCGAGTCCTTTGTAATGAGAACTGTCCTCGAGTCCTTTGTAATGTGAACTTTCCTCGAGTCCTTTGTAATGAGAACTGTCCTCGAATCCTTTGTAATGTGAACTGTCCTCGAGTCCTTTGTAATGAGAACTATCGGGTGCGTGGCAGCGCTTTCGAGGTTGCGTTCGATTTGTAGAGTCGGACGTAGGATATGAGTTATTATTCACCTGTGATGTCCTCTCTTGCAATTCCTTGATTGCTACAGAATTTCATAGGGTCCGCGGCAACGCTCCTGATGGGAGTAGCCCCCGGGTCGTTAGGTGATCACTTGTGATCTGGTGAAGACTAAAGAGTTTTTTTGTCTGGTGCCTTTCGTCTTTATCTTTGGGGAATTCATTAGGCTTTTGTGGTCGAGACAATGCTTGAGCCCCCGAAGCTTTTTGTCTATGGTTCCGTAGGTGAAGATAGTGTTTCCTTGGAGGGAGTTTGAGTTCGAGCCTCCGGGTTCTTCTAAGTGGCGTCGTGTAAAATGAAATAGCGTCTCCCTGGGGGAGTTTGTGGCCGACCCCTGAGTGCTTTAATTAGCGTTCGCGTGAGCGAAGATAGCGTCTCTCGGGGGGAGTTTGCGCTCGAGTCCCCGAGTTCTTTTAGGTAGTGTCGCGTAAGCGAAGATAGCGTTTGTTGGTGGGAGTTTGTGCTCGAGCCCTCGAGAGCTTTTACGTAGTGTCGCGTAAGAGAAGATAGCGTCTCTCGGGGGGAGTTTGTGCTCGAGCCCCCAAGTGTTTTTAGGTAGTGTCGCGTAAGAGAAGATAGCATCTCTCAGGGGGAGTTTGTGCTCGAGCCCCCGAGTTCTTTTAGGTAGTGTCGCGTAAGCAAAGATAGCGTCTCTCTTTGGGGGAGTTTGTGCTCGAGCCCCTGAGTGATTTTGGAGGTATTATTTGGGAAACACCTTTTTATTGCTTCAGGTTTTAGATGGGTTGTCGATCGGTGCTGCTACCGATACTGCCGATAGTGCCTATGGGTAAACTATTGGTAGAACGGGCGCAAGTTCGCCACGTTCCACGGATTTCCCACTTCTTCGTCGGTCTTTGGGTTCTTCAGCCTGTATGCGCCTCCTCCTATGACCTCCGACATTATGAAGGGTCCTTCTCACTTTGGGCCGAGTTTGTGCACTTTTTCTTGTATTAGCCACAGGACGAGATCTCCTTTGCGGAAAGTTCTGGTCCGCAGGCGACTGCCTTGGTACATGCGTAGTTTGTCCTGGTATCCTTCTGACCTAGCTATGGCTGTGTCCCTTGATTCTTATGCGGTGTCCTTATCATCCTGTATTTCTTCTTCTGCCTCTTCTTCTTCGTATCCCGAGATTCGGGGAGCTCCGAACTTTAGGTCGTGCGGCAGCAACGCCTCTGCCCCATATACCATGAAAAAAAGGTGTCTACTGGGTTGAGGCGTTCAGGGTGGTGCGCAGGCTCCACGATACTTCGGGGAGTTCTTCTATCCAGTTGCCTGCAGCTTGTTCGAGTGGTGCAAGGAGCCGCTTTTTTATTTCTCCGCACACTAAGCCGTTTTCCTTTTCCACCTGGCCTTTAGATTGCGGGTGCGCGACTGACGCGTAGTTGATTTAGATACCCAACTCTTGGCAGAAGGTCTGAAATTCTATTGCTGTGAAGTTTGTACCGTTGTCTGTGATGATCTTGTGTGGTACGCCGAATCTGAAGATGATGGATTTGATGAAGTTGACTGCCGTGAGAGCTGTTCAGCAGGTGATTGGTACTGCCTCGATCCACTTGGTGAACTTGTCCACTGCTACTAGTAGGTGTGTTCGGCTTCCTTTTGAGGATTTCTTGAGTGGACCCACCAGGTCGAGTCCCCAAGTGGAAAACGGCCAGGATAACGGTATGGTTTTGAGATCTGATGATAGGGTGTGCAGCCTACTGGCGAATTTTTGGCAGGCGATGCAGCGTCCTATGATATCTTCCGCGCTTCGCATTGCGGTTGGCCAGTAGAACCCTGCTCGAAAAGCTTTGGCCAAAAGTGCCCGACTACTCGCGTGATGCCCGCAAGTGCCTTGGTGGATCTCGAGCAGCAGGGCTTTGCCGTCTTCTTCCTCGATGAACTTTCGGAGGACCTGGGAGATGTTGCGCTTGTAGAGCTATCCGTTGATTATTGTGAACGCTTTAGATCGTCGACTGATGTGGCGGGCTTCTGCAACGTCCTGAGGTAAGGTACCTTCAATTAGGAACCGATGGAATGGTTTTGTACAAGCTGGGCCTTCGATTGCGGTTGATGCTGCGTCTTCGACTTCTTCATTGTCTGTGTCATCTATTGGGTTTGCGGCTGCCACTTGTGCTGACTCGCCTGTGTCGTCGTCCTCAGCGACTGCCCTTGGTGCGGGTGGCTTGGTCTTTATCGACCTTTGGCTTATGCTTTCGAGGAAGATGCCTGGAGGGATTGGTCCACGGGTTGATCCAATGTTTGCGAGCTCGTCTGCTTCTGTGTTATTTGCTTTGGTGATGTAATTTAGCTCGCTGCCGTCGAATCCTCCTTCTAGAGTGTTGTAGAGATTCTGGTAAGCCATCATGTCTTCTGCGACTGCTTCACAATCCCTCATTGTCTGCTGGACGACAAGGTTGGAGTCTCTGTAGATTGAGAGACGGGTGGCGCTGCAAACTTTTGCCATGCGCATGCCATGGAGTAGTGCCTCGTATTCTGCTTCATTTTTTGAGGCATAGATGAAGTTGATCTGGAGCACGTGACTGAGTTTGGCTCCTTTGTGCGAGATTAGTACGGCGCCTACTCCGGCTCCTTGCTGTGTTTTTGACCCGTTGAAGAACATTGTCAATGAGTTGGACAGGTCTGGGGGCCGGGTGTTTGTACTTCTTTCCATTCGACCAGGAAGTCTGGGAGTACTTGAGCTTTGATTGCCGTTGGGTGTTTGAACTGTAGGTCGTGGGGGCTGAGCTTGATGTTCCATTCGGCGACTCGGCCAGTTGCTCCAGGGTTGTTGAGGATGTCCGCGAGTGGTGCACTTCTCACGATCGTGATGAGGTGCTCGTTGAAGTAATGTTTTACTTTTCTTGAAGTCATGACGATGGCGTATACTAACTTCTGGTAGTGCGGGTATCGCTGCTGGGATTTTGTGAGGAGCATGCTTAGGTAGTAGATTGGCCTTTGTATGCTCTGGATTTTTCCTTCTTCCGTGCGCTCGACGACGAGTGCCATGCTGACTACGCTGCTGCGTGCCACTATATAGAGGTAGAGGGGTTCTTGCTCCTTGGGCACCACCAGGATTGGTGGTGTCGAGAGTGTCTTCTTTAGGTATGCGAATGAGTTGCGGGCTTCCTCGGTCCATTTGAATTTTTCTCCTTTTCTGAGTAGCTGGTAGAATGGTGGGTCCTTTCCCCCAGCCTGCCGATGAAACGGCTCAGTGCTGCGAGTCTTCCTGTCAGTTGTTGTACGCCCTTGATGTTAACTGGTTCTTGCATCTTGGCGATTTCTTCGACTCCTCTAGCGGAGACCATGTACCCGAGCAGTTTTCCGGCTGTGACACCGAACACACACTTTTTTGCATTGAGCCTGATTCTGTATTTGTTGAGAGCTGCGAAGGTTTCGCGGAGGTCGTCGAGTAGAGTGCTTGCGCTGTAAGTTTTGATGATGATGTCGTCGACGTAGACTTGCACGTTTCTGCCGATTTGGTCTCTCAAGCATGCTTGCATCATCTGTTGGTACATGGCTTCGGCGTTTTGCAATCCGAAGGGCATTGTTCTGTAGTAGAATACGCCATAGGGGTGATGAACAAGGTGTGTTCTTTGTCTTCTTCCTTCATCCTGATTTGGTTGTATCCTGAGTAGGCGTCGAGGAAGGATAGGAGATCGCATCCAGCGGTGGAGTCGATTATCTAGTCTATCCTTGGCAAGGGAAAGTGGTCCTTCGGGCAGTTTTTGTTGACGGTCCCGTAGTCGACGCACATCCGTAGTACGTCGGTGTCCTTTTTAGGTACCAGGATTGGGTTTGCGATCCAGGTGGCCTTCTTCGTCTCCCGGATGAATTGCGCATCGAGTAATCGGTTGATCTCTTCTCCAATGGCTCTGCGCTTGGGTTCTGAGAATCGGCGCAGCGCCTCCTTTACTAGTTTGGTGTTTGGATGTATGTGAAGCGCGTGTTCTGCGAACTCTTGTTGTATTCCGGGCATGTTGGCCGGGCATGAGGCGAAGTTTTTCCACTCTTCGCGGAGGAAGACCATGAGGGCAGCTGCTTGTTCTTCTGGGAGGTGGGCGTATATTTGGACCGTCTTGTCTGGGTCTGTCGGGTGAACTTGATGGGTGACTGTGTCGCTGCCAACGCTGAAGTCGCGATTGAATTCTTTTGATTCGCTTCTTCTTGCTAGTGGAAAGATGCTCCTATCTGTTACCATGGATATCTCTTCGAGTTGTTGCTGGGCTCCAAAAGTGTCAGAAACTTCGTAAAAATCATGGTCACACAAGTCTGATTTGATGAAACTTCCATTGACTGTGATGACCCCTGAGGGTCCTGGCATCTTGAGTTTGAGGTATGTATAGTGCGGGATCGCCATGAGTTGAGCAAATGCGGGTCGTCCTAGTATGGCGTGGTATTGGGACTGCCAGTCGAGTACTTCGAACTCGAGGACTTTTCTTGCGAAGTTGACCTTGTCACCGAAGATGACATCGAGCTCGATTGTTCCGAGGGAAGCGGCTGCTTCGCTTGGAACTACTCCATAGATTGTGACACCTGACTTCTTCCAGACTGACCGTGGGATCAACATCTTGCGTAAGGTGGTGGTGAAGATTATGTTTAAGCTGCTGCCTCCGTCCATGAATTTTTTTTCCATGTCGTAGCCGCCGATCTGAGCATTGAGGACCAGTGGTGCGAGCCCTGGTCTTTGAATTGCAGGTGGATGATCGCTTTGTGAAAAGGTGATGTTGGTCTCTGCGCCATATAGTTCATAGGTTTCTGCTATTTGGAGGCCCTCGGTTGCTCGGGTCTGCAGTGTGTGGGCGTCCTGTTTTGCTTTCAAGGGTCGTCCTTCTTCGATCATGCAGACTCGTCCATGGGACATGGGGTATTGTTCTTCTGTATTTGGTGCTGGCGAACGCTCGGTTCCTCGGGCCCGTTTGGCTTCATCCTGGTCCTCTTCCTTGAGGCTGTTGGAGAGTTCGGTGAACAGATGGAAATATCTTAGGGTGTGGCTGGCTCTAAGGCGCCCCTAGATGTAACAGCCCAGTTTTCAGAAAAAAAAAATTTGTTTTCGATGTGAATTGTATGATTGCCTGTTTTGTTTGCGGTGTTTGCATCCCCGATTTATCGATCGGCGATTATTTTCCCCCCTCTTATCTCGTACCGGACGGAGACTGACCCTTGCCACCCTTGCCACCTTTGCGACATCGGGTTTCGCACGATCATCGTCGCGAAAACCGCACGAGACCAGCCGCAGCCTACGGAACGAAAAACCCCGTTTAATAATTAAACGGGTTATTTTTATAGCACGCCGGAAAGTGTTCTCGGAACGGTTCCAGCGCGAGGTGAACGCCTCCGGCTCGATGCACTGATCGCGCAGTTTGAAGTTTTACCTGAATCGGAGGTACTGCGGACCCCCGGCGGTCAGAAGCGTGAGCACCGCGCGCGTGAGAGAAAAACCGGGGATGTTTTTGCAAACTGGCAGCCACCGGGGCTATATAAAGACCACCACACTCCCACCCATTTTAGGGTTTCCCTATCCACAAAATTGCAGCCACCCCCTCTCTAATTTCAGATCTGGCCCAAAATTCCCAAATTTTCGCAGCAAACCCTAGTTTCAGATCTGAAGTTTTTCCCAATTCGTCCTGGACCGTCACATCCGGAGATTTGACGGCCCCGGAGGCCGCCACGTCAGCGTGCCCAGCCTGCTCTCTCCTAGTCCCGTGGCCGACACGCCCCTGCAGGTTCTCCCCGCGCCCCCTCCTCTGCTCCGTTCCCGCCTGACCTCCCTCTCCTCCTCTCTGCACCCGTAGGTCGCCGCCGGCGAGGTCCCTGGATCCGAGCCCGTGGCCTCACCTCCAACCGCGCCGCCCCCCTGCAGCCTTCCCGCCGGCACCCCTCGCCGGATCGAGCCGGTTGACCGCTGCCCTCCGCTGCGGGATCGGGAGGAGCCCGATCCGCCGCCGCCGCCGGTTGCCTCCCTGGCAGGCCACGTGGGCCGCAGCCCACCAGCCCCAAACCGCACCAGCCTCTAGTGGCCCACCAGCGCGCGGCCCAGCACCAGCTAGGCCGCCTCCTCTGCGTCCAGTTAGGCTGGCCCAAGTCTGCTATATTTATTGCTGTATTCTGTTTTGCGCTAGCGTTAACGAGTGAACCGTAGCCCGGATGAACGTGCCCCAAAAACGAAAGTTGCTCAGTTTTGCGTGCTCTAGCATTCGTATGTAGAAAGTTTTTCCGTTTGAGGTCATCTTGATTGTGTAATTGTGTGCTAAAGTGGGCATCAGGCCGTTAAACTGCTACTTTTTCCTGTTAAGTGTTGCTGTTATTATTTTGTTGCAACTTTGCATGATGATTATGACTAATCCATGAGGCCTATTGCATTGATTCTTTCTCCTATGTGTTAAGCATCATGTGTACTTCATTTCCATGCTTTAATTTGTTATGTTTAGGAGCTTTAGCTGTATTAGATCTTGCTCCAAAGTGGTGATCCTGATGTTAATGTGTTGCTATGCTGAAAATTGTTATTTTGTTGCAACTTCGGTCGAAGAGTGTGTCGCGACCGTTTATCGGAATTGAGTGCTTCCAATTTCATTTTGTTAAGCATCATGTCTACTTTCATCCCATGCATTGCATCTTCATGTTAGCATTACTGGTCATATAGATTTTTAGCTCCAAAGTTGCTATGCTGCTGTTTTTGACAGCCACCTCTGTTTTTCTCGAAGTCTGTAACGTCACGATGCCATGTTGTTTGCTTAATATCTTTTGATCTATGATGCATTTTTGCATGATTCTTTTTGCCATGCCTTCCTTGTCATGTCTACTTTAGTTTCATATCATTTGTGAGAATGTTTGCATTGATGAACCTGTTTAACCATTGCTTTAAAGTGTGCTTCGTGATGTTGGGAGATTGTGTTCCAAACTTGTTTTGCTTATATCTTTTTAACCGTAACTCCGTTTGGGGTGTTCTTTATATGTAACTTGATTAGTTTTTAGTGTACTTTGGGTTTATGCTATTGTTTGCTGTTGTTAACCAAACTAAAATATGGTTTAGGGCAGATCAGTACCAAATCCTTTAATTGTTGTGCGGCACTTAGTGGTATGCCATGTTTAGGTTGTGACTCACTTAAATTGACTAGGATAAATAGTTTACTTTGTTCTTCACCTCTTGCCATGTTTGTGTGCTATGCCATGATTGTTTGAGTTGCCGTGTTAATAACCGTTGGTTGATCACTTGTAGCTAAAAAAATTGAACCATCGTAAACGTGCGGTATTCGTCGTGTGTGACCGATACCCCACATAAACTGTTAGTAACCGCTCTCGACGGTAGGTGCGATGTCTCGTGTTGCCTTCCTGTTGATGCTTGCTCGTGTTTGCTCCGTAGTAATAGATGCTTGCTCGTTGATTGCTTTCCAGTGTTTAACGTCTTGTGTGCTTCCGCGGGTACCTTCGGAGACGATGCGAGCTTGCGATCGACTACACCTTCGGAACCCGACTTATCAACAGGAAAGGACTATACATTACTTATGATCCATTCTATTTCAACCAGCGGTTTGCATGCTAGTACAGGTTAGGTTCGATGTTTGATCCTACCACATGTTTACAACCTCTTTTAAACCCATACAGCCATGTCCCCTCCCAGAAAACCATGTACTGCTATGTTACTATTGCTCGTTGCTCAGCCCCTGCTTAGTATGCATTCTGAGGATGCTACGATGTTACCCTGTTACTCCTGGATTAGGGATATCACATTATTATTATTGTTATGGATGATATGATTATTATAATGTTGGCTATATTCGACGAAGAATGGAAGGTCTAGGCTATCCCGCCCCGACGCTTTTTTCCATTCGAGTCAACTAGGATCCGAGTTCCGGGTATTGGTTTTAAGACTGAGCGTGCCTAACCGCGTGTGGGATTTTATGGGGTCCCCTCTTCTTACCTATCTAGCTTCAAACATTTCTAGTGGTGACCCAAGCTGGTTTTACCTTTTGCAAAACGTGTGTGTGCGAGTGTCGACCTCGCAAGTTTTCAAACAACTCGGGCCAGCGAAGACATAGTTCATTTGTTGGTCCACACCTGGAAGCTAGGGGGATGCCCACATCTGTTTGGGTAGCTAACCCGACCTCGTCCAGACGGTAGAGGCCTACTCGAGAGCGCGGCCGGATTTTGAGTTGGATGTCGACTCACCGGGGGCCACCCGGATTTGTGCGTTGCTAGTTAGAGGGAATTGTCGTTCCGGATCTCTTGGGACTAAATCATAAAATGGTTTCCTATCATGGGTAGCAACTGAGAGAGATGGGCGTGCGTGCGGAGCCTTCTAATGGGAAGTTGGTACACCCCTGCAGGGTTAAATCTTTTCGAGAAGCCGTGTCCACGGTTATGGACGACTTGAGACCTACTCCTTGTTCATAGACAACAACAACTGAGATAATCTTAATATAACTTGATCAACGTTTGTGAGTGCCTTTTCTTCTTCGTCGGGATGCGAAGAGGAGGACAAGTATAGGATAGGTGTTATGTTTGCATAGTAGGTGGATAGCAGACTTGTGGGAGGGGATTCCTCATCGAATGCTTGGCTTCTTATCTTACTCTCTAGATCGTTAGCCACTTCATAAATGCTAGTGCGGCAGCAACCTCACCACTTACCCCTTCCTTACCGTAAACTACTAGTTGTCCTAGAATGACGAGTGATGAAGTCCTTCTGGGTCAGATGACCACTACAGTTGGATGTTGAGTACCTCTGTACTCATGATACTACCCCCAAACTCTTTTCAGGGTTCTTGATCGACAACAGGTGTGGTGATCGACGTTTCACGTGGAGACTCGACGACGACTAGTTAGGCGGATCCCGGCGGAGAGCCTGGACCCGTGTGGTTGTGGGATCGATGTTTTTCTCTTTGCCAGTAGGCATTTGATTGTAGTATGTACTCAGACATGTACCTTCCGCTATTGTATTGTATTTGAGGCAGTTGTATGCCGATTGTATGAGATGTTGTATACTGTATCTGTAATGTTGTGATATCATGTTGGAAATCCGGGGCATATGACTTCGTCATATGGCGCGGTGGGACCGATATGTGCTTCGTCCCTGGATCCGGATGGAAACATCTAGATCTAGAACAGTACCACATATCGGGCCTTACACTAGACGTCTTTGAAACAGTGGATCGTGCAGGGTCCGTCCAGTTGTTCTTTGGCTGTCAGCTTGCTTGAGCCAGCGTGCCTTCTTCTTATTGTGACCGGGAACTACTGCGAGTGGTCTTCTGAGCGGGAGTGGAACCTCGGGTCGAGCTCTGTCACATGTTGTGACTCTTCGAGTGGGGCCTCTGCGAAGAATTCTTGTACTTGTTCCAGCGTCCTGCTTGGCTTCGGGGTCGTGGCTTGATCTCGCCTTCTGGGTCGTCGAAATCTTTTTCGTCGGTGATGACTTTGGTGGTCGCTAAAATATTGGACTTGGTCCAACTACGGGCCAAGTGATCTTGGTGGTGCGATGGAGAGGTTTGTGATGAATCTGAATTCCTCGAGTGGGTTGGATCTTGTTCGAGTCCTTGAGTTGTGACTTGTTGGAGATGGGACCGCCGAGATCGTGATTCAAACCTGTGTAGATCCCACAGACGGCGCCAATTAAAGAGGATCAGCCTTGGAAAATCCCATGGTCAGGGACCTTGGGTTAGATCATAGAGAAGGAACAGGTTGGCGATACTCGTCGTCTAACAGGGGACGCACTTCCTGCTCAATTGTATTATGCGAGGGGGCGATTACGGTGGAAGTCTAGGCGAGTTTGCTGAAGACCGGGGGTGTTGATTGTAGATCGGATGTCCTGAGACGTCCCCATCCCAGCCTTTATATACTAGGCTGGGTCTCGGGGAGTCCGTCTTAAGTTACAAAGACGATTGCCTAATTCTAGCATTGTCCATAACGCCAAGTCTTGACTTCCATATTGGTCGCGGGCTCCTACGTCGCTGCCTAGAGCGGGCCAGTCGTGGGCCCGTCGAAGCTTCCAGCGGGCCTTTTGTCTTCATATGCACTAGGTAGCCTTACACGTAGGAGTCGTGGGGTCACCCCCTCGTCACTTAGTCTTCATTGGAATCTTATCTTGACTCGTCACCACACCACTAGCCAGGTAACACTAATGGAAAAAAGGTCTTTAATGGCGCACTATATTTTGACATCAATGGTGCACTTTAGGTGCGCCATTACTAGCACGCCATTAGTAAGTGATAGTAATGGCGCACATTTAGTGCGCCATTACTATCCTGTATACTAATGGCGCACCAGAAGTGCGCCATTACTAAGGCTAGTCATGCGCCACTGATGTTACTGTACCCACCACATGTGTGTCTTCTGCTCTGGGTTACTAATGGCGCACTTTCAGCAAGTGCGCCATTGTTGTGTTTCTCCACATGCGCCACTAAGGCACACTATGTGCGACATTACTATGAATATTAGGTTTTTTTTCTTTTGCTTTTCTATATTTGCACAGATATAAACAACAGATTTATAAACAACACAGATATAAACAACAAATTTATAAACAACACAGTAGAAGATTAGTCTCCGATTACAAATCATCATATTAGTCTCCGAATTCAAAATACCGAACAAAGTTAGAACATTACAAGTCTGGAGTAGCGAGTTTTATCATATTACAAGTCGATATATCTAAACTACCATGACATTAAAGAAGAGGGTGGCGGTCACGATGAGCATCATCGTGACCAAAGTGATCTTCATCCGGTTCCTCCTCCGCTCCCTCCTCTCCCCCGCTAGATAGCGCGCGTATCTAGCTTCCGCCTCCGACCTTGTGGGGTACCCGTTGTAACTGTTACCGCTAAAACGGTGAACCTGTCTCCGACAATCCTCACAGTCGTCGTAGACTCCGGGAATCCTACCAATGTACACGACATACGACAGCATCTGCTTTATGCACTGGACAAACAAAACATTAAGAGAAACTCACAGATAATATTTAAGCAGTACATACATATACAATAAAATTAAGGACCAAAGGAAGAGAAAAGCAACACACATTAATAGCACACGGTTCATGGTCCTAGTAATAAATAGCATCGATTACATATAAGTTGAATGATGACTATTTAAACTAAGGAGACATATGTACATACAAGTTCATAAAAGTTTATACAACACACATGAGCTCTCGTCGATAGTCCAAAACTACATAGGTAGGCGCTTGTGCATCTAGACTTTTGACTCCGCTCACGGGCCGGAGCGTGGGTGAAGCCGCCGTCTTTCATGATGGTCATGAATGAGCGATCGTCGTCAGCCTGCAATCTTATCATTGTATCTATTTCACGGTTGGACAGTTGATTGTTGAGGTCGAACTCCCCTGTGTTACGAAGGAGATATTCAGAGATGATTCCTTCCAACTCCGACTGGATGCGAAAGAATTCTTGTCTGAGGTCGGCGTCTTGGATTACCGACAAGCGTTCAGCCCAGTGCTTGAGATGAGCTGGGAGCGTAAGTGCTGCTGGTCCCGTACGAACGCCCGCATGTGATGGATGGCATAGTAGGCATCCTTCTGACCGCCAGGCGGCTGCTTGATGCAGGAGAACTTTGTTACGTCAGTGAACACATGCACGCCGTACCTAACAACTTCCTTCTTGACGGTGACTCTAGATTTGGAGTAGCGCGAGAGAGCCTCATCGAGAACTTTCTTGATATTTGTGTAGTATTTTTTCTACTCACGGTCTGGGTCCAAATACGTGGCCATGGACTATTTCGGGTTTAGAGCGATGAGTGTGCACTTTGTTTCATCACTGCACACAACACGGATGTTAGGAGGAAAAGAACAACCGAAATCTAAGCAACCTAATGTACGTTACGGGGACGTGAGGGGATGTCTTACTCGGGAAAGTAAGGCAGGAGGAAGTTTTCCTTATCCTTGTTCGCCAGAATGACGCCTTCAAGGTAATCACTAGAGATTCGCCGGTCCCCGGAGCTGCACAAGATCTTGGCACGCATGTAGAAGGAGTCGACTATAACGATGTTCGGGGTCTTGTCTGTAATGATCTGCATCTCCATACTGAGCGCAAATAGCCGAATGAATGTGTAGTGCAGCGGAAGAAGGTGAAACATAGCGAAGATGTCATCAAACCGCAGGAAGATCACACGTCCGCTGTCGCAAGCAACAAAGCCCTTTCCCTCTGGCACCTTGGCGGTGAAAACCGGGTATGCCACATCATTCTCTCTGAGACGCCGCGTCTCTGTATTCAGAACAATGTCATGCAGAGTCTGCATAGCACCGGTTGCAGCATTGAGCATTGCAGCAGATAGCATCGGCCTACCCGTCACATGCACCCTCGACATGATTCCGTCGGGTCTTGGTGGCCCGTCTTGAGCATGGATCGTCGGTGCCGGCTGGCTCGCAGTAGTAAGACCCTTCCTCCTTCTTATCCGTTCCTTCTTCTTCGGAGACCGCTTTCCTGAGTGTGCTGGGGCTCATAACATTTTGCGCCTCGGCCGTCTCAGCCTTGGTGAAGGTGGCATCTGGAGGCGTCTCCTGAGAACTGAACAGTCGACGCTTATTGTTGGAATTCATCTCCGCTCTACGAGATGGGTGGGAGGAGTCTTTTGCACCAAGGTTTGGTTCTCGAGAAGCAGGCGGGAAAAGTTCGTCCATGTCGCACCCACCGTGTTCCTCGTAGTAGTCATCGACACGGGAAAGTAGTGTGTTTGTGTTGGTGTTGCTCCGATCTTGTGCCACATCGATGTCCGTGGGGTGGTGGCCCAGATCAGCCGACGGCGTTGCAGCGGTCTTGGCATGGCTTGGCGCCGGCACGACTGGCGGTGGGGTGGAGTAGTTCCCCACCCCCAAATGAATCTGGCACTTCGGCCAAAGCAAGCTTCAGTTCAAGCAGCCGTGGAGGTCCATCACATCTTCGTCGTCGGCTCCAGGGGGTCGATAGGGAGGTAACAATTCGCGGTAGCCATCCAGCACCCGAATCAGTTGAACCTTATAAACGGCTATTGGCATCGGATTACCATGGAACACGCGGATGCCCGGTTGAACGATTCCGCCCACGGCAACATCGACCAACTCCTCATCCACGAAGTGCAGGAGAGTGCATGGAACATTGACGGTGCCCTGCGAAAACATGTAGGTCGTCAAGGATGCGCATTCAAAGGAAAAAGGAGACGAAGTCATCGGCTGAGGCTTAGTTACCGTGATGGCGTCGAGCTCGGCTAATGTCAATGGACCGCCAACGGCGGGCGGGCATGTGACGGAGGGGGCGCTTGCTCCTGAGGTGTCGAGCGTCGGTGTTTAACGCTCCAATACTTGCGCCGCCACCGGGGTCACAAACGCATCCGCCGTCGGGGACACCGTCGCGGCCGCAGCCAGGGGCACCGTCCTGGCCGCCGCCGGGGACACCAACGGGGCCGCCGCCGCTGCCGTCGCGTTGTGAGAGTTTCTTCCCATGAAGCTGGGAAGAGGGGGCAACCCCTGTTGACCGCTCGCAAGCCAGTCTCGCATGAACACAAACAAGGAAGGCATCATGTTGTTGAGCGCATGTCCAACTTGTTCTTCCACAATGCGTGGAATCTGCTCCATTTTTTCCTGGAGTTGTGCCTCCGAGCCGCTAGTGCTTTTATCCTTTCGCCTAGTGTTATAGTAGTCCGACCATTTTGTGGAACAGCCTTTGCCGGACGCACGACCAGCTGACGAAGGCTTACTAAGCTTATCCTTTTTCTGGAGTGTGTTGATCGCCCTATTTAAAGAGTTGTCCCAAGGGGCGATAGGCGGGGACACGGCGCTGCTGCTTTCAGTTTCCTGCACAAGGAACGCGGGGACCATTCAGAAATTTGGCTTCACTAATTTTAATATGTAACCATATGGAGCTAATTTAACAAGGGGGAGGTATTCTTTACCAGAAGACGCTCAAGCTCTTCCACCTTCGGATCCGTCATAAGCTCCCCTGTTATCGGGTTCCTCTTGTACCGGGCCCTAACATAGTTATCGGTAGGCTTATCTCCGTATTTTTTGAAGAGGGGCGGTAGGCCTTGCGAGGCACGCTCCGCGTCCTCCTTGTCCCATTTCGGTTCCGCCACTCTGTAACCGCCGGGACCGAGTCTGTGAACCCCTAAGTTCTATTCCCGCATACTTTTCCCCCACTGACTTGATTCACTGGTTGAGGTGTCCTCGCACTTGAGCTTGAACTACTCGTAGTCAGTTTCGCTGATCGAAGGATTTTCCTCCTTGATTTTCTCGTAACTAACACCTTTAGTAATCATTTTCTTCACCGTGCTTCTCCAAGTAGCCAGGGATGTGCTCATCTTCGTGAGGGCGGCACTGTTCACTTTATTCCTGTGGAGTTGTGTTTTTGTGAATTGAGCGGGGAACTTGTATCGGTTGTGCGAGGAGTTTGCGCAAATTCGCTCGGACAGGATGCCTTAGGTTCTCGGTGTTGATCGAGACGGTGCCCCGGAGAATGCACCCGAGTTGTCCGGCGTACCCACCGACTAATTCTTTGGGCGCTGTTGGAAGCCCATTTTTGTGCACTTCGGTAAATTCCTCCTTGACGGTGCCTAGCTTGCTCGGGCGCCTCTCCTTTTTTTGCCTCTTTGGTTGGCTTCCATCTGTGGGTTGGCTGCCATCATCAGTGGCGGGATCGGCCTCCGCGGCACCACAATCATCCCCGCTAGCGGTTGTTTACTCGGGATCGGTAAAGTCATCCCCGATGCCCTCGTAGCGGGGTTGAGGTTGTGGATAATTGTCCATGCTCATCTCCCAATATTGCTTATGGTGGTGCGAACCGGAGGCCTCATCGTTGTCGGCCATCTACACCCACTATATAGGAGAAGAAAAAATGCTACTAGAGTGATTGGATGATATCAGGGTAGCTAGTATAGCTAGGATAAGAAAAACGTTCTTGATGTTTCTATTATGATGTGTGTAGCTTTCATCCTGCCAGTGATCAAATATGCAAGTGCCTAACACTATATGCTACTGTGGAGATTGTTGAGCTATGTAGTTGGACAATTACATGCAAAGAACCTTCTAGGTCAAGAAAATTAACAAAGGTCATCCACGAATTCACGGAAAAATTCGGCATGAACTTTGCTAATTTCTTGAGCTAGGACCCCATTCTCAACCGAAACGTAAATTAATCGACATTTCAGGAGAATGGGGTCATTATTTGTAACTGCAAAAAAATGGCACAACAAGCATATAGGCAGGACTGCATATATAAACAGGAATGCATACATATAAACATAACAGTTTCTTGCATATATATCAACATAAGTTAAATGCATGAGACTGCATATGAAAATCAGTACAGGAGCACATAATAAATAGTCTCCTCCCTCGTAGCATTTTCTTTAGTTTGAATAATCAGTACTGGAGCACATGAAAATCAGACATACAAAAGAGCACTTATGTTATGTCAACAGTATAGCATCAAAGTCAGAAACAAGATATACTAGTGATTATATAAGTTAAGACATGCTTATGTGAAGCAATGTGGTGTTCTATCTAAGCACAACAGATTCTACAGAAAGAATGAAATATCAATGTTTTTGGGGTGATTTCCAGGAACAAACAAGAAACAAAAAATAAACTGGCATAGTAGTAGAATTTTTCCACTAGACACAAACTTAGCTATGATTTATCCATCAAATTACACATTCCTGTAATGAACAATAAAGGTGATCAAGATAACTGATGAGTTCACAAGAGTCATAGGAGAAATCATACTCCAACTGGATTAGTACTGGACCACATGAAAATCAGACATACAAAGGATAAAGGGTGCGCTAACACCTCCCAAACCAAACATACAAGTGTAGTGCAGTCTCTATCCACTCTATCTCCATCCTAGGGACCTCGCATCGAATCTCAGTCTCTTCCTTTTTTATCGCAAAATATGTAAAAACAGATTTAAATACATGGCAATTTTTTATAACAAGTATGGCTTAGCTAGATATAAATATGTGAAAACAGATTTAAATATACTTCTAGGGACCTGGAATTTTTTTCCATACAGCTATGCTATGCTGGATTTAATTTCATTAAGGTTCCTCAAAAGAGCTACTTTCAAAATAGCTTGCAGTCCACCACATGTCACTAAAAACACCCTACATCCATAAACTGGAAATAAAGAAGTTGCAGCATATCTAATCAGCAAAAGATCCCGATCGACACATCGCTATAGCAGAAGTAGAAGAAGGGTACCTTAAACAGCATCTCATCCAGTTCTGCAAATCAAGGAACTAGAGGGAGAACACCGGCTGCAGATCAAGGAGAAAGGCAAGACCGATGAGCAAAACAGAGGATTACATGTGATACTTATTGGAAAGGAAAAACTAAGGAGAGCAGAACAACACTCACAAAGTGAGAACATTCATACATGAGAAACAAGAAACCCAGTGCACTAGCATCTGTGAGCACTACTAATTCACAACAACAGTCACAATACCTTCACAACAAAAGTCAAAAAAACCATTCATTCATGTGCAGAAAAATGTGGCAGTACCAGAGGAGCAGAAATACTAAACAGTACCAGGATTTGTAAAAGCCAGGGTAGTCCTAAAAGCTGATACTCACATGTTTCTACATCTCCTGTGCATACATACAAACCAGGCTCATGCAATGCATTATCCAGCAACAAAAGAGGCCTAGACGAGACGCACAAAAGGAGATGCGTTTATTTGGTAACTCAAGCCGGCCCAACAAGGTGCTAATTGCGCTTCTGCCCAAGAAGATGACACAACAGAGATTGGACGCTACAAGCCCATCTTGCGGATCAAATCTTTTTTTGAGGCCAACAGAAGAAAATATAGTTTGAGTCTCCTCGCTTTTTACGACCAGGCAAAGCAAAACATTCCACTCGAAATTTGAATACTGCAAGTCGGTAAATATACTAGAAAAATAATTGTTTGATCTCTAGAAGGAGTAAAGGAACAGTTCCATGAGAAGCATCTTAAGCCAGATATTCCTCCAAATTACATTGCAAGCTAACATTTGTCGCGCCTCTTTGCTGGTGAAATGGTTATCTCTTTTCTGATGATACAAACACCAACATGGCAACAAACAACTAGTAGTACAACTGATGAACTAGGAGTCTTTGACTGACGTAGAAGCACATGATTCTGAACTCGGAATAACAGCCGCACTCTTCGGCCAAGCAGCAGCATCATGTTCATGTCATGGAATAAAACACCAGTCGTACTACTGTAGATAAGAAGTTCGATGTCCAATAGAGATGGCAGTGCCACCGGCCGACGAGCAGGCGCATCATAAGACCACACAGAGGCTGAGAGAGAGGGCAGAAGTGAGGAACCGGTGGCTTACATGCGCTTGAAGGAGTCAAGATTAATCGGCCACCGTCGTCAAGGGCTGGTGATGTTGACACCCTCAAACAACACACGGAGAATAATAACACCTGCGTCACGAAACTGCATCAGGGCAAATCGGATTTGGCATAAAATCATCCTGCCAAATCGGAGAGAGAGAGAGAGAAGACCTTGAACACCAGTCAAAAGCCACCCACCACACGGCCTCGTCGTCGCCCGAGAAGAACCACATGCGAGCTCCCTCGCGACGGAGGGGTGGCTGCGAAGGGGGATCGCCGGAGTGGGGGTCGTCGGAGGGGGGTCGCCGGAGTGGGGGTCGCTGGAGGGGCGCACAGGGGCGCGGGGTCGCTGGAGGGGGGCGGTGGCGAGATTGGGTTTGACAGAGAGTACTGTGAGAGGAGTACGCATAAGATGAATCGATGGGATTGAGCCCAATCGAAAGATAACCCTAACTACTTGGCATAACAATGGCACACTTTCTGGAAGTTTGCAATTAGCATAGGCATAGCAATGGCGCACTTTCTGGAAGTGCGCCATTAGCATACGCATAACAATGGCGCACTTTTCATAGGTGCGCCATTAACACTTTTAATATTTTGTTATTTATAATTATAATTATAATTATGTGTTAGTTTTATATTGTGTAGTAATTATAAACACATGGCAATTTTAATACTGCCTCATTCCTAAATATAACAAAAACTATCAACATCTACAATACTCCATCCGTTCCTTTATATAAGTTGTATTTGTTTTTTAAGAAAAACGTTGACCAAGTTTTAAGAAAAATATATCAATATCCATAAAAGCAAATTTATATCACTTAGTTCATCATGGCAAGTAGTTTCATATTTTATCTACTAAAATAATATAATGCTCATAATATAAAATAATTCATTGTTTAAAAGATCTCTAAAAATAATCATTCACATGCTCAATAAATGAGGTTGAAATCAAGTGACATGAAATAACAATCAGGAAATAACAATTGTCGTGATTGGATCTTAGCTATCATCTTTTCACAATCTTTTTGCCCTTATTTTTCGCGTTTGCATAATTTAGCCCCGGAACCCCTTGATTTCTTCTCTTGAACGGGCGACCGCATTTAGGTAGGGTGGTCCTGCTTCTTCTTGTTTTGTATGCTACTGCATCATCATCGTCGTCATCTTCAATCTTTGGGTCGCCGTACTTGTCGAAGTCTTGCTCGTTGGCCTCTCTATCCATTCCGATGATGTTCCTTTTGACTCTCCGCACGACAACATGGCTGGGCTTTGACGGGTCGGTAATGAAGAAGCATTGCTCCACTTGGCTAGCCATTACCCATGGCTCATTTTGCGCGGTGACGTTTGCGCCCGCGGTCTTGGATTTGGCTTCGGGTATAACCATGGTGGTGACATACCGGCTTTCTTTTACGATGCTCTTGGCCCACTGTAAGGCCCGATATGCGGTACTGTTCCAGATCTAGGCGTTTCCACCCAGATCCGGGGACGAAGCACATATCGGTCCCACCGCGACATATGACAATGCCATATGCCCCGGATTTCCAACATGATATCACAATATTACAGATACAAGGATACAACATCTCATACAAGCGGCATACAACTGCCTCAAATACAATACAACAGCGGAAGATACATGTCTGAGTACAGACTACAAGCAAATGCCTAGTGGCAAAGAGAAAACATCGATCCCATAACCACACGGTTCCAGGCCCTCCGCCGGGATCCGCCTAACTAGTCGTCGTCGAGTATCCACGTGAAACGTCGATCACCACACCTGTTGTCGATCAAGAACCCTGAAAAGGGTTTGGGGGTAGTATCATGAGTACAGAGGTACTCAGCATCCAACTGTAGTGGTCATCTGACCCAGCAAGGACTTCATCACTCGTCATTCTAGGACAACTAGTAGTTTACGGTAAGGAACGGGTAAGTGGTGAGGTTACTGCCGCACTAGCATTTAGGAAGTGGCTAACGATCTAGAGAGTAAGATAAGAAGCCAAGCATTCGATGAGGAATCGCCTCCAACAAGTCTGCTATCAAATACTTACGCAATCATAACACCTATCCTATCCTTTTCCTCCTCTTCGCATCCCAACGAAGAAGAAGCAGTCAAGGCACACACACACGTTGATCAAGTTATATTAAGATTATCTCAGTTGTTGTTGTCTATGAACAAGGAGTAGGTCTCAAGTCGTCCATAACCGTGGACACAGCTTCTCGAAAAGATTTAACCCTGCAGGGGGGTACCAACTTCCCATTACAAGGCTCCGCACGCATGCCCATCTCTCTTAGTTGCTACCCATCACAGGCAACCATTTTCTGATTTAGTCCCAAGAGATCCGGAACGACAGGTCCCTCTAACTAACAACGCACAAATCCGGGTGGCCCCCGCTGAGTCGACATCCAACTCAAAAGCCGGCCGAGCTCTCGAGTCAGCCTCTACCGTCTGGACGAGGTCGGGTTAACTACCCAAACAGATGTGGGCAGCCCCCTAGCTTCCAGGTGTGGACCAACAAAGGAACTAAGTCTCCGCTGGCCCGAGTTGTTTGAAAACTTGCGAGGTCGACACTCGCTCACACACGTTTGCAAAAGGTAAAACCATCTTGGGCCACCACTAGAAATGTTTGAAGCTAGATAGGTAAGAAGAGCGGACCCCATAAAATCCCACACGCAGTTAGGCACGCTCAGTCTTAAAACGAATACCCGGAACTCGGGTCCTAGGTGACTCGAATGGAACAAAGCGTCGGGGCGGGATAGCCTAGACCTTCCATTCTTCGTCGAATATAGTCAACATTTATAATAATCATATCATCAACAACAATATAATAATGTGATATCCCAAACCCAGGAGTAACAAGGTAATATCATAGCATCCTAAGCATGCATACTAAGCAGGGGTTGAGCAACGAGCAATAGTAACATAGAAGTACAAGGTTTGCTGGGAGGGGACATGGTTGTATCGGTTTGAAAGAGGCTGTAAACATGTAATAGGATCAAACATCGAACCTATCCTAGACTAGCATGCAAACCGCTGGTTGAAATAGAATGGATCATAAGTAATGTATAGTCCTTGCCTTTTTATAAGTCGGGTTCCGAAGGTGTAGTTGTGTCACATCCCAACTTTTACCCTTCTTGTTAATCTAGTTAACCAAAAATTAGAGCCAACAAAAACCTTGCATGAAATCTTAGGTTTTGTTTCAATGCTTGAACTTGTGTGCTTAGGGTTAGTCGTGTTGTTTCCTGGTGATGCACTTGGTATTGATCATTTGGTATTGCATGTGCCTAATGTCTGCCATGCCTGCAACTCCTCTTGAGATTATCTTAAAAATGGTAACTTGTCAAATGTAAAAAAAACCTTGGTGCTAACACCTAGTAAATTTTCTATATAGTATTAATACTAAAAGTTTTAGCCACTACAAAAATCCCTAGGCATCAACCTTTTGGTTGTTTCTAATAACTAAAATATTTATCAATAAAATTTTCCTAGCTACATAAAATCATAAGGAAGTGCATGCATAATCTTTATATCTAACCTAATAATAATAACAACAATAACAATAATACCAATAATAAGAGAGTTTTATATTATTTTTATTATTTTATCTGTTAAAAAAATGGGTGTTTGGTGATTAAAAAAAAAAGACTATCCTAACTACCCCACTAATCCCTCCCCTAATTTCTCTCTTTCTCTCTAACCTCCTCTCTCTCTCCCGTAACCCCCTCTCTCTCACGTATCTCTCTCTCTCCCTCTCCCTGGTGTTCTCTCTTATCTCTCAAAACTCCCCACCTGTCAGCCCCATTGCCCTCGCGTGCCCAACCACGGGCCATCCCAAGGATCTCCCCCGTGGCCTGGCACCACGAGTGTACCCCCCAACCCTTAGCTGCCATGTGACTGGAGGTCTCCCACGTCGGAACCGACCCACCTCCGCTCCCTCACGAGCTCTCCCACCTCCTGTCTTCACCAATGGCGCCAGAAGCCACGGATCGCCAGCTTGGCCGCTCCCTCCCGTTGGAGCTCTCCCTCGCTCGCCTATAAAAGGAGGTCACCCCGGTTCTCCTCTCCCCACTCGCCACACACCACCGCACCACCCAGCCACACCACCGCTCCCGCCCGCCTTGCCAGCCCGAGTAGAGAAGGAAGAAGAGGAGAAGGAGTTGGAGCGGAGGAGGAGGAGGGAAGCCAGAGGAGGAGGGAAGCCAGAGGAGGAGGATGAGGAGGGGAGGCCGGCGCGCCGCCCCTCTGCCTCGCTCACGCCGGAGCCGCCAGCCAGGAGGAGGAGGCGACGGCCTACCCCGAGCCCGTGCTGCCCCAACGTCTACCCCGAGCCGCCGCTGCACCCTACGTCCCCGCACCTAGTTCTTCTCAAAAACGGAACCCTTGCCCCAAGCCGCACCCCCGCCGCCCCTCACCGTCGCCTGCAGCCGCCGGAACGCCCCCCCCCACAGTGAGCTCCGTTCCCTGCTGTCACCATGGCCCGTTTTTTTTTCGCGATGCATGTCCAATTTCTGCGCAAAAATGGAGCCCCATCGACCTCTCCTACCCCCGCCGCCCCCTGCCGTCGGCCTCCGGCCACCGGAGGGCCACCGGCGCGGCCGTGCTGGCCTCTGGCCGCCATGGGAGGGCTCCCGTGCCTGGCCTGTGCGGGAGGAGGAAGACGGCCCCCTGGCCGTCGGATCCCACTTAGATCCAACGGCCTGGGGAGGCCAATACCCCTTCGAGTTTTAGAAAAAAAAAAAAAAAAAAAACCGCTGCTGCGCTACACTGGGCTCGGCCCGTTTTAAAAAAAAAATGAAGGGAGCGCCGTGGGCGCCTGATAGCCGGGCCGGCCTGCTGTTCTTTTTTCTTTTTCTTTTAATCTGTAACACTGTTTTACTTATAGAAAAATAACTACAACTCCAAATTCAGTGAAATAAATTTTGTTGTGTGCATAAAATTAATATCTATAATTCTGCATGTTTAGAATAATTTTTGTGCAGTGCCAAAATAATTGCTTCAGTTTTTATTCGTTTATTGTGCTTTTTAGCAGCTAAGAATAGTTTTAGTTAAATCCTTGTTGACTCTAAAAATTTGTTGTTGACTTGTTTATACTCCTATGATTATACTTTATTTTTCTGTATGATTATAATTGTTGATTGTTTAAATAAAATTAATGATCATATTACTATTATTGCTAGCATTCCATGTTAGGATAATTTTAGTTTATTCTTTGTTAATCAATCAAATAGGTTAAAAATTTATTATGCTTGTGTTTGGACAGTAGCTAATTATGGTTGTTATTGAAATAAATTTAAGCATGATCTAAAGTTATACAAAAGTAACTTGTGTAAAATCCCTTGTGGTGTATGGCATAAATTTTGCTTAGCCCTATGAACTTGTTACATCACCACTAAAATTTTTGCTCACTAGTATGATTGATTGGTATGCCTCATTTGTTGTTTGATTGGGTGCCAAGTGATTGTTATGTTTGTTGAGTGTTGCTTGGAATTAAAGTGATTGTAATGAGTGTTATTTTCCGCAACGTGTAGACGAGACGCCTGACGTTGCAGGTGAAGACTCCTTCCAAGCCGAAGAAGCCGTACCGGGAGACATCGCCGAGGAAGGCAAGCCATCTTCAAAAACTTAACCTTGTCCTACATTTTTACTTCCTTTGTACCATATTATATATCATGATCTTGTTATATCATTTTTGGGTTGGGATTTGTACTAGTTTATTAGGTGAACCCCACATACCTTGTAAGCCTTCCTATGTGGGAGAAATAAACTAGACACCGATAATCTTGGTACTATTACAAGCCTTGCTAATGAACTAGTGACAACATAATAATTTGGTTAATCTTGCTCCCCCCTAATGTATTGGCATACATCTGAGAAGATGTGATGGCCAAGGTTGTGGTTGTTGGAAACATCGTTGAACATATTCAAAGTCTAGAGGGACTCTCTATAAGTGCCGCCAAAACCTAGTATTACAGTACAACCACAATACTCTGGTATGGGACAGGGCTAGTTGGAAGCTTGCTTATCTTAGTACGGGGATCTCATAACTACATGAGTGAGGTACACGATGGTACCCAGAAGCCGGAATCCTGCCGATGCGTCGGGGGTGTAATACGCTGGACTATATCAGTGTCGGTACGGAACTTTGCCGCACCTCTACTACGGTGAAGGCTTGCGTCCACGAGGAGCATGACCTTGCACGCGGACAGTTCAGGATGTGGGCATCGGGTAGATCACATGTACTAGGGTAGGCAAGGGGAAGACTACGGTCGATTATCCGAAAACTGCATACTGAGGTATGACGAACCGTGGGGACTCACGGCGGATGTATTGAATGTTGTGGGTAAAGTGTACAACCTCTGCAGAGTGAAAACTATTCGAGTAGCCAGAGTCCGCGGTCATGGACAGCTAGTGAGGCCACACTTTGTGGGGAATAGATGAGAAATTCTAGTTCTGAGATTATGGTTCACGATGATGTTGTTGGTATTATGAAAAGGGCTGGACATGATTTAATCAAATATAAATTGTGGGATAAAAAAAATTGTCAAGAGTAAAATATTGCTAACTTAACTAATACTGAGTAGTTAGGTTCCCCCATGTTAAAACCCACCATATAGCCACCCATTATTTTCTTGTACAAAAATCTTTGTTCCTTTCTTTAGGTGGTTTGCGAGTACTTTGTATGTACTCACGGCTTTGTCCCTGGTTATTCAATCGTCCAGGCTTGGAGGAGCAGGTATTTGACGATGACGCGACTGACGAGTACTAGGACGTGCTACGCTCTGAGCTTTGCCTGTGGATTGTGATGCTGCTATCTATCTTGCTTTTGCTTATTCCGCTGCCATTTGAGCCCGATGAGGCCGTGTAAGACTATGTTTATGTATGACTTTGTATTCGGCACTGTATGAACTTGTGACTGTGACATCCATTGTCGAGTTGTGCGTCATGCGACACTGATCATGGGAGCATGACGGTATGCATAGCTGGCCGCTTCGGACATATAGTCCGGGGTGCCCACAGACTTGGTATCAGAGCCCCTGTTCCGACCGTAGCAGCCTAGTTAGAATGGACGATAGATAGGATGGGGGAAAATCAAAAACTATTTTCTAAAATAAAGAGATGGTAATCTTCATAGTATAAAATGCTTACCTCTCTTACCCCTTCTATAGTAAACCAGTTATAACTATTTTGTTATGTTTAAAATATTGCACACTTGTCATCTAACTTAAACTTATAAAAATTGTAGATGGCTGGAGTTCCGGTGCACCACCTGCAGCTGACTCAGGCTGGGGATACGCTCTTTGCTCAGGATCTGATCGAGCTGCTTCAGCTTGTTCGCCGCCCCGTTGCAGAGTTCTGGGCCTACGAGATCACCGGGAGGAAGGATGTGGAGGCTCGCCTAGTTGTGCGATGTGCGCTCCGAGGATCGGAGGTTACTCCGCGGTCGGACACCATCGCCTTTGTGCTGTACGCCCGTACTTGGGAGGAGGGTCTGCGTCGAGCTTGTCAGGAGGCGATTGCCCGCCTTGTGAGGTTCCACCAGTACGAGCTGAGATCCACGCGGTTCCGTCACTACGGGATGCGCGATGGCGAGGGAGATCCCACTCCTGGCGTTCCTCACCCGATCATGGGGGATCACCTGATCGCTATGGAGAAGCACTTGGCTTTGACTGAGGCTAAGCTGCATGAAGCCCGGTTTAAGCACGACTACAACCTCCAGATAGGGGGTCACGCCCACATCGACCCCATCGACCTAGAGTCCCGGGACTGGATTATAGAGGAGCTGCAGGGCCAGGTCGTCCGTCTGGAGGGGAGTAATGAGATGCTGAGGAAGAGGACCAGGAGCCTGAAGCGCAAGTGCGCGGATTTGGAGGACGAGATTGCCGCTCTAGATGATGGAGAGGACATCCGTAAGGAGGATGATGCCTACCTTAGTGTTGACGAGGACCACAACGAGGAGGAGGATGTCTCGAACTCCGAGGATCGTGCTTCATCGACGATGAGGAGGAGAGTGACGCGTAGGAGGTGTCCCATTGAGTAGTTGCCACTTTTGGGTTTAGTCGTGGCTCGGTTTGATGATTGTGTGGTTGGTTATCTGTAAGACTTGGTTATGTATGAGACTTATGCTATCGTTATGCTACCATGTGCTGATTTGCTAGTTGCAAGTTTATTGTCTATCTTATATGTCTTGCTTGTGTATGATAACTAAATTGTTAGGGACTTACCCCCCCCCCCCTTGTAGACTAAATTCCCTCTTATCTTACGCCATAACCTCAGGATGTCGAGACACACCCGCAGCAACCCGAGTGCATCCGGTGATGTGCCACCGCCACCACCCGACCCGAACATGGCGCAACTTCTGCGACTACTGATGGAGGAGCGCCAGGCTGCTCGTGACGAGCGCCAGGCAAACATGGCTGCACTCCAGCAGCTAGTCCAGGCCGCCACCAATGCCAGTCAAGGAGGCGGAGGAGTTGGTGGGAATGAGGAGCCCAGGTCTCGGCTCCGAGATTTTCAGAACACCAACCCGCCCGTGTTCTCGCAGACGAAGGAGCCTCTGGATGCTAAGGATTGGCTCCTCACCATGGAGAACAACCTTACTGTCGCCGCTGTTGGCAACAACGAGAAGGTCCTGTATGCCACTCACTACCTCGCCGGCACCGCTAGGAGCTGGTGGGAAGGAGTGCGTGCCCGTCTTCCCGAAGGGCAAGTACTCTCCTGGGCAGAGTTCTCCGCCAAGTTCAAGAAGGCGCACATCCCCACCGCACTGATCAGGCGGATGAAGGATGAGTTTCGCCACCTCAAGCAAGGGGGTATGACTGTGGTCGGTTATCTTGACCGATTCACTTAGGTGTCGAGGTATGCCCCGGAGGAGGTGGACACCGAGGAGAAGCGGAAGGACCGTTTCTTGGATGGACTTCACGATGAGTTGCAGGTTGTTCTGGTGGCCATGCAGTTCCCAGATCTTGAGTCTCTCGCTGATGCTGCTATTTTGATGGAGGGAACACTCAAGATGGCCGCTGAAAACCGCAAGCGCCGCATGATGCAGCAGGGTGGATCCAGCAACCCCCGACTGCGTCCGACACAGCCGCCAAGACCAGCACCACAGCCTCAGAGGAGCCCTTACCCAGCGCCACGCCCCAATGCTCCTACCCGCCCTGTTGGAGTTCCTCGTCCAGCAGGCGGAGTTCCCCGCAACCCTGGAGTGATCTGTTTTGGATGTGGTCAGAAGGTCCACTACTCGACAGAGTGTCCCAACAAGAAGAATGCTGCTCCATGCCCCAATGCACCAGCGCCAGCTAGAGGGAACCCCGGCTGCAGCAATGCCCCACGCGGTGCGTCTAACGCCGCGAAGGGACGTCTAAATCATGTGCAAGCCGAGGAAGCCCAGGAGGCCGCAGACGTCATCTTGGGTACATTCTCAGTTAATTCAGTACCTGCCCAAGTATTGTTTGATTCTGGTGCATCCCACTCGTTTGTTACGACGTCATTTGTGAATAGAAGTGGGATGAGGTCCGAGCCTATGAGGAGGTCCATGAGCGTGCAAATTCCAGGGTCTAGAGTCAAGGCATTTCGCACATGTTATGGTGTGCCCGTAGAGATCCAAGGAGTCATGCTTCCGGCAGAATTGATTGTGCTGGGAACAGAAGGGATAGAGGTGATACTTGGCATGAACTGGTTGTCCAGGTACCGAGGTCGGATAGATTGCGCAGAGAGGACAGTCACCCTCACCAGTGCTGAAGGACGTAGGATAGAGTACTCCGACCTGACCGACAAGACCCGAGCCTGCTGTCATCAGAGTGTCTCGGTGCCATCCCTTGAAGAAGTGAAGGTGGTATGTGAATTCCCGGATGTCTTTCCGGAGGAATTACCCGGTATGCCGCCTGATCGGGATATCGAGTTTATCATCGAGTTAGTGCCTGGCACAGCCCCAATAGCATAGAGACCCTACCGGATGAATGCCGAAGAGCTGGTTGAATTGAAGAAGCAGCTGAATGACATGCTCCAGAAGGGACTGATTCGACCCAGTGCTTCACCCTGGGGTTCGCCAGTTCTCTTCGTGGACAAGAGAGACGGCACCATACGCATGTGTGTGGACTACCGTAAGCTGAATGAAGTAACCATCAAGAACAAGTATCCGCTCCCCAAGATCGAGGATCTGTTCGACCAGTTGAACGGAGCCCGAGTCTTCTCCAAGATCGATCTGAGGACCGGATACCACCAGCTGAAGGTCCGTGAGTCGGACATCCCCAAGACCGCCTTCACGACCCGCTATGGTTTGTTCGAGTACACTGTGATGTCCTTCGGACTTACCAATGCCCCGGCCTATTTCATGAATCTCATGAACAAGATCTTCATGAAGTACCTTGACAAGTTTGTAGTGGTGTTCATTGATGATATCCTGATATATTCCAAGACGGAGGAAGAGCATGCCGAGCATCTACGCTTAGTAATCGAGACATTGCGAGAGCACCAGCTGTACGCCAAGTTCAGCAAGTGCGAGTTCTGGCTCAAGGAAGTTGGATTTTTGGGACATGTATTGTCAGAAGGAGGAATATCCGTCGACCCCGCCAAGATTCAGTCTGTCATGGACTGGACAGCTCCGACAACTCAGACCGAAGTGAGAGGATTCCTCGGACTAGCGGGATACTACCGCAAGTTCGTGGAAGGTTTCTCCAGCATTGCCCGTCCCATGACCCAGTTGTTGAAGAAGGACCAGAAGTTTGTGTGGACAGAAAAGTGTGAAGCCATTTTCCAGGAGTTGAAGAGGAGATTGGTATCTGCCCCAGTGTTGACTATGCCTGACCTGACCAAGAGCTTTGATGTGTACTGTGATGCATCAAAGATTGGTTTGGGTTGTGTCCTTATGCAAGTGGGCAAGGTGATTGAGTACCTGTCTCGACAATTGAAGCCGCACGAGTTGAACTACCCCACCCATGATTTGGAGCTAGCCGCAGTTGTGCTTGCTCTCAAAAGGTGGAGACATTACCTGATGGGTCACCGTTGCGACATATACACAGACCATAAGAGCCTGAAGTACATTTTCTCACAGAAGGATTTGAACATGAGGCAGAGGAGGTGGATCGAGCTGATCAAAGACTATGATCTCGAAATCCATTACCACCCTGGTAAGGCCAACGTGGTAGCAGATGCCCTCAGCCGCAAGCCGTGCACACTTAATGCAATAATCAGAGAGACGCAGCCAGCTCTGCACGAGGAGTTCGACAAGCTGGGTTTGGAACTTGTTACACCCGGTTTTCTGGCTCACCTCGAGCTGACTCCGACTCTATTTGATCAGATCAAGGAGGCACAGAAGGGACACGATACTATCGAGGGAATCAAGAAGAAGATACCCCTCGGCAAGGCCCCAAAGTTCACGACGGATGATGAAGGAGTTCTTTGGTTTGATGGCCGATTGTGTGTGCCTGATGTAGAGGAGTTGACGCTCACTATCCTGAAGGAAGCTCACGATACACCTTACTCCATCCACCCCGGAGGGACTAAGATGTATCAAGACCTGAAGGACTTGTTTTGGTGGCACGGTATGAAGCGTGAGATTGCCTTGTATGTTGCCAAGTGCGACATCTGCCAAAGGGTGAAGGCAGAACATCAGAGACCTGCAGGATTGCTGCAACCACTCCGAGTTCCTGAATGGAAGTGGTAACAGATAGGCATGGACTTCATCACAAGACTACCGAGGTCGAGCAAGGGTCATGACTCTATCTGGGTCATCGTCGACCGACTCACCAAGGTAGCGCACTTTATTCCAGTCCGAACCACCTATCGAGGAGACCAGCTGGCAGACTTGTACATGTCAAGGATAGTCTGTCTGCATGGAGTTCCGAAGGAGATTGTGTCTGACCGAGGCACCCAGTTTACCTCGAGATTCTGGAAGCGAGTCCAGGAGGCACTCGGCACTAAGCTCACTTTCAGGACAGCCTATCACCCGCAGACTGGAGGCCAGACCGAGCGAGTGAACCAGATAGTAGAGGATATGCTCCGCGCATGTGCTCTAGCATATGGTTCCAAGTGGGAGGATTGCTTGCCGTATGCAGAATTCTCCTACAACAACAGCTATCAGTCAAGTCTGCAGATGGCCCCCTTTGAAGAATTGTATGGACGGAAGTGTCGCACGCCCCTAAATTGGTCTCAGACCGGGGAAGGGAAGATCTTTGGACCCGATGTTTTGAAGGAAGCTGAGGAACAGGTTCAGTTGATTCGTGAGCGCCTCAAGACCGCTCAGTCCCGTCAGAAGAGCTATGCCGACCCCAAGCGTCGAGAGGTGACTTTTGAAGTTGGAGACTTTGTGTATCTCCGAGTCACCCCATTGAAGGGAATGCAGCGATTCCATGTGAAGGGGAAGTTAGCACCACGATACATCGGACCATTTGAGGTGATAGCCAGACGAGGTCAAGTTGCCTATCAGTTGAGACTGCCAGCAGAACTATCCGATGTGCACGACGTCTTCCACGTCTCGCAGCTCCGGAAGTGTCTGGAGGTGCCGGACAAGCCCGATGTTTTCGAAAACATCGATCACTGCACGGTGGATATCAACCAGGATCTCACATACCGCGAGACACCCCTCCGTATCCTGGAAGAAGCCACCCGAGTCACCCGAAAACGCGCGATCAAGTTCCACAAGGTCCAGTGGACCAACCACACTAAGGAGGAAGCCACCTGGGAACGGGAGGACTACCTCAAGCGCGAGTTCCCGCATCTCTTCACTAGTTTTTGAATCTCGGGGACGAGATTCTTTTTAAGGGGGGAAGGTCTGTCACATCCCAACTTTTACCCTTCTTGTTAATCTAGTTAACCAAAAATTAGAGCCAACAAAAACCTTGCATGAAATCTTAGGTTGTGTTTCAATGCTTGAACTTGTGTGCTTAGGGTTAGTCGTGTTGTTGCCTGGTAATGCACTTGGTATTGAACATTTGGTATTGCATGTGCCTAATGTCTGCCATGCCTGCAACTCCTCTTGAGATTATCTTAAAAATGGTAACTTGTCAAATTTAAAAAAAACCATGGTGCTAACACCTAGTAAATTTTCTATATAGTATTAATACTAAAAGTTTTAGCCACTACAAAAATCCCTAGGCATCAACCTTTTGGTTGTTTCTAATAACAAAAATATTTATCAATAAAATTTTCCTAGCTACATAAAATCATAAGGAAGTGCATGCATGATCTTTATATCTAACCTAATAATAATAACAACAATAACAATATTACCAATAATAAGAGAGTTTTATATTATTTTTATTATTTTATCTCTTAAAAAAATGGGTGTTTGGTGATTAAAAAAAAAAGACTATCCTAACTACCCCACTAATCCCTCCCCTAATTTCTCTCTTTCTCTCTAACCTCCTCTCTCTCTCCCGTAACCCCCTCTCTCTCACGTATCTCTCTCTCCCTCTCCCTGGTGTTCTCTCTTCTCTCTCAAAACTCCCCACCTGTCAGCCCCATTGCCCTCGCGTGGCGAACCAGGGGCCATCCCAAGGATCGCCCCCGTGGCCTGGCACCCCGAGTGTACCCCCCAACCCTTAGCTGCGATGTGACCGGAGGTCTCCCACGTCGGAACCGACCCACCTCCGCTCCCTCACGAGCTCTCCCACCTCCTGTCTTCACCAATGGCGCCAGAAGCCACGGATCGCCAGCTTGGCCGCTCCCTCCCGTTGGAGCTCTCCCTCGCTCGCCTATAAAAGGAGGTCACCCCGGTTCTCCTCTCCCCACTCGCCACACACCACCGCACCACCCAGCCACACCACCGCTCCCGCCCGCCTTGCCAGCCCGAGTAGAGAAGGAAGAAGAGGAGAAGGAGTTGGAGCGGAGGAGGAGGAGGGAAGCCAGAGGAGGAGGGAAGCCAGAGGAGGAGGAGGAGGAGGGGAGGTCGGCGCGCCGCTCCTCTGCCTCGCTCACGCCGGAGCCGCCAGCCAGGAGGAGGAGGCGACGGCCTACCCCGAGCCCGTGCTGCCCCAACGTCTACCCTGAGCCGCCGCTGCACCCTACGTCCCCGCGCCTAGTTCTTCTCAAAAACGGAACCCTTGCCCCAAGCCGCACCCCCGCTGCCCCTCACCGTCGCCTGCAGCCGCCGGAACGCCCCCCCCACAGTGAGCTCCGTTCCCTGCTGTCACCATGGCCCGTTTTTTTTTCGCGATGCATGTCCAATTTCTGCGCAAAAATGGAGCCCCATCGACCTCTCCTACCCCCGCCGCCCCCTGCCGTCGGCCTCCGGCCACCGGAGGGCCACCGGCGCGGCCGTGCTGGCCTCTGGCCGCCATGGTAGGGCTCCCGTGCCTGGCCTGTGCGGGAGGAGGAAGACGGCCCCCTGGCCGTCGGATCCCACTTAGATCCAACGGCCTGGGGAGGCCAATACCCCTTCGAGTTTTAGAAAAAAAAAAAAAAAAAAACCGCTGCTGCGCTACACTGGGCTCGGCCCGTTTTAAAAAAAAAATGAAGGGAGCGCCGTGGGCGCCTGATAGCCGGGCCGGCCTGCTGTTCTTCTTTCTTTTTCTTTTAATCTGTAACACTGTTTTACTTATAGAAAAATAACTACAACTCCAAATTCAGTGAAATAAATTTTGTTGTGTGCATAAAATTAATATCTATAATTCTGCATGTTTAGAATAATTTTTGTGCAGTGCCAAAATAATTGCTTCAGTTTTTATTCGTTTATTGTGCTTTTTAGCAGCTAAGAATAGTTTTAGTTAAATCCTTGTTGACTCTAAAAATTTGTTGTTGACTTGTTTATACTCCTATGGTTATACTTTATTTGTCTGTATGATTATAATTGTTGATTGTTTAAATAAAATTAATGATCATATTACTATTATTGCTAGCATTCCATGTTAGGATAATTTTACTTTATTCTTTGTTAATCAATCAAATAGGTTAAAAATTTATTATGCTTGTGTTTGGACAGTAGCTAATTATGGTTGTTATTGAAATAAATTTAAGCATGATCTAAAGTTATACAAAAGTAACTTGTGTAAAATCCCTTGTGGTGTATGGCATAAATTTTGCTTAGCCCTATGAACTTGTTACATCACCACTAAAATTTTTGCTCACTAGTATGATTGATTGGTATGCCTCATTTGTTGTTTGATTGGGTGCCAAGTGATTGTTATGTTGGTTGAGTGTTGCTTGGAATTAAAGTGATTGTAATGAGTGTTATTTTCCGCAACGTGTAGACGAGACGCCTGACGTTGCAGGTGAAGACTCCTTCCAAGCCGAAGAAGCCGTACCGGGAGACATCGCCGAGGAAGGCAAGCCATCTTCAAAAACTTAACCTTTTCCTACATTTTTACTTCCTTTGTACCATATTATATATCATGATCTTGTTATATCATTTTTGGGTTGGGATTTGTACTAGTTTATTAGGTGAACCCCACATACCTTGTAAGCCTTCCTATTTGGGAGAAATAAACTAGACACCGATAATCTTGGTACTATTACAAGCCTTGCTAATGACCTAGTGACAACATAATAATTTGGTTAATCTTGCTCCCCCCTAATGTATTAGCATACATCTGAGAAGATGTGATGGCCAAGGTTGTGGTTGTTGGAAACATCGTTGAACATATTCAAAGTCTAGAGGGACTCTCTATAAGTGCCGCCAAAACCTAGTATTACAGTACAACCACAATACTCTGGTATGGGACAGGGCTAGTTGGAAGCTTTCTTATCTTAGTACGGGGATCTCATAACTACATGAGTGAGGTACACGATGGTACCCAGAAGCCGGAATCCTGCCGATGCGTCGGGGGTGTAATACGCTGCACTATATCAGTGTCGGTACGGAACTTTGCCGCACCTCTACTACGGTGAAGGCTTGCGTCCACGAGGAGCATGACCTTGCACGCGGACAGTTCAGGATGTGGGCATCGGGTAGATCACCTGTACTAGGGTAGGCAAGGGGAAGACTACGGTCGATTATCCGAAAACCGCATACTGAGGTATGACGAACCGTGGGGACTCACGGCGGATGTATTGAATGTTGTGGGTAAAGTGTACAACCTCTGCAGAGTGAAAACTATTCGAGTAGCCGGAGTCCGCGGTCATGGACAGCTAGTGAGGCCACACTTTGTGGGGAATAGATGAGAAATTCTAGTTCTGATATTATGGTTCACGATGATGTTGTTGGTATTATGAAAAGGGTTGGACATGATTTAATCAAATATAAATTGTGGGATAAAAAAAATTGTCAAGAGTAAAATATTGCTAACTTAACTAATACTGAGTAGTTAGGTTCCCCCATGTTAAACCCCACCATATAGCCATCCCATTATTTTCTTGTACAAAAATCTTTGTTCCTTTCTTTAGGTGGTTTGCGAGTACTTTGTATGTACTCACGGCTTTGTCCCTGGTTATTCAATCGGCCAGGCTTGGAGGAGCAGGTATTTGACGATGACGCGACTGACGAGTACTAGGATGTGCTACGCTTTGAGCTTTGCCTGTGGATTGTGATGCTGCTATCTATCTTTCTTTTGCTTATTCCGCTGCCATTTGAGCCCGATGAGGCCGTGTAAGACTATGTTTATGTATGACTTTGTATTCGGCACTGTATGAACTTGTGACTGTGACATCCATTGTCGAGTTGTGCGTCATGCGACACTGATCATGGGAGCATGACGGTATGCACAGCTGGCCGCTTCGGGTATATAGTCCGGGGTGCCCACAAGTTGATCGCATGCTCGAACGTCTCCGAAGATACCCGCGGAAGCACACAAGACGATAAACACTGGAAAGCAATCAACAAGCAAGCACTCTATTACTACGGGGCAACACAAGACCAAGAAGACATCACACGACATGGCAACGCGATACGGATCTATCGTCGAGAACGGTTACTAACAGTTTAAGTGGGGTATCGGTCACACACGACGAATACCGCACGTTTACGGTGCTTCAAGTTGATTAGCTACAGGTGATCAACCAACGGTTATTAACATGGCAACTCAAGCAAGCATGGCATAGCACCAAAACATGTCAAGAGGTGAAGCACAAGGTAAGGTATCTATGCTAGTCAATTTAAGTGAGGCAGAAACTAAACATGGCATACACTAAGTGTCGCACAACAATTAAAGGATTTGGTAATGATCTGCCCTAAACCATATTTTAGTTTGGTTACCAACAGCAAACAATAGCATAAACACAAAGTACACGAAAAACTAATCAAGTTACATATAAAGAACACCCCAAACGGATTTACGGATAAAAATATATAAGCGAAGCACACTTTAGAGCAATGCACAAACAGGATAATCAATGCAAACATGCTCACAAATGACATGCAATAAAGTAGACATGACAGGTATGGCATGGAAAAAGAATCATGCAAATAGGCATCATAGATAAAAAGATATTAAGCAAACAACATGGCTTCGCAAAGTAACAGACTTGGTGAAAAACTGAGGTGGCTGTCAAAAACAGCCGCATAGCATATTTGAAGCTCAATAACTATATGACCAGCAAGCATATCATGACCATGCAATACATATAATGAAAGTAGACATGATGCTTAACAAAATGCAATTTGAATCACTCAATTCCGATAAACGGTCGCGACACACTCGTCGACCGAAGTTGCAACAAAATAACAGTTTTCAGCAACAGCAGCACATTAACATGAGGATCACCACTTTGGAGCAAGATTTGAAGTACACATGATACTTAACACATAGGAGAAAAACTTAGGTGGCTGTCAAGCACCCAAACATGGCAAGTTAAAGTAGGGAATTGAAGTACACATGATGCTTAACACATAGGAGAAAGAATCAATGCAATAGGCCTCATGGATTTGTTACAATCATCATGCAAAGTTGCAATAAAATATTAACAGCATCACTTAACAGGAAAAAGTAGCAGTTTAACGGCCTGATGCCCTGTTCAGCACACAATTACACAATCAAGATGAGCTCAAATGCAAAAAGTTTCTACATACGAATGCTAGAGCAAGCAAAACTGAGCAACTTTTGTTTTGGGGGCAACGTCATCGGAGCTACGGATTAACGGGAAATCGCATCGCGAAATTGAATCAGCACACAGTTTTCAGGGACTTAGAAAACTTTCAGAACGCAGAGGTAAAAAAAAACAGGTGTCGGGACCCGGGGTTAGAGTATGCAAGTACAGTTAAGACATAGTCATATGGAGAGCCGAGAACCGCACCCACTTGTCTAAGCAGACAAGGCCAAGCATTGAACATTCTCGGAAAGCATCGTACGTGAGGGGCATCCCATCCAGGCCGGATGATCAACTGTGATGGGTCCTCATCGTCCGCACACAAGTCTAAAGATATGGGTGGTGAACTCCCATATTCAAAGACAAGTCGCCTCAACCATACTATCGACTATCTCAAAACTCTTACATAGACTTACTCCAACCCGATCACTTAGTCGGGGTCTAGGGCGAGCTCAATCATACCACAAAGTGTGTACGAGACGGAGTCTCGATCAATCGCATCGCGATGCCCCAAGCTGCGCACATCTAAGGGCCACTTGGTGTATGAAAGACCGTCAGCCAGAACACAACTAAGGTCTCGAAAACCCATACAAAGACATGCATGTTTTAAACATACACGCAGCACACATGCCTTGTATGAACAGTAGGTACCTTTGCAATTCTCTACAAAGTGTACATTTTATTTAGAACTCTTATAGAGTACACACGGAGATCACATACATGTGATCCAACATTACAACACAGAGCGGAAGCAAATTATGTCTGAGTACAGACAAGTTTAACAAATGGCTTAAGAAGCCTTATTTAAACACAAAGCCCTCCACGAGGGAACCAGTCTGCTGACTGGGACTAGACTAGCTTAACTTCAGTCGTCCAGCTCGATGAAGAAGCCACCTTCGGGGTCCGTGGCGTCATCTAAAACATAGATTAAGCAAACGTGAGTACAAAGGCGTACTCAGCAAGACTTACATAGGAACTATACTACTCATGCACATGTATCAAGGTAAAGGGAGGTGGGGTTCACTTGCAGAAATGCCAGCTTTGACTTGGCTAATCCTGAACTACGAGTACCAGACTTTGAGGTAAGAAGCGTACACGAGTCCACTACTTTCTCCAACCAATACACCACTATGGTGCCTTCCTCGACTTCCCCACGAGAAAGCACGCCATAGCACTCACACTTATCTTGGTGTGTTTTAGAAGTATCCGGTTCAAGTTATCTAATAATCAAGCTAAGCTTTCCAAGCAGTCCATAACCGCGGACGCAGCTATTCGAATAGTTTTGTTAACCTTGCAAGGGTGTACCGCTACACACACATGACCATCATTTACCGCCTTTGATCTCGACACCATTCAAGGGGTGCCAGCGAGGATGCTCACCACAACTGTTACCTCATAGCCTATCTAGTCCGAGAAAGCCGCCTACTTGGGTTGGCTACCACAATCGTGAACCCGGCCGGTTTACCGAAGTGGACCCAAGTGATGTGTGCGTGGTGCATAAGCCGGTCTCGGATGAGCCGTTCTCTCACTTAGCATCCAGGCCACAAGCCTACCAGAACTCCAAACTACTGCGACATCTGGACATCGAAAGGGATGAGTTAATAGGTTGAGAGGGGTCAGTGAGCCCAATGTGTGGTTGTACTCTTCATCTTGGATCACCACACAAGAACTCGTACTAGGGCGGTGTTCAACGAGACAACCCACTGTGTACTCCTACACAGCCTCTCATCGTTCACCTTGTATTAGGGTCGATTTACCAACACTTTTCTACCATCATCAACATGATCATTCCCATCCCGACTCTCATCACAGTAACAACATGGTATCATACTAAGCATGCAATAAGCAGTAACATTGCAGGGGTTACATGAAATCAAACAACTCCTACAGTTGCTAGGATTGTGGTTTGCTTACTACTGTGACAAAAGATAGGTCATGCAAAGGAATGGGTTCATCTATACGGTAGTAACGAAGCATGGTGATCATCCTAAACAATGCATAAGCGAGACATGAGAGGGAAGTGGGATTTTATCGACATGATCAATGGGGGTTTGCTTGCCTTGCTGACGAGGTTCGGGTTCTGGATCTTCAGCGAAGGGGGAAGCCTCCTGCTCCGGTTCCACCTCTACTCGACATACAAAGCACGAAGTAGCAATCAATATGAATGCAATGCTCAAGCACATGAATGAATGTTGAAACTTGAAGTATAAGTTTTGATGTGTGTTAGACAATTCCATTTAAGTGGAATATATTGCATTTAAAATGCAAATTCAAATTCCACATTTGAATTCAAATTAACCAAGTTGTATGTGACATAGTTTGATCATTTTGAATCAACTTCAAATGTGTATGATATGCCTCTGAAGTGTGGTTGAATTACATCATAATTCCATGGTCCAAGTTGCAAAATTATTTGATTTGAATTTGATTTAATTCCATTTAAATCAAATAGCAAATGCTACGGATCACATTTTAAATTCAACTCAAACAGAGTTGAAAGTTGCATATTTGAAAAGATAATTTTCTCCTGATCATTTTTCATATATTATTTGTCCAATTTGGAGTTAATATGAATTTTCTATGAATTTCCAATTTGGAGGTATTTTCTGGAATTTCTGGAATTCTTTTAATTAAAATAATCTCTGGAAATTCATTTAAATGATTTACTGCGTCAGGCTGACGTCAAGCTGGCGTCAGGGGGGGCTGACATGTGGGGCCACCCTGTCAGTGGCTGGGTTAACTTAACCCGTGGGTTAAATTAATCTAATGGCTTAATTAAGCCACTGGGCCCACTGGTCAGTGACCCAGGGGTCACTAATTAGGTGATTAACCGGGGGGATTAAGAGCTGACTCGCCGGCGGCTTGACGCCGGCGACTGAACCGCGGCGGCGCTGCATGGGAACTCGATTCCGTCCACGGGAGGGGAAACGGAGGGCACCGGCTTGCTCCTGGAGGTCGTCCGCGTCTTCTGGAGGCATTGGGGGTCCACGGGGAGCTCTGTATCGACGACGGCGACGACTCCGGCGGCAGCAGAACCACGGCGAAGTCGCAGTTGACGCTACCGTGCAAGACTCGGGCTGAAATCGCTTGCGTTCGAAAGCTAGCATGCTCAGGAGCCAAACGCGCGCGCTGGCTGAGTCGAAGGGGCACAAGGGCGACCTCGGGCTCATCCATGGCGGCGCTGCACTTCGGTGTTCATGGCGAATGACGACAAAGAGCGAGAGGGAGACCACGGAGTAGTTCTAGCGAAATGGGAGCTCACCGTGAATCCAACTGAAGCGGTGGCGAAGTCGGAGGAGCTCGGGGTTGGCCGGAATTGAAGGAAGTTCACAGCGGCTCCGGCGATGAAGAAGATGAAGGGGACGGCGTGCTCGAGGCTTAAGGGTCCGATTCCTTGCGCTCCGAGACGAAGACGACCACGGTGAAGACGAGGTTCAAGGAGGTGCAGCTTCCTGCCGTCGTTGGCCACGTGGAAATGGCGTCGCGCTCCGCGGCAGCGCTCGGGCGTTGCGGACTTCCGACGAGGGAGGGGTGGAGAGAGAGCCAGAGGAGGGGGAACGGAACGGGGGCGTCGTGGGAAGCTCCGTGGCACGCTTAGGAGGAGGGGGAGGCTCGGGAAGTCGCGAGGCGTCGCGGTGGCGTCGTCGGTGGCGTCGGTGGCCTTCCACCGAGCACCTTAGGGGCGTGGGGAGGTAGAAGACAAGGGAGGGGTCCAGCGGGCTGGACTGGGCCAAGGTAGTTGGGCCTCGCCCAGGCGAGAGGTAAGCCTTTTCTCTTTTCTCTCTGTTTAATCTTTCCTTTCTTTTTCTGTAATTTGTTTTGGCTCTGATAAAAATACCAAACCATTTTATTAAATGCTGAAAACTTTTATGTGGCCTCATAATAATATAGACTAGCCACTCATAAACTTTCAACATTTTTAAAATTCAAATGATTTGAATTTTAAATCAAAAAGGGGTATTTCTTTAATTCCAAGGTACTGTTTGAATATTTGAAAAATCTATGAGCATGGGGTGGGTCCCACATCACTTGATATGTGATCACACTCATTTATAAGACTTTTCAAAACTCTAACATGAATTTTTGGAAAAGATTTTTATCTGGCCTTTTGAATTAATTCATCTGGGGGGTGTTCCTTCTCCCATTTTGATTTTGAATTTGATTTCCTAGATTTCTTTTTGAAAATTTTGACATGATGCAAAGGCACTAGCTAACCCTAGCACATACCTAACAGAGGGTTCTGACAACAGGGCACGGGCCCTCACCACTGGGCTCGGCCCAACTCGGCCTGTGCTGGTGAGGAGGCCGGCCTGGGAGGCGCCTGGGCCAGGGAGGCCGAAGTGGGCCGCCTGGCTGGAGCGGGCTGGGCCCACCTGGCCGGCTGGTGCGCTGGACGAGGGCGCTCGGGCTCCTCCCGAGCTCACGCAGGCGACGGCGGCGGTTACCCAGTGGCACGCCGGCCACCGGCGGCGAGGAGGTCGGCTGGGCTGACGTTGGGGCAGCCTGGGAGCACGGACTCGCCGGATCCGGTCGTGGAGGGGCGCCGGCGAAGGTTTGTAGGGCGCGGGGTGGCGAGCTCATCTCGGGCGCCATGCCCATGGCGTGAGGCGGCAGACGGCTTCGTCCTGGAGAGAGAAAAGGGCGGCGGGTGAGAAGATAAGGAGGAGGAGGGAGAGAGAGGAAGGAGGGAGGAGGAAGAGATGGCCGGCGGGGTGGCTCCAGCGGCCGGCCGGCTGCGGGAGGTGGCGGCCTCGGGCCCGGCGGCGGCGCACTGTGTGCTGGTCTCCACGGGCAGGGGAGAGGAGAGAGAGAGAGATGGGGAGTCTGCTGGCTACGTGGCGTGATCCGGTGCGTCCGATCGCGGGATCGAACGGCCCGAAAAATTTGGGATCTGGGAGGCAAAACTGGACAAAGTGGAGGGGGGTGGCTGCAAATTTTGTGTCTAGGGAAACCCTAAAAATGGGTGGGAGTGTGGTGGTCTTTATGTAGCCCCGGTGGCTAGCAGTTTGCAAAAACATCCCCGGTTTTTATCTCGCCCGCGCGGTGCTCACGTTTCTGACCGCCGGGGGTCCGCAGTACCTCCGATTCAGGTAAAACTTCGAACTGCGCGATCAGCGTGTCGGGCCGGAGGCGTTCACCTCGCGCTGGAACCATTCCGAGAACACTTTCCGGCGCGCTATAAAAATATCCCGTTTAATTATTAAACGGGGATTTCGTTCCGTTGGCTGCGGCTGGTCTCGTGCGGTTTTCGCGACGGTGATCGCGTGAAACCCGGTGTCGCAAAGGTCAAGTGTCAGGGTGGCAAGGGTCGGTCTCCGTCCGATACGAGATAAGAGGGGGAAAATTAATCGCCGATCGATAAATCTGGGATGAAAACACCGCAAACAAATCAGACAATTAAACAATTCACACCGAAAACAAAATTTTTAATTTTTGCAAAAACTGGGCTGTTACACCCACCTAACGCGGAACATCGGCACCTTCTCTCCAACGTAGCTTAACTCCCAGATCTCCTCGATCCTTCCATAGCATCTTTTCTTGACGTTACCGGTGTAGGCTTCCATCGTTACCCCGGAGTTCTGATAATCGCTCTTCATGTCCTTTTCCTCGGTGTAGAATGTGTAGCCGTTGATATCGTACGATTGATATGTCATCAAGTTGTGCTCGGCGCCCTGTGACAAGGTGAATAGGAGTTTTTCTTCCTCGGAAGAGTCCTCATGTAAATGGTACGATAGAAGCTTGTCCTTGAACCAACGCGTGAAGCATGAGTTCTGCTCTTTGAGTACATCTCCGTCCGTCCGCTGTTGGCCTCGGTCATAATACGTCTTCTCAATTGAGGTTTTGTGCTCTACCACCCAAGGATCGATCAAGTCAATGTGTTCCAGCGCGACTAGGTTTGCTCTTTCAAAGTCGGCACGTCGATCCTGGAAGTCGACATGCATTTCACGGCGACCCTCGCCGTTACCACATCCAGCGAGCCTGTCGATGTGCCTGTTGATGGGCAGACCAACGGGGTTATCGATGCCTAGATAATTCGTTCAAAAGGAGATGCACTCTTCGGTCAGAAAGCCCTGGGCTATGCTTCCATCTGGATGTGCCCTATTGTCAACGTATCCTTTGGTCACACCATTCATCCTTTCGAACGGCATCAAGCTGTAATATCGGCCCGAGTTGGATGATATCATCCACGACATGGATGAGGAGATGCACCATGAAATCTAAGAATGCGGTGGGGAAGTATATCTCAAGCTTGCATAGTATCACCACGATCTCTTCTTGTAGCATTCCGAGTTGCCTCACGCCAACCGACTTCCGAGAGATGACATTGAAAAAGTTGCATAGGAAAAATAGCGTTTCACGGACGTGGTCGTCCATGATCCCGCGCATTGCAACCGGAAGTAGCTGCGTCATCAGCACATGACAGTCGTGAGACTTCATCCCGCTGAACCTCTGCTTCGCTAAGTCTAGGTATCTGCTGATCTTCGCAGCGAAACCGTAAGGAAGTTTAATTCCTAGGTGGCAGTTGATAAACTGCTGGATCTCCTTCTGACTTAGAGTGAAGCACGCAGGGGGGCAGTAATAATGTTCGCTCTACTTCTTGGCCTTTTTGCCTTTGCGACGACTTTCCGTGTCCTCCGGTGGCTCATCATCATCATTGATAGCAAGTATGCCCTTGGTTTCGGCCCATCTTTGGCCTTTTCTGGCATATTGAGCAGGGTAGCAAGCAGACTCTCGCACAAATTCTTCGTGATATGGATGACATCAAGGCTGTTTGGCACACCCAGGATGTTCAAGTAAGGAAAGTCCCAAAAAACAGACCTCATTTTCCATACCTTCAACAGCTTCTCTGGCGCCTTTCGCTTAGAATTGATCTTTCCTGGCGGTGGCCACTCTTTCCAACTTGTCAACAGCATGTCTATTTCGGTGCCGCTCCTCCTACGTGGTTCCATCGAACAGATCCTTGCGTTTTCTCCATGGGTCATTGTGAGGAAGCCATCTTCGATGTCCCATGAACACGGTTTTTGAAGACCTGGGATCCTTAGGTAGCTGGTGATACGTTGTGTGGTCCATGCACCTAGCGCATCCATAGTGTCCGTGGACCACCTGCCCCGCGACATATCCTAAACCGAGATAGTCGTGCACCGTCATGAGTAGTGCGGCTTTCATAGGGAAATATGTTTCTTCTAGAGCGTCTGACGTATTGACTGGCGTTCAACATAGCGTATCTAGCTCCTCTTTTAGGAGCCCCAGATACAGATTGAGGTCGTTTCCTGGTTGTTTCGGCCCTTCAATTAGCACACTCACGTGCATGTACTTCCTCTTCATGCACTCCCAGGGGGGGATGTTCTACATGCCCACAAACACTGGCCAAGTGCTATGTGTGCTGCTCTGGTTGCCGAAAGGATTTGACTCCATCGGTGCTCGCGACCAACACTACGTTCCTTGGATCCTTCCCAAAGTCCTCCTCGAAGTTCAATGCCTCCCACTAGGTCCCATCAGCAGGGTGACTCAACATCCTGTCTTTTTCTGGATCATTTTTTTCAGCTTCTTCCTTTTGTTGCTTCCTTTCCGCATGCCAGCGCATGAGCTTAGCTTTCGTAGGGTCCGCGAAATAACGCTGCAGACGAGTACCAAACTGTTTTTTGAGGAGATTTCTTCTTCTTCTTGTATCGACTGGCGCCGCACTTCGGACATACGGTAGACTCCGCGTACTCATGCCGATAATTGATGCAATCGTTAACGCAGACATGGTATCTAACATGCGGTAAATCCAGAGGACACACGATTTTCTTCGCCTCATTGAAACTGTTCGGGCACGTGTTCCCCTTGGGAAGACAGTCTTGCCAGAATGACATGATTTCGTCGAAGCATGTGTCGGTCATTTTATGCTTTACTTTCATCTCCAGAGCCATGAACGCTACTTTCAGGCGGGTATCCTCGGGATTGCATCCTTCATACAATGGAGTAACTGCGTCCATCTCAAGTTGATTCAGCTTGGATTTCTCTCGGATGGCAGCTCTTGCGTTATTACTCGCCTGGTTCAGAAGCAACTCTTCAAGATGAGGGTCCTGCACCCAGTCCATCGCCGATGGTCCATCATCGCCGTCTTCTCCGGCATCTTCATCTTCATGATGATCATGACCTTCGTCTTGATCTTCCTCATGATCATGTCCGGCATCTTCTACATGATGATTGTGTCCTGCATCGTGATCATGTCCGGGAGATTCTTCGTCTTCTCGCCCAACCTCAGCGCTATTTCTGCTTACTGTTGCCCGGCTACCCTGGACGAATTCATAATATTCTTCATCACCTTTCCACCGATAGCCATCCATGAAACCACGCGTGAGGAGGTGCCCCTTTATGGTTTTTTAATCCGGCTCCAAAAGGCACTTCAGCTTGCATCTTCCACACGGACATCTTATCTCCGTCTCATTCTTTTGAATCATCTCGGCTTTTGCGGAGCTCAAAAACCTATCCACGATGCCTCCGGTCATCTTGCGAACAATGGTCGCCTGCGGGGCATAGAGAAAAACGATATTTTAGAACCAAAAAAAAATTGGCATGACCTTGCCTAATTATTAGGACATAAAAGAATGCAAAGTGTGCCAAATTTTCGCCGAAACAGAAATGAATCAACATTTCGGCAAAATATTGGCAACTATCGCATATGTGAGGTACCTGCAAACACACATGTACATACATATCCCATGATCATCCCACATCCATTATCACAACACACATACATATATACCCCATGATCATCACATCACACCACACATATACACCGACAAAAACTGTGTTCGAGAGAGAAAAAACCAGATCTACACAACAATAAAGAGAGATACCTTAGTTACCAATGAAAAAAGGAGATACAACTACTTATTTTGGGTAGATCTATGGTGCAAATAAGGGGAGGAGAAGCAAAGAACGGAGAGAAGTTTGTTGGAGGTGGTGAAAGTGAGTGTGGTGTGCTGCAAAAATATCTAGCTGCTCCCAGAGTTAGCAATGGCGCACCTCAGCAAATATGCGCCATTACTAACTCTGGGACAGGTGGTCCCAGCTGTCCAGAGGGGGGACCAGGATAGCAATGGCGCACATCCAAGAAGTGCGCCATTAGAGTTACATACTTAGTAATGGCGCACTTCTTGGCAATGCGCTATTGCTACGTCATCAGCCCTGGGGCCACCCCTACCCTGACTTAGCAATGGCGCACTTCTGTAAAGTGCGCCGTTAGCATCCCTCGTGCCTTATGGCGCACTTCCAAATAGTGCGCCATTTCTAAGTCAGGGGAGGGGGGCTTCTCCAGGAGTGAGTGGGCGGTGGCGCACCTTCTGGTAAGTGCGCCATTAGTAACAGGGGAACTAATGGCGCACCAGGACATGGTGCGCCATTGCTATTTAGTAATGGCGCACTGCACATGTGGTGCACCATTAGTGTCCATATTATCTATAGCTATTTTTCCAGTAGTGTAAAAGCCAAATTGATCCACTCCCTTTCGATATTTTGAGCACTCATGCAATGGATGAGTGTAAGCACGAAAATTGATACTTAGGATGGAAAATAGAAAGAGATGGTGGAGGAGGAAGACAAAAATGTGTGAAAGGTTCACATCAATGAGGATAATCATAGGCGTGAGAAAGCCAACTGATAGATATGATGTGAGGAGTAGGGATTGACATGCAACGGATGCACATATGAGCTAGGGTAAGCTATCCAATGGAACTAGTGGGGGTGCATCCAACTTGCTTGCTCAAGAAGACCTAGAGCTCATTTGAGGAGGCTCATCATTGGAATATACAAGCCAAGTTCTATAGTGTGAAAGTCCCCACATAGCTATATGCATATATGATCATCTCAATGGAGCACAATATAGAGGAGGGAGTACGAGTGTGGATCTCTCAGAAGGAATAGTAGTGTTGCCCCTTCTCTCTTTTTATTTCCTTTTTCTGTTTTTTGTATTTTTTTGTATTTTTTGGTGGCCTCCATGGCTCTTTCTATTTAAATCTTATTTGTCCTCTTTGGGATCTTTTAAATTTGTCATCTTTGGGATCTTTTCCTCATTTAAGGGCAACACTCTATTTTACAAGGAGTATAGGAGATATTTCACACTTTACAAAAGTACTAAGCATAAAGAACCTGAAGCTATCAATATGTATGCAAATGTATGCCTCTGCCAGTGTAGCAGGAATATATATGTCATGAAGATCAAGTCATGAGACGGTGGATGTTGCATGGCAATATATCTCGGAAAGGCTATGGAAATGCCTTGATATGTAGGTATGGTGGTTGTTTTGAGGAAAGCTGTAAGGAGGTTTATGATGAACAGAGCGTATCATGCCAAGGTTTTGAATGCACCGGCGAGGTGATCGCCAACTCTCGGAGGGAGAAGAGGGCAATGCACGGTAATGAAGAGGCTAGCAAATATGAGGAGGTGGAAGTGTCAACTTTCCATACTTACATTAGTCTGAAGAAGTCATGCACTTGTTATCGGTAACTCTCAATCTAATCAGGAGGTTCACAAAGAGACAAGTACCCCGAGGAGGAGTGTATGTGGGTTTGGTTATCCTTGCGCATCCTCGACTCATGGTACATGAGTGTACTCTAATATTCGATCCCTCCAAATATTAGTGATCCATCTAGTAGCTAGAGTTCTCAACTAGTTTTTGTAGTATTTTTAAAATAAACATGGATTGCCCAAAATACGACATCGATCACTAATAGGCTAAAGATATTGACACCAAAAGTTCAAACATTACTCAAAACAATACCTCAAAACTATTGCAAGTTACTACTACAATCGACTTGCAACCTCAATTACCTACTTCAAGTCAAGACACAAATCAGTGCAACAGCCAACTCTCTAAACAAGATAAACATGAAAACTAAAGAGTGTTCCAGCATCAAACTAAACTAAAGCTCTCTAAAAAGAAATAAACATGAAAGCTCAAGAGATATACATGACAGCAACTACGAAAAGGTAAAGAACACACAACTAAGAGAAAGATAAGCATCAAAATCCTATGATGTGTTCTAGTTTGAAGTGGAGCATATTTTTCTCCCACACAAAGAAAGTTGGGTTCTAACTTGCTATGAATAGAAAACAAAGCTAAATAAAGCTAAAAAGAAAACTAAAGAGCAAGACGCTCCAAGCATAGCACATAACGCATGAAGTGATAAAAATATAGTGGAACAAAGGACGGATTGATGATTGTTGATGGAGAATGGGATGCACGGAGGCATCCGCAAGCTTAGACGCTTGAGTCTCCTTGAATATTTAGTGCGTATGCATGGGGGCATCACCAAGCTTGAGCGTTTGACACTCCTGGATCTTCTTTCATCATCTTCCTTCGCACACTTGAAAACTCCCTTCATACATAACTCATCATAAGCTGATTAGAGAGGTTAGTACCTACAATAAAACAATTTTCCTCTACTGTAAATAAATATTTTCTTGAAGGGTTACTGTTTCCCAAGATTTCCAAAAGATTTCTGTAAAGAAAAAGCTAGCGCAAGACTTGCAAAACTAAGGAAAGGAAAAACGTGGAAGAATCTGTGAAAAACAGACTAGGAGGTAGTAAATAATTTTTTTGGGGTACTTCTCCAACTCAAATAAAAACATCAGAACATACGCCCGAAAGCTAATTGTATAGATCATGATGTCAAAACAATTTAGATCAAAAAGATGATCTGGTGATTTATCGTGAATTTTTCCGTCCAAGCACATAATCTGTTTTCTAGACAGCATGTCACAACTCTTGAACTTTCTTGCAATCAGCGGCTAAACTTGGCACAAATCTTGAAAATAAAGATACAATGATGTTGCTACAGTAGTAACAATCATCAAGACCACTAAAAACAGAAGGAAAAAATCTTGGGTTGCATCCCAACAAGCGATTTCTTTTAAGCCTTTAAGCTTGGAAAGAAGCAAAAATATCAAGTTTTATGAAGAGAAAGAGAATACCTAGCCCGTGTAACGGACTCAAAAGGTAACTTATTCTTCTTCCTAGGGAAGTGTTCCATCCCCTTTTTGAGATGGATTGAAATTTTATATTCCTCTCCTTCATATCAATGACAGAACCAACGGTGTGAAGAAAAGGAAGTCCCAAAATAATTGGACATAAAGGTTCACACTCAATGTCCATAATAATAAAATCAACGGGAACATAATTTTCATTGACAATGATAAGAACATGGTTAATCTTCCCCAAAGGTTTATTTACGGAAGAATCAATAAGACGAACACCAAAAGAACAAGGATCAAAAGGTTTCAATTCATACATATCATACATTCTTTTGGGCATAACGGAGGTACTAGCTCCAACATCACATAAGGCATAGCAAGAGAAGTTATTCAATTTAGTTTTTATCATAGGATCCCAACAATCTTATAGCTTTCTTGGTATGGAGGCTTCTACTCTAAGCTTCTTCTCCCTATATTGAATGAGAGCATTACTGATATGCTCCGTGAAGGCAAGATTTAGTGTGCTAGTGTGGGGGTCTCTAGACATTTTGTTTAGTAAGCTAATAACTTCAGAAAGGGTACAACTATCAAAATCAATGTCACTACTATCAAAGGTGGTAGTGGTGTCATCTAGGCTCACTTGCTTGAAAGCTTCTATGTTCGTGGGAGTTTCTTCTTCTACGGTTGAGGTAATACCATCACCATTAATAGTTCCAATGGGACTAGGAGTGTGTTGGGTGCTAAAAGTTTGTGTATCCTCAACAACTTGAATAGTAGCAATAGTGTGGTGTGTAGGAAGGCTCTTAATTCTATCTTCTTCCATGGGGATAACTTCGGCTTTGGCTACCATCTGGTTTATCAAAGTAGCTTGGGTGCGAGACATGTTTGAAACATAAGTTTCAGTGGCAGTAAGTCTAGTTTGGCGCTTAGAAATCTCACTGTTCAGGCTCTCAAGTTGCTTGCTAATGTTTTGCAAAATGGAAGTGTGCTCACCTAATTTTCTGGAGAAGGCTTTGTTTTTTTCAAATTGTGTGTGCATATAATTGTTAGTGGCTTCTCTATCTCTACCAGTTTCTCATAGCTAGGTAAATATCTTTCCTTATAGGTTTGACCATTGGAGTTTTTGTTGTTGTTGTTGCCATAGTTGTTGGATGGGAACAGTATAGGTTTGCTAGCAAAATTACTCCTATAAGCATTGTTGTTGAATTTGTTTCTAGATATAAAGTTCACATCTACTTGTTATTGAGCAACCAAGGAATTTAAAGGGGACATCATGAGGATCAATAGGAGCTTGCTTGGTGAGTAAAGACATAATCAAGTCAAATTTTTCATTTAGGGAGGAGATCTCCTCGACAGAGTTTACCGTCCTACCTGTTGGAGCTCGTTTGGTGTGCCATTGGGAATAGTTAGTCATCATATCATCTAGTATTTTTGTGGCAGCACTAGTGTTGTTGACATAAAGGTTCCTCCCGCGGCCGAATCTAATAGGTTCCGCGAGGTAAAGTTCAAGCCTGCATAAAAAGTCTGGATAACCATCCAAGTAGTCAAACCATGTGTAGGGCATTTCTTAACAAGAGATTTCATACGTTTCCAAGCTTGGGCAACATGTTCATTATCCAATCGCTTAAAATTCATAATGTTACTCCTCAATTGGATAATCTTAGCAGGTGGGTAATACTTCCCAATAAAAGCATCCTTGCACTTATCCCAAGAATCTATGCTATTCCTAGGAAAGGATTGAAACCAAATTTTAGCTCCTTCCCTCAAGGAGAAAGGAAAAATCTTAATCTGAACAATATCACCTTCTACTTCTTTATACTTTTGCATATCACAGAGTTCAACAAAATTATTTAATTGTAAAGCAGCATCAGCTCCAACATTGGAGAATTGATCTCTCATATAAGGTTCAACAAAGCAGGTTTAATTTCATAAGAGGTTGCTGAAGTAGCTGGTGTAGCAATAGGAGTGAAGATAAAAGCATTGTTGTTGTGACTAGTGAAGTCACACAACTTAGTGTTTTCAGTGGAACCCATAGTAGCAGCAAGTGGGACAAGCAATTTTTTTTGTGATTTTTGATAAACGACACTAAGATAAAACTGAAAGGTAAACTAACAAAACTAAAAAGCAAAGATAAAAGATAGCGTTCAACTCACCTATCTTGTAGATTGGAGTCCCTGGAAACAGCGCCATAAATTAGCTTGATGGCACTGAAGTAGTGCTCCTTGTTGGTTACCCCAAGTGGAAGGTTGGATGTAGCCTAGCAGCAAATTTACCTTCGCAAAGATCCCAAGGTTTAAGATCGTCTCTCGTAGGACTCCAAGGAAGACAAGTAGGTGGTTCGGCAAGTGATGCGCCGTTTGAGAGATATCACTTGCTTTGCCTAGACCTGCACACAGATACAAATAACTTTGCTCCCAACGAGTAAAGAGAGGTTGGCAATCTCTTTGTCCTTGTCGTTTACAAAGGATCAGCACAACAGATAAAAGGCTAGTGATAAATGAAACTGGAAAGTAAAAGCAAGAAGTAAATTGAGGGTGTAAACATTGGAGGAAATATGGACCGGGGTCCCGTGATGTTCACTAGTGATGTCTCTCTCCCAAACGACAATAAATTGCTATGCGAGGTTGTCAGAACCCCAACTAGGGTAAGTGCTAGGGTTTGTTTGATCCCTTTGCATCATATAAAAATTCAAATGAAATCCAAAAATGGGGAAAATAAAAGCCCTGAGAATTTAATTCAAATGGCCAGATAAAAATCTTTTTCCAAAAATCATTTGAGTATTTGGAAAATTCCTATAAATGATGGTGATCATTTTAAAAGTGGTTTGGGTATTTTCCCATGCCCATGGAATATTCTAAAATTCAAACAGTGCTCTGGAAATTAAAGTTTACCCCTATTTGAATTGGAATTCAAATGTTTTGAATTTCAAAATTGCTCAAACTCTACAAGTGACTTACTACTAGTCACCTAGTATTTTTAAAAATGTTTGGGCATTTTACAAAATTGCCTAGCTATTTAATTCTAGGCACAAAAAAAATTACAGAAAAGAAAAGAAGAAGGAAAAGAAAAAGGGGAACACCCCGTGGCTTTTGGCCCAACTGAAGCCCCCAGCCGGCCCGGCCCAGCCCCCTCGCTTTGTCGTCTTCCTTCCCGACGTCGAAGCAGCTCGGTGGCGGCCTGGGAGCACGCCGCGGCGCCACCGCGACGCCGAGAAGGCTCCAAGGCCCCCTGTGCCTCATCCCCTCGCCAGGAGAACGCCCAAAAGCTCCCCGTGCTGTTCCCCCTCCTCTGTTCCACCTCCCCGCCCTCTTCTGCTCGCTCTCGCCGTCGTCCGAGTGCTGCCGCAGAGCACACCGCTAAGCCAACATGGCCATCATCGTCGACGAGCCAGGCGAGTTTTTCCTTCGCGTTCTGCGCCATCGACTCCCTCGAAGCCCCCTTCCAATCGAGCCCGAGGAGCCCCGACGTCGACGCTAGCTTCACCGGATCACCGCCGGCCGCCGAGATCTCCATCGCCGGAATTCGCTAGCTACGGAGATCCTCCTCCTTCGTCGACACCTGCGTCTGCATCAGGGTGGGCTACACCGTCGAACGCCCCCTCCCTTGCTCTCTCTCGTGGCCGGGTTCGGGATTCCGGTGAGGTCAGTCCACGGCCGCCGCGCCTTTTGTCCTAGCCGTCGCCCTGGAACTCGAGCTTGACCCCCGCCTACTCCACTACACGCGCGCGAGCAAGGGGCATCTTCCCGTCCAAGCCCGAGCCCTCCCCGGGGCTTCTAGCCTAATCCCGGCGAGGCTTCGGCCATATCTCCGGCGAGCCCTAGCCATTAGGGCTAATCACACAGCTTAACCCCCCCGAGTCGATGACAGGTGGGCCCCCTGGCCCCCTAAACCCCTCTGATAATTAAATAGAGAGGGGTTAACCCCCTGTGTCACTGACAGTGGTGGCCCACTGGTCAGCCGCCCCCCTATGACGTCATCCCCACATCAGCATGACGCAATAAAAGATTTTCTAGAGATTTAAAATAATCCAGAAAATTCCAGAAAATCATTTAAACTTTGGAAATTCATAGAAAATTCATATTAACTCCAAATTAAACATATAATATATGAAAAATTATCAGAAAAATACAAGGATTAAGAATATGCAATTTGTTTTTATGTTTGGCCAATTTAAAATGGGTGAGCAGAAGAAAATGTGTATATGACTTAATTTGAATTCAAATTTGAAGTTTGAATTTGCATTTCAAATGCAATATATTTCAATTAAATTGAATATACTACAAACCAGTACCATTCACTTCATGGACAACCTTATCATGTGTATGTGCATTTTTACTTCCGAAGTTGTCCCCCCCCTTTGTTGATGATTGCCTCCGATGACAGACGTTCCGAGACGGTGATCACCCCGAAGAAGAAGACCACCGTTAAGACCCGTGTACCGTCAGCAAGGCAAGCAAACCCCCATTGATCATGTCTATAAAATCCTACTTCCCTCTCAGTGTCGCTTATGCATGTATAGGAGATCATCGAGACACGTTCTTTCGCATAGTTGAACCTATTCTGATGCATGACCTATCATTTTGTCACCGTATTAAGCAAACCACAATCCTAGAAGATTTAGGAGTTGAATGATGAGCATGTGGCCCCTGCAACTGTTACTGCTTTTTCTTCTTAGTGATACAATGAGGATGTTATGTTTGTGAGTCGGGATGGAATGAACACAGTGATACTGATGATAAACGTGTTGGTGAATCCACCCTAAAAAAAGGTGAACGATGAGAGGCTGTGTAGGAGTACACAGTGGGTTGTCTCGTTGAACACTGCCCTAGGCCCCGAGTTCCTGTTTTGTGATCCAAGACAAAGAGTATGACCACATGTAGGGTTTTATGGGAGCCCAGTTTGGCCTCTTTACGTACCCGATCCGGTCCAGGAGTCACACTAGATTAGGGCTTTCCATTTGATTTATGTATAGATATGTGGGTGGACCTGTGAGGCGGTGAAACCATCTCTCAAAGGTGGCGTCTCGGTCCCTTACATTATCTGAGTCTGTTTCGTGGAACCGGCCGGACTCTCGAGCGGTGACAAACTTAGGTAGTCGACTCCTGGATTAGAGAAGGTGATGTGAGGGTAGTGCCTTGGTTTCATCCACGTCCGACACCCTCTTGAAGGGTGACAAGAACGAGACGATAAGTGATGACACGCGTGTGAAGATGTACACCCCTGCAGGGTTAATGAACTATTCGAATAGCCGTGTCCGCGGTTATGGACTACTTGGAGACCTCTACTTGATCATAGACAACTTAAATGGATACTTATAAAACTCGCAAGATAAGCGTGAATGCTATGGTGTGCTTCTTCGTGGGGAAGTCGAGGAAGTAACCATAGTGGTGTATTGATTGGAGACTTGGTAGTGGACTTGTGTACGCTTCTTACCTCAAGTCTGGTACTCGTAGTACAGGATTAGCCAAGTCAAGGCTGGCACTTCTGCATGTTGAACCCCACCTCCTTTACCTTGATACTTGAGCATGAGTAGTATAGATCTGATGTAAGTCTTGCTGAGTACGACTTTGTACTCACGTTTGCTTATTCTATATTTTAGATGAGAACCCGGACCCCGATGGAGTCACCTTCGTGAAGCTCGACGTTGACTAAGTTAGCATAGTCCCAGACAGCAGTCTGGTCCCTCGTGGAAGGGCATGTATGTTTACAAGGCTTCTCTAAGCCATTTGTTAAACTTGTCTGTACTCAGACCTAATTTTCTTCCGTTGTATGATGTAATGTGATCACAGACATGTGATCTTCGTATGCTCTATGTGTATATCTATAAAGAAGTACTTTGTAGAGTTATGTGATGATACCTGCTGTTCATACTAGGCATGTGTGCTGCGTGTATGTTTATAACATGCATGTCTTAGTATGGGTTTTCGAGACCTTAGTTGTGATCTGGCTGGCGGTCTTTTATACACCAAGTGGCCCTTAGATGTGCGCAGCTTGGGGCATCGCGATGCGATTGCTCGTGACTCTATCACGTGCACACTTTGTTGTATGATCGAGCCCGCCCTAGACCCCGACTAAGTGATCGGGCTGGAGTAAGTCTATGTAACAGTTAGGGTTCAATCGATAATATGGTTGAGGCGACTTGTCTATGAGTATGGGATTCACCACCCATAAGCATTTATACTTTTGAGCGGACGATGAGGACCCATCTCAGTTGATCATCCGGCCTGAATGGGATGCCCCTCACGTTCGATGCTTACTGAGAACGTTCTGTTCTTGGCCTTGTCTGCTTAGACAAGTGGGTACGGTTCTCGGATCTCCATGTGATTGCATCGTGACTGGAATTACATATGCTAACCCCGGGTCCCGACAGACTTGGTATCAGAGCAGGACTGTCTGTAGGATTAGCAACCCTTGGTCGAAGTCGAGTCTAGCATTCTATAGTTATATAGTTACTCTGGGTATAAGGGAACAACGTAAGGCTTTTTTTTCTCCTTATCCTCATCGATCTGAGTTCTGAGTCACCCTTACCTTTTCTACGGGATGATAGGACTAGGCTCATCTATGTCTGACTAGAACATCTCGTTGAGTGCTTCCTTTTAGCCGTAGGATTGTTGTGGTCGTCCAGAGTCTCCGTGTTTTGGGTTCCTTGAGGAAGTTCTGTCCAATCTCCTCGAGGTTGTCTTGTTTTCCATCCCGGTGTAGCCGTTATGCTGCCGGATTTGTTCCAAGTTTCTGTGGATCATTTCCTTCGCATTATAATCCTTTCTGCCTTCATCATGTCTTGTTATCCTTGAATCCATCCTTCAACCTGTTCTGATTGTTGATTGTTATCACGTAGGATGTCAGGTGGAACTCGTAGTGCTGTTCGTAGGAATCGAGACCGTGTTCGGAATCGAAATGATGATGAACCTCTACCACAGCCTTCTGCGGCGGAAATCATGATGGAAGCTGAGAAGAATCAACGTGACCAAACACGTGTTCTGGAGCTCATCGAGCAGAATACCTCACGTCATTGCAATGTGGTTGTGAGCATTCAGGACTTCATCCTCCTCAAGCCAACGGTATTTCGATGTTCTTCTGAGCCCCTTGAAGCTGATGATTGGCTCCGTTCCATCGAGCGTAAGCTTGATACTGCACATGTTGCTCCCGATGATCGAGTTATATTCGCGGCATACTTTCTGGAAGGTGCTGCTGCTGAATGGTGGGAGAACTATGTTGCGATGCAGCCTGATGGTCACCTAGTGACTTGGCAAGAGTTCTGTGTTGCCTTTCGAGGGTACTACCTTCTAGATGAGTTAATGGAGCGCAAGAAGGAAGAGTTCTGCAACCTGACTCAAGGAGAGATGTCCATTCATGAGTATGTGAGAGAATTCAACTATCTTGCTCGTTATGCCCAAGATGAGATCATCACCGATGGCAGAAAGCAGGCAAGGTTCCGTAAGGGACTTAGACCTATCCTTCGCCATGATCTCAACCTCATCGAATTTTCCACCTTTGAGGATTTAGTCAACAGATCCTTCAGAGCTGAGCATGCCAATGAAATTTTCGAGGAGTCCCGCAAGCATGCTCTTGAGCTTGCTCCTTCTTCAAGTTCAGCCCCTCAGAAACGCCGAATTTGGATTCCAACCCGTGCCATACCTCAAAGCCTTCTTCAGAGGACACCACCAAATATATGCAATCCACCCCAACACATTATTCCACCCCGGAATGATGGTGTGCAACCAAGTAATCCCACTCCCAGCAATTCAGACAGGGTATGGTTTAAGTGTGGTCTTCCAGGCCATTACTTCCAACAATGCCCTACAGTGTTGATGGCACCACGTCATTCTCGACCCAAGCCTCCAAAGAAATCAACCACCAAAGCCTTTCTAGCAAAGCCTTCATCCACTAGTACTGGTTGCGTGAACCAAATCTCAGTTGAGGACACCACTACTGCTTCTGACGTCATTCTTGGTACACTCCCAGTCAATCATGTCCCCGCCTCCGTTCTTTTCGATCCAGGAGCTTCTCATTCTTTCATGTCGGAGAGTTATGCACTTCGAGATGGATTTTCTTTTGAAGAAATGTTTTCTCCAATGATCATTCAAACTCCTGGTTCAAAGTGGAAAACTAATAGAGTAAGCCATGGCAATCAAATTGCAATTGAGGGTTTAGTATTCCTTGCTTCTCTTATAGCCCTCAAGTCTTCGGACATTGATGTCATCCTAGGAATGGATTGGTTATCAAGGCAGAATGCTTTCCTTGATTGTAAAGCCAAGTCAGTCAAACTCACCCATCCTTCAGGCCAGATCATTGACTACACCTCACCCAGCTCTAGAATCCAGATGCATACTTTGAATGTGCTTCCCCTTCCATACCTTGAAGATATCCCGGTGGTTCGTGACTTCCCTGATGTCTTTCCTGAAAAGCTGCCGGGAATGCCACCCGACAGATGTGTAGAATTCATAGTGGATCTTATACCAGTCACAGCCCCAATTTCGAGACGCCCATATAGGATGGCCCCACATAAGTTAGCTGAGCTAAAAACCCAACTTGATGCTTCGTTGGAAAAAGGCTTCATCCGCCCTAGCTCATCGCCATGGGGTTGACCCGTTCTGTTCGTAATGAAGAAAGATGGAACAGAAAGGATGTGCGTAGACTATCGTCCGCTAAATCTAGTGACGATAAAGAACAAGTACCCACTGCCCAGGATCAATGATCTTTATGATCAACTTGCTGGATCATCTGTCTTCTCCAAGATGGATTTGAGATTAGGCTATCATCAAATCAAAATCCGAAACGAGGACATTCCCAAAACGGCTTTTACTTCTCATTATGGTCTTTACGAGTACACTGTCATGTCCTTCGGTTTGACCAATGCCCCCGCCACATTCTCGCGCTTAATGAATTCGATCTTCATGGAGTACCTAGATAAATTTGTTGTGGTTTATCTTGATGACATTCTCATCTACTCGAAGAACGAAGAAGAGAACGTAGAACATCTTAGGTTGGTATTGATGAAACTTAGAGAGAACCGCCTTTATGCCAAGTTCTCCAAGTGTGAATTTTGGCTACCAGAAGTGACCTACTTAGGCCACGTGATTTCTGCGAAAGGTGTTGTAGTCAATCCCGATAGAGTTCAGGCCGTCCTTGACTGGACTCGACCTGAATCGGTTAAGCAAGTTAGGATTTTCTCGGCCTAGCAAGCTATTGTCGCCGCTTTGTCGAGAACTTTTCTAAAGTTGCAAAGCCTCTTACTGAACTCCTCAAGAAAGATAAGAAATTCCAATGGACCGCCAAGTGCGAGGAAAGCTTTCAAGAGCTAAAAAGAAGATTGACTTCTGCACCCGTACTTGCGCCTCCAGACACCAAAAGGGATTTCGAGATCTATTGTGATGCTTCACGGCAAGGGTTAGGATGCATACTTATGCAAGATAGACATGTGGTAGCTTATGCTTCACGGCAATTGCGTCCACATGAAGAAAACTATCCTACCCATGATCTTGAACTCGCTGCCGTAGTTCATGCCCTGAAGACTTGGCGACATTACCTCCTTGGTAATCATTGTGAGATCTATTCTGATCACCAAAGCATCAAATACATATTCACCCAGCCAGATCTTAATCTCAGGCAAAGACGCTGGATAGAGTTGATAAAAGATTATGACTTAGGAATTTCTTACACCCCAGGCAAAGCCAATGTCATGGCTGATGCACTAAGTCCTAAGTCGTATTGTAACAACCTCATGTTACAACAGTATCAACCACTTCTTCATGAGGAATTTCGCAAACTCAATCTTGAGATAGTTCCTCATGGACTTCTTTCTACCCTGGTGGCGAAACCAACCCTTGAGGATCAAATCATAGCTTCCCAGAAACAAGATAGTAGTATTCAAGAGATCAATCAGAACATTGTTAGCGGAGTTGCTAAATGTTTCTCTGCAAATGATCAAGGAACAATATTCTTTGAAAATCGTTTCTTAGTTCCTGAAAATGAAGACCTAAAGCAGTTGATCCTTAGGGAAGCTCATGACACTCCCCTCTCAATTCATCCCGGTAGCACAAAAATGTAACGAGATCTACGCCAGAGATTTTGGTGGAACCGGATGAAGCGAGACATTGCACAATTTGTTGCCGAATGTGATGTTTGTCGTCGCATTAAGGCAGAACACCAAAGACCTGCTGGTACTCTTCAACCATTGCCTATTCCCGAGTGGAAATGGGACAAGGTCGGTATGGACTTCATCACCGGCTTTCCAAAGACCCAGAAAGGAAATGATGCCATCTTCGTTGTCATTGATCGACTTTCAAAAGTTGCTCACTTCCTTCCAGTTCGTGAGTCTATAACTGCTAGTCAGTTGGCGGACTTGTATGTCTCTAGAATCGTGTCTCTTCACGGTGTTCCTTTGGTGATCAATTCTGATCGTGGTAGCCTTTTCACCTCTAGATTTTGGGAATGTTTTCAAAATGCTATGGGAACTCATCTCTCCTTTAGTACACCTTTCCACCCTCAGTCTAGCGGTCAAGTTGAAAGGGTTAATCAAATCTTGGAAGACATGCTCAGAGCTTGTGTTATCTCTTTCGGAAAGAATTGGGAGAAATCTCTTCCATTCGGCGAATTTGCTTATAACAATAGCTATCAATCTAGTCTGAACATGGCTCCTTTTGAATTCCTCTACGACCGACGATGTCGAACACCCCTAAACTGGTCAGAAACCGGTGAAAGACAACTCTTTGGATCGGATATGATCAAGGAAGCAGAAGAGCAAGTTCGCATTGTTCGTGATCGATTGAAAGCCGCTCAGTCTCGTCAAAAGAGCTACTATGATCGTCATCATAGAGAGGAGAGCTACAATCTTGATGAGAAGGCTTACCTTCGGGTTACTCCTCTGAAGGGAACCCAAAGATTCGGTATCAAAGGCAAGTTGGCCCCACGTTACATCGGACCTTTCCACATTCTCGCTAAACGTGGAGAAGTTGCCTACCAACTTGAACTACCTCCGCACCTTTCCCGAGTACATGATGTATTCCATGTGTCACAACTCAGGCGTTGCTTCAAGGACCCCATCCGCGAAGTCGACCATGAAACGCTTGATCTCCAAGATGACCTTTCTTATCAAGAGTACCCTATTCGTATTCTTGATTCAGCAGAGCGTGTCACTCGTCGTCAGAAGATCAAGTTCCTGAAAGTGCAATGGTCACATCACTTCGAGAAAGAAGCTACGTGGGAAAGAGAGGACCGCCTCCGTGCCGAGTACCCCACCTTCCTCCCGACGACTTCTGAATCTCGGGACGAGATTCTTTTGAGTGGGGGCGAGTTGTCAGAACCCCAACTAGGGTAAGTGCTAGGGTTTGTTTGATTCCTTTGCATCATATAAAAATTCAAATGAAATCCAAAAATGGGGAAAAGAAAAGCCCTGAGAATTTAATTCAAATGGCCAGATAAAATCTTTTTCCAAAAATCATTTGAGTATTTGGAAAATTCCTATAAATGATGGTGATCCTTTTAAAAGTGGTTTGGGTATTTTACCATGCCCATGGAATATTCTAAAATTCAAACAGTGCTCTGGAAATTAAAGTTTACCCCTATTTGAATTGGAATTCAAATGTTCTGAATTTCAAAATTGCTCAAACTCTACAAGTGACTTGCTACTGGTCACCTAGGATTTTTAAAAATGTTTGGGCATTTTAAAAAATTGCCTAGCTATTTAATTCTAGGCACAACAAAAATTACAGAAAAGAAAAGAAGAAGGAAAAGAAAAAGGGGAACACCCCGTGGCTTTTGGCCCAATTGAAGCCCCCAGCCGGCCCAGCCCAGCCCCCTCGCTTTGACGTCTTCCTTCCCGACGTCGAAGCAGCTCGGTGGCGGCCTGGGAGCACGCCGCGGCGCCACCGCGACGCCGAGAAGGCTCCAAGGCCCCCTGTGCCTCATCCCCTCGCCAGGAGAACGCCCAGAAGCTCCCTGTGTTGTTCCCCCTCCTCTGTTCCACCTCCTCGCCCTCTTCTGCTCGCTCTCGCCGTCGTCCCAGCGCTGCCGCAGAGCACGCCGCTAAGGCAGCGTGTCCATCATCGTCGACGAGCCAGGTGAGTTTGTCCTTCGCGTTCAGCGCCATCGACTCCCTCGAAGCCCCCTTCCAATCGAGCCCAAGGAGCCCCGACGTCGACGCCAGCCTCACCGGATCACCGCCGGCCGCCGAGATCTCCATCGCCGGAATTCGCTATCTACGGAGCTCCTCCGCCTTCGTCGACACCTGCGTCTGCATCAGGGTGAGCTACACCGTCGAACACCCCCTCCCTTGCTCTATCTCGTGGCCGGGTTCGGGATTCCGGCAAGGTCAGTCCATGGCCGCCGCGCCTTTTGTCCTAGCCGTCTCCCTGGAGCTCGAGCTTGACCCCCGCCTACTCCACTACACGCGCGCGAGCAAGGGGCATCTTCCCGTCCAAGCCCGAGCCCTCCCCGTGGCTTCTAGCCTAATCCCGGCGAGGCTCCGGCCATCTCTCCGGCGAGCCCTAGCCATTAGGGCTAATCACACAGCTTAACCCCCCCGAGTCGATGACAGGTGGGCCCCCTGGCCCCCTAAACCCCTCTGATAATTAAACAGAGAGGGGTTAACCCCCTGTGTCACTGACAGTGGTGGCCCAATGGTCAGCCCCCCCCCCTGTGACGTCATCCCCACATCAGCATGACACAATAAAAGATTTTCCAGAGATTTAAAATAATCCAGAAAATTCCAGAAAATCATTTAAACTTTGGAAATTCATAGAAAATTCATATTAACTCCAAATTAAACATATAATATATGAAAAATTATCAGAAAAATACAAGGATTAAGAATATGCAACTTGTTTTTATGTTTGACCATTTTAAAATGGGTGAGCAGAAGCAAATGTGTATATGACTTAATTTGAATTCAAATTTGAAGTTTGAATTTGCATTTCAAATGCAATATACTTCAATTAAATTGAATATGCTACAAACCAGTACCATTCACTTCATGGACAACCTTATCATGTGTATGTGCATTTTTACTTCCGAAGTTGTCCCCCCCCTTTGTTGATGATTGCCTCCGATGACAGACGTTCCGAGACGGTGATCACCCCGAAGAAGAAGACCACCGTTAAGACCCGTGTACCGTCAGCAAGGAAAGCAAACCCCCATTGATCATGTCTATAAAATCCTACTTCCCTCTCAGTCACGCTTATGCATGTTTAGGAGATCATCGAGACACGTTCTTTCGCATAGTTGAACCCATTCCGATGCATGACCTATCATTTTGTCACCGTATTAAGCAAACCACAATCCTAGCAGATTTAGGAGTTGAATGATGAGCATGTGGCCCCTGCAACTGTTACTTCTTTTGCTTCTTAGTGATACAATGAGGATGTTATGTTTCTGAGTCGGGATGGAATGAACACAGTGATACTGATGATAAACGTGTTGGTGAATCCACCTTAAACAAAGGTGAACGATGAGAGGCTGTGTAGGAGTACACAGTGGGTTGCTCGTTGAACTCTGCCCTAGGCCCCGAGTTCCTGTTTTGTGATCCAAGACAAAGAATATGACCACATGTAGTGTTTTATGGGAGCCCCGTTTGGCCTCTTTATGTACCCGATACGGTCCAGGAGTGACACTAGATTCGGGCTTTCCATTTGATTTATGTATAGATACGTGGGTGGACCTGTGAGGCAGTGAAACCATCTGTCAAAGGTGGCGTCTCGGTCCCTTACATTATCTGAGTCCGTTTCGTGGAACCGGCCGGGCTCTCGAGCGGTTACAAACTCAGGTAGTCGACTCCTGGATTAGAGAAGGTGATGTGAGGGTAGTGCCTTGGTTTCATCCACGTCCGACACCCGCTTGAAGGGTGACAAGAACGAGACGATAAGTGATGACACGCGTGTGAAGATGTACACCCCTGCAGGGTTAATGAACTATTCGAATAGCCATGTCCGCGGTTATGGACTACTTGGAGACTTCTACTTGATCATAGACAACTTAAATGGATACTTATAAAACTCGCAAGATAAGCGTGGGTGCTATGGTGTGCTTCTTCGTGGGGAAGTCGAGGAAGTAACCATAGTGGTGTATTGCTTGGAGACTTGGTAGTGGACTCGTGTACGCTTCTTACCTCAAGTCTGGTACTCGTAGTACAGGATTAGCCAAGTCAAGGCTGGCACTTCTGCATGTTGAACCCCACCTCCTTTACCTTGATACTTGAGCATGAGTAGTATAGATCTGATGTAAGTCTTGCTGAGTACGACTTTGTACTCACGTTTGCTTATTCTATGTTTTAGATGAGAACCCGGACCCCGATGGAGTCACCTTCGTGAAGCTCGACGTTAACTAAGTTAGCATAGTCCCAGACAGCAGTCTGGTCCCTCGTGGAAGGGCATGTATGTTTACAAGGCTTCTCTAAGCCATTTGTTAAACTTGTCTGTACTCAGACCTAATTTGCTTCCGTTGTATGATGTAATGTGATCACAGACATGTGATCTTTGTATGCTCTATGTGTATATCTATAAAGAAGTACTTTGTAGAGTTATGTGATGGTACCTGCTGTTCATACTAGGCATGTGTGCTGCGTGTATGTTTATAACATGCATGTCTTAGTATGGGTTTTCGAGATCTTAGTTGTGATCTGGCTGGCGGTCTTTTATACACCAAGTGGCCCTTAGATGTGCGCAGCTTGGGGCAGCTTGATGCGATTTCTCTTGACTTTGTCACGTGCACACTTTGTTGTATGATCGAGCCCGCCCTAGACCCCGACTAAGTGATCGGGCTGGAGTAAGTCTATGTAAGAGTTATGGTTCAATCGATAACATGGTTGAGGCGACTTGTCTATGAGTATGGGATTCACCACCCATAAGCATTTAGACTTGTGAGAGGACGATGAGGACCCATCTGAGTTGATCATCCGGCCTGAATGGGATGCCCCTCACGTTCGATGCTTACCGAGAACGTTCTGTGCTTGGCCTTGTCTGCTTAGACAAGTGGGTACGGTTCTCAGCTCTCCATGTGATTGCATCATGTCTGGAATTACATACGCTAACCCCGGGTCCCGACAGAGGTAAACAAATCACAGCTGGTCAATTGACATGATTAAAAACGCACCGCAATGCTAACTATGCTACAAAAAAAAGGAAGAGGCTCAAAAGCATGAGCAGTACGTCAAGATAAGTAGACCGAAACCCATATGCATCTACTACTAATCATTCATATTGAGATATCTATCCAGAACATCTAGTTGGTATTAAGTTGTGAGTCCCACCAAAAGTGTAAACCCAAAGCAGTAGACAATTGCATTAATAGAACTTTGCGTAAAGTAAACAATCCTTGCAACCGCGGTTACAACCACCGTTATTTTCCCCCTTGTGGCAATAGCACATCCCATAGACTCATGTTTCTGTCACTCAAGCTAGTCATTAGGGGGCATGAACCCACAATCAATCATAACGCCCCCTATTGGAGTTACTACCTACTACTTAGCCAAAGCAATAAACAACAACGGAGAACATGCAAAAATTACTCAAGAACAAAAATATAAAATAGAAGAACCAAATATATTACTCATCACAATCTGAACATAGTCCCATAATCCATCAGATCCCAGCAAACTCAACATAGCAAAAACATAAAGAATTACATATGTGCCTTGAACATGTAGGGCAGCTCACAAGGTCTAATCCATGAAGAACAAAGAGGGGAATAGAACATCACATAGCTACTGATCATGGACCCATGGTCCAAGGTGGAGTACTCATGAATCATCCGGGAAGCGTCCATGGTGGTGGAGAAGCTCCCGGAGGTCAACCCTCCCTTCGGCAGGGTGCCGGGAAGAGGTATTTTGGCGCTCCCAATCTTGGAAGCGTGGCGGCGGCAGAACAGAGGCGAGATCGCGAAAAGGGGTTCTGTCTTCGAAGGTTTCATGGCAAGACAAATATATAGGGGAAGGGGGGGCAGTCAGGGGCCCACCAGGGAGTGCAAGCGCCCCCTTGGCGCGGCCCCACTAGGGTGGGGCCGCGCCCCCTGGCCGCCTAATCACTAGGGTGGCCCCCTGGCTCTCCTTCAGGGCTCTAGTTGGTTCCCGTACGATGATTTTTATTGAATTTTCTAGATTTTTTGGAGCACTTTTAATACGGGGGATACCAGAAATAAAAAGACAGCAGAAAACAGGAACTTGCACTGGGATGCACTGATTTAATAGGTTAGTCCAAATATGATCAAAAGTGTATGAAAGTGTATCAAAAGCATACCAATATCACCCAAAACGTGCATGGAGCAAGCAAAAATTATAAATACGTTTGGGACGTATCAGCGATTCGCTCAGTGACCTCTTGATTCTGGATAATGTCGGAGAGAGGTGCTAAGCTGACTATTGTGATTGGATGCTCCTGGAAGTAGTGCTTCAACTTCCGACTTTCCATAAAAAATCCCAGGACCAGCTTCTGGCATTGAGGATATATTTGCTTAGATGATGTTAAAACCTCGCTGACGTAGTAGGCAGGTCTCTGGAGAGGACGCTCCTTGCCCCCTTCTTTATGTTCAACCACAACTGCAGCACTGACTGCTCGATTGTTGGATGATATGTAAAGAAGCATACGCTCCTTGGGTTTTGGAGCCGCCAAGATGGGTTCTTGGGACAGTTGCTTCTTTAGTGATTCAAGCGCCTCATTTGCCTCTGCATCCCAGACAAATTTCTCAGTTTTCCGCAGAAGTTGATATAGTGGGATGGCTTTTTCTCCAGGTAGGCTTATGAACCGACTTAAGGAGGCCACACACCATGTGAGTCGCTGAACCCCTTTGATTGAATTTGGCTTCTGAAGTGCCATGATAGCGCTGATTTTCTCTGGCTTTGCCTCAGTACCTCTATCAGATACAATGTATCCAAGGAGTTTCCAAGCTAGGACCCCGAAGGTGAATTTAGCCGGGTTTAGCTTCATCTGGTAGGTACGAAGATTCTTAAAAGTTCCCCGCAAGTCTTCGATCAAAGAGTCAGCTAGCATGGATTTTATCACTATGTCATCCACGTAAGCGTGTACATTGCGCCCTATTTGGTCCTTGAGGCAATTCTACACCGGCCGTTGATAGATGAAATATGCATTCTTCAAACCGAAAGGCATCGAAGTATACCAGAAATATCCAAAGGGGCGATGAAGGATGGCATCTCCTGGTCCTCGACGACCATTTTGATTTGATGATATACAGAATAGGCATCGAGGAAGCATAGGAGCTCACACCCTGCAGTTGAATCTATGATCTGATCGATACGGGGTAAGGCGAAGAGGTCTTTCTGGCGGGCTTTGTTCAGGTCTATGTAGTCAATACACATGCGCCAAGTCCCATTCTTTTTCAAAACGAGGACCAGGTTTGCCAGCCACTCTGGATGAAAAACTTCCGTGATGAACCCGGCAGCTAGGAGCCGGGCTATCTCTTCTCCAATAGCATCTCTTCTCTTGTCGTTGAATCAATGGAGGAACTGTTTTACCGGCTTCAGATAAGGATCTGTTTTAAGGTGGTGCTCAGCGAGTTCCCTCGGGACGCTTGGCATGTCAGAAGGTCTCCATGCAAAGATGTCCTGATTCTCAAGAAGGAACTCGATGCGCGCTCTTTCCTATTTATAAGAGAGCCCTGTCCCGATGATGAACTGCTCGGAGGCATCCCAAGGGACAAAGTCAAATTTCTTTGTATCCTAAGCCGGCTGAAACTTTGGGTTGGTATCCAGGGTCGTTTTTTTCAAGAACGTAGGATCCTCTAGGTCTACATTCTCCTTATAAACCGTCAAGTCCACCTTAGCGCACGACGACTCATCATACCTAACATGTTGTTCCTCGCATTCGGTGTCCCATGAGTGGCTTCCTTCTACTGTGATTGGTCCATTCGGACCTGACATCTTGAGATTCAAATAGACATAGCAGGGACGAGCCATGAAGCGAGCGTAAGACGGCCTCCCCAAGATGGCATGATATGGGTCGAGCCTTACAACCTCAAAAGGTATGATTTCAGAATGATAGTTCTTAGAATTCCCAAAGGCCATTTCGAGGTTTATCTTGCCTATAGGTCGGGCCGACGTTTCGGGGATGATTCCAGTAAAGATTGTGTTGGAGGGTTGTAGCTGTTTGTGAGTTAAAACCATCCTACGGAAGGTCTCATAATATAGGATGTTGATGCTACTCCCTCCATCCATGAGTACCTTATGCAAGGTGTATCCTCCAACTTGCGGTGCTACTACCAAGGCTAACTCCCTTGGATTATTCACCACTGCGGGATGATCCTCCCTTGTCCAGGTTATTGGTTGTTCAGACCAGTTGAGCCACTTGGGTATCGACGGCTCCTTTGCTATAGAAAAATTTGCGCGTTGTTAGAGTTTCCTGTCCCTTCGGCAACTGCTGGTGGTGAAAACTTGATACGATTCATGGTCATCCAGTTGCTTTGGGTTGCTTGAAATCCAGCAAGTCCTGAATGCATCTTTCTTCCGGCTCCGGCTCCTTCATATTGAGATCCTGAGCCGGCTCCTGTATTGCCTGATTGCTGATTGTTATTTTTATAGCCGGCTCCCTGGTGACTATTTTTTTCGTTGCTTTTACTGTAACCGGTTACTGAGCCGGGGCCAGGAGGTCCTTGGTGTCCTCCACACCATTGCCTCCTCGCCGCTAAAACTCCTGCATGATGTTGCAGTTCTCCCAGGAGTGATTAGCTGAGCGACCGGGTCTGCTGTGTCTTGGGCATGGTCCCTTGATGGCAGATTCGTAACAATTCGGGTGAAAACTCTCGCTCGTTTTCCGGTAGTTGCCCCCTTGCCTCTTTCTTTGGGAGCCGACATTTGTGTTGGCTACCAAGTCAAATGCATTGTGGTCGAGTCAGCGCTTGTTCTGCTGATTCTCATTTCGACCACTCTGATGACCTTTGCCGCTACCTTTCTTTCCTTGGCCGGTTTTGTCCTCATCGGATTCTTCGTCTTTGGTCTTGTCAGACTCGGCATATTTTGTTATCGCATCCATGAGCTCGGACATATATATGACCGTTCTCTTGATACGTCCGAGTTTGTGGATCATGGGCTCAAATTTGCAGTTCTTCTCGAGGACTAAAACGGCTGTTTGGGCTGTGATGTAGTCTGAGGAATGAATTATTTCGGCTACTCGTTGGGCTCAATGATGGGCCGACTCTCCTTCCTTATGAACGCAATGCTCGAGATCAACGATCGTGGTAGCACGCCGACATGTACCTTGGAAATACTTGATGAACTTCTCCTTCAACTCTGACCAAGAGCTGAGGGAGTTTTCAGGGAGGTTTTTGAGCCAGGTATGAGCCTGTCCTTTCAACATGAGCATGAGGTATCGAGCATAGACTTCGTCACTAGCCTGGAGCATGTCCATTGCTAGGTCATAGCTTTCGATCCACACTACGGGATCCATGTCTTCTGTATAGTTTGGGATTTTGCAAGACCCTTTGAAATTTGAAGTATACGGGCATTTCTAAGAAATGAGACCAGGCAGGGATTCCCAACCGAACGGCTAACGAAACCTGCCCCTTCTCCTGAAGTGGGGATTGTATTGCCGGCATAGGAACTCTGGCTACCGGCTGTGTAGTGACTCAGACCGCTTGTTGTGGCTCGGGATCCGACTGTCCTCTCTGTCGATGGTGACTGCTGGACGCGGAAGGAGCCGGGGATTCAGCTTGCCGGCTTCCGCTTGGGCAGGAGTCTCATGAAGATATGAGAAGCCATGTGAATATAAGGCTTGCTGAGCGACTGCCGTTTTGAGAAACTCTATTGCATCTCGCGCAACCTGGTCTGCGGGAGTGTTCTCGAGGATGGGTGTGTTGGTCAGGTACCTAGTTGCAGCCATAACATTAGCCATAGGGTTGTTATAATGGCTAGGTGGTGTGTGGAATCGCGCCGGCTCTCGAGGCGGGATGAAGCCCGACGGGGTAGGTCCCTGTTGTGGGCTTTGGAAAAGTTCCCGCCCTACCATGCCTAGCGGAATCCGGCACACCTTCTTGGTCTGATGGGCGTCTATATGGTTCTCCATCTCAGCGTTCAGTTGCTCGGATTGCTTCTGTACTCGCCTGGCTTCTTGGACAAGCCGGGCTGCTTCCAGTACCATCTTCTCATTTTCCACTTGGATTTCCTCGCGGATTCTGGTATCTTGCTTCTCGAGCTCTTCGATCTCTGCTTTGCGAGCCTCTTGATTTTCTAGAGTGATCGGGGTAGCGAGAGCCACTCGCAAAGCGTCCAAAGTTGTCGCGAGGGCATCCATTCCTGTGAGGTCCGGTTCCGTGGCACGGGCGACTGATCCATTAGTTGGATTTATGGCCGTATTCTGCTGATCCTGAGGGCCTGCCATATAAACGGTGGCGTAGTATGTTGGCTGGAAGTAGTGATAATTTGGGTCGTAACCCTCTAATCCCGATCCTAGCATGTCGCTTCCAGTTGATTGGATTGACCCGGAGTCCGAGTCCTTTCCTCTACTGTGGTATGAGTCAGCATCGGAGAGCTCTTCTGAGCTTTCCTGTCCCAGGGTCTTGAACGATCGCGCCGGCTCCGGAGATCCATCAATGAATCCAACAAAGACGTGCTTCGACTTGGTCGTCGACCGACTCGCGACTTTCGTTAGGGTGTCATAATCCGATGAAAATGTGGATGGAACCAATCTGGACCCGATGGGCTGACTCGATGGAGTCAGCTTCGGAGCCCCAAGTGGTGTCGTCGATGTAGAGTTTTCCTCGCCGGCTTCTAGTGATTCGGTCAGCGATGAAATCTTTCATACCTCGTTGAGCTCCCTCCCTGATCACAACACCTGCGTGCATAGGCCCCATGGTGGGCGCCAACTGTCATGGAAAAGTCACGACAGATGTCCTCATTAGAGAACTTAGGGTGGGACCTTTGCTGCGAGGTGGTTTCGAGGCGGTGAGTCAGTGACGACACAAGACATGATATTTACCCAGGTTTCGGCCCCTCAAAAGGTAAAGGCCTACTCCTGCTTTTCTATTATGGGGTGTCGACTTCTTGAATACAAAGGTGCGAGATCGTTGCCTATGCCTCGAGAGGATCTAAGTTGAGTTGTCCCATTTGGACCAAGGGGGCCGGCTTATAAATGCGCCAGGTCCCTTGAGTTACATGAAACCGACTCCGACTAAAGATAGAGTCCTAGTTCTACTTTACAAACATAGTTAACAGCCGAGATTTCACAAAAATTAAAAAAATTTGTTTTCGGTGTGAATTGTTTGATGGTCTGTGTTGTTTGCAGTGTTTGCTTCGCTGAAATAATAATCGGTGAATATCCCCCCTTATTCTCGTATCGGATGCGTGACCGACTCCTTTCCACCACGACACACGACTTTGCGACACCGGGATTTCACCCGAGCACCGTCGCCACCGGATTGAAAACCCCGTTTATTTAATAAACGAATTATTTTATGGGGCGCCGAAAAATATTCTCGGAATGTCACCGCAGTGAGGTATGATCGATAGGCTCGACGCGCTGAGCGCGTAGGTCGAAGTTTCGTCCGAATCGGAGTCCGTATGCACCTCCGGCGGTCACGAACGCGATCACCGGACGTGAAAGAGGGGTACCGGGGGTATTTGCGTAAAATGGCCACCTAGCCTGCCCTATATATTGCCACCACCTCTCCCCCACCCAATTAGGGTTTACCCTAATGGAAAATTGCAGCCACCCCCTCTTTTTGCACAAAATTAGCCCCAAAACCCCCAAAATCCCGAAACCCTAGGTCTGAAGTGCCTGGAGCAGTCCGATCCGAAGATGGATGCTCCAGGACGCGCCACGTCATCCCTGGAGCTCCTCCATCCAGCTCCCCGCCGCCGGGCCCGATCTGGGCCGGCCACCCCGAGAAACCACGCGCGCCCGAGCTCCTCCCCACGACCATGGCCGCCGACGCTCCACGCGCTGCTCCGGCGAGCCTGAGCCGCCACCCCGCCGGCCGGCCTCGTCCTCCTCTCCTCTTTCCTTCCTCCTCCCTCCTCCTCTCACCTCCCCCTTTATCTTCCTGTGCAGGAACAAGCCATGGCCGCCATGGATGCCATGGCTCGGAGCTCCGAGCTCGTCGGCCCCCACGGCTGCCACGGCCCGGATCCGGCCAGATCTGGTGGCCTCCGGTCCTTCTCCACCGAGCCCGGCCATCCCCAAGCCTCCCAGCACCTGTCCGGCCTCCCAACTGCCGGCCACGGCCAAGATCTGTCCACCATGGACATGAACAGCCCGAGCTCGACCCCCCTAGTAATTTCTAAGTCCCAGATTTTCAATTCCGTGTACCCGTTTTGTAATGCGATTTCCCGTTAGCTCGTAGGTCGGAACGAAGTGATTCTTTTTTTGTATTGTTGTGCTCTTTGTGCTCTAGCATCCATCTTTTGTGAGCATCTTGATCCGAGCTCATCTTTCCAGTGTGTACGCTCTTGTGTGCTTCCGCGGGTACCTCTCGGAGACGATGCGAGCTTGCGATCAACTACACCTTCGGAACCCGACTTATCAACAGGAAAGGACTATAGATTACTTATGATACATTCTATTTCAACCAGCAGTTTGCATGCTAGTCTAAGTTATGTTCGATGTTTGATCCTAACACATGTTTACAACCTCTCTTGAACCGATACAGCCATGTCCCCTCCCAGCAAACCATGTACTGCTATGTTACTATTGCTCGTTGCTCAGCCCCTGCTTACTATGCATTCTTAGGATGCTACGATGTTACCCTGTTACTCCTTGGTTTGGGAAATCATTATTATATTGTTGTGGATCATATGATTATTATAATTTTGACTATATTCGACGAAGGATGGAAGGTCTAGGCTATCCCGCCCCGACGCTTTGTTCCATTCGAGTCACCTAGGACCCGAGTTCCGGGTATTGTGTCTCTTGACGAGCGTGGCTAACCGCGTGTGGGATACTATGGGGTCCCCTCTTCTTACCTACCTAGCTCCAAACATTTCTAGTGGTGGCCCAAGCTGATTTACCATTTGAAACGTGTGTGTGAATGGTCCGCGACCGGCAGATTTCAAACAACATGGGCCAGCGGAGACATGGTTTCTCTTGTTGGTCCACCTGATCAGCTAAGACCCGGCCTCATGTGAGAATTTACCGGTAATCCGACCTCCGTCATACGGAAGAGTCCGATCCGAGAGTGTGGCCGGCTTTTGGATTGGGTGTCGACTCCCCGGGGGCCACCCGGATTTGTTCGTTGTTAGTTAGAGAGACCTGTCGTTTCGGATCTCTCGGAACTAAATCATAAAATGGGTTCCTATGATGGGTAGCAACTGAGAGAGATGGGCGTGCGTGCGGAGCCTTGTAATGGGCAGTTGGTACACCCCTGCAGGGTTAAATCTTTTCGAGAAGCCGTTTCCACGGTTATGGACGACTTGAGACCTACTCCTTGTTCATAGACAACAACAACCGACATAATCTTAATATAACTTGATCAACGTGTGTGTGTGTACCTTGATTGCTTCTTCATCGTTGGGATGAGAAGAGGAGGACAAGGATAGGATAGGTGTTATGTTTGCGTAAGTAGTTGATAACAAGACTTGTTGGAGGCGATTCCTCATCGAATGCTTGGCTTCTTATCTTACGCTCTAGATCGTTTTCCACTTCATAAATGCTAGTGCGGCAGCAACCTCACCACTTACCCCATCCTTATCGTAAACTACTAGTTGTCCTAGAATGACGAGTGATGAAGTCCTTGCTAGGTCAGTTGACCACTACAGTTGGATGCTGAGTACTTTTGTACTTATGATACTACCCCCAAACTCTTTTCAGGGTTCTTGGTCGACAACAGGTATGGTGATCGACGTTTCACGTGGAGACTCGACGACGACTAGTTAGGCGGATCCCGACGGAGGGCCTGGACCCGTGTGGTTATGGGGATCGATGTTTTTCTCTTTGCCAGTAGGCATTTGTTTGTTGTCTGTACTCAGACATATATCTTCCGCTGTTGTATTGTATTAAGGCAAGTGTATGCCAATTGTATGAGATGCTGTATCCTTGTATCTGTAATGTTGTGATATCATGTTGGAAATCCGGGGAATATGACTTCATCATATGTCGCGGTGGGACCGATATGTGCTTCGTCCCCGGATCTGGATGGAAACATCTAGATCTGGAACAGTACCGCATATCGGGCCTTACAACTTGGTATCAGAGCCTTACCGACCGTAGGATCCCTTTTCTGGCCAAAGTCGAGTCTAGACAAAAACTATTTTGTAGTTACTAAGTTAGTTGTCGGAGAGTAGGAATATTTTTACTCCTTACCTTTGCTCTGGTCAGGACAATTGTCGTAAGTTTTTTAGTTCTTATCTTACCCCCTTCAAACTCTTATGATCTCGCTTAGTGTGGAGTTTCGGAACCGTTACAATGCCTTGCTTGCAGCGTATTGTCTTGATTCCGATCTCAGGTTGGGAAATCCTATAGTACCTTTAGTTCTTCCGGTTCTGGTTAAACATCTTGGTCATCTGTTGACTTCAGTCCTCTTGCCCAGTATCTTCACAATTCCAGTGAGAATGCTTCCCTTCATCATCGCTTTGAATTGTCGTTCTTCCTCTTGACACTGATGGTTTCGTGTTCCGATGTTGCCGTCTCTCTGCGGAAATTTATCTCAACAGAAGTTCGACGTCGACATGGAGCAGAGTCCCTTGTTGGTTGTGTTGAAGATCGTCGTCTCTCTTTTCTCTCCCCCTCTCCCACGGATCGTCCTGGATCTCGGGACGAGATCCCTTGTTGGTGGTGTTGTATTGTAAGAACCCAGAATTCACAAAAATTAAATTTTTTGGTTTTCGGTGTGAATTGTTTGATTGACCGTGTTGTTTGCAGTGTTTGCTTCGCCGAAATAATAATCGGTGAATATTCCCCCACCCCCCTTATTCTTGTATCGGATGCATGACCGACCCCTTTCCACCATGGCACACGACTTTGCGACACCGGGATTTCACCCGAGCACCGTCGCCACCAGCACAAGTCTAGCCGTCGCCACCGGATCGAAAACCCCGTTTATTCAATAAACCAATTATTTTATGGGGCACCAAAAAATGTTCTCGGAATGTCACCGAATTGAGGTACGATCGGCGGGCTCGACGCGCTGAGCGCGTAGGTCGAAGTTTCGTCCGAATCGGAGTTTGTATGCACCTGTGACGGTCACGAATGCGATTACCGGACGCGAGAGAGGGGTACCAGGGGCATTTTCCTAAACTGACCACCTAGCCTGCCCTATATAAAGACTACCACCTCTCCCCCACCCAATTAGGGTTTACCCTAATGGAAAATTGCAGCCACCCCCCTCTTTTTGTAAAAAGTTAGCCCCAAAACCCCCAAAATCCCGAAACCCTAGGTCTGAAGTGCCTGGAGACATCCGATCCGAAGATGGATGCTCCAGGACGCGCCACATCATCCCTGGAGCTCCTCCAACCAGCTCCCTGCCGTCGGGCCCGATCTGGGCCGGCCACCCCGAGCCACCACGCGCGCCCGAGCTCCTCCCCACTGCCATGGCCGCCGCCGCACCCCGCGCTGCTCCGGCGAGCCCGAGCTGCCACCCCGCCGGCCGGCCTCCTCCTCCTCTCCTCTCACCTTCCTCCTCCCTCCTCCTCTCACCTCCCCCTTTCTCTTCCCGTGCAGGAACAAGACATGGCCGCCATGGATGCCATGGCTCGGAGCTCCGAGCTCGTCGGCCCGCACGGCTGCCACGGCCAGGATCCGGCCAGATCCGGCCGCCTCCGGTCCTTCTCCAGCGAGCCCGGCCATCCCCAAGCCTCCCCGCACCTGTCCGGCCACGGCCAAGATCTGTCCGCCATGGACATGAATAGCCCGAGCTCGACCCCCCCAGTAATTTCTAAGTCCCAGATTTTCAATTCCGTGTACCCGTTTTTTAATGCGATTTCCCGTTAGCTCAAAGGTCGGAACGAAGTGACTATTTTTTTGTATTGTTGTGCTCTCTGTGCCCCGGGTCCTGACAAACTTGGTATCAGAGCAGGACTGTCTGTAGGATTAGCAACCCTTGGTCGAAGTCGAGTCTAGCATTCTATAGTTATATAGTTACTTGGGTATATAAGGGAACAACGTAAGGCTTCTTTTTCTCCTTACCCTCATCGATCTGAGTTCTGAGTCACCCTTATCTTTTCTACGGGATGATAGGACTAGGCTCATCTATGTCTTACTAGAATATCTCGTTGTTTGCCTCCTTGTAGCCGTAGGACAGTTGTGGTCGTCCAGACTCATCGTTCTGTTGAGTTCCTTGAAGAAGTTCTGTCCAATTTCTTCGAGGTTGTTTCATTTTCCATCCCGGTATAGCCGTTATGCTGCCGGATTTGTTCCAAGTTTCTATGAATCATTGCCTTCGCATTATAATCTTTCCGCCTTCATCATGTCTTGTTATCCTTGAATCCATCATTCAACCTGTTCTGGTTGTTGATTTTTTATCACACAGGATGTCAGGTGGAACTCGTAGTGCTGTTCGTCGGAATCGAAATGATGATGAACCTCTACCATCGCCTTCTGCGGCGGAAATTATGATGGAAGCTGAGAAGAATCAACGTGATCAAACACGTCTTCTGGAGCTCATAGAGCAGAATACCTCACGTCATTGCAATGTGGTTGTGAGCATCCAGGACTTCATCCTCCTCAAGCCACCGGTATGCCGATGTTCTTCTGAGCCCCTTGAAGCTGATGATTGGCTCCGTTCCATCGAGCGTAAGCTTGATACTGCACATGTTGCTCCCGATGATCGAGTTATTTTTGCGGTATACTTCTTGGAAGGTGCTGCTCTTCAATGGTGGGAGAACTATGTTGCTATGCAGCCAGATGGTCACCTAGTGAATTGGCAGGAGTTCTGTGTTGCCTTTCGAGGGTACCACATTCTGGATGAGTTGATGGAGCGCAAGAAGGAAGAGTTCTGCAATCTCACTCAAGGAAAGATACCCATTCATGAGTATGTGAGAGAGTTCAACCGTCTTGCCCGGTATGCCCAAGATGAGATCACCACCGATGCCAGAAAGCAGGCAAGGTTCCGTAAGGGACTTAGCCCCATCCTTCGTCATGATCATAACCTCATCGAATTTGCCACCTTTGAGGATTTAGTCAACAGATCCTTCAGAGCTGAGCATGGCAATGAAATTTTCGAGGAGTCCCGTAAGCATGCTCTTGAGCTTGCTCCTTCTTCAAGTTCAGCCCCTCATAAACGCCGAATTTGGATTCCAACCAGAGCCACACCTGAAAACCTTCTTCAGAGGCCACCACCAAATATATGCCATCCACCCCAACACATTATTCCACCCTGGAATGATGGTGTGCGGCTAAGAAATCCCACTCCCAACAATTCAGACAGGGTATGCTTTAAGTGTGTTCTTCCAGGCCATTACTATCGTCAATGCCCTCAGGTCTTGATGGCACCACGTCATTCTCGACCCAAACCTCCAAAGAAATCATCCACCAACGCCTTTCCAGCAAAGCCTTCATCCACTAGTAGTGGTTGTGTGAACCAAATCTCAGTTGAGGAAACCACTGCTCCTTCTGATGTCATTCTTGGCACACTCCCAGTCAATCATGTCCCCGCCTCCGTTCTTTTCGATCCAGGAGCTTCTCATTCGTTCATGTCGGAGAGTTATGCACTTCGTCATGAGTTCCCCTTTGAAGAAATGTTTTCTCAAATGATCATTCAAACTCCTGGTTCAAAGTGGCAAACTAATAGAGTAAGCCATGGCAATCAAATTGCAATTGAGGGTTTAGTATTCCTTGCTTCTCTTATAGCCCTCAAGTCTTCAGACATTGATGTCATCCTAGGAATGGATTGGTTATCAAGGCAAAATGCTTTCCTTGATTGTAAAGCCAAGTCAGTTAAACTCACCCATCCTTCAGGCCAGACCATTGACTACACATCACCCAGCTCTAGAATCCAGATGCATACTTTGAATGTGCTTCCACTTCCAGACCTTGAAGATGTTCCGGTGGTTCGTGACTTCCCGGATGTCTTTCCTGAAGAGCTGCCGGGAATGCCACCCGACAGGTGTGTAGAATTCATAGTGGATCTTATACCAGGCACAGCCCCAATTTCCAGACGCCCATATAGAATGGCCCCACATGAGTTAGCTGAGCTAAAAACCCAACTTGATGCTTCGTTGGTAAAAGGCTTCATCCTCCCTAGCTCATCGCCATGGGGTTGCCCTGTTCTGTTCGTAACGTAGAAAGATGGAACAGAAAGGATGTGCGTAGACTATCGCCCGCTAAATCTAGCGACGATAAAGAACAAGTACCCACTGCCCAGGATCAATGATCTTTATGATCAACTTGCAGGATCCTCTGTCTTCTCCAAGATGGATTTGAGATTAGGCTATCATCAAATCAAAATCCGAAATGAGGACATTCCCAAAACGGCTTTCACTACTCGTTATGGCCTTTACGAGTATACCGTCATGTCCTTCGGTTTAACCAATGCCCCCGCCACATTTTCACGCTTGATGAATTCGATCTTCATGGAGTACCTAGATAACTTTGTTGTGGTTTATCTCTATGATATTCTCATCTACTCGAAGAACGAAGAAGATCATGCCCAACACCTAAGGCTGGTATTGATGAAACTTAGAGAGCACCGCCTTTATGCCAAGTTCTCCAAGTGTGAATTTTGGCTACCAGAAGTGACCTACTTAGGCCACGTGATTTCTGCGAAAGGTGTTGCAGTCAATCCCGAGAGGGTTCAGGCCGTCCTTGACTGGACTCCACATGAATCGGTTAAGCAAGTTAGGAGTTTTCTTGGCTTAGCAAGCTATTGCCGCCGCTTTGTTGAGAACTTTTCTAAAGTTGCAAAGCCTCTTACTGAACTCCTCAAGAAAGATAAGAAATTCCAATGGACTTCCAAGTGCGAGGAAAGCTTTCAAGAGCTAAAAAGAAGATTGACTTCTGCACCCGTACTTGCACCTCCAGACACCAAAAGGGATTTCGAGATCTATTGTGATGCTTCACGGCAAAGGTTAGGATGCATACTTATGCAAGATCGACATGTGGTAGCTTATGCTTCACGGCAATTGCGGCCACATGAAGAGAATTATCCTACCCATGATCTTGAACTCGCTGCCGTAGTTCATGCCCTGAAGACTTGGCGACATTACCTCCTTGGTAATCGTTGTGAGATTTATTCCGACCACCAAAGCCTCAAATACATATTCACCCAGCTAGATCTTAATCTCAGGCAAAGACGCTGGATAGAGTTGATAAAAGATTATGACTTAGGAATTTCTTACACCTCAGGCAAGGCCAATGTCATGGCTGATGCACTAAGTCGTTAGTCGTATTGTAACAACCTCATGTTACAACAGTATCAACCACTTCTTCATGAGGAATTTTGCAAACTCAATCTTGAGATAGTTCCTCATGGATCTCTTTTCAACTTGGTGGCGAAACCAACCCTTGAGGATCAAATCAGAGTTGCCCAAAGGCGTGCACGAGGTGTTCGCCGGATCAAGGAGAACATTGCTAGCGGAGTTGCTAAATGTTTCTCCACAGATAGTAAAGGAACGGTATTCTTTGAAAATCGTTTGGTAGTACCTAAGAATAGGGATCTAAGGCAACTCATCCTCAAAGAAGCCCATGACACACCCCTCTCGATTCATCCCGGTAGCACAAAAATGTACTGAGATCTACGCCAGAGATTTTGGTGGACCAGGATGAAGAGAGACATTGCTCGATTTGTTGCTGAATGTGATGTTTGTCGTCGCATTAAGGCAGAACACCAAAGACCTGCTGGCACAATTCAACCTTTGCCTATTCCAGAGTGGAAATGGGACAAAGTCGGTATGGACTTCATCACCGGCTTTCCAAAAACCCAGAAAGGAAACGATGCCATCTTCGTGGTCATTGATAGACTTTCCAAAGTTGCTCACTTCCTTCCAGTTCGCGATTCCATAACTGCAAGCCAGTTAGCGGACTTGTATATCTCTAGAATTGTGTCTCTTCACGGTGTTCCTTTGGTGATCAATTCTGATCGTGGTAACCTTTTCACCTCTAGATTCTGGGGAAGCTTTCAGAATGCTATGGGAACTCATCTATCCTTTAGTACAGCTTTCCATCCTCAGTTTAGCGGTCAAGTTGAAAGGGTAAATCAAATCTTGGAAGACATGCTCAGAGCTTGTGTTATCTCTTTCGAAAAGAATTGGGAGAAGTCTCTTCCATTCGCCGAATTTGCTTATAACAATAGCTATCAATCTAGTCTGAACATGGCTCCTTTTGAACTCCTATACGGACGACGATGTCGAACACCCCTTAACTGGTCAGAAACCGGTGAAATACAACTCTTTGGACCGGATTGTATCAAGGAAGCAGAAGAGCAAGTTCTCATTGTTCGTGATCGTTTGAAAGCCGCTCAATCTCGTCAGAAAAGCTACTATGATCGTCATCATAGAAAGGAGAGCTACAATCTGGATGAGAAGGCTTACCTTCGGGTTACTCCTCTGAAGGGAACCCAATGATTCGGTATCAAAGGCAAGTTGGCCCCACGTTACATCGGACCTTTCCGCATTCTAGCTAAACGTGGAGAAGTTGCCTACCAACTTGAACTACCCCCTCACCTTTCCCGAGTACATGATGTATTCCATGTGTCACAACTCAGGCGTTGCTTCAAGGACCCCATCCGCGAAGTCGACCATGAAACGCTTGATCTCCAAGATGACCTTTCTTATCGAGAGTACCCTGTTCGTATTCTTGATTCAGCAGAGCGTGTCACTCGTCGTCGGAAGATCAAGTTCCTCAAAGTGCAATGGTCACATCACTCCGAGAAAGAAGCAACATGGGAAAGAGAAGACCGCCTCCGTGCCGAGTACCCCACCTTCCTCCCGACGACTTCTGAATCTCGGATTTTCACTAAGTCTGTACAGTTCCGATGCCCTGTTGCATGCTTAATATCTTTTGATCTGTGATGCCTGTGACCTTGATTCTTGTTTGTACCTGATAACCATCATGCCTACTCCATGCTCATATATTGCTATGTCATGTTGCTGCACTTTTGCATATAGTTTTACCCCTGTTTATACAGCATAAAAATAGCAGTTTCTGCCATGTTTCTCTGATTTTCACTAAGTCCTAGACCAGTAATGTTTTATTGCATTTTGCTCGGGCTATAACTATTTGTTCATGATGCCTATTTGCATGATTCTTTTTGCCATTCCTTCCTTCTCATGTCTACTTTAATTGCGTATCATTTGCGAGCATGTTTTCATTGATTATCCTGTTTATGCATTGCTCTAAAGTGTGCTTCCTGACGTTGGCAGATTGTGTTCCAAACTTGTTTTGGTTGTATCTTTTTAACCGTAACTCCGTTTGGGGTGTTCTTTATATGTAACTGGATTAGTTTTTCATGTACTTTGTGTTTATGCTATTGTTTTCTGTTGTTAACCAACCTAAAATATGGTTTAGGACAGAACAGTACCAAATGTTTTAATTGTCGTGCGGCATTTAGTGGTATGCCATGTCTAGGGTGTTGCCTCACTTAACTTGACTAGTATAGGTAGTTTACTTTGTGCTTAACCTCTTGACATGTTTGTGTGCTATGCCATGCTTGAGTGAGATGCCATGTTAACAACTTTTGTTGACAACCTGTAGCTAAACAACTTGAACCGATTCTAAATGTGCGGTATCGTCGTGTGTGACGAGTACTCCACTTAACCTGTTAGTAACCGCTCTCGACGGTAGGTGCGATGTCTCGTGTTGCCTTCTTGTTGATGCTTGCTCGTGTTTGCCTCGTAGTAATAGAGTGCTTGCTCGTTGATTGCTTTCTTGTGTTTACCCTCTTGTGTGCTTCCGCGGGTACCTCTCGGAGACGATGCGAGATTGCGATCAACTACACCTTCGGAACCCGACTTATCAACTGGCAAGGACTATACATTACTTATGATACATTCTATTTCAACTAGCGGTTTGCATGCTAGTCTAGGTTATGTTCCATGTTTGATCCTACCACATGTTTACAACCTCTCTTGAACCGATACAACCATGTCCCCTCCCAGCAAACCACGTGCTGCTATGTTACTATTGCTCGTTGCTCAGCCCCTGCTTACTATGCATGCTTAGGATGCTACGATGTTACCCTGTTACTCCTTGGTTTGGGGTATCATTATTATATTGTTGCCGATGATATGATTATTTTAATGTTGACTATATTTGACGAAGGATGGAAGGTCTAGGCTATTCCGCCCCGACGCTTTGTTCCATTCGAGTCACCTAGGACCAGAGTTCCGGGTATTGTGTCTCTTGACGAGCGTGCCTAACCGCGTCTGGGATACTATGGGGTCCCCTCTTCATACCTACCTAGCTCCAAACATTTCTAATGGTGGCCCAAGCTGATTTACCATTCGAAACGTGTGTGTGACTGGTCCCCGGCCGGCAGATTTCAAACAACTTGGTCCAGCGGAGACATGGTTTCTCTTGTTGGTCCACCTGATCCTCTAGGACCCGGCCTCATGTGAGAATTTACCGGTAATCCGACCTGCGTCATATGGAAGAGTCCGATCCGAGAGAGTGGCCGGATTTTGGATTGGGTGTCGACTCCCCGTGGGCCACCCGGATTTGTTCGTTGTTAGTTAGAGGGACCTGTCGTTTCGGATCTCTCGGAACTAAATCATAAAATGGTTGCCTATGATGGGTAGCAACTGAGAGAGATGGGCATGTGTGCGGAGCCTTGTAATGGGCAGTTGGTACACCCTTGCCGGGTTAAATCTTATCGAGAAGCCGTGTCCACGGTTATGGACGACTTGAGACCTACTCCTTGTTCATAGACAACAACAACTGAGATAATCTGAATATAACTTGATCAACGTGTGTGTGTTCCTTGACTGCTTCTTTTTCGTCGGGATGCGAAGAGGAGGACAAGGATAGGATAGGTGTTATGTTTTGTAACAGCCCAGATTTCGAAGAAAAATTAAAAAAATATTTTCGGTGTGAATTGTTTGATTGTCTGATTTGTTTGCGGTGTTTGCATCCCCGATTTATCGATCGGCGATTATTTTCCCCCCTCTTATCTCGTACCGAACGGAGACCGACCCTTGCCACCATGACACTCGACCTTTGCGACACCGGGTTTCACCCGATCACCATCGCGAAAACCGGCACAAGACAAGTCGAAGCGAACGCAACGAAAACTCGTTTAAATAACTAAACGGGATATTTTTATAGCGCGCCGGAAAGTGATCTCGGAACGGTTCCAGCGCGAGGTGAATGCTTCCGGATCGACGCGCTGATCGCGAAGTTCAAAGTTTTACCCGAATCGAAGGTCCTGCGGACCCCCGACTGTCAGATACGTAAACACCGCGCGCCCGAGAGAAAAACCGGTGATGTTTTTGCAAACTGCCAGCCACCTGGGCTATATAAAGACCACCACACTCTCACCCCTTTCTAGGGTTTGCTTGAGCCAAAAATTGCAGCCACACCCCAATTTTACTCCAATTTTTCGTCCAAAACCCTAAAATCTGAGAGTTTTTCCACCCAGCGGATCTAGACCGTCGGATCGGCCGATCCAACGGCCCAAATCGCTCCCTAGCCACCTTCTCCCTCCTCTCTCCTCTCTCCAACCCGTGGTCGCCGCAGCCTCCATCTCAGGCCCCCGCCGCCGAGCGCCTCCAGCAGGCAAGCCGCCGCGCCCCGCAGGTCTCTCCTCCCCCGCGCCCCTCCCCTTCCATCTCTCCCTCACCCACTTCTCTTCCCGCAGCCAGCAGGAACCCGTGCAGGATGCAGCCACCATGGCCGAGCTCGCGCCGCCTTGCACCTCGGCCTCGCCTCGCCTCCCGGCTGCTGGATCCGATGGGATCAGCGCCACCGCGCCTGGATCAACCCCTCACCGTCGACCTTGCCTGCGCCACCTCCCCATGTCGACGGAGTCCGGCCGGCGGCGCCGCCGCTTTCCTTGCCATGGTCGGGCGCGACCCCGAACCATCTGGCCTCCCATCGCCATCGCCTGGGCCAACCTGCAGCAGCCGCGGCCCACGCGCCTAGAGGCCCAACTCCAGCCCGCGGCCTGGATCCCACCCAGGGCGAGGTCGCCACATATTCTGCGCCGTCCGCCTGATGGACCTCGGCCCAACTCGGTGCGCCTCTTTTTTTCTTTTTCTTTCTCTATTTTGGTAGATGGGCTCGGCCCAGTGCTATTTGACGCTCGTGTGCGCTGTTTAGTTATTCAGCGCAGACCCCGGTTAGGCCCAACAGTAGCAGAATTCGACCCAGAGTGGCTTAGTTTTTTTTCCGTTTATATTATTTTGGCAGATTATAATACGATTTTACGGTGCCCGTTTTTTTAACGGTAGCTCGGATCGCGGCTCTTTAAACATGAAAGTTGCTCCGTTTTACGCGTAGATTAATAAAATGTTGCTTCTTGCCATGTTTGACTTTGTTTACATATTGTTTGACTGCTAATTACACTGCTTGCCACTGTAAACCGTTTAATTAATAACTTTTTCACCGTTGCTTCGGTAAAAATGTTCTTCATATGTATCTTGATTATAATTTCGTGTAGATTGTGTTTATGCTGTTCTTGCTTGGTAAATAGAAATAATAAAATATGTTTAGGGAAAAACAGTACCAAATTCCATTTTATCGTGGGGTCCAAAATAGTTTGCCATGTATAGGTTTTACCCCCCACTTAAATTGACTAGATTAGATAGCTTACTTTATTCTTCACCTCTTGCCATGATTGTGTGATATGCCATGCTTGAGTGTGATTCCATGTTAACAACCTTTGCTCATCTTGTGTAGCTAAACAACTTGAACCTTTCTAAATGTGTGGTATCGTCGTGTGTGAGTAGTACTCCACTTAAATTGTTAGTAACCGCTCTCGACGGTAGGTGCGATGTCTCGTGTTGCTTCTTGTTGATGCGTGCTCGTGTTTGCCTCGTAGTAATAGATGCTTTCTTGTTGGTTGCTTTCCAGTGTTTACCGTCGTATGTGCTTCCGCGGGTACCTTTCGGAGACGATGCGAGCTTGCGATCAATTACACCTTCGGAACCCGACTTATCAATAAGAAAGGACTATACATTACTTATGATCCATTCTATTTCAGCCAGCGGTTTGCATGCTAGTATAGGATAGGTTCGATGTTTGATCCTACCACATGTTTATAGCCTCTTTCAAACCGATACAGCCATGTCCCTTCCCAGCAAACCTTGTACTTCTATGTTACTATTGCTCGTTGCTCAGCCCCTGCTTAGTATGCAAGCTTAGGTTGCTACGATGTTACCCTGTTACTCCTTGGTTTGGGGTATCATTATTATATTGTTGTCGATGATATGATTATTATAATGTTGACTATAATCGACGAAGGATGGAAGGTCTAGGTTATCCCGCCCCAACGCTTTCTTCCAATCGAGTCACCTAGGAACCGAGTTCCGGGTATTGTGTCTCTTGACGAACGTGCCTAACCGCGTGTGGGATTTTATGGGGTCCCCTTTTCTTACATACCTAGCTTCAAACATTTCTAGTGGTGGCCCGAGCTGATTTACCATTTGAAACCCCGTGTGTGTGCTTGGTGGATCCCCTCACAGTTTTTTAACAACCCGGGCCAGCGGAGACATGGTTTCTCTGTTGGTCCACTCTGGTGAGCTAGGGAAGTCCGCTGTTATATAGGTGAGGCTAACCCCGACCTTGGCCATACGGAAGAGTCCTATCCGAGAGCGTGGCCGGATTTTGGGTTGGGTGTCGCCTCCCCGGGGGCCACCCGGATTTGTGCGTTGTTAGTTAGAGGGACCTCTCGTTTCGGATCTCTCGGAACTAAATCATAAAATGGTTGCCTATGATGGGTAGCAACTGAGAGAGATGGGCGAGCATGCGACGCCTCGTAATGGGAAGTTGGTACACCCCTGCAGGGTTAAATCTTTTCGAGAAGCCGAGTCCACGATTATGCGTGCGGGCGTAGCCTTGTAAGGGGCAGTTGGTACACCCCTGTAGGGTTAAATCTTTTCGAGAACCCGTATACACGGTTATGGACGACTTGAGACCTACTCCTTGTTCATAGACAACAAAAACTAAGATAATCTTAATATAACTTAATCAACGTGTGTGTGCCTTGACTGCTTCTTCTTCGTTAGGATGCGAAGAGGAGGAGAAGGATAGGATAGGTGTTATGTTTGCGTAAGTAATTGATAGCAAGACTTGTTGGAGGCGATTCCTCATCGAATGCTTGGCTTCTTATCTTACTCTCTAGATCGTTAGCCACTTCATAAATGCTAGTGCGGCAGCAACCTCACCACTTACCCCGTTCCTTACCATAAACTACTAGTTGTCCTAGAATGACGAGTGATGAAGTCCTTGCTGGTTCTCTTGACCACTACAGTTGGATGCTGAGTAATTCTGTACTCATGATACTACCCCCAAACTCTTTTCATGGTTCTTGATCGACAATAGGTATGGTGATCGACATTTCACGTGGAGACTCGACGACGACTAGTTAGGCGGATCCCTGCGGAGGGCCTGGACCCGTGTGGTCATGGGATCGATGTTTTTCTCTTTGCTAGTAGGCTTTTGATTGTAGTCTGTACTCAGACGTGTATCTTCCGCTGTTGTATTGTATTTAAGGTACTTGTATGCCGCTTGTATGAGATGTTGTATCTTTGTATCTGTAATGTTGTGATATCATGTTGGAAATCCGGGGCATATGACTCCGTCATATGTCGCGGTGGGACCAATATGTGCTTCGTCCCCAGATCTGGATGGAAACATCTAGATCTGGAACAGTACCGCATATCGGGCCTTACAACTTGGTATCAGAGCCTTACCGACCGTAGGATCCCTTTTCTGGCCAAAGTCGTGTCTAGACAAAAACTATTTTGTATTTACTAAGTTAGTTATCGGAGAGTAGGAATATTTTTACTCCTTACCCTTGCTCTGGTCAGGACAAGTGTCGTAAGTGTTTTACTCTCGCCTTAACCCCTTCAAAACTCTAGGATCTCGAGTGTGTGGAGTATCGGAACCGTTACAATGCCTTTCTTGCAGCGTATTGTCTCGATTCCGATCTCAGGTTTGGGAAATCCTATAGTACCTTTAGCTTCTCCAACTCGAGAAAACATCTTGGTCGTCTATTGACTTCCGTTCTCTTGCCTAGTATCCTCACGATTTCAGTGAGAGTACTTCCCTTGATCGTCGCTTGAAGTGTCTTTCTTCCTCTTGATCTCCCAATGGTTTCCTTTTTCGACGTTACCGTCTCTCTGCGGAAATTTATCTCGATAGAAGTTCGACGTCGACATGGAGCAGAATCCCTTGTTGGTGGTGTTGATGATCGTCGTCTCTCTTTTCTCTCCCCTCTTCTCCCCCGGATCAGCCTGGATCTCGGGACGAGATCCCTTGTTGGTGGTGTTGTATTGTAACTGCCCAGATTTCAAAAAAAATTGAAAAATTTGTTTTCGGTGTGAATTGTTTGATTGTCTGATTTGTTTGCGTTGTTTGCATCCCCGATTTATCGATCGGCGATTATTTCCCCCCCTCTTATTTCGTACCGGATGGAGACCGACCCTTGCCACCCTTACACTCGATCTTTGCGACCCCGGGTTTCACCCGATCACCATCGCGAAAACCGGAACAAGACCAGCCGAAGCCAACGGAACGAAAACCCGTTTAAATAACTAAAATGATATTTTTGTATCACGCCGGAAAGTGTTCTCGGAACAGTTCCATCGCGAGGTGAATGCCAACGGCTCGACGCGCTGATCACGCAGTTCGAAGTTTTACCCAAATCGGAGGTCCTGCCGACCCCCGGCGGTTAGGAACGTAAACACCACTCGCGCGAGAGAAAAACCAGGGATGTTTTTGCAAACTGCCAGCCACCTGGGTTATATAAATACCACAACACTCCCACCCCTTTCTAGGGTTTCCCTGAGCCAAAAATTGTAGCCACACCCCAATTTTACTCCAATTTTTCGTCCAAAACCCTAAAATCTGAGATTTTTTCCACCCAGCGGATCTGGACCGTCGGATCAGCCGATCCAACGGCCAGATCGCTCCCTAGCCACCAGCTCCCTCCTCTCTCCTCTCTCCAACCCATGGATGCCGCCTCCTCCATCTCAGGCCGCCGCCGCCGAGCGCCTCCGGCTGGCGAGCCGCCGCGCCCCGCAGGTCTCTCCTCCCCCGCGCCCCTCCCCTTCAATCTCTCCCTCACCCTCTTCTCTTCCCGCAGCCAGCAGTAACCCGTGCAGGACGCAGCCTCCATGGCCGAGCTCGGCCGAGCTCGCGCCGCCTTGCACCTGGGCCTCGCCTCGCATCCCGGCTGCTGGATCCGACGGGATCAGCGCCGCCGGACCGGATCAGCCCCTCCCCGTCGACCTTGCCTGCGCCGCCTTCCCATCTCGCCGGAGTCCGGCCCGCGCCGCCGCTGGCTGGCTCGCCAGGGTCGGGCGCGACCCCGAACCGTCTGGCCTCCCGTCGCCTTCCCCTGGGCCGGCCTGCCAAAGCCACGGCCCACGCGCCCAGCGGCCCAACTCTAGCCCGCGGCCTGGATCCCGCCCAGGACGAGGCCGCCACCTATTCCGCGCCGCCCGCCTGATGGGCCTCGGCCCAACTCGGTGCGCCTCTTTTTTCCTTTTTCTTTCTCTGTTTTGTTAGATGGGCTCGGCCCAGTGCTATTTGACGCTCGTGTGCGCTGTTTAGTTATTCAGCGCTCACCCCGGTTAGGCCCAACGGTAGCAGAATTCGGCCCAGCGTGGCTTAGTTTTTTTTCTGTTTATATTATTTTGGCAGAATATAATAAGATCTTATGGTGTCCGTTTTTTTTAACGGTAGCTCGGATCGCGACGCTTTAAACATGAAAGTTATTCCGTTTTACGCGTAGATTAATAAAATGTTGCTTGTTGCCATGTTTGAATTTGTTTACATATTGTTTGACTACTAATTACAGTGCTTTCCACTTTAATCTTTTAATTAATAACTTTTTCACCGTTTCTTCGATTAAAATGTTCTTTATATGTATCTTGATTAGAATTTTGTGTAGATTGTGTTTATGCTGTTCTTTCTTGCTAAATAAAAATAATAAAATATGTTTAGGGAAAAACAGTACTAAATTCCATTTTATCGTGGGGTCCGAAATAGTTTGCCATGTATAGGTTTTACCCCCCACTTAAATTGACTAGATTAGATAGCTTATTTTATGCTTCACCTCTTGCCATGATTGTGTGATATGCCATGCTTGAGTTTGATTCCATGTTAACAACCTATGCTCACCTTGTGTAGCTAAAGAGCTTGAACCTTTCTAAATGTGCGGTATCTCGTGTGTGACGAGTACTCCACTTAAATTGTTAGTAACCGCTCTCGACGGTAGGTGCGATGTCTCGTGTTGCTTCTTGTTGATGCGTGCTCGTATTTGCCTCGTAGTAATAGTTTCTTGCTCGTTGGTTGCTTTCCAGTGTTTACCGTCTTATGTGCTTCCGCGGGTACCTTCCGGAGACGATGCAAACTTGCGATCAACTACACCTTGGGAACCAGACTTATCAACAGGCAAGGACTATACATTACTTATGATCCATTCTATTTCAACCAGCGGTTTGCATGCTAGTATAGGATAGGTTCGATGTTTGATCCTACGACATGTTTATAGCCTCTTTCAAACCGATACAGCCATGTCCCTTCCTAGCAAACCTTGTACTGCTATGTTACTATTGCTCGTTGCTCAGCCCCTGCTTAGTATGCATGCTTAGGATGCTACGATGTTACCCTGTTACTCCTTGGTTCGGGATATCATGTTATTATATTGTTGTTGATGATATGATTATTATAATTGTTGACTATACTCGACGAAGGATGGAAGGTCTAGGCTATCCCGCCCCGACGCTTTGTTCCATTCGAGTCACCTAGGACTCGAGTTCCGGGTATTGTGTCTCTTGACGAGCGTGCCTAACCGCGTGTGCGATTTTATGGGGTCCTCTTTTCTTACCTACCTAGCTTCAAACATTTCTAGTGGTGGCCCGAGCTGATTTACCACTTGAAACCCCGTGTGTGTGCTTGGTGGATCCCCTCGCAGTTTTTAAACAACCCGGGCCAGCGGAGACATGGTTTCTCTGTTGGTCCACTCTAGTGAGTTAGGGAAGTCCCCTGTTATATAGGTGAGGCTAACCCCAACCTTGGCTATACGGAAGAGTCCGATCCGTGAGCGTGGCCGGCTTTTGGGTTGGGTGTCGACTCCCCGGGGGCCACCCGGATTTGTGTGTTGTTAGTTAGAGGGCCTGTCGTTTCGGATCTCTCAGAACTAAATCATAAAATGGTTGCCTATGATGGGTAGAAACTGAGAGAGATGGGCGTGCGTGCGGAGCCTTGTAATGGGCAGTTGGTACACCCCTGGAGGGTTAAATCTTTTCGAGAAGCCGTGTCCACGGTTATGGACAACTTGAGACCTACTCCTTGTTCATAGACAACAACAACTAAGATAAGCTTAATATAACTTGATCAACGTGTGTGTGCCTTGACTTCTTCTTCTTCGTTGGGATGCGAAGAGGAAGACAAGGATAGGATAGGTGTTATGTTTGCGTAAGTAGTTGATAGCAAGACTTGTTGGAGGTGATTCCTCATCGAATGCTTGGCTTCTTATCTTACTCTCTAGATCGTTAGCCACTTCATAAATGCTAGTGCAGCAGCAACCTCACCACTTACCCTGTTCCTTACTGTAAACTATTAGTGTCCTAGAATGACGAGTGATGAAGTCCTTGCTGGGTCAGTTGACCACTACAGTTGGATGCTGAGTACTTCTGTACTCATGATACTACCCCAAACTCTTTTCAGGGTTCTTGATCGACAATAGGTATGGTGATCGACGTTTCACGTGGAGACTCGACGACGACTAGTTAGGCGGATCCCGACGGAGGGCCTGGACCCGTGTGGTTATGGGATCGAAGTTTTTTCTTTGCTAGTAGGCTTTTGATTGTAGTCTGTACTCAGACGTGTATCTTCCGCTGTTGTATTGTATTTAAGGCAGTTGTATGCTGCTTGTATGAGATGTTGTATCTTTGTATCTGTAATTTTGGGATATCATGTTGGAAATCCGGGGCATATGACTTCGTCATATGTCGCGGTGGGACCGATATGTGCTTCGTCCCCGGATCTGGATGGAAACATCTAGATCTGGAACAGTACCGCATATCGGGCCTTACATGTTTGCGTAAGTAGTTGATAGCAAGACTTGTTGGAGGCGATTCCTCATCGAATGCTTGGCTTCTTATCTTACTCTCTAGATCGTTTGCCACTTCATAAATACTAGTGCGGCAGGAACCTCACCACTTACCCCATCCTTACCGTAAACTACTAGTTGTCCTAGAATGACGAGTGATGAAGTCCTTGCTGGGTCAGTACCGCATATCGGGCCTTACATGTTTGCGTAAGTAGTTGATAGCAAGACTTGTTGGAGGCGATTCCTCATCGAATGCTTGGCTTCTTATCTTACTCTCTAGATCGTTTGCCACTTCATAAATACTAGTGCGGCAGGAACCTCACCACTTACCCCATCCTTACCGTAAACTACTAGTTGTCCTAGAATGACGAGTGATGAAGTCCTTGCTGGGTCAGTTGACCACTATAGTTGGATGCTTAGTACTTCTGTACTCATGATATTACCCCCAAATTCTTTTCAGGGTTCTTGATCGACAACAGGTATGGTGATCGACGTTTCACGTGGAGACTCGACGACAACTAGTTAGGAGTATCCCGACGGAGGGCCTGGACCCGTGTGGTTATGGGGATCGATGTTTTTATCTTTGCGAGTAGGCATTAGTTTGTAGTCTGTACTCAGACATATATCTTCCGCTGTTGTATTTTATTAAGGAAAGTGTATGCCGATTGTATGAGATTTTGTATACTCGTATCTGTAATGTTGTGACATCATGTTGGAAATCCGGGGCATATGACTTCGTCATATGTCGCGGTGGGACCGATATGTGCTTTGTCCCCTGATCTGGATGGAAACATCTAGATCTAGAACAGTACTGCATATCGGGCCTTACACTTCACGTCTAGAGTCGGCCCAGTCCTTCCGTATACCGGGTCACGGCGTTGGGCCATCCCCCCGACACCGGGCCCTCCAAGAAGCTTCTTCGCGTGAGGATCTTAACATTCAATTTTTCTTAGATGTTTCCCTCGCGGGTCACGAGGATCTTCCTCGGCAAATCCCATGGTAAGGTACCCTGGGTTTAGATCGTAGAGATAGGTGCAGGTTGGCGATGCTCGTCGGCTAATAGGAGACAGGGATTTACCTAGGTTCAGGGCCCTCGTTTGGTAAAAGCCCTACTTCCTGTTCTATTAAATATGATGGAGACGATTAGAGTGGAGGTCAAGGCGAGATCGCTCAAGACCGGATGTGTTGCTATGAGATTGGTTGCCTATCACATCCCAAAAAAATTAATTTGTGATGTATGCAACTAGTGGATGTTCATCTTTTGGGACACAACAAAAACTATGCATGAAATGTTGTGGTGTTTGAATCCACGTTTAAAATTGTGTGAGATCATGATGATGTGGTAGATCATAGAAACTAACATAGTATCCTTAACCTTCTTTTGCCATCTTTCGCTACTCTTGTGTTATTCCTTTTGAAATGCTTTTTCCCCTGTTTGCTAGATAGATATATAAGGAATATAAATCCTTATATATTTTCTGTAATATATTATAATAATAACAATTGTAGCTATCACAAAACCCTTCGACATTTACCTTGTGCTTGATAAAAAATAATTAAAACTTGATCAATTAAATTTTTATAAATACTACAACCTTAATTAAATGTATATGGGTCATGATAGATCGTATTATAAAAACAAATATTAAAAATTTGAACAAAAAATTCCTTTTTGACATTTTCACAAACACCTTGGGTGCTTTTTGTGTATTAACTTGGTTTTATTTTTTAAAATCAAGTTAATCATAAAAGAAAAAAACAACCTTCCCTAATCTCTCTCTCATGTTCTCTCTCTATTCCTCTCTGGTATTTATCTCTCTCAACCCAACCCTCACCTGGCAGCCTGATGGCCCATCTATCATCCCCCTCACGCTCTTGCTCCCGAAACCGTGTGTACGCCTACCAAGAGTCGACGCCATGGATCGATGGCGTGGCCTCACACTTCTCGCGTACCCCCCAACCCTCGACAGCAATGTGGCCGGCGACTCCCACGCCGGAATCGACCCACACCCCTACTCTCACGAGCTCGCTCGCTGCCCATGTCGCCCAGTCCGTGGCGAGGCCACGGATCGCCAGCTCAGTCTCCCTCCCGCTGTCACTCGTCCCACTGCGACTATAAAAGGAAGGCCCAGGGAATCCCCTCGGCACTCACCAGCTCACCCCGCTCCACCCCATCGCCACACCACTCCACCACACACACCACCTCACCACCCCTAGCCCGAGCCGAAAAAGAAACAGAAGAGAAGATGAGTAGGGGAAGAAGGAAGGAGGAGGAGGAGGAGGAGGAGGAGGAGGAGAGATCCGGCGAGGTGCGCCCCCTCTCCACCCGATCGCCGGAGCAGACGCCGGCGAGGATACATAGGAGAAGCCGCCGCCGACCGCCACTTCCCCGAGCCATCTACCCCGAGCCGAACCGCTGCACCAACGCCGTCGAAGCCCGAAGACCCAAAAACGGAACCGCGGCACCGTTTTGCACCTCTGCCGCTGATGGCACTGAAGTAATTTCCATTGGTGAAGATACCAAGGTTTGTCTCTAGTAGGATTCCGACTCCGACAAGTAGGTGACGACGATGCTAGAAATTACTTGTTAGCATGAGAGTTGTGTGGACCTAAACACAGTTAAAAATAACTTTGCTCCCTACGAGTACAGAGGGGTTGTCAATCCCTCCGGCCTTGCCGTTTACAAAGGATCAAACGCAAGAAATAATGGTAGTGATAATGATAATTACAAAGTAAAGTAAAGGAAGTAAAATAAAGTGAGGTTGTAAACAGTGGTGGAAATATGGACCGGGGACCCATGAAGTTCACTAGTGATGTCTCTCTCCCAAAAGATGATTAACAACTATGAGAGGTGAACAAATTACAGCTGGGCAATTGATAGGATTAAAAATGCACCGCAATGCTAACTATGCTACAAAAGAAAGGAAATGCTTAAAAGCATGGGCGGTACGCCAAGACAAGTAGACCGAAATCCATCTTCATCTACTCACTTATCATCCACTTTGAGATATCTATCGAGAACATCTCGCTGGTATTAAGTCGCGAGCCCCACCCAAAGTGTGAACCCAAAGCAACAGCCAACTTCACTATAAGAACTTTGCGTAAAGAAAACAATCCTTGCACCAACAAGTACAAGCACCGTTGTTTTCTCCCTGGTGGCCACAACACATCCCGTACACTCATGTTTCTGTCACTCAAGCTAGTCATCAGGGGGCATGAACCGACAATCATGCATAACGCTCCCTCTTGGAGTCACTACCTACTACTTGGACAAAGCAATAAACATCAACGGAGAACATGCAATATTACTCAAGAACATAAATATAAAAGGAGAAGAACCGAATATATTACTCATCACAATCTAAACATAATATCATAATCCTTCAGATCCCAGCAAACTCAACATAGCAACAACAGGAAAATTACATATGTGCCTTGATCATGCATGGCAGCTCACAAGGTCCAAACCTTGAAAAACAAAGGTGGAGAGAAGACATCACATAGCTACTGATCGTGGACCCATGGTGTAACAGCCCGGAATTTTCAACCAAATTAAGAAATTTGTTTGTTGCTTTATTTTGTTCATTGCTAGAACTGTTTGGAGTATTTGCTTCGCCGATTTATTAATCGGTTAATATTCTCCCCCTCTCTTTCTCGTATCGGATGCGGGACCGAACCTTTTTCCCAATGGCACACGACCTTTGCGACACCGGGTTTCACCCGAGCACTGTTGCAACTTACGGCACAGGACTAGCCATCGCCATCGGAACGAACAACCCCATTTAATAACTAAATGGATTATTTTTAATGGGCGTCGGAAACTGTTCTTGGAACCATCTCGAAGTGAGGTAGAACTGATGGGCTCGCCGCGCTGAGCGCGTGCTTCGAGATTTCGCCCAAATCGGAGGTCGAACGAAGCATGTGCAGTCATAAACGCGTAATGTAGGAGCGGGTACAAATCAGGAGTATTTTCGTCTTCCGCCAATCCACCCAGCCTATTTAGTGCCCACCCCTTCTTCCCCATTGGGCATTAGGTTTCCCTCTAAAATATTTGCAGCCACCCCTCTAATCTCCCTCAGATCTGCCCCAAACAAGTCTCTCCCCACCAAAACCCTAGCTCCTAGGCAATCCTGGCCATCAGATCAACAGATCAAAGACTTGGAGGCCTCCACGTCGCCCACCAGCCTCCTCCCAGCCGCGTTCGGGCCCCGCAGGCCTGCTCCATGCCGCCGCGGCCCACCAAGGCACCGATCTGGGCCGACCTCCAACCTGCTCGTCGCTGCCTCCACGGCAAGACGCCAGTCGCCGGCGAGCCGCCCCGCTGAGGACCTTCCCCTCACCTCTCCTCTGTCCCTCCTCTCCTCCTCGCAGCTCAAGTAGCGTGCGCCGCCAACGGGCATGGCCGGCCGAGCCGCCGCCATGGAGCTCGCCCGAGCCGCTCACGCCGAGCGACCTCGCCTCGCCGCACGGCCCTGGATCGCCGCCGACGAATGGATCTGCGACGCCGCGCGTGTCCCAGCCTCTCCAACACGAGCCTCGCCGGAGCTCCACCGGCGTCGATGGCGCCGCCCACCGGATCCTATCGAGAAGGATCCGATCCAGCCGCTACACCCGTGTGGGCCGGCCTCCGCCACGTGGCCCAGCCACAACCCTGCAGCCCAGACCAGCCGCGGCCTCAGCCGTGCTAACCCATGTCGTGGGCGAGCCGCAGCTATCCCGCCCCCATACGTTGCTGGGCCTTGGCACATGGTGAGCGCCAAACATTTTCTTTTTCTTTTCTTTATGTTGTTGGGCTTGGCCCGTGACTATTATGCGCTTTGTGCGTTAGATTTTTATCTAGCGCTCACCCTTGTAAGGCCTTGTCTAGTGCAATTTTGGCCCAGAACGATTAGTAGTTTTTTTCCTGTTAATTAAATTGCAGATTGTGTTACCGTTTTGGCGAAGGCTATATCTCTTAAACGGTAGATCGGATCATGACGTGTTAAACATGTAACTTGCTTAGAATTTCGTGTAGATTAATAAAATGTGCTCCTTTGCCATGTTTGTACTTGTCTACATGTTGTTTCACTACTATTTACATGCCATGCCACTGTAAAATGTAATCTTCCATAACTTTTTAACCGTTGCTCCGATAATAATGTTCTTTATAAGTAACTTGACTAGAATTGCATGTAGATCTTGATTGTGCTGCTCTTGATTGCTAAAAAATATTAAAATATCATTTAGTGAAAAATAGTACGAAACGTTATAATTTTCGTGGGGTAAATAGTGATAAGCATGTTTAGGAGTTTGCCCCACTTAAACTGACTAGCTTAGATAGCTTACTTATGCTTCACCTCTTGCCATGATTGTGTGAGATGCCATGTTAACAACCTTTGATCATGTTGTGTAGCTAAATAACTTGAACCATTCTAAATGTGCGGTACCGTCGTGCGTGACGAGTACTTCACTTAACATCTTAGTAACCGCTCTCGACGATAGATGCGATATCGAAGTGCGTTGCCTCGTGTTGCCTTCTTGATGTTGCTTGCTGGTGATTGCTTCGTAGTAATAGATGCTTGCTCTTCGATTGTCTTTCCAGTGTTTCCTTCTTGTGTGCTCCCGCGGTTACTCTTGGAGACGATGCGAGCTTGCGATCGACTAAACCTTCAGTTTCGTCTTCTCATCAGGTAAGGGGGAGCATATATCATGCTTATAACTTTCATCTCACTTGTTCCTAGGTATAAGATAGAATGAATTCTTGATCCTACCACCTCATATTTATGCCTCTCAAATAAACCCAAACAGCCATGTCCTCCACATCCCAGCAAATTATAGTTTGGCCATGTACCTTGCTTGCTTAACCAATTCTTAGTATGCATGCTTAGGATGCTATCAACAGTTATCCTGTTACTCCTATGAAATTATTATATTATTGTGGATGATATGATTATTATAATGTTGACTATATTCGACGAAGGATGAAGGTCTAGGCTATCCTGCCCCGATGCTTTGTTCCATTTGATTCACCTAGGACCCAAGTTTCGGGTATTTTGTCTCTTAACGAGCGTGCCTAACCACGTGTGGGATACTATGGGGTCCCCTCTTCTTACCTACCTAGCTTCCAACATTTCTAGAGGTGGCCAAATCTGATTTACATCGAGTCCCCCAGGCACCTAGGGACAAAGCCGTGAGTACATACAAAGTACTCGCAAACCTCTAGAAATGTTAAATCAGCTTGGGCCACCTCTAGAAATGTTTGGAGCTAGGTAGGTAAGAAAAGGGGACCCCATAAAATCCCACACGTGGTTAGGCACGCTCGTCAAGAGACACAATACCCGGAACTCGGGTCCTAGGTGACACGAATGGAACAAAGCGTCAGGGCGGGATAGCTTAGACCTTCCATCCTTCGTCAAATATAGTCAACATTATAATAATCATATCATCCACAACAATATAATAATTTGATAGCCCTATCCAACGAGTAATAGGAGGTAATAGTTGAAAGCATCCTAGCATGCATACTAAGCAGTGGCTGAGCAGCGAGCAATAGTAACATAGCTGAACAAGGTTTGCTGGGATGGTGGAGGACATGGTTGTTTGGGTATATTTGAGAGGCATAAATATGAGGTGGTAGGATAAAGCAATCGTTCTATCCTATACCTAGGTGCAAGTGAGCTGAAAGTTATAAGCTTGATATATTCTCCCCCTTATCTGATGAGAAGACGAAACCGAAGGTGTAGTCGATCGCAAGCTCGCATCGTCCCCGAGAGTAACCGCGGATGCACACAAGAAGGAAACACTGGAAAAGGCAATCGACGAGCAAGCATCTATTACTATGAAGAAATCACCAGCAAACAAAATCAAGAAGGCAACACGAGACAACGTACTACAGTATCGCATCTATCGTCGAGAGGGGTTACTAACAGGTTAAGTGGAATACTCGTCACACACAACGATACCGCACATTTTAAAATGGTTCTAGTTATTTAGCTACACAACATGAGAAAATGTTGTTAACATGGTATATCACTCAAGAATGGCATATCACACAAACATTGAAATAAGTGAAAGACAAAGTAAACTATCTATGCTAGTCAATTTAAGTGAGGCAAATCCTAAACATGGCACATCACTAAGTACCCACGACAATTAAATCATTTGGTACTGTTCTGACCTAAACCATATTTTAGTTTGGTTAACACAAGAAAATAAATAGCATGTACACAAAGTACGTGAAATTCTAGTCAAGTTACATATAAAGAACACCCCAAACGGAGTTACGGTTAAAAAGATACAAGCATCACAAGTTACGGGTACATGCTATTAACATCAGGGAGCATAATTTAGAGAAATGAAATAATTAGCTAATGAATGCAAATATGCACCAAAATGATGTGGATCAACAGTAGACATGACAAGGAAGGCATGGAAACAAATTCCCCTGGTCACATGATCAGGAAAGACTAGAACTTTGCCTTCCCTAGGCTCTGGCCGGCTCTCTTCTCTAGGGACCCGCCACTTAATCTCATCTTGGGTCTGAATGATTTCATCTGCCACCGTCTTATTTAACTGCTCTAGAGTCACTTGATTGTTGGCCCAGTTCGCTTCTAAAGTTGTTCTCTGAGTCGGCGGCTTTGGAACAAGGGGCTTCTTTCCCGCCGTCTTCTTCGTGGTACCAACCTTTTTTCCCATGGCACAGGAGTCGGACCTAGAAGATAAAAGGTAGTATGTATTGAGCCGACTAAGACGAAGAAAGGATAATCCTAGTTGGGATCCAAGGAGTTGGACTAACACCGACTCTACGATGACTACACAAACAAGTTTCACAAATCACAGTGATATGAAAAGATCTACCGGGCTCAGGAAAATCAAACAAAAATATGAGCAGATTATCAGCCTACGGGAAACCCTAAGCTGTTAAAGACTACAGATCTATCCCATATTCTCGAACGAGTAATGGACGCGGAGCGGTGTATGGTGTATCCTAACCTATGGACCCACATGCACATAGAGATCTACTGATGAAAACTACCTCAGGTTATCAAACAATAAAAGCTCGGAGGTCCGCAACAATGGCGACGAGCAAACCGACTGAAAGCAAGAGGTAGGGGATGGAGAACTTACTCGACTAACGCGCGAGCGTGGCACGGCCCCAGTCCGCTCTTCGCAGATCGCTGAAGGAAGAAAAGCTTGACGCGACGACGGAGATAGAGCTTGGGATCGTCAGTGCACGAGGAAGAAGACGATGAAGAAGAGGTATGGATGGGATAGAAAGGGAAGATTGTAACAACCCAAGTGTGGCATTCCTCTGTTCACCATGTATTTGTACCATTTCCTCTTTTGGTGTTCAAGTTGTGATCATGTAAGTTGTGGTCATGGTGGTGATGAAGAAGTTGAGACCACTTGTCTTTTAATTTTGTATGAATTGATCAAATGCCAAAAGAATGGAATTGTGTTCTGTTGCAAATGCATGTGTGCCCATTGGACTCCAAACTTTGCCAAGCCAATACTTTGGAGTTTAGGAAATTTTACATGATTTTATAACTATTTTTCACCCTCTGAAAAATAGGGAAGCAAAAGGGAAAACATTTGAATTCAAATTCAAAAGTTTCAAATTCCACTTACTCCAAAAATGGTCAAACCATTTTTATAAAATCAGGAATATTCCAGGAGGAATTTTGGTGATGGAGTTTTGTTTTTATCTTTTCCTTTTTTCTCTGTAAAAGTCCTAGAGCTTTCCTGGATTTTTAAATGAAAAAGGGCTTTCTCTGTTTTTTTTTCCAGAGAAACCTGCTAGCCAGGCCCAGCCCAGGAGGCCTCTCCCTCTCCTTCCCGCTGCCCAGCCAGTCCGCACCAGCGAAGCGTTACGCGTGGGAAGCGATGGCCGCTAGATCAGGATCGGAGGGCCCTGGGTCATCGCCTTTCCAGCGTGTCCGAGGTCTCCCCTCCCTCTCTCTCACAGTCGGCAGGAGGCATCAACGTCGAAGACCGTCGACGTGGCCAGGAGCCCCCTCCTTTATAAACCGCGCCCCTGAGCCGTCTTGGAACCCTAGAGGACACGTTTTCCCCTCGGGTTTCCGCCGACCCCGCCTCGTTTGACCCCGCAGGTACTGCCCTGTCCCGCCATGACTGTCGGCCGATTCCTTTCAATTCGTTGTCGTGCACTCGAATTATTGGACGTGCGCTGGCACAAATCGTCTCCTGTGAATGTTTGACCCGTTCCCGGTCGCAGGTAGCGGAGAGGTGCGCGAATTCGTCGCGGAGCCGTGGAGCCCCTGCACCACGTTGTCGTCTTCAAGTCCGGCTCCTTCCTCTACAGCAAGGTTGGTACACGCTACGTGACCCACAAGGTGAGCTCAAGCCCTCCCCTTTGCACATAGATGCGTGTTGTTCCCTGTTCGCGTTAGCAGTAGGATGTCTGGCGCGTAGCTCTTCGCCGGCGAGGAATTCGTGATCACCGTGCCAGTGGTGCGTCTCGGACGTCCTCCCTCGTGCTCTAGGATCGTCCAGACCGTGACTTTGGCGCCCTAGGGCCTCCCTTTTTCGCGTAGCTTGTTGGAGTTTCCCGCGTCTGAACTTGAGCGCGTCTGTTTGTCAGATCAGCCAGGAATTCAGGAGAACCTGGCCTCCCCTCTGGTGAGGTTTAGGCCTGGGCTAGGGAACCCACGTGTTTGTTGTGCTGCCCTCTCGCGTTTGCAAGAAACTGCATGGTCGGAGTCGTCGTGTGCTCGACGCATGGGTCGCCTGAAGTTAGGGGCGTTGCGGGATGTCTGAAGATGCAGAGCGTGCTCGTCGCCGTGCTGTTTGTCAAAACCCTAATTTAGGTTTGTGTTTTTCCTAGATAGCATTTTTGCATCATGAAAATTTTTGCAAAAGAAAAAGAAATGGGGAAAAGAAAAGCCCCAAAGCATTTTAAATAAAAAGGCCAGAAATAAATCTTTTTCCAAAATTCTTTTGGATATGTTGAAAAATCCTAAAAATGAGTGTGATCATTTTAAAAGTGATTTGGGATTAATCCCATGCTCATAGATTTTTCAAAAATCCAAATAGTAGCTTGGAAATTAAATCAAATGCCTATTTGAATTGAAATTCAAATAATTTGAATTTCAAAAATTCCTAAAACTTGGGATTGACTAATACTAAGTCACCTAGGTTTTATAAAAATAATTGGGGGTTTTTATAAAATGCCCTAGTATTTATTTTTAGGGCAAACAAATTAAACAGAAAAAAATAAAAGAAAACAAAAGAAAAAAAGGGCAAAAGCCCACCTTACCTGGCCCAGCCTGGCTAGAAGCCGGCCCAGCCCACCAGGGGCAGGGTCGTCTTCTACCCGTGGCCAGACAGGCAGCTCGCCGCCGTGGGGAGCATGCCGTCGCCCAGGCCACGTCCTGCTTCCCCTGCCTCCTTCTCCTCGGGGCTGGACACCTGGGGACGCCAAGGTTCTTCTCCCCCTCTCTCTGGTCTGCTCTCTCCTCTTCCTCTCCGTTCTCGCGCAACCCCGAGACGCCGCCGGACCACGCCGCCGTGCTCAGCGTGGCCACCGGCCACGTCTCGCGGCCGCACCTTGTCCAGGAGCTCCCACGACGCCGTCTTCGTCAAGCCGCGCCCTCAATTCGAGCCGGGCCGCTCCGTAGACGCCGCTCGCCTCGCCACTTCCCCGCCGGCCGCCGACGACCTCCAAGTCGAATTCGCCGCCGTCTCTACCTCTCCGGCCTCCCCGAGCTCGTCGTCGTCTTCCACGCGAGCTCCCGCTCGTTTTCCCCCTCCTAGCTCCCCTCCTCGTGCTCCCTGTCGCCATTCTCCATGTGCAGAACAAGTACCCACTTCCGAGGATCAATGATCTTTATGATCAACTTGCAGGATCCTCTGTCTTCTCCAAGATGGATTTGAGATTAGGCCATCATCAAATCAAGATCCGAAACAAGGACATTCCAAAAATGGCTTTTACTACTCGTTATGGTCTTTACGAGTACACCGTCATGTCCTTTGGTTTAACCAATGCCCCCGCCACATTCTCCCGCTTGATGAATTCGATCTTCATGGAGTACCTAGATAAATTTGTTGTAGTTTATCTTGATGACATTCTCATGTACTCGAAGAACGAAGAAGAGCACGCAGAACATCTTAGGATGGTATTGATGAAACTTAGAGAGCACCGCCTTTATGCCAAGTTCTCCAAGTCTGAATTTTGGCTACCAGAAGTGACCTACTTAGGCCACGTGATTTCTGTGAAAGGTGTTGCAGTCAATCCCGAGAGAGTTCAGGCCGTCCTTGACTGGAATCCACCTGAATCGGTTAAGCAAGTTAGGAGTTTTCTTGGCTTAGCAAGCTATTGTTGCCGCTTCGTCGAGAACTTTTCTAAAGTTGCAAAACCACTAACTGAACTCCTCAAGAAAGATAATAAATTCCAAAGGACCCCCAAGTGCGAGGAAAGCTTTCAAGAGCTAAAAAGAAGATTGACTTCTGCACCCGTACTTGCACCTCCAGACACCAAAAGGGATTTCGAGATATATTGTGATGCTTCACGGCAAGGGTTAGGATGCATACTTATGCAAGATCGACATGTGGTATCTTATGCTTCACGCCAGTTGCGTCCACATGAAGAGAACTATCCTACCCATGATCTTGAACTCGCTGCCGTAGTTCATGCCCTAAAGACTTGGCGACATTACCTCCTTGGTAATCGTTGTGAGATCTATTCTGATCACCAAAGCCTCAAATACATATTCACCCAGCCAGATCTAAATCTCAGGCAAAGACGCTGGATAGAGTTGATAAAAGATTATGACTTAGGAATTTCTTACACCCCAGGCAAAGCCAATGTCATGGCTGATGCACTAAGTCGTAAGTCGTACTGTAACAACCTCATGTTACAGCAGTATCAACCACTTCTTCATGAGGAATTTCAAAAGCTCAACCGCGAGATTGTTCCTCGTGGATCTCTTTTCAACTTGGTGGCGAAACCAACCCTTGAGGATCAAATCATAGTTGCTCAAAGGCGTGCACGAGGTGTTCGCCGGATCAAGGAGAACATTGCTAGCGGTGTTGCTAAATGTTTCTCCACAGATAGTAAAGGAACGGTATTCTTTGAAAATCGTTTGATAGTACCTAAGGATAGGGATCTAAGCCAACTCATCCTCAAAGAAGCCCATGACACACCCCTCTCAATTCATCCCGGTAGCACAAAAATGTACCGAGATCTACACCAGCGATTTTGGTGGACCAGGATGAAGAGAGACATTGCTCGATATGTTGCCGATGTGATGTTTGTCGTCGCATTAAGGCCGAACACCAAAGACCTGCTGGTACACTTCAACCTTTGCCTATTCCCGAGTGGAAATGGGACAAAGTCGGTATGGACTTCATCACCGGCTTTCCAAAAACCCAGAAAGGAAATGATGCCATCTTCGTTGTCATAGATAGGCTTTCCAAAGTTGCTCACTTCCTTCCCGTTCGCGAGTCTATAACTGCTAGTCAGTTGGCAGACTTGTACGTCTCTAGAATTGTGTCTCTTCACGGTGTTCCTTTGGTAATCAATTATGATCGTGGTAGCCTTTTCACCTCTAGATTCTGGGGAAGCTTTCAGAATGCTATGGGAACTCGTCTATCCTTTAGTACAACTTTCCATCCTCAGTCTAGCGGTCAAGTCGAAAGGGTTAACCAAATCGTGGAAGACATGCTCAGAGCTTGTGTTATCTCATTCGGAAAGAATTGGGAGAAGTCTCTTCCATTTGCCGAATTTGCTTATAACAATAGTTTTCAATCTAGTCTGAACATGGCTCCTCTTGAACCCCTAAACTGGTCAGAAACCGATGAAAGACAACTCTTTGGACCGGATATGATCAAGGAAGCAGAAGAGCAAGCTCGCATTGTTCGTGATCGTTTGAAAGCCGCACAGTCTCGTCAAAAAAGCTACTATGATCGTCATCATAGGCAAGAAAGCTACAATCTGGATGAGAAGGCTTACCTTCGGGTTAGTCCTCTGAAGGGAACCCAAAGATTCGGTATCAAAGGCAAGTTGGCCCCATGTTACATCGGACCTTTCCGCATTCTCGCTAAACATGGAGAAGTTGCCTACCAACTTGAACTACCCCCTCACCTTTCCCGAGTACATGATGTATTCCATGTGTCACAACTCAGGCGTTGCTTCAAGGACCCCATCCGCGAAGTCGACCATGAAACGCTTGAGCTCCAAGATGACCTTTCTTATCGAGAGTACCCTGTTCGTATTCTTGATTCAACAGAGCGTGTCACTCGTCGTCAGAAGATCAAGTTCCTTAAAGTTCAATGGTCACATCACTCCGAGAAAGAAGCTACGTGGGAAAGAGAAGACCGCCTCCATGCCGAGTACCCCTCCTTCCTCCCGACGACTTCTGAATCTCGGGACGAGATTCTTTTGAGTGGGGGCGAGTTGTCAGAACCCCAACTAGGTTATGTGCTAGGGCTTGTTTGACCCTTTGCATCATGTAAAAATTCAAATGAAATCCAAAAATGGGGAAAAGAAAAGCCCTGAGAAATTAATTCAAATAGCCAGATAAAAATCTTTTTCCAAAAATAATTTGAATATTTGGAAAATTCATATAAATGATGGTGATCATTTTTAAAGTGGTTTGGGTTCATTCCCATGCCCATGGAATATTCAAAAATTCAAAAGGTGCCCTAGAAATTAAATTTTACCCTATTTGAATTGAAATTCAAAATATATTGAATTTCAAAAATGTCCAAATTCTATATGTGGCTAGCTACTAGTCACCTAGGATTTATAAAATTATTTGGACATTTATTAAAAATGCCTAGATAATTTAATTAGTGGGGCCAACCTATTTACAGAAAAATAAAAAGAAAAGGCAATCTACAGGTGGCTAGAGAGGCATCCAGCCCAACTAATTCCCCCTGGCCCGTTTGGCCTAGCCCAGCCCGCACACCCTTGTCGTCTTCTTCCCCCTCCCCCGAAGCTGCTCGCTAGAGGCAGCGGAGCACGCCAACGCTGCCACCGCGACGCCTCGCAACTTCCAGGCCTCCTCAGGCCTTCTAGCAGCGCCACGGAGACGCCCTAGAAGCCGTGCGTTTTTTCCCCCTCCTCTAGCCCGTTCTCCCCCTCTCCCCTCGCTGTTCTAGCAGCCGCCCGAGAGCTCCCCGGAGCACCTTCGCCGCGCAGCCGTGGCCAACGGCCGAACCGGACCTCCCCACCGTGTCCAGAGAAACCAGCGCCCTCGTCTTCGTCTCCAACAGCAGGGAATCGAGCCCAGAGCCACTGGAGGAGCCGTCCGCCTCACAAGTTCACCGCCGGCCGCCGTGAGCCTCTCGCCGGATTGCGTCACCGTCTGGCCTTCCCCGACCTCGTCGAGTCCTCCTTTCGAACCGGGGTGAGCTCCTTTGCTTTTCCCCTAAGCTAGCGCGCCTCCCCGTGGTTGGAATCGCCGAGCCCGCCTATGCAGTACTCCGTCCTCCGCGTTCCTCAACGCCGGCAAGGCTCCGGTCACCCCCGAGCCTCCCCGTGGGTTCTGGGTGAAGCGGGCGAGCACGGGGAGCACTCTGGTGCCCTCCGCGTGCCACCCCGTGGCCAGGAAGCCACTCCGGCGTTCCTCCGCCGTGTTCCGTGGCTGCCGCCGGCTAGCCGCTGGCCGGTTAACCTTAATCCCGTGCCTAACTACCCCCTTAACCCACTGACCCCTGGGCCCCAGTGCCCCTAAACTAATCCAGGGGCTTAACTAAGAGGGGGTTAACCCCTGTGACACTGACAGTGGTGGCCCACTGGTCAGCCCCACTGTGACATCAGCATTTCATCATGCTGATGCAATAAACCAATTTTCCAGAGATTTAATTATATTCCAGAAAATCTAGAAATTGGTTAAAACTTCCATAAATCATAGAAAATTCAAATTAACACCAAATTAAACATATAATATATGAAAAATTATCAGAAAAATACAAGGATTATGAATTTGCAACTTGTTTCTATTTTTGACCAGTTTAAAATGGGTGAAAAGTAGAAAACATGCATATGGATCCTTTTTGAATTCAAATTTGGAGTGATTTTGCAAATGACTTTGCAACACACTTATTTTAGATGGATTCATCCACACATCAGAGACTTTGTTCCAAATATATAACATCACTTCATGATCAACCTTTTCAAATGAACTTTCATGCATTCAAATGCATTGAAATTCATCGATAAATCAAATGGAGTTTGAATTTGCAACTCAATTGCAATATACTCCTTTTAAATGGAATGCTCAACACATCAGTACCTTGAACATCACCATTACAATCTTATTCATGTGATTGTGCATTGTACATTATGTTGATCCTATGATTGTCATGTTGCTGATAGAAGTGGAGATGGAACCCGAAGCCACCCCCCTTCGTTGAAGACATCGTAACGAACCTCGTCAGTAAGGCAAGCAAACCCCATTGATCATGTCTATAAAATCCCAATTCCCTCTCAGTCTCTCTTATGCATGTTTAGGAGATCACCGTGTGTCGATTCTACCGCATAGTTGAACCCATATGCGATGCATGACCTATCATCTTGTCACAGAGTAAGCAAACCACAATCCTAGCTGACATAGGAGTTGATTGTTATCATGTGGCCACTGCGACTGTTAATGCTTATTCCATTCTTAGTGGTACAATGAGGTTACTTTTGATGTGAGTCAGGATGATAGTGAACATGGTGTTGATGAAAGTGAAACTGTGTTGGTGAATCCACCCTAATACAAGGTGAACGATGAGAGGCTGTGTAGGAGTACACAGTGGGTTGTCTCGTTCAACACCGCCTTAAGCACCGATTTCTTGTATGGTAATCCAAGACAAAGAGTACAACCACACATTGGGCTCACTGACCCCTCTCGGCCTAGTACCTTGATCCGTGTCGACGTCCAGGAGTCACATTAGTTCGGGCTTTCCATTTGACATGTGCATAGAAAAAGAACGAAGGAAATGGTTGCATCATATAGATATGTGGGTGCACCTGTGAGGCAGGAAAACCATCTACCAGAGGTGGCGTCTCGGTCACTTACATTGTTTGAGTCCGTTTAGTTGATCCGGCCGGGAACTTGAGCGGAGGCAAACTCAGATAGTCGACTCCTGGAATAGACCGGTTGTGAACGCAGTGTCGTGGTGAACATCCTCGCTGTCACCTCTTGAACGGTGGCGAGACCTGGCGATAACCGATGGTCATGTGTGTGTAGCTTACACCCTTGCAAGGTTAACAAAACTATTCGAATAGCCGCGTCCGCGGTTAAGGACTACTTGGAACCTGTACCTGATTATTAGACAACTTGAATGGATACTTCTAAAACTCGCAAGATAAGTGTGAGTGCTATGGTGTGGTTCCTCGTGGGGAAGTCGAGGAAGTAACCATAGTGGTGTATTGGTTGGAGATGTAGTGGACTCGTGTACGCTTCTTACCTCAAAGTCTGGTAATCGTAGTTTAGAACTAGCCAAGTCAAAGCTCGCACTTCTGCATGATGAAACCCCACCTCCCTTTACCTTGATACTTGAGCATGAGTAGTTTAGTTCTGATGTTAGTCTTGCTGAGTATGACTTTGTACTCACGTTTTCTTATTCTATGTTTTAGCTGAGAACCTGGACCCCGATGGAGTCACCGACCTGAAGCTCGACGTTGACTAAGTTAGCATAGTCCCAGACAGCAATCTGGTCCCTCGTGGAAAGGCATGTATGTTTACAAGGCTTCTCTAAGCCATTTGTTAAACTTGTCTGTACTCAGACCTAATTTGCTTCCGTTGTATGATGTAATGTGATCACAGACATGTGATCTTTGTATGCTCTATGTGTATATCAATAAAGAGTACTTAGTAGAGTTATGTGATGATACCTGCTGTTCATACTAGGCATCTGTGCTGCGTGTATGTTTATAACATGCATGTCTTAGTATGGGTTTTCGAGACCTTAGTTGTGATCTGGCTGGCGGTCTTCTATACATCAAGTGGCCCTTAGATGTGCGCAGCTTGGGGCATCGCGATGCGATTGCTCGTGACTCTGTCACGTGCACACTTTGTAGTATGATCGAGCCTGCCCTAGACCCCGACTAAGTGATCGGGCTGGAGTAAGTCTATGTAAGAGTTAGGATTCAATCGATAACATGGTTGAGGCGACTTGTCTATGAGTATGGGATTCACCACCCATAAGCATCTAGACTTGTGAGTAGACGATGAGGACCTATCTATAATGATCATCCGGCCTGAATGGGATGCCCCTCACGTTCGATGCTTACCGAGAACGTTCTGTTCTTGGCCTTGTCTGCTTAGACAAGTGGGTACAGTTCTCGGCTCTCCATGTGATTGTATCGTCACTGGGATTACATACGCTAACCCCGAGTCCCGACACCCTAGGACTAGAGATGGTGCCGTGAGTGAAGTGTCGTGGCAGCATCATCGCCGGTACTCACTTGAAGGGTCCATCCCCAGGCGGTAACTGATGAGGAATGTGTGTAGCAGTACACCCCTGCAGGGTTAATGAACTATTCGAATAGCCGTGTCCACGGTTATGGACTACTTGGAGACCTTTACTTGATCATAGACAACTTGAACCGTTACTTTAAAACTTGCCAAGCTAAGTGTGAGTGCTTTGGCGTGTTTTCCTCGTGGGGAAGTCGAGGAAGTATCCATAGTGGTGTATTGGTAGGAGACTTGTTACTTGGACTCGTGTATGCTCCTTACCTCTTTCTGGTATTCGTAGTACAGGACTAGCCAAGTCAAAGCTGGCAGTTCTGCAATGAAACCCCACCTCCCTTTGCCTTGATACATGTGCATGAGTAGTATAGTTCCTATGTAAGTCTTGCTAAGTACGTCTTTGTACTCACGTTCGCTTATTCTATGTTTTAGAAACGAGACCACTGATCCTAATGGTGGCCTCTACCTCGAGCTCGATGTGGACCAGGTCGTATAGTTCCAGACAGCAGTCTGTGCCCTTTGGAGGGTCGTTGTATTTTCTTTCAGGCTTCTTAAGCCATTTGTTAACCTTGTCTTTACTAAGACATAATTTGCTTCCGTTGATGCTTGATGTAATGTTGGATCACATCCATGTGATCTCTACTTGTAATACAACTACTATGTCTGCTCTATTTAGCAGAAGTTATAAAGACTGAGTTTGTAGAGTTCATGTTGTGGTTACCATCTTTTTATACTAGACATGTGTGCTGCATGTATGTTTATAACATGCATGTCTTAGTATGGGTTTTCGTGACCTTAGTTGTGATCTGGCTGGCGGTCTTTTATACACCAAGTGGCCCTTAGATGTGCGCAGCTTGGGGCATCGCGATGCGATTGCTCGTGACTCTGTCACGTGCACACTTTGTTGTATGATCGAGCCCGCCCTAGACCCCGACTAAGTGATCGGGCTGGAGTAAGTCTATGTAAGGGTTATGATTCAATCGATAACATGGTTGAGGCGACTTGTCTATGAGTATGGGATTCACCAACCATAAGCATTTAGACTGGTGTGCGGACGATGAGGACCCATCTCAGTTGGTCATCCGGCCTGGGTGGGATGCCCCTCACGTACGATACTTTCCGAGAATGTTCTGTGCTTGGCCTTGTCTGCTTAGGAAAGTGGGTACGGCTCTCGGCTCTCTATGTGATTGCATTGTGACCGGAATTACATACGCTAACCCCGGGTCCTGACAGACTTGGTATCAGAGCAGGACTGTCTGTAGGATTATCAAACCCTTGGACGATGTCGAGTCTAGCATTCTATAGTTATATAGTTACATTGGGTATAAGGGAACAACATAAGACTTCTTTTTTCTCCTTACCCTCATCGATCTGATTTCTGAGTCATCCTCATCTTATTCTACGGGAAGATAGGACTAGGCTCATATATGTCTTTACTAGGAAATCTCGCTGATTGCTTCTTTGTAGCTGTAGGAGTGTTGTGGTCTTTCTGAGCCATCATTCCATAGTGTTTCTGTGGAAGTGATGTCCGTCATCCTGTAGGTTGTCTCAAATTCCATCCCGGTGCAGCCATTATGCTGTCCGTGTGTGACTTAGATGCTCTTGCATTATAGTCTTGTTATTTTAGCATAGAATTCTGTCCTAAATCCTATTCTGATTATTGATTCTTATCACACAGAATGTCAGGTGAAAATCAAGGTCTTGATCCCAGTTCCGACAACAGAGATGATGAAGATCCTCCACCACCGCCTTCTGCGGAGGAAATCATGATGGAGGCTGAACAAAATCGTCGTGATCAGACACGTCTTCTCGAGCGTATTGAGCAGAACACTTCTCGTTAGCATCATAGTGTTGTTACCATCCAGGACTTCATTCTCCTCAACCCGTCAGTATTCCCCTGTTCTTCTGAGCCCCTTGATGCCGATGATTGGCTTCGTTCCCTCGAGCGTAAGCTTGAGACAGCCCATGTTTCTCCCGGTGATCGTGTGCTATTCGCGGCATACTTTCTGGAAGGTGCTGCTCTTCAATGGTGGGAGAACTTCTTAGCAATAGTTCTGTGATGAATTCCGAGGATATCATATTCCGGATCAGCTGATGGAGCGCAAGAGAGAACAATTTTGCTATATGACCCAAGGAAAGATGGTTGTTCATGAGTATCGGACTGAGTTCACTCTTCTAGCACGTTATGCCCAAGAAGAAGTATCCACCGATGCCAAGAAACAGGCAAGGTTCCGCAAGGGACTTAGCCCCGTCCTTCGTCATGACCTGAATATTCACGAGTTCGTCAACTTCAGAGACTTGGTCGACAAATCCTTCAAGGCCGAGTATGGAAATGAGTTGTATGAAGAGTCTCGTAAGCGTGATAGTGAGTTTGCACAATATTATGGCCCAGTTTCTCAGAAACGCTGTGTTTGGATTCCCTTCAATGACTCAGTCATGCTGTAAGTGCTTCTAGACCATCAACCACCATATATTGTCCAGCTCAACCCAATCTTCCTTGGAATTTTGTTGGAAAGCAAGTGCTCATGTTCCTTTCATTCCACGTGGTGTTTGTTTCCAATGTGGACAATCAGGCCACAATGTTCGAGAGTGTCCCCAAAATCATGTAGCCACCACCCCTAAACCAAAGCAAGCCTTTTGTCGTGGTAAGACACTAGCCAAAACTTCCAATGTCAAGCCTCCTGCCTATGAATATGGTTATGTGAATCAAGTATCCATTCTGGATTCCCACAAGTCAACCGATGTTGTACTCGGAAACCTTCCTATCAATTCCACCCCAGCTTCGGTTCTTTTTGACCCAGGAGCATCTCACTCATTCATATCCCAGGATTTTGCACTGTCACATGACATCTCTTTTTCGATGTTATCCAACCCCTTAGTTGTGCAAGCCCCTGGATCCAGATGGCACACCACCATGGTGAGTCATGAAAATTAAATTGCAATTGAGGGTTTAGTATTCCTTGCCTCACTTATAGCCCTCAAGTCTTCAGACATTGATGTGATCTTAGGTATGGATTGGTTATCAAGACAGAGTGTTGTCCTTGATTGTAAAGCTAAGTCAGTTAAACTAACCCATCCTTCAGGCCAGACAATCAAGTACACCTCACCAAGCTCTAAAACCCAGGTGCATTCTTTGAATGTGCTCCCTCTTCCAGACCTTGAAGATATTCCGGTGGTTCGTGACTTTCTGGATGTCTTTCCATAAGAGCTGACAGGCATACCACCTGACAGATCTTTAGAGTTTGTGGTAGATCTTATCCCAGGAACCGCCCCAATATCCAGACGCCCATATAAAATGGCCCCACGTGAGTTAGCTGAGCTCAAAATCCAACTTGAAGCTTCGTTGGCAAAAGGCTTCATTCGCCCTAGCTCATCGCCATGGGGTTGCCCCGTTCTGTTCGTAACGAAGAAAGATGGAACAAAAAGGATGTGCGTAGACTATCGCCCGCTAAATCTAGCGAAGGTAAAGAACAAGTACCCACTTCCTAGGATCACTGATCTTTATGATCAACTTGATGGATCCTCTGTCTTCTCCAAGATGGATTTAAGATTAGGCTATCATCAAATCAAACTCAGAAACGAGGACATTCCCAAAACGGCTTTCACTACTCGTTATAGTCTTTATGAGTACACCGTTATGTCCTTCGGTTTAACCAATGCCCCCGCCACATTCTCGCGCTTGATGAATTTGATCTTAATTGAGTATCTAGATAAATTTGTTGTAGTTTATCTTGATGACATTCTCATCTACTCGAAGAAAGAAGAAGAGCACGCAGAACATCTTAGGTTGGTATTGATGAAACTTCGAGAGCATCGACTTTATGCCAAATTCTCAAAGTGTGAATTCTGGCTACCAGAAGTGTCCTACTTAGGCCACGTGATTTCTGCCAAAGGAATTGCTGTCAATCCCGAGAGAGTTCAGGCCATCCTTGACTGGAATCCACCTGAATCGGTTAACCAAGTTAGGAGTTTTCTTGGCTTAGCAAGCTATTGCCGCCGCTTCGTTGAGAACTTCTCCAAAGTTTCAAAGATTCTAACTGAACTCCTCAAGAAAGATAAGAAATTCCAATGGACTCCCAAGTGCGAGGAAATCTTTCAAGAGCTAAAAAGAATATTGACTTCTACACCCGTACTTGCGCCTCCAGACACCAAAAAGGATTTCAAGATCTTTTGTGACGCCTCACGGCAAGGGTGAGGATGCATACCTATGCAAGATAGACATGTGGTAGCTTATGCTTCACACCAGTTGCGTCCACATGAAGAGAACTATCCTACCCATGATCTTGAACTCGCTGCTGTAGTTCATGCCCTGACAACTTGGCGACATTACCTCCTTGGTAATCGTTGTGAGATCTATTCCGACCACCAAAGCCTCAAATCCATATTCACCCAGCCAGATCTTAATCTCAGGCAAAGACGCTGGATTGAGTTGATAAAAGATTCTGACTTAGGAATTTCTTACACCCCAGGCAAAGCCAATCTCATGGATGATGCACTAAGTCGTAAGTCGTATTGTAACAACCTCATGTTACAACAGTATCAACCACTTCTCTATGAGGAACTACGAAAGCTTAATCTTGAGATTGTTCCTTATGGATTCCTTTCCACCTTAGTAGTGAAACCAACTCTTGAGGATCGAATCAAAGATGCACAGGAACGTGCTCGAGGTATCCGACACATCAAAGCAAACATTACTAGCGGTAAGGCTAAATGTTTTACCCTAGACGATGAAGGTGTTGTATACTTTGAGAACAGGATAGTAGTACTGAAGAATAAGAACCATAGACAGCTGATCCTTAAATAAGCCCATGAATCTCCCCTCTCGATTCATCCCGGTGGTACAAAATTGTATCAAGATCTACGCCAGAGATTTTGGTGGACTAGGATGAAGAGAGAAATTTCTCAGTTCATTGCTGAATGTGATGTTTATCGTCGCGTTAAGGAAGAACATCAAAGACCTGCTGGTACTTTTAGACCTTCGCCTATCCCCGAGTGGAAATGGGACAAATTCGGTATGGACTTCATCACCGGCTTTCCAAAAACCAAGAAAGGAAATGATGCCATCTTCGTTGTCATTGATCGACTTTCCAAAGTTGCTCACTTCTTTCCCGTTCGCGAGTCTATAACTGCTAGCCAGTTAGCGGACTTGTATGTCTCCCGAATCGTGTCACTTCATGGTGTTCCTTTGGAAATCAATTCAGACCGTGGTAGTCTTTTCACTTCTCGATTTTGGGAAACTTTCCAGAATGCTATGGGAACCCACCTCTCCTTTAGCACCTCTTATCACCCGCAGTCAAGTGGTCAAGTAGAAAGGGTCAATCAAATTCTCGAAGACATGCTCAGAGCTTGTGTTATCTCTTTCGGAAATAAATGGGAGAATTCTCTTCCTTTTGCCGAATTTGTTTATAACAATAGCTTCCAATCTAGCTTGGGCATGGCTCCTTTTGAATTTCTCTATGGACGGAAATGTCGAACACCCCTAAACTGGTCAGAAACCGGTGAAAGACAATTCTTTGGACCGGATATGATTCAGGATGCAGAAGAGCAGGTTCGCATTGTTCGTGAGAGATTGAAAACAACACAGTCTCGTCAGAAAAGTTATTATGATCGTCATCATAGGGAAGAAAGATATAATCTGGATGAGAAGGCTTACCTTTGGGTTACTCCTCTGAACGGTACCCATCGCTTCGGTATCAAAGGCAAGTCGGCTCCACGTTACATCGGTCCCTTTCGCATTCTCGCCAAACGTGGAGAAGTTGCTAGCAATTGGAACTACCCCCTCACCTCTCCTAGGTTCATGATGTCTTCCAGGTCTCACAACTCAGGCGTTGCTTCCAGGACCCCATCCGCGAAGTAGACCACGAAACGCTTGATCTCCAAGATAATCTTTCATATCGAGAGTACCCTGTTCGTATTCTTGATGAAGCCGAGCGTAGCACTAGACGTCAGAAGATCAGATTCCTCAAAGTGCAGTGGTCACATCATTCAGAGAAGGAAGCCACCTAGGAACGAGAGGATCGTCTACGAGCTGAGTACCCCACCCTCTTCCCGACGACTTCTGAATCTCGGGACGAGATTCTTTCGAGTGGGGGCAAGTTGTCAGAACCCTAATTTAGGTTTGTGTTTTTCCTAGCTAGCATTTTTGCATCATGAAAATTTTTGCAAAAGAAAAAGAAATGGGGAAAAGAAAAGCCCCAAAGCATTTTAAATAAAAAGGCCAGAAATAAATATTTTTCCAAAATTCTTTTGGATATGTTGAAAAATCCTAAAAATGAGTGTGATCATTTTAACAGTGATTTGGGATTAATCCCATGCTCATAGATTTTTCAAAAATCCAAATAGTAGCTTGGAAATTAAATCAAATGCCTATTTGAATTGAAATTCAAATAATTTGAATTTCAAAAATTCCCAAAACTTGGGATTGACTAATACTAAGTCACCTAGGTTTTATAAAAATAATTGGGGGTTTTTATAAAATTCCCTAGTATTTATTTTTAGGGCAAACAAATTAAATAGAAAACAAATAAAAGAAAAACAAAAGAAAAAAAGGGAAAAAGCCCACCTTACCTGGCCCAGCCTCGCTAGAAGCCGGCCCAGCCCACTAGGGGCAGGGTCGTCTTCTACTCGTGGCCAGGCAGGCAGCTCGCCGCCGTGGTGAGCATGCCGTCGACCAGGCCACGTCCTGCTTCCCCTGCCTCCTTATCCTCGCCGCTAGACACCTGGGGACTCCCGGGTTCTTCTCCCCCTCTCTCTGGTTCGCTCTCTCCTCTTCCTCTCCGTTCTCGCGCAACCCCGAGACCCCGCCGGACCGCGCCGCCGTGCTCAGCGTGTCCACCGGCCTCGTCTCGCCGCCGCACCTTGTTCAGGAGATGTCACGACGCCATCTTCGTCAAGCCGCGCCGTCAATTCCAGCCGGGCCACTCCGTAGACGCCGCTCGCCTGGCCACTTCCCCGCCGGCCGCCGACGACCTCAAGGTCGAATTCGCCGTCGTCTCTACCTCTCCGGCCTCCCCGAGCTCGTCGTCGTCTTCCACATGAGCTCCCGCTCGTTTTCCCCCTCCTAGCTCCCCTCCTCGTGCTCCCTGTCGCCGTTCTCCATGTGCAGAGGCCACGGACGCAGCCGGGCTTGACCCCTCCGTCGCTCCCGTACCCGTCTTGGTGCACAGATGGCACCAATGGGTGCGGGTGGACCAGGGCTACTCCCCAGTACCCCTTGCCCCCTCTCCCGTGCCCTCGAGCCAACTCCGGCGAGGTCTCCGACCAGCCGCCGGCCAGCGCGAGCTTAACCCACCTCCCCTCTCTCTCTGAATAGTGGGCCCAAGGCCATTAACCCTAATGACCTAGCTAACTAACCCCCTGACCCACTGACTTGTGGGGCCAGGCCCCATAAACTAATTACAGTAGTTAGTTAACTCTCTGGTTAACCCAGAGAGGCTGACAAGAGGGCCCCACTGACAGGGTTGACTGGTCAGCCCCCTAACTTCATGCTGATGCCAGCATGACGCAGTAAATCTTAAATTAATTATTTTTAATCCAGAAATTCCAGAAAATATCCAAAACTTTGAATTTGAATAACTTTTAAACCGTAACTCGGATTGAAATTTTTTTTATATGAAAAATGATCAGAAGAAAATTCTCTATCGAAATAAAAAACTTTCAACCATGTTTGAAATGATTACCATGATGGATCAGTAGCATTTTTCTATTTGGTACATTTGGTTATCAAATAAATTGCAAATGCTATTCTCAATTGAACCATTGCAATACAATACACCTCAAATGGACTTAAGAAGCACAACACAACCATGATCAACTTCATATCATGCCATATTGTTTGTGCATTACAATATATTGAATGTGCTTTACTTCCAGTGCTTCGGTGATTTCTTCTTCTCGGTAGAGTTGATCTCGGAGACGAGTTCAACCTCACGTCAGAAGTACAGTACCTCGGCATCGTCAGCAAGGAAAGCATCCCCTCTTTGATCATGTCGATAAAATCCCAGTTCCCTTTCATTCTCGCAAATGCATGTTTAGGATATCACCATGATACGTTCTACCGCTAGTTGAACCCATTCCTTTGCATGACCTATGTGGGCACCCCGGACTATATGTCCAAAGCGGCCAGCTGTGCATACCGTCATGCTCCCATGATCAGTGTCGCATGACGCACAACTCGACAATGGATATCACAGTCACAAGTTCATACAGTACCGAATACAAAGTCATACATAAACATAGTCTTACACGGCCTCATCGGGCTCAAATGGCAGCGGAATAAGCAAAAGCAAGATAGATAGCAGCATCACAATCCACAGGCAAAGCTCAGAGCGTAGCACATCCTAGTACTCGTCAGTCGCGTCATCGTCAAATACCTGCTCCTCCAAGCCTGGCCGATTGAATAACCAGGGACAAAGCCGTGAGTACATACAAAGTACTCGCAAACCACCTAAAGAAAGGAACAAAGATTTTTGTACAAGAAAATAATGGGATGGCTATATGGTGGGGTTTAACATGGGGGAACCTAACTACTCAGTATTAGTTAAGTTAGCAATATCTTACTCTTGAAAAATTTTTAATCCCACAATTTATATTTGATTAAATCATATCCAAACCTTTTCATAATACCAACATCATCATCGTGAACCATAATCTCAGAACTAGAATTTCTCATCTATTCCCCACAAAGTGTGGCCTCACTAGCTGTCCATGACCGTGGACTCCGGCTACTCGAATAGTTTTTACTCTGCAGAGGTTGTACACTTTACCCACAACATTCGATACATCCGCCGGGAGTTCCCACGGTTCGTCATACCTCAGTATGCGGTTTTCGGATAATCGACCGTAGTCTTCCCCTTTCCTACCCTAGTACAGGTGATCTACCCGATGCCCACATCCTGAACTGTCCGCGTGCAAGGTCATCCTCCTCGTGGACGCAAGCCTTCACCGTAGTAGAGGTGCGGCAAAGTTCCGTACCGACACGGATATAGTCCAGCGTATTACACCCCCGACGCATCGGAAGGATTCCGGCTTCTGGGTACCATCCTGTACCTCACTCATGTAGTTATGAGATCCCCGTACTAAGATAAGCAAGTTTCCAACTAGCCCTGTCCCATACCAGAGTATTGTGGTTGTACTGCAATACTAGATTTTGGCGGCACTTATAGAGAGTCCCTCTAGACTTTGAATATGTTCAACGATGTTTCCAACAACCACAACCTTGGCCATCACATCTTCTTAGATGTATGCCAATACATTAGGGGGAAGCAAGATTAAACAAATTATTATGTTGTCACTAGTTCATTAGCAAGGCTTGTAATAGTACCAAGATTATCGGTGTCTAGTTTATTTCTCCCAAATAGGTAGGCTTACAAGGTATGTGGGGTTCACCTAATAAACTAGTACAAATCCCAACCCAAAAAAAAAATGATATAACAAGATCATGATATATAATATGGTACAAAGGAAGTAAAAATGTAGGACAAGGTTAAGTTTTTGAAGATGGCTTGCCTTCCTCGGCGATGTCTCCCGGTACGGATTCTTCGGCTTGGAAGGAGTCTTCACCTGCAACGTCAGGCGTCTCGTCTACACGTTGCGGAAAAATAATACTCATTACAATCACTTTAATTCCAAGCAACACTCAACTAACATAACAATCACTTGGCACCCAATCAATCAACAAATGAGGCATACCAATCAAACATACTAGTGAGTAAAAATTTTAGTGGTGATGTAACAAGTTCATAGGGCTAAGCAAAAATTTATGCCATACACCACAAGGGATTTTACACAAGTTACTTTTGTATAACTTTAGATCATGCTTAAATTTATTTCAATAACAACCATAATTTTCCAAACACAAGCATAATAAATTTTTAACCTATTTGATTGATTAACAAAGAATAAACTAAAATTCATCCTAACATGGAATGCTAGCAATAATAGTAATATGATCATTAATTTTATTTAAACAATCAACAATTCTAAACATACAGAAAAATAAAGTATAATCATAGGAGTATAAACAAGTCAACAACACATTTTTAGAGTCAACAAGGATTTAACTAAAACTATTCTTAGCTGCTAAAAAGCACAATAAACTAATAAAAACTAAAGAAATTATTTTGGCACTGCACAAAAATTATTCTAAACATGCAGAATTATAGATATTAATTTTATGCACACAACAAAATTTATTTCACTGAATTTGGAGTTGTATTTATTTTTCTATAAGTAAAACAGTGTTACAGATTAAAAGAAAAAGAAAAAAAAGAACAGCAGGCCGGCCCGGCTATCAGGCGCCCACGGCGCTCCCTTCATTTTTTTTTAAAACGGGCCGAGCCCAGCACTGCGCAGCGGTGGGGTTTTTTTTTTCTAATAAAAAATCGAAGGGGTATGGGTGCTTGGGGCGGCTCCTCTGGTCCCTCGCCGGCGGCTCCGGCGTGAGGCAGAGAGGCGGCGCTCCGGCCTCCCCTCCTCCTCCTCTTCTGGCTTCTCTCCTCCTCCTCTTCTCCAACTCCATCTCCTCTTCTTCCTTCTCTACTCGGGCTGGCAAGGCGGGCGGGAGCGGTGGTGTGGCTGGGTTGTGTGTGGCGAGTGGGGAGAGGAGAGCCGGGGTGGCCTCCTTTTATAGCCGAGAGGAGCGGGGCTGCAACGGGAGGGAGAGCCATGGGGCGATCCGTGGCCTCGGGCGCCATTGGAGAAGGTGGGCGGTGGGAGAGCTCGTGGGAGTGCTCTGGTGGGTCGTTCCACCGTGGGAGCTCGCCGGTCACATCAAGGGCTTGGGTTGGGGGTAGGAATCGAGCTGGCAAGCAACGGGGGCGATCCTCGGGGTCGTCTTCGGTTGGGCAATGGGGAGCGAGGGTGTCAGTGGCTCGGGGTGGGGTGAAGAGAGACGAGAGAGAGAGGGATTACGAGAGGGAGAGAGACTCTCTCTGCGTGGGGAGAGGGAGAGAGAGATCGTGAGAGAGATAGGGGGAAGTTAGAGGGAGAGAGATTAAGGGGGGGTAGTTAGGATAGTTTCTTTTTTTTCTCTCTCTCTTCTTTTTTTTTTAGCACCAAACACCCATTTATTTAAGAGATAAAAAAATAATAAAAAAAATACAAAACTCTTTTATTATTGGTATTATTGTTATTGTTGTTATTATTATTAGGTTAGATATAAAGATCATGCATGCATTTCCTTATGATTTTATGTAGTTAGGAATTTTTATTGATAAACATTTTAGTTATTAGCAAACAACCAAAAAGGTTGATGCCAAAGGATTTTTGTGGTGGCTAAAATTTTTGGTATTATTACTCTATAGAAAATTTACTAGGTGTTAGCACCAAGGGTTTTTTTTTTAAAATTTTTTTACAAGTTACCATTTTTAAGATAATCTCAAGACGAGTTGCATGCATGGTAGACATTAGGCACATGCAACACAAAATGATCATCATCATAAGTGCATCACCAAGCAACAACATGACTAACCCTAAGCACTCAAGTTCAAGCATTGAAACACAACCTAAGATTTCATGCAAGGTTTTTGTTGGCTCTAATTTTTGGTTAACTAGATTAACAAGAAGGGTAAAAATTGGGATGTGACAGACCTTCCCCCCTTAAAAGAATCTCGTCCCCGAGATTCACAAGCTAGTGAAGAGATGCGGAAACTCGCGCTTGAGGTAGTCATCCCGTTCCAAGGTGGCTTCCTCCTCAGTGTGGTTGGTCCACGGGACCTTGTGGAACTTGATCGCGTGTTTTCGGGTGACTCGGGTGGCTTCTTCCAGGATACGAAGGGGTGTCTCGCGGTATGTGAGATCCTGGTTGATATCCACCGTGCGGTGATCGATGTTTTTGAAAACATCGGGCTTGTCCGGCACCTCCAGACACTTCCGGAGCTGCGAGACGTGGAAGACGTCGTGCACATCGGATAGTTCTGCTGGCAGTCTCAACTGATAGGCAACTTGACCTCGTCTGGCTATCACCTCAAATGGTCCAATGTATCGTGGTGCTAACTTCCCCTTCACATGGAATCGCTGCATTCCCTTCAATGGGGTGACTCGGAGATACACAAAGTCTCCAACTGCAAAAGTCACCTCTCGACGCTTGGGGTCGGCATAGCTCTTCTGACGGGACTGAGCGGTCTTGAGGCGCTCACGAATCAACTGAACCTGTTCCTCAGCTTCCTTCAAAACATCGGGTCCAAAGATCTTCCCTTCCCCAGTCTGAGACCAGTTTAGGGGCGTGCGGCACTTCCGTCCATACAATGCTTCAAAGGGGGCCATCTGCAGACTCGACTGATAGCTGTTGTTGTAGGAGAATTCTGCATACGGCAAGCAATCCTCCCACTTGGAACCATATGCTAGAGCACATGCGCGGAGCATATCCTCTAATATCTGGTTCACTCGCTCGGTCTGGTCTCCAGTCTGTGGGTGATAGGCTGTGCTGAAAGTGAGCTTAGTGCCGAGTGCCTCCTGGACTTGCTTCCAGAATCTCGAGGTAAACTGGGTGCCTCGGTCAGACACAATCTCCTTCGGAACTCCATGCAGACAGACGATCCTTGACATGTACAAGTCTGCCAGCTGGTCTCCTCGATAGGTGGTTCGCACTGGAATAAAGTGTGCTAGCTTGGTGAGTCGGTCGACGATGACCCAGATAGAGTCATGACCCTTGCTCGACCTCGGTAGTCCTGTGATGAAGTCCATGCCTATCTGTTCCCACTTCCATTCAGGAACTCGGAGTGGTTGCAGCAATCCTGCAGGTCTCTGATGTTCTGCCTTCACCCTTTGGCAGATGTCGCACTTGGCAACATACAAGGCAATCTCACGCTTCATACCGTGCCACCAAAACAAGTCCTTCAAGTCTTGATACAACTTAGTCCCTCCGGGGTGGATGGAGTAAGGTGTATCGTGAGCTTCCTTCAGGATAGTGAGCTTCAACTCCTTTACATCAGGCACACACAATCGGCCACCAAACCAAAGAACTCCTTCATCATCCGTCGTGAACTTCGGGGCCTTGTCGAGGGGCATCTTCTTCTTGATTCCCTTGATACTGTCGTGTCCCTTCTGTGCCTCCTTGATCTGGTCAAATAGAGTCGGAGTCAGCTCGAGGTGAGCCAGAAAACCGGGTGTAACAAGTTCCAAACCCAGCTTCTCGAACTGCTCGTGCAGAGCTGGCTGCGTCTCTCTGATTATTGCATTAAGTGTGCACGGCTTGCGGCTGAGGGCATCTTCTACCACGTTGGCCTTACCAGGGTGGTAATGGATTTCGAGATCATAGTCTTTGATCAGCTCGATCCACCTCCTCTGCCTCATGTTCAACTCCTTCTGTGAGAAAATGTACTTCAGGCTCTTATGGTCTGTGTATATGTCGCAACGGTGACCCATCAGGTAATGTCTCCACCTTTTGAGAGCAAGCACAACTGCGGCTAGCTCCAAATCATGGGTGGGGTAGTTCAACTCGTGCGGCTTCAACTGTCGAGACAGGTACTCAATCACCTTGCCCACTTGCATAAGGACACAACCCAAACCAATCTTTGATGCATCACAGTACATATCAAAGCTCTTGGTCTGGTCAGGCATAGTCAACACTGGGGCAGATACCAATCTCCTCTTCAACTCCTGGAAACTAGCTTCACACTTTTCTGTCCACACAAACTTCTGGTCCTTCTTCAACAACTGGGTCATGGGACGGGCAATGCTGGAGAAACCTTCCACGAACTTGCGGTAGTATCCCGCTAGTCCGAGGAATCCTCTCACTTCGGTCTGAGTTGTCGGAGCTGTCCAGTCCATGACAGACTGAATCTTGGCGGGGTCGACGGATATTCCTCCTTCTGACAATACATGTCCCAAAAATCCAACTTCCTTGAGCCAGAACTCGCACTTGCTGAACTTGGCGTACAGCTGGTGCTCTCGCAATGTCTCAAGGACTAAGCGTAGATGCTCGGCATGCTCTTCCTCCGTCTTGGAATATATCAGGATATCATCAATGAACACCACTACAAACTTGTCAAGGTACTTCATGAAGATCTTGTTCATGAGATTCATGAAATAGGCCGGGGCATTGGTAAGTCCGAAGGACATCACAGTGTACTCGAACAAACCATAGCGGGTCATGAAGGCGGTCTTGGGGATGTCCGACTCACGGACCTTCAGCTGGTGGTATCCGGTCCTCAGATCGATCTTGGAGAAGACTCGGGCTCCGTTCAACTGGTCGAACAGATCCTCGATCTTGGGGAGCGGATACTTGTTCTTGATGGTTACTTCATTCAGCTTACGGTAGTCCACACACATGCGTATGGTGCCGTCTCTCTTGTCCACGAAGAGAACTGGCGAACCCCAGGGTGAAGCACTGGGTCGAATCAGTCCCTTCTGGAGCATGTCATTCAGCTGCTTCTTCAATTCAACCAGCTCTTCGGCATTCATCCGGTAGGGTCTCTGTGCTATTGGGGCTGTGCCAGGCACTAACTCGATGATAAACTCGATATCCCGATCAGGCGGCATACCGGGTAATTCCTCCGGAAAGACATCCGGGAATTCACATACCACCTTCACTTCTTCAAGGGATGGCACCGAGACACTCTGATGACAGCAGGCTCGGGTCTTGTCGGTCAGGTCTGAGTACTCTATCCTACGTCCTTCAGCACTGGTGAGGGTGACTGTCCTCTCTGCGCAATCTATCCGACCTCGGTACCTGGACAACCAGTTCATGCCAAGTATCATCTCTATCCCTTATGTTCCCAGCACAATCAATTCTGCCGGAAACATGACTCCTTGGATCTCTACGGGCACACCATAACATGTGCGAAATGCCTTGACTCTAGACCCTGGAATTTGCACGCTCATGGACCTCCTCATAGGCTCGGACCTCATCCCACTTCTATTCACAAATGACGTCGTAACAAACGAGTGGGATGCACCAGAATCAAACAATACTTGGGCAGGTACTGAATTAACTGAGAACGTACCCAAGATGACGTCTGCGGCCTCCTGGGCTTCCTCGGCTTGCACATGATTCAGACGTCCCTTCGCGGCGTTAGACGCACCGTGTGGGGCATTGCTGCGGCCGGGGTTCCCCCTAGCTGGCGCTGGTGCATTGGGGCGTGGAGCAGCATTCTTCTTGTTGGGACACTCTGTCGAGTAGTGGCCCTTCTGACCACATCCAAAGCAGATCACTCCAGGGTTGCGGGGAACTCCGCCTGCTGGACGCGGAACTCCAACAGGGCGGGTAGGAGCATTGGGGCGCGGTGCTGGGTAAGGGCTCTTCTAAGGCTGTGGTGCTGGTCTTGGCGGCTGTGTCGGACGCAGTCGGGGGTTGCTGGATCCACCCTGCTGCATCATACGGCGCTTGCGGTTTTCAGCGGCCATCTTGAGTTTTCCCTCCATCATAATAGCAGCATCGGCGAGAGACTCAAGATCAGGGAACTGCATGGCCACTAGAACAACCTGCAACTCATCGTGAAGTCCATCCAAGAAACGGTCCTTCCGCTTCTCCTCGGTGTCCACCTCCTCCGGGGCATACCTCGACAGCTGAGTGAATCGGTGAAGATAACCCACCACAGTCATACCCCCTTGCTTGAGGTGGCGAAACTCATCCTTCATCCGCCTGATCAGTGCGGTGGGGATGTGCGCCTTCTTGAACTTGGCGGAGAATTATGCCCAGGAGAGTACTTGCCCTTCAGGAAGACGGGCACGCACTCCTTCCCACCAGCTCCTAGCGGTGCCGGAGAGGTAGTGGGTGGCATACAGGACCTTCTCGTTGTTGCCAACACCGGCGACAGTAAGGTTTTTCTCCATGGTGCGGAGCCAATCCTCAGCATCCAGAGGCTCCTTCGTCTGCGAGAACACGGGCGGGTTGGTGTTCTGAAAATCTCGGAGCCGAGACCTGGGCTCCTCATTCCCACCAGCTCCTCCGCCTCCTTGATTGGCATTGGTGGCGGCCGGGACTAGCTGCTGGAGTGCAGCCATGTTCGCCTGACGCTCGTCACGAGCAGCCTGGCGCTCCTCCATCAGTTGTCGCAGAAGTTGCTCCATGTTCGGGTCGGGTGGTGGCGGTGGCACATCACCGGATCCACTCGGGTTGCTGCGGGTGTGCCTCGACATCCTGAGGTTATGGCGTAAGATAAGAGGGAATTTAGTCTACAAGGGGGGGGGTAAGTCCCTAACAATTTAGTTATCAAACACAAGCAAGACATACAAGCAATAAACTTGCAACTAGCAAACCAGCACATGGTAGCATAACGATAGCATAAGTCTCATACATAACCAAGTCTTACAGATAACCAACCGCACAATCATCAAACCGAGCCACGACTAAACCCAAAAGTGGCAACTACTCAATGGAACACCTCCTACGCGTCACTCTCCTCCTCATCGTCGATGAAAGCACGATCCTCGGAGTTCGAGACATCCTCCTCCTCCTCGTGGTCCTCGTCAACACTAAGGTAGGCATCATCCTCCTTCCGGATGTCCTTGCCATCATCTAGAGCGGCAATCTCGTCCTCCAAATCCGCGCACTTGCGCTTCAGGCTCCTGGTCCTCTTCCTCAGCATCTCATTACTCCCCTCCAGACGGACGACCTGGCCCTGCAGCTCCTCTATAATCCAGTCCCGGGACTTTAGGTCGATGGGGTTGATGTGGGCGTGACCCCCTGTCTGGAGGTTGTAGTCATGCTTAAACCGGGCTTCATCCAGCTGAGCCTCAGTCAAAGCCAAGTGCTTCTCCATAGCGATCAGGTGATCCCCCATGATCGGGTGAGGAATGCCGGGAGTGGGATCTCCCTCGCCATCGCGCATCCCGTAGTGACGGAACCGCGTGGATGTCAGCTCGTACTGGTGGAACCTCACAATGCGAGCAATCGCCTCCTGACAAGCTCGATGCAGACCCTCCTCCCAAGTACGGGCGTACAGCACAAAAGAGATGGTGTCCGACCGCGGAGTAACCTCCGATCCTCGGAGCGCACATCGCACCACTAGGCGAGCCTCCACATCCGTCCTCCCGGAGATCTCGTAGGCCCAGAACTCTGCAATGGGGCGGTGAACAAGCTGAAGCAGCTCGATCAGATCCTGAGCAAAGAGCGTGTCCCCAGCCTGAGTCAGCTGCAGGTGGTGCACCGGAACTCCAGCCATCTACAATTTTTATAAGTTTAAGTTAGATGACAGGTGTGCAATATTTTAAACAAAACAGTTATAACTGGTTTACTATAGAAGGGGTAAGAGAGGTAAGCATTTTATACTATGCAGATTACCATCTCTTTATTTTAGAAAATAGTTTTTGATTTTCCCCCATCCTATCTATCGTCCATTCTAACTAGGCTGCTACGGTCGGAACAGGGGCTCTGATACCAAGTCTGTGGGCACCCCGAACTATATGTCCGAAGCGGCCAGCTGTGCATACCGTCATGCTCCCATGATCAGTGTCGCATGACGCACAACTCGACAATGGATATCACAGTCACAAGTTCATACAGTACCGAATACAAAGTCATACATAAACATAGTCTTACACGGCCTCATCGGGCTCAAATGGCAGCGGAATAAGCAAAAGCAAGATAGATAGCAGCATCACAATCCACAGGCAAAGCTCAGAGCGTAACACATCCTAGTACTCGTCAGTCGCGTCATCGTCAAATACCTAAAGAAAGGAACAATGATTTTTGTACAAGAAAATAATGGGATGGCTATATGGTGGGGTTTAACATGGGGGAACCTAACTACTCAGTATTAGTGAAGTTAGCAATATCTTACTCTTGACAAATTTTTAATCCCACAATTTATATTTGATTAAATCATGTCCAACCCTTTTCAGAATACCAACATCATCATCGTGAACCATAATCTCAGAACTAGAATTTCTCATCTATTCCCCACAAAGTGTGGCCTCACTAGCTGTCCATGACCGTGGACTCCGGCTACTCGAATGGTTTTTACTCTGCAGAGGTTGTACACTTTACCCACAACATTCGATACATCCGCCGGGAGTTCCCACGGTTCATCATACCTCAGTATGCGGTTTTCGGATAATCGACCGTAGTCTTCCCCTTGCCTACCGTAGTACAGATGATCTACCCGATGCCCACATCCTGAACTGTCCGCGTGCAAGGTCATGCTCCTCGTGGACGCAAGCCTTCACCGTAGTAGAGGTGCGGCAAAGTTCCGTACCAACACTGATATAGTCCAGCGTATTACACCCCCGACGCATCGGCAGGATTCCGGCTTCTGGGTACCATCCTGTACCTCACTCATGTAGTTATGAGATCCCCGTACTAAGATAAGCAAGCTTCCAACTAGCCCTGTCCCATACCAGAGTATTGTGGTTGTACTGCAATACTAGATTTTGGCGGCACTTATAGAGAGTCTCTCTAGACTTTGAATATGTTCAACGATGTTTCCAACAACCACAACCTTGGCCATCACATCTTCTTAGATGTATGCCAATACATTAGGGGGAAGCAAGATTAAACAAATTATTATGTTGTCACTAGTTCATTAGCAAGGCTTGTAATAGTACCAAGATTATCGGTGTCTAGTTTATTTCTCCCAAATAGGTAGGCTTACAAGGTATGTGGGGTTCACCTAATAAACTAGTACAAATCCCAACCCAAAAAAAAATGATATAACAAATCATGATATATAATATGGTACAAAGGAAGTAAAAATGTAGGACAAGGTTAAGTTTTTGAAGATGGCTTGCCTTCCTCGGCGATGTCTCCCGGTACGGATTCTTCGGCTTGGAAGGAGTCTTCACCTGCAACGTCAGGCGTCTCGTCTACACGTTGCGGAAAAATAATACTCATTACAATCACTCTAATTCCAAGCAACACTCAACTAACATAACAATCACTTGGCACCCAATCAATCAACAAATGAGGCATACCAATCAAACATACTAGTGAGTAAAAATTTTAGTGGTGATGTAACAAGTTCATAGGGCTAAGCAAAAATTTATGCCATACACCACAAGGGATTTTACACAAGTTACTTTTGTATAACTTTAGATCATGCTTAAATTTATTTCAATAACAACCATAATTGTCCAAACACAAGCATAATAAATTTTTAACCTATTTGATTGATTAACAAAGAATAAACTAAAATTCATCCTAACATGGAATGCTAGCAATAATAGTAATATGATCATTAATTTTATTTAAACAATCAACAATTCTAAACATACAGAAAAAAAAGTATAATCATAGGAGTATAAACAAGTCAACAACACATTTTTAGAGTCAACAAGGATTTAACTAAAACTATTCTTAGCTGCTAAAAAGCACAATAAACTAATAAAAACTAAAGAAATTATTTTGGCACTGCACAAAAATTATTCTAAACATGCAGAATTATAGATATTAATTTTATGCACACAACAAAATTTATTTCACTGAATTTGGAGTTGTATTTATTTTTCTATAAGTAAAACAGTGTTACAGATTAAAAGAAAAAGAAAAAAAAGAACAGCAGGCCGGCCCGGCTATCAGGCGCCCACGGCGCTCCCTTCATTTTTTTTTAAAACGGGCCGAGCCCAGCACTGCGCAGCGGTGGGGTTTTTTTTTCTAATAAAAAATCGAAGGGGTATGGGTGCTTGGTGCGGCTCCTCTGGTCCCTCGCCGGCGGCTCCGGCGTGAGGCAGAGAGGCGGCGCTCCGGCCTCCCCTCCTCCTCCTCTTCTGGCTTCTCTCCTCCTCCTCTTCTCCAACTCCTTCTCCTCTTCTTCCTTCTCTACTCGGGCTGGCAAGGCGGGCGGGAGCGGTGGTGTGGCTGGGTTGTGTGTGGCGAGTGGGGAGAGGAGAGCCGGGGTGGCCTCCTTTTATAGCCGAGAGGAGCGGGGCTGCAACGGGAGGGAGAGCCATGGGGCGATCCGTGGCCTCGGGCGCCATTGGAGAAGGTGGGCGGTGGGAGAGCTCGTGGGAGTGCTCCGGTGGGTGGTTCCACCCTGGGAGCTCGCCGGTCACATCAAGGGCTTGGGTTGGGGGTAGGAATCGAGCTGGCAAGCGACGGGGGCGATCCTCGGGGTCGTCTTCGGTTGGGCAATGGGGAGCGAGGGTGTTAGTGGCTCGGGGTGGGGTGAAGAGAGACGAGAGAGAGATGGATTACGAGAGGGAGAGAGACTCTCTCTGCGTGGGGAGAGGGAGAGAGAGATCGTGAGAGAGAGAGGGGGAAGTTAGAGGGAGAGAGATTAAGGTGGGGGGGTGGTTAGGATAGTTTTTTTTTTCTCTCTCTCTTCTTTTTTTTAGCACCAAACACCCATTTATTTAAGAGATAAAAAAAATACAAAAAAATACAAAACTCTTTTATTATTGGTATTATTGTTATTGTTGTTATTATTATTAGGTTAGATATAAAGATCATGCATGCATTTCCTTATGATTTTATGTAGTTAGGAATTTTTATTGATAAACATTTTAGTTATTAGCAAACAACCAAAAAGGTTGATGCCAAAGGATTTTTGTGGTGGCTAAAACTTTTGGTATTATTACTCTATAGAAAATTTACTAGGTGTTAGCACCAAGGGTTTTTATTTTTATTTTTTTTACAAGTTACCATTTTTAAGATAATCTCAAGAGGAGTTGCATGCATGGCAGCATTAGGCACATGCAACACAAAATGATCATCATCATAAGTGCATCACCAAGCAACAACATGACTAACCCTAAGCACTCAAGTTCAAGCATTGAAACACAACCTAAGATTTCATGCAAGGTTTTTGTTGGCTCTAATTTTTGGTTAACTAGATTAACAAGAAGGGTAAAAATTGGGATGTGACAACCTATCATTTTGTCACAGTAGTAAGCAAACTACAATCCTAGCAGATGTAGGAGTTGGTTGATATCTTGTGGCCCCTGCAACTGTTACAGCTTATTGCATGCTTAGAGTTGTTACCTGAGGCTACTCTGTTGTGAGTCGGGATGGTAGTGATCATGTGAATGATGGTGGTAACATGTTGGTGAATTTGACCTAAACAAGGTGAACGATGAGAGGATGTGTAGGAGTACAAAGTGGGTTGTCTCGTTGAACACTGCCTTAAGCCCGAGTTCTTGTGTTTTTATCCAAGACTAAGAGTACGACCACACATTGGGCTCACTGACCCCTCTCGGCCTAGTACCTCACCCCGGACCTGTCCAGGAGTCGCAAGTAACTCGCCCTTTAACGATCTCAAGCAGGTGGAACCAAGGTAAGTGGTTGGCGTAGGTTGTGGGCACGTTGAATAAAGTGATCATGATCGAGTTGAGCTTGATGGCGGTCACACAACGTTTGAGTCCGCATCGGAAAAATCGGCCGGAATCCGATCGTGGTCCCAACTCAAATAGGCGACTCCCTAGGACTAGAGATGGTCCCATGAGTGAAGTGTCGTGGCAGCATCCTCGCCGGTACTCACTTGAAGGGTCCATCCCCAGGCGGTAACTGATGAGGCGTGTGTGTAGCAGTACACCCCTGCAGGGTTAATGAACTATTCGAATAGCCGTGTCCGCGGTTATGGACTACTTGGAGACCTTTACTTGATCATAGACAACTTGAACAATTGCTTTAAAACTTGCCAAGCTAAGTGTGAGTGCTATGGCGTGTTTTCCTCGTGGGGAAGTCGAGGAAGTATCCATAGTGGTGTATTGGTTGGAGACTTGTTACTTGGACTCGTGTATGCTCCTTACCTCTTTTTTGTATTCGTAGTACAGGACTAGCCAAGTCAAAGCTGGCACTTCTGCAATGAAACCCCACCTCCCTTTGCCTTGATACATGTGCATGAGTAGTATAGTTCCTTTGTAATTCTTGCTGAGTACGTCTTTGTACTCATGTTTGCTTATTCTATGTTTTAGAGACGAGACCACTGAACCTGATGGTGGCCTCTACCTCGAGCTCGACGTGGACCAGGTCGTATATTTCCAGATAGCAACCTTTGCCCTTTGGAGGGTCGTTGTATTTTCTTTCAGGGTTCTGAAGCCATTTGTTAACCTTGTCTTTACTAAGACATAATTTTCTTCCGTTGATGCTTGATGTAAAGTTGGATCACATCCATGTGATCTCTGCTTGTAATACAACTACTATGTCTGCTCTGTTTAGTAGAAGTTATAAAGACTGAGTTTGTAGAGTTCATGTTGTGATTACCATCTGTTTATACTAGACATGTATGCTGCGTGTATGTTTATAACATGCATGTCTTAGTATGGGTTTTCGTGACCTTAGTTGTGATCTGGCTGGCGGTCTTTTATACACCAAGTGGCCCTGAGATGTGCGCAGCTTGGGGCATCGCGATGCGATTGCTCGTGAACTGTCTGCTCTTTTATATGATCGAGACCGCCCTAGACCCCGACTAAGTGATCGGGCTGGAGTAAGTCTATATAAGGGTTATGATACAATCGATAACATGGTTGAGGCGACTTGTCTATGAGTATGGGATTCACCACCCATAAGCATTTAGACTTGTGTGCGGACGATGAGGACCCATCTCAGTTGATCATCCGGCCTGGATGGGATGGCCCTCACGTACGATGCTTTCCGAGAACGTTATGTGCTTGGCCTTGTCTGCTTAGACAAGTGGGTACGGCTCACGGCTCTCCATGTGATTGCATTGTGACACGAATTACATACGCTAACCCCGGGTCCCGACACTGTTCCCGGCCGGATTCCGGCGAGGCAGAGAGGAACTGGTGACTATGGCCTGTGTGCCTGCGTGGAGGAAGGTGTCGGCTCGGGTTCCCCCATGGTAGTTTTCTCGGAGTGTGGCAGTAGGTGAGGACACGCTCACCAGAATAGTCGCCGGCGTCAGGGTTCTGTGTTTTCTGTCAGGGTGCAGTGGCAGCAATGGAGGTGTCAACTGACTGTTGCCCCCGTATCGTATAGAAAACGACTCGGGGTGGAGTGGCTAGTTAGAGAGGTTTTCACCTGGGAGACCTGGGTTCGAAACCCTGGCTCCCCCCTCTTTTTCTTTTAATTTGATGGGCTGACAGGTGGGCTCCTTATGTCAATGAGGTGTTGCCCAAGTGGGTTGTGGGCTGAGCCCACTGGTGTAGTGGAGAGGGAGGGAACTGGGCCAGATTGCCCGAGACCAGCCAAGCTGGGCCTTTCCCTCCATTTTCCCTTTTTATTTTCTGTTTGAATTTGAATTTTATTTCAAATTCAAATTCCACCTTGGTTTGCATGTTTGAGTGACCCCTGGACAATTTGGGGCATCCCATACATGTTTATGGGGTAGAAATATTCAATGTATTGAATGGTGGCATCGTTTATGTTTTGAGCAACATAAGATTGGATGATATGAGGATTTCCTCATATGTCTGCCACTTGTAAAGTTGATTTTCCAAAAATCCTTATGCCTTGGCCTCTGTGTTGCCATGTCGTCAGTCTGTTATCTTGTTTCCCATTTGAACAGCCTCCAACCTATTGTTATACGGGAGTGGCTTGTCTCCGTTCCTTCTTTTGAAACTTATTCGTTTTCTACCTTTGTCGACACGTTCAGTCTCCGTAATCGGTTGTTTATTTTTCACGATGCATTTCCTATTGTTCACTTGCTAATGTTGATCATACCATGTCATGTTGCCATGTCACTTACACCAAATTCTAAGGCTATGACCAAAGCCATAATAACTTAACAAATGCATATGGAGTTGTTGACGTGTCATCACTACCTTCATTTAAATTTGACTAGCCAGGGTCACACCATGATATAAACTTGAACATGCAACCATGCTTGTGGATCTTGATCCCAATGCTTACGTGTGGTGTTTTTCTTGGCCGGTATCATACGTTAGAGCCTGATATTGCCAAGGAGTCCTATGTAGAGCTGTCCGACACCGAGCCCGAGGACCCTGCTACGTCTTCTTCGTCGACTACTTACCCAGGCAAGGGGGTTTATATATCATTCCTTATAGATTTCAGCTCGCTTTCCTAGCTGTATTTAGAATGGTTGTTTGATCCTACCACCATATACTTGTGCCTCTCAGTTAAACCCAAACAGCCATGCCCCCACATCCTAGAAAAACCTTCTTTGGCTATGTACCTTGCTTGCTTAACCATTGCTTAGTATGTGTAGGCCCTTACCTACTGCTTATACCCATTGCTGCTTGGTGGCATATCATGCTGTTATCAGAAATTGGTTGATATTTATTAATATGATGTTAATCTTATATTTGACGAAGGATGGGGGACCAGGCTATTCCCGCCAGATGTTTTGTTCCATTCGAGTCACCTAGGTCTTGAGTTCCGGGTAATATGTTTGTTGATGAGCGTTCCTAATCGTGTGTGGGATTCTATGGGGTCCCCTTGTCTTACCTACCTAGCTCCGACCAATTCTAGTGGTGGCCCGAGCTGATTTACCATTTGAATCTCGTGTGTGTCTCTGTTTAGCGCTCTAGCAGATTTAAAATAACTCGGGACACCGAGGACAGAGTTCCCTTGTTGGTCCACCCTTGGAAGCTAGGGGGCTCCCACCGTGATGAGTTAGTTACCCCATCCTCGTCCAGATGGTAGAGGCCGATTCGAGAGCGCGGTCGGCTTTTAAGTTGGATGTCGACTAACTAGGGGCCACCCGGAATTGTGCGTTGTTAGTTAGAGGGACTTTGACGTTCCGGAGTTTCAGGCGCCTTCACCAGCCAAGCGGAAACCGGGCGTACATGAGAAGCCTATAATGGGCAGTTGGTACACCTGTACAGGGTTAAATCTTTTTGAAAAGCCATGTCCGCGGTTATGGACGACTTGAGACCTACTCCTTGTTCATAGAATAACATCAATTGAATCATGCTTTAAAGGTTGCCAACGTGTGAGTTGCCTTGATTGCTCTTCTTCGTCCGGGGCGACAAAGAGGGGACAAGGTTGTGTTATGTTTTGCATAATTAGGTGGATAGAGACCTATTCATGCGATCATCAACAATTTCTTGGATCTTCCCTTAATCTAAATAGATCGTTAGCTACTCATACATTCTAGTGCGGCGGTGATACGTCCAAAAAGCATCACCATTTTATATTGTGATTTCACCCTATTCATTGATATATTCCACTTTAAAGTATTGTTCTTATGTTGTTTTCGCTTATTTTACATAGTTTACAACTTTCCGGTGCTGAAGCAGCAGAACCAGAATTCAGCGGTAAAAAGTGGATACCAAGTTGCTGAATCAGATCAAGTCCAAATGCGGTGAAATTTTACGGGGAGCATTTTTATGAAGATTGACTGGAGATCACCGAAGGAGGAGGTTCGGTGCCCCCTTTCGCCTATATAAACCCCCTAGGGTGGAAACCCATAAAGAAGAGTCGTTTCCGTGTTTCGCCGCCGCCACGGGGATGAAACCTACAGAGGAGAAAAGCCATCTCCGGCGGGCAGATTCCGCCGGGGAGATCACCTCCCGGAAGGGGAGATCTTCACCATCATCATCATCGTCACGGGCATTATCGAGATCATCATCAACATCATCCCGAACATCAGCACCATCTCCATCTCCATCCCATCTCATCTCACAATTTCTACTTGTGTAGTAATCCGTACTATCTATCCTCTCTACTCTGTTGGTGTTGATTACTATTTTGTGGTGAATGCTATTGAGTTTTGTTGGAGAAATATCATTGTGTCCACATTGTTTACCACCCATCTATCACCTCTTATCATGATCTCTTTTATGTCTTGTGAGTAGTTACTTTAGTTCTTGAGAACATGGGAGAAGTCTAGTTGTTAGTAGTCATATGATGCTGAAGTATTATGTGTTGTTTGATACTTAAGTTGTGTTGTTATTTCTATAGTGGTGTTATGTGAGTCGAACACATAACACTTCACCTTTCATGGGCCTAGAGGAATACATTGTGCACAAAGGATGCTTATGGTGGGTTGCCGGAGTGACAGAAACCTGAACCCCAGTTTGCAGACTTTCGCACAAGGGAGTTATGGATCCTTGATCGTAATGCTGTGGTTAGGATTATGTCTTAATTACTACCTTGTATTTGCGGATGCTTGCAAGGTGTGTAATCCTAAGAGTACACTTATCTTAGTCTAGAAGGTGTACTAGCATTGATCCACCCACTAACACTTATCAACACGATACATATTACTTGGCGGAGTATGGTGAAAGTGACTTGACTATCTCTCCCGTGCTTTCTCGAGAACGCTTTAGATTTTATAAGTTCAGTTCCTAGGCTTATACTTGTGAAAGGATTGGGCCACTTGCTATTCCTCAGTTACCCTGTTCACTTTGCCTGTCTTTTACTTTTCTGTTGCCTAAACCAAAAACCCCTAAATATTTACCTTTGAGTGTTTGCAGCCCTTTCCTTATCCAGTGTCACTTATCAACACCTTCTTCTCCTCGTGGGATCGATACTCTTATTTATCGACAAGCTACAATTGATCCCCTAGACTTGTGGGTTATCAAGAATCGTTTATTGGCGCGGTTAACAGGGAAGGCAACCCAACTAAACCTATTAACTTCTCCGCCATCAACGAGCTTTTCTGGTGTCGTTGCCGGGGAGTGTAGCGTTATTGGTAAGTGAAGCCAGTAAGGGAACTTTTCTTTTCTGTTGTTACTTTCATTCCTTATGGACTCTTCTGCTGTTTGTTCGTTGCTGGTAAGGAGCTGCCCCACGACTGTGGTGGTCACTCCTACCCCTACTGATATTGTGCCCTATAAAATACCATCTGGTATTGTTGATTATGTCTTGGCTAATCGTTATACAGGAGAAGGACATCCGGGAGAACACCTGCTATATTTATCACAATTAAGTTCTTTATTTAAGCTTGCAGGTGTGACGATGGAGTTCGTCATAAAGAAACTATTCTCCATATCTGTAAGGCCCGTTATGCGGTACTGTTCTAGATCTAGATGTTTCCATCCAGATCCGGGGACGAAGCACATATCGGTCCCACCGCGACATATGACATAGCCATATGCCGCGGATTTCCAACAAGATATCACAACATTACAGATAGAAGGATACAACATCTCATACAATCGGCATACAACTGCCTCAAATACAATACAAGAGCGGAAGATACATGTCAGGGTACAGACTACAAGAAAATGCCTAGTGGCAAAGAGAAAACATCGATCCCATAACCACACGGGTCCAGGCCCTCCGCCGGGTTCCGCCTAACTAGTTGTCGTCGAGTCTCCACGTGAAACGTCGATCACCATACCTGTTGTCGATCAAGAACCCTGAAAAGAGTTTGGGGGTAGTATCATGAGTACAAAGGTACTCAGCATCCAACTGTAGTGGTCATCTGACCGGGCAAGGACTTCATCACTCATCATTCTAGGACAACTAGTAGTTTACGGTAAGGATGTGGTAAGTGGTGAGGTTGCTGCCGCACTAGCATTTATGAAGTGCCTAACGATCTAGAGAGTAAGATAAGAAGCCAAGCATTCGACGAGGAATCGCCTCCAACAAGTGTGGTGGTCTTTATATAGCCCCGGTGGCTGGCAGTTTGCAAAAATATCCCCGGTTTTTCTCTCGCACGCGCGGTGCTCACGTTTCTGACCGCCGGGGGTCCGCAGGACCTCCGGTTCGGGTAAAACTTCAAACTGCGCGATCAGTGCGTCGAGCCGGAGGCGTTCACCTTGCGCTGGAACCGTTCCGAGAAAACTTTTCCGACGCGCTATAAAAATATCCCGTTCAATTATTAAACGGGGTTTTTGTTCCGTTGGTTGCGGGTGGTCTCGTGCGGTTTTCACGACGGTGATCGGGTGAAACCCGATGTCTCAAAGGTCGAGTGTCAGGGTGGCAAGGGTCGGTCTCCGTCCGGTACGAGATAAGAGGGGGGAAAATAATCGCCGATCGATAAATCGGGGATGCAAACACCGCAAACAAATCAGGCAATCAAACAACTCACACCGAAAACAAATTTTTTAATTTTTGTGAAATCTGGCTTGTTACAATACAACGCCACCAACAAGGGATCTCGTCCCAAGATCCTGGACGATCCGGGGGAGAGGGGAAGGGGGAAGAGAGAGTCTACGATTCTTCAACACCACCAACAAGGGACTCCGCTCCATGTCGACGACGAACTTCGGTCGAGATAAATTCCGCAGAGATACGACATCGTCGGAAAAACGAAACCGTCAGTGTCAAGAGGAAGAGCGACAGTTCAAGGCGACGATCAAGGGAAGTACTCTCACTTAAATCAGGAGGATACTGGGAAAGAGGAATGAAGTCAACGGATGACATGGATGTAAACCAGACTCGGAAGAACTAAAGGTAGTACAAGATTTCCCAAACCTGAGATCGGAATCGAGACAATACGCTGCAAGCAAGGCATTGTATCGGTTCCGATACTCCACACACTCTATATCCAAAATTGGAAAGGGGATAAGTCATGTTTAAAACACTTACGACACTTGTCCTGACCTGAGCAAGGGTAAGGAGTAAAAAGATTCCTACTCTTTGATAGCTAACTTAGTAACTACAAAATAGTTTTTGTCTAGACTCAACTTCGGCCAGAGAGGGGATCCTACGGTCGGTAAGGCTGTAATACCAAGTTGTAAGGCCCGATATGCGGTACTGTTCCAGATCTAGATGTTTCCATCCAGATCCGGGGACGAAGCACATATCTGTCCCACCGCGACATATGACATAGCCATATGCCCCGGATTTCCAACATGATATCACAACATTACAGATACAAGGATACAACATCTCATACAATCGGCATACAACTGCCTCAAATATAATACAACAGCGGAAGATACATGTCAGGGTACAGACTACAAGAAAATGCCTAGTGACAAAGAGAAAACATCGATCCCATAACCACACGGGTCCAGGCCCTCCGCCGGGTTCCGCCTAACTAGTCGTCGTCGAGTCTCCACGTGAAACGTCGATCACCATACCTGTTGTCGATCAAGAACCCTGAAAAGAGTGTGGGGGTAGTATCATGAGTACAGAGGTACTCAGCATCCATCTGTAGTGGTCATCTGACCCAGCAAGGACTTCATCACTCGTCATTCTAGGAAAACCAGTAGTTTAAGGTAAGGAAGGGGTAAGTGGTGAGGTTGCTGCCGCACTAGCATTTATGAAGTGGCTAACGATCTAGAGAGTAAGATAAGAAGCCAAGCATTCGATGAGGAATTGCCTCCAACAAGTCTTGCTATCAGCTACTTACGCAATCATAACACCTATCCTATCCTTGTCGTCCTCTTCGCATCCCGACGAAGAAGAAGCAGTCAAGGCACACACACTTTGATCAAGTTATATTAAGATTATCTCAGTTGTTGTTGTCTATGAACAAGGAGTAGGTCTCAAGTCGTCCATAACCGTGGACACGGCTTCTCGAAAAGATTTAACCCTGCATGGGTGTACCAACTGCCCATTACGAGGCATCGCATGCTCGCCCATCTCTCTCCATTGCTACCCATCAGAGGCAACCATTTTATGATTTAGTTCCAAGAGATCCGAAACGACAGGTCCCTCTAGCTAACAGCAAACAAATCCGGGTGGCCCCCGATGAGTCGACATCCAGCTCAGGAGCCGGCCGCGCTCCAGATCTGGTATCGACCGTCTGTCTCGGGTTTGGATAGCCGGTTAATCACACATGGGAAACCGGGTCCTCAGCCGAACAAGGTGGGCCAGCAAGGGAACTATGTCCTCACTGCTCCAGGTTGGTTTGAAAACTACTGGCAGCCGAGATCCTGGACGACCCGGGGGAGAGGGGAAGGGGGAAGAGAGAGTCGACGATTCTTCAACACCACCAATAAGGGACTCTGCTCCAAGTCGACAACGAACTTCGGTCGAGATAAATTCCGCAGAGATATGACATCGTCGGAAAAACGAAACCGTCAGTGTCAAGAGGAAGAGCGATAGTTCAAGGAGACGATCAAGGGAAGTACTCTCACTCAAATCATGAGGATACTGGGCAAGAGGAATGAAGTCAACAGATGACCAAGATGTAAACCAGAGTCGGAAGAACTAAAGGTACTACAAGATTTCCCAAACCTGAGATCAGAATCGAGACAATACGCTGCAAGCAAGGCATTGTATCAGTTCCGATACTCCACACACTCGAGATTCTAAAGTTTGAAAGTGGATAAGTCAAGTTTAAAACACTTACAACACTTGTCCTGACCAGAGCAAGGGTAAGGAGTAAAAAGATTCCTACTCTCCGATAACTAACTTAGTAACTACAAAATAGTTTTTGTCTATACTCGACTTCGGCCAGAGAGGGGATCCTACAGTCATTATGCTCTGATACCAAGTTGTAAGGCCTGATATGCGGTACTGTTCCAGATATAGATGTTTCCATCCAGATCCGGGGATGAAGCACATATCGGTCCCACCGCGACATATGACATAGCCATATGCCTCGGATTTCCAACATGATATCACAACATTAAAGATACAAGGATACAACATCTCATATAATCGGCATACAACTGCCTCAAATACAATACAACAGCGGAAGATACATGTCAGGGTACAGACTACAAGAAAATGCCTAGTGGCAAAGAGAAAACATCAATCCCATAACCACACGGGTCCAGGCCCTCCGCCGGGTTCCGCCTAACTAGTCGTCGTCGAGTCTCCACGTGAAATGTCGATCACCATACCTGTTGTCGATCAAGAACCCTGAAAAGAGTTTGGGGGTAGTATCATGAATACAGAGGTACTCAGCATCCAACTGTATTGGTCATCTGACCCAGCAAGGACTTCATCACTCGTCATTCTAGGAAAACCAGTAGTTTACGGTAAGGAAGGGGTAAGTGGTGAGGTTGCTGCCGCACTAGCATTTATGAAGTGGCTAACGATCTAGAGAGTAAGATAAGAAGCCAAGCATTCGATGAGGAATCGCCTCCAACAAGTCTTGCTATCAGCTACTTACGCAATCATAACACCTATCCTATCCTTGTCGTCCTCTTCACATCTCGACAAAGAAGAAGCAGTCAAGGCACACACACGTTGACCAAGTTATAGTAAGATTATCTCAGTTGTTGTTGTCTATGAACAAGGATAAGGTCTCAAGTCGTCCATAATCGTGGACTCGGCTTCTCGAAAAGATTTAACCCTGCAGGGGTGTACCAACTTCCCATTACGAGGCGTCGCATGCTCGCCCATCTCTCTCAGTTGCTACCCATCACAGGCAACCATTTTATGATTTAGTTCCAAGAGAACAGAAACGACATGTCCCTCTAGCTAACAGCGAACAAATCCGGGTGGCCCCCCGGTGAGTCGACATCCAGCTCAGGAGCTGGCCGCGCTCTCGATCTGGTCTCTACCGTCTGTCTCGGGTTTGGATAGCCGGTTAATCACACATGGGAAACCGGGTCCTCAGCCGAACAAGGTGGGCCAGCAAGGGAACTATGTCCTCACTGGTCCAGGTTGGTTTGAGAACTACTGGCAGCAGACCTGCACACACACGGTTTCAAATGGTAAAACAGTTGGGACCACCACTAGAAATGTTTGAAGCTAGATAGGTAAGAAAAGGGGACCCCATAAAATCCCACACGCGGTTAGGCACGCTCAGTCTTAAAACCAATACCCGGAACTCGGGTCATAGGTGACTCGAATGGAACAAAGCGTCGTGGCGGGATAGCCTAGACCTTACATCATTCGTCGAATATAGTCAACATTATAATAATCATATCATCAACTACAATATAATAATGTGATATCCCAAACCAAGGAGTAAAAGGGTAACATCGTAGCATCCTAAGCATGCATACTAAGCAGGGGCTGAGCAATGAGCAATAGTAACATAGAAGTACATGGTTTCCTGGGAGGGGAGATGGCTGTATCGGTTTAAAAGAGGCTGTAAACATGTGGTAGGATCAAACATCGAACCTAAACTAGACTAGCATGAAAACCGCTGGTTGAAATAGAATGGATCAAAATTAATGTATAGTCCTTGCCTGTATATAAGTCGGGTTCCGAAGGTATAGTTGATCGCAAGCTCGCATCGTCTCTGAGAGGTACCCGCGGAAGCACACAGACGGTAAACACTGGAAAGCATTCAACGAGCAAGCACTCTATTACTACGGGGCAACACAAGATCAAGAAGACATCACACGACACGGCAACGCGATACGGATCTATCATCGAGAACGGTTACTAACAGTTTAAGTGGGGTATCGGTCACACACGACGAATACCGCAAGTTTACGGTGGTTCAAGTTGCTTAGCTACAGGTGATCAACCAACAGTTATTAACATGGCAACTACAGAAAGCATGGCATAGCACACAAACATGAAAAAAGGTTAAGCATAAAGGAAACTATCTATACTAGTCAATTTAAGTGAGGCACAATCTAAACATGGCATAACACTAAGTGCCGCACGATGATTAAAACATTTGGTACTGTTCTGCCCTAAACTATATTTTAGGTTGGTTAACAAGAGCAAACATTAGCATAAACACAAAGTACATGAAAAACTAATCAAGTTACATATAAAGAACACCCCAAACGGAGTTACCGTTAAAAAGATATAAGCAAAACAACTTACGGGCACAAACTGCCAACATCACGAAGCACACTTTAGAGCAATGCATAAACATGATAATCAATGCAAACATGCTCACAAATGATATGAAATTAAACTAGACATGACAGGTAAGGCATAACAACAAGAATCATGCAATAAGACATCATAGATCAAAAGATATTAAGCAAACAACATGGCATCGCAAAGTAATAGACTTAGTGAAAATCAGAGGTGGCTATCAACAACAGTAGCATAGCAACTTTGGAGCTAAATATCTATATGACCAGGAATGCTAACATGAAGATGCAATACATGTAATGAAAGTAGACATGATTCTTAACAATATGCAATTGGAATCACTCAATTCCGATAAATGGTCGCGACACACTCGTCGACCGAAGTTGCAACAAAATATAAACAGCAGCACACTAACAGCAGGGTAGGTAGTTTGGAGCAAGATACAATCATGATGCAGGAAGAAATTATGGCATGTGAATGCATGAAACTGAAGTAGAAACAATGCTTAACGCAACGCAAAAGGAATCACTCAATTCTGACTTCGCAACCGTCGCCCGAAGTTTCAATCAAGCAACAGTTACAACAACTTAGCAGCAGTTAACGACAGGTAGCCCTGTTTGAACAGCACTAACTATATCTAAACAACCTCAAAACAATTTACTCACAAAATATGGATTGAAGTACACGTAAATCTGAGCAACTTTCATTTTGGGGGCACGTTCATCGGAGCTACGAATTAGTCGCAAATTACATCGCAAAAACGCATCAGCAACACAATTGACAGGGACTTAGAAAAAATAAAAAATAAAAGACAGAGGGAAAAAAAACGGGGCCTCACCCTACTGGGCTTGGCCCATCTGGTCGGCTGGAGGGCCTGGAGGCGGACTGGGCCGCGCTGGGGGTAGGTGGGCCGTGTGGGCGCGCCGGCCCACACATGCAGCGGGAGGCCGCTGCTGCGTCCCTGTCCCGACTGGATTGGGCACGGCAGCGGACGGAGGCGCCGGCTCCTGGCAGCGGCCGGTGGCCAACTCCGGCGACGCGACAGGGGGTCGTGGCGACCTGGTGGGCGTGCGGCGTGCAGGGATTCCGCCGGATCCAGAGGGAGGCGGCGGCCTGCTGCTTGAGGTCCACCGCGGCGGGCCCGTGCTGGCCATGGCGGGCGGCTTCGGTGCAGGGACCTGCGCAGAAAAGGAGGGAGAGGTGGTTAGAGAGGGGTGGGAAGAGAGGAGAGGGAGAGGAGGAGGAGGAGGGGATCCTGGTGACCCGGCTGGCCTGCGGCGGCCCCGCAGGCTCGGGCGGCGCGTCCACGGCATGGAGGTTGGTGGAGGAAGAGACAGAGAAGAGAGGTGGGTGGCAGGCTCGATCTGGTACCTCATATCGGGCCTTACATCCACCTCGCTTACGGCGTACCTCAGGTGAAACTCCTATACAGGGATGGTTGGCATCCTCTGGATTATTTCCTCCCCCTATAGGAGACCGCTTCGGCGGGCCGCTCAGGGCAGATGTCTCAACGTTCAGGTCTTCAACCACTAATATATATTGTTGTTTGCTCGCTAGCAGATTATTATCTTGGATTCAGATGATCTCGGTTTGGGGATTCAAGTAGCACCTAGCTTTCGGACTTTCCGGGTTAACCTTGGTGGATATTCAGCTTTTGGCTTCCTCATACCTCATGAGGAAGTTTTGTTGTCAATATTATTTTATCTTCTGGTTTCTTCAATATTTCTGCCATGTTCTCATAAGTGTTCCTGAATACAGGATGCCGAGAGGGAACATGCCGCCGCCGGAGAACCCTATCCTTGGGGATGCTGTGGCTGTAGTGGCTCAGGTTACATCTGCGATCTTGCAGATGCTCCAAAACCAGACCGCTCAGAGGAATGACCGACCACAACACACGACCTTGTAGCAGTTCCTCGCTATCAAACCCCCCAGGTTCTCAGAGGCACGAGACCCGCTGGATGCGGATGATTGGCTGGCAGAGATCAAGAAGCACTTCATCGCGAACACCGTCAGACCAGTCGACTACGTCACCTTCGCCTCCTTCCACCTTCAGGGTGCAGCAAGCAGCTGGTACACTACCTACAAGGGCAACAGAGGTGATGATGTGATCACTTGGGAGGACTTTGTCAGAGACTTCAGAGCAGCGCATATTCCAAGTGGCTTGATGGAATTGAAGAGAGAGGAGTTCCTAGCTCTGAGATAGGGAGAGAGGTCAGTCCAGGAGTACAACCAGGCCCTCGTGAGGCTCGCCAGGTACGCTCCTGAGGAGGTATCCACAGAGGCCAAGCGGATTGCCAGGTTCCGTGGGGGTCTCAGCACGGAGATCAAGTATGCGCTCACCCAGTGCAGCCCTGTGTTGTTCTCACAGTTCGTGGATTCAGCTATCCGTCAAGAGTCAGCCAGAGCTGAGTGGGACGCAGACAGAAAGCATCAGAGAGAGTACAGCTCCGCAGCGATGGTCCACAAGAAGGCGAAGACTTGGGTCACAAAGGAGCCACCACTGAGACAACAGTTCCAGCCGAGGGGGGCACTTGTTTCTACTTTTTCCCGCCCTCCCGTCCTAGTTCAGCAGGCCCCTCGCTCTACACCACCACACGCGAGGCCACCCAGGCCGCAGCCCCCGCCCAAGCCGGACGTGATCTTCTAATGTGCCGACTGCTGGGGAACTATTCCACCAAGTGCACCAATCCGCGCTTTGCTCAGCTCCCAACGCCCCCACCTCGCTCTACATCGGGCAACGCGATGGTGAGGGCACAACCACATGAAGTTAAGGTCAACAACATGATAATGAAAGATGCTCAGCAGTCTTCAGAGATCGTGATTGGTAGGTTGCTTGTTAATTATGTTCCTGCGACTAAGATTTTCGATTCCGGAGCTTCCCATTTCTTTGTATCTCAGAGATTCGCTAATGAGCAGGTCCTCACCTTGGAGGATTTTCTTAGCCCGTTGTCTAACGTTTCTCCTGATTCCAAGTTTGGCTCTGCAGTTTGTGCTCCATTTGTGAGGATCAATATCCAGGGTTCCAAGTTTCCCGCCTCTTTGATCTTGCTTCCCCGTTCAATGTCAATGTCATTTTGGGCATGGATTGGCTTGTGCAACACAAGGCCAACATCGATTTCCCTTCAAGATCCGTGATGTTGACACATGATTCAGGTGGAGAAATCCGGTATACTTGTGGCTCAATGGCAGGAGCAGCACAGTTGTATGCCTTGAACGCAAGAGTCGCACCTTTTCTCAAAGAAGTCAAAGTTGTCTGTGAGTTTCCAGACGTCTCTCAGAGGAGTTGCCAGGTATTCCCCCAGTTCGAGCTATTGAGTTCGTTATTGAGCAAGAGCCTGGTACACAGCCTGGGAAGGTGAATGTCATAGCTGATGCGCTCCGCCGCAAGGGCGATTGCAATAATATCCAGGTGGAGAAGATCCACCCTGATTTGTGTGAGTCCTTTCGCAGGCTCAATCTTGAGCTAGTTCCAGCAGGCTACCTTGCCAACCTTGTGGTAGAGCTCACTATCCATGAGAAGATCCGTGAAGCTCAGTCTGGCAGCTCAATGATTCAAAAGAGCAAACAGGGTATTGCGGCCTCAGTGCCCAAGTATGGTTGCTTTACAGTGGATGAAAATGTCACCGTGTTCTTTGAAGACAGAGTGGTTGTTCCCAAGGAGGGAGATCTCCGAGAGCTTGTCATGAAGGAGGCTCATGATTCCAAGCTTTCGATCCACCCGGGGAGTACCAAGATGTACCAAGATCTCAAGCAGTCTTTCTGGTGAACTCGTATGAAGCATGATGTTGCTCGCTATGTGTCGCATTGTGATGTGTGCAGAAGGGTCAAGGCACAACACCAGAGACCGGCAGGTTTGCTTCAGCCACTTAAGATTCCGGAATGGAAGTGGGATCATATCGAGATGGATTTCATCACAGGATTTCCATTGTCGCAGAAGAAGAACAATGCGATATTTGTCGTCATTGACAATCTTTCCAAAGTTGCCCACTTCTTTCAAGTGAAGGACTCCATTTCAGCAGCTCAGTTGGCGGATTTGTATACCGCAAGAGTTGTATCTTTGCATGGCATTCCCAAGAAGATCGGCTCTGATAAAGGCAGTCTTTTCACCTCCAAGTTCCGGCAGGCCTTTCAAAAGGCGATTGGTTCAACAGTGTTGTTCAGTACCGCTTATCACCCTCAGACCTGTGGGCAGGTCGAGTGCGTGAATGAAATCCAAGAGGACATGCTTCGAGCTCGTGTCATTTCATTTGGCATGAAATGGGAGGAATGCTTGCCGTATGCTGAGTTTTCTTACAACAACAACTATCAAGCAAGTCTGCGGGTAGCACCTTTTGAGGTCTTGTATGGCCGGAAGTGCAGGACATCTCTGAACTGGTCCGAGACAGGAGAAAGGAAATTGTTCGGTCCAGATGTGATCTAGGAGGAAGAGGATAAAGTGAAGATTGTCCGAGAGCATCTCAAGGTAGCACAGTTAAGGCAGAAGGCCTATTATGACAAAAGGCACCGAGGTGTAGATTTCCAGATTGGTGATTCGGCATACCTGAGAGTGTCTCCATTGAGGGGAACTCACCGCTTTGGAATAAAAGGAAAGCTGGCTCCAAGATTGGTCGGACCTTTTCGCATCCGTGAGACTAGAGGACCTCTCGCCTTTCGTCTTGAGCTTACAAAGAGTCTGTCCATGGTGCATGATGTGTTCCACGTGTCGCAGCTAAAGCAGTGTTTCAAACAGCCATAGCAGGCCGTGGATTTGAGCGACATCCAGTTGAGTGCTGACCTTTCGTACGCAGAGGATTCGATCCGCATCCTCGACACGTTCGAGCGCAAGACGCGCAACAAGACGGTGAAGTTGTCTCATCACTCCGAGAAGGAGGCCACGTGGGAGCGTGAAGACCATGTCCGTTCCGAGTACCCTGACCTTTTCCAGGTTTAGATCTCGGGACGAAATCTAGTGTTAGTGGGGAAGAGTTGCAACAGCCCAAGAGTGGCATTCCTCCGTTCACCATGTATTTGTACCTTTCCCTCTTTGGTGTTCAAGTTGTGATCATGTAAGGTTTGACTTTTCATGTGGTCATGTTGGTGATGAAGAAGTTGACCCCACTTGTCTTTTCATTTTGTATGAATTGATCAAATGCCAAAAGAATGCAATTGTGTTATGTTGCAAATGCATGTGTGCCCATTGGACTCCAAACTTTGCCCAGCCAAAACTTTGTAGTTTAGGGAATTATACATGACTTTATAACTATTTTTCACCCTCTAACAAATAGGGAAGCAAAAGGGAAAACATTTGAATTCAAATTCAAAAGGTTCAAATTCCACTTGCTCCAAAAATGGTCACACCTGCTGGCCATTTTTCAGGAGGAATTTTGGTGCTGGAGTTTTGTTTTGATCTTTTACTTTTTTCTCTATAAAAGTCCTAGAACTTTCCTGGATTTTTAAATGGAAAAGGGCTCTATTTGTTTTTTTCATAGAGAAAACTGCTGGCCAGGCCTAGTACAGCAGGCCTCTCCCTCTCCTTCCCGCTGCCCAGCCTGCCCGCGCCAGCGACGCGTTACGCGGGGGAAGCGATGGCCGCTAGATCAGGATCGGAGAGCCCAAGTTCATCGCCTTTCCAGCGTGTCCGAGGTCCCCCCTCCCTCTCTCTCACAGTCGGCGGGAGGCATCGACGTCAACGCCCGTCGACGTGGCCAGGAGCCCCCTCCTTTATTACCCGCGCCCCTGAGCCGTCCTGGAACCCTAGAGGACCTGTTTTTCCCCCGGGTTTCCGCCGCCGCCGCCTCGTTTGACCCCACAGGTCCTCCCCTGTCCCACCATGGATGCCGGCCGATTCCTTTCAATTCGTTGTCGTGCGCTCGAATTCTTGGACGTGCGCTGGCACAAACCGTCTCCTGTGAATCTTTGAACCGTTCCCGGTCGCAGGTAGCGAAGAGGTGCGCGGATTTGTCGCGGAGCCGTGGACGTCGCCATGGAGCCCCTGCACCGCGTCTTCTTCTTCAAGTCCGGCTCCTTCCTCTAGAGCAGGGGTTGGTACACTCTACGTGACCCACAAGGTGAGCTCAAGCCCTCCCCTTTACACGTAGATGTGTGTAGTTCACTGTTCGCGTTAGCAGTAGGATGTCTGCCGCGTAGCTCGTCGCCAGCGAGGAATTCATGATCACCGTGCCCGTGGTGCATCTCGGACGTCCTCCCGCGTGCTCTAGGATCGTCTAGAGCGTGACTTTGGCGCCCTAGGGCCTCCTTTTTCCGTGTAGCTAGTTGGAGTTGATCGTGTCTGAACTTGAGCGCGTCTGTTTGTAAGTTCTGCCAGGAATTCAGGCGAACCTGACCTCCCCTCCGGTGAGGTTTAGGTCTGGGCTAGGGAACCCACGTGTTCGTCGTGTTGCCCTCTCGTGTTTGCAAGCAACCCCATGGCCCGAGTCACCGTGTGCTCGACGCACGGGTCGCCTTAATTTAGGGGCGTTGCGGGATGTCTGAAGATGCAGAGCATGCTCGTCGCCATGTTGTTCCCGGAAGGATTCCGGCGAGGCGGAGAGGAACTGGTGACCATGGCCTGTGTGCCTGTGTGGGGGAAGGTGCCAGCTCGAGTTCCCCCATGGTAGTTTGCTCGGAGTGTGGCTGCGGGTGAGGCCACCCTCAACGGAACAGTCACAGTCATCGGGGTTCGGTGTATTCTGTCAGGGTGCAGTGGACGCGAGGGAGGTTTCAAGCTGACTTCTGCCCCCCTTTCGTTGAGAAAACTACTCTGGGTGGAGTGGCTACGGAGAGAGGTTTGCACCTGGAAGACCTGGGTTTGAATCACTGGCTCCCCCCTCTTTTTATTTTAATTTGAGGTGCTGACAGGTGGGCTCCTCATGTCAGTGAGGTGTTGCCCGAGTGGGCTGTGGGCTGAGCCCACTTGTGTAGTGGAGAGGGAGGGAACTGGGCCAGATTGCCCGAGACCAGCCCAGCTGGGCCTTTCCCTCCATTTTTTTCCTTTTTGTTTTTTGTTTGAATTTGAATTTGATTTCAAATACAAATTCCCCCCTGGTTTGCATGTTTGAGTGACCCCTGGAAAATTTGGGGCATCCCATACATGTTTTGGGGTAGAAAAATTCAACGAATTGAATGGTGGCATTCTTCATGTTTTGAGCAACATAAGATTGGATGATATGAGGATTTCCCCATATATGTGCCACTTGTAAAGTTTTTTTTTTCCAAAAATCCTTCTGCCTTGGCCTCCATGTTGCCATGTCGTCAGTCTGTTATCTTGATTCCCTTTTGAACAACCTCCAACCTATTGTTATAAGGGAGTGGCTTGTCTCCGTTCCTTCTTTTGAAACATATCCAGTGTCTACCTTTGTCGACACCTTCAGTCTCCCGAATTGATAGTTTATTTTTCACGATGAATTTCCTATTATTCACTTGCTAATGTTGATCATACCATGTCATGTTGCCATGTCACTTACACCAAATGCTAAGGCTATGACCAAACCCATAATAACTTAACAAATGCATATGGAGTTGTTGACGTGTCGTCACCACCTTCATTTAAATTTGACTAACCATGCTTGTGCATCTTGATCCCAATGCTTACTTGTGGTGTTTTTCTTCGCCGGTACCGTACATTAGAGCCTGAGCTTTCCGAGGAGACTTACGTGGAGCTATCCGACACTGAGCCCGAGGACACTGCTACGTCTGCTCCGACGACTACTTACCCAGGCAAGGGGGTTTATATATCATTCCTTATGGCCTTCAGCTCGCTTGCCTAGCTGTATTTAGAACGTTTGTTTGATCCTACCACCATATACTTGTGCCTCTCAGTTAAACCCAAACAGCCATGCCCCCAAATCCTAGCAAAACCTTGTTTGACTATGTACCTTGCTTGCTTAACTATTGCTTAGTATATGTTGGCCCTTACCTGCTTCTTATACCCATTGCTGCTTGGTGGAATACCATGCTATTATCATAAATTGGTTGATATTTATTAATATGATGTTAATCTTATATTTGACGAAGGATGGGAGACCGGACTATTCCCGCCAGGTGTTTTGTTCCATTCGAGTCACCTAGGTCCCGAGTTCCGGGTATTGTGTTTCTTGATGAGAGTGCCTAATCATGTGTGGGATTCTATGGGGTCCCCTTGTCTTACCTACCTAGCTCCGAGTAATTCTAGTGGTGGCCTGAGCTGATTTACCATTTGAAACTCGTGTGTGTGTCTAGTTAGCGCTCTAGCAGATTTAAAATAACTCGGGCCAGCGAGGACAGAGTTCCCTTGTTGGTACACCCTTGGAAGCTAGGGGACTTCCCACAGAGATGGGTTAGTTACCCCGATCTAACAGCCCAGATTTCACAAAAAAAATTGTTTTCGGTGTGAATTGTTTGATTGCCTGCTTAGTTTGTGGTGTTTGCATCCCTGATTTATCTATCGTCGATTATTTTCCCCCTCTTATCTCGTATCGGATGGAGACCGACCCTTGCCACCCTGACACTCGACATTTGCGACACCGGGTTTCACCCGATCACCGTCGCAAAAACCGCACGAGACCGGCCGCAGCCAACGGAACGAAAAACCCCGTTTAATATGTAAACGGGATATTTTTATAGAGCACCAGAAATTTTTCTTAGAATGGTTCTAGCGGGAGGTGAACGCTGCCGGCTCGACGCGCTGATTGTGCAGTTCAAAGTTTTACCCTAATCGGAGGTCCTGCGGACCCCCGGCGGTCAGAAACATAAACACCGCGCGCGAGAGAGAAAATCCGGGGATGTTTTTGCAAACTGCCAGCCACCTGGGCTATATAAAGACCACCACACACCCACCCCTTTCTAGGGTTTCCCTAGCAACAAAATTGCAGCCACCCCCCTCCACTTTGCCCCAATCTGCCCAAAATATCCCCATTTTCGTCCAACCCTAGCTCCAGTTGCTCCCGACCGTCCGATCGGGCGATCGGAGGGCTACAGGCGTGCCACGTCAGCCCAGCCAACCACCTCCTTCATCTCTCTCCTCCAGAGCCGCCTCCACGCCGTGGACGCCGCCGCCTCCACTCCGGTCGGCCGCCACTTGCCGAAGCTGCCCCGGTGACGCCCTCCACCGTCGGCCCTCTCCTCTTCTCCCTCCTCCCTCACGTCTCCTCTCTGCCCGCAGGTCACCGGCGACCCTAGCGCCGCCTGCCATGGCCAGCAGCCGGCCAAGCTTCATGCCCTCGTCGCGCAGCCCCGATCTGCTAGCCGAGCCGCCAGCGAGCTCCCCAACATCAAACCCGGTGGCCCTGGACCGGATCTGTGCCGCCGCGCCCATTCCCGGCCACCCCGTCGTCGTCCGCCTCCCCTGCCGAAGTCCGGCCAGCCGGCGCCACCGCCGCCGTTGGCCTATCCCGTCAGGGACGGGAGCCACTCGCCCGAGCCTCCATGTGGGCCTGCCTCCCTGTGGCCTAACTCGCCACGGCCCCCGAGACGGAAGCTCCATGCGGCCCACCAGCACTCGTGGCCTCGCAGGCGCCCCAGGCCGCCAACCGCCTCCCCTGCCTCATGGGCTCGGCCCAGTTGGGGTGAGAGCCCAGTCCGCCTTTTTTTTCTTTTGTTTATTTTTTTTATTTCTGCTAAGTCCTTTAATTTCTGCTGCTGATTCGATTTCACGGTGACGATAGCGAGACAACCGTAGCTCGGATGAACGTGCGCCCAAAAGGAAAATTGTTTAGAATTATGTGTACTTCAGTTCATCTTTTGTGAGCATTTTGATTTGGGGCCATCTTGTTGGTGCAAATCTTTGTTGAAGTGGGCATCACGCTGTTAACTGCTACTAATTTCTGTTAAGTGCTGCTGTTGTTATTTTATTGCAAGTTTGCTTGATGATTGTGACACATCCATGAGGCCTATTGCATTGATTCTTTTTGCATACTTTTATGCATCATGTCTACTTACATTATATGTATTGCATTTTCATGATATTCTTCCTGGTCATAGTTATTTTTAGCTCCAAAGTTGTTATGCCGCTGTTGTTGATAGCCACCTCAGTTGTTTTCTAAGTGGGTAACGTCACGATGCCATGTTGCATGCTTAATATCTTTTGATCGATGATGCATATGACCTTGATTCTTCTTTGTACCTGATCACCATCATATATAGTTCATGCTCATATATTGCTATGTCATGTTGCTGCACTTTTGCATATAGTTTTTCTCCTGTTTATATAGCTTAAAAATAACAGTTTCTGCCATGTTTCTCTGATTTTCACCAAGTCCTTGACCAGTAATGTTTTATTGCATTTTGCATGAGCTATAATTAGTTGTTCATGATGCCTTTTTGCATGATTCTTTTTGCCATGCCTTCCTTGTCATGTCTACTTTAGTTGCATATCATTTGTGAGCATGTTTGCATTCATTACCCTGTTTATGCATTGCTCTATTGTGCTTCCTGATGTTGGCAGATTGTGTTCCAAACTTGTTTTGCTTGTATCTTTTCATCCGTAACTCCGTTTGGAGTGTTCTTTATATGTAACTTGATTAGTTTTTCGTGTACTTTGTGTTTATGCTTTTTTTGCTGCTGTTAACAAACCTAAAATATTGTTTAGGGCATAACAGTACCAAATCTTTTAATTGTCGTGGGGTACTTAGTGTTAAGCAATGTTTAGGTTGTGCCTCACTTAAATTGACTAGCATAGATAGTTTCCTTTATGCTTCAACTCTTGTAATGTTTGTGTGCCATGCCATGCTTGAGTGAGATGCCATGTTAACAACCTTTGGTTACCTTGTGTAGCTAAAAAACTCGAACCTTTCTAAATGTGCGGTATCGTCGTGTGTGATGAGTACTCCACTTAACCTTTTAGTAACCGCTCTCGACGATAGATGCGATACAGTAGTGCGTTGTCTCGTGTTGACTTCTTGTTGATTCTTGCTCGTCTGCTTAGTAGTAATAGATGCTTGCTCGTTGATTGCTTTCCAGTGTTTATCGTCTTGTGTGCTTCCGCGGGTACCTCTCGGAGACGATGCGAGCTTGCGATCAACTACACCTTTGGAACCCGACTTATCAACAGGCAAGGACTATACATTACTTATGATGCATTCTATTTCAACCAGCGCTTTGCATGCTAGTCTAGGATAGGTTCGATGTTTGATCCTACCACATGTTTACAGCCTATTTCAAACCGATACAGCCATGTCCCCTCCCAGCAAACCATGTACTGCTATGTTACTATTGCTCGTTGCTCAGCCCCTGCTTAGTATGCATGCTTAGGATGCTACGATGTTACCCTATTACTCATTGGTTTGGGTTATCACATTATTATATTATTGTTGTTGATGATATGATTATTATAATGATGACTATATTCGACGAACGATGGAAGGTCCAGGCTATCCCGCCCCGACGCTTTGTTCCATTCGACTCTCCTAGGATCCGAGTTCCGGGTATTGGTTCTAAGACTGAGTGTGCCTAACCACATGTGGGATTTTATGGGGTCCCCTTTTCTTACCTACCTAGCTTCAAACATTTCTAGTGGTGGCCCAAGCTGATTTACCATTTGAAACCGTGTGTGTGCTGGTCGGCCGCCAGTAGTTTTCAAACACCCCGAGCCAGCGGGGACATTGTTTCCTTGTTGGTCCACCTTGTCCGGCTGAGGACCCGGTTTCCCATGGGAGATTAACCGGCTATCCAAACCTGCGACAGATGGTAGAGACCGATTCGAGAGCGCGGCCGGCTTTTGAGTTGGGTGTCGACTCACCGGGGGCCACCTGGATTTGTTCGTTGTTAGTTAGAGGCACCTGTCGTTTTGGATCTCTCGGAACTAAATCATAAAATGGTTGCCTATAATGGGGAGCAACTGAGAGAGATGGGCGTGCGTGCGGAGCCTTGTAATGGGCAGTTGGTACACCCCTGCAGGGTCAAATCTTTTCGAGAAGCCGTGTCCACCATTATGGACGACTTGGAACCTACGTCTTGTTCATAGATAACATCAACTGAATCATAACTATAACTTGAACAACGTGTGTGTGCCTTAACTGCTTCTTCTTCGTAGGGATGCGAAGAGGAGAACAAGGATAGGATAGGTGTTATGCTTGCATAAGTAGGGGATAGCAGACTTGTTGGAGGCGATTCCTCATCGAATGCTTGGCTTCTTACCTTACTCTCTAGATCGTTAGCCACTTCATAAATGCTAGTGCGGCAGCAACCTCGCCACTTACCCCATCCTTACTGTAAACTACTAGTTGTCCTAGAATGACGAGTGATGAAGTCCTTGCTGGGTCAGATGAACACTACAGTTGGATGCTGAGTACTTCTGTACTCATGATACTACCCCCAAACTCTTTTCAGGGTTCTTGATCGACAACAGGTATGGTGATCGACGTTTCACGTGGAGACTCGACGACGACTAGTTAGGCGGATCCCGGCGGAGGGCCTGGACCCGTGTGGTTATGGGGATCGACGTTTTTCTCTTTCCCAGTAGGCATTTGATTGTAGTCTGTACTCAGACCTTTATCTTCTGCTGTTGTATTGTATTAAGGCAGTTGTATGCCCATTGTATGAGATGTTGTATATCGTATCTGTAATGTTGTGATATCATGTTGGAAATCCGTTGAATATGACTTCGTCATATGTCGCGGTGGGACCGATATGTGCTTCGTCCCCGGATCTGGATGGAAACATATAGATCTGGAACAGTACCGCATATCGGGCCTTACACCCGACGTCGTCCACACGGTAGAGGCCGCTTCGAGAGCGCGGCCGGCTTTTGAGTTGGATGTCGACTCACCGGGGGCCACCCGAAATTGTGCATTGTTAGTTAGAGGGACTCTGATGTTATGGAGTTTCAGGGGCCTTCACCCGCCACGCAGAAACAGGGCGTACATGCGAAGCCTATAATGGGCAGTTGGTACACCCCTGCAGGGTTAAATCTTTTCGAAAAGCCGTGTCCGCGGTTATGGACGACTTGAGACCTACTCCTTGTTCATAGAATAACATCAATTGAATCATGCTTTAAAGGTTGCCAACGTGTGAGTTGGCTTGCTTGCTCTTCCTCGTCCGAGGCGACAAAGAGGGGACAAGGTTGTGTTATGTTTTGCGTAAGTAGGTGGATAGAGACCTATTCATGCGATTATCAACGAGTTCTTGGATCTTCCCTTACTCTAAATAGATCGTTAGCAACTCATACATGCTAGTTCGGCTTCAACCTCAACCACTATCTTTTCCTTAGCGTGAGAAGCTAGTTATACTGCATTGATATATACTCACCTCTTGCATTTTCTTTCACGCTATGTACAAACGTTTGGGCCCTCAGACTACTACTTCGACACGAGCACCGGCAAGTAGTTCGTGGAGGTTCCACCGGAGGAGAATGACGACGACTTTGTTCAGTAGGCCTACAGTTGGTTTTCGACGATCCGTGGGTGGACGACATATTTTGTGTGCAACCCTCTCTAGGGCGATTTGAATCTTGGCCGTACCTGGTCATGTATGTCTTCTTCATGATGTTATGATGTACTGTTGGATCTTATGATCTCTGAGATCATGGAATAAATACCAGTGGCGAGTGTATGCCCTGGACTTATATATTCTATGTCTTAGTTTTATTCGTGCTTCATTTACATGTTGTCGAGAATACAATAGCGATATGAGTGCGAGTATCGTGCATCAATGGCCACTTATTCGCTTCTATCTCAGGTCGGACACGAAAGCGACTAACTCGAGATAGTACCGCATCGAGGGCCTTACACAGATGGGAACAAGAATCTATTTATAAAGGAAACCGTCCGAGAACCCGAGGCGACGCATGATGATGTCTAACGGCAGGAAATCCCTCGATTTTCGCGAACGAATCTAGTGGGCATTTATTGCGCCACCAGAATCGAGATAAAATTGTCCAAGGATTCCAAGAAAAATGGAAAATTTGGATCTACTATTAAAAGGTAGAGCTGGGTCTAGTCACCTAAAATTGTGAGTAGGTTTAGTTACAAGAGCCGGCTCAACGAGGACTAGTTACTTTGAAGACCAAGATGATTGACATTGACTCCCCGCAAATCCTAAAAAGGGTGGAAGTCGGTTTGTCCAAGTAAGGGAGTCGGCAACCACGATGGTGACAAGAAGATTGCTGCGAAGACTAAAGAATCACACCAATTCTGGGGGCTAATGTCGGCGGGATGGACCAAGCCCTTAACCCGACATTAGATATATGGGCCGACTCACCTGCGGAAGGCCCACAAAGAAGACCCGACCAACAGGCCGGTTGCGCCAAGGAAAGAAGATCGAAGCCGTAGAAGGAATCCGACTTACCTTGTATAGCACATAGCATATTTGTAAAGTAGAATAGGACTCCACCTCGTGTCGGAGTCGGACTCACGGAATGCCGGGACCCGGTGCCTTTATAAGATGAGGTCCATGGGATCCAGGGCCAGAGAACAATCTCAACCTAAGACAGGACTAGACACTTGTCGGCGTAACCTAGATCACCTCGAGATCAAGATTACGAACCGACTCTCTTGTAATCGATCAACCGACTCTTCTTTCGAGAGTCGGAACCCATAATAATAAGAAGTAGGAGTAGGCTTTTACCTCGAGAAAAAGAGGGGCTGAAACTTGGGTAAATGGCCGAATCTCTTGTCCATGTCGACTCTCTCCACGAAATCTCCTCGCAGCAAAGGTCCCATGTCAACTTCGACTCTTTGGACATTTGTCGTGACTTTCCCACGACAAGTTCCTCTGTATTCCAAGATCGTTTGCATAACGTGCATAAACGAGAGAAGAAAGGGGTGAGCTATATCAACAAGTCTTGTAACTAACTTCTCACGGTAAGATGGGGGTAGTGGTTGAGGTTGCAGCCGCACTAGCATTATATATGTGGCTAACGATCTATTTAGATTAAGATGAGAACCAATCATTCGATGAGGAATTTCCTCCAACAAGTCTTGCTATCAGCTACTTACACAAACACAACACATATCCTATCGTTGTCCTCCCCTTCGCAATCCGACGAAGAAGAAGCAGTCAAGGCACACACACATTGACTAAGTTTTAGTTATGATTCAGTTGATGTTATCTATGAACAAGGAGTAGGTCTCAAGTCATCCATAACCATGGACACGGCTTCTCTAAAAGATTTAACCCTACAGGGGTGTACCAACTACCCATTATAAGCTCCGCATGTACACCCGGTTTCCTCTTGGCGTGATAAGTCGCTTGAAACTTCGGAACGTCAAATCCCTCTAACTAACAACAAACAAATCTGGTTGCCCCCCGGGGAGTCGACACCCAATCCAAAAGTCGGTCGCGCTCTCGGATCGGACACTACTGCTTCAACTGGGTTTGGGTTACGATGGCAAAAAAGATACAAGAAATACAAGTTATGCACACGATCTGCCAACATCGGGAAGCACACTTTAGACCAATGCATAAACAGGATAATGAATGCAAACATGCTCACAAATGATATGCAACTAAAGTAGACATGACAGAGAAGTCATGGAAAAAGGAATCATGCAAATAGGCATCATAACCAACTAATTATAGCCCAAGAAAAATGCAATAAAACATTACTGGTCTGGGACTTAGTGAAAATCAGGAAAACATGGCAGAAACTGTTATTTTTATGCTGAGTAAATAGGAGAAAAACTATATGCAAAAGTGCAGCAACATGACATAGCAATATATGAGCATGAACTAGACATGATGGTGATCAGGTACAAAGAAGAATCAAGGTCATAGGCATCACAGATCAAAAGATATTAAGCATGCAACATGGCATCAGAACGTTACAGACTTAGAGAAAAACAGAGGTGGCTGTCAAAAACAGTGGCATAGCAACTTTGGAGCTCAATAAGTAGATGACCAGCATGCGAATCATGACAATGCAATACATATAATGGAAGTAGACATGATGCTTAACAGTATGCAAAAAGAATCAATGCAATAGGCCTCATGGATGTGTCACAATCATCATGCAAACTTGCAATAAAATAATAACTGCAACACTTAACAGGAATTAGCAACAGTTATCAGTCTGATGCCCACTTCAACAGTGATTAACAAAAAAAAGATGGCCTCAAATAAAAAATCTCACAAAAATGAACTGAAGTACACACAAATATAAGAAAATTTCCTTTTGGGCGCATCGTGATCCGAGCTACGGTTTACTCGCAAATTTCATCGCAAAACAGCATCAGCAGCATATATTTCAAGACTTAGAAAAATTACAGCAGGGTACTCGTAAAAAAATAAAAGGGACGGGCCGGTTCTCACCCATGGGCTCAGCCCAAACGGCATGGGAGGCGGAATGGACTCGGGGTGCGCTGGGCTGCGCTCGTGCTGGGCCTCGGCTAGGGCAGGCCGGCCAACCTTGCCGTGGTGGTTGGAGGCGCCGGATCGGGACCTCCTGATCCCGACGAGGTAGGAGGCGGCGGCCGTCTCGCAAACGGGCACGAGCGGGGTCTGGGGCAGCGTGGAGGGGCCGGATCGAGCCGCCCCTGGTCGGATCCGGGCGGCGGCCGTCTCGAGCTCGGGCTTCAAGGCCATGGCGTCTTCCACCGTGGCTTCATGGCGTGTCGGTGCTGACCTGGAGAGGGAGAGGAGGGCGCATGAGGAGAGGGAAGGGGAAAGGAGAGAGGGGGGAGGAGACCTGGGCGAGGCGGCGCGGCTGACGCGGCGGTCGGCCGAATGAAGTGGCGGCATGCTGCCCGCGGCCTGGCGGCGGGATGGACGGAGAGAGAGGAGAGAGAGAGGTGGAGGCTGGGCGCGATCTGGGCCGTTGGATCGGCCGATCAGACGGTCCAGATCCGCTGGGAGGCTAGGGTTTGGATTTTGGGGATAAAACTGTGAAAATGGGGCAATTTTTGGGGACAAGTGGAGGGGGTGGCTGCAATTTTGTGGCTAGGGAAACCCTGGAAAGAGGTGGGAGTGTGGTGGTCTTTATATAGCCCAGGTGGCTGGCAGTCTGCAAAAACATCCCCGGTTTTTCTCTCACGCGCGCGGTGTTTACGTTCTGACCGCCGAGGGTCCGCAGGACCTCTGATTCGGGTAAAACTTCGAACTGCGCGATCAGCGCGTCGAGCCAGCGGCGTTCACCTTGCGCTGGAACCGTTTCGAGAACACTTGCCGATGTGCTATCAAAACAACCCGTTTAATTGTTAAACGGGGTTTTTCGTTCTGTTGGCTGCGGCTGGTCTGGTGCGGGTTTCGCGACGGTGATCGGGTGAAACCCGGTGTCGTAAAGGTCGAGTGTCAGGGTGGCAAGGGTCGGTCTCCGTCCGATACGAGATAAGAGGGGGGTAATAATCGCCGATCGATAAATCGGGGATGAAAACACCGCAAACAAATCAGACAATCAAACAATTCACACAGAAAATAAATTTTTTAATTTTTTTGAAATCTGGGCTGTTACAACAACACCACCAACAAGGGATCTCGTCCCGAGATCCATGATGATCCGGGGGAGAGGGGAAGGGGGAGAGAAAAGAGAGTCAACGATTCTTCAACACCACCAACAAGGGACTCTTCTCCATGTCGATGTCGAGCTTCCGTCGAGAAACTTTCCGCAGAGAGACGACATCGTCGAAAAAACGAACGAGTCAATGACAAGGGAAGAGTGATCGCGAAAACCAGATCAAGGGATAGTTATTTTCGACGCAAGTCGTAAAAGCACCGGTAAAAGGAGGGATGGCAATGGATGATCCAGATGATACCACAAATTGGAGAAGCTAAAGGTACTACAGAAATTCCCAAACCTGAGATCCGAATCGAGACAATACGCTGCAAGCAAGGCATTGTAATGGTTCCGAACTCCAACCACTCGAGATCCTAAAGTTTGAAAGAGGTAAGGCGAGAGTAAAAACACTTACGACACTTGTCCTGACCAGAGTAAGGGTAAGGCGTAAAAATATCCTACTCTCCGATACTAACTTAGTAACTACAAAATAGTTTTTTGTAGACTCGACTTCGGCCAGAAAAGGGATCCTACGGTCGGTAAGGCTCGAATTCCAAGTTGTAAAGCCCGATATGTGGTCCTGTTCCAGATGTAGATGTTTCTATTCGGATCCAGGGACGAAGCACATATCGGTCCCACCGCAACATATGACGAAGTCATATGCCCCGGATTTCCAACATGATATCACAACATTACATATACAAGCATACAACATCTCATCCAATCGGCATACAACTGCATTAATACAATAAAACAGCGGAAGATACATGTCTGAGTACATATTACAATCAAATTCCTACTAACGAAGAAAAAAACATCGATCCCCATAACCACACGGGTCCAAGCCCTCCGCCGGGATCCTCCTAACTATTCGTCGTCGAGTCTCCACGTGAAACGTCGATCACCATACCTGTTGTCGATCAAGAAACCTGAAAAGAATTTTTCGGTAGTATCTTGAGTATAGAAGTACTCAGCATCCAACTGTAGTTGTCAACTGACCCAGCAAGGACTTTATCACTCGTCATTCTAGGACAACTAGTAGTTTACGGTAAGGATGGGGTAAGTGATGAGGTTGCTGCCGCACTAGCATTTATGAAGTGGCTAACGATCTAGAGAGTAAGATAAAAAGCCACGCATTCGATGAGGATTCGCCTCCAACAAGTCTGCAATCCACCTACTTACGCAAGCATAACATCTATCCTATCCTTGTCCTCCTCTTCGAACCACGACGAAGAAGAAGCAGTCAAGGCACACACACGTTGATCTAGTTATTTATTATGATTCAGTTGATGTTATCTAAGATCAAGACGTAGGTTCCAAGTCGTCCATAACCGTGGACACGGCTTCTCGAAAAGATTTAACCCTGCAGGGGTGTAGCAACTGCCCATTACAAGGCTCCGCACGCACACCCATCTCTCTCAGTTGCTACCCATTATAGGCAACCACTTTATTATTTAGTTCCGAGAGATCCGAAACGACAGGTCCCTCTAAGTAAAAACAAACAAATCCGGGTGGCCCCAGGTGAGTCGACATCCAACTCAAAAGCCGGTCGCGCTATCGCATCGGTCTCTACCGTATGACTCCAGGTTTGGATTGCCGGTTAATCCCATATGAGACCGGGTCCGCAGTCGGTCATGATGGGCCAGAAAGGAACCAGGTCCTCACTGGTCCGGGTTGGTTTGAAAACTACTAGCGGCCGACCAGCACACACACGGTTTCAAATGGTAAATCAGCTTGGCCCACCACTAGAAATGTTTGAAGCTAGGTAGGTAAGAAGAGGGGATCCCATAAAATTCCACACGCGGTTAGGCACGCTCAGTCTTAGAATCAATACCCGAAATTCGTATCCTAGGTGACTCGAATGGAACAAAGCGTCAGGGCGGGATAGCCTAGACCTTCCATCCTTCGTCGAATATAATTAACATTATAATAATCAGATCATCACCAACAACATAATAATGTGATATCCCAAACCAAGGAGTAACAGGGTAACATCGTAGCATCCTAAGCATGCATACTAATCAGGGGCTGAGCAACGAGCAATAGTAACATAGCAGTACATGGTTTGCTGGGAGGGGACATGGCTCTATCGGTTTGAAAGAGGCTGTAAACATGTGGTAGGATCAAACATCGAACCTATCTTATACTAGCATGCAAACCGCTGGTTCAAATAGAATGGATCATATGTAATGCATAATCCTTGCCTGTTGATAAGTCGGGTTCCGAAGGTGTAGTTGATCGCAAGCTCGCAACGTCTCGGAGAGGTACCCGCGGAAGCACACAAGAGCGTAAACACTGGAAGAAATCAACGAGCAAGCATCTATTACTACGAAGCAATCACGATAAAGCATCAACAAGGGGGCAACCCGAGACATCGCACCTACTGTCGAGAGCGGTTACTAACAGGTGGAGTACTCGTCACACACGACGATACTGCACATTTACATAGGTTCCAGTTGTTAATCTACTCAAGGAGAGCAAGGTTGTTAACATGGCATATCACTCAAGCATGGCATAGCACACAAACATGCCAAGAGGTGAAACATAAGGTAAAGTATCTATGCTAGTCAATTTAAGTGAGGTACAACCTCACATGGCATATCACTAAGTACCGCACGACAATTTAAGTAATTGGTACTGTTCTGCCCTAAACCATATTTTAGGTTGGTTAACAACAGAAAACAATAGCATAAACACAAATTACACGAAAAATTAATCAGGTTACATATAAAGAACACCCCAAACGGAGTTACGGTTAAAAAGATACAAGCAATACAAGTTATGCACACAATCTGCTAACATCGGGAAGCACACTTTAGACCAATGCATAAACAGGATAATGAATGCAAACATGCTCACAAATGATATGCAACTAAAGTAGACATGACAGAGAGGGCATGGCAACAGGAATCATGCAAATAGGCATCATGACAAACTAATTATAGCCCAAGCAAAATGCAATAAAACATTACTGGTCTAAGACTTAGTAAAAATCAGGAAAACATGGCAGAAACTGTTATTTTCATGCTGTATAAAAAGGAGAAAAACTATATGCAATAGTGCAGCAACATGACATAGCAATATATGAGCATGAACTAGACATGATGGTGATCAGGTACAAACAAGAATCAAGGTCATAGGCATCATAGATCAAAAGATATTAAGCATGCAACATGGCATCGGAACGTTACAGATTTAGAGAAAAACAGAGTTGGCTGTCAAAAACAGTGGTATAACAACTTTGGAGCTCAATAAGTAGATGACCAGCAAGCGTATCATGACAATGCAATACATATAATGGAAGTAGACATGATGCTTAACAGTATGCAAAAAAGAATCAATGCAATACGCCTCATGGATGTGTCACAATCATCATGCAAACTTGCAATAAAATAATAACAGCAACACCTAACAGGAATTAGCAACAGTTATAGGTCTGATGCCCACTTCAACAGTGATTAACAACATCAAGATGGCCTCAAATCAAAAAGCTCACAAAAGATGAACTGAAGAACACACACATCTAAGCAAATTTCCTTTTCTGCGCATTGTGATCCGAGCTACGGTTTAATCGCAAATTTCATCGCAAAACAGCATCAGCAGCATATATTTCCAGACTTCGAAAAAATACAGCAGGGTACTCGAAAAAAAATAAAAGGGACGGGCCAGTTCTCACCCATGGGCTCAGCCCAAACGTCTTGGGAGGCGGACTAGGCTCAGGGTGCGCTGGGCTGCGCTGGCGCTGGGCCTCGGCTGGGGCAGGCCGACCCACCTAGACCTGGTGGTTGGAGGCGCCGGATCGGGACCTCACGATCTCGACGAGGTAGGAGGCGGCGGCCGTCTCGCCACGGGCATGGGCGGAGCTAGGAGGTCGGAGGAGGGTCGCGGGGTCTGGTGCGGCGAGGAGGGGACGGATCAAGCCGCCCCTAGACGGATCCGGGCGGTGGTGGCTGGCGGCGGCCGTCTCGAGCTCGGGCCGTCCAGATCCGCTGGGAGGCTAGGGTTTGGATTTTGGGGATAAAACTGCGAAAATGGTGCAATTTTTGGGGCAAAGTGGGGGGGGCTGCAATTTTGTGGCTAGGGGAACCCTAGAAAGAGGTGGGAGTGTGGTGGTCTTTATATAGCCCAGGTGGCTGGCAGTTTGCAAAAACATCCCCGGTTTTTATCTCGCGCGCGCGGTGTTTACGTTTCTGACCGCCGGGGGTCCGCAGGACCTTCGAATCATGTAAAACTTTGAACTGCGGGATCAACGCGTTGACTCGGCGACGTTCACCTCGCGCTGGAACCGTTTCGATAACACTTTCTGGCGCGATATAAACATAACCCGTTTAATTATTAAACGGGGTTTTTCCTTCTGTTGGCTGCGGCTGGTCTGGTGCGGGTTTCGCGCCGGTGATCGGGTGAAACCCGGTGTCGCAAAGGTCGAGTGTCAGGGTGGCAAGGGTCGGTCTCCGTCCGATAAGAGATAAGAGGGGGGGGGAATAATCGCCGATCAATAAATCGGGGATGCAAACACCACAAACAAATCAGACAATCAAACAATTCACACCGAAAACAAAATTTTTATTTTTTTTGAAATCTGGGCTGTTACAATATACCATTCCCGGGCCCTCGCCGACCAAGTGTGGACCAGTAGGATATACAATCCCACTCGTCCGGTCTGTTTTAAATCCAATGGTTGGAGACCAGTTATGCATTCGGTTTTCAAATGGTAAATCAGCTTGGGCCACTACTAGAAATGTTTGAAGCTAGTTAGGTAAGAAGAGGGGACCCCATAGCATCCCTCACGCGGTTAGGCACGATCGTCAGGAGACACATACCCGGTACTCGGTTCCTAGGTGACTCGAATGGAACAAAGCGTCGGGGCGGGATAGCCTAGACCTTTTATCCTTCGCCGAGTATAGTCAACATCATAATAATCATATCATTCACAACAATATAATAGTGTGATAGCCCATTCCAAGGATTAACAGGGGTGTAACAGCCCAGATTTCACAAAAATAAAAAAATTTATTTTCGGTGTGAATTGTTTGATTTCCTGGTTTGTTTGCAGTGTTTGCATCCCCGATATATCGATTGGCGATTATTTTCCCCCTTCTTATCTCGTATCGGAGGGAGGCCGACCCTTGCCACCCTGACACTCGACCTTTGCGACACCGGGTTTCACCCGATTACCGTCGCGAAAAGCGCACGAGACCAGCCGCAACCAACGGAACAAAAACCCCGTTTAATAATTAAACGGGATATTTTTATAGCGCGCCGGAAAGTGTTCTCAGAACGGTTCCAGCGCTAGGTGAACGCCGCCGGCTCGACGCGCTGGTCGCGCAGTTCGAAGTTTTACCCGAATCGGAGGTACTGCGGACCCCCGGCGGTCAGAAACGTAAACACCGCGCGCGCGAGAGAAAAACCATATTGATGTTGATAATCTGTGTTGAAGTGGGCATCATGCCGTCAACTTCAATCCATATTTTTTGAGCATTTTGATTTGAGGCCATATTGATGTTGATAATCTGTGTTGAAGTGGGCATCATGCCGTCAACTGCTAATTTTCCTGTTAGTGTTCTGTTGTAATTATTTAATTGCAAGTTTGCATGATGATTGTGACAAATCCAAGAGGCCTATTGCATTGATTCTTTTTCCTATGTGTTAAGCATCATGTGTAATTCATTTCCATGCTTTAACTTGTCATGTTTGGGTGCTTTAGCTATATTAAATCTTGCTCCAAAGTGGTGATCCTGATGTTAAAGTGTTGCTGTGCTGAAAACTATTAATTTGTTGCAACTTCGGGTGACGGTTGCGTCGCAACCGTTTATCGGAATTGAGTGATTCCAATTGCATATTGTTAAGCATCATGTCTACTTCCATTACATGTATTGCATTGTTATGATATGCTTGCTGGTCATATAGTTATTGAGCTCCAAAGTTTCTATCCCGCTGTTTTTGACAGCCACCTCTGTATTTCTCTAAGTCTGTAACGTTCCGATGCCATGTTGCATGCTTAATATCTTTTGATCTATCATGCCTATTTGCATGATTCTTTCTCCCACGCCTTCCCTGTCATGTATACTTTATTTCCATATCATTTTTCAGCATGTTTGCATTGACTATGCTGTTTGTGCATTGCTCTAAAGTGTGCTTCGTGATGTTGGCAGATTGTGCCCGTAACTGGTTTTGCTTATATCTTTTTAACCGTAACTTCGTTTGGAGTGTGCCTTATATGTATTTGATTAGTTTTTCGTGTACTTTGTGTTTATGCTATTGTTTGCTGTTGTTAACCAACCTAAAATATGGTTTAGGACAGAATAGTACCAAATGTCTTAATCATCGTGCGGCACTTAGTGTTATGCCATGTTTAGGTTGTGCGTCACTTAAATTGACTAGCATAGATAGTTTCCTTTATGCTTCACCTCTTGCCATGTTTGTGTGCTATGCCATGCTTGCTTGAGTTGCCATGTTAATAACCGTTGGTTGATCACCTGTAGCTAAGCAACTTGAACCACCGTAAACGTGAGATATTCTTCGTGTGTGACCGATACCCCACTTGAACTGTTAGTAACCGTTCTCGACGATAGCTCCGTATCGCGTTGCGGTGTCGTGTAATGTCATCTTGATCTTCTGTTGCCCCGTATGAATAGAGTGCTTGCTCGTTGATTGCTTTCAAGTGTTTATCGTCTTGTGTGCTTCCGCGGGTACCTTCGGAGACGTTGCGAGCGTGCGATCGGCTACACCTTCGGAACCTTGTAATTTTATGGGTTCCCCTTTTCTTACCTACCTAACTTCAAATATTTCTAGTGGTGGGCCAAGCTGATTTACTATTTGAAACCGTGTGTGTGCTGGTCAGCTGCCAGTAGTTTTTTAAACCAACCCGGACCAGTGAGGACATAGTTTCCTTGTTGTCCCATCATGACCGGCTGAGGACCCGGTTTCCAAGGTGTGATTAACCGGCAATAAAAACCTGGAGTCATACGGCTGAGACAAGATCGAGAGCGCGGCCGGCTCTTGAGCTGGATGTCGACTCACCGGGGGCCACCCGGACTTGTTCGTTGTTAGTTAGAGGGACCGGTCGTTTCGGATCTCTCGGAACTAAATCATAAAATGGTTGCCTATAATGGGTAGCAACTGAGAGAGATGGACGTGCGTGCGGAGCCTTGTAATGGGCAGGTTGTACACCCCTGCAGGGTTAAATCTTTTCGAGAAGACGTGTCCACGGTTATGGATGACTTGAGACCTACTCCTTGTTCATAGAAAACAACAACTGAGATAATATTAATATAACTTGATCAACGTGTGCGTGTGCCTTGACTGCTTCTTCTTCGTCGGGATGCGAAGAGGAGGACAAGGATAGGATAGGTGTTATGTTTGCGTAAGTAGTTGATAGCAAGACTTATTGGAGGCGATTCCTCATCGAATGCTTGGCTTCTTATCTTACTCTCTAGATCGTTAGCCACTTCATAAATGCTAGTGCGGCAGCAACCCCACCACTTACCCCTTCCTTGCCGTAAACTACTAGTTGTCCTAGAATGACGAGTGATGAAGTTCTTGCTGGGTACTTCTGTTTCCACTTCAGATGACCACTACAGTTGGATGCTGAGTACTTCTGTACTCATGATACTACCCCCAAACTCTTTTCAGGGTTCTTGATCGACAAAAGGTATGGTGATCGATGTTTCACGTGGAGACTCGACGACGACTAGTTAGGCGGATCCCGGCGGAGGGCTTGGACCCGTGTGGTTATGGGATCGATGTTTTCTCTTTGCCAGTAGGCATTTGATTGTAGTCTGTACCCAGACATGTATATTCCGCTATTGTATTGTATTTGAGGCAGTTATATGCCGATTGTATGAGATGTTGTATCCTTGTATCTGTAATGTTATTATATCATGTTGGAAATCCGAGGCATATGACTTCGTCATATGTCGCGGTGGGACCGATATGTGCTTCGTCCCCGGATCTGGATGGAAACATCTAGATCTGGAACAGTACCGCACCTCGGGCCTTACAAGGGGAAACAGTTGTAGCATCCTAAGTGACGAGGGGGTGACCCTAGGACTCCTCTACGAGAGGGTACCTGGTGCGTGTCATGGCTGGCGGCCAACCAGGAGCCCACTCGTGGACACCGACATGATGGAATAAGACATGAAGTTGAAGACTTGAGGCGCAAGACAAGGACTCCTTCTTGTAGTAGACTAGGACTCTTGTAAACCCTACCTGGCTATCTATATAAAGCGAGGTAGGGGCACCTCTCTAGACAGACCACAACCCATCATCTAAATCCCCACGCATAGAACTAGACAAATCTCTCTCCACCAAAGCCCTCACGGCACCTCTGTACATCATCATCAATACAAGATCAGACAAGCAGCATGTAGGGTTCTCCCTCCGGGGGCCTGATGCTGGGTAAATCGTGCCCCATGAGTCGCTTGTCACCTCCGAATCCTACCAACACGCAGGCCACGTCGCTGTCTTTCCTCCTACACAAAACCTAGGGTCCCTGACCATAGGAATTGCCGGGGTTGATCCCCGTCAATTGGCGCCGTTTGTGGGAAAGACATGCGCGTTGGAATCACGGATCGGCGGCTCAAACCTAAAACCACAATCGACGATCCGTCGACTTCGGAAGGATCTATTCAAGTTGGGTTCATCGCAATCTCGGCTTCAACAACTACATCAAGATCTACATCAAGCTCACGGAGAAAACAAGAAAATTTTCGAGCGCGCCCCTCGAAGGTCGACATTAACAAAAGCGCTCACGCGCAGCCTACAGGACAGAAAAAACGTCTATGTTGCGGGCACTTGCGGCGGCGACTCAGAGATCATCTCGACGATCCATTTAGTGGAAAGATGTGAAATCCAATTTTCGAAAATCTGTGAAAATTTCAGCAAATTGCAACGGCAAGATCTCCCTCGGCGACCCGCGCACTGAAGCACTCTCGGAATCTGATGGAACTCCGCAGGAGTCAAGAAAATAAATTCCTGACATTATCTCGGATATCAAGTTGAAGATCCTTCCGGTGAAATCATGCGGGATTCAATCCCTCATCAGCACACAAAAAAATCAGAAAATTCCAACGGTTAGATCTCCGTCAGCGGCTTTCGCACTGCAACGCGTTTTTGGATCTACGCGAGATCGCGAATTTTCAATCGCGATTTCGGGTTCAATCTTGACCCACAAGGCGTCTACTCCAACTCGACATGCCATGGATGACTCACCAATGTTTCTAAATCGACTCAAGCCGCTACAGAAACAGCACACGACGAGCAATCGACAATTCGACGACTCGGCGACTACATCAACAATGATTCACTATGAAGATCCAGATCGAAGAAAAAAAAACGCAGTCAATACCGTCGCCGCAACAGATTGCTAAATCAGGCTGCGCGCGTCTACGGGCGCGACATCGACCACGGTCGCGGCATCAACTCCGTCATCTACATCAACCATGGACGAATCACGACGCGCACTCGATGCTCGGGGGCTGGAAATTTTTCGACACCAACAACGACATCAACTTCATCGGCTCCAGTGCGGATACACGCCGCGAAATTTCATCACGTCGACTCCGCCAGGCGCGCCGAGTCCTTATCGGTCACTTGCCGCACCATCGACTCCAAGTACACGAATCATCTTGCGCCGAGCTCCTTTGTATGGTCTCTCCCGTACCGAGCTCCATCGCGCATGAATCGCCGCATCGAGTCCTATCGTCACTCGTCGGATAAATTCATCACAACGACTTCGCTAGGAAACTCCTCCACCACAACACTAGAGGACTCGCGGACTCGGGGGTTCGCGGACTCGGGGGCTGAACGTCGCAGTCGCCGTCACATCGACTCCGTTCTCACCTCGTTGACTGCTCATCGTCGACTGCTCATCTTCGACATCCTCCGCCGCGTCAACCCTACAGCTAAGTTTTCTTTACACTCTTATGCTATGATTCCAAAACCTTTATACATTCTCGATTAGTCGCCAAAGACGACTGCACAGTCGCGCACAAACATCTGATGGCTACAAAAGCATCCTCTGGATCATGCTTAGTTTTATATGTTGTTTATTCGCGTTCGTCAAAATAGTGAGGCTGGGTACCAAAAGGCCACTCTTGTCTCCGGGTTCAACAAGTCTGGCATCGCGTCCCTGTTACCCGGTAGGAGTTTGCTGCTGGAGGGCCTACTCATGAAAAGACACGCATGAACTTTATATGATGCTACATTTTCCACTCGACAAAAGTGCAACGTCTACAAATCATGCACCTTACAACTCTTTTGTATATCGCGCAAGTACATCTTAATACAGTTGCACCTTTTTCTCCTTCTTAGCAGATGCTCGGTGGCTGGGCGCCCTCATGACGCGGCGAGGCCAACCTCCTCGACCATGACTGATCCCTACAACAACTCACGCCTACGACGCAAGACCCGAGTCGAGCACTTCCTCAGATGAAAATTACTTGACGACGAAGAAGTCTTGAGTCTATGTTCGACTACAAGCAGTCGAACATAGCCTCGGGGGCTACTCCCATCGGGAGGGCTGACACGCACCCGACGAGCACTACTCGCGCAGCTGACAAGAACGAAGGGGTTAGCTTAAAAACATCTTGAGCCTATGCGCGAATCTACGAGTCACACATAGCCTCGGGGGCTACTCCCATCGGTAGCGCTGAAGCGCACCCGACGACCGCTCGACTGGGCAACTTCTCCCCAATCGACGATGAAATACGAAGACGAATCGGACTGCAATTTCGATGCTTCATCCAAATACTCCCATCGGGAGCATACTCACGACATCTTCAACTGCTCATCAGCAACTGATCGACACGCACTACGGCGGCTACCGCAGATTCGAGTCCCTGCGCGACTCTTCGAGTCCCCCAGGCACTCGGGGGCTAATGACGAGGGCGTGACCCCACGACTCCTCTACGAGAGGGTACCTGGTGCGTGTCATGGCTGGCGGCCCACCAGAGGCCCACTCGTGGATACCGACATGATGGAATAAGACGTGAAGCCAAAGACATGAGGCGGAAGACAAGGACTCCTGCTTGTAGTCGACTAGGAATCTTGTAAACCCTACCTAGCTATCTATATAAAGCGAGGTAGGGGCACCTCTCTAAACAGACCACAACCCATCATCTAAATCCCAACGCATAGAACTAGACAAATATCTCTCCACCAAAGCCCTCACGGCACCTCTGTACATCATCATCAATACAAGATCAGACAAGCAGCATGTAGGGTTCTCCCTCCGGGGGCCTGAAGCTGGGTAAATCTTGCCCCATGTGTCTCTTGTCACCTCCGAATCCTACCAACACGCAGGCCATGTCGCTTTCTTTCCTTCGACACGAAACCTAGGGTCCCTGACCATAGTATTTGCCGGGGTTGATCCCTGTCACTAAGCATGCATACTAAGTAGTGGTTAAGCAAGCTAGGTACATGGCCAAACAAGGGTTTGCTACGATGTGGGGGACATGGCTGTTTGGGTTTATTTGAGAGGCTTAAATATGAGTTGGTAGGATCAAGCAATCGTTCTATCCTATACCTAGGCACAAGTGAGCTGAAAGTTATAAGCATGATATATGCTCCCCCTTACCTGATGAGAAGAATAAACCGAAGTTGTAGTCGATCGCATGCTCGCATCGTCTTCAAGATTAACCGCGTGAGCACACAACAAGGAAACACTGGAAAGACAACCAACTGAGATGCATCTATTACTACGATGCAATCATGAGCAAGAAACAAGAATAAGGAAACACGAGACAACATAATACGATATCGCATCTACCGTCCAGATTGGTTACAAACAGATTAACTGGAGTACTCATCACAAACGACGATATCGCACATTTAGAATGGTTCAAGTTGTTTAGCTACACACTCAAGAACGACATGGTTCTTAATATTGCATCACACTCAAGAACGACATATCATGCAATCATGGAAAGAGGCTAAGAAAAAGTAAACTATCTATCCTAGTCAAGTTAAGTGAGGCAAAATCCTAAACACGGCATATCACTAAGTACCCCACGACAATTTAGTATTTCGTACTGTTCTGCCCTAAACAATATTTTCGGTTGGTTAACAACAGAATATGATATAAAAAACACAATATACATGAAATTCTAGTCAATTTACATATAAAGAACACCCCAAACAGAGTTACGGTTAAAAATATAAAAGCAACACAATTTATGGGCATAATCTGCCAACAGCAGGTAACACACTTGAGAGCAATCGAACAACATGCTAATGGTTGCAAACATGCACCAAAATGATGTGTATCAAAAGTAGACATGACAAGAATGACATGGCATCCAGGTTTCATGTATATGAGCATCAAGAAATAATAAATGTAACACATGCGAAAAGCTAAAAGATATTACTGGTTTAGTACTTAGTGAAATTTCAGGGTATGTGGCAGAAAACAACAGATAAGCACTTTGGGAGATCAATAACTATAGGATCAGTAAGGATATCATGGCATAGAAATACATGGCAAGGAGCAATTAATTACATTGGAGCTAATGCATATGAAGCATGGATCAATAAGTATAAGGCAGTCAAGTAGGCAACTTTATACCAATTGCAGCACATATTATCGGGTACACCACTTTGCAGCAAGATACGAAATACCTTTAACAGGTAAACATGGAAAAATAATTCATCCAATTAAAGTACACATGATCCTTAACACATACAAGAAAGAATCACTAGCATAGGCATCATGGATGTGACGCAAACATCAACAAAACTTTGATAAAAATAATAGTGAACAACAGTAATATTCTGGAGCACATTTCAACACAGATTTGCACCACCCAAATGACCTCAAATGAAATAACTCACTAAAGCAAAAAAGTTAGAGCACATCACAAGCAAGAATTTTCGTTTTGGGGTTGAGTTAATCTAACCTACGAATCTACCGCAAATTACATCGCAAAGTAGTAAAAAATACATCAAATCTGGGACTTAGCCAAATTCCTGGTAGAGAGAAAAAAAGAGGGGTGGACGTTATCGGGACGAGGCCCATCTGTAGGAGGGCGAGGGGTAGTGGGCGTCGCCCGTGGCCGTCGCCCGTGGGTGAGAGGAGGCCGAAGGGCCGCTACTGGGACGTGGTTGCGGTGCTGTCTCAGAAGGGCGCGCTGGTGGCTGGATCGGGGCCTCCCGTTCCTGAGCGCGACGACACGGCCGACGGTCGGCGTCGTGATTCCGGCGAGCACGGCGCGGCGGCGCTGGGCGACGAGGGAGCCCGGAAACGGCAGAGACGGAGCGCAAGGAAGGAGAGGAGCCGGATCCGCGTGGTGGCCTGATCTGGCCGGACCCAGGCCAACAGCGAGGGCAACCACGGGCAGCAGAGGAGGTGAGGTGAGAGGAGGAGAAAAACGCGGGGTGGCGATGGCCTCACCGGAGCGCGGCGGAGCGGCTGCTCGCCGACACGCGGCGGCAGCTCTGCGGGCTTCGAGGACCAGATTGGGCCCAGGCGGCGCTGAAGCAGGCTGGGGAGCCCTGGAGCTCTAATGGGGTGACGTGGCTGAGATCTGGACCGAAGATCGCCAGATCTGACAGTCCAGATCGATTGGAGGCTAGGGTTTCGGATTTTTAGGCTAAAGTGAAGCAGATCTGGAATTTTGAAGGGGGTGGCTACAATTTGTGTTTGGGAAAACCCTAGAAGGGCTAGGAGAGAGGGGTGGTTTATTTATAGGGCTAACCTGGCTGGCAAGTTTAGGGAAACGCCCCTGGTTTTCTCCCTCGCGTCCGATAGTTACGTTTATGACTGCCAGGAGTCCATACGACCTCCGATTCAGACAAAACCTTGATCCACGCGGTCAGCGCACTGAACCGGTCACTTCTACCTCACTTCGATAACGTTCCGAGAAGATTTTCCAGTGCCCACTAAAATAATCCGTTTATTAAATAAACGAGGTTTTCGTTCCGATGGCGATGGCTGGTCTTGTGTCGGTAGTTGCGGCGGTGCTCAAGTGAAACCCAGTGTCGCGAAAGGGTCGTGTGTCATTGGGGAATGTTTCGGTCACGCGTGCCGATACGAGAATGAGGGGGAAAAATAATCACTGATTAATAAATCGGCGAAGAAAACACTACAAACAATTCTAACAATCATCAAAAATAATGCAACAAACAAAATTTTTAATTAGGGTGGAATTTCCAGGCTGTTACAGTAGTGAACCTTGTTCCAACACACACCTACAACCAAAAGCTTATTGTGGAGCTTGGTAGGGATTAGTTGAAAAAAACTAGGAAATTGAAGTCCAAGATATTGTAAGAGTTCAAAGCAATCCAAAGAACTCCAAAAGCAAAGCAAGTGTTCACAAATATGGAGGAGGGCAACAAAAGAACACACGCGCAAAGATAGTTTAGCTTGTGCAACCAAATGAATGAGCATATAAAATAATATCCTATCGAAGACTAAGCTCATGAAGCAAAAATACAAGGAGAAACACTAGCTTGATTGCACTAGAGGGAACAATTCACTACTTGGCACCATCCTATATGCATGCAAGTGTAGGCTTTCCCTTCCACGTGTCTTTTGCACAAGTATTTCTTTTCATGTACTCTCTATGTTTAGAAGCTTTTGATTCTTTCTTTTTTGGCTCTTTCTTAAAATCTTGCCTCTTTTTTTGATTTTTCTCTCTTTTGCCTCCTTTGCACCACTTGCCTTGAGGCTCAACCAAATATGCGCTACTAGTGTCACAAGATATACACGGGAGCAATGATGTAACAAGATGATATGCTATCACTATGGTGCTAAAGTTTTCGCGCTAGGCTCAATAGGTATGAGGTAATCGCAAAGATGGAGGGGCTATCATTGTAAAGGAAAGGAAGGGAAAGGTGTGACGGGATGGATACCTTCCTCACACTTAACCTTTCAAAAAGTCAGAGAAGACCAGCCTTGTTTTCGGTTGAGGGGGTCGAAGGATGGATGATCATCATCGAAGAGGAAGCTCTTGGGTTGATGTAGTCGATGTAGAGGCACTCCTTGTTGTTGATGATGGTCCCGATAGTTGAAGCCGGTGAAGACGGACGATTTCGAGCTTGTGTGCTCACGAGACAAGGAAAATATGCCAAAATTCCGAAAATATAATAGAAGAAAATGGTGATGGAACATATCTATATTGATGGGGGGTCTGAACAGCTACAAAACAAGCTAAAGAATGTCAAAAACGGACTCTGTATGAAAAAGTAACGGCCAAAACAGTGATTTGCTGAAGGCTGGAAACAGGGAAGTCGGGCGTTCCGGCTTGGGCCCGGGCGGTCCGACCTGATGGTCCGGACGGTCTAGATAATTACCAACGAGGGCCGCTTTTGGGTCCGTAATTGTTCGGACGGTCCGAAGGGTGGTTCGGACGGTACGACCATGGCCCGGACGATCCGACGTGAGGTCCGGACAGTCTCGCGTGGGTCAACGCTCGCGAGATTGGAGCTCCGGGTCACAATTTGTTTGTCTGAAAACTCGATTTGGGGTGGAAAATGGTCACTTTTGAGGCCAAAATTCATGGGGAAAAAGAAAAATTGGGGCTGGGGAACGCAAAGGAGTCTAAACACTAGATCCAAGAATCAAAATCAACAAAAACTCACAAGAACAACAAAGTACAAGAAATTTTGTATGACTATTTTTTATGGGGATTTTTTAAATTAGGAAGAACAAAGAAAAAATTGGCTAGAATCATGGGGGGGGGGAGGGGGAGAGGGTCTCCAAATTCATGGCAACCTGGCTCTGATACCAAATGATATAGGACAAACCTATGCATTGGCCCGATCTTCACCAATTGGAGGTGGATATGACGAAGAACACGAAGAACACAAGGGGAGATCCACAAGGAATCAACACAAACAAGAGTAAAGGAACAAGATCCATTAGCACAAACACTCAATCACACAGATAGCATACACACACAAGATTCAACAATAATAAGAGTAAAGATACAAGGTAGTTCCTCCAAATTCTATGGGAGATGGGGGTTGAGAGAGATAGATGGATCTTGTCTTCCTCCATGTGCTATAACATGGAGGTCTAAGGCTCAAACGCAGAAGAAGCCTCTCTCTCTCTCTCCCTCAAGCTTAGTAAATCTCAAGAAGGGGGAAGATCCCTAATGGGAAAGGAAGATGAGAAAAGCTCTCTCAAGTTTAGTCTAATCTTTGCTTACCCTAGAGAGGAGGTGGGGAGAGGTATTTATAGTGTATGGCTGTATGAAGGGGTACATGGTGTCGTGGGAAAGTCACGGCAGCTGTCCTCATTGGAGAACTTAATGTGGGACCTTTGCTGCGAGGTGTTTTTGAGGAGGTGAGTCGGCACACAATACACAGGATTTACCCAGGTTTCGGCCCCTCGAAAGGTAAAGACCTACTCCTGCTCTTCTATTATGGGGTGTCGACTTCTCAAATACAAAGGTGCGAGATTGCTGCCTATGCCTCGAGAATATCTAAGTTGAGTTGTTTTCTTTGGTCCATAGGGTCTGTCTTATGATTGTACCAGGTCCCTTGGTTTACAGGAAACCTACTCCGACTAAAGATGGAGTACTAATCTACTTTACAAACATAGTTTCCTTATTATACAAGGTAAGTCTATTTCCTTTCACAATCTTCTGGCTTCGCGATGTCACGACTCGGCCCAAGACGAATCTTCTTCTGGGCCTTCACTTTGAGAGTCGTCTCAGTCTTTCCGTATATGGGGTCATGGCATTGGGCATTCCCCCCAACATTAGCCCCCAAGATTGACGGGATGCTTCAGCTTCACGACGATCTTCTTAACATTCTTCATATGCCGACTTTTAGAAGCCGACTTTCGTTGAATTTTGCCAACACATTTATGGCATAATATCTTGTCCTCCATTTATTGTAGAGATTCAAAACCATCATTCTCTTATATTAACAAACATGGCCTGGTAATGTTGCAAAGATCTAGGAGATTTCTGTTGGGCTGCGGCGCCTCGATTCTCGGCCAGTCGAGTCCTTGTAATATGTTGGAATACGGGGCAGAGAACACATATTTTTCATACCTACGGTACCCAAACCCAAGATCTATGCTATGGCGATGTAAAGTAACGGAGGGAATCGGTGTTCATACCTTTAAAAACCGAAAGAGGGAAACGTTCTTGCGAACGTGGCTGGCGTAGACTCGGAACTACGACCTCCCTGTCGTGTAGAAGACCACTACCGGCGAGGATGACTCCCGGTAAACCTCCAGCGACGAAGTAGAACCACAGGTGTAGTGCCTCGAAGAGATTATACATGTACGGTACAATCGATGTTCCTCCCGGGCCCCGAATCAGGCGAGCAGCAGAAGAAAGACGGCTACGGATCCCGACTCCAGCAGAACGACGGCCTGCCTTATGGTGGAGAACTCCAATCCAGGTGCAGAATCCAAACAAGGGGAGTCCACTTCCGGGAAGGAGGAGGAAGAAGGAGATATTGGTGTGTTGGAAACAGGGGGGTCTACCCCTCCTTATATAGGCCAAGGGGGGGTGCCATCCTCCTCCCCTCCCCCATGTGGGACTAAACTCCCAAGGGGGGGAGTGCACCGGCCAAGGGGGGTGGTGGGCCCATCATTGGCGCCAAGCCCAAGGGGGGAGACCCCCTCCTCCCTTAATGGGCCCCATGGGCCCATTTAGCCTTTTTCCAATTTTTTATTTTTTTAATATGTTTTAAATATTTAATTCAGATAATTAAATAACAAAACATTATTAAAACAATTAAATTTTATTTTGAACTATTCAAAATGTCCGGAAACCATTCCGTCCTCCTCCGGAACTATTCCGGTGATTCCTCCTATTTCATCGATTGATCCCGTAACTGTCCTATGTATCGATTGCCCTTAAGTGTAACACCCTAACGGTCCGGGAAACAACAGACATGGTCGAGACTCTTCTCACTGACCAATGACTAGTCAGTTGGACCTGGTTACAATCCTTGACAGCCCCTGCGCTTCCATCGAATGAACTTCGATCGCTTTTGGAAACCGTTAACAATACGACGTAATCCCTTTGTGCTGCGGTACTTTGTTTGTCCGAGGTTTGATCGTCGGTATCATACATACCGTGTTCACATCTCGTTCACAACAAACAACTTCTCTCGTCCATGATCATTGCATCTCTTGTGACCTAGTCACGTCCTTGCAAGGTGTTGATGCAATATCATCGAGTGGGTCCAGAGTACCTGTCATGTCACAAGGACTGACAAATCCCGCTCTGATCTATTAACATACTCATCAACCATCTATTTCGGAATACCCAAAGTGCACCGTTATAGAAAGCATATTTCAGTCAGCCGGTGGGATACAAATCAAAGTCTCCTCATAGATGACAATTATGTATGATCGTTACGGTCTAAGGACTAAGCCATACGTTACAAAGTCATAGCAACGCTGAACTATGTGACTCGATCACATTGCAATACTTTAGGTGGGTGTACGTCCATCACATCATTCCCCTTAACGATATGACCTCATTGTCAATGGTCTTAAGTGTCGCCATGATCAGGAAAGCTTGATCAATCAATTGCCCAATGAGATAGTTTACCCGAGTTAAACTACGGACCATGTTTTATACTACACCTGTATTAGTATTTCCAAGTAATACAGTTATAACACAGTATAAAACGTATTATGAACAAAACGGATATGTGACAAATATCTTTATTAATTTGTCTCTAGGGCACATATCCAACAGTCTCCCACTTGCACTAGAGTACAAATTACACTAGTTTACATCAGGTATGTATCTAACACCAATGATCTCTCGGTGTTCTTCAAACTTGCCCTGTGGAAGAGGTTTAGTCATCGGGTCTGCTGCGTTCAGATCCGTATGTATCTTGTCAATCCTAGTGTGTCCATCCCTGTCGTAGTCTCGCGTCACATGAAACTTTCATAGGATGTGCTTGGCTGTAGAGTGAGTTGTTGGCTCCTTCGCGTTAGCAATGGCACCCGTGTTGTCGCAGAAGATTCCCACGGGGTCAGTGCATCTGGGAAAGACGCCAAGCTCGATCACGAACTTCTTCAGCCACAGCGCCTTGTTAGACGCTTCGCAAACGGCAATATACTCCTACTCCATTGTAGATTGGGCGACGACTGACTGTTTGCCGCTCCTCCAGCTAATTACGCCACCGCTCAACATGAAAAGATATCCCGTCTGGGATTTCGAGTCATCTAGACCTGAGCCGAGGCTTGCGTCAACGTAACCCTTTACGGTGAGGTCCTCATCCACTCCTCCATAAACGAGAAAGAGATCCTTGGTTCTTCTCAAGTACTTAAGGATGTTCTTTACTTCTGTCCAGTGAGCCATTCCCGGGTTACTCTGGTAGCGATTAGTCATACTAATGGCCAGCGCTAAATCCGGTCTGGTACATAACATAACATACATGAGAGAACCTATGGCTGAGGTATAGGGCTTTGAGGACATCTCCTCCATCTCTTTTGCTGTGGTTGGGCATTGAGTCACGCTTAATTTGACACCTTTTATAACTGGCAAGAGGCCACTCTTGGAGTTACCCATACCGAACCTTTTCAATATCTTGTCAATATAAGTGCTCTGACTCAAGGCCAACCGTCGATTAGGTCTATCTCTATAGATCTTAATCCCCAATATGTACGCAACTTCACCAAGGTCCTTCATGTAAAATTGTCCATTCAGATATTCCTTCACTTCCTCTAAGAATTTCTTATCGTTCCCTATTAGTAATATGTCATCTACATATAACACAAGGAATGCTACAGAGCTCCCACTCAGTTTTTATAGACGCAGAACTCTTCGACGTTTTGGACAAATCCAAAAGTTTTAATGACCTCATCAAATCGAAGATTCCAGCTCCGAGATGCTTGCTTCAACCCATAGATGGACCGTTGAAGCTTGCACACCTTATCAGCGTTCCTTGGATCGACAAACCCCTCTGGTTGCATCATATACAACTCTTTCTCAATGTTACCATTTAGGAATGCCGTTTTCACATCCATTTGCCATATCTCGTAATCATGATATGAAACTATTGCTAGTAGGATCCGAATAGACTTTATCATTGCTACAGGAGAGAACGTCTCCTCGTAGTCAACTCCTTGAATTTGTCGGAACCCCTTCGCGACAAGTCGAGCTTTGTAGACAAATACGTTTCCGTCTGCGTCAGTATTTTTCTTGAAAATCCATTTATTCTCGACGGCCTTGCGGTCCTCGAGAATATCCACCAAAGTCCATACTTTGTTGGTGTACATGGAGTCTATTTCGGATTTCATGGCTTCAAGCCATTTGTCGGTCTCGGGTCCCTCCATTGCTTCTTTGTAACTTGTAGGTTCATCCGACTCATCAGCCGAGATTGCATTCACAAGCTGTCCGTAAAACTCAGTAGGTTGACGGACTCTTGATGACCTACGGGGCATAAAAGGTTCCTCTTCATTCTCATCATGATCATCATCAACATCATGATCGTTATGAATGTCGTTCTGGCCATTCTCTTCAGCTCCCACTGTGGAAGATGGTTCCAGAACAATTTCCGTAGCCGTTTCTTCCAATTGGAGTGATTGGTCAGTCACTTCATCAAGGTCTATTTTCCTCCCACTCAACTCTTTCGCGAGAAACTCCTTCTCAAAAAAGTGTCCCGTCTTGGCAACAAACGTTTTGTTGTCAGACTTGTTGTAGAAGGTGTATCCACAAGTTTCCTTGGGATAGCCCACAAAGATGCACTTATCCGCCTTTGATTCAAGTTTGTCAGGCTGTAGTTTCCTAACATAAGCCTCACAACCCCAAATCTTCAGGTGAGACAACTTAGGTTTCGTGCCATGCCATTCTTCAAATGGTGTTGTCTTTACGGATTTGGATGGTGCCCTATTAAGAATATGAGCGGAAGTTTCTAATGCATACCCCCAGAATGACATCGGAAAATCAGTAAGAGACATCATCGATCGTATGCTATCCAATAGGGTTCGATTACGTCGCTCAGTCACACCGTTTCTCTGAGGTGTGGCTTCCGGCATAAGCTGTGGAACTATGCCACAAGACTTCAGATGATTGCCAAACAGGTGACTCAAATACTCGCCACCTCGATCCGATCGAAGGTGCTTGATTTTCTGTCCGAGTTGATTCATTCTGAAATTCCTTGAACTTTTCAAAGGTTTCAGACTTGTGCTTCATCAAATAAATATACCCATATCTGCTCAAGTCATCAGTAAAGGTCACGAAGTAACGAAGACCATTGCGAGTGGGGACGTTCATGGGTCCACATGCATCCGTGTGTATGATCCCCAATAAGTCATCTGCACGCTACATTATCCCATTGAATGGAGTCCTTGTCATTTTGCCCATGAGGCATGGTTCACATGTATCAAGGGATCCAAAATCCAATGACTCAAGAAGTCCATCCTTATGGAGCTTCTCCATGCGCTTTATACCAATATGACCAAGTCGGCAATGCCACATCTTCATGTGATCTTCATCATTCTTCAATCTTTTGGCCTCAATATTGTTAATGTGACACACGTCACCATCGAGATCAAGTACGAATAAACCATGCAACTCCGGTGCGTGAACATAAAACATTTCATCCTTATAAATCGAACAACCAATTGTATCAAACTTAAAAGAATAGCGGTCTCGCTTAAAGCAAGAGCCACTAACGATGTTCACACTCAACACGGGTACATAGTAGAAATTATTCAGAACTAAAACCTATCCCGAAGGGAGACTAAGATGCTTCGTGTCCACCGCCAAGACTTCAATTTGACAGCCATTCCCCACGCGCATCGTCACTTCATCCTTGAGAAAGCGTCTCCTATTCCTTAGTCCCTGAATGGAATTAGAAATATGAGCGACAGATCCTGTATCAAGTATCCAGGATGTGTTCCCGGCGCTTGTCAAGAGAAGATCAACAATATGTATATCAAATATACCTTCGTCTCTTTTGGCGACCTTGCCAGCCTTCTTGTCCTTTAGGTACTTGGGGCAGTTGCGTTTCCAGTGACCTTCACCCTTGCAGTAGAAGCACTCCACTCCGGGTTTAGGCTTGGGTGCCTTGGGAGGAGCGGCAACTGACTTGCCATCCCACTTGGGGCCACCTCTCTTGGCCTTCTCCCGCCTGCTTGACTTCTTGAAGTCAGTAGTCTTGTTGACCATGAAGACGGCGTGCTCCTTCTTGATCTCAACCTCGGCGCTCTTCAGCATGGCGAACAACTCAGAAGGGGTTTTGGTCATCCCCTGCATGTTGTAGTTCAGCAAAAAGCCTTTGTAGCTAGGGGGAAGCGACTGCAACACCCTATCAACAGCAAGTTCATCTGGAATCTGGCATTCCAGAGCATTCAAGCGCTGAACGTAGCCAGACATTTTGACTACGTGCTCACTCACGCTGCCGTGCTCGTCCATCTTTTGCTAAGAAGAAGGCTTCAGAAGCCTCGTACCGTTCAGCCCTGGCTTGAGGTGCGAAGACCACCTTGAGGTCGATGATAATCTCATATGCACCCATCCTCTCAAAGCATTTATGCAGCTCAGCCTCCATGGAGTAGAGCATGCCACTCTGGACAAGGTTGTAATCATCACTCTGCACCCATCCTCTCAAAACATTTCTTCTCGTCCTAACTGGCATCATCTGCTAGTGCGTCACCTAACGCGCCCTCTAGTACGTATGCCATCTTGAGGAGAACGAGGAGAATCCTCAGGGTGCGGAACCAGTTGGTGAAGTTTGTCCCATCTGTTTTTAGCTTATCTTTCTCTAGGAATGATCCTAAGTTGAACGAGGGGCGAGGTGCTGCAATCTACAAGGTTGATTCACAAGGATACATATTTAGACTTTTGTTCATAATGTGGAGTTTCAATTTAATCTCAAAATTCTAGAAAGCTCCCACTTAGATAAACACTTCTCAATTTAACTAATTGATTGCACAATCCTAGCCCCCATACCTCCCCCGATCGTCACGGCCATCAGTATGCGAACCAAGTAGGTATCTAAGCCAATCACATCAGGCATGTGACTCATGCTCGACCTTTCGGTCTCCTGTGTTCCAGGCCCGCATCTACATACGTCAAGCCTGCCAATCGAACCTTGATGTTAGCTGTTCAGCAATGCCATATCTGCATATGCCAGGCTTGCCGAACCCAACCTCATGCGAACTCCGTTGAATATGTAGGACAACTCCCGTATGTACGGAGCATCAAGCCATATGGGAGAACCTTCCAGGAGGTGCCCACCAAGGGAGAACACAATGTTGGTATTGTGAGAGATGGTCCTGTTTCGTGCTATCGTAGATATATCTAGCATACTAGCATAAAACAGGAAGTAAAACTGTAAATCATACAACCTATGACCCCCCTTCATGCAAAGAAAAGTTAAACGCCTTTCTACTTTAGCGTGTGCAAGTTTTACGTGGCTCCTAGGGGTTTCGAGAGAGAGAACCGTTTCTATCCTGCGAAAAACATGCGACAACACCGTCTCCCATCCGTCTCTATTACACCCCTGTCGGGGCCCTTCGTTGCAAACATCTTCGCATCGCTAATGCAGAGAGACAGACACCCCCCAGCCACTTTATATGGTACAATCCATATTTCAAGCGTGGAACCAGTCTCGCGTAAACGCGTAAGGTCGGTCAGGGGCCGCTTCATCAAACATTGCTGCAACGCCAAATGAGTACGCATGGGAGGGTAACGAATGAAGATTCGATGCCCACATCCTAGATGTGTTCTACCCGTACAATACATCTACGCATAGCTAGCTCTGATACCACTGTTGGGATACGGGGCAGAAAACACAAAATTTTCATACCTACGGTACCCGAACCCAAGATCTATGCTATGGCGATGTAAAGTAACGGAGGGAATCGGTGTTCATACATTTGAACACCGAAAGAGGGAACGTGGCTGGCGTAGACTCGGAACTACGACCTTCCTGTCGTGTAGAAGACCACCACCAGCGAGGATGACTCCCGGTAAACCTCCAGCGACGAAGTAGCACCACAAGTGTAGTGCCTCAAAGAGATTATACACGTACGGTACAATCGATGTTCCTCCCGGGCCCCGAACCAGGCGAGCAGCGGAAGAAAGACGGCTACAGATCCCGACTCCAGCAGAACGACGGCCTGCCATATGGTGGAGAACTCCAATCCAGGTGCAGACTCCAAACAAGGGGAGTCCACTTCCGGGAAGGAGAAGGAGGAAGAAGGAGATATTGGTGTGTTGGAAAAAGGGGGGTCTACCCCTCCTTATATAGGCCAAGGTGGGGTGCCATCCTCCTCCCCTCCCCCATGTGGGACTAAACTCCCAAGGGGGGGGGGAGTGTGCCGATCAAGGGGGGTGGTGGGCCCCACCCTTGGCGCCAAGCCCAAGGGGGGAGACCCCCTCCTCCCTTAATGGGCCCCATGGGCCCATTTAGCCTTTTTCCCATTTTTTTTAATTTTTTTAATATGTTTTAAATATTTAATTGAGATAATTAAATAAAAAACATTATTAAAACAATTAAACTTTATTTTGAACTATTCAAAATGTCCGGAAACCATTCCGTCCTCCTCCGGAACTATTCCGGTGATTCCTCCTATTTCAACGATTGATCCCGTAACTGTCCTATGCATCGATTGCCCTTAAGTGTAACACCCTAACGGTCCAAGAAACAGCAGACATGGTCGAGACTCTTCTCATTGACCAATGGCTAGTCAATTGGACCTGGTTACAATCCTTGACAGCCCCTGCGCTTCCATCGAATGAACTTCGATCGCTTTTGGAAACCGTTAACGATACGACGTAATCCCTTTATGCTGCGGTACTTTGTTTGTCCGAGGTTTGATCGTCGGTATCCTACATACCGTGTTCACATCTCGTTCACAACAAATAACTTCTATCGTCCAAGATCATTGCATCTCTTGTGACCTAGTCACATCCTTGCAAGGTGTTGATGCAATATCACCGAGTGGGCCCAGAGTACCTGTCCTGTCACAAGGAGTGAAAAATCCCGCTCTGATCTATTAACATACTCATCAACCATCTATTTCGGAATACCCAAAGTGCACCGTTATAGCCAGCATATTTCAGTCAGCCGGTGGGATATAAATCAAAGTCTCCTCATAGATGACAATTACGTATGATCGTTACGTTCTAAGGACTAAGCCATACGTTACAAAGTCATAGCAACGTTGAACTATGTGACTCGATCACATTGCAATACTTTAGGTGGGTGTACGTCCATCACATCATTCCCCTTAATGATATGACCTCATTTTCAATGGACTTAAGTGTCGCCATGATCAGGAAAGCTTGATCAATCAATTGCCCAATGAGATAGTTTACCCTAGTTAAACTACGGACCATGTTTTATACTACACCTGTATTAGAATTTCCAAGTAATACAGTTATAGCACAGTATAAAACGTATTATGAACAAAACGGATATGTGACAAATATCTTTATTAATTTTTCTCTAGGGCACATATCCAACAAAATGGATCTCTCTGATTCCCCTCTCTTTATTATATTCCAGAAACAACCTCTTCTTCTTCTTCTTCTTGTTCTGATGCCGAGACGCTCAAGCTCATTCGTCATTATATCATGCATCTCCTTCAAATTCGATCCCGCGGAAGATATTCAAGAGCTCACCAGTTCCATCCATCTTGCGAGTAAGTTCTCTTCGTCTTTCCTCTCCTTTTATCGCAATTTTTTGTCTCTTCGGTCTCCATTGCCGCCTTTTGTTCAAGCTCAGTTAGAACAGTACGAGCTAATGGTAGTTTATTTTAATCGGCATGGATTGTTTAGATTTCGTTAATAGATCACCCTTAGGCTTGTTGGTTCTTATCTCTTTTCAGTCCTGTTTCAGATCTGTTTGTAGATAGATAAAAATCATCCCTACTGTTATGGTTTCCGAGAGAAATTCCCCGTTTTTTGTAAGATTTTTCTAGGTCTCGTAGATCTATTTGCTTTCTTATTTTGTGTGGATCATGTTTATGATAAAACCGACTCACAAATTTAAATCACACCATTGAGTTAGTCGTTTTTATTCCTCAACCGAATCATCATATTTTATAAAGCAGATCTTTTTCTTTGACGACGGTAAAGAAAACTGTCGGAGAAGGTCCTAAAAGGAGGAAAGAGGCACTCAACTAGCCGGCTTCCAAGACTTTTCAAGCCAATTGGAGTGGTTCCCACCTGACCCAGTTGAAGTAAAAAACCAGAGGAGACTGGGGTTCTTCCCACTCAGTCCGAAATTAAATGGCGTACTCCAGGAAAGGAGACTCGTCCACAACCGTGAAGTGATCGTCTTTGCAGATCACATAACCCGGGGATTACGTCCTCCCAGGTCTAGGTTTTTCAGCGAATTTTTGTTTTCTTACGACTTACAAACCCAAGATCTGGCACCTAACTCCATCCTGAACATCTGTCACTTCCAAGTTTTTTGCGAAGTGTACTTGCAAACCAAGCCGACTCTAGCACTATTGGACGAGTTCTTTCACGGCAACAAACAAACTGAGTTTAGCAGAGGTCCACTTATAGAATGTGGAGGAGTTGCCATCCAAAGCCGTCGGAGAAGTATATTTCCATACTTGATGTTATCCACACACGTGAAAGATGGCAGAAGTCATTTTTCTATTTACTGTCAAGATCCCAAAGGGCGCATATCCACTTCCCGGTTTCCGTGATAGCCGGGTTGTTTATACCGGGAGCTTGAATGGTTATCCAGACGATAAGCAAAGGGAAGAACTTGCTACTCTGCTTTCTCGAATGAAGGCTTTACTTCCCCACAGACTTCTGGGCACTGATTTGTCAGGTGCTGGGTCGACTGGGAGATCCAAGCTCTCAGCGTGAGAGACCGACTTTTTTGTGAAAATTCAGGCGTAGATGACCCCATGCGATATGGGCGGATACCTTCTGATCTGACTTCTCTTGTATCCACTTGCAATAAATAGCTTGCTGAGAGTAAGAAAGACATCGCAATAGTCGGTATCCCTCCTTTCTGTGCTGATAACCCGGCTCCAAAGGTATGTAATTTGATGTTTAAACCGTCTTTTCTTCGTTTGGCCATATTAATACTCCAATTTCTGCCATATATTTTCAGGCCAATGATCCCTGGTGGCTTACTGACCATGAAACCTTGGTAGTTGATGAAGACATGGATGCTCAAAGCCCGAGTCGTGTTGTAAGTAATAATTTATTTTCATCTTTACAAGATGACATTCTTATATGCTTTTACCCATCTTAGGAGGACTCGGAGGAGGAAGATGAGGATGATGATGAAGACGAGGTTGGTGATGAAGATGAGGATGAAGATGAGGATGAAAATCCTCCTGCAAGAACGAACCCTCTTAAGGTAGAGGAAAACCAGGTTCCTGAGAAAAAGGTATTTTTTAATAATTTCCCAATTTGTTTTTGTAAGGAATTCATCTCATATCTTGTACTATTGTAGGAACATGAAAAGAAGAGGCGGACTCGTAGCTCTGAGTCCGCCGCCCCTCTTGATGCCGGGATTCCCAATTCTCCGCGCCGACTTCGTCAAAAAGTTGGTGCCGAGTCAAATGCTATTAGGAAGCCTCGGTCTGAAGAGACTGATCCCTCTTCTGGGGAGTCGTGTGTAGGACTTCCTAGCAATATTCCCATCAACCATGGGTAAGTGCTATAGGTATTTATGATATACTTTGTATTTTTTTTCTTATAAATCTAACATTGTTTCTTCTTTGTTGGAAATAAGAAAAAATAAAAGCACAACCCGGCTCCTTGCCAGTGCAGGAGCCGATTACTATAGAGTAGACATCTGGAGCTTTTGAAGAAAAGCAAGTGAAAGGTGCTCCTGTTGATTCAAACCCATCGGCTATAGACAAAGATGTTTGCTTCCGGGGTGAAACTAGGGAGCCGGCTGCTTGTTCCAAGGAGAAGACCGATTCTCCTGATCCAAATCCCACTCTTACAACTGAAAAACTGTAGAGGAGGTTATTGTGACTCAGAGTCATGCTGATGAGCCGGTCCCTTTAATGAGGGTGAAAATAGATGAAGCGAAGCATTATATAAGTCAACCTTTTATGGAGACTCTCAAATAAGCTTCCTTTGAAGATTTATATTTGGAGTTGATGCGTCGTTTGGACAACAACATGACTTGGTTGATTGTATCAAGAAGCACTATGAGGTATGTGTACTATCTTGTTATAGCTATATGAATGTAGCTCCGAAGTGTCGGGTTGTTATACTTGTATCGACCTGGGACTTATAATAATTGTGTCAAGGAATAATGTAGCCCCCAAGTACTTGGTTATATACTTAGTAATAACCAAGGTCTTTGTTGTTGTATTTAGGCTATGACTTTGGAAGCCGGCCAAGCGACTCGTCTACTTGAAGAAAAACTACAAGCTGAATATGAAAAGCTACAACAAGAAGAAAAAGCGATCGGTCGGCTTCAAGATGAGTTATTGAAGAAGGAAGAGGAGTTAAGAATGGTCAATCTCATCATGCCGATATCAAGGGTATTAGGAAGCAATCTGCTGATGATGCTGAGGCCAAGGTACAAGAAATGGACAAAAGGTTGACCGCTCTCAAAAAGGGTGTTCACCAATTTGCGACATCCGTTTTCGGCAAGTCGGTAAAAAAAATTAGATTTATTCGCAAGTGCTCTCTGACTCGGTAGTTTTTTTACAGGCCAAAATCATCCAATTCTTCAGGAGCCTCCAGGCAAGAAGTTCACCGCTTTATACACTATAGTCAAGCAGTTGTGCAACGGAGCTCTCAAATCGGTTGTCGCAGCTCAAGGAAAACTTGTTACTACATCCAAAATGACAGAGATGATGTAGTCCTTCTCGACCATACTGGCTTGGGTGGATTTGGCAAAGCGCTCAGCATGTCGTTTGGTAGTATTTCATTGCTTGGAGCCCTCCAAATCTTATCATCCCGATATGAAGACGGAGCTATTAGCAGATGGTTTCCGTGAGCTCAAGACCGATGGGTCAGAGTTACTGAAGTCGACTATGTCAATATTGTCAAAGAGACGTGAATTTTTGTGACAAAAATTGCTGATGGATTTTACTTGTCTGATTATTAGCCCGACTATGACGAGCGCGGCAAGAGGCGAAAATTTACTCCTCTTGAGCCGGTGAAATTTTCTGAACCACCTCCTGCCAAGATAAAGACTGCAGACCCGACCACTTCGACCAAGCCGGCTTCATGTGAGGTTGAGCATGACCTTCAGATTGAAGATTTTATAGATCTATTTGACAATAACCTCGTAGACCCTGTACGTGATGCTGGAGTACAACCCTGAAGATGTAGCTGGCTGAGGAGTGTGTTTTTATGTTGCTACGCCCAGGGCTGCGTTATTTGTCTTTTGGAGAGTCTTGTAAAAACATTTAGGACGCCAATGTTGGCCTATTGTAATATTACTTGCTTTCATGCATGATGTATGCTCGAGTTTTTGTGATACAATCGAATTGTTCTATTTTGCGGCCTTTGGATGCCCAGATGATATTTTTGGCCGAAGCCGTCCATTGGTTTGAAAAGCTTTAGCTTGATTTTTCTTTATCTAGTTGTAAGATTTCTTATATGTAGGTTTGTGCCCCTCTATGGTGATGCGAGATTATTGCTTCGATCTTGTGTAGGAGTCGATATATTTTAGAGAACCGACTCTTCACATGTTATTTCCCACTGACTTTCTAACAAGCGTAATCATGTCGTTTAACTGAAGTTGGTACACTTTTTGCTTGATGAAATATTTATCTTCTCCATACATGTGTTCATATTTTAAGATAATGGAAGGAAAGAATTGACATGCAGTCGGCATGAGTCAGCATGATTAATTTACCCTCATGTCGAATTATGGTAGCAAAATTTAAGGTGTAGCCCTCATGAGTCGGTATGATTAATTTACTCTCATGTCGATTCATAGTTGCGAAATTCAAGGTGTAGCCCCCATGAGTCGGCATGATTAATTTACTCTCATGTTGAATCATAGTGGCAAAATTCAAGGTGTAGCCTCCATGAGCCGGCCTGATTAGTTTACTCTCATGTCGAATCATAGTAGAGCCGGACCCTAACCTCCAAATACCAACTTTTAAGTCGATTTTTGATGGAGGGAAATCATTAATACATTTGTACATGTGATAAGACAAAATTAATATGTTTATAAAACGCAAAAAAATGTGGACAAATGATACAGAAGTCGGTTGTACGCGTGACTGTCTCAACACCTTTTAACAACACGAGTTCAATGCAAAACCAGCTCCTCGAACAGGAGTATTTTGCCTGCCTCGTACAAAAGAGATGATGGTCACTTGATTGCACTTGAGTGAAAAATTCTCTGTATGCAAGCATCGCATGGCTTATTCTAGTGTTCTCGATTGATAGAGTAAAAATCATCAAACCCCTTGTTGGATTTGCTAATGGTTAGTCTACAATGGGTCACGTAGATCATATAAATATGAGTTTGCAGCAGCTTACAGGCAAAATAAGCCATAGTAGGCTAAATTCATGTATATGCCGAGTCCTCCGGTTGGCAAGCTTAGGTTAAAAGAACATAAGCCGCCAAGGTCTTTGAATACAACAATATACATGCCAGGTTTCAGGGAAGAGATGATCAGTACTTCCAAGTTCCAGGGAGTTTCATATGCAATAATGTAATGCAATGCAAAAAAATGGCAGAAAAGCGAGAGCCAGCATAATTTTTTTTGATTTAATGTGTCATCCAGGAATATTCATAAACCATCTATGTGTGAAAGTGACAGAGCTGTGCATTCCCCTCGGCTCTTATAAGTATCGAGCTCGTGGCCGCCGACTCTTCTCCCATTTGACCAAATGACAGGTTTCACGGGACAACTTTATACTTGTTATAAGGGAAGTTTTTTGGGTTATCTTACCAGTACCTTGATGGTTGGCCGCTCGGGCCGACTCCATAAGGTTTAAGTCCAAAGTTTCTTTGTTCTGGATCTCATTGTCGTAGGGACTGACTGTTTGTTCTTCAGGCGGGTTAAGGCATTCGTTATCCTTGGCCCATTGTTTTTTGAGTGCTACCATGTGGTAACATTGTCCCCAAGAATGGTTTGCAAGGCGACCAGGGCTGGAGTATTTTGGGCAGGGTCCTTGTAGAGCTTCCTCAGAGCTATGTGACCGACGCTTCTTGTCTAGCCTCGTAGACTTTCCTAATTTCCGTGAATCAGGTATGTTTTATCCTTCGGGGTTATCAATGCTCTTGCTTTTTCCAGTGCTGCCTTGCTTTTGCTTTTGAATTCCTTTGTTTTTTTCTTCGTTAGAGTTGACATATCTAGTGACTACATCTACGAGTCCATGCAGGTCTTCAGCTACTGTCTTCAGACCATCCAACACGTGAATCATGAGCCTGAGTCGGTCATTTGTACCCGCGAAGTTGGTGTTTGGCTGAGCTTCCTGCGGCCGACTGTTGTGTGAAGGGTTAGTGTGTTCTTCGCGTTCGCAGGTTTTTTCCCTTTGCGACCAAGCGATTTTTTGGCACTCACTCGTCTTTTCGTGGCGTTCCTGCCGTCTTCCACTGGCTGTGAGAGATGTAGGTGACATGATTCGTGTGTCCCTGGTTGTTGTTGCGCTGGTTTCAGGTTTTTGATGATCTGATCTCTTATTGGGAGGTTGTTCTGGGCTTTGTTTAGTCGAGGTCTTGAACTTAGAGAGATTTTTCGGGGTTTCTTCATGCTGAGTTTCTCCCAAGGGACTATTCTTTCATGCTTAGTCAACGTCTTCTTCGTCTGAAAAAAGGTACTTTTTCTGGGAGGTCTGATGTATCGTCCCCTTCCATGGACCTTGGATAACAATGGTGTTCTGGATTATACTCTTCTGTCTCATGCCTGAGCCGACATTCTCCAATCAGATGGATGGATTCATCATCTGAAAACTCCGACGGATTGTCATGGTCTATGGTTTTGACCGAACGATCCAGCTTCTGAGATCCACTGACAACTCCGACGAAAACATGCCTAGAGTCGGCTTCCGGTCGACCCTCTGTCTCTTCGTACTCTGATTCAGATCGCTCCGACCCTCCGATGAGGCGTCGGTTCTGACAGAACGAGGCCTGACGAACTGATTCGATGGAATCGATCTATGGAGTCCAGGTGGTATTGTAGATGCAAAACTTCTTGTGCTGGTTTATGGTAAGACAATCGGCGGTGGAATCATCCATACCATGCTGGACATCCTCTAGTTCACAACCCCTGCATGCACAGGCCCCACGGTGGGTGTCAACTGTCGTGGGAAAGTCACGGCAGATGTCCTCATTGGAAAACTTAGTGTGGGACCTTTGATGCGAGGTGGTTTTGAGGAGGTGAGTCGGCGAGAACACAAGACACGAGATTTACCCAGGTTTTGGCCCCTCAAAAGATAAAGACCTACTCCTGCTTTTCTATTATGGGGTGTGGTCTTCTCAAATACAATGATGCGAGATCGCTGCCTATGCCTCGAGAGGATCTAAATTGAGTTGTTTTCTTAGGCCCAAGTGGCCGGTTTATAAACGTGCCAGGTCCCTTGGTTTACAGGAAACCGACTCTGACTAAAGAAGGAGTCCTAATCTACTTTACACACATAGTTTCTTTATTATACAAGGTAAGTCTATTTCCTTTCATGTTATTCTGGCTTCACGATGTCACGACTCGGCCCAAGCCGAATCTTCTTCTGGGACTTCACTTTGAGAGTCGTCTCGGTCTTTCCGTATACCGGGTCATGGCATTGGGCCATCCCCCCGACACATGGTCCTGGCCCAAGTCGTGGCGGGCACGCAGATCATGAACCCCGTTGACCTAGTCGGATGGTCCGGACCGCAGCCCGGACGGTCCAGCCTCAGCCCGGACTGTCCGGTGTCGAGTGCGGACGTCTCAACAATTACGGCCGAAGGTCGTATTCGGGAATGGCTCTTTGTATGGTCCGGCTTCTGGCCCGGATGGTCCGGCCTTAACCCGGACGGTTCGGCCTGGGGCCCGGACGTCCGACTCATGGAGGAAGGATTCCTTCTCTTCAGCTTCTCGCGGCCCTTCTTCTCTCTTTCGTCTTCTCTTCCAAGCTTCCCTCGCCGATAGTGTAGTCGTTCCCTTGCGCTTCACCTCCTCCTCGATGCACGTGTAGCTCCTGAACCTAAGTATGCACGAGAGTGTAGGGTCAAGTAGTATTCCACCCTCGAAAGCAGCAACTAGACACGTGCAAAGGATAATATTCACCTTAAGTGTGATATGTGTATGTCACACGTGTCTCTTGATGGAGGGGAACGTAACATGGTGATGAACATTGGATGCTCTGCATCAGGCGGCCTCCTCTTGATGATGATGATTATGATGACCGGATACCGCTGTGGTTCAGGCAGTCTCGCTCTTCGAATCCTACTAGTTAGTCAACCGGGGGTGGCGGTGGAGTACCCGAGGTGCCAAATGTTGCACCTCGGCCGCCGCTGGTTGCTCAAAAGAAGCGGAAGTTTGGGGTTCTCCATCGCCCGGGTGCTGCACTTGCCGGGTTTGTGGTTTAGGACTTTTTGTTTCGTCATTGTCTTGTTTTTATTCTGAGTGCTGAAACTGGGATCTTGTAGGACTCAGACTGTCCCGACTGCTTCGGCTACCTATCTTCCTGTGAGTTATGCTGGCCTCACTGCTGAGCAGTCGGGTCCCGCGTCTACTCCTGCAGTCTTGGGCGCGGGTATGACTCCTGTAGCTGCTCCTTCTGGCGGTTCTGGCGCACCCACGGAAGGCACTTCCTCCCCAACTGAGAAGGTGATCGTTGTCAAGGGGTATCCTTTGGAGAGGAAGGATGTCACCATGGATGATAATGCCGCTTCTTTGATAGGATGGATTAAAAGGTATTAATTTGATGCCCTTTTCCTCTGGAACTTGTTTCTGGATTTCATCGGGTGCACGACAGCGCTCCCGATGGGAGTATCCCCCGAGGCTGCGGGCAACCACTCGTGGTTGGTCGTAGTCTTTGACAGATTTCCTTCTTGACTCCTTATCCTTGGCTCTTCTGCTTCTATAGCCTCTCTTCCATATGTGTGGACGCGTGCCTACTGATGTTGACCGGTATAAAGCCGCTCACGACACTGTCTAGGAAAAGCTTACTCATATGGCCAGTGATTTATGTTAAAAATTCTCCGTATACTGATCATTTGTCTTTGATGGGTGCGTTGTTGACGATGTTTTTGGTGTAGAGCGGAAGAAAAAAATGAAAACTAGGCTGCTGAAGTGGAGGGGGAGCTCGATTTTCTTTGGACCAATTTGGAGTTGAAAGATAAAGAGCGACTTCGGTAGGTGGAGGAGTAGCTCCGGCAGGCGAAGTGGCTGAGGGTGATCGACTATGCACCATGGCGGGTGTTTTGACGGGTGAGTGGTTTTCTGTCGTGACTTTGGTTGAATTGTGGCTTTGGCCTGATATCTTATCACTGCTTTCTGGTATGTAGGTTCCATGGGTGTTGAACTTGCGGCTGCTGCCTCTGGGAGTCGAACACTCTTCATGAGGCCGTTGATGCCGTGTCAAGTGCAGCGGACTCTGTCAAGGCTGCGACTGGTCGGGCTACCGCCGTCCTCAAGCTTCTCCACGAGAGCGTGTTTCCAAAAGAGGACGAGCTTGAAGGTCTTGATCCGTTGGCCGCTGCGTTTGGTGCGGGTGGTGGCCTTCTAAAGAGCTTCATCCGCGAGACCGTGTTTAGTGGGATTGCAACGTCCTTTGTTGTTATCTTAGGGCCCAGTGTGCTGCTTGATGATGACATGGTGGCTGCCGTGCCTGATTACACGGAGGAGCAAAGTGAGCGAGCGACCGAATTGGCCCGCCGCTTGCAATTGGTTGTGGAGGCTGAGATCTGCAAGTCCGAGGGTGCCAAGTAGTTAGAGGTTTCCTTCAATGGGTGATGTATCTTCAGATGATATTTGCTTTTTAATGGGCCTCCTCCCGAGAGGGTGCTGGATAATGCTTGATATGTTTCCCAACCCACGAGGCTGTTATTTTGCTTCGTCCTTGACTTCTTTTCCCTTTTGTCTTGCGGTAGGCTGACCCGGGCGTTTCTCGGGCTTGGAATTCGGTGAAGGAGGATGCTCGCGAGGGTGCGTACGGGTCCCTCCGCTTGTGCCTTAGGGATGCTGAATGCGAGATCGGCCGACTCAAAGGCTCTGTTGCTATTCATTGGTCGAAGCGCGAACAAGCTGATGCCATGCTGGGTGATTCGGTTACTTGGATATCAAAGATGTCCGGTCTTCTGAAAGGTGAGTGTCGATGTGCGACTCGTTGTGTGCTTCTTTCCCTCATTATGGCTAAACCTTTTCTGATGTTTGCTTTTTACTTTAAAATCTTGTTTGGCCAGATCTGTGAGGAGGAGGGAGCGGTGCAATCGGAGTTGTCGCGACCGGACGACCGAGCTGTGCAGGCTGAAAATCCTCTATGGATGGATAGATATCATGCTCGAGTGTTTGTTGTTCTTCTCCTGCGAGTCAACAGGGTTCCGAAGGACCTTGAATACTGTTAAACGGTACTCGACAGCATCTTCTCCGAGTTTTACCCTTTGGACCCTGTTCCGTCGACCTTGGAGAAACTTTGCCGCGAGTTTTCTCGTACCATGGAGCTTCACCGTGTTGTGGATTATCAGATTCATGCGCGAGCTCGCTATGCCTTCGCCTTGGTGCACAGTCATTGGCCTGGGATAGATCTCATACTGGCTGCTCATGGTCCTCCTGGTGATCGAGATGAGCCGATGGGGAGGCAATATGAGGTGGCAGATAATCCCTCGCACTTGGTTGTGAAGAAGATTTGCGAGGATAATGACCGCATACTTGGGGCTCTTTGTAAAGTTAAAGCAGAGCGTGATGTATAGGACTTCTTGTAGCTTGGAGGTGCTGATCCTTTATGCTGATGACTTGTAAGTACATGACTTGACCTCTTGTAGTAGTGTATATAAGGATGCTTCGAGGGTGGTTTTGACTTCTCGTATTTATGAGTGCCGAACTTGATTCGCATGAGCGAAGAAGCGACTTCGGAGGGTGGCTGTCACGCGCGAGCCCCCGAGTGCATATTTTTTACTCGCATAAGCGAAGAACCCCTCGGAGGATGGTTGTCGCGCGCGAGCCACTGACTCAATTTTTGAGTCGCGCAAGCGGAGAACGCCTCAGAGGGTGGTTGTTGCGCACAAGCCCCCGAGTGAAAATTTGTCGGTCGCGTAAACGAAGAATGTATCGGAGGGTGCCTGTCGCGCGCAATCCCCTGAGTGCCAATTTTGGAGTTACGTAAGCGAAGAACTCCTTGGAGGGTGGTTGTCGCGCGCAAGCCCTCGAATGCCAATTTTTGAGTCGCGTAAAAGAAGAACGCCTCAGAGGGTGGTTGTCACGCGCAAGACCCCGAGTGCCAATTTTTGAGTCGCGTAAGAGAAGAACACATCGGAGGGTGGTTGTCGCGCGCAACCCCTGAGTGCCAATTTTGGAGTCGCGTAAGCGAAGAACGCCTCGGAGGGTGGCTGCCGCGTTCAATCCCCCGAGTGTCGATTTTGAGTCGCGTAAGATTCTTGGGAAAAAGGCATCTTTGCACTGCTATTTCCGTAATGTTCTTACACGAATGTCAGAGGACAACCTTATTTGGATCGATGGCGCCCTAGGAAAAAAAATTGCTGCTAAGATAGTGAGTAGAGGGAGCGTGAAGCGCTGGCTTCTACTTTATTTCCCTTGTTCTGGTGGTGCTTGGGACTGCTTTTGGCCTTCCCGTGGTTCTATTTGAGCACTGCTGCTTGGTCCGTCGTTTCTCTGATTTGGTGAGCTCCGATAGTCTCTGAGATCTTGTGGAACTCCCTGTCGTAGAGATCTGACCTGACGAAGCTGACATTGATGGTGATGACTCCCCTTGGCCCCTTGCATTTTCAACTTGAGATATGCATAGTGGGGAACGACCATGAAGCGTGCGAAGGCTGGTCGACCGAGGATGGCGTGGTATTGCGACCTCTAATCAACTACTTCGAAGTCCATGGTCTCCTTTGTGAAGTTGAATTCATTGCCGAAGACCACCTCTAGGCTTATTTTGCCAAGGGGTTAGGCTGCTTTGCCTGGTACAATTACATGGAAGGTCGTGCCTAATGTTTTGAGTTCTGAGGTTGGGATGAAAATTTCCTCTAGGGTCTTGGTGAATATGATGTTGATGCCGCTGCCTCCGTCCATGAACACGCGCGACATGTCGTAATTTCCAATTCTTGCATCGAGTCTCCAAGGGACGATTGTAAGGCCCGATATGCGGTACTTTTCCAGATCTAGATGTTTCCATCTAGATCAAGGGACGAAGCACATACCGGTCCCACCGCGACATATGACAATGTCATATGCCCCGGATTTCCAACATGACATCACAACATTACAGCTACAAGGATACAACATATCATACAATCGGCATACAAATGCCTTAATACAATACAACAGCGGAAGATACATGTCTGAGTACAGACTACAACCAAATGCCTACCGGCAAAGAGAAAAACATTAATCCACATAACCACACGGGTCCAGGCCCTCCGCCAGGATCCGCCTAACTAGTCGTCGTCGAGTCTCCACGTGAAACGTCGATCACCATACCTGTTGTCGATCAGAACCATGAAAAGAGTTTGGGGGTAGTATCATGAGTACAGAACTACTCAGCATCAGACTGTAGTGGTCATCTGACCCAGCAAGGACTTCGTCACTCCTCATTCTAGAACAACTAGTAGTTTACCGTAAGGATGGGGTAAGTGGTGAGGTTGCTGCCGCACTACCATTTATGAAGTGGCTAACGATCTAGAGATTAAGATAAGAAGCCAAGAATTCGATGAGGAATCTCCTCCAACAAGTCTGCTATCGACCGAGTTACTCAAGCATAACACCTATCCTATCCTTGTCCTCCTCTTCACATCCCAACAAAGAAGAAGCAGACAAGGCACACCAAGTGTCACCAAGTTATATTAAGATTATATCATTTGTTGTTGTCTCTGAACAAGGAGTAGGTCTCAAGTCGTCCATAACCGTGGACATGGCTTCTCGAAAAGATTTAAACCTGCAGGGGTGTACCAACTGCCCATTACAAGGCTCCACACGCATGCCCATCTCTCTCAGTTGCTACCCATAATAGGCAACCATTTTATGATTTATTTCCAAGAGATCCGAAACGACAGGTCCCTCTAACTAACAACGAACAAATCCGGGTGGCCCCCGGGGAGTCGACTCCCAATCCAAAGGCCGGCCGCGCTATCGGATCGGACTCTTCCGGCTGGACGAGCTCGGGGTAACTAACCCAAACAATGTGGGCAACCCCCTAGCTCCCCGGGGTGGACCAACAAGAGAAACCATGTCTTAGCTGGCCCAAGTTATTTTAAAGGATATCTGCTAAGAGCGACCCGACAGACATATATGCATGATTTTCAAATGGTCAATTAGCTTGGGCCACCACTAGAAATATTTGAAGCTAGGTAGGTAAGAAAAGGGGACCCCGTAAAATTCCACACGCGGTTAGGCACGCTCAGTCTTAAAACCAATACACGTTACTCGGATCCTAGGTGACTCGAATGGAACAAAGCGTCGGGGCGAGATAGCCTAGACCTTCCATCCTTCATCGAATATAGTCAACATTAGAATAATCATATCATCCATAACAATATAATAATGTGATATCCCAAACCAAGGAGTAACAGGGTAACATCGTAGCATCCTAAGCATGCATACTAAGCAGGGGCTGAGCAACGAGCAATAGTAACATAGTAGTACATGGTTTGCTGGGAGGGGACATGGCTGTATCGGTTGGAAAGAGAATGTAAACATGTGGTAGGATCAAACATCGAACCTAACCTAGACTAGCATGCAAACCGCTGGTTGAAATAGAATGGATCATAAGTAAAGTATAGTCCTTGCCTGTTGATAAGTCGGGTTCCGAAGGTTTAGTTGATACCAAGCTCGCATCGTCTCCGAGAGATACCCGCGGAAGCACACAAGAAGGAAACAATGGAAAAGGCAATCAACGAGCGAGTACCCTATTACTACGAGGCAAGCACGAGCAAGCATCAACAAAAAGGCAACACAAGACATCGCACCTACCGTCGAGAACGGTTACTTACATGTTAAGTGGAGTACTCGTCACACCCGACGATACCGCCCATTTAGAAAGGTTTAAGTTATTTAGCTACACAAGGTGAGAAAAGGTTGTTAACATGGCATGTCATTCAAGCATGTCATAACACATAAACATGACGAGAGGTTAAGCATAAGATAAACTATCTATGCTAGTCAATTTAAGTGAGGAACGACTTAAACATGGCATTCCACTAAGTGCCCCATTACAATTAAGCATTTGGCACTGTTCTGCCCTAAACCATATGTTAGGTTGGTTAACAGAAGAAAACAATAGCATAAACACAAAGTACATGAAAACTAATCAAGTTACATATAAGGAACACTCCAAACGGAGTTACGGTTAAAAAGATACAAGCAAAACAAGTTTGGAACACACTCTGCCAACATCAGGATGCACACTTTAGAGCAATGCATAAACAGGATAATGAATGCAAACATGCTCACAAATGATATGCAACTAAATTAGACATGGCAGGGAAGGCGTGGAAAAATGAATTATGAAAATAGGCATCATGAACAACTAGTTATAGCTCATGCAAAAAGCAATAAAACATTACTGGTCTAGGACTTAATGAAAATCTGGAAAACAGGGCAGAAACTGTTATCATCATGCTCTATAAACAGGAGCAAAACTATATGCAAATGTGCAGCAACATTACATAGCAATATATGAGCATGGAGTAGGCATGATGATGATCAGGTACAAACAAGAATCAAGGTCATAGGCATCATAGATCAAAAGATATTAAGCATGCAACATGGCATCGGAAAGTTACAGACTTAATTAAAAACAGAGGTGGTAGTCAACAATGGCAGGATAGCAACTTTGGAGCTAAACATAACTATGACCAGGAATGTAAACATGACTATGCAATACATATAATGGAAGTAGAAATGATGCTTAACAGTATGCAACAAGAATCAATGCAATAGGTCTCATGGATGTGTCACAATCATCATGCAAACTTGCAATAAAATAAGAGCAGCAGCACACTAACAGAAAATAATAGCAGTTAACAGTCTGATGCCCACTTCAACACATATTTGCACCATCAAGATGGCCTCAAATCAAAATACTTACAAAAGATTAACTGAAGTACAAACAAAACTAAACAATTTTCCTTTTGGGCGCAACGTCATACGGGCTACGGTTTGATCGCAAATCTACTAAAAAAATTAATTAGCAGAACAATAATTCCGGACTTAGAAAACTTACAGAGGGTTCAATCTCAGTAAAAAAATAAATTAAAATAAAATAAAAACAGGAGCGGCTCGGGCTGCTCACCCTGGGCCTTGAGGCCCATCTGGCCTGCTGGAGACTGCGGGCCAAGAGGGGGCTGGACTGCGCCTAGAGCGCCCGATCCGCGCGGCGGCCATCCCTTGGCGGGGGCGAGGCGCAGGCGGCTGGCTCAGGTGAGCACGGAGTGGCCCGTGGCCATGGCGCGGGCGGCGGCCGGCCTGGCGGCGCTCCGGCGTGGTACCCGCAGTAGAGGAGGAGAGAGGGAAGAGGTGAGGCGGAGGAGGAGATGGAGCCGACGGTGGAAGGCTCACCGGTAGGGCGGCTGCGGCGGCTGGCCGGCCGGAGGGCTCGGGTGCAGCGTCGGCGGTGAGGCGTCGGGCTGGAAGAGAGAGGAGATGGCTAGGGGTGACGTGGCACCACCGCAACCCTCCGTTCGCGCGATCCAACGGCCGGGAGAGTTTGGGATCTAGGTTTTGACAAAAATGGGGTGTTTTTGAGTCAGATCTAGACAAAGTGGAGGGGGTGGCTGCAATTTTGGACTAGGGAAAGCCTAGAAAGGGGTGGGAGAGTGGTGGTCTTTATATAGCCCAGGTGGATGGCAGTTTGCAAAAACATCACTGGTTTTTCTCTCGCGCGCGCGGTGTTTACGTTTCTGACCGCCGAGGGTCCGCAGGACCTCCGATTCGGGTAAAACTTCAAACTACGCGATCAGCGCGTCGAACCGGCGGCGTTCACCTCACGCTGGAACCATTCAGAGAACACTTTCCGGCGCGCTATAAAATAACCCGTTTAATTATTAAACGGGGGTTTTCATCCCGTTTGCTGCGGCTGGTCTCGTGCTGTTTTCGCGACGGTGATCGGGTAAACCCGGTGTCGCAAAGGTCGGGTGTCAAGGTGGAAAGGGTCGGTCTCCGTCCGATACGAGATAAGAGGGGGGGAATAATCCGCGATCGATAGATCGGGGATGCAAACACCGCAAACAAAAAATACAATCAAACAATTCACACCGAAAACAAATTTTTTTTTTGTGAAATCTGGGCTGTTACAGTGATGTCAGTTTCTGGCCCGCAGAGGAATTCTGATATTGCTGGGTACGAGAAGACTGCTAGGAAAACTTGTCTGGAGACTTGCTTCTGATGTCTGTTTTATGGCCTTCCTTCTTGGATCATGCAAATCCGTCCATGCGCACCGTTGGATATTCGTCCTCTTCCTCTGATGCCACGTGCCTTTGCTGGATGGCGGGTACCTGCCTTGATGGTAAAACGGGGGCGGGCACAGCATTGTGTGCGATTGGTCCGACGGATATGCTTGCGAGTGGTTGTGGGGTTGGTGCTGCGGTCCGGATTTTTTCTTCTGAGAGTTCATTGAAGTGTATGAAATATCTCAAGGTATGCCCTAATCTGAGTTCTCTGTGCTCGTCCTTGAACCCGTGGAATGTGCATGGGTCGTCGGGTTGCTCGGAGTGCTCGGGTGTCATCTCGCGGATGCCGTAATCGCCACTCGCGCTTCTGGCTGTGCGGAGGGTCGTCTTCGTTATCTCTCCGTTGCGGTATACTGTTGTCACGGGGTCTGCCATCTCTATCTGCTGGGAAACGGGCCGCAACTATGTCGGGTCCTCTGTCATCGTACAAGTTGTGCCTGGGTCGCTTTCTTCTTCGGTCGAAATTTCTGTCGCCGCCGTAATAGTCCTAGTCGCGGTCAACGCGTGTCACCGGGGCGTCTGCTTCATTGCGTATGGAGTCTTCTCCGTCAACCCAGTGTCAGGGGGGGGGGGGGGGTTGAGTTTCTCAGGCCCTCCTTCTAGCACCATCTGCCGGTCCAGAAGCAGGGTAGAAAAGCGGCGACGCTTCCCCGGGGACACCTTTCGGAAGGACTGCTCCCGGAAGGGCAAGTGTGGAGACCGTGCGGGATAGGGAACACACAGGGTTCCCGCTTCCTTGATATGAACGAAGGTCGCTGTGGCGTCGAAACGGCAATGAGTCTATGTGAGTACACACAGGGGTTTACCCAGGTTCGGGCTGTCCGAAGACTAAAAGCCCTACTCCTACATGTATGATCTTCTTTGTTGGTGATGGAGTAGAATATAGTAGAAGCTGATCTTCTGGGTGAAGATACCCCATGCTACACTCCGCTACTCTCTTCTACTCTCGGTGGAACTGGTCGCCCTCCCAAAGGGAATCTTTGGGAGGTCGCACGAGAAGTTCTAGGGACGAATTCCTCTGTCTTCTTCCTATGGATTCATCCAGAGATGAATCCTGGATGAATCCATTGGGTTGGTGTGCTCTCCTTTTGCTGGTTCTTCCTTATTCTCTTCCTTATTTTCATTTCTCCTCCTTACTTCTCTTCTTCTTCTTTTTCTCCTTCCTTGACTTTTTTCTCCCCCTTTCTAATGTGGTTGGCGTCTCCCTTTTATAGAGCAAGGGGCTCGCCACAGTCCCACTGATAGCTACATTAAGGGAGGGTTATCTTATACTTGTGGACGCGAGGCGTTCCGAGAACTTCTGGGAAGCTCTCGTGGCGTCACTGGGACGACTAGAGCATGCATGGGCTGAGTACGCACGAGATAGCCCGCCAGGTGTAAGCTTCCTCCTATCAGCGGTGCATGCTTCTCTTCTAGCGCATTGGATGCGTTGTGCTCTTTGTCGGGCGTTGGGAGCCAGCTGTGTGGATCCAACCTTCCGGAACTGGTCTGAGGCATTCCTTCGTGTGCCTAGCGCGGTGTTCCCGACATCTCCTTGCCGGAATCTTCTTGAATTGTCTGAGAGGTATGGTCAGAACCCAAGGAAACAGGGTACCCCCATATCCGGTTACCGACAGTGGCCCCCGGGCTCAGATTCTAATGAAGGCCTCCCATAATCGAAGTCGAGTCGTCCAAGAAGGCCGTGTAGTCTGTGCACCGACTTTCATGTCACGGCGACAGAGCAGGGGGTGCCACGTGGTGCGCTTCCACTCGGATTTGACGGGTGATGATGATGCCCCTGCAAAAGATGGCAAGACTCAAGGTAATGCAGCGGCTGGACCCATGGAAAGTTAATTTTCTTACAGTAGAGTAGAAAATTACTCCCCTGCGAGTGTCCGTTTGGTATTTAAGCGAGCTGGTGTGAAACGGAGGAGTCCATTCCCCTTCTCCGTCCACCATTTTTCCTTTCCGTCTCCGTGCTCCCATTGCGCCCCCGATGCCTCCTAACACTCTGGGCGCGGCGGCTTAGGCGATCTTGGGAGTTCAAAGGCGGCGGCGTGGGTCGAGGCGGCGCGGCTATCCGGTGCGGCCTCGGTGGAGCGGCGCCTTCGTCCCTGACGAGGGCGCACACGGCGGTGTCGGCCCACGAGTTCTTCGTGGCTGCGACCGACCCTGCGTGTGGGTGGCTTCGGCTGCCGGAGCCATTCGCGTAGGAAATGGCGGGGCGCAGGCCTCAGGGCTTGTAACTCCAGATGGAGGGCTTCCCCCATGGATCCACGTGGGTCGCCACGATTTTCGGCGAAGGCGGCCCCAAGTACCTAGACCAAGGCTGGGTGGTGTTCGTCCGCTGGAGGAACATCTAGCAGTTCCAACCCATCCCCTTCTGCTTTGGTGGCCAGGACACCCTGTGGCTAAAGGTCTTCCATCCGTGGGGGCCCGCGTCGAATGCTGCGAGGAGGTCGTCGTCGGTGGTCCCAGCGTGCAAGGTGCTGTGGGAGTCGTCCACGACTGCATGGGTGTTGAGCCCGGCACCGAACACTGAGTAGGCTGGATGCCACCTGCAAGGTCCGGGCGAGGGATGCATCTTAGATCCGGCGGTTCGCCCCTATAGGGTTTCCTCATTTTGGCTATGCACTTTTGTATTAAGCAGTAGGTGGAACGTGGTAGTGGTGCAACCACTCCGTCCGGTTAGCGCAAGATGTACATATCGATCTGGGAAAACCCAAGCAGTGGTTTGGTTCCGTAAAAATACCATACGGGGTAGCAGTAATGGATGTAGTAACTTTAGAGAACTTGTCCATTTTCGTATCTTACGGATACCTCTTTGTATTGTCGGCTTCCGAAAAAGAACATCCGACAAGCGGATTCTGGTAACTCTTTCTTGAACTCTTGCACGGCTTATCGGCGGAGTATTGCAGGAATTCTCCTCTGCGTGCGGCAGGCGTAATTAGTGAGAACACAGATGGCAATATGAGCAACAGGTGCCAATTTCCATCAGGTTTCTCATGCAGAAAGAGAACCAAAGAACCGAGAGTTCCGTGGAAGCGTAATCTCTCAAGGGTGCTGTGGTGGTGCCCCGACACAAGGTCCGGGTTGTGCGATTCGTCCCGGTGAGTCTTTCCGGGAGACTGGTACATCCACCCGCATGGATGCTGGTCGGGAACTCCTTCCCGGCCTCGCCGGGATGGCTGGATACTGGGAGGTGAGGACAAATCGTTAGAACCTTATCCTGGGCAGGTACGGATACCCACAGCCTACTCAGAACAGAGCTTTATTGGACGGACCGATAGTGATAGCTTGTAATGTCCGTACGGAGCGGATTAAGTCGTCCGAGTGAGGTTTGTCATAGAGAGTACCGATGTCGATGAACGGCGTGGTCTCTCGTGAGTTTCTTGCTAAGGCAAAGCGAGGGTGAGGCCTCGTGCACTCTCCGCCTTGGGTGACAGGTGTGTTCCGGTAATTATCATCCGGGAAGTGAAAACCATCCGGCACGGTCGTCCGGGAATAATAAGATGGCCATCCCCCGGTGGTCGAGAGGCTGTCTAGGAAAGGCGTCCAGTAGCATTTCGGGGACAAACATCCGGCACAAATACCATCCGGGATGTCGTCCCTAAGAATCTTGGAGGCGAAGTTCCTCGAAACTCTCACTAGGAAGCGCTCAGAAGCCCCCGAGCGTGAAAACCATATAGCCATCGTGATGAGCATGACGAGCAGCTGCCCGTGACAACGCTCACCCTGGTGGCACTCATCGCGGCTTGGTGAAGATGCGAACAAACTCCAAAATCTGCACAGGGAACAAACGTTACGGCCGACGCGATCACCTTCCCTCCTTCTAGCGTCATCTGTCGGGGGGTGAGTTTCTCAGGCCCTCCTACTAGCGCCATGTGCCAAGCCAGAAGCAGGGGAGAACAGTGGTGATTCTGCCCCAAGGACAACTTTCGGAAGGACTGCTCCCGGAAGGGCAGGACCCGGAGACCATGCAGGACGGGGAACACGCAGGGTTCCCGCTTGCTTGATATGAACAAAGCTCGTTGTGGCATCGAAACGGAAATGAGCTGATGCGAGTAAACATAGGGGTCTACCCAGGTTCGGGCCGTCCCGAGACTAAAAGACCTACTCCTGCATGTCTGATCTTCTTTGCTGGTGATGGAATAGAATACAATACAAGCTGATCTTCTTGGTGAAGATACCCTATGCTACACTCCGCTACTCTCTTCTACTCTTGGTTTAACTGATCGCCCTCCCAAAGTGAATCCTTGGGAGGTCTCCCGAGAAGTTCTAGGGATGAACTCCTCTGTCTCCTTCCTATGGATTCATCCAGAGGTGAATCCATTAGGGTGGTGTGCTCTCCTTTTGCTGGTTCTTCCTTCTTCTCTTACTTCTTTTCATTTCTCCTCCTTGCCTCTCTTCTTCTTGTGTTTCTCATTCCTTGCCTTTTTTATATCCCTCCTTTCTGATGTAGTCGACGTCTCCCTTTTATAGAGCAAGGGGCTCGCCACAGTCCCATTGATAGCTACATTAAGGGCGGTTATCTTATACTTGTGGACGCGAGGCGTTCCGAGAACTTCCGGGAAGCTCCCATGGCGTCGCGGGAACGACTGGAGCATGCATGAGCTGAGTATGCACGAGAGAGCCCACCAGGTATGCTGGATCCTGTTAGCGGTGCATTCTTGTCTTCTAGCGCATTGAATGCGTTGTGTTATTTGTCGGGCGGTGGGAGCCAGTTGGATGGCTCCAACCATCCGGAACTGGTCCGAGGCACTCCTCCGTGTGCCTAGCGGGGTGTTCCCGGCATCTCCTTGCCGAAATCTTCTTGAACTGTCTGAGAGGCATGGTCGGAACCCATGAAAATGGGGCACCCCAGTATCTGGTTACCGACACCCAGCTCTTGGCGTGCTCAAGTAGTTGCGTGAGTGTGCGGACTTTGAGCTTCCCTAGCTGTTCTTTGAAGTCAATGCACTGTAGTCCTCGTATAAACGCATCGATCACGCTTTCGTGTTATATGTCCTCGACTGAGTTTTTTGTGTATAGTCCACTATTGCATGTATGTTCTAAACGACTCTTGAGTTCCTTGCTTGCAGGCTCTCTGTTCTTCGAGTGATGTTGGTCGCTAATATGTCGACTTGAAGTTTTCAATGAATGCGCTGCGGAACTGCCTCCTGGAGCTGATGGAGCCTCGCTGGAGGTTCTTCATCGAATGCCTTGCTGACCCTTTGAGCATGGGTTGCACATACTTCATGGTTTTGGTGTTGGTGCCTCCTTGGAACTTGACGGCTATTAAGTAGTCCTCTAGACATCCCTCTGGTTCTTCGAGTCCATCGTATTTATGTGTTCTTGAATTCGTCTTGAAACCCTTGGGCATCTGTGGCTCACGTATTTGATCTTCAAGGTCAGGAAGGGGAAGCACATTCAAAGTATGCATCTGGATTTTAGAGCTGGGTGATGTGTAGTCAATGGTCTGGCCTGAAGGATGGGTAAGTTTAACTGATTTGGCTTTACAATCAAGGAAAGCATTCTTCCTTGATAACCAATCCATTCCTAGGATGACATCAATGTCTGATGACTTGAGGGCTATAAGAGAAGCAAGGAATACTAAACCCTCAATTGCAATTTGATTGCCATGGCTTACTCGATTAGTTTGCCACTTGGAACCAGGAGTTTGAATGATCATTGGAGAAAACATTTCTTCAAAAGGGAATTCATGATGAAGTGCATAACTCTCCGACATGAATGAATGAGAAGCTCATAGATCGAAAAGAACGGAGGCGGGAACATGATTGACTAGGAGTGTGCCAAGGATGACGTCAGAAGTAGCAGTGGTTTTTCCTCAATTGATATTTGGTTCACATATCCACTACTTGTGGCTGAAAGCTTTGCTGGGATGGTTTTTGTGGTTGATTTCTTTGAAGGCTTATGACTAGGTCGACGGGGTGCCACAAACACTGTAGCGCATTGTCGGAAGTGATGGCCTATCAGACCACACGTGAGACACACCCTGCCTGATTTGCTGGGAGCAGGAGTACTTGATTGCACACCATCATTCCTGGGAGGAACAATGTGTTGAGGTGGATGGCATATATTGGATGGTGGCCTCTGAAGAATGTTTGGACATATGGCACTATTTGAAATCCAAATTCGGCATTTCAGAGGGTCTGAACTCGAAGAAGGAGCAAGCTCAAGAGCATTCTTGCGGGACTCTTCGAACACTTCATTGCCATGCTCATCTCTGAAGGATCTGTTGACTAAATCCTCAAAGGTGACAAATTCGATGAGGTTGAGATCATGACGAATGATGGGGCTAAGTCCCTTGCGGAACCTTGCCTGCTTTCTGGCATCGGTGGTGATCTCATCTTGGGCATAACGAGCAAGACGGTTGAACTCTCTCACATACTCATGAATGGACATCTCTCCTTGAGTCAAATTGCAGAACTCTTCCTTCTTGCGCTCCATCAACTCATCCACAATGTGGTACCCTCGAAAGGCAACAATGAACTCCTGCCAAGTCACTACGTGACCATCTGGCTGCATAGCAACATAGTTCTCCCACCATTGAAGAGCAGCACCTTCCAGGAAGTATACCGCGAAAATAACCCAGTCATCGGGAGCAACATGTGCAGTATCAAGCTTACGCTCGATGGAACGGAGCCAATCATCAGCTTCAAGGGGCTCAGAAGAACATCGGAATACCGGTGGCTTGAGAAGAATGAAGTTCTGAATGCTCACAACCACATTACGCTGACGAGCGGTATTCTGCTGGATGAGCTCCAGAAGGCGTGTTTGATCACGTCGATTTTGCTCAGCTTCCATCATGATTTCCGCTGCAGAAGGCTGTGGTGGAGGTTCATCATCATTTCGATTCCGAACACGGTCTCGATTCCGACGAACAGCACTACCAGTTCCACCTGACATCCTGTGTGACAAAAATCAACAATCAAAACAGGTTCTACGATGGAATCAAAGATAAGAGGACATGATTAGGAGGAAAAGATTGTAATGCAAAGGCAAAGATTCATAGAAACACGGGATAATTCGGGCAGCATAACGGCTACACCGGGATGGAAAATGAAACAACCTTGAGGAGATTGGACAGAACTTCCTCAAGGAAATCAACAACACGATGAGTCTGGACGACCACAACTGTCCTACAGCTACAAGGAAGCAATCAACGAGATGTTCTAGTAAGACATAGATGAGCCTAGTCCTATCATCCCGTAGAAAAGGTAAGGGTGACCCAGAACTCAGATCGATGAGGATAAGGAGAAAAAGAAGCCTTACGTTGTTCCCTTATACCCAAGTAACTATATAACTATAGAATGCTAGACTCGACTTCGACCAAGGGTTGAATAATCCTACAGACAGTCCTGCTCTGATACCAAGTCTGTCGGGACCTGGAATAGGCGTATGTAATTCCAGTCACGATACAATCACATGGAGAGCCGAGAGCCGTACCCACTTGTCTAAGCAGACAAGTCCAAGCACAGAACACTCTCGGAAAGCATCGAACGTGAGGGTCATCCCATTCAGGACGGATGATCAACTGAGATGGGTCCTCATCATCCGCTCACGAGTCTAAATGCTTATGGGTGGTGAATCCCATATTCATAGACAAGTCGCCTCAACCATGTTATTGATTGAATCCTAACTCTAACATAGACTTACTCCAGCCCGATCACTTAGTCGGGGACTAGGGCGGGCTCGATCATACAACAAAGTGTGCATGTGACAGAGTCACGAGCAATCGCATCGCGATTCCCCAAGCTACGCACATCTAAGGGCCACTTGGTGTATAAAAGACCGCCAGCCAGATCACAACTAAGGTCTCGAAAACCCATACTAAGATATGCATGTTATAAACATACACGCAGCACACATGACTAGTATGAACAGCAGGTATCATCACATAACTCTACAAAGTACTTCTTTATTGACTTACACATAGAGTATACAAAGATCACATGTCTGTGATCAACATTACATCATACAACGGAAGCAGATTAGGTCTGAGTACAGACAAGTTTAACAAATGGCTTAGAGAAGCCTTGTAAACATACATGCCCTTCCATGAGGGACCAGACTGCTGTCTGGAACTATGCTACCAAGGTCAACGTCGGGCTTCACAAAGGTGGCTCCATTGTGGTTCGGGTTCTCATCTAAAACATAGAATAAGCAAACGTGAGTACAAAGTCGTACTCAGCAAGACTTACATCAGAACTAAACTACTCATGCTCAAGTTTCAAGGTAAAGGGGGTGGGGTTCAACATGGAGAAGTGCCAGCTTTAATTTGGCTAGTCCTGTACTACGAGTACCAGAATTGAGGTAAGAAGCGTACACGAGTCCACTACCAAGTCTCCAACCAATACACCACTATGGGTACTGCCTCGACTTCTCCACGAGGAGCACACCATAGCACTCACATTTATCTTGCGAGTTTTAGAAGTATCCATTCAAGTTGTCTAATAATCAGGTACAGGTTCCAAGTAGTCCTTAACCGCGGACGCGGCTATTTGAATAGTTTTGTTAACCTTGCAAGGGTGTAAACTACACACACATGACCATCGGTTACAACCTTTTTCTCGCCACCGTTCAAGAGGTGACAGCGAGGATGTTCATCACGACACTTCGCTCACAACCGTTCTATTCCAGGAGTCGACTATCTGAGTTGCCTCCGCTCGAGAGCCCGGCCGGATCAACGAAACGGACTCAAACAAGGAAAGTGACCGAGACGCCACCTTTGGCAGATGGTTTTCCTGCCTCACAGGTGCACCCACATATCTATATGATGCAACCATTCCTTCATTCTTTTTCTATGCACATGTCAAAAGGAAAGCCCGAACTAATGTGACTCCTGGACGTCAACACGGATCAAGGTACTAGGCTGAGAGGGGTCAGTGAGCCCAATGTGTGGTTGTACTCTTTGTCTTGGATTACCATACAAGAACTCGGTGCTTAAGGCGGTGTTCAACGAGACAACCCACTGTGTACTCCTACACAGCCTCTCTTCGTTCACCTTGTATTAGGGTAGATTCACCAACACGTTATCATCAGCATTACTGTGATCATCCGTCCCGACTCACAAACAATGTAACCTCATTGTATCACTAAGCAGCAATAAGCAGTAACAGTTGCAGGGGCCACATGTTCATCATTCAACTCCTATATCTGCTAGGATTGTGGTTTTCTTAATAGAGTGACAAAATGATAGGTCATGCATTGGAATGGGTTCAACTATGCGAAAGAACGTGTCTCGGTGATCTCCTAAACATGCATAAGCGAGACTGAGAGGGAAGTGGGATTTTATAGATATGATTAATGAGGGTTTTCTTGCCTTGCTGACGATACATGGGTCTTAACGGTGGTCTTCTTCTTCGGGGGTGATCACCGTCTCGGAGGCACTGTTACCGGCACAATCATCAACAAGAGGGGGGCAACATTGAATTTAAATGCATAAGCACATGATAATGTTGTCCATGATGTGAATGGTACTGGTTTGTAGAAAATTCAATTTAAATGAAGGGTATTGCATTTGAAATGCAAATTCAAACTCCATATATGACTTTCAAATTAGCCCATTTGTATTTGCTAGTGCTTGATCATTGTAAACTATTTTGAAATGTGTATGATATGCCTCTGATGTTCAAGTGATCATGATTGCATTGCATTGGTTGAAGTTGGATTAGCATTTGAATTTAATTTGATTTAATTCCAATTAAATCAAATAGCAAAAGCTACTGGTCCCATTTTAAATTCAACTCAAACATAGCTGAAAGTTGTATATTTGGATAGATTATTTTCTGCTGATCATTTTTCATATATTATATGTTTAAATTGGAGTTAGTATTAATTTTCTATGATTTTTCAAAGTTTAATTGAATTTCTGAATTTTCTCTATTTCTTTAATTCTTTTTAATCCATTTATTGCATCAGCATGATGCAAGCATGACATCAGCAGGGGCTGGCAGGTGGGTCCACCCTGTCAGTGGCCCGCTGTTAAAATAAGTTTAGATTTAAACTAAACAGATGGTTTAGGGGGGGCTGGCCCCACTTGTCAGTGAGTGATTAGGGGGGATTAAGCCCCTAATCTCTGACGTGTGGGCCTCGCCGAAATCCAGCCGGCAGTGACCTCAAACCGCGGCGGCTCTCACTGGTCAGGGCCTCTCCGGCCACGAGAGCGCGTGGGGAAGGCACGGGCGTGTGCCTTGTGCTCTCCCGCATCGAGTGGTGCTAGTGGGGGGTCTTGGGGAGGCTTGTAGCCACGTCGGCGACGGCGGTGAGCGGCGTCCGTGGACTGACCTCGCCGGAATCCCGAACCCGGCCATGAGAGAGAGCAAGGGAGGGGCGTTCGACGGTGTATCTCACCCTGAACACGAAGGAAGGCTCGGGGGAACCAGTCGTGCAGCGCAGGCGGCGAATTTTTCGGGGAAGTCTGCGGCGGCCGGTGGTGAAGAACTCGAAGTAGTCGTCGTTGTCGGCGTCCTCGGCTTCAATTGGAGCTGCGGCTCGAAGAAATCGTCGCCGGGGAACCTCGTAGACAACATGCGGCGGCGAGAGGGGCTTGGTGGCCGCGTGGAATCGTTGTCAGCGCTCCGCTCGGGTTCGATGGTGCACAGAAATGGCGACGAGCGGCGCGAGAGAGAGGACAGAGAGAGGGGGAAAGACTTCGGGGCCCTTCCAGGCGTCCACGGCGAGGGGATAGGGCCAGGGGGAAGCAGGAGGTGGCCGGCTTCCGTGCCATTGCCGCCACGCAGCTCCCAGCCTGCCTGGCGCGGGGTAGAAGACGACCCTGCCCCTGGTGGGCTGGGCCGGCTTGCTGGCCAGGCTGGGCCACATGGGCCAGAAGCACAGGGGTCTCCTCTTTTCTTTTTCTTCTTCTTTTACTTTTCTGTAATTCTGTTGTGCCTAGAAATAAATAGCTAGGCAATTTTGTAAAATGCCCAAACATTCTTATAAATCCTAGGTGACCAGTAGCAAGTCACTTGTAGAATTTGAGCATTTTTTAAATTCAATACATTTGAATTTCAATTGAAATAAGGGTCAAATTTAATTTCCAAGGCACTTTGTGAATTATAGAAAATTCCATGGGCATGGGAATGAACCCAAACCACTTTTGAAATGATCACCATCATTTATACGAAATTTCCAAATATTCAAATGATTTTGGGAAAAAGAATTTTATTTGGCCATTTATTTAAATTCTCCAGGGCTTTTCTTTTCCCCATTTTTGAATTTCTTTTTGAATTTTTCACATGATGCATAGGGGAACTCAAACCCTAGCACTTACCCTAGTTGGGGTTGTGACATATACATAAGAAGTTCATCCACAAGGTCATGAGATGACTTCATCAAGTGCAAAAGTACATCACCCACACCCAACAACAAGTAACTCCCACCAATGGCACCCAACGCCGAGAACCCAACGCGCGTCGCCTAGCTCTGTATCTCTTGTTCCAGCATGTATCGTCACCATCGCTATTTCCAAAAGCCCTATGCCTCCTCACCCAAGCTGCCTTCAACCAGATGCCTCTTCGACAAGCCAGCCCTCGACAAGGCGTCCTGCAGCGACATCTCCTGCTCGGCGCGCTCCTCCTTGGCTAGAAGCTACAGGCTGCAAAATTATAGACAAGGTACATGGAGTAACTTATAAATTGACAACAACCCTGTGACTATAGATGTTTGAAACCTCTCTATAGTTGCTACCAATAATAAGATAACTAAGAGTCTCAAGCATAGAACCAATAAATAGGTCACTCGAGTATGGTCGTGGACTTGAGAATCTTTAAGAAGATACATGGACATGAGAAGTGAAAATGACTTGCAAAACGACAAAGTGATGTGTCCCCTACCAAAAGGAAAAAAATAGCAGCTATGCATCCTCACAGTTTATGGTCAAATAGAGCAGCAGGACTGAGTACAGATATTCAGGTTCCTCGGATGCTAGGGAACCAACTAGATATGATTTATTGATAGTCAAAGAAAAAAAACAAATTACCTGCATTGATATCTTGAAAGCAAATAGTTTAGCAATGCTTGTACCAGCCTGCAAGAACAGACAGTTGTACTCTGATTAACAAACCTAGTAACAATTCTAAACCATGCTCTTGGGCTGTTAGCTAGGAACCTAACTCATGATATCCCATGTTAGCTATCAGAAATCAATATTACAAACTCAAAATTAAAATTAAGAGCACAAAGGATGTTGATCATCACATTGAACCATGGGCATCAGATGGCTACCCCAACCTTTTTTGTTTCCTAATCAATGGAGACTGTGCTATATCTCACACGTATTGAGCAACAATAAGATGCAACATTTTGGCACAATCTTTGCAGCATCTAAGTACAGTATTGCCACAACACACCAAAAATAAATTCAAAGTATTGCCACAGCACAAAAAAAATTCAGAGTAGATATCCTCCATGGCTTATTGTGGATAGATAACAAGAACAAAGGAGGAGGCTTACGGTGTAGGAGTACATCTATGACCATGGCTTCATCGAGTATTCACAAGGCAAGGGGTGCTAGGAGGAAGAAGATGAGAAAATGGATGGTAGCAACAACGAAAACAAAAAGTGCAACAAGGGACGCATAGCATATGTCACTCTCCGTGACGACAAAACCTAAGCTCAGCAAATACATGTTCAACAATTGCATAATCTATACTGGTTATAATTCAGAAAACAAACAAAATGGTGAAAAAGAGTGTGACATCACAAAAATGCCGCAAGACACAAATTACCACATGTAAAAATGGCTCGATGTCCAGTACCACAAAAAGACACGACTCGATGTCGGAGCATCTCAAAGCACATGGAGAGAGAAGTGAGACCAGGGACTCACCCGAACCTAGGAAGGGGCGGCCAACAAGGTCGAGGTAGTAGGCGAAGAGGAGGTAGTCCATTGAACCATAGTAGTCGGACATGGAAGTTATGGACCAGCTGAACATGGCAACCACAAAAATAAGTCAGAGACTATTAACTACAAGATTTTGTTACATAAACATACAAACATAACTAGTGTAAACTGAGCATTTAATTTATCAGATGTAATGAAGTAAACGAGACCTCGATCCAACCACACAAACATTGTGGATTTCCTTTCAAGTTAGGAAACTACATCAAGTAAAAATACCAAACCGTACAAACAAACTGAAACGGTGCAAAAGAGAGTGCATAGCATGTCCATACATGCACCGACTATTAATCCAACTCCCTCAATAACGCTCTCAAACAAAAGAGGAGCGCCTGCAAAACATGCCATTACCATTGTTGATCACAGAGCTTGGATGAATCAAATGCAGACAGGCCCCGCCCTGCAGTCCATCTCTTAGCATCTTCTCATCCCTGAAATGTTTTTTTCCTCTGAGAAAATATTTTAAACAACACAAGTGAGAGTAGGGGGAAGGGACTCCCCGTTGGGAACAGACTGCAGATGAAGTAGGTCTCGTGAGGGAATGCCAACAGACTCACTTTCACTGGTGATGTTGGGCGGCTTCTTCCCCACTCACACGGTCTCTTCTGCACCTGCGTGAGGAAACCACGCTTAGAGCTCGACTTCTAATTAATATCCACACAAACAAAAACCCAGAAGTCTGCAAGAATTCAACAGCTTTGCAAAGTTGCTGGTAATCAAGAAGGACTAACCTCAGCCAAATCTCCAAAGTGGACTGAACATGTAGCCCTCCTTGCAACAAAAAATGAAACTATTTGTTTGTAAACATCAACTGAATAATCTATGCATGATCAAAGGAATATCCTTTGCCGCAAGATACATTTGTTCTTACAGAGAGAACAAGATACTCGTCTATTAACATTTAGGGTCAGTGAAAAACGAGGATTGTATAGAACAACATGCATAAGGAAGGTCACCGTTTCCCTGTTTCTACCCAATGTGATGAGAACTTGGACAACGGGGCATAATAATAGAAATAAGTCTTCTCATAATATGATAAGCCATTTTCCATTGATCGTGATTATCATAGAGCAAGATGAACATGCTAGCCTAGAAGGGATTAGGCCGCAGCAATCCATTAATCATTTGTTGGTGTATTTCTACTAAACCGACTCATTAATCATTTGGTGGTGTATTTCTGCCAAGCAGACAGACTCACTGTGAGAGGGTGTAGCTACGGTGAGGGGAATCTAGCGAAGTTGGAAGAGGAACTGGATTTGAATGATTTTGAATTTAGTTTATAGATGTCCACCCATCCTCCCTCACAGCTATCCGATTACAATGGCCGAAGCCAGCCAGTTCCAGTCCAAAGAAGAAAGGAAAAACACACTCGCTACTTATATCGAACCTACTTGCTACATCCAGTCTGGACCGTGATTCCATTTGGGCCTCCGTGGGTCTCGCTTGGGCCTGGTATCAATTGTAGTCGCTGGTGGCCAATCTTTCCTCTTGTCACTACTTATTGCCAGATGGGCAATAGTAGTGTTGTTTTCTTCTTCTTCGTCAGGTTTAGCGCTGACATCCCTCCCTCCTTGATAAACGGCTTGACCCCAAGTCTGCGCACGAGGAAAATCTTGGCGAAGAGAATTTATGTCCTCCCATGTAGGCTGCGAACCGTCCGACCACTCGATCAGGCCTTGAGGAATGGCAGAAGAACCAACATGTTGGAGACGCTATTGCAAAACTCGAAGAGGAACCTGCATCACATACTATGGAGATGGTAAAGTATGTTCAGCCGTCACAAGACGCGGCAAATACTTCTTGAGTTGCGAAACGTGGAAAACCGGATGGATTTTGCTGGAAGGTGGAAGAGCCAAACGATAAGCAATGGAAACAATCTTTTCCACTACTGTATATGGTCCATAGAATTTGAAGGACAGTGTGTGATTAGCACGTGTAACCACTGAAGATTGTACGTAGGGATGCAATTTGAGGAAAACAAGATCACCAACTGCAAACTGACGTTCCGTATGATGCTTATCTGCTTGCTGCTTCATACGATGTTGGGCTCGCAAAAGATGCTGGCGCACAGTATCAGTGACAAACTGACGAGATTGAATCCACTGTTGTAAGTCAACTGGCGCCAGAACATCAGTGCCAGTGATTCCAAAATAACAAGGAGAATAGCCGTAAAGAATTTGAAATGGAGATCGTCCCAGAGCTGAGTGCCAATTGGAATTGTACCAAAATTCACAAAGGGGCAACCAAGAAATCCACTGTTTAGGATGAGCACTGATAAAACATCGCAGTTAACACTCGACCTGTTGATTCACATGCTTAGTCTGACCATCTGTTTCAGGGTGATAAGCAGTGCTCATATTTAGTTGCATTCCAGTTTTTGCATGCAAACATTTCCAAAACTGACTAGTGAATATAGGATCTCTGACAGAAATGATAACTTTGGGCAAACCATGTAATTTATACACATTTTTCAAGAAAATTTCAACCACTTTGACAGAAGTAAATGCATGGCGAAGAGGAAGGAAATGTGCATATTTAGAAAACTTATCCACAATCACAAGATTGCAATTGTACTGACCTGATGTCGGTAATCCATTGCTGAAATCCATGGAGATAGTATCCCAAGCCTGTACCGGAACAGGTAGAGGTGACAGCAAACCTGGATAAGCAACACGTTCAGGTTTAGCCTGCTGACACACCAAACAAGTCTACACTTGCTCACGAACAAAAGAAACCATGCCAGACCACCTGAATAAAGCCCAAATTCGCTTGTAGGTAACTGGAAATCCGGAATGGCCACCCATAGGGCTATCATGAAATGCAGACAAGATTTTCAAATGCAAACTGGGGACAGGACCCACAATTATGAAATTCTTGTATCTAAGCAGCCCATTCACCATACTGTAGCCAGGTTTGGATTGAGGATCAATCACCAATTGTTGGATAATATCTAATATCTTTGGATCCTTGTTATAATTCTCAACAATTTCAAGTAACCAAGAAGGTTGAGAACTAGAAATCAGCAAAATGTGCTCATGAACTGGTGGTCTCCGGGAAAGAGCATTCGCTGCAGAATTCTCACTGCCCTTTTTATACTGAATAGTATAATTCAGACCTAACACCTTAGTCAAACACTTTTGCTGCCAAGGTGTATGTAATCGTTGGTCTTGCAAATGAGCTAAACTTCGTTGATCAGTTTTGATGAAAAAATATTGCACTTGTAAGTAAGATCTGCATTGCTCTACTGCAAGAATAATGGCCATGTACTCTTTTTCATAAATTGAAATAACCATGTACTCTGGCCCCAATGATTTTCTCACAAATGACAAGGGATGACCATGCTGCATCAGAACAACACCCATACCATAATCACATGCGTCTGTCTCAATCACAAAAGGCTTGCCAAAATCAGGAAAAGCTAGAACAGGAGCAGTAATCAAGGCTTGATGTAATGTCTGAAAGGCTTGAGCACAAACAGAAGTCCACACAAAGGGAACACCCTTCTTGAGAAATTCAATCAGATGTTTAGCAATCAACCCATAATGTTTGACAAACTTGCGGTAATAACCACTTAAACAGAAAAACACTCGCACTTCCTTGACTGAAGTAGGAACTGGCCATTACTGCACAGCCACAATCTTTTCAGGGTCAGTGGAAACTCCAGCAGCACTAATAACATGACCCAAATAAGACACTTGAGGCTGAGCAAAAGAATATTTAGACATTTTCACTCTCCAATGATCCTTATGAAGAATAGACAAAACTGTATCAACATGTAGTAAATGCTCCTCAAATTTTTTCCTGTATATGAGGATGTCATCAAAAATACAAGCGCAAACTTCCTGAGAACTGGTGACAAGGAAGTGTTCATAGCCCCCTGAAATGAACCTGGAGCACCAGTCAACCCAAATTCCATAACTAAGAATTCATACATGCCATTGTGAGTTCGAAAGGCAGTTTTATATTCTTCACCAGGGGCCATTATTATTTGATGATAACCATCTTTTAAATCCAATTTGGAGAACCAAGCAGCTCCAGCTAATTCATCCAACAGTTAATCTATCACAAGCAGTGGATTCTTCACTTTTTGAGTAATAGCGTTGAGATGCCTGTAATCAACAACCATTCGCTAAGTACCATCCTTCTTTTTAACCAACAGGACAGGTGAAGAAAAAGCACTATTGCTGCATCTAATCATGCCCAATTTAAGCAGTTCCTGAACCTGTTTCTCTAATTCATCCTTAAGGTTAGGAGAAATTCTGAAAGGTCTAATAGAAACAGGAGTAGCTCCAGGTATCAGTGGAATCACATGATCATGTAATCTTCTAGGAGGTAAATCCACAGGTGAATCAAATACAACATGTTTCTCCAAAACAACTTGGAGTTCAGGAGGAATGACAGTGTTTGCAGGCTCAGAAGAAACCACATTGACTGAGAACACAGTAAGAGCTAGGTCAGAGGGTAACAAACCTTGCAAGGTGACTGAAATCCCCTTTATTTGAAAGGACATCAACTTTTGCACCCAATCCACCTGCATTGGACTATGAGAAGATAACCAGTCCAAACCAAGAATGCCATCATAAGTACTGAGTGGTAGGATCATGAAATCCGATGTAAATAAAGTATCCTGACACTGCCAAGAACAATTAGGTAGAGAACTAGTACACTCAATCGTTCCCCCACCAGCCACATTAACTAAAACTCTAGGAATAGGTTGTAAATCAGATAACATGGACTGCAGGACACTGTCCAGAAAGGAATGAGTACTGCCAGAGTCCACTAAAAAAATAAGATGCAGACCTTGCAAACGAACAGTAAGTTGTAAAGTGGGAGCAGCAGGTGTCTTACCAATAGAAGAAGCAGACAACTGAATATGATGGACTGAAACAGAATCACTTCTACTGTCCTCCACATCAGAAGAACAAATTTGAATATGGTCAATGAGCTCCTCGACTATATGCAATTGAACTGAAGAACTACATGTATGATCCCGAGACCATTTTTCACCACAAGTAAAACATAAGCCTTTGGACTTACGGTACAATCTGAGTGCAGACCATCTATCTTCAGCAGGCTGACGTTTCACTGGTTCAAATAGCACTTCAGCAGTAGGATTCGCTCGAGGGGGTAGTTGAAAAGGTAAAGGAGAACCACGCTTACTGGGAATATGAGTGGATGTGAAACCATATTCTAACTCTTATGAATACCAGGACGCAAACCATCCAAAAAGCAGTGTCGAGATCCTTGGGTTTCTGCAGGGCTACTTCAATATGAATACCAGGACGCAAACCATCCAAAAACCGAGTGGTGTAATGAAAGACATCAGGATTTTCTTCCTATGCTGACAATTGATCATATAAATCAGCGAACATCTCCACATAGTCAACAACTGAAGATGTTTGAGATATCCGAAACAAATGACGAAGCAACTGCAAATGCGAATTACAACCAAAACGATGCTGAAGAAAAACACAGAAATCTGACCATGATATCTGAGGATGACGACGTTGGATATATTCTAATCAACGGGCAGCAGCTCCCTCAAATTGCGATGTAGCCAAAGCAAACCATCTATGCGACGGAGTACACCACAATATGAATTGATCTTCACACCTCGACTGCCACAGGCGGGGATTAGCACCATCAAAACGTGGTAAATCCATACGAACACCAAAGGAAAAGGACTCAGCAACATCTGGAGGAATTCCATCACGAGAACCAACTTTCTTAGAGGGAAGACCAGACTCACGTGCACCTCTGATTGGGGGAGGTAAATATGTGTGGGAAGCCTTGCCTCTGGAATCCTGTTCAGCTCCAAGGGAAGGAAACGCAGATGAACTGCGCCCATTCCCAACAGATCGGACGGTCGGTGAAGCTTCAGCACGCGGAGAAAGCGAAGAAAACGGTTCTGCGCGGAGCTGCTCAAATTCGAGCGCCCTCTCTGCTCGAACCCCATCGACAAGCGCGGAAATTAGGGTGTCGATCGTCGCTGTAGTCGACTCGACGAGCTTGCCCACAGCTTGAAGAAGAAGATCACCTTGCTCTTTGAAGCGTTGATCGAGATCCGAGTTGAAGTCCGCGCGAAGCAACTCGTACACACCTCGGCCTTCCGTCGATAGGTTGTCCATGGCGGCGGCTCGTCGTCGATCTCGCCACCGCGTGCCGTGGTGTTGGAGCGGAAACGCCAGGATCATAGAATCTGATACAACTGTGAGAGGGTCTATCTACGATGAGGGTAATCTAGCGAAGTAGGAAGATGAACTGGATTTGAATGAGTTTGAATTTAGTTTATAGCTGTCCACCCATCCTCCCTCACAGCTATCCGATTACAATGGCCGAAGCCAGCTAGTTCCAGTCCAAAGAAGAAAGGAGAAACACACTCGCTACTTTTATCGGACCTACTCGCTACATCCAGTCTGGACCGTGATTCCATTTGGGCCTCCGTGGGTCTCTCTTGGGCCTGGTGTTAATTGTAGTCGCTGGTGGCCCATCTTTCCTCTTGTCACTACATGTTGCCGGATGGGCAACAGCAGTGTTGTTTTCTTCTTCTTCGTCAGGTTTAGCGCTGACACTCACACAATAGAGCATGAATAAACCTATTTCATTCCGCTGAAGAAAAAGGAAAGCTACATGAAACACAACCAAGAGACAATACGAGGAAATTCGTCGAGAGGGATACAACTGAAGCGGTCGACGAGGCAGCGTCGCATGCAGGCCACATCGTTGTAGCCGACCTTGGGATCCGCCTTGGTTCCCGGGTAGTTGATGCCATCCCACACAGTGCACTTCCGCCCCACAATCCTTTCTCTATTGGCGACCGTGGCGGCGAAGAGAGCTGGGAGGGATATGAGTTGAGGTGACACCGAGAGTGAGGGATGTGATGAGAAGGAGTGGACGAACTCACTTGAGTCACCGGAGCAACGCCGGATCCACATCAACGACATGCTAACTGAAACCCTAGCTGCTAGGAAGGGTTCGCTTGGCCACCGGAAGATGCGCGCCTCGGATCTATACTAGAGGGAGGAAGGAGCGGAGGAAGAGGGTCACGGTGGTGTGCTGGGCGCCGCCGAAGGACGTCGTAATCGAGCGGGATCGGGTGTCGTAGGTGGTGGCGGCGGCAAGGAGTGGTGCGGGGAAGAGGGAGCGAGACGAGCAAGATGGAGGGATTAGGAATTGAGAAGGGGAAAGCCGCGCGAGATACGGGTATATTCCCTCCCCCGACGCCCTTTTTTCCTCCGCTATTTTCATCTGCGCGCGCTTTTTTTCATTCTAGCGTCAAATATTTTTGCCAGTCGACTGCCAGCATGTATGAACCTATACCGGCAGTTGAATTTCCACCACCATTTCATAACGATCAGTGGTACACATCTGCCGGTAGGTACCATTTAACGACACTCCAGTTGCCGGCAGATACTATTTAACGACACTTTAATTGCCGGCATAGGTTTATCTTTGTCGGCAGTCCTCTGTCGTTAGATTCTGCTAGTGGTGTAGTGATATTGAGAGAGAGAGCGAGAGAGAAAGCTAATGTTCCTTCAAGTTATATAACATGTTGGTTTGATGTAGGACGAGCCTATGGATTGGCCGGATCTTCACGAATTGGAGGTGTATTTGACGAAGAACACAAGGGAAATCCACAAGGAATCAACAAAAATAGGAGGTAGGGATCAAGATCTACTAGCACAAGCACTCAATTACACACATAGCATACATACACAAGATCCAACAACAACAAAGATAAAGATACATGGGTAGTTCCTCCAAATCCTATGGGAGTTAGGGCTTGAGAGAGATAGATGGATCTAGTCTTCCTCCATGTGCTATTACAAGGAGGTCTAAGGCTAAACCGCAGAAAAAGTCTCTCTCCCTCAGGAGTAGTAGATCCCTAGAAGGGGAAATATCCCCAAGGGGGGAGGAAGATGAGAAAATCTCTCTCATGTTTAGTTCTATTCTTTTCTAACCTTAGGAAGGAGGTAGGGGAGAGGTATTTATAGTCCAAACGGGGAATGAAGGGGTACACGGGCTGCTTGGCCCAAGGTTGTGCGCATATAGTTGACCTCGTCAGATGGTCTAGCTTGCAAGTTGGACGGTACGATGTAAGGCCGGAAGGTCGGACTTGTAGGTCGGATGGTCCGAACAAATAACACTTCGGGTCCTATTTTCCAGACGATCCGATGTACAGTCCTGACTGTCTGCCCTGTGCTCGGACGGTCCGACGTGTAGCCCGGACGTCTGACGCTTGTAGCTTCTTGGCTCCGCTTCATCCTCTCTCTTCCGTCTTCTCTTGCAAGCTTCCCTCGCGGATGGTGTCGGGGAGCAGGAGTTCACTCCCCCATCCCGGAAGCCTGCAACAGCTTGCCAATGAATGTTACCTCTTTGTATCAACAAACTACTGCCGGAAAGGAGTTCCGCACAACAGGAAACCTGAACAAGCCACACCGCCCTCTCCCTCAAGAGATGCGGAGTGGACAAGGTGGTCCCACCACATGCAGAACATTCCAGAGGGCATTCAATGCGTTGCCCCTTGGTCTGGAGGACAGGGCGACAGCGGTGGCTTCGCTCTAGTTCTATTCCTCGTACGTGCCGAGGCCCTGTGTGCCCAGTCAGGAGGGGTTGCGTCGCCTCGCCTCGCACCCTTCCCTGAAGGAACATTTCAGCGACACCCGTCACCCCCGGCTCCAGAAGAACATCACCGCCCATGGCCACTTGTGGTGACCCCCTTGAGCTATAAAAGGGAGGCCCAAGCTGCTAGAAAGACACATGACACATCATCGGCAACATCCCTCTACCTCTAAGAGATCGTATCCATCTCGGAAGAGCTCCACGCCTTTGTAGCATACCCTGTATCAATCCAAACAAGCAAGAGTAGTGTTTTAGTCTAGTCTCCGGACGGCCCGAACCTGGGTAAATCCCAGCCTGTCCCAGCGTCGATGATCTTCATTGTGTTTCGCGTGCACGTCCAGGAACTATATCACCCCCGTGGAATCCGACCCTCAACATCTGGTGCTAGAAGGAGGGCCCAAGCTGCTGGAAAGACACATGAAACATCATCGGCCACATCCCTCTACCTCCAAGAGCTTATATCCATCTCGGAAGAGCTCCACGCCTTTGTAACATACCCTGTATCAATCCAGACAAGGAGTATGGCTTTTAGTCTCCGGACGGCCCGAACCTGGGTAAATCCCAGCGTGTCCTAGCGTCTACGATCTTCATTGTGTTTCGTGTGCGCATCCTGGAACTATATCACCCCTGGGGCATCCGACCCTCGACATCTAGCTCTAGAAGGAGGGCGCCTGACGAGGATTAGCCTCGGCAAATCCCATGGTTAGGGACCCTAGGTTAGACCATAGAGAAGGAACAGGTTGGCGATACTCGTCGACTAATAGGAGAAGAACTTCCTGCTCAATTGTATTATGCAAAGGGGCGATTACAGTGGAAATGTAGGCGAGTTTTCTCAAGACCGGGGGTGTTGATTGTAGATTGGATGTCCTAAGATGTCCCCCCTCCTAGCCTTTATATACTAGGATGGGTCTCGGGGAGTCTGTCTCAGGTTACAGAGACGATTGCCAAATTCTAGCATTGTCTTGAATGACAAGTCATGACTTCCATATTGGTCGCGGACTCCTACGTCGGTGTCTAGAGCGGGCCAGTCGTGGGCCCGTCGAAGCTTCCAGCGGGTCTTTTGTCTTCATATGCACCAGATATACTTACACGCATGAGTAGTGGGGTCACCCCTCATCAGTAGCCCCCGAGTGGCTGGGGGACTCGAAGAGTCACGCAGGGACTCAAATCGTCTTTTTTTTTCATATGCGCAGCACGACTGTGGGTCGTTGGCAGTTTTTAGCCTTGACAAAGTTTATATGAGGGATGCTAAGCTGAAAGGGCCCAAGGTAGTCGACTGGTCGATCCTTGGTGAATTGCGCTAGTGGAAAATACCTCCGTAGCCCAATCAAGGCCGTGTCCGACGACACAAACTTGGGAACGACCGGTGTCTAGCAAAGTTCATGCCGCTGCAGGTCATATAGGATCAATGTTGCCGGCCCCAGTAAATAGCCTTAACGCGTCCGTTATCGGCTCATCTCCCTATCATGCGAAACCATGGAAAACGTCGGGAGTAAAGTCTCGTTGTGGCAAGTCCCGGCCCGACCGTCTGTGCAGCGGGGTCCTACCTACACGCTAAGCTTGTGTGGCATCTGGGTACAGCAAGTCGCAGCCCAGGCATCATTTTATAGAGGCACGGAGCCTAGTTAGAGATGCACCCACTTGGAATAAACAATCGAGTGAGCTTTTAATGGTCACTCGCGGAGTTTGTGCGAGGAATCAAGTAAGAAAGCACACTCTCGGAAAGTCGTCGATTGCGCGAGTAGACTACATCGTCGAATTTTAACCGAGCTTTACAAGTAGCCAATCGAATGCTTCGCCGTCTTCAAGGTGAGGGAGCACCCAAACTCTTTAGACGTGTCGTTCCTGCTAATGCGGGTAGTCACTCGACTACATGTTTTATCTTCTGGGTGAGGGAGCACCCGAAACTCTGTAGATGTTGTGATTACTGTTGATGCGAGTGGTCACTCGAGCACACCTTTTGTCTTCTGGGTGAGGGAGCACCCGAACTCTCAGGATTTTAGATCTTGCTCTGACTTTTAATAAAGGTACTCCCGATGGGAGTAAAAGATTTTGGAATATGGTCAAAATTTTTGGAAAACGGAATGTTGAAAGATGATGCGTAGTCAATACGCCTTGCTTAGATGTGACGTTGCTGGGTCGTCTGCCAAGTTGGTTAACTGTAGCTTGTGAAAGGAGATGATATGACGCATGCTGCCCGGAAATTTCGCACTGTGTGATTATGGCCCTCGTTTTTTGCGCGTAGTGGGCGGTATGGTTTGTTCGCCGGTTAAGTTTTCCATGCTTCACGGCTATCGTGGGATCGTGCCACGTCTGCAGGGTTCCAAGATAGACGACAATTGGGCGTTGCATGGCTGTTGGTTAAATACCGGGGGCTGGGTGGATTTAGGTTTTACCCAGCCATTACCTTCCCCTGCTTGTTCTTCTTCTGCCTTCTTCTGTTCTTTGCCTCCCACCTCTCTACTTTGTGCGGTTTTGTGGTGAGATCCATGTCCAAGCGCCCTCGAAGTGCAGTGTAGGAGTCGGCGAGGATGACCGGTAGATGGGAGCGGTCTGCTTTCGGATCTGCGGATCTGGATACATTGGTGGCAGACATCATCGTGGTAGATGGCGAAGCTCGGATTCCTGGGGATGAAGAAGTTCCCGCACCTCGTCCTGACGAACGGGTATGCTTCCAAAGCTTCTTCCCTCGTGGGTTTGCGCTTCCAGTTCATCCTTTTCTCCTCGGGTTTATTTTTTCGTATCAATTGCAACTGCATGATTTCACCCCGAATGGGATACTGCACATTTTCTGCTTTATCACGCTGTGTGTGGTTTTTTTGGGAATCTATCCCCATTGGGGGCTCTGGAAACGCCTCTTCAATGTGAAGAGGACGAACTCTGAATACTCCATTGGGGGCGTGGGTATTTCCATTAAAGATAAGAGTGTCTACTTTGATCTGGAGAAGCTGGATACTTTCTATACATGGCGGAAGAGCTGGTTTTATCTGAAAGACCGGCACGTTGATGGACATCAATTTTTTCTTGCTCCTTTCAATCCTGTTGCGCGAGTGGCTAAATGGGCCGCATGGTCGCATTCTGTGTCTTCTGGCGAGGTGTCTCTTGTTGAGCCGTTGGTGCATAAAGTTTCTGCCTTGAATGAAGAATTAACTGGCGGGCAACTTATTTCTGTGTTCGTGAAGAGACGCGTCCAACCGCTTCAGCATCGGGTGCGTCTCATGTGGCAGTATACTGGACCTAATGACTCGACCAGGTGTTCGGTAGAGGAGTTCTTCGAGGGCAGGTTACGAAGTGTACAAGTATTGGAGAGGAAAGTCTCGTTCTTCCTAATGCTGCTGATGTACCTCTCTCCCCCAGGTATTTGGCTTGAGGTCTTTTGGCATTTACTAGTGTCTGTTGATTATTGCTGATGTTCTTACTTGAAGGGTCATACTCCTTTGCTGAATAATCCGCCGCAGCCTGAGGATGCTGAAATACTCGACGAGCCTGATGCGGCTGATGTTGGTCCTGTGCCCACGGGTGATGGGGGTGCTTCGAGCGCTGATGCTGGCGAGTCCGCGGGTGGAAAAACGTCAGCTGCTGATGATGGTGAGGACTCGAGTCCTTTGCGTATCAAACGAAATCGCTCCTCAAGTGCGAGTGATCGGGATGCAACGGGTGGTGGTGATGATTTTCCACTAGTCGTGCCATCTGTTGTACCGTGTCCTCCTTCGGCTGCTCTGAAGAAACGCAAGTATGGGATGTTAATACGTCCGGGCGCTGTTCTTTCTGGGTTAGTATAACTTTAGTTGGATGACTTTGCTGTTTGTTTTTGGCTCCTGTTCTGATAATATGTCACTTGTAGTACTTCTCTTGTTCCGGCTGCTTCCTCTACGAGTACTGCTGTTGTTGATCTTCGGTCAGCCGATTCTGGCGCGGCGGCTAATCGGCCGAGTGACTCAGGTGTGGCGATTGATCGGCCAGTTCCTTCGGCGACTCATGTAGCTTCAGGTGTAGGGACGACTCCTGCGACTGTTCCGTCCGGGGATCTGCTGCTGCTACTGAAGGGGTTTCTCCCACAGACACGAAACTTGCGGTTCCTGAGAAGCACTACTTGGAATGGCGGGATATCTCTGCTGAGGATAAGGGCAAGTTTTTTGATCGCATGGCTGAGTAGGTATGGAATTCCTTATCCTTTTGAGCTGTATCGGAGCGCGACAGCGCTCCCGATGGGAGTAGCCCCCGAGGCTGCGAGCAATCACTTGTGATTGGTTGCATTCGTAGATTTGTCTTTCGCTTTTGTTGATCTTTGTGTGACATTGGGGGAACGGCAGTGGTCCCGATGGGAGTAGCCCCCGAGGCTGCGAGCAATCACTTGTGATTGGTTGCAGCCTATGGACTTGATCTTCTCCTTTTCTTGACTTTGGCTTGTGCATTTTATTTGAATTCAGCCTTTGTTCTGGATATGTGAGCGTGTGCTGACCGACGTTGATCGGTGGCGACGTGCTCATGACTGGGCCCAGGGGAGCTTGACCACCATGAGACGTAAGATGCTTTTTCCTTCTTTGGTTTTTGTTCGGCTGCTGGTTGGTTACCTGAATGATATCATCTCCTGCAGGTCGCAAGAAGATTGCTGAGAAGAGAGCTGAGGCTGCGGAAAAGGAACTCCCTGTGCTTCAAACCGCTTAGGAGTCCAAGGAAAAGGATCTATAGGCGCAGCGTGGTGAGCTCGAGCGGTTACAGCGGGTGGAGGAGCAGTTCCTGCGGGTGGAAAGGGTTGAGTGCGAGCGCCTGCGTGACTTGGCTATTCCTTTTCTTTTCTTTTGGTGTTGTTCTTCTCTTGAGTTTGTACGTATTGAATCTTCCTGCTTGGCATAGGCTCCTTGGGTGTTGAGGTGGTGGAGGCAGCTGCAGCGGGATCGAGCATTTTTTCTGGCGCGTCGGATGCTGTGTCGGGTGCTGCTGGAGCCGTGAGGGATGTCTGTGCTCGGGCTTCGACTCTTCTGAAGCTTCTTCATGAGCATATGTTCCCGAATGAGGAGAAGAGGCCAGAGGGTCTTGACTCGCAGGTTGCTGTATTCGGACCGAACGGCAACAAGTTGGAGGGCTTGGTTCATGAGAACGTGGTGAGTGGGCTTGCCACATCTTTTGTTGTTCTTCTGGGGCATGGTGTTCCTATTGAGGATTCCATGGTGGATAGCCTGCCTGATTATACAGACGAGCAGAGTGCTCGAGCCACTCGGCTCGTGTCAGAACCCTCTGTTAGGTAATGTGCTAGGGTTAACAAGTCACTTGCATCATGTTAAAATTTCAAAAGAAATCTTTGAAATCAAAATCAAAAGCAAAATGGGAGAAGGAACCCCCCCCAGATGAATTATTTGAAAAGGCCAGATAAAAATATTTTCCAAAAATTCATGTTAGATTTTTGAAAAAGTCTTATAAATGAGTGTGATCACATATCAAGTGATGTGGGACCCACCCCATGCTCATGGATTTTTCAAATATTCAAACAGTGCCTTGGATTTAAAGAAATACCCCTATTTGATTTAAAATTCAAGTCATTTGAATTTTAAAAATGTTCAAAGTTTATAAATGGCTAGTATATTATTTGATGAGGCCATATAAAATTTATGAGCATTTAATTAAATGGTTTGCTAATTTTCTTAGCTAGCCTAAACAAATTACAGAAAATAAAAACAGAAAGGAAAGTTTAAACAGAAATAAGAAAAGGCAGAGAACCTTACCTGTTGCACTGGCCAAGGCCCACCTACCTTGGCCCAGCTAGGCCCAGCCGCCACCCGGGCTGTCGTCTTCCTCAGGCAGCCAGGCAGCTGCGTGCCCGGCATGCCACGGCCGCCACGCCACCTGTTTGCCTGGTGCCTCCCCGGCCTCCTTAGCTCATCTAGACACGTCATGGAGACGCACCGCTCCATTTCCCTCCCTCTAGAACCATCTCCCCCTCCTCTCTCGCCCGTTCCGCCGACACCCGTGCAGATCACCGGAGCGCGACGCTGAGCACACGCAGCCAACGACGACGAGAGCCTTCACCGAGCTGTCCCCCGTGTTAACCATCGAGCGCTCCCTCAACCTGCAGAAGATGGCAAGCAAGGCGCCTCCATAGCCAGCGAATTCGAGCTTGAGCCGCCGCCGGAGCCGAAAGAGATCGACGTCGATTTCGCCGCCGTCGAGCCACCGCAGCCCTCGCCACCACCTCCGTTGAGTTCCTGGTGAGCTCAAGGTCAAAACCCCTAACCTCTCCCCCTCGATTTCTTCCTCTGTCACCGTTAGCCATGGTCGCCGGAGTACCGAGCCGCCACGGTTGTCATCGGCGAGCAACTGCTATGCAAGCGAGCCTCCAAGCCTGTCCGTCGTCTTTGCTGTGACCTCACGCATCGAACGAGCTAAAGCTTGTTGGATTTGGAGAACTGTGGTGACGTTTGCCTCTTCCCCGTGTTTCTGTTTCCGCCGGCGAGGTCACCGCCGTCGCTGTGGTCATCGTCTTGGACACCCGCGCGCACCAGGTGACGTGCGAGCGCATGGGCTACGTCCCTGTGGTCTCGGCGTAGCGAATGGTGGCCAGGAGAGGGAGAACGCAGAGCGCCGCCGCATCTGTGACACCGGCAGCCCCGCCGACGTGGCCGTGCTTAGGGACTTAACCCCACCTGGGTTAAGTGACCCTAGGTCACTGCCAAGTGGACCCAGTGGCTTAATTAAGCCATTGGTTAAATAAACCAGCAGGGATTAGCCCCCTGAGTCACTGACACCCCTGGCCCACATGTCAGCCCCCCCTGACGCCAGCATGAGGTCATGCTGACGCAGTAAACCTTTTCCAGAAATTGAAAAGAATTAAAGAAATTCCAGAAAATCCAGAAATTAGCTCAAACTTTGGAAATTCATAGAAAATTCATATTAACTCCAAATTGTACAAATAATATATGAAAAATGATCAGGAGAAAATAAGCTATCCACAAATCCAACTTTCAACTATGTTTGAGTTGATTTTAAAATGGGACCAGTAGCATATGTCATTTGATTTATTTGGAATTAATTCAAATTCAATTCAAATGCTTTTACAACTTGGACCATAGAATTAGGCTACATTTCAACCACACATCAGAGGCATATCATACACATTTGAAGATGATTCAAATTGAACAAAAAATGTCACATGTAACTTGACTAAGTTTGAATTCAAATTGGAGTTTGAATTTGCAATTCTTTTTGCAATATACTCCATTTAAATGGAATTGCCCCACACATCAAAGCATATACATCAAGTTTCAAACTTCCATCATGTGATTGTGCATTGTATTTACTTTGCTACCTTGTTTGTTGTTTGTCGAGTAGAGGTCGAACCGGAGCAGGAGGCTACCCCCTTCGTTGAAGACCCCGAACCCGAACCTCGTCAGCAAGGCAAGCAAACCCCCATTGATCATGTCGATAAAATCCCACTTCCCTCTCATGTATCGCTTATGCATTGTATAGGATGATTACCATGCTACGTTTCTACCGCATAGATGAACCCATTCCTTTGCATGACCTATCAATTGTCACAGTAGTAGGCAAAACACCAATCCTAGCAAATGTAGGAGTTGATTGATATCATGTGGCCCCTGCAAATGTTACTGCTTATTGCATGCTTAGAGTGATACCATGATGATACTGTTATGTGAGTCGGGATGGTAGTGATCATGATGATGATGGTAGAAAAGTGTTGGTGAATCTACCCTAATACAAGGTGAACGATGAGAGGCTGTGTAGGAGTACACGGTGGGTTGTCTCGTTGAACACCGCCCTAAGTCCGAGTTCTTGTGTGGTGATCCAAGATGAAGAGTACAACCACACATTGGGCTCACTGACCCCTCTCAGCTTACTAACTCATCCCTTTCGATGTCCAGATGTCGCAATAGTTCGGAGTTCTGGTAGGTCTGTGGCCTGGATGGTAAGTGAGAGAACGGCTCATCCCAGACCAGCTTATGCACCACGCACACTTCACTTGGGTCCACTTCGGTAAACCGGCCGGTTTCACGATATTGGTAACCAACCCAAGTAGGCGGCTTTCTTGGACTAGATCGGCTATGAGGTAAGAGTTGTGGTGAGCATCCTCGCCGACACTTCTTGAACGGTGTCGAGTACAAAGGCGGTAAATGAAGATCATGTGTGTGTAGCGGTACACCCCTGCAGGGTTAAAAAAACTATTCGAATAGCCGCGTCCGCGGTTATGGACTGCTTGGAAAGCTTAGCTTGATTATTAGACAACTTGAATCGGATACTTCTAAAACACACCAAGATAAGTGTGAGTGCTATGGCGTGCTTTCTCGTGGGGAAGTCGAGGAAGGCACCATAGTGGTGTAATTGGTTGGAGAAAGTAGTGGACTCGACTACGCTTCTTACCTCAAAGTCTGGTACTCGTAGTTCAGGATTAGCCAAGTCAAAGCTGGCACTTCTGCAAGTGAACCCCACCTCCCTTTACCTTGATACATGTGCATGAGTAGTATAGCTCCTATGTAAGTCTTGCTGAGTACGACTTTGTACTCACGTTTGCTTACTCTATGTTTTAGATGAACCCACTGACCCCGAAGGTGGCTTCTTCATCGAGCTGGATGACTGAAGATCAAGCTAGTCTAGTCCCAGTCAGACGACTGGTTCCCTCGTGGAGGGCTTGTGTTTAAATAAGGCTTCTTAAGCCATTTGTTAAACTTGTCTGTACTCAGACATAATTTCCTTCCGCTTGTGTTGTAATGTTGGATCACATGTTTGTGATCTCTGTTTGCACTCTATAAGAGTTATCAATAAAAATGTATACTTTGTAGAGAATTGCAATGATACCTACTGTTCATACAAGGCACGTGTGCTGCGTGTATGTTTATAACATGCATGTCTTTGTATGGGTTTTCGAGACCTTAGTTGTGATCTGGCTGGCGGTCTTTCATACACCAAGTGGCCCTTAGATGTGCGCAGCTTGGGGCATAGCGATGCGATTGTTCGAGACTCCGTCTCGTGCACACTTTGTGGTATGATCGAGCCCGCCCTAGACCCCGACTAAGTGATCGTGCTGGAGTAAGTCTATGTAAGAGTTATGAGATAGTCGATAGTGTGGTTGAGGCGACTTGTCTTTGAATATGGGAGTTCATCACCCATATCATTAGACTTGTGTGCGGACGATGAGGACCCATCTCAGTTGATCATCCGGCCTGGATGGGATACCCCTCACGTACGATGCTTTCCGAGAATGTTCTGTGATTTGCCTTGTCTGCTTAGACAAGTGGGTACGGTTCTCGGCTCTCCATATGACTATGTCTTAGCTGGACTTGCATACGCTAACCCCGGGTCCCGACAGACTTGGTATCAGAGCAGGACTGACTGTAGGACTAGTAGCCTTGGCCGAAGTTTAGTCTAGCTTGCTATAGTTATATAGTTACTCTGGGTATATAAGGGAACAACGTAAGGCTTCTTTTTTCTCCTTACCCACTTCGTTCTGAGTTCTGAGTCACCCTCATCTTATTCTACGGGAAGATAGGACTAGGCTCTCCTCTGTCTGATTAGAACATCTCGTTATTTGCTTCCTTGTAGCCGTAGGAAAGTTGTGATCGGTTTGATAGAGTGGTTATGCTTCCTGATTTATTACATCATATGTAAGTGTTGTTTCCATGTTGTAAGAAATTGTCTTTTTCTTGCAATTACAGCCGTTATGCTGTCTGAGTCATTCCAGGTTTATCTCATAATCTGATGCATTTGCAAACTCCTTCTTTCTGTTTCAGATGGCAGATATTCCCCCTCGGCAGATTGTTCGTTTGACCAGGTGCCTCGGTGTGCGTGGCCATCCCGCCACGTTGATCGAGATGATGTCCTATGTGGGATATCGATGGTATCCTGAGTACACCGTCGAGGAGCAGTTCCACGACTTCAACCAGGCCCAGTTCCACTGCATTGTCCGGATCTACCCGCACCACGTTGGAGTCACTCAGCCTATCCACTTTGGACATGGCATTGGCAGGACCGAGAACATGGCTGTGCAGGATGCTGCATATTCATGTATTACCCTACTGAGAGAGGAGCACACTATGTTGAGAGAGACCTCATTCCGCTATATCCCTGCTGCACTTCCAGGAGAAGAGGGATATTACACCGGACTCTACTCAGATCACTCTACAGAGGATCCAGCACTTCAGGTGACTGCTAGGTTTGCTAGTGATCGAGATCGTGATGCACGCACTCTTCGTTTTGAGCTTCACGCCACTCGTGTTCGTCTGTATCGAGCACTGACACTCTTGGCACCCTTTGTGAGCGTTGGATCAGTTGAGCATGACGCTATCTACCCAGTGAGGACTCAGATGCCTTCTCGAGTTGCTTGGCCCGACATTGGATGCATTTTTCCACCCCGTGGTCCTTTGCTTCCACCCTACGCTGGACCTAGGCCCCATCCTTGCCCAAATGGATATCGGGGTCCACAGGCCTCCGTGTTTTCCGATGGTCACCTTCAGCTACCGGGATACGCGGGTAACTTTTATGAGGACTACTATGGAGATGGAGATGAGTGAGACCGCCTGTGGTCTTACTTAGTGTTGATGTAGTAGTATCTTAGTGTATTGTACGCAAGGGTCTAAGTTCCAGAGGCTTAGATAAATAATGTATAGGAAGTCAGAGTGCCTCTGAAGGATATATCATCTTCATCACGTTTGTATTAGCTTGGTGCTTGTACTAAAATGATGTATGGTTTGTATGACAGCTTGTGAATATATGGCTTGTATGCTTTTATCACCATGTTGTCAAAGATGATTACCTCCTTTGCTCTGTAATCCTTCCAGTACTTAAATACCTTGTTTAGATTCTTCCAATCAACTCTGTTTGACTTTGATTTTCACCTTCAGGATGTCTCAAGGAACCCGTGGCCAGATTGGTTGTAACCAGGGTCTTGGGAATGACCAGGAGGAAGGAAACCTTCCACCCCCACCCACGATGGCTCAGGTTCTGATGGAGGTTGAGAGGAACCGCCGACACTCTCACCATCTGCTGGAAGTCATTGCTTGCAACACCACTCAGCAGCGCAACGATTTGGTGTCCCTAAACGACTTCATCTGACTTCATCCCCCGGTTTTCCGTTACTCCACCGAGCCCCTTGACGCCGATGACTGGCTTCGCAGCATCGAGAGGAAGCTCCAGGAAGGCCATGTTGCAGATGGCGACAAGGTCAGCTATGCCACCTATCACCTCGAAGGTGCAGCTAGTTCTTGGTGGGAGAACTTCCTGAATATGCGTCCTGCTGGACCGCCTACATCTTGGGATGAATTCTGCACCTCCTTCCGCGAGCACCACATCCCCAAGGGTCTTATGGACCGCAAGCGTGAGTAGTTCTGCAACCTCACTCAAGGCAGAAGGACCGTTGACGAGTTTAGTTGTGAGTTCAACCGACTGGCTCGTTATGCTACTGAAGAAGTCTCCACCGACTCCAAGAAACAAGAGAGGTTCCGTCGTGGCCTCAACTCTGGACTCCGTCGTGAGCTCAACCTACATGACTTCGCCACCTTCCAGGTCCTTGTCAACAAGGCCATCAAGGCAGAGGACATGAACACCCCCAACTATTTCCGCAAACACCCTAGAGACGACAGTTCATCCAGTTCTGGCTCCCAGAAGCGCAAGATCAGGATCCCAAACAGTATGTTCCGCCAGAACAACCCACCGAGGCCATCCTATGTGGCGCCTCGTCCACCAACCCAGTTCCACCCAGCTCCACCAAACAACCCAGCTCCACGCACTGTTTTCGGAGCCTGTTACAAGTGTGGTCAGGCAGGCCACTACTCTCGTGAGTGTCCCCAGAACCAGATCCAGAATCAGAATGCTCCACCCTGTGCCGGAGGCAACAACAATGGTCGTGGCAAGCCACCCCAGAAGGTCTACACCGCCAAACCCGCTCCTCCCACCACTCGTAGACGTGTGGACCAGATTGCCGCCGAAGAGACTGACGACACCACTGACGTCATTCTTGGTACGCTCCCAGTCAATTATGTTCCTACTTCCGTTCTTTTCGACCCAGGAGCATCTCATTCATTCATGTCAGAAAGTTATGCACTTCGTCATGAGTTATCTTTTGTTGAATTGTCCACCCCAATGATTATTCAAACTCCAGGGTCAAGATGGCAAACTAATAGAGTAAGCCATGGAAACCAAATTGCAATAGAGGGTTTAGTATTCCTTGCTTCACTCATAGCCCTCAAGTCTTCAGATATTGATGTCATCCTTGGCATGGATTGGCTATCAAGACAGAATGCCTACCTGGATTGCAAAGGCAAATCCGTGTAACTCACCCACCCTTCAGGAAAGACCGTCAACTATACCTCACCCAGAACAAGAACCCAAGTGCATTCCTTGAATGTACTTCCCCTTCCCGAACTTGAAGATATTTCGGTGGTTCGTGACTTCCCGGATGTCTTTCCTGAAGAGCTGCCGGGCATGCCACCCGACAGATGTGTAGAGTTTATAGTGGATCTTGCCCCAGGAACCGCACCAATTTCTAGGCGCCCATACAAAATGGCCCCACGTGAGTTAGCTGAGCTTAAAACCCAAGTGGAAGCTTTGTTCGAAAAAGGCTTCATCCGCCCTAGCTCATCCCCATGGGGTTGCCCCGTTCTATTCGTAACGAAGAAAGATGGAACAGAAAGGATGTGCGTAGACTATCACCCGCTAAATTTAGCGACGATAAAGAACAAGTACCCATTGCCCAGGATCAATGATCTTTATGATCAGCTTGCAGGATCCTCTGTCTTCTCCAAGATGGATTTGAGATTAGGTTATCATCAAATCAAAATCCGAGACGAGGACATTCCCAAAACGGCTTTTACTACTCGTTATGGTCTTTACGAGTACACCGTCATGTCCTTTGGTTTAACCAATGCCCCCGCCACTTTCTCACGCATGATGAATTCGATCTTCATGGAGTACTTAGATAAATTTGTTGTGGTTTATCTCGATGACATTATCATCTACTCGAAGAACGAAGAAGAACATGCCGAACTCCTAAGGCTGGTATTGATGAAACTTAGAGAGCATCGCCTGTATGCTAAATTCTCCAAGTGTGAATTCTGGCTACCAGAAGTGACCTACTTAGGCCACGTGATTTCTGAAAAAGGCATTGCTGTGAATCCCGAGAGAGTTCAGGTCGTCCTTGACTAGACTCCACCTGAATCGGATAAGCGAGTTAGGAGTTGTCTTCGCCTAGCCATCTATTGCCGTCGCTTCGTCGAGAACTTTTCTAAAGTTGCAAAGCCTCTAACTGAACTCCTCAAGAAAGATAAGAAATTCCTATGGACTCCCAAGTGCGAGGAAAGCTTTCAAGAGCTAAAAAGAACATTGACTTCTGCACCCGTACTTGCACCTCCAGACACCAAAAACGATTTCGAAATCTATTGTGACGCATCACAGCAAGGGTTAGGATGCATACTTCTGCAAGATCGACATGTGGTAGCTTATGCTTCACGCCAGTTGCGGCCACATGAAGAGAACTATCCTACCCATGACCTTGAACTCACAGCCGTAGTTCATGCCCTAACAACTTGGCGACATTACCTCCTTGGTAATCGTCGTGAGATTTATTCCGACCACCAAAGCCTCAAATATATTTTCACCCAGCCAGATCTTAATCTCAGGAAAAGACGCTGGATTGAGTTGATAAAAGATTACGACGTAGGAATTTCTTACACCCCAGGCAAAACCAATGTCATGGCTGATGCACTAAGTCGTAAGTCGTATTGTAACAACCTCATGTTACAATAGTATCAACCACCTCTTCATAAGGACTTTCGCAAGCTCAATCTTGAGATTGTTCCTCATGGCTATCTTTCTACCTTGGTGGCGAAACCAACTCTTGAGGATCAAATAATAGTTGCCCAAAGGCGTGCATGAGGTGTTCACCGGATCAAGGAGAACATTGCTAGCGGAGTAGCTAAATGTTTCTCCACAGATAGCAAGGGAACGATATTCTTTGAAAATCATTTAGTAGTACCTAAGAATAGGGAACTAAGGCAACTCATCCTCAAGGAAGACCATGACACACCCCTCTCGATTCATCCCGGTAGCACAAAAATGTACCGAGATCTACGCCAGAAATTTTGGTGGACTAGGATGAAGAGAGACATCACTCAATTTGTTGCCGAATGTGATGTTTGTCGTCGCATTAAGGCAGAACATCAAAGACCTGCTGGTACACTTCAACCTTTGTCTATTCCCGAGTGGAAATGGGACAAAGTCGGTATGGATTTCATTACGGGATTTCCAAAAACCCAGAAAGGAAACAATGCCATCTTCGTTGTCATAGATAGGCTTTCCAAAGTTGCTCACTTCCTTCCGGTTCGCGAGTCTATAACTGCTAGCCAGTTAGCGGACTTGTACATCTCTAGAATTGTATCCCTTCACGGTGTTCCTTTGGAAATCAATTCTAATCGTGGTAGCCTTTTTACCTCTAGATTTTGGGGAAGCTTTCAGAATGCTATGGGAACTCATCTCTCCTTTAGTACAGCTTCCCATCCTCAGTCTAGCGGTCAAGTCGAAAGGGTTAACTAAATTCTTGAAGACATGCTCAGAGCTTGTGTTATCTCATTCGGAAATAATTGGGAGAAGTCTCTTCCATTCGCCGAATTTGCTTATAACAATAGTTTTCAATCTAGTCTTTACATGGCTCCTTTTGAACTCCTATATGGACGACGATGTCGAACACCTTTAAACTGGTCAGAAACCGGTGAAAGACAATTCTTTGGACCGGACATGATCAAGGAAGCATAAGATCAAGTTCGCATTGTTCGTGATCAATTGAAAGCAGCCCAGTCTCGTCAGAAAAGCTACTATGATCGTCATCATAGGCAAGAGAGCTACAATCTGGATGAGAAGGCTTACCTTCGGGTTACTCCTCTGAAGGGAACCCAACGTTTCGGTATCAAAGGCAAGTTGGCCCCACGTTACATCGGACCTTTCCGCATTCTTGCTAAACGTGGAGAAGTTTCCTACCAACTTGAACTACCCCCGCACCTTTCCCGAGTACATGATGTATTCCATGTGTCCCAACTCAGGCGTTGCTTCAAGGACCCCATCCGCGAAGTCGACCATGAAACGCTTGATCTCCAAGATGACCTATCTTATCGAGAATACCCCGTTCGTATTCTTGATTCCGCAGAGCGTGTCACTCGTCGTCAAAAGATTAGGTTTCTGAAAGTGCAATGGTCACACAACTCTGAAAGAGAAGCTACGTGGGAAAGAGAAGACCGTCTCAGTGCCGAGTACCCCACCTTCCTCCCGCAGACTTCTGAATCTCGGGACGAGATTATGCTTAGTGGGGGCGAGTTGTCAGAACCCTCTGTTAGGTAATGTGCTAGGGTTAACAAGTCACTTGCATCATGTTAAAATTTCAAAAGAAATCTTTGAAATCAAAATCAAAAGAAAAATGGGAGAAGGAACCCCCCCCAGATGAATTAATTCAAAAGGCCAGATAAAAATCTTTTCCAAAAATTCATGTTAGATTTTTGAAAAGTCTTATAAATGAGTGTGATCACATATCAAGTGATGTGGGACCCACCCCATGCTCATGGATTTTTGAAATATTCAAACAGTGCCTTGGATTTAAAGAAATACCCCTATTTGATTTAAAATTCAAATCATTTGAATTTTAAAAATGTTCAAAGTTTATAAATGGCTAGTATATTATTTGATGAGGCCATATAAAAATTATGAGCATTGAATTAAATGGTTTGCTAATTTTCTTAGCTAGCCTAAACAAATTACAGAAAATAAAAATAGAAAGGAAAGTTTAAACAGAAATAAGAAAAGGCAGAGAACCTTACCTGTTGCACTGGGCAAGGCCCACCTACCTTGGCCCAGCTAGGCCCAGCCGCCACCCGGGCTGTCGTCTTCCTCAGGCAGCCAGGCAGCTGCGTGCCCGGCATGCCACGGCCGCCACGCCACCTGCTTGTCTGGCGCCTCCCCGGCCTCCTTAGCGCATCTGGACACGTCCTGGAGACGCACCGCTCCATTTCCCTCCCTCCAAAACCATCTCCCCCTCCTCTCTCGCCCGTTCCGCCGACACCCGTGCAGATCGCTGGAGCGCGACGCCGAGCACACGCAGCCAACGACGACGAGAGCCTTCACCGAGCTGTCCCCCGTGTTAACCATCAAGCGCTACCTCAACCTGCAGAAGATGGCGAGCAAGGCGCCTCCATAGCCAGCGAATTCGAGCTCGAGACGCCGCCGGAGCCGAAAGAGATCGACGTCCTGAGACCGAGATTATTGATTGTAGATTGGATGTCTAGGAGAGTTTGCTCAAGACCGAGATTGTTGATTGTAGATTGGATGTCCTGAGACGTCCCCCTCCCAGCCTTTATATACTAGGCTGGGTCTCGGGGAGTACGTCTCAGGTTACAGAGACGATTGCCTAATTCTAGCATTGTCTTGAACGCTAAGTCTTGAGTTCCATATTGGTCGCGGGATCCTACGTCGGTGCCTAGAGCGGGCCAGTCGTGGGCCCGTCGAAGCTTCCAGTGGGCCTTTTGTCTTCATATGCACCAGGTAGCCTTACACGCAGGAGTCGTGGGGTCACCCCCTCGTCAGCGCCGCACGCACGTCATCTGAGGATCTTCGTCACCATGTCTGCCTCGCAATGTCGACCCCTCGACACACGTGAGCTCACCCTCAGCACGACATCGACGGAGGGCTTTCCACCTTACCCCTATTTGATTTAAAATTCAAATCATGTTCAAAGTTTATAAATGGCTAGTATATTATTTGATGAGGCCATATAAAAATTATGAGCATTGAATTAAATGGTTTGCTAATTTTCTTAGCTGGCCTAAACAAATTACAGAAAATAAAAATAGAAAGGAAAGTTTAAACAGAAATAAGAAAAGGCAGAGAACCTTACCTGTTGCACTGGGCAAGGCCCACCTACCTTGGCCCAGCTAGGCCCAGCCGCCACCCGGGCTGTCGTCTTCCTCAGGCAGCCAGGCAGCTGCGTGCCCGGCATGCCACGGCCGCCACGCCACCTGCTTGTCTGGCGCCTCCCCGGCCTCCTTAGCGCATCTGGACACGTCCTGGAGACGCACCGCTCCATTTCCCTCCCTCCAGAACCATCTCCCCCTCCTCTCTCGCCCGTTCCGCCGACACCCGTGCAGATCGCCGGAGCGCGACGCCGAGCACACGCAGCCAACGACGACGAGAGCCTTCACCGAGCTGTCCCCCGTGTTAACCATCAAGCGCTACCTCAACCTGCAGAAGATGGCGAGCAAGGCGCCTCCATAGCCAGCGAATTCGAGCTCGAGCCGCCGCCGGAGCCGAAAGAGATCGACGTCCTGAGACCGAGATTATTGATTGTAGATTGGATGTCTAGGCGAGTTTGCTCAAGACCGAGATTGTTGATTGTAGATTGGATGTCCTGAGACGTCCCCCTCCCAGCCTTTATATACTAGGCTGGGTCTCGGGGAGTACGTCTCAGGTTACAGAGACGATTGCCTAATTCTAGCATTGTCTTGAACGCTAAGTCTTGAGTTCCATATTGGTCGCGGGATCCTACGTAGGTGCCTAGAGCGGGCCAGTCGTGGGCCCGTCGAAGCTTCCAGTGGGCCTTTTGTCTTCATATGCACCAGGTAGCCTTACACGCAGGAGTCGTGGGGTCACCCCCTCGTCAGCGCCGCACGCACGTCATCTGAGGATCTTCGTCACCATGTCTGCCTCGCAATGTTGACCCCTCGACACACGTGAGCTCACCCTCAGCACGACATCGACGGAGGGCTTTCCACCTTTCAAACGCTCTCCCGTCGCCGAGCGTGGAGAGACCACTCGCCCCATGGCCGGAGAGGAGCCGAGAATGCCTCAGAGGGAGGACGGCCAGCCGGTGGCCTTCCGCCCCCGGAGGACAATGTTGAGGAACACGAAGCAGGAGGCCCCGCGACATCCCCACTGCCTCCAGAAGATCCGTCAACGCGCCGCGCTAAGGCTGCCGCTAAGGAGCACACGGCCCGACCTGACAAAACCGAAGAATCGGTGCCTCATGGCGACCATCCCTCACCCAATGGTGCAGGACCCTCTCGTCGCTCCCCCGCACGCCCAGGTGGTGCGTTACCGGAGCCGAGTCGGGGCCGAGCCTCTGAACGGAGGGGTGGGACTCAACGTATCCCCACTCCCGACGGATTACGCACCCCCGCGGAGGCACTTGCACAAGTCAGGGCCCTCAGCCAGTTTCTCCCAAGCGGTGATCGACTGGAGACCTGGAGACTCACCATCTCCCAACTCTCCACGTGGGCCTTGCAGAAGCAACATAAGCTCGATCGCCGTGCTCCCGCGCCATCTCGGCAACGCACGGAGCCGATCGTGCTCCACAACGCTTCCGCCCGAGGGCAGAAGCGCACTGTGCACTCCCCCCAACATGTTCCTTCACAAGACCACCCCGAGATGAGCGATGTCGCGACCCCGTTGTTCGCCAGAACGCTCGTGGCGCAACTTGTGTGGAATCTTCCGGGCATCGTGGGTCCCCAGACTAACGTACTCGCCTGGATGATCGGCGTCACGAAGACGCTCGAACCACCATCGTTAGGCAGAAGGAAACTCGCTGGTGCTCCGACAACCCGAGTTCCTCCTCTCGATGTTGTCCGGGAGGGGATTCTTGCCGGTGAGAGCAACTACATGACCGTATGCATAGCCTTTACCCAAGATCTCCACAGCGTCAAGTGTCCCAAGAAGTTCCGGATAGATGGTCCACTTCCGTGTGACGGAAAGACAGACCCTCGCGAGTTCATCCGCCTGTACATCACTATTGTTGCGATCGCGGAGGGAGACGACAAGGCGAAAGACAACTACTTACCCATGAAGCTCAAGGACAACGTCCGTCGATGGGTGATGCACCTACCTGCCAGCTCCATCAGCTCGTGGGCAGCTTTGCGAAAAGTTCGTTGGCGCTTTTTCTGGGGGAGTCCAACCTCCGAAAACCGTCAGTGACTTGCGTCGAGTATTGCAAAAGGACGGCAAAATCCTCCGGAAGTTCGTCCAGAGGTTCACTCAGATGCAGCATTGCATCCCCGACGCGCATGAGGTTGCGATCATGTCCACCTTCCATGCCAACATCAAGAACCTGCGCATGCTCGAGAAGATGAGCACCCGGTCCATCAAGACTATCATTGCCCTGTTCGAGCTGGCTGATACGTCCCAAACGTATCTATAATTTCTTCTTGCTCCATGCATGTTTTGGGTGATATTGCTATACTTTTGATACACTGTCATAAACTTTTGATCATATTTTAACTAACCTATTAGCTCACTGCACCATCTGTAACAGCCCGGGATTTTCACCCAAATTAAAAAATTTGTTTGATGCTTTATTTTGTTGATTGCTAGAATTGTTTATAGTAGTTGCTTCGCTGATTTATTAATCGGTGATTATTTTTCCTCCTCTTTGTAGTATCGGACGCGTGACCGAACCTTTCCACCATTGGCACACGACATTTGGCGACACCGGATTACAACCGAGCACCGTCGCAACTTCCGCCACAGGACCATCCATAGCCATCGGTACGAAAACCCCCATTCATATTTAAATGAGTTATTTTATGGCGCGCTTTAAAAAATCTTGGAATGGTATCCAAGTGAGGTAGAAGTGACTGGCTCGCAGCGCTGAGCGCGTGGCTCGTGATTTCTTTCGAATCGCAGGTCATATGGACTCCCGGCGGACAGAAACGTAAACATCGGACACGTGAGAGAGAAAGAGGGGGCGTTTGCGTAAACCTGCCAGCCAACCATCCCTATAAATAGACCGCCACTCTCTCATAGCCCTTCTAGGGTTCCACCTAGTCCATATTTGCAGCAACCTCCTCCAAAATACCCAGATCTACCAAATCTGCCCCCCAGATCTCGAAACCCTAGCCCATGAGCCGTAGCCGTTGGATTTGGCGATCTGAGGGCCGTGGAGTTGCCACGTCACCCACGGAGGGGATCCAGCAGCCTCCTAGCGCCGCCGGGCCGATATAGGCCACGCGGGCCCACTCCACCGCCACCAGGCCCGCCTATCCCCGATTCAGGCCGAGCCGCCACCGTGCCACCGGACGACGGCCGCCACGCCTCGCCTCCGCTCGGTCGCCGCCTCGCCTCGTCGCGCCCCGGTGAGCATCAACCTTGCGGCACACCTATCCCTCTCCTCCTCCTCATCTCCCTCCCTTTCTCCTCTCTGCTGTAGGAGCCGCCGGGCCGCATACGTCGCCGCCATGGCCGCCGGCGCCATGGATCCGAGCGGTAACCTTGCCCCACCGCTGCCTTGGAGAACACCGGCAGCCGCCACACCCGGATCTGGCGCCTCCTCTCTCCTCTGCACCTTGCTTCACCGCCCGCTCGCCTGCTCACCCTCGCCGGAGCCGCAGCAACCGGTGCCGCTGGAGGCCTCTCGCACCTGCCAGCGACCAACCCGTCGCCGAGCACGTGTGGGCCGGCATGCTCACACGGCCCAACGATCCAGCCAACTGCGGGCCACCTCCCTGCCTCGGCCCAGCGCTTCCAAGCGCCTTGAGCGGATCCTAGCTAACCGCCGCTCGCCCGTCGTATTGGGCCAGCCCTACTCGGTGAGCCAGCCCGACCATCTTTTTTTGACTAAGTCCCTAAGTTTTATTGTTCTCTACCTGTTTTGTGAGTAATCTTGCGAGTGAACCGTAGGCCATATGAATTTGACCCCAAAATGAAATATGTTCTTTGTGATGTGCTCTAACTTTTTTTCTTTAGTTAGTCTATTCATCTGAGTTCATTTGGGTGGTGCAAATCTATATTGAAGTGTGCTCCACAACGTTAACTACTGTTGTAGTAATTTTTATCATTGTTTGGTTGATATTTGTGTCACATCCATGATGCCTATGCCAGTGATTATTTCTTGTACGTGTTAAGCATCATTTGTAATTCAATTAGATGCACTCTTTTTCCATGTTGACCTACTATAGCTATTTCATATCTTGCTCCAAAGTAGTGTACCTGATAATCTGAGCTGCTGTTGGTATAAAGATGCCTACTTGACTGCCTTATAGTTAATGATCCATGTCTCATATGCTTTAGCTCCCATGGAATGAATTGCTCCTTGTCATGTATACTTTCATGCCATGTATTTCTATGCCATGATATATTTAATCTTCATATAGTTTTTTTGCTCCCAAAGTCTGGAATATGGTTTAGCTGTCTTGCATGCTTTATATATTTTCATCCATGGGTCTTTTGACCATAAGTGCAATATATGAACTCATGAGCATCATGTAGGATTGTTGTGGATGTAATGCATGTTCATTTTGGATCTTGTTTGATATTGGTTTTTCTACTATTTATAGAGCATGTTTATAACAGTTTGCCATGTTTTCCTGATTTCACTAAGTCCTAAACCAGTAGCATATTTTAGCATTTTGCATGAGTTATAATTATTTATTCTTGATGCTCATATACATGAAAACTTGATGCCATGTCATCCTTGTCATGTCTACTCTGGATCCACATCCTTTTGGTGCATGTTTTCATTCAGTAGCTTCTTGTTTCATTGCTCCCAAGTGTGATATGTACCGTTGGCAGATTGTGCCCATAACTTGTGATGCTTGTATCTTTTTAACCGTAGCTCCGTTTGGGGTGTTCTTTACATGTAACTTGACTATAATTTCATGTATATTATGATTGTGCTATTGTTTGATGCTATTAACCAACATAAAATATGCTTTAGTGCAGAACAGTACCAAATGCTTTCATTATCGTGGGGTACTTAGTGATATGCCATGTTTAGGGTGTTGCCACACTTAAATTGACTAGCATAGATAGTTTCGTGTATGATTCACCTCTTTCCATGATTGTGTCATGCCATACTTGAGTGAGATGCCATGTTAACAACCTTTGCTTATGTTTTGTAGCTAAACAACTTGAACTATGATAAGTGTGCGGTATCGTCATGTGTGACCGATACCTCACTTAACCTGATGGTAACCGCTCTCGACGATAGATGCGATATCGTAGTGTGTTGCCTCGTGTATCCTTCTTGTTGTTGCTTGCTCGTGATTGCTTCGTAGTAATAGATGCTTACTCATCCATTGTCTTTCTAGTGTTTCCTTCTTGTGTGCTCCCGCGGTTACTCTCGGAGACGTTACGACCTTGCGATCGACTACACCTTCTGAAGTATCTTCTCATCAGGTAAGCGGGAGCATATATCATGCTTATAACTTTCAGCTCACTTGTGCCTAGGTATAGGATTGAATGATTTCTTGATCCAAACAATTCTAGTGGTGGCCCAAGCTGATTTACCATTTTCAAACGTGTGTGTGCACGTTGACCGGCCTTGTAGTTTTCTAAACAAAGCGGGCTAGTGGGGACAGTGTGTAACAACCCAAAACTAGCAAATTCCGTATAAATTTGCATTTTTATTTTTCCCATTGGGGATGATAATTTGCACATTTATCCTTTGCAATAATCCACGTGACAGAAAAATGCCCAAGCATTTTTTATGATTACTTAAAAAGATTATCTGGAATTCTTTTTTTTCTTCTTTGCTAGCCTTTGCTTTTTTTTCTTTCACGATCAACTTTGATCCTTTGGTCTAGCCTTTTTGGATTCAATCATGTTTCTCATGATAAAGATCCCTGCCGATTCCCGTGATTTTGTCATCTCCAGAAAATGGGGTTGTAATTCAAATGGCATTTGATTTACTTGAATGCCATTCGAATTACTTAAATATTTTGGACCCATTTCATTTTCTGAAAATCTTATAAATATTGTGGATGAGTAATCATATTTTTATATGAAATTTGGACGTCCATTTATATTTATTTTATAGCATTTCTCTGCTCTCATATTTATAAATGAATAAATGCAGAGAGGCACTTCAGTGGCCATTAGGACCAAATCCTTCTTCCTTGCAACCCACCTCCTCTCCAAGCCAGCCCAAACCCCAGCCCACTTCCTCCTTTTCCCCACTTTTCATCCACCTCCTCCTCTGCTTCTCCTTCACATTTTCCCCTCAAGCACATGGCGTGGCCATGGAGGAGAGGAGATCCCGCTCCACGACGCCCCTCCCCCTCCTCCTTTATCTAGCCTCCTTCTCCCTCTCTTTCCCCTCCTTTAGGGTTCCCCTCATCCCCGCCGACAGCCTGTCTTTCCCCTCTCCTTCACCTTCTTCTTCCCCTCTTTTCCTCTGCTAGGACGCCACGGACAGGATATTGTCCATGGGCTCGAGCCCGTCCAACCCTGCTCCCGATCGTCGACGCCATAGCTGCAGTCATCGCCCCCAAGCCTTCCTCGACCCTCCTCGTCTCTATCGTCTTCCCCGCATCCGGCCGCCGTCCTCGCTGTCGCGTCCCCGAGACGATCAATGAAAACATCCACCCGTAGTGAGCCTCGCCCCTCCCACCTTCCTCTCCCTCGTGTATAGTCGTAGGTTGCCGTAGGAGCCGTGGTCTTGGGTGCCTAGTTTTCTGCTCATCGTCGTAGCCGCGTCCGTCGTGCTCTCGGTTTTGTCCGTAGCCATAGCCGTTATCCTCCCGTCTGCCGTGCACGTCGCCGGCTCGTTCTTGTCCGTCCAGGACGCGAGCGGGGCGCGAGTACGCTCCTCCCCGCTCCCGGATAGCGCCCATGGGTGTGCCAGGCCGTGTCCTGCGTCTCAACTCGTCGTGGCCATAAGCACGTACCGCCACGCCAGGTCTGAAACTCTGCTGCAGTTTCCTCAGTTCGAGTGAAGTTTTCTTCAGATGCGTTTTGTTCAGGTAGCCGCCTAGTGTTGGTTTGATTTCTGTTGCGCTTGATTTCTGTCGAGAGCAGCAGGATAGCGCAGTCATCTAGTCTCTCAGTTTCCATCTGGGAGGTCGTGGTATCAAGTCCCCCATCGCGCAAGGCGCCCCATTTTTGTTTGTCATCTTTTTCAGGTTCAGTGCAGTTTTTGTTCGGATTTTCAGTTAGCCATCCCTGTACTCTTATGTCGAGTTGTAGCACTTTTGCAACGTAATAACTAGAACTGGCGCAGTGGCTTGGTTCCCAGGAGTCTATCATGCAGGTCCTTGGTTCGATTCCCCCTAGAAACGAATTTTTCCACCCCTTTTTCCCTTCCTTTTTAGCCTCTCTCACTTCAGAGAGAAATGGGCTCGGCCCAATCCTTCCTCCTCGCCCGGGGGCGCTATTTAACCCTTGCGCAGCCAGGCTGGGCCAATTTTGCCGAGATGAGCCAAATGGAGGTTTTCCTCCTCTTCTTTTTTTTGTTTTCTTCAAATTCTTTTCAAATTTGTTCCGTTTTTATCATGCTTGTAACTTGTGCATTCTTGCCACAACTATATCATGCCATATATTTTTTTGGGGTAGAAAAATGTGAGGAAGCTGATGGTGCTATTCATTTTGTCAGATGGGCATGCATTATTTGGTGATGGTCTATTCTTGCACATAACCTCTCACAATGATGCACATGGGGCAATTCTTCCAATCTTTATCCTTCTTCGGAGCATGATAGTTATTTGATGATCGTAGCTTCCGATAGAGTTGTCTCGCTCTATCTTTCTTTGCTTGCATTAGAATGCATTAGTTTCATCATACCATGCCATGCCATTTGCATATAAGTTATGTTGAGGAATCCCATCTTGATGTATATCTTCATGTGTGGGAAATCCTTCTCCATGTCATGTCATATTCCATTGTTTATGCCATGATCATGCATCATAATAACTACAACGTAAGGATCCTCCGGATCCATTGAGCACCCACCTAATGCATATGAAGGTAGTCGATAACATTTGCACCCTTGCTTCCCGATGCTTCATTTAAACTTGCTCGTTCTTATGTTCATGCCATGATATTAAAATGACATGCATCATACTTGATCTTGCTGGATTATTTATTGCTTGCTCGTGATTGCTCCGTAGTGATAGTGGTATCCACGGTTACTCTCAGAGACGATGCGAGTTTGCGATCGACTACACCTTCGGACCCGACTTATCAACAGGCAAGGACTATAATTACTTATGATCCATTCTATTATAACCAACGGTTTGCATGCTAGTCTAGGTTAGGTTCGATGTTTGATCCTACCACATGTTTACAGCCTCTCTTAAACCGATACAACCATGTCCCCTCCCAGAAACCACGTACTGCTATGTTTTGCTCGTTGCTCAGCCCCTGCTTAGTATGCATGCTTAGGATGCTACGATGTTACCCTGTTACTCCTTGGATTGGGCTATCACATTATTATATTGTTTTGGATGTAATGATTATTAAAATGTTGACTACATTCGACGAAGGATGGAAGGTCTAGGCTATCCCGCCCCGATGCTTTGTTCCATTCGAGTCACCTAGGACCCGAGTTCCGGGTATTGTGTCTCTTGGAGAGCGTGCCTAACCGCGTGTGGGATTTTATGGGGTCCCCTTTTCTTACCTACCTAGCTTGAAACATTTCTAGTGGTGGCCCAAGCTGATTTACCATTTGAAACCGTGTGTGTGTCTGTCGGGTCGCTCATGGTAGATATTCTTTAAAACAACCTGGGGCAGTGGGGACATGGTTTCCTTCTTGGTCCAACCTATCCGGCTGAGGACCCGGCCTCATGTGAGAATTTACCGGCAATCCAAACCTGCGACAGACGGTAGAGACCGATTCGAGAGAGCGGACGGCTTTTGAGTTGGATGTCGACTCACCGGGGCCACCCGGATTTTTTCGTTGTTTGTTAGAGGTATTATGACATCCGGATCTCTCGGAACAACTCTTCAACGAGTGTCTTTAAAGGGTCTGACTAGGAGAGCTTGGCGTGCGTGCAGAGCCTTGTAATGGGCAGTTGGTACACCCTTGCAGTGTTAAAAAAATTCGAGAAGCCGTGTCCACGGTCATGGACGACTTGAGACCTACTCCTTGTTCATAGACAATAACAACTGAGATAATCTTAATAACTTGATCAATGTGTGTGTGCGTTTACTGCTTCTTCTTCGCCAGGATGCGAAGAGGAGGACAAGGATAGGATAGGTGTTATGTTTGCGTAAGTAGCTGATAGGAAGATCTTTTGGAGGAAATTCCTCATCGAATGCTTGGCTTATCATCTTACTCTCTAGATTGTTAGCCACCTCATAAATGCTAGTGCGGCAGCAACCTCACCACTTACCCCATCCTTATCGTAAACTACTAGTTATCCTAGAATGACAAGTGATGAAGTCCTTGCTGGGTCAGTTGACCACTACAGTTGGATGCTTAGTACTTCTGTACTCATGATACTACCCCCAAACTCTTTTCAGGGTTCTTGATCGACAACAGGTATGGTGATCGACGTTTCACGTGGAGAGTCGACGACTACTAGTTAGGAGGATCCCGGCGGAGGGCCTGGACCCGTGTGGTTATGGGAGCGATGTCTTTTTCTCTTTGCCACTAGGCATTAGATTGTAGTCTGTACTCAGACAATATCTTTTGCTGATGTATTGTATTAAGGCAAGTGCATGCCGATTGTATGAGATGTTGTATCTTTGTAGTTGTAATGTTGTGATATCATGTTGAAATCCGAGACATATGGCTTCGTCATATGTCATGGTGGGTCCAATATGTGCTTCGTCCTCGGGTCTACATGGAAATGTTTAGATCTGAAACAGTACCGCATATCGGGTCTTACAACTTGGTATCAGAGCCTTACCGACCATAGGATCCTTTACTGGTCGAAGTTGAGTCTAGACAAAAACTTTTTTGTAGTTACTAAGTTAGTTATCAGAGCTTATGATTCTTTTTACTTCTTATCCCCTCCCTCTGGTAAGGAAGTGCGACGTAATGATTTTCTCCTTCAACTTATCCTCTTCAAAACGAAATCTAGGTTCTCGTTTAGGAGATTTCAGTCGGACCTATACTTTATCAGCAGCGGGTTGGTCCGCTTACTTCGTGTCAGAGCCCTCTGTTAGGTATGTGCTAGGGTTAGGTGGTCACTTTGCATCATGTGAAAATTTCAGAAGAAATTCAAAAATGGGGAAAAGAAAAGCCCTAGAGAATTTAATTTACACGGCCAGATAAAAATCTTTTTCCAAAAATCTTTTGAACATTTAAAAAATTCCTATAAATGATGGTGATCATTTTAAAAGTGGTTTGGGTTCAATCCCATGCTCATGGAATTTTCTAAAATTCAAAAATTGCCTTCGAAAATTAAAAGAACGTATTTTATAAATTGCCCTGATATGTTTTTAACAAGAGCAAAAACAAATGTTAGAAGAAATAAAACAGAAAAAGGAAAAGAGAAACTTACCTGGCTTCTAGCCCAACATATCCCCCCAGACTCCAGGTCGGCCCAGCCCAGCCCACCAGGTCCTTGCCATCTACCTCAAGCACCTCAGTGGCGCGCTGGGAGCACACGGCCGACGCCACCGCTACGCCAGAGAGCTTCTAGGCCTCCTCGAGCCATCTCCCCGCAACACCTTTCCCCTTCCATGCGCTTGCTCTGCTCCTCCTTCCCTCGCTAATCTCGCACAGACCCGAGCCAGCCGGAGAGCGCCGCCGTGAGCTCACGTGCTCCCAGCCACCTAGAGCTCAAGCCGCCGTGTCCACCGTACTCTTCGATGTCGAGTTCATCTCCTCGCAAAAGCTGGAGCTCCAATTCGGCCCCGAGGCGATGCAAGCTTCCTCGACTCGCCGCCGGAACCATAAGCTCGTCGTCTTCAATTCGCCATCGTCAAGCCCCCCCCCCCAGCTCCTACCGCCTGCACCGTCACGTTCGGGGTGATATGTCGGTCACTTCCCCTCTCGCAACGCTCGTTTCCGTGCCCCGCAGCGACGTCGTCGTCTTCACAGAACTCAGGCCGCCGCCACGCTGCTCGCTGCCGTTTCCGTGGACCTCCTCGGCGATGATGGCCTACTCCATCGTGTGCGTGAGGCCAAGGGGAACGTTTTGGTGCAACGGGCGCACCAAATGGTGGCCGGAAGCACCCTCCCCGTGCACGACGCCGCTCACTGTTTCCACCGGTGTTGAGCCGCCAGCGAGCGCGCTGACGTGGTCGTCATTAGGGGCTAATCCCCCCTGTTAGTTGACCCCAGGTCAATGACAGATGGGGCCCCCAACCCCTAAACCCCACTGTTAGTTCTAATTAAAACGGGATTAATCCCTCTGCCACTGACAAGCCGACCCCACTGGTCAGAGCCCCCCCTGACGCCAGCATGAGGTCATGCTTGCGCAATAATTGGTTTTCCAATTTAAATGAAATTCAGAAAAATCCAGAAAATGCAATAAACTTTTGAAATTCATAGAAAATTCATACTAAATCCACATTAATAAATAATATATGAAAAATTATCAGAAAAATACAAGGATTATGAATATTCATTTTTTTTTATGTTTGACCATTTTAAAATGGGTGAACAGTAGAAAACATGCATATGGCTTAATTTGAATTTGAATTTGGAGTTTGAATTTGCAAATCCTTTGCAATACACTTCAATTAAATTGAATTGTCAACAAACCAGCACCATATACATCATGGACAACCTTATCATGTGCTTGTGCATTTTATTTCAATGTTTCCCCCTCCTTTGTTGATGATTGTTCCGGTAACAGCGTTTTCGAGATGGAGGTCACCCCCGAAACAGAAGACCGGTAAACCAGTGTATCTTCAGAAGGGCAAGCAAACCCCCATTGATCATGTCGATCAAAACCCATTCCCCTCTCAGTCTCTCTTATGCATTGATTAGGATGATCACCTTGTTATCGATTCTACCGCATAGTTGAACCCATATCCTGTCAGAACCCCAACTAGGGTAAGTGCTAGGGTTTGAGTGCCCCTTTGCATCATGCAAAATTTTCAAAAGAAATTCAAAAATGGGGAAGCAGAAAGCCCTGAGAAATTATTTGAAATGGCCAGATAAAAATATTTTTCCAAAAATCATTTGAATGTTTGAAAAATTCCTATAAATGATGCTGATCATTTTAAAAGTGGTTTGGGATCAATCCCATGCACATGGATTTTTCTAATATTCAAAGAGTGGCTTTGGAAATTAAAATAACCCTATTTGAATTGAAATTCAAAATATATTGAATTTCAAAAATGCCCAAATTCCATATGTGACTAGCTACTGGTCACCTAGTATTTATAAAAGTATTTGGGCATTTTTATAAAATGCTTTGGTATTTTTACCAGGGCAAAACAAAAGGGCAGAAAAATAAAACAGAGAAGAATTAGAAAAGGAGAACTCCTGGCTTTCGGCCCAACTCCACTGGCCTGGCCCAGCCCAGCCCGGGGCGCTTGTCGTCTACCTCCCCGCCGAGCCAAGCAGCTCGGTGGAGGCAGAGCGCGGGCACGGCGCCACCTCGCCGCCCTGGAGACGTCTAGGCCTTCCCCTTCCCCCTGAACCCCCCACGGAGACGCCCTGGTCACCTCCAATCTTCTTCCCCTCTCTCTGGACCTCCTACCCCTCTCCTCTTCGCGAATCCAGAGCCGCCCCGAAGCCAGCCGGAGCACGCCATCGTGCCAGTCGCGGCCACTGGCCTCCATGTTGCTCGCCGTGATGTCGAGACGAACCAGCGCTGCCATCTCCACCGTACCCCCAACTAATCGAGCCCGAGGACGCCCGGAACCCACGCCAGCTTCTTCGAGACCCCGCCGGAGCCAGAGAAGACCGCCGTCAAATTGCGTCGTCTCCGCGCGCCCCAGCCTTCGCCGTTGCCTCCGTGAGCTCCAGGGTGAGCCTCTGCGTCGATTCTCCCTCCTCCTACTCCTTCCCGTGCACCAACTCGCCGTCGCCATTCTCCAGAGCTCTGGCCGCCGCGCCTTTTGAAGCCGCCGTCAACCCCGAGCCCCTAGAGACCCCCTGGTGGCTTAGCTCGACGCGGGCGAGCACGGCGCACCTCCCCGTGGTTCCCCCGTGCCCTCCCGTGGCCAAAACACCACTCCGGCGAGCCCTCCGCCGCGTCTGCAGGTCACCGCCGGCTAACCGCCGGCGGGCCGGTTTAATTAGTGCCTAATGACCCCCTCCAGCCCAATGACAGGTGGGCCCTGTCCCTAATTAAGCTCCTGTTTAATTAAATCAAACCGGGGGATTAACCACTGAGGCTGACAGGGTGGACCCACTGGTCAGCCCCCCCTGACGTCACCCCCACGCCATGCTGACGCAGTAAAGAATTTCCAGAAAATAGAAATGAATTAATTTAATCCAGAAAATTCCAAAAAATTGTTTAAACTTTGGAAATTCATAAGTAATTCATTTTAACTCCAAATATAACAAATAATATGTCTAAAATTATCAGAAAAATCCAAGGATTATGAATATGGGCTCTGTTTTCATGTTTGACCATTTTAAAATGGGTGAATAGTGCAAAACATCCATATGGCTTTAATTCAAATTCAATTTTGAAGCACATTTGCAAATGACTTTGCATTTGACTTCTTTTAAATGGAATTGTACCCATATTGTGACCAAGAACATCACCATTTCAATATTGATCATGTGTTTGAGCATTGCAAATAAATTTATACCTTGTTTGATTGTTTGCTCGATAGACGTGCAACCGGAACCAGAGGCCACCCCCTTCGTTGAAGACCCCGATATCGAACCTCGTCAGCAAGGCAAGCAAACCCCATTGATCATGTCTATAAAATCCCAATTCCCTCTCATTCTCACTTATGCATGTTTAGGAGATCACTTTGTATCGATTCTACCGCATAGTTGAACCCATATCCGATGCATGACCTATCATCTTGTCACAGTAGTAAGCAAACCACAATCCTAGCTGACATAGGAGTTGATTGATATCATGAAGCCCCTGCAACTGTTACAGCTTATTGCATGCTTAGTGTTACATGAGGTTGCTTTTGATGTGAGTCGGGATGATGATGAACATGGTGTTGATGAAAGTGAAACTGTGTCGGTGAATCCACCCTAATACAAGGTGAACGATGAGAGGCTGTGTAGGAGTACACAGTGGGTTGTCTCGTTGAACACTGCCTTAGGCATCGAGTTCTTGTATGGTAATCCAAGACAAAGAGTACAACCACACATTGGGCTCACTGACCCCTCTCGGCCCAGTACCTTGATCCGTGTCGACGTCCAGGAGTCACATTAGTTCGGGCTTTCCATTTGGCATCTGCATAGAAAAAGAATGAAGGAATGGTTGCATCATATAGATATGTGGGTGCACCTATGAGGCAGGAAAACCATCTGCCAGAGGTGGCGTCTCGGTCACTTACATTGTTTGAGTCCGTTTCGTTGATCCGGCCGGGCTCTCGAGCGGAGGCAAACTCAGATAGTCGAATCCTGGAATAGACCGGTTGTGAGCGAAGTGTCGTGGTGAACATCCTCGCTGTCACCTCTTGAGCGGTGGCGAGACATGGCGGTAACCGATGGTCATGTGTGTGTAGTTTACACCCTTGCAAGGTTAACAAAACTATTCGAATAGCCGCGTCCGCGGTGAAGGACTACTTGGAACCTGTACCTGATTATTAGACAACTCGAATGGATACTCATAAAACTCGCAAGATAAGCGTGAGTGCTATGGTGTGCCTCCTCGTGGGGGAGTCGAGGAAGTAACCATAGTGGTGTATTGGTTGGAGATGTAGTGGACTCGTGTACGCTTCTTATCTCAAGTCTGGTACTCGTAGTTCAGGATTAGGCAAGTCAAAGCTGGCACTTCTGCATGATGAAACCCCACCTCCCTTTACCTTGATACTTGAGCATGAGTAGTATAGATCTGATGTAAGTCTTGCTGAGTACGACTTTGTACTCACGTTTGCTTACTCTATGTTTTAGATAAGAACCGGACCCCGATGGAGTCACCTTCATGAAGCTCGACGTTGACTAAGTTAGCATAGTCCCAGACAGCAGTCTGGTCCCTCGTGGAAGGGCATGTTTGTTTACAAGGCTTCTCTAAGCCATTTGTTAAACTTGTCCGTACTCAGACCTAATTTGCTTCCGTTATATGATGTAATGTTGATCACAGACACGTGATCTTTGTATGCTCTATATGTATATCTATAAACAGTAATTTGTAGAGTTGTGTGATGATACCTGCTGTTCATACTAGGCATGTGTGCTGCGTGTATGTTTATAACATGCATGTCTTTGTATGGGTTTTCGAGACCTTAGTTGTGATCTGGCTGGCGGTCTTTTATACACCAAGTGGCCCTTAGATGTGCGCAGCTTGGGGCATCGCGATGCGATTGTTCGTGACTCAGTCACGAGCACACTTTGTTGTATGATCGAGCCCGCCCTAGACCCCGACTAAGTGATCGGGCTGGAGTAAGTCTATGTAAGATTTAGGATCCAATCGATAACATGGTTGAGGCGACTTGTCTATGAGTATGGGATTCACCACCCATAAGCATTTAGACTTGTGAGCGGACGATGAGGACCCATCTCAGTTGATCATCCGGCCTGAATGGGATGCCCCTCACGTTCGATGCTTACCGGGAACGTTTTGTGCTTGGCCTTGTCTGCTTAGACAAGTGGGTACGGTTCTCGGCTCTCCATGTGATTGTATCGTGACTGGAATTACATACGCTAACCCCGGGTCCCGACAGACTTGGTATCAGAGCAGGACTGTCTGTAGGATTAGCAACCCTTGGTCGAAGTCGAGTCTAGCATTCTATAGTTATATAGTTACTTGGGTATATAAGGGAACAACGTAAGGCTTCTTTTTCTCCTTACCCTCATCGATCTGAGTTCTGAGTCACCCTTATATTTTCTACGGGATGATAGTACTAGGCTCATCTATGTCTTACTAGAACATCTCGTTGTTTGCCTCCTTGTAGCCGTAGGACAGTTGTGGTCGTCCAGACTCATCGTTCTATTGAGTTCCTTGAAGAAGTTCTGTCCAATTTCTTCGAGGTTGTTTCATTTTCCATCCCGGTATAGCCGTTATGCTGCCGGATTTGTTCCAAGTTTCTATGAATCATTGCCTTCGCATTATAATCTTTTCGCCTTCATCATGTCTTTTTATCCTTGAATCCATCATTCAACCTGTTCTGATTGTTGATTTTTTATCACAAAGGATGTCAGGTGGAACTCGTAGTGCTGTTCGTCGGAATCGAGACCGTGTTCGGAATAGAAATGATGATGAACCTCTACCATCGCCTTCTGTGGCGGAAATTATGATGGAAGCTGAGAAGAATCAACGTGATCAAACACGTCTTCTGGAGCTCATAGAGCAGAATACCTCACGTCATTGCAATGTGGTTGTGAGCATCCAGGACTTCATCCTCCTCAAGCCACCGGTATTCCGATGTTCTTCTGAGCCCCTTGAAGCTGATGATTGGCTCCGTTCCATCGAGCGTAAGCTTGATACTGCACATGTTGCTCCCGATGATCGAGTTATTTTTGCGGTATACTTCTTGGAAGGTGCTGCTCTTAAATGGTGGGAGAACTATGTTGCTATGCAGCCAGATGGTCACCTAGTGACTTGGCAGGAGTTCTGTGTTGCCTTTCGAGGGTACCACATTCTGGATGAGTTGATGGAGCGCAAGAAGGAAGAGTTCTGCAATCTCACTCAAGGAAAGATGTCCATTCATGAGTATGTGAGAGAGTTCAACCGTCTTGCCCGGTATGCCCCAGATGAGATCACCACCGATGCCAGAAAGCAGGCAAGGTTCCGTAAGGGACTTAGCCCCATCCTTCGTCATGATCTCAACCTCATCGAATTTGCCACCTTTGAGGATTTAGTCAATAGATCCTTCAGAGCTGAGCATGGGAATGAAATTTTCGAGGAGTCCCGTAAGCATGCTCTTGAGCTTGCTCCTTCTTCAAGTTCAGCCCCTCAGAAACGCCGAATTTGGATTCCAACCAGAGCCATACCTGAAAACCTTCTTCAGAGGCCACCACCAAATATATGCCATCCACCCCAACACATTATTCCACCCCGGAATGATGGTGTGCAGCTAAGCAATCCCACTCCCAACAATTCAGACAGGGTATGCTTTAAGTGTGGTCTTCCAGGCCATTACTATCGTCAATGCCCTCAGGTCTTGATGGCACCACGTCATTCTCGACCCAAACCTCCAAAGAAATCATCCACCAACTCCTTTCCAGCAACGCCTTCATCCACTAGTAGTGGTTGTGTGAACCAAATCTCAGTTGAGGAAACCACTGCTGCTTCTGATGTCATTCTTGGCACACTCCCAGTCAATCATGTCCCCGCCTCCGTTCTTTTCGATCCAGGAGCTTCTCATTCGTTCATGTCGGAGAGTTATGCACTTCGTCATGAGTTCCCCTTTGAAGAAATGTTTTCTCCAATGATCATTCAAACTCCTGGTTCAAAGTGGCAAACTAATAGAGTAAGCCATGGCAATCAAATTGCAATTGAGGGTTTAGTATTCCTTGCTTCTCTTATAGCCCTCAAGTCTTCAGACATTGATGTCATCCTAGGAATGGATTGGTTATCAAGGCAAAATGCTTTCCTTGATTGTAAAGCCAAGTCAGTTAAACTCACCCATCGTTCAGGCCAGACCATTGACTACACATCACCCAGCTCTAGAATCCAGATGCATACTTTGAATGTGCTTCCACTTCCAGACCTTGAAGATGTTCCGGTGGTTCGTGACTTCCCGGATGTCTTTCCTGAAGAGCTGCCGGGAATGCCACCCGACTGGTGTGTAGAATTCATAGTGGATCTTATACCAGTCACAGCCCCAATTTCCAGACGCCCATATAGAATGGCCCCACATGAGTTAGCTGAGCTAAAAACCCAACTTGATGCTTCGTTGGTAAAAGGCTTCATCCGCCCTAGCTCATCGCCATGGGGTTGCCCCGTTCTGTTCGTAACGAAGAAAGATGGAACAGAAAGGATGTGCGTAGACTATCGCCCGCTAAATCTAGCGACGATAAAGAACAAGTACCCACTGCCCAGGATCAATGATCTTTATGATCAACTTGCAGGATCCTCTATCTTCTCCAAGATGGATTTGAGATTAGGCTATCATCAAATCAAAATCCGAAATGAGGACATTCCCAAAACGGCTTTCACTACTCGTTATGGCCTTTACGAGTATACCGTCATGTCCTTCGGTTTAACCAATGCCCCCGCCACATTTTCACGCTTGATGAATTCGATCTTCATGGAGTACCTAGATAAATTTGTTGTGGTTTATCTCGATGATATTCTCATCTACTCGAAGAACGAAGAAGATCATGCCCAACACCTAAGGCTGGTATTGATGAAACTTAGAGAGCACCGCCTTTATGCCAAGTTCTCCATGTGTGAATTTTGGCTACCAGAAGTGACCTACTTAGGCCACGTGATTTCTGAGAAAGGTGTTGCAGTCAATCCCGAGAGGGTTCAGGCCGTCCTTGACTGGACTCCACCTGAATCGGTTAAGCAAGTTAGGAGTTTTCTTGGCTTAGCAAGCTATTGCCGCCGCTTTGTCGAGAACTTTTCTAAAGTTGCAAAGCCTCTTACAAAACTCCTCAAGAAAGATAAGAAATTCCAATGGACTTCCAAGTGCGAGGAAAGCTTTCAAGAGCTAAAAAGAAGATTGACTTCTGCACCCGTACTTGCACCTCCAAACACCAAAAGGGATTTCAAGATCTATTGTGATGCTTCACGGCAAGGGTTAGGATGCATACTTATGCAAGATCGACATGTGGTAGCTTATGCTTCACGCCAATTGCGGCCACATGAAGAGAATTATCCTACCCATGATCTTGAACTCGCTGCCGTAGTTCATGCCCTGAAGACTTGGCGACATTACCTCCTTGGTAATCGTTGTGAGATTTATTCCGACCACCAAAGCCTCAAATACATATTCACCCAGCCAGATCTTAATATCAGGCAAGGACGCTGGATAGAGATGATAAAAGATTATGACTTAGGAATTTCTTACACCCCAGGCAAGGCCAATGTCATGGCTGATGCACTAAGTCGTAAGTCGTATTGTAACAACCTCATGTTACAACAGTATCAACCACTTCTTCATGAGGAATTTTGCAAACTCAATCTTGAGATAGTTCCTCATGGATCTCTTTTCAACTTGGTGGCGAAACCAACCCTTGAGGATCAAATCAGAGTTGCCCAAAGGCGTGCACGAGGTGTTCGCCGGATCAAGGAGAACATTGCTAGCGGAGTTGGTAAATGTTTCTCCACAGATAGTAAAGGAACGGTATTCTTTGAAAATCGTTTGGTAGTACCTAAGTATAGGGATCTAAGGAAACTCATCCTCAAATAAGCCCATGACACACCCCTCTCGATTCATCCCGGTAGCACAAAAATGTACCGAGATCTACGCCAGAGATTTTGGTGGACCAGGATGAAGAGAGACATTGCTCGATTTGTTGCTGAATGTGATGTTTGTCGTCGCATTAAGGCAGAACACCAAAGACCTGCTGGCACACTTCAACCTTTGCCTATTCCAGAGTGGAAATGGGACAAAGTCGGTATGGACTTCATCACCGGCTTTCCAAAAACCCAGAAAGGAAACAATGCCATCTTCGTGGTCATTGATAGACTTTCCAAAGTTGCTCACTTCCTTCCAGTTCGCGAGTCTATAACTGCAAGCCAGTTAGCGGACTTGTATATCTCTAGAATTGTGTCTCTTCACGGTGTTCCTTTGGTGATCAATTCTGATCGTGGTAGCCTTTTCACCTCTAGATTCTGGGGAATCTTTCAGAATGCTATGGGAACTCATCTATCCTTTAGTACAGCTTTCCATCCTCAGTCTAGCGGTCAAGTTGAAAGGGTAAATCAAATCTTGGAAGACATGCTCAGAGCTTGTGTTATCTCTTTCGGAAAGAATTTGGAGAAGTCTCTTCCATTCGCCGAATTTGCTTATAACAATAGCTATCAATCTAGTCTGAACATGGCTCCTTTTGAACTCCTATACGGACGACGATGTCGAACACCCCTTAACTGGTCAGAAACCGGTGAAAGACAACTCTTTGGACCGGATTTGATCAAGGAAGCAGAAGAGCAAGTTCGCATTGTTCGTGATCGTTTATAAAGCCGCTCAATCTCGACAGAAAAGCTACTATGATCGTCATCATAGAAAGGAGATCTACAATCTGGATGAGAAGGCTTACCTTCGGGTTACTCCTCTGAAGGGAACCCAACGATTCGGTATCAAAGGCAAGTTGGCCCCACGTTACATCGGACCTTTCCGCATTCTAGCTAAACGTGGAGAAGTTGCCTACCAACTTGAACTACCCCCTCACCTTTCCCGAGTACATGATGTATTCCATGTGTCACAACTCAGGCGTTGCTTCAAGGACCCCATCCGCGAAGTCGACCATGAAACGCTTGATCTCCAAGATGACCTTTCTTATCGAGAGTACCCTGTTCGTATTCTTGATTCAGCAGAGCGTGTCACTCGTCGTCGGAAGATCAAGTTCCTCAAAGTGCAATAGTCACATCACTCCGAGAAAGAAGCAACATGGGAAAGAGAAGACCGCCTCCGTGCCGAGTACCCCACCTTCCTCCCGACGACTTCTGAATCTCGGGACGAGATTCTCTTGAGTGGGGGCGATTTGTCAGAACCCCAACTAGGGTAAGTGCTAGGGTTTGTGTGCCCCTTTGCATCATGCAAAATTTTCAAAAGAAATTCAAAAATGGGGAAGCAGAAAGCCCTGAGAAATTATTTGAAATGGCCAGATAAAAATATTTTTCCAAAAATCATTTGAATGTTTGAAAAATTCCTATAAATGATGCTGATCATTTTAAAAGTGGTTTGGGATCAATCCCATGCACATGGATTTTTCTAATATTCAAACAGTGGCTTTGGAAATTAAAATAACCCTATTTGAATTGAAATTCAAAATATATTGAATTTCAAAAATGCCCAAATTCCATATGTGACTAGCTACTGGTCACCTAGTATTTATAAAAGTAATTGGGCATTTTTATAAAATGCTTTGGTATTTTTACCAGGGCAAAACAAAAGGGCAGAAAAATAAAACAGAGAAGAATTAGAAAAGGAGAACTTCTGGCTTTCGGCCCAATTCCACTGGCCTGGCCCAGCCCAGCCCGGGGTGCTTGTCGTCTACCTCCCTGCCGAGCCAAGCAGCTCGGTGGAGGCAGAGCGCAGGCACGACGCCACCTCGCCGCCCTGGAGCCGTCTAGGCCTTCCCCTTCCCCCTGAACCCTCCACGGAGACGCCCTGGTCACCTCCAATCTTCTTCCCCTCTCTCTGGACCTCCTCCCCCTCTCCTCTTCGCGAATCCAGAGCCGCCCCGAAGCCAGCCGGAGCACGCCGTCGTGCCAGTCGCGGCCACTGGCCTCCATGTTGCTCGCCGTGATGTCCAGACGAACCAGCGCTGCCGTCTCCACCGTACCCCCCAACTAATCGAGCCCGAGGACGCCCGGAACCCACGCCAGCTTCTTCGAGACCCCGCCGGAGCCTGAGAAGACCGCAGTCAAATTGCGTCGTCTGCGCGCGCCCCAGCCTTCGCCGTTGCCTCCGTGAGCTCCAGGGTGAGCCTCTGCGTCGATTCTCCCTCCTCCTACTCCTTCCCGTGCACCAAGTCGTCGTCGCCGTTCTCCAGAGCTCCGGCCGCCGCGCCTTTTGAAGCCGCCGTCAACCCCGAGCCCCTGTAGACCCCCTTGTGGCTTAGCTCGACGCGGGCGAGCACGGCGCACCTCCCCGTGGTTCCCCCGTGCCCTCCCATGGCCAAAATACCACTCCGGCGAGCCCTCCGCCGCGTCTGGAGGTCACCGGCGGCTAATCGCCGGCGGGCCGGTTTAATTAGTGCCTAATGACCCCCTCTAGCCCAATGACAGGTGGGCCCTGTCCCTAATTAAGCTCCTGTTTAATTAAATCAAACCGGGGGATTAACCACTGAGGCTGACAGGGTGGAGCCACTGGTCAGGCCCCCCTGACGTCACCCCCACGCCATGCTGATGCAGTAAAGAATTTCCAGAAAATAGAAATGAATTAATTTAATCCAGAAAATTCCAGAAAATTGTTTAAACTTTGGAAATTCATAAGTAATTCATTTTAACTCCAAATATAACAAATAATATGTCTAAAATTATCAAAAAAATCCAAGGATTATGAATATGGGCTCTGTTTTCATGTTTGACCATTTTAAAATGGGTGAACAGTGCAAAACATCCATATGGCTTTAATTCAAATTCAATTTTGAAGCACATTTGCAAATGACTTTGCATTTGACTTCTTTTAAATGGAATTGTACCCATATTGTGACCAAGAACATCACCATTTCAATATTGATCATGTGTTTGAGCATTGCAAATAAATTTATACCTTGTTTGATTGTTTGCTCGATAGACGTGGAACCGGAACCGAAGGCCACCCCCTTCGTTGAAGACCCCGATATCGAACCTCGTCAGCAAGGCAAGCAAACCCCATTGATCATGTCTATAAAATCCCGTTTCCCTCTCAGTCTCGCTTATGCATGTTTAGGAGATCACTTTGTATCGATTCTACCGCATAGTTGAACCCATATCCGATGCATGACCTATCATCTTGTCACAGTAGTAAGCAAACCACAATCCTAGCTGACATAGGAGTTGATTGATATCATGAAGCCCCTGCAACTGTTACAGCTTATTGCATGCTTAGTGTTACATGAGGTTGCTTTTGATGTGAGTCGGGATGATGATGAACATGGTGTTGATGAAAGTGAAACTGTGTCGGTGAATCCACCCTAATACAAGGTGAACGATGAGAGGTTGTGTAGGAGTACACAGTGGGTTGTCTCGTTGAACACTGCCTTAGGCATCGAGTTCTTGTATGGTAATCCAAGACAAAGAGTACAACCACACATTGGGCTCACTGACCCCTCTCGGCCTAGTACCTTGATCCGTGTCGACGTCTAGGAGTCACATTAGTTCGGGCTTTCCATTTGGCATCTGCATAGAAAAAGAATGAAGGAATGGTTGCATCATATAGATATGTGGGTGCACCTGTGAGGCAGGAAAACCATCTGCCAGAGGTGGCGTCTCGGTCACTTACATTGTTTGAGTCCGTTTCGTTGATCCGGCCGGGCTCTCGAGCGGAGGCAAACTCAGATAATCGAATCCTGGAATAGACCGGTTGTGAGCGAAGTGTCGTGGTGAACATCCTCGCTGTCACCTCTTGAGCGGTGGCGAGACCTGGCGGTAACCGATGGTCATGTGTGTGTAGTTTACACCCTAGCAAGGTTAACAAAACTATTCGAATAGCCGCGTCCGCGGTTAAGGACTACTTGGAACCTGTACCTGATTATTAGACAACTCGAATGGATACTCATAAAACTCGCAAGATAAGCGTGAGTGCTATGGTGTGCCTCCTCGTGGGGGAGTCGAGGAAGTAACCATAGTGGTGTATTGGTTGGAGATGTAGTGGACTCGTGTACGCTTCTTATCTCAAGTCTGGTACTCGTAGTTCAGGATTAGCCAAGTCAAAGCTGGCACTTCTGCATGATGAAACCCCACCTCCCTTTACCTTGATACTTGAGCATGAGTAGTATAGATCTGATGTAAGTCTTGCTGAGTACGACTTTGTACTCACGTTTGCTTATTCTATGTTTTAGATAAGAACCGGACCCCGATGGAGTCACCTTCATGAAGCTCGACGTTGACTAAGTTAGCATAGTCCCAGACAGTAGTCTGGTCCCTCGTGGAAGGGCATGTTTGTTTACAAGGCTTCTCTAAGCCATTTGTTAAACTTGTCTGTACTCAGACCTAATTTTCTTCCGTTGTATGATGTAATGTTGATCACATACACGTGATCTTTGTATGCTCTATATGTATATCTATAAAGAGTACTTTGTAGAGTTGTGTGATGATACCTGCTGTTCATACTAGGCATGTGTGTTGCGTGTATGTTTATAACATGCATGTCTTAGTATGGGTTTTCGAGACCTTAGTTGTGATCTGGCTGGCGGTCTTTTATACACACAGTGGCCCTTAGATGTGCGCAGCTTGGGGCATCGCGATGCGATGTTTCGTGACTCAGTCACGAGCACACTTTGTTGTATGATCGAGCCCGCCCTAGACCCCGACTAAGTGATCGGGCTGGAGTAAGTCTATGTAAGAGTTAGGATCCAATCGATAACATGGTTGAGGCGAATTGTCTATGAGTATGGGATTCACCACCCATAAGCATTTAGACTTGTGAGCGGACGATGAGGACCCATCTCAGTTGATCATCCGGCCTGAATGGGATGCCCCTCACGTTCGATGCTTACCGGGAACGTTCTGTGCTTGGCCTTGTCTGCTTAGACAAGTGGGTACGGTTCTCGGCTCTCCATGTGATTGTATCGTGACTAGAATTACATACGCTAACCCCGGGTCCCGACATATCCAATGCATGACCTATCATCTTGTCACAGTAGTAAGCAAACCACAAGCTTAGCTGACATAGGATTTGATTGATATCATGTGGCCCCTGCAACTGTTACTGCTTATTGCATGCTTAGAGTTTGAAATGAGGATACTTTGATCTGTGAGTCGGGATGGTAGCAATAATTTTGAAGAAGGTGAAACTGTGTTGATGAATCCACCCTAATACAAGGTGAACGATGAAAGGTTGTGTAGGAGTACACAATGGGTTGTCTCGTTGAACACCGCCTTAAGTCCGAGTTCTTGTGTGGTTGTTAGAACCCTCTGTTAGGTAATGTGCTAGGATCAAAGTCACCTTGCATCATGTTAAAAATTTGAAAAGAATTCATTTGAAATCAAAATCAAACTCAAATGGGAGAAGGAACCCCCCCCCAAATGAATTAATTCAAAAGGCCAGAAATAAATCTTCTCCAAAAATTCCTTTTTCATTTTTGAAAAGTCTCATAAATGAGTGTGATCACATATCAAGTGATGTGGGACCCACCCCATGCTCATGGATTTTTCAAATATTCAAATAGGACCTTGGAATTAATCAAAACCCCCTATTTGAGTTAAGATTCAAATAATTTGAATTTTAAAAGTGCCAAACTTTGTAAATGGCTAGTCTATATTATTATAAGGCCATGTAAAAAGTTCTAGAATTTTAGAAAATGGCTAGGTATTTATTTTAGCTAGCCAAAAAAAATGTCAGAAGAAAACAGAAAAAGAAAAGAGCAGAGACTTACCTGTCGCCCCAGGCGAAGGCCCAGCCGGCCCAGCCCACCTAGAGGGGGCACATGCGTCTTCTTCCCCTCCAGGCAGGCAAGCAGGTCGTAGGCGAGCGCCGTGGGCGCGCCAGGCAGCTCCCTGCTTCCCTCGACCCCTATCCCTTCGCCACGCACGTCTGGAAGACGCCCAGCTCCATTCCCCTCCCTCGTGTGCCATTTGTCCCTCCTCTCTCGCCGGATTTGACGAAGACAGCAGAGAACGTCGGAGCACCGAAGCTCCCCCGCGTGGCCATCGACGTCGAGGAGCCCAGCCGAGCTGTACCCCGTGTTCCCCTTCGAGCGCTACGTCGATCTGTAGAAGATGGCGAGAAGGGCGCCTCCATAGCCGATGAATTCGAGCTCGAGCCGCCGCCGGAGCCGAAGGAGATCGACGACGATTACCTCGCCGTCAAGCCCTCCCAGCTCAAGCCGTCACCGCCGTTGAACTCCTGGTGAGCTTGCGGTCCGAAACCCCTTTCTCGCGCCCAAATCCCCTTCTCCTCCGTGTTCTGCAATGAGGGCTGAGGTGCAGCGCCGCCGTGCTCGTCGACGGCGAGTCTCCGTTGAGCAATCGTTCCCGCGGCCATGTCCTTCGCGTTCCCCGTGCTCCACTGCTCCGTTTGCACCTGTCCCCGATCGAAATGATGCTCTGTGGCGAGGTTCACCTCAAGCCAGTAGCGCCGCCGCCGCAAAACTTGACGTCGGCATCACTCCGGTGCCCCCCAGTGACGCTGAGGTGCTCGAGGTGATGCGCACGGCCAAGAGGAGTCGTCTGGTGGTCGCAGCGCTTCATTTGTACACCGGATGCGTCGACCCCGTGCAGCGCCGCTGCCTCGGTTGGTCGCCGGCGACTAGCCTCCGGTGAGGCCTCTTAATTAGGGGCTAACCCCCCTGTTAGTTGACCCCAGGTCAATGACAGGTGGGGCCCCCAGTGATGAGGACGTGACTACCATAGTTACAGCCACAACCCCTGCTAATATACGTACTGGACCAATTACGAGAGATCGTGCACACCAATTAAATTATCAGGTACTTTCGTTTCTTGGTAATGTTTCTAATGTTCATGTGAATATGATGCTGCCTAACGTCGATATATTTCTGTTGCTGACAAATGAAGGACCTAGCATGGACAAGAAGGATGAGCATTGGAGCATGTTCAAGCATGAAGATGATGAGGACATAATTATCATGGATATGACCATTAATTCCTCTATATTTGATCAAGAAATGAAGTCAATACAAAGGGCCATGATTGTGTGCTATACAAGAAGTTATTTCACGTCACTTTTGGGCCAAGAGAAGATAGAGACCAAGTCTTTCACGTCATGGACTCAGATTCGGACTGCAAAGATATACCCAACTTAAAACACCTGCCGTTTCTACATACGAAGTCCAAATTGGGTGATTCTTTTTTTCTAGTGATAGATTATCTCGTCTAGTTTCCAACGCAATTGGTTTCACCTTCAAATTCCTTCGGAGCGTGGAGAGATTGCGAAAACGGTGCGACCCAGCAGCAGATTCCGAATCAAAGTCCAACTCAATAGGTGTTGCATCACCTCCACATGGGCCCAAGTGCCTTGTACGACCTAGGTTTAGTTTTAGGACTCCTTGGGACGTCCTTCCACCCCCTTGGCCTCCACCCTATAGTACTATATAAGTAGATCAACCCCTAGGGTTTTTCTTTGGATTTCTTTTAGTTAAAAAGACTGCTTAGCTAATTGCTGCATCTTCGTGTACTTGGTTTGTGTCCAACGACCAGATCAAGACCGCTTTCGGAATCCAAATTTATTCATACTTCATCTACATATTCGCAATATTCAGATTGCTTTATCATAGTTCTTGCTTGTTCTTCGATTGCTTGTAGGCACTAGACCTTCGTGGTCAGGTTGATCGTGCTCCGACGTGGTCAATAACCTCCGGAGATTGGTTTAGCGATTGCTAAGGCGCGACGTTGTTGCACGTTCGTAGTCGGATCGTCAGAGTCGTCTCCACCAAATCGATAGTTATCTCTCATCGAAAGATCGGGACACCTCCGCCTCTATCACCCAGGCCTTAACCCCCTCTGTTTAATTTTAAACAGAGGGATTAATCCCAGTGACACTGACCACTGGACCCCACACGTCAGCCCCCCCCCATGACGTAACCCTTGCGCCATCCTGACGCATTAAACTTTTAAAAGATTTATTTAATTCCAGAAAATCCAGAAAAAGGCTGAAAGTTTGGAAATTCATAGAAAATTCATATTAACTCCAAATTCAACATATAATATATGAAAAATGATCAGGAGAAAATAATCTATCCAAATATGCAACTTTCAACTATGTTTGATTTGATTTTAAAATTGGACCAGTAGCATTTGCTATTTGGTTTAATTGGAATTTAATCAAATTAAATTCAAATGCTTTTGCATTTTGAATCTTAACAACATGCCACATTTCATTTGAACATCTGAGGCATATCATACACATTTCAAAATGAATAAACATTGATCAAACAATGGCATTTATAACTTAATTAAGATGAATTCAAGTTGGAGTTTGAATTTGCAATTTCATTTGCAATATACTCCATTTAAATGGAATTGACTCACACATCAGAAACTTATACATCAAATTTCAACCTTCAACCATGTGATTGTGCATTGTATTTATATTTCTTCCTTGTTTGTTGTTTGTCGAGTAGAAGTGGAACCGGAACAGGAGGCTGCCCCCTTCGTTGAAGACTCTGAACCTGAACCTCGTCAGCAAGGCAAGCAAACCCCCTTTGATCATGTCGATAAAATCCCACTTCCCTCCCATGTCTCGCTTATGCATTGTATAGGATGATTACCGTGCTACGTTTATACCGCATAGATGAACCCATTCCTTTGCATGACCTATCGTTTGTCACAGTAGTAAGCAAACCACAATCCTAGCAAATGTAGGAGTTGATTAATATATCATGTGGCCCCTGCATTTGTTACTGCTTATCGCATGCTTAGAGTGATACAATTATGTTACTGTTATGTGAGTCGGGATGGTAGTGATCATGTTGATGTTGGTGGAAATGTGTTGGTGAATCTACCCTAATACAAGGTGAACGATGAGAGGCTGTGTAGGAGTACACAGTGGGTTGTCTCGTTGAAAACCGCCCTAAGTCCGAGTTCCTGTGTGGTGATCCAAGATGAAGAGTACAACCACACATTGGGCTCACTGACCCCTCTCAACCTATTAACTCATCCCTTTCGATGTCCAGATGTCGCAATAGTTCGGAGTTCTGGTAGGTTTGTGGCCTGGCTGCTAAGTGAGAGAATGGCTCAACCGAGACCGGCTTATGCACCACGCACACATCATCTGGGTCCACTTCGGTAAACCGGCCGGGTTCACGATAGTGGTAGCCAACCCAGGTAGGCGGCTTTCTTGGACTAGATCGGCTATGAGGTAACAGTTGTGGTGAGCATCCTCGCCGACACTTCTTGAACGGTGTCAAGTACAAAGGCGGTAACCAATGATCATGTGTGTGTAGCGGTACACCCCTGCAGGGTTAACAAAACTATTCGAATAGTCGCGTCCGCGGTTAAGGACTGTTTGGAAAGCTTAGCTTGATTATTAGACAACTTGAACTGGATACTTATAAAACTTTCCAAGATAAGCGTGAGTGCTATGGCGTGCTTTCTCGTGGGGAAGTCGAGGAAGGCACCATAGTGGTGTAATTGGTTGGAGAAAGTAGTGGACTCGTGTACGCTTCTTACCTCAAGTATGGTACTCGTATTTCAGGACTAGCCAAGTCAAAGCTAGCAATTCTACACTTGAACCCCACCTCCCTTTACCTTGATACATGTGGATGAATAGTATAGCTCCTATGTAAGTCTTGCTGAGTACGACTTTGTACTCACGTTTTCTTATTCTATGTTTTAGATGAACCCACTGACCCCGAAGGTGGATTCTTCATCGAGATCGACGACTGAAGACCAAGCTAGTGTAGTCCCAGCCAGACGACTGGTTCCCTCGTGGAGGGCTTGTGTTTAAATAAGGCTTCTTAAGCCATTTTTTAAACTTGTCCGTACTCAGACCTACTTTGCTTCCCCTTGTTTGTTGTAATGTTGGATCACATGTTTGTGATCTCTGTGTGCATTCTGTGAGAGTTATCAATAAAATGTATACTTTGTACAGAATTGCAATGATACCTGCTGTTCATACAAGGCATGTGTGTTGCGTGTATGTTTATAACATGCATGTCTTTGTATGGGTTTTCGACACCTTAGTTGTGATCTGGCTGGCGGTCTTTTATACACCAAGTGGCCCTTAGATGTGCGCATCTTGGGGCATCGCGATGCGATTGCTCGAGACTCTGTCTCGTGCACACTTTGATGTATGATCGAGCCCGCCCTAGACCCCGACTAAGTGATTGGGCTGGAGTAAGTCTATGTAAGAGTTATGAGATAGTCGATAGTATGGTTGAGGCGACTTGTCGGTGAATATGGGAGTTCGTCACCCATATCATTTAGACTTGTGTGCGGACGATGAGGACCCATCTCAGTTGATCATACGGCCTGGATGGGATGCCCCTCATGTACAATTCTTTCCGAGAACGTTCTGTGCTTGGCCTTGTCTTCTTAGACAAGTGGGTATGGTTCTCGGCTCTACATATGACAATGTCGTAGCGGGACTCGCATACGCTAACCCCGGGTTCCGACAGACTTGGTATCAGAGCAGGACTGACTGTAGGATTATCAGCCTTGGCCGAAGTCGAGTCTAGCTTGCTATAGTTATATAGTTACTCTGGGTATATAAGGGAACAACGTAAGGCTTCTTTTTTCTCCTTACCCTCATCGTTCTGAGTTCTGAGTCACCCTCATCTTGTTCTACGGGAAGATAGGACTAGGCTCATCTTTGTCTTACTAGAACATCTCGTTGTTTGCTTCCTTGTAGCCGTAGGAAGGTTGTGTTCGTTTTGTTTTGATTTGTTGTCCTTCCTGATTTCTTACATCGTATGTAAGTGTTGTTTCTACATTGCAAGAAAAGACATTTCTTACAATTACAGCCGTTATGCTGTCCGAGTCATTCCAGGTTTCTTCATAATCTGATGCATTTGCAAACTCCTTTTTTCTGTTTCAGATGGCAGATCTTCCCCCTCGGCAGATTGTTCGTTTGACCAGGTGCCTCGGTGTGCGTGGCCATCCTCCCATGCTGATCGAGATGATGTCCTGCATTGGATACCGATGGTACCCTGAGTACACAGTTGAGGAGCAGTTCCTTGACTTCAACCAGACCCAGTTCCACTGCATTGTCAGGATCTACCCGCACCACAATGGAGTCACTCAGCCTATCCACTTTGGACATGGCATTGGCATGACTGAGAAGATGGCTGTGCAGGATGTTGCATAGTCATGTATTACCCTACTGAGAGAGGAGCACGCTTTGCTTGGAGACACATCTTTCCGCTATATCCCTGTTGCACTTCCAGAATAAGAGGGGTATTACACCGGACTGTACACAGATCACTCTTTGGAGGATCCTTTGCTTCAGATCACTGCTCGGCACGCTTGTGACAGAGATCGTGATGCGCGTGCCCTTCGTTTTGAGCTTCACGCCACCTGTGTTCGTCTGTATCGAGCACTTACACTCCTGGCTCCCTTTGTGAGTGTTGGATCAGTGGAGTATGATGCTATCTACCCAGTTAGGACACAGATGCCTTCTCGAATTGCTTGGCCCGAGTTTGGAGGCATTTTTCCACCCCGTGGTCCTCTGCTTCCACCCTACGCTGGACCTAGGCCCCATCCTTGCCCAAATGGATATCAGGGTCCGCAGGCCTCCGTGTTTTCAGATGGTCACCTTCAGCTACCAGGATACGCGGGTAACTTTTACGAGGACTACTATGGAGATGGAGATGAGTGAGACCGCTTGTGGTCTTACTTTAGTGAGGATGTAGTACTATCTTAGTATATTGTACGCAAGGTGTTCTAAGTTCCAGAGGCTTAGATAAATAATGTATAGGAAGTCATAGTGCCTCTGAAGGATGTATCATCTTCATCACATTTGTATTAGCTTGGCGCTTGTACTAAAACGATGTATGGTTTGTATGACAGCTTGTGAATATATGGCTTGTATGCTTTTATCACCATGTTGTCAAGATGATTACTTCCTTTGCTGTGTGATTCTTCCATTACTTTCAATACCTTGTATAGACTCTTCCAATCAACTCTGTTTGACTTTGGTTTTCACCTTCAGGATGTCTCAAGGAACCCGTGGCCAGCTTGGTCGTGCCCATGGTCGTGGGAATGAACCGGAGGAAGGCAACCTTCCACCCCCACCCAGGATGGCTCAGGTTCTGATGGAGGTTGAGAGGAACCGCCGAGACTCTCACCAATTGCTGGAGGTCATTGCGCGCAACAACACTCAGCAGTGGAACGAGTGGGTGTCTTTGAACGACTTCATCCGGCTTCATCCCCCGGTTTTCAGCTACTCCACCGAGCCTCTTGACGCCGATGACTGGCTTCACAGCAGCGAGAGGAAGTTCCAGGCAGGCCATGTTGTAGATGGCGACAAGGTCAGCTATGCCACCTATCACCTCGAGGGTGCAGCTAGCTCTTGGTGGGAGAATTTCTAGAACATGCGTCCCGTTGGACCGCCCACATCTTGGGATGAGTTCTGCACTTCCTTCCGTGAGCACCACATTCCAAAGGGTCTTATGGACCGCAAGCGTGAGGAGTTCTGCAACCTCACCTAAGGCAGAGGGACTGTTGACGAGTTTAGTCGGGAGTTCAAACGACTGGCTCGTTATGCTACTGAAGAAGTCTCCCCCGACACCAAGAAGCAAGAGAGGTTCTGTCGTGGACTCAATTCCGGACTCCGTCGTGAGCTCAACCTACATGACTTTGCCACCTTCCAGGTCCTTGTCAACAAGGCCATCAAGGCAGAGGACATGAACACCCCCAATGACTTCTGCAAACACCATAGAGATGATGGTTCATCAAGTTCTTGGTCTAAGAAGCGCAAGATCTGGATTCCCAACAGTATGTTTCGCCAGAACAACCCACCGAGGCCATCCTATGTGGCGCCTCGTCCACCAGCTCCGTTCCACCCAGCTCCACCGAACAATCCAGCTCCCCGCACTGTCTTTGGAGCCTGCTACAAGTGTGGTCAGGCAGGCCACTACTCCCGCGAGTGTCCCCAGAACCAGCTCCAGAATCAGAATGTTGCACCCCGTGCCGGAGGGAACAAAAATGGTCGTGGCAAGCCACCCTAGAAGGTCTACACCACCAAACCCGCTCCTCCAGCCACTTGTGGACGTGTGAATCAGATTGCCGCCGAAGAGACTGACGACACCACTGACGTCATTCTTGGTACGCTCCCAGTCAATTATGTTCCTACTTTCGTTCTTTTCGACCCAGGAGCATCTCATTCTTTCAAGTCGGAAAGTAATGCACTTCGTCATGAGTTATCTTTTGTTGAATTGTCCACCCCAATGATTATTCAAACTCCAGGGTCAAGATGGAAAACTAATAGAGTAAGCCATGGTAATCAAATTGCAATTGAGGGTTTAGGATTCCTTGCTTCACTCATAGCCCTCAAGTCTTCAGACATTGATGTCATCCTTGGCATGGATTGGCTATCAAGGCAGAATGCCTACCTTGATTGCAAAGGCAAATCAGTGAAACTAACCCACCCTTCAGGCAAGACAGTCATCTATACCTCACCCAGAAAAAGAACCAAGGTGCATTCTTTGAGTGTACTTCCCCTTCCCGACCTTGAAGATATTCCGGTGGTTCGTGACTTCCCGGATGTCTTTCCTGAAGAGCTGCCGGGCATGCCACCCGACAGATGTGTAGAGTTCGTAGATCTTATGCCAGGAACCGCACCAATTTCTAGATGGTCTGACAAAATGGCCCCACGTGAGTTAGCTGAGCTTAAAACCCAACTTGAAGCTTTGTTGGAAAAAGGCTTCATCCTCCCTAGCTCATCGCCATGGGGTTGCCCCGTTCTGTTCGTAATGAAGAAAGATGGAACAGAAAGGATGTGCGTAGACTATCGCCCGCTAAATCTAGCGACGATAAAGAACTAGTACCCACTTCCCAGGATCAATGATCTTTATGATCAACTTGCAGGATCCTCTGTCTTCTCTAAGATGGATTTGAGATTAGGTTATCATCAAATAAAAATCTGAAACAAGGACATTCCCAAAATGACTTTTACTACCCGTTATGGTCTTTACGAGTACACCGTCATGTCCTTCGGTTTCACCAATGCCCCCGCCACTTTCTCGCGCATGATAAATTCGATCTTCATGGAGTACCTAGATAAATTTGTTGTGGTTTATCTCGATGACATTCTCATCTACTCGAAGAACAAAGAAGAACATCCGGAACAACTAAGGCTGGCATTGATGAAACTTAGAGAGCATCGCCTATATGCTAAATTCTCCAAGTGTGAATTTTGGCTACCAGAAGTGACCTACTTAGGCCACGTGATTTCTGCAAAAGGCATTGCTGTGAATCCTGAGAGAGTTCAGGCCGTCCTTGACTGGACTCCACCTGAATCGGTTAAGCAAGTTAGGAGTTTTCTTGGCCTAGCCAGCTATTGCCGCCGATTCGTCGAGAACTTTTCTAAAGTTGCAAAGCCTCTAACTGAACTCCTCAAGAAAGATAAGAAACTCCTATGGACTCCCAAGTGCGAGGAAAGCTTTTAAGAGCTAAAAAGGAGATTGACTTCTGCACCCGTACTTGCGCCTCCAGACACCAAAAAGGATTTCAAGATCTTTTGTGACGCATCACGGCAAGGGTTAGGATGCATACTTCTGCAAGATAGACATGTGGTATCTTATGCTTCACGCCAGTTGCGGCCACATGAAGAGAACTATCCTACCCATGACCTTGAACTCGCTGCCGTAATTCATGCCCTAACAACTTGGCGACATTACCTCCTTGGTAATCGTTGTGAGATCTTTTTCGACCACCAAAGCCTCAAATACATATTCACCCAGCCAGATATTAATCTCAGGAAAAGACGCTGGATTGATTTGATAAAAGATTACGACGTAGGAATTTCTTACACCCCAGGCAAAGCCAATGTCATAGATGATGCACTAAGTCGTAAGTCGTATTGTAACAACCTCATGTTACAACAGTATCAACCAATTCTTCATGAGGAATTTTGCAAACTCAATCTTGAGATTGTTCCTCATGGCTATCTTTCTACCTTGGTGGCGAATCCAACTCTTGAGGATAAAATCATAGTTGCCCAAAGGCGTGCACGAGGTGTTTGTCGGATCAAGGAGAACATTGCTAGCGGAGTTGCTAAATGTTTCTCCACAGATAGTAAAGGAACGGTATTCTTTGGAAATCGTTTGGTAGTACCTAAGAATAGGGAATTAAGGCAACTCATCCTCAAGGAGGCCCATGACACACCCCTCTCGATTCATCCCGGTAGCAAAAAAATGTACCGAGATCTACGCCAGAGATTTTGGTGGACCAGGATGAAGAGAGACATTGCTCGATTTGTTGCCGACTGTGATGTATGTCGTCGCATTAAGGCAGAACACCAAAGACCTGCTGGTACACTTCAACCTTGGCCTATTCCAGAGTGGAAATGGGACAAAGTCGGTATGGACTTCATCATCGGCTTTCCAAAAACCCATAAAGGAAATGATGCCATCTTCGTTGTCATAGATAGGCTTTCCAAAGTTGCTCACTTCCTTCCAGTTCGCGAGTCTATAACTGCTAGCCAGTTAGCGGACTTTTATGTCTCTAGAATTGTATCCCTTCACAGTGTTCCTTTGGAAATCAATTCTGATCGTGGTAGCCTTTTCACCTCTAGATTTTGGGGAAGCTTCCAGAATGCTATGGGAACTCATCTCTCCTTTAGTACAACTTTCAATCCTAAGTCCAGCGGTCAAGTCGAAAGGGTTAACCAAATTCTTGAAGACATGCTCAGAGCTTGTGTTATCTCATTCGGAAAGAATTGGGAGAAGTCTCTTCCATTTGCCGAATTTGCTTATAACAATAGTTTCCAATCTAGTCTGAAAATGGCTCCTTTTGAACTCCTATATGGACGACGATGTCGAACACCTTTAAACTGGTCAGAAACCGGTGAGAGACAATTCTTTGGACCGGATATGATCAACGAAGCAGAAGAGCAAGTTCGCATTGTTCGTGATCAATTGAAAGTAGTCCAGTCTCGTCAGAAAAACTACTATGATCGTCATCATAGGCAAGAGAGCTACAATCTAGATGATAAAGCTTACCTTCGGGTTAATCCTCTGAAGGGTACCCAATGTTTTGGTATCAAAGGAAGGTTGGCCCCACGTTACATCGGACCTTTCCGCATTCTTGCTAAACGTGGAGAAGTTGCCTACCAACTTGAACTACCCCCGCACCTTTCCCGAGTACATGATGTATTGCATGTGTCCCAACTCAGGCGTTGCTTCAAGGACCCCATCCGCGAAGTCGACCATGAAACGCTTGATCTCCAAGATGACCTTTCTCATCGAGAGTACCCCATTCGTATTCTTGATTCCGCAGAGGGTGTCACTTGTCGTCAGAAGATTAAGTTTCTGAAAGTTCAATGGTCACACCACTCTGAGAGAGAAGCCACGTGGGAAAGAGAAGACCGTCTCCGTGCCGAGTACCCCACCTTCCTCTCGCAGACTTATGAATCTCGGGACGAGATTCTTTTGAGTGGGGGCGAGTTCTCAGAACCCTATGTTAGGTAATGTGCTAGGATCAAAGTCACCTTGCATCATGTTAAAAATTTCAAAAGAATTCATTTGAAATAAAAATCAAACTAAAATGGGAGAAGGAACCCCCCCCCCAGATGAATTAATTCAAAAGGCCAGAAATAAATCTTCTCCAAAAATTCCTTTTGCATTTTTGAAAAGTCTCATGAATGAGTGTGATCACATATCAAGTGATGTGGGACCCACCCCATGCTCATGGATTTTTCATATATTCAAATAGGACCTTGGAATTAATCAAAAACCCCTATTTGAGTTAAGATTCAAATAATTTGAATTTTAAAAAGTGCCAAACTTTGTAAATGGCTAGTCTATATTATTATGAGGCCATGTAAAAAGTTCTAGCATTTTAGAAAATGGCTAGGTATTTCTTTTAGCTAGCCAAAACATTTGTCAGAAGAAAACAGGAAAGAAAACAGAAAAAGAAAAGAGCAGAGACTTACCTGTCGCCCCAGGCGAAGGCCCAGCCGACCCAGCCCACCTGGAGGGGGCACATGCGTCTTCTTCTGCTCTAGGCAGGCAAGCAGTTCGCCGGCGAGCGCCGTGGGCGTGCCAGGCAGTTCCCTACTTCCCTGGACCCCTATCCCTTCGCGATGCACGTCTGGAAGACGCCCAGCTCCATTCCCCTCCCTCCTGTGCCATTTCCCCCTCCTCTCTCTCCGGATTTGACGAAGACAGAAGAGAACGCTGGAGCACCGAAGCGCCCACGCGTGGCCATCAACGTCGAGGAGCATAGCCGAGCTGTCCCCCGTCTTCCTCTTCGAGCGCTACGTCGATCTGCAGAAGATGGCGAGCAGGGCGCCTATGTAGCCGACGAATTCGAGCTCGAGCCGCCGCCGGAGCCGAAGGAGATCGACGACGATTACCTCGCCGTCAAGCCCTCCCAGCTCAAGCCGTCACCACCGTTGAACTCCTGGTGAGCTTGCGGTCCGAAACCCCTTGCTCCCGCACCAAATCTCCTTCTCCTCCGTGTTCTGCCATGAGGGCCGAGGTGCAGCGCCGCCGTGCTCGTCGGCGGCGAGTCTCCTTGGAGAAATCGTTCCCGCGGCCATGTCCTTCGCGTTCCCCGTGCTCCACTACTCCGTCTGCACCTGTCCCCGATCCAAATGATGTTGTGTGGCGAGGTTCACCTCAAGCCAGTGGCGCCGCCACCGCAAAACTTGACGCCGGCATCACTCCGGTGCCCCCCGGTGACGCTGAGGTGCTCGAGGTGATGCGCATGACCAAGAGGAGTCGTCTGGTGGTCGCAGCGCTTCATTTGGACGCCGGATGCGTCGACCCCGTGCAGCGCCGCTGCCTCGGTTGGTCGCCGGCGACTAGCCGCCGGCGAGGCCGCTTAATTAGGGGCTAACCCCCCTGTTAGTTGACCCCAGGTCAATGACAGGTGGGGCCCCCCAGGCCTTAACCCCCACTGTTTAATTTTAAACAGAGGGATTAATCCCAGTGACACTGACCACTGGACCCCACACGTCAACCCCCCCCCCCTGACGTCACCCTTGCGCCAGCCTGACGCATTAAACTGTTAAAAGATTTATTTAATTCCAGAAAATCCAGAAAAAGGCCGAAACTTTGGAAATTCATAGCAAATTTATATTAACTCCAAATTCAACATATAATATATGAAAAATGATCAGGAGAAAATAATCTATCCAAATTTGCAACTTTAAACTATGTTTGAGTTGATTTTAAAATGGGACCAGTAGCATTTGTTATTTGGTTTAATTGGAATTTAATAAAATTAAATTCAAATGCTTTTGCATTTTGAATCTTAACAACATGCGACATTTCATTTGAACATTAGAGGCATATCATACACATTTCAAAATGAATAAACATTGATCAAACAATGGCATTTATAACTTAACTAAGATGAATTCAAGTTGGAGTTTGAATTTTCAATTTCATTTGCAATATACTCCATTTAAATGGAATTGCCTCACACATCAAAAACATATACATCAACTTTCAACCTTCAACCATGTGATTGTGCATTGTATTTATATTGCTTCCTTGTTTGTTGTTTGTGGAGTAGAAGTGGAACCGGAACAGGAGGCTGCCCCCTTCGTTGAAGACTCTGAACCTGAACCTCGTCAGCAAGGCAAGCAAACCCCCTTTGATCATGTCGATAAAATCCCACTTCCCTCTTATGTCTCTCTTATGCATTGTGTAGGATGATTACCATGCTACGTTTCTACCGCATAGATGAACCCATTCCTTTGCATGACCTATCGTTTGTCACAGTAGTAAGCAAACCACAATCCTAGAAAATGTAGGAGTTGATTGATATCATGTGGCCCCTGCATTTGTTACTGCTTATTGCATGCTTAGAGTGATACAATGATGTTACTGTTATGTGAGTCGGGATGGTAGTGATCATGTTGATGTTGGTGGAAATGTGTTGGTGAATCTACCCTAATACAAGGTGAATGATGAGAGGTTGTGTAGGAGTACACAGTGGGTTGTCTCGGTGAACACCGCCCTAAGTCCGAGTTCTTGTGTGGTGATCCAAGATGAAGAGTACAACCACACATTGGGCTCACTGACCCCTCTCAACCTATTAACTCATCCCTTTCGATGTCCAGATGTCGCAATAGTTCGGAGTTCTGGTAGGTTTGTGGCCTGGCTGCTAAGTGAGAGAACGGCTCAACCGAGACCGGCTTATGCACCACGCACACATCATCTAGGTCCACTTCAGTAAACTGGCCGGATTCACGATAGTGGTAGCCAACCCAGGTAGGCGGCTTTCTTGGACTAGATCGGCTATGAGGTAACAGTTGTGGTGAGCATCCTCGCCGACACTTCTTGAACGGTGTCGAGTACAAAGGCGGTAACCGATGATCATGTGTGTGTAGCGGTACACCCCTGCAGGGTTAACAAAACTATTCGAATAGTCGCGTCCGCGGTTAAGGACTGTTTGGAAAGCTTATCTTGATTATTAGACAACTTGAACTGGATACTTGTAAAACTTGCCAAGATAAGCGTGAGTGCTATGGCGTGCTTTCTCGTGGGGAAGTCGAGGAAGGCACCATAGTGGTGTAATTGGTTGGAGAAAGTAGTGGACTCATGTATGCTTCTTACCTCAAGTCTGGTACTCGTAGTTCAGTACTAGCCAAGTCAAAGCTGGCACTTCTGCACTTGAACCCCACCTCCCTTAACCTTGATACATGTGCATGAATAGTATAGATCCTATGTAAGTCTTGTTGAGTACGACTTTGTACTCACGTTTTCTTATTATATGTTTTAGATGAACCCACTGACCCCGAAGGTGGATTCTTCGTCGAGCTCGACGACTGAAGACCAAGCTAGTGTAGTCCCAGCCAGATGACAGGTTCCCTCGTGGAGGGATTGTGTTTAAATAAGGCTTCTTAAGCCATTTGTTAAAATTTTCTGTACTCAGAACTACTTTTCTTCCGCTTGTTTGTTGTAATGTTGGATCACATGTTTGTGATCTCTGTGTGCACTCTGTGAGAGTTATCAATAAAATGTATACTTTGTAGAGAATTGCAATGATACCTGTTGTTCATACAAGGCATGTGTGATGCGTGTATGTTTATAACATGCATGTCTCTGTATGGGTTTTTGAGACCTTAGTTGTGATCTGGCTGGCGGTCTTTTATACGCCAAGTGGCCCTTAGATGTGCGCAGCTTGGGGCATCGCGATGCGATTGCTCGAGACTCTGTCTCGTGCACACTTTCATGTATGATCGAGCCCGCCCTAGACCCCGACTAAGTGATCGGGCTGGAGTAAGTCTATGGAAGAGTTATGAGATAGTCGATAGTATGGTTGAGGCGACTTGTCGGTGAATATGGGAGTTCATCACCCATATCATTGAGACTTGTGTGCGGACGATGAGGACCCATCTCAGTTGATCATCCGGCCTGGATGGGATGCCCCTCACGTACGATGCTTTCCGAGAACGTTCTGTGCTTGGCCTTGTCTTCTTAGACAAGTGGGTATGGTTCTCGGCTCTCCATATGACTATGTCGTAGCGGGACTCGCATATGCTAACCCCGGGTCCCGACAGTGGTGATCCAAGAAGAAGAGTGCAACCACACATTGGGCTCACTGACCCCGTTCGAACCCTAGAATTCGCATTAGTTCGCAAGTTCTGGTAGGGCTATGGAACAGTCTGCGAAGTGGATGAACGGCTATTCATACCGGCTTGGGACCCTACACACATCGTTTGAGGCTATACTGGAACCTCGGTTGGACTTCCATACGGATCCCCCTCAGATAGGTGACTCTGTGGACTAGATCGGAGCTGTGGACGAAGTGTTGTGGTGAACATCCTCGCCGTCACCCCTTGAATGGTGCCGAGACGTGGCGGTAACTGATGGTCATGTGTGTGTAGTAGTACTCCCCTCCAGGGCTAACAAAACTATTCGAATAGCAGCGTCCGCAGTTATGGACTGCTTGGAAAGCTTAGCTTGATTATTAGAAAACTTGAACTGGATACTTATAGAACTTGCCAAGATAAGCGTGAGTGCTATGGCGTGCTTTCTCGTGGGAAGTCGAGGAAGGAACCATAGTGGTGTAATTGGTTGGAGACATGTAGTGGAGTCGTGTATGCTTCTTACCTCAAGTCTGGTACTCGTAGTTCAGGACTAGCCAAGTCAAAGCTGGCACTTCTTCTTATGAACCCTAACTCCCTTTGCCTTGATACATGTGCATGAGTAGTATAGCTCCTACGTAAGTCTTGCTCAGTACGACTTTGTACTCACGTTTGCTTATTCTATGTTTTAGATGAACCCACTGAACCCGAAGGTGGATTATTCCTAGAGCTCGACGACTGAAGCCAAGCTAGTGTAGTCCCAGTCAGACGACTGGCCCCTCGTGGAAGGGCTTGTTTGTAAATAAGGCTTCTCTAAGTCATTTGTTAAATTTGTCTGTACTCAGACCTACTTTGCTTCCGAATGTTTGATGTAATGTTGGATCACAGACTTGTGATCTCTGTGTGCACTCTTTAAGAGTTATCAATAAAGTTGTACACTTTGTAGAGAATTGCAATGATACCTGCTGTTCATACTAGAAATGTGTGATGCGTGTATGATTATAACATGCATGTCTTAGTATGGGTATTTGAGACCTTATTTGTGATCTGGCTGGCGGTCTTTTATACACCAACTGGCCCTTAGATGTGCGCAACTTGGGGCATCACGATGCGATTGCTCGTGACTCTGTCACGTGCACACTTTGTTGTATGATCGACCCCGCCCTAGACCCCGACTAAGTGATCGGGCTGGAGTAAGTCTATGTAAGTGTTATAATATGATCGATAGTATGGTTGAGGCGACTTGTCTATGAGTATGGGAGTTCACCACCCATATCATTTAGACTTGTGTGCGGACGATGAGGACCCATCTCAGTTGATCATCCGGCCTGGATGGGATGCCCCTCACGTTCGATGCTTTCCGAGAACGTTCTGTGCTTGGCCTTGTCTTCTTAGACAAGTGGGTATGGTTCTCGGCTCTCCATATGATTGTGTTGTAGCGGGACTTTCATACGCTAACCCCGGGTCCCAACACTTCGAACTAGCTGAGCATGGCTCGTGGGCTTGTCACTCTACATAAACAAATGTCGGCCCACGTGAAACAACGAACCGGGTTGCCTGGTTATTATCCAATTAAGGGATTCTGAACCTCCCGCTTCGTCTGTCCCCCTTTGTCTACTTCAGTAGACACTGTGTGTGGATCCTCCTCTATCCCGTCTCGTTGTCAAGGTTTTCGCACCTTCCTGAGTGATGTTATTGTAAAAATGCTGGTATGGTATCGTTTCGATTCGGATTCTCATGTTTCGTGGCTTCCAGTAGCACTTAGGTAATCTTATTCCGGAAACATCAAGTTTCTTTCCCCGAGTGGAATCATTTTTGTTGTGATATCCCTTCGTTGAATCCGAGCTTTCTCTCGATTAGTTTCCTTCACTTTCAGAAGTTTTCTTCTTCGATATTGGAACACCTGTCAGGTTGGATCCTGACGGAGGCAAGCATCGTTGTCACGATGAGCAAAGCCTTTTTCGTGGTGTCGGGAAGTTTCATCTCTCCTTCGATCTTCCTTCTTCCAACATCTTGGTCCCTCCCCCCCCGGGTTATGCCGGATCTCGGGACGAGATCCTATGTTGGTGGTGGCGAGTTGTAACAGTCCAAAACTAGCAAATTCCGTATAAATTTGCATTTTTATTTTTCCCATTGGGGATGATAATTTGCACATTTATCCTTTGCAATAATCCACGTGACAGAAAAATGCTTAAAAGGATTATCTGGAATTCTTTCTTTTCTTCTTTGCTAGCCTTTTCTTGTTTTTTCTTTCACGATCATCTTTGATCCTTTGGTCTAGCCTTTTTGGATTCAATCATGTTTGTCATGATAAAGATCCCTGCCGATTCCCATGATTTTGTCATCTCCAGAAAATGGGGTTGTAATTCAAATGGCATTTGAATTTATTTGAATGCCATTCGAATTACTTAAATATTTTGGACCCATTTCTTTTTCTGAAAATCTTATAAATATTATGGATGAGTAATCATATTTTTATATGAAATTTGGACGAACACTTATATTTATTTTATAGCACTTCTCTGCTCTCATATTTATAAATGAATAAATGTAGAGAGGCACTTCAGTGGTCATTGGGCCCAAATCCTTCTTCCTCGCAGTCCACCTCCTCTCAGAGCCAGCCCAAACCCCAGCCCACTTCCTCCTTTGCCCCACTTGTCATCCTCCTCCTGCTCTGCTTCTCCTTCACGTTTTCCCCACACGCACATGGCGTGGCCGTGGAGGAGACGAGATCCTGCTCCACGTCGCCCCTCCCGCTCCTCCTTTATCTAGCCTCCTTCTCCCTCTCTTTCCCCTCCTCTAGGGTTCCCCTCATCCCCGCTGCCAGCCTCTCTTTCCCCTCTCCTTCACCTTCTTCTTCCCATCTTTTCCTCTGCTAGGACGGCATGGACAGGAGATTGTCCGTGGGCCTGAGCCCGTCCAGCCCTGCTCCCGATCATCGACACAATGGCTTCAGTCATCGCCCCCAAGCCTTCCTCGACCCTCCTCTTCTCCGTCGTCTTCCCCGTGTCCGGCCGCCGTCCTCGCTGCCGCGTCCCCGAGCCGATCAACGACAACAGCCACCCCCCCACTGTGAGCCTCGCCCCTCCCACCTTCCTCTCCCTCGCGTATAGTCGTAGGTTGACATAGGAGAAGTGGTCTTGGGTGCCCATTTTGTTACGATCTCACTACTAATTCACTCAATCACCATGAATCCGGTTACAACTCTGAGATTACAAAAGAGAATTTGGGAGGAAGGAGAAGAACAGAGGAAGAAGAAGCAGAGCCTATCCTAACCAACGCCCATGCCTCGGCCGAAGCCGCCATTCTGTCCAAGCCGTCCTTCCTGTATCCATCGTGTCTTCTTTTTATATCTTGTTTCTTTGCCTCTTCAGTATTACAGGTGGGCCTTGCCAATGGTTGATGACCCACAATGCAGTGGTAGAGAAGTAGTATGCTGACAATCCCTCCCCCATAAAATTTGGCTTGCCCCCAAGCCAATTACTTGTACAACCATCAGGATGCCATACACCGATGATGAACAACAATAGTATATGACAATGAATAGGAGGGCCACCAGGATCCCATGGAATGATCAAGCAACTATTTTCATCATCGGCAGCGACAACATATGCAGCAGAAAAATATATACTGTCGCTTGGATCGCAAGTCAGTTGCAAGGCTAGCTCACCAGAAATCACAGTCGGAAGCACGACTGTTGGTTGACCCATTGTAGACCAACGAGCAAATCTTGTGAAAACTGGATATTGGGAGGTGTAGGCCTTGACAGTACACACTGAACAAAAATCCCAAGCAATCTTCCATAACAAAAATCGGAAGCACTAGCATATAAAAAATTACAGCTCATCATCTCAACACCAGAACACTCAGCCATATGTTGCAGATATGTATTGCCAGGTACAGAGCATGCGTTGGCATATAGAGCTTGGACACTGATACTCATGCTGAAACTAGACATATTCATAAGCATGGGAAGATAAGGGGTCATGTGCACATTTTCATTTACCTCAACAAGTAATATCTCACTTGGACTATCAAATGGAGACCCATGACAAAACTCCTTCACGCATACATAGCATGTACAAGTAATTTTTAGGTGAAATGAAATATTTACAGAACCTATTATCAAATCATTTGCAAAAGTGCCAAACTGAAGGTCAGACTGCCATATCATAGAGATGAACATCCAAACAATCCTCCATTGTTTCAGCTCAAAATTGGGTTTATTACCACAATCAGAACATCCCCAATCGAGCGCCCATGCAATCTCCCACTGAATAAATGTTGAACCAAACAAATGCACCATAGGAACCCTTGAATCCCAGCAACACAGACACTTATAATTCCAGGAATGGTAAGGGTTGGCTGCATGAATATTTCCTCGAAAATAACTGAGCTCCAGAACACTCAAATACGATGGTGGTGGTGGCCATGGATTCATAACTTCAAGTTCATGTAACATTCCAGCACAACAACTAGGAAGAGATTTAACTACGTGAGGCATGCATTGTGACAATGGTACTGCAAAGAATAGTTGCCTGTACATGTTGGCATTTGTGTACCATGCCAAATAAATCGACCATGCAATTTCCAATTGAAGATTTTCAAAACAGAACAAATGAGCAGTAGGTGAGTTATCAGGTCTATACTTAATGTCTTCCAGCAAGCAAATCAAACAGGCGTTCATAGATGCATCATCAAGTATCTTCAATGTCAAGTGAACATTAGGTCGAGGAAGTACTTTCAGTAACATTATACTAGCACCAGGCTCAAGAATCAATAACTGTTGTTTGACCAAATTCAAAACTCTCTTCCTACCAAGCAATGAAAACCATGAATCCCAGAGTAGCAACAGAATCATGTTACCTGTAGTAGGCTGAGAGGTTGACCAGAACACTTCTAAATTATGCATGACCACAACAGCTGATAATCGTGATACAACTACAGTCACCCTGTCCATTTTTCCCAACTTTTCCTTGGCAACACTATAGAACAGACAGGAATCACTCATGAGTGGTGGCTTTTGTAGTTGGTCAAGCAAGCCTTTGATATCCCTTGTTTCACAGGAAAATGTTCTGGGTGTCTCAAAAATATGGTCATCAGGTTGTGATAGAGGAACCATAACAAGGGCGACTCTAGGTGCCTCTTTAGCGGGTGCTCCATCGTTTGCAGGTTCTTGTGAGTCCCAGAGTGAGGCACTCATGACGATAGTGTTGTTCTGAGGCATGGCCAAGGCATCATCAACAAAGCTAGGGGCCCTTACCAAGCACCTGGAGGACACCAAGATGTCTAGGACGAAGTCGAAGAACACGGGCACTACTGCATATGTGTCAGCACCAGAAAACCCAATCGATTAGATAGCGGCAAGTGCAATGATGCCAGTTACATCAACATCAGGGGCCTTGTCACTCACATCAAGCTCCAGAATGACCTCGATGCTTGTTGTGGATGAACAGGTTGTTGTAGGCGAGGTGGAATTGGAGTGTGGTGCGCTGATGGCACCCCTAGACGGCTCGACGTGGAGATCGTCCACTGTCGTTGCCGTCGCTACTGTCCATGTGGCCACTGGAAAGTTGCTAGCAATGGTGGCGCCGTGGCCAGGGCTGGGGTATGCTTGGAGCAGGGGAGGAGAGTACTCGAGGCACACAGAATTAGTCTGCAGGGTCTCCGTGTTGACCTGGATGGCACCGACGACAATGCATGGGTCCGAGGTCGAAGTGGCGGTGGGCAATGAAGCAGTGATGCCAGAGACAAACTGGACTTCGTCGCTTGAGGCAGGAACCTTGCCGTGGCAGTCAGCCGCGACCAAGGATGCAGCCCACTCCGCGTACGGCGTGTCGTCGTAGAAGTACTCCTGAGGAAACACGGAGGGTGTCGTGATGGCCGTGTAGATCGATGGTAGAAGATCGGTGGCGAGGAAGCAACACCCCTTGCATACAGCCTGGCCATCCACAGCATCACGAGCTCGGGCATCCCTCCACCGAGACCGAAACTCGACATACACCTCCACGTCGTACATCCCCTCAATCACCCGCTCGAATGAAAAAATCACGTCCCCATCTCCGGAGTGGCGAAATAGCAAGCGAAGCATCTCGAGGGTGAGTGGATGGTGGATGCTGGTGATCCGAGCGTAGAGCACGCCGCCGAGGCAGATGAACTTGTGGCTTGGCATTCTGTCGAACAGGTTGCAAGTGGTGGTTGGAGAACGAATTTTGGTGGGGATTTTGAGAAGAATTTGAGAAGGATCTATAGCTCTGAATACCAATTGTTACGATCTCACTACTAATTCACTCAATCACTATGAACCCGGTTACAACTCTGAGATTAAAAAAAAGAATTTGGGAGGAAGGAGAAGAACAGAGGAAGAAGAAGCAGAGCCTATCCTAACCAACGCCCATGCCTCGGCCGAAGCCGCCGTTCTGTCCAAACCGTCCTTCCTGTATCCACCGTGTCTTCTTTATATATCTTGTTCCTTTGCCTCTTCAGTATTACAGGTGGGACTTGCCAATGGTTGATGACCCACAATGCAGTGGTAGAGAAGTAGTACGCTGACACATTTATCTGCTAATCTTCGTAGCCGCGTCCGCTATGCTCTCGGTTCCTTCCGTAGCCATAGTCGTCGTCCTCCCATGTGTCGTGCACGTCGCCGGCTCGTCCCGTCCGTCCGGGACGCGAGCGGGGTGTGAGCACGCGCCTCCCCGCTCCCAGATAGTGCCCATGAGTGTGCCAGGCCGTGTCCTGCGTCTCACCTCGCCGTGGCCATAAGCCCGTACCGTCACGCCAGGTCTGAAACTCTGCTGCAGTTTCGTCAGTTCGAGTGCAGTTTTCTTCAGATGCGTTTTGTTCAGTTAGCCGCCTAGTGTTGGTTTGATTTTTGTTGCGCTTGATTTCTGTCGAGAGCAGTATCATAGGGCAGTAGTCTGCTCTCTCAGTTTCCATCTGAGAGCTCGTGGGATCAAGTCCCCGATCGCGCAAGGCGCCTCGTTTTTGTTTCTCATCTTTTTCAGTTTCAGTGCAGTTTTTGTTCGGACTTTCAGTTAGCCGTGCCTATACTCTTATGTCAATTTGTAGCGCTTTTGCAACATGATCAGTAGATGTGGCATAGTGGCTTGGTGGCCAGGGCTCTATCCAACAGGTCCTTGGTTCAATTCCCTCTGGAAACGAATTTTTCCACTCCTTTTTCCCTTCCTTTTTTAGCTTCTCTCTCTTCAAAGATAAATGGGCTCGGCCCAATCCGTCCTCCTTGCCTGGGGCGCTGTTTAACCCTCGCGCAGCCAGGCTCAAATGGGCATGCATTATTTGGTGATAGTGTCTTCTTGCACGTAACCTCTCACGATGATGCACATGGGGCAATTCTTCCAATCTTTATCCTTCTTCGGAGCGTCATAGTTCTTTGATGATCATAGCTTCCGATAGAGTTGTCTCGCTCTATCTTTATTTTCTTGCATTAGAATGCATTAGTTGCATCATACCATTCCATGTCATTTGCATATATGTTATGTTGAGGAATCCCATCTAGAAGTATATCTTCATGTGTGGGCAATCCTTCTCCATGTCATGTCATATTCCATTGTTTATGCCATGATCATGCATCATAATAACTACAACGCAAGGATCCTCCAGATCTATTGAGCACCCACCTAATGCATATGAAGGTTGTCGATAGCATTTTCACCCTTGGTTCCTGATGCTTCATTTAAACTTGCTCGTTCTTATGTTCATTCCATGATATGAAAATGACATGCATCATTCTTGATCTTGCTTTCTTATTTATTGCTTTCTCGTGATTGCTCCGTAGTGATAGTGGTATCCCCGTTCATTGTCTTTTCAGTGTTTCCTTTTTGTGTGCTCCCGCGGTTACTCTCGGAGACGATGCGAGTTTGCGATCAACTACACCTTAGGAACCCGACTTATCAACAGGCAAGGACTATAATTAATTATGATCCACTCTATTATAACCAGCGTTTTGCATGCTAGTCTAGTTTAGTTTCGATGTTTGATCCTACAACATATTTACAGCCTATCTTAAACCGATACAGCCATGTCCCCTCCCAACAAACCATGTACTGCTATGTTACTATTGCTCGTTGCTCAGCCCCTGCTTAGTATGCATCCTTAGGATGCTACGATGTTACCCTGTTACTCCTTGGATTGAGCTATCACATTATTATATTGTTTTGGATGTTATGATTATTATAATGTTGACTACACTCGACGAAGGATGGAACGTCTAGGCTATCCCGCCCCAATGCTTTGTTCCATTCGAGTCACCTAGGACCCGAGTTTCGGGTATTGTGTCTCTTGGCGACCGCGCCTAACCTCGTCTGGGAATTTATGGGGTCCCTTTTCTTACCTACCTAGCTTCAAACATTTCTAGTGGTGACCCAAGCTGATTTACCATTTGAAACCGTGTGTCTGTCTGTCGGGTCGCTCCTGGCAGATATTTTTTTAAACAACCTGGGCCAGCGGGGACATGGTTTCCTTGTTTCTCCAACCTATCCGGATGAGGACCCGGCCTCATGTGAGAATTTACCGGCAATCCAAACTTGCGACACACGGTAGAGACCGATTCGAGAGCGCGATCGGCTTTTTAGTTGGATGTCGACTCACCTGGGGCCACCCGGATTTCTTCATTGTTAGTTAGAGGGATTATGACGTCCGGATCTCTCGGAACAACTCTTTAATGAGTGTCTTTAACGGGCCCGACTGAGAGAGCTTGGCGTGCGTGCGGAGCCTTGTAGTGGGTAGTTGCTACACCCCTGCAGGGTTAAATCTTTTCGAGAAGCCGTGTCCACGGTTATGGGCGACTTGAGACCTACTCCTTGTTCATAGACAACAACAACTGAGATAATCTTAATAACTTGATCAATGTGTGTGTGCCTTGACTTCTTCTTCTTCGTCGGGATGCGAAGAGGAGGACAAGGATAGGATAGGTTTTATGTTTGTGTAAGTAGATGATAGCAAGACCTGTTGGAGGCGATTCCTCATCGAATGCTTAGGTTCTCATCTTACTCTCTAGATCGTTAGCCACCTCATAAGTGCTAGTGCGGCAGCAACCTCACCACTTACCCCATCCTTACCGTAAACTACTAGTTATCCTAGAATGACGAGTGATGAAGTCCTTGCTGGGTTAGTTGACCACTACAGTTGGATGCTGATTACTTATGTACTCATGTTACTACCCCCAAACTCTTTTCAGGGTTCTTGATCGACGACAGGTATGGTGATCGAAGTTTCACGTGGAGACTCGATGACGACTAGGTAGGCGGATCCCGGTGGAGAGCCAGGACCCGTGTGGTTATGGGGATCAATGATTTTCTCTTTGCCACTAGGCATTTGATTGTAGTCTGTACTCAGACATATATCTTTCGCTGTTGTACTGTATTAAGGCAGGTGTATGCCGATTGTATGAGATATTGTATCCCTGTAGCTGTAATGTTGTGATATCATGTTGAAATCCGAGACAAATGGCTTCGTCATATGTCGCGGTGGGTCCGATGTGTGCTTCGTCCTCGGGTCTGGACGGAAATGTCCAGTTCTGAAACAGTCTGCATATCGGGTCTTACACAGTGATTCCTATTGGTCCAAACATGTCCGGCTGAGGACCCGGGCTTATGACGTCTGGATTCACCGGGGGCCACCCAGAATTGTGTGTTGTTATGTCAGAACCCTCTGTTAGGTAATGTGCTAGGGTTAGTCAGTACTCTTGCATCATGTCAAAAGTTCAAAAGAAATCTCTGAAATCAAAAATCAAAAGCAAATGGGAGAAGGAACCCCCCAGATGAATTAAATCAATTGGCTAGATAAAAATCTTTTTCCAAAAATCATTTGAGTATTTGGAAAATTCCTATAAATGATGCTGATCATTTTAAAAGTGGTTTGGAACCAAACCCATGCTCATGGATTTTTCAAATATTCAAACAGAGGCTTGGAAATTAAATTTAAATGCTATTTTAATTGGATTTAAATAATTTGAATTCCAAAAATCCTCAAAACTTGGGAGTGACTAGTTCTATGTCACATATATCCAAGATAAATATTTGGGGGTTTTTAAAATGCTTTGATATTTTTTTCAGAGCAAAACAAATAAAACAGAAGAAATAAAAAGAAAAAGAATAAAAGGCCAGAGGCCACTTACCTCTTCGGCTTACCTGGCCTACCTGGCCCAGCAGAGGAGGCCCAGCCCAAAAGGGCAGGGTCGTCTTCCTCCACTGGACAGGCAGGCAGCCAGGTTGCCGGCGAGCCCGGCATGGCTGCCAGGAAACTTCCTGGCTGCTGCCGCCCCTTTAGCGGCGCCGTGGACGCCCCGTGCTCCTCTTCCCTCACTTCCCCCTCCCCTGGACCCTTTTCCCTCTCACCCCGGCGAGCTCCCCGCGAAGACCCGAGCGCCCCCGAACCCGCCGACGTGCGCAGACGTGGCCACCGGCAGCCCGAAGCCCCGCCGTCTTGTCCAACCGATCCAGCGTCGACGTCTTCTTCGAACCCCCGCCTCAATTGAAGCTTGGAGCCACCGGAGACGTCGCGAGCCCCAAGTTTCCACCGCCGGCCTCCGAGGAAGAGACCTCCGGCTTCCCCGAGCCCTTCTTCGCGTTCACAGTGAGCAGCTCTACCGTTTGCCCCTAACCCCACCCCCTCTCGCGCCCTGGAGCTAGCTTCCGGCGAGGTCCGAGCTCGGCCTGCCGCCGCGGTTGAAGTAGCCGTGGCCACAGACCTCCCCGCGTTGCCCCGATGGCACAGGTGGACGCGCGCGAACCCCAGCTTCCTCCCCGTACCAACCACGCCTCTTCCTGTGGCCAAAAACCCCGTCCGGCGAGAGCGCCGCCGTGCCCGAGCCGCAGGCGTTAAGCCGCCGGGCACTTAGCCCTAACCCACCCCTAATCACCCCCTAACCCCACTGACCCCTGGGCCCCAGTGCCCCTAATCTAATCCAGGGGGCTTAATTAAACCGGGTTTAACCCCACTGAGGCTGACAGAGTGACCCCACCCGTCAGCTGCCCCCTGACGTCAGCACTGCGCTAGCCTGACGCATTAAAGCTTTAAATTGATTAAATCATTTACAAAAATTCCAGAAAATACCTTAAACTTTGGAAATTCATAGAAAATTCATATTAACTCCAAATTGGACAAATAATATATGAAAAATGATCAGGAGAAAATAAGATATCCAAAAATGCAACTTTCGACTATGTTTGAGTTGATTTTAAAATGGGAGAAGTAGCATATGTCATTTGATTTATTTGGAATTAATTCAAATTCAATTCAAATGATTTTGCAACTTGAACCATGGAATTATGCTATATTTCAACCACACTTCAGATGCATATCATACACATTTCCAAAAGGTACAAAATGATCAAACAATGTCACATGTAACTTGGTCAAGTTTGAATTCAAATTGGAGTTTGAATTTGCAATTCAATTTGCAATATACTCCATTTAAATGGAATTGCTTCACACATCAAAGCATATACATCAAGTTTCAACCTTCCATCATGTGATTGTGCATTGTATTTACTTTGCTACCTTGTTTGTTGTTCGTCGAGTAGAGGTGGAACTGGAGCAGGAGGCTGCCCCCTTCGTTGAAGATCCAGAACCCGAACCTCTTCAGCAAGGCAAGCAAACCCCCATTGATCATGTCGTTAAAATCCCACTTCCCTCTCATGTCTCGCTTTTGCATTGTTTAGGATGATCACCATGATTCGTTTCTATCGCATAGATGAACCCATTCCTTTGCATGACCTATCATTTTGTCACAGTAGTAAGCAAACCACAATCCTAGCAAATGTAGGAGTAGTTTGATATCATGTGGTCCCTGCAAATGTTATCGCTTATTGCATTCTTAGTATGATACCATGATGTTACTGTGATGTGAGTCGGGATGGTAGTGATCATGTTGATGTTGGTAGAAAAGTATTGGTGAATCGACCCTAATACAAGGTGAATGATGAGAGGCTGTGTAGGAGTACACGGTGGGTTGTCTCGTTGAACACCGCCCTAAGTCCGAGTTCTTGTGTGGTGATCCAAGATGAAGAGTACAACCACACATTGGGCTCACTGACCCCTCTCAACTTATTAACTCATCCCTTTCGATGTCCAGATGTCGCAATAGTTCGGAGTTCTGGTAGGTCTCTGGCCTGGATGCTAAGTGAGAGAACGGCTCATCCGAGACCGGCTTATGCACCACGCACACATCACTTGGGTCCACTTCCGTAAACCGGCCGGGTTCACGATAGTGGTAGCCTACCCAAGTAGGCGGCTTTCTCGGACTAGATCGGCTATGAGATAACAGTTGCGGTGAGCATCCTCGCTGGCACGCCTTGAATGGTGTCGAGATCAAAGGCGGTAAATGATGATCATGTGTGTGTAGCGGTACACCCCTGCAGGGTTAACAAAACTATTCGAATAGCCGCGTCCGCGGTTATGGACTGCTTGGAAAGCTTAGCTTGATTATTAGATAACTTGAACTGGAAACTTCTAAAACACACCAAGATAAGTGTGAGTGCTATGGCGTGCTTTCTCGTGGGGAAGTCGAGGAAGGCACCATAGTGGTGTAATTGGTTGGAGAAAGTAGTGGACTCGTGTACGCTTCTTACCTCAAGTCTGGTACTCGTAGTTCAGGACTAGCCAAGTCAAAGCTCGCATTTCTGCAAGTGAAACCCCACCTACCTTTACCTTGATATATCTGCATGAGTAGTATAGCTCCTATGTAAGTCTTGCTGAGTACGACTTTGTACTCACGTTTCCTTAATCTATGTTTTAGATGATACCACCGACCCCGAAGGTGGCTTCTTCATCGAGCTGGACGACTGAAGATCAAATAGTCTTGTCCCAGTCAGACGACTGGTTCTCTCGTGGAGGGCTTGTGTTTAAATAAGTCTTCTTAACCCATTTGTTAAAATTGTCTGTACTCAGACATAATTTTCTTCCGCCTGTGTTGTAATGTTGGATCACATGTTTGTGTTCTCTGTTTGCACTCTATAAGAGTTATCAATAAAAATGTATACTTTGTAGAGAATTGCAATGATACTTGCTGTTCATACAAGGCATGTGTGCTGCGTGTATGTTTATAACATGCATGTCTTTGTATGGGTTTTCGAGACCTTAGTTGTGATCTGGCTGGCGGTCTTTCATACATCAAGTGGCCCTTAGATGTGCGCAGCTTGGGGCATCGCGATGCGATTGTTCGAGACTCTGTCTCGTGCACACTTTGTGGTATGATCGAGCCCGCCCTAGACCCCGACTAAGTGATCGGGCTGGAGTAAGTCTATGTAAGAGTTATGAGATAGTCGTTAGTATGGTTGAGGCGACTTGTCTTTGAATATGGGAGTTCACCACCCATATCATTAGACTTGTGTGCGGACGATGAGGACCCATCTCAGTTGATCATCCGGCCTGGATGGGATGCCCCTCACGTACGATGCTTTCCGAGAACGTTCGGTGCTTGGCCTTGTCTGCTTAGACAAGTGGGTACGGTTCTCGGCTCTCCATATGACTATGTTTTATGTTGTACTTGCATACGCTAACCCCGGGTCCCGACAGACTTGGTATCAGAGCAGGACTGACTGTAGGACTAGTAGCCTTGGCCGAAGTTGAGTCTAGCTTGCTATAGTTATATAGTTACTCTGGGTATATAAGGGAACAACGTAAGGCTTCTTTCTTCTCCTTACCCCCTTCGTTCTGAGTTCTGAGTCACCCTCATCTTATTCTACGGGAAGATAGGACTAGGCTCTCCTCTGTCTGATTAGCACATCTCTTTGTTTGCTTCATCATAGCCGTAGGAAAGTTTTGTCTGGTTTTTCTAGCATTGTTGTAATGCTGATTTCTTACATCCTATTATGTAAGTGCTGTTTTTCATGATTGGAAGAAATTGTCATTTCTTATAATTACAGCCGTTATGCTGTTTGAGTCATTCCAGGTTTATCTCATAATCTGATGCATTTGCAAACTCCTTCTTTCTGTTTCAGATGGCAGATCTTCCCCCTCGGCAGATTGTTCGTTTGACCAGGTGCCTCGGTGTGCGTGGCCATCCCGCCACGTTGATCGAGATGATGTCCTATGTGGGATATCGATGGTACCCTGAGTACACCGTCGAGGAGCAGTTCCACGATTTCAACCAGACGCAGTTCCACTGCATCGTCAGGATCTACCCGCACCACGTTGGAGTCACCCAGCCTATCCACTTTGGACATGGCATTGGCGTTACCGAGAACATGGCTGTGCAGGATGCTGCATATTCATGTATTACCCTGCTGAGAGAGGAGCACACCATGCTGAGAGAGACCTCATTCCGCTATATCCCTGCTGCCCTTCTATGAGAAGAGGGATATTACACCGGACTCTACTCAGATCACTCTGCAGAGGATCCAGCACTTCAGGTGACTGCTAGGTTTGCTAGTGATCGAGATCGTGATGCACGCGCTCTCCGTTTTGAGCTTCACGCCACCCGTGTTCGTCTGTATCGAGCACTGACGCTCTTGACACCCTTTGTGAGCGTGGGATCAGTTGAGTATGATGCTATCTACCCAGTGAGGACTCAGATGCCTTCTCGAGTTGCTTGGCCCGAGATTGGAGGAATTTTTCCACCCCGTGGTCCTTTGCTTCCACCCTACGCTGGACCTAGGCCCCATCCTTGCCCAAATGGATATCAGGGTCCACAGGCCTCCGTGTTTTCCGATGGTCACCTCCAACTACCGGGATACGCGGGTAACTTTTATGAGGACTACTATGGAGATGGAGATGAGTGAGACCGCCTGTGGTCTTACTTAGTCATGATGTAGTAGTATCTAAGTGTATTGTACGCAAGGGTCTAAGTTCCAGAGGCTTAGATAAATAATGTATAGGAAGGCAGAGTGCCTCTGAAGGATGTATCATCTTCATCATGTTTGTATTAGCTTGGTGCTTGTACTAAAACGATGTATGGTTTGTATGACAGCTTGTGAATATATGGCTTGTATGCTTTTATCACCATGTTGTCAAGATGATTACTTCCTTTGCTCTGTAATCCTTCCAGTACTTCAATACCTTGATTAGACTCTTCAAATCAACTCTGTTTGACTTTGGTTTTTACCTTCAGGATGTCTCAAGGAACCCGTGGCTAGGTTGGTCGTAACCTAGGTCGTGGGAATGACCAAGAGGAAGGCAACCTTACACCCCCACCCACGATGGCTCAGGTTCTGATGGAGGTTGAGAGGAACCGCCGAGACTCTCACCATCTGTTGGAAGTCATTGCTCGCAACACCACTCAGCAGCGCAATGAGTTGGTGTCCCTGAACGACTTCATCCGACTTCATCCCCCGGTTTTCAGTTATTCCACCGAGCCCCTTGACGCCGATGACTGGCTTCGCAGCATCGAGAGGAAGCTCCAAGCAGGCCATGTTGCAGATGGCGACAAGGTTAGCTATGCCACTTATCACCTTGAAGGTGCAGCTAGCTCTTGGTGGGAGAACTTTCTGAACATGCGTCCCGTTGGACCGCCTACATCTTGGGAGGAATTCTGCACGTCCTTCCGCGAGCACCACATTCCCAAGGGTCTAATGGACCGCAAGCGTGAGGAGTTCTGCAACCTCACTCAAGGCAGAAGGACCGTTGACGAGTTTAGTCGTGAGTTCAACCGACTTGCTCGTTATGCTACCGAAGAAGTCTCCACCGACGCGAAGAAGCAAGAGAGGTTCCGTCGTGGCCTCAACTCTGGACTTCGTCGTGAGCTCAACCTTCATGACTTTGCCACATTCCAGGTCCTTGTCAACAAGGCCATCAAGGCAGAGGACATGAACACCCCCAACAATTTCCGCAAACGCCCTAGAGACGACAGTTCATCCAGTTCTGGCTCCCAGAAGCGCAAGATCTGGATCCCAAACAGTATGTTCCGCCAGAACAACCCACCGAGGCCATCCTATGTGGCGCCTCGTCCACCAACCCAGTTCCAGCCAGCTCCACCAAACAACCCATCTCCACGCACCGTTTTCGGAGCCTATTACAAGTGTGGTCAGGCAGGCCACTATTCTCGTGAGTGTCCCCAGAACCAGATCCAGAACCAGAATGCTCCACCCCGTGCCGGAGGCAACAACAACAATGGTCGTGGAAAGCCACCCCAGAAGGTCTACACCGCCAAACCCGCTCCTCCCGCCACTCGTGGACGTGTGAACCAGATCGCCGCCGAAGAGACTGACGACACCACTGACGTCATTCTTGGTACGCTCCCAGTCAATTATGTTCCTACTTCCGTTCTTTTCGACCCAAGAGCATCTCATTCATTCATGTCGGAAAGTTATGCACTTCGTCATGAGTTATCCTTTGTTGAATTGTCCACCCCAATGATTATTCAAACTCCAGGGTCAAGATGGCAAACTAATAGAGTAAGCCATGGTAATCAGATTGCAATTGAGGGTTTAGTATTCCTTGCTTCACTCATAGCCCTCAAGTCTTTAGACATTGATGTCATCCTTGGCATGGATTGGCCATCAAGACAGAATGCCTACCTGGATTGCAAAGGAAAATCCGTGAAACTCACCCACCCTTCAGGCAAAACCGTCAACTACACCTCGCCCAGAACAAGAACCCAAGTGCATTCTTTGAATGTACTTCCTCTTCCCGAACTTGAAGATATTCCGGTGGTTTGTGACTTCCCGGATGTCTTTCCTGAAGAGCTGCCGGGCATGCCACCCGACAGATGTGTAGAGTTTATAGTGGATCTTGTACCAGGAACCGCACCAATTTCCAGACGCTCATAAAAAATGGCCCCACGTGAGTTAGCTGAGCTTAAAACCCAACTTGAAGCTTTGTTGGAAAAAGGCTTCATCCGCCCTAGCTCATCGCCATGGGGTTGCCCCGTTCTGTTCGTAACGAAGAAAGATGGAACAGAAAGGATGTGCGTAGACTATCGCCCGCTAAATCTAGCGACGATAAAGAACTAGTACCCACTGCCCAGGATCAATGATCTTTATGATCAACTTGCAGGATCCTCTGTCTTCTCTAAGATGGATTTGAGATTAGGTTATCTTCAAATAAAAATCTGAAACAAGGACATTCCCAAAATGACTTTTACTACTCGTTATGGTCTTTACGAGTACACCGTCATGTCCTTCGGTTTAACCAATGCCCCCGCCACATTCTCGCGCTTGATGAATTCGATCTTCATGGAGTACCTAGATAAATTTGTTGTAGTTTATCTTGATAACATTCTCATCTACTCGAAGAACGAAGAAGAGCACGCAGAACATCTTAGGTTGGTATTGGTGAAACTTAGAGAGCATCGCCTGTATGCTAAATTCTCCAAGTGTGAATTTTGGCTACCAGAAGTGACCTACTTAGGCCACGTGATTTCTGCAAAAGGCATTGCTGTGAATCCCGAGAGAGTTCAGGCCGTCCTTGACTGGATTCCAGCTGAATCGGTTAAGCAAGTTAGGAGTTTTCTTGGCCTAGCCAGCTATTGCCGTCGCTTCGTCGAGAACTTTTCTAAAGTTGCAAAGCCTCTAACTGAACTCCTCAAGAAAGATAAGAAATTCTTATGGACTTCCAAGTGCGAGGAAAGCTTTCAAGAGCTAAAAAGAAGATTGCACCTGTACTTGCACCTCCAGACACCAAAAAGGATTTCGAGATCTATTGTGACGCATCACGGCAAGGGTTAGGATGCATACTTCTGCAAGATCGACATGTGGTAGCTTATGCTTCACGCCAGTTGCGGCCACATGAAGAGAACTATCCTACCCTTGACCTTGAACTCGCTGCCGTAGTTCATGCCCTAACAACTTGGCGACATTAACTCCTTGGTAACCGTTGCGAGATTTATTCCGACCACCAAAGCCTCAAATACATTTTCACCCAGCCAGATCTTAATCTCAGGCAAAGACGCTGGATTGAGTTGATAAAAGATTACGACGTAGGAGTTTCTTACACCCCAGGGAAAGACAATGTCATGGCTGATGCACTAAGTCGTAAGTCGTATTGTAACAACCTCATGTTACAACAGTATCAACCACTTCTTCATGAGGACTTTCGCAAGCTCAACCTTTAGATTGTTCCTCATGGCTATCTTTCTACCTTGGTGGCGAAACCAACTCTTGAGGATCAAATCATAGTTGCCCAAAGGCGTGCACGAGGTGTTCGCCGAATCAAGGAGAACATTGCTAGCGGAGTTGCTAAGTGTTTCTCCACAGATAGCAAGGGAACGGTATTATTTGAAAATCGTTTGGTAGTACCTAAGAATAGGGAACTAAGGCAAGTCATCCTCAAGGAAGCCCAAGAAAAACCCCTCTCGATTCATCCCGGTAGCACAAAAATGTACCGAGATCTACGCCAGAGATTTTGGTGGACTAGGATGAAGAAAGACATTGCTCAATTTGTTGCCAAATGTGATGTTTGTCGTCGCGTTAAGGCAGAATATCAAAGACCTGCTGGTACACTTCAACCTTTGTCTATTCCCGAGTGGAAATGGGACAAAGTCGGTATGGACTTCATCACCGGCTTTCCAATAACCCAGAAAGGAAACAATGCCATCTTCGTTGTCATAGATAGGCTTTCCAAAGTTGCACACTTCCTTCCGGTTCGCGAGTCTATAACTGCTAGCCAGTTAGCGGACTTGTACATCTCTAGAATTGTATCCCTTCATGGTGTTCCTTTGGAAATCAATTCTGATCGCGGTAAACTTTTCACCTCTAGATTTTGGGGAAGCTTTCAGAAGGCTATGGGAACTCATCTCTCCTTTAGTACAGCTTTCCATCCTCAGTCTAGCGGTCAAGTCGAAAGGGTTAACCAAATTCTTGAAGACATGCTCAGAGCTTGTGTTATCTCATTCGGAAAGAATTGGGAGAAGTCTCTTCCATTTGCCGAATTTTCTTATAACAATAGTTTTCAATCTAGTCTGAACATGGCTCCTTTTGAACTCCTATATGGACGACGATGTCGAACACCCCTTAACTGGTCAGAAACCGGTGAAAGACAATTCTTTGTACCGGATATGATATAGGAAGCAGAAGAGCAAGTTCGCATTGTTCGTGATCAATTTAAAGCAGCCCAGTCTCGTCAGAAAAGCTACTATGATCGTCATCATAGGCAAGAGAGCTACAATCTGGATGAGAAGGCTTACCTTCGGGTTAGTCCTATGAAGGGAACCCAACGTTTTGGTATCAAAGGCAAGTTGGCCCCACGTTACATCGGACCTTTCCGCATTATTGCTAAATGTGGAGAAGTTGCCTACCAACTTGAACTACCCCCGCACCTTTCCCGAGTACATGATGTATTCCATGTGTCCCAACTCAGGCGTTGTGTCAAGGACCCCATCCGCGAAGTCGACCATGAAACGCTTGATCTCCAAGATGACCTTTCTTATCGAGAATACCCCGTTCGTATTCTTGATTCCGCAGAGTGTGTCACTCGTCGTCAGAAGATTAGGTTTCTGAAAGTGCAATGGTCACACCACTCTGAAAGAGAAACTACGTGGGAAAGAGAAGACCGTCTCAATGCAGAGTACCCCACCTTCCTCCCGCAGACTTCTGAATCTCGGGACGAGATTCTGTTGAGTGGGGGCGAGTTGTCAGAACCCTTTGTTAGGTAATGTGCTAGGGTTATTCAGTACTCTTGCATCATGTCAAAAGTTCAAAAGAAATCTCTGAAATCAAAAATCAAAAGCAAATGGGAGAAGGAACCCCCCCAGATGAATTAAATCAATTGGCCAGATAAAAATCTTTTTCCAAAAATCATTTGAGTATTTGGAAAATTCCTATAAATGATATTGATCATTTTAAAAGTGGTTTGGAAGCAAACCCATGCTCATGGATTTTTCAAATATTCAATCATAGGCTTGGAAATTAAATTTAAATGCTATTTGAATTGGATTCAAATAATTTGAATTCCAAAAATCCTCAAAACTTCGGAGTGACTAGTTCTATGTCACATATATCCAAGATAAATATTTGTGGGTTTTTAAAAATGCTTTGATATTTTTTTCAGAGCAAAACAAATAAAATAGAAGAAATAAAAAGAAAAGAATAAAAGGCCAGAGGCCACTTACCTCTTCGGCTTACCTGGCCCACCTGGCCCAGCAGAGGAGGTCCAGCCCAAAAGGGCAGGGTCGTCTTCCTCCACTGGACAGGCAGGAAGCCAGGTCGCCGGCGAGCCCGGCATGGCTGCCAGGCAGCTGCCTGGCTGCTGACGCCCCTTTAGCGGCGCCGTGGACGCCCCGTGCTCCTCCTCCCTCACTTCCCCCTCCCCTGGACACTTTTCCCTCTCACCCCGGCGAGCTCCCCGCGAAGACCCGAGCGCCCCCGAACCCGCCGACGTGCGCAGACGTGGCCACCGGCAGCCTGAAGCCCCGCCGTCTTGTCCAATCGATCCAGCGTTGACGTCCTCTTCGAACTCCCGCCTCAATTGAAGCTTGGAGCCACCGGAGACGTTGCGAGCCCCAAGTTTCCACCGCCGGCCGCCGAGGAGGAGACCTCTGAATTCGACGCCACCGAGCTCCCTCCGGCTTCCCCGAGCCCTTCTTCGCGTTCACAGTGAGCAGCTCTACCGTTTGCCCCTAACCCCACCCCCTCTCGCGCCCTGGAGCTAGCTTCCGGCGAGGTCCGAGCTCGGCCTGCCGCCGTGGTTGAAGTAGCCGTGGCCACTGCCCTCCCCGCGTTGCCCCGATGGCACAGCTCGACGCGCGCGAACCCACGCCTCTTCCCGTGGCCAAAAACCCCGTCCGGCGAGAGCGCCGTCGTGCCCAAGCCGCCGGGCACTTAGCCCTAACCCACCCCTAATCACCCCCTAACCCCACTGACCCCTGGGCCCAAGTGCCCCTAATCTAATCAAGGGGGCTTAATTAAACAGGGTTTAACCCCACTGAGGCTCACAGAGTGACCCCACCCGTCAGCTGCCCCCCGACGTTAGCACTGCGCCAGGCTGACGCAGTAAAGCTTTATATTGATTAAATCGTTTACAAAAATTCCAGAAAATACCCCAAACTTTGGAAATTCATAGAAAATTCATATTAACTCCAAATTGGACAAATAATATATGAAAAATGATCACGAGAAAATAAGCTTTCCAAAAATACAACTTTCAACTATGTTTGAGTTGATTTTAAAATGGGAGCAGTAGCATATGTCATTTGATTTATTTGGAATTAATTCAAATTCAATTCAAATGATTTTGCAACTTGAACCATGGAATTATGCTATATTTCAACCACACTTCAGAGGCATATCATACACATTTCCAAAAGGTACAAAATGATCAATCAATGTCACATGTAACTTGGTCAAGTTTGAATTCAAATTGGAGTTTGAATTTGCAATTCAATTTGCAATATACTCCATTTAAATGGAATTGCTTCACACATCAAAGCATATACATCAAGTTTCAACCTTCCATCATGTGATTGTGCATTGTATTTACTTTGCTACCTTGTTTGTTGTTTGTCGAGTAGAGGTGGAACCGGAGCAGGAGGCTGCCCCCTTCGTTGAAGATCCAGAACCCGAACCTCGTCAGCAAGGAAAGAAAACCCCCATTGATCATGTCGATAAAATCCCACTTCCCTCTCTTGTCTCACTTATGCATTGTTTAGGATGATCACCATAATTCGTTTCTATCGCATAGATGAACCCATTCCTTTGGATGACCTATCATTTTGTCACAGTAGTAAGCAAACCACAATCCTAGCAAATGTAGGAGTTGTTTGATATCATGTGGCCCCTGCAAATGTTATCGCTTATTGCATGCTTAGTATGATACCATGATGTTACCGTGATGTGAGTCGGGATGGTAGTGATCATGTCGATGTTGGTAGAAAAGTGTTGGTGAATCGACCTTAATACAAGGTGAACGATGAGAGGCTGTGTAGGAGTACACGGTGGGTTGTCTCGTTGAACACCTCCCTAAGTCCGAGTTCTTGTGTGGTGATCCAAGATGAAGAGTACAACCACACATTGGCCTCACTGACCCCTCTCAACTTATTAACTCATCCCTTTCGATGTCCAAATGTCGCAATAGTTCGGAGTTCAGTTAGGTCTGTGGCCTGGATGCTAAGTGAGAGAACGGCTCATCCGAGACCGGCTTATGCACCACGCACACATCACTTGGGTCCATTTCGGTAAACCGGCCGGGTTCACGATAGTGGTAGCCTACCCAAGTAGGCGGCTTTCTCGGACTAGATCGGCTATGAGGTAACAGTTGTGGTGAGCATCCTCGCTGGCACCCCTTGAATGGTGTCGAGATCAAAGGTGGTAAATGATGATCATGTGTGTGTAGCGGTACACCCCTGCAGGGTTAACAAAAATATTCGAATAGCCGCGTCAGCGGTTATGGACTGCTTGGAAAGCTTAGCTTGATTATTAGATAACTTGAACTGGATACTTCTAAAACACACCAAGATAAGTGTGAGTGCTATGGCGTGCTTTCTCGTGGGGAAGTCGAGGAAGGCACCATAGTGGTGTAATTGGTTGGAGAAAGTAGTGGACTCGTGTACGCTTCTTACCTCAAGTCTGGTACTCGTAGTTCAGGACTAGCCAAGTCAAAGCTGGCATTTCTGCAAGTGAAACCCCACCTACCTTTACCTTGATACATCTGCATGAGTAGTATAGCTCCTATGTAAGTCTTGCTGAGTACGACTTTGTACTCACGTTTGCTTAATCTATGTTTTAGATGATACCACCGACCCCGAATGTGGCTTCTTCATCGAGCTGGACGACTGAAGATCAACTAGTCTAGTCCCAGTCCGACGACTGGTTCCCTCGTGGAGGGCTTGTGTTTAAATAAGGCTTCTTAAGCCATTTGTTAAACTTGTCTGTACTCAGACATAATTTGCTTCCGCTTGTGTTGTAATGTTGGATCACATGTTTGTGATCTCTGTTTGCACTCTATAAGAGTTATCAATAAAAATGTATACTTTGTAGAGAATTGCAATGATACCTGCTGTTCATACAAGGCATGTGTGCTGCGTGTATGTTTATAACATGCATGTCTTTGTATGGGTTTTCGAGACCTTAGTTGTGATCTGGCTGGCGGTCTTTCATACATCAAGTGGCCCTTAGATGTGCGCAGCTTGGGGCATCGCGATGCGATTGTTCGAGACTCTGTCTCATGCACACTTTGTGGTATGATCGAGCCCGCCCTAGACCCCGACTAAGTGATCGGGCTGGAGTAAGTCTATGTAAGAGTTATGAGATAGTCGTTAGTATGGTTGAGGCGACTTGTCTTTGAATATGGGAGTTCACCACCCATATCATTAGACTTGTGTGCGGACGATGAGGACCCATCTCAGTTGATCATCCGGCCTGGATGGGATGCCCCTCATGTACGATGCTTTCCGAGAACGTTCTGTGCTTGGCCTTGTCTTCTTAGACAAGTGGGTACGGTTCTCGGCTCTCCATATGACTATGTCTTATGCTGTACTTACATACGCTAACCTCGGGTCCCGACATGTTAGGTAGAGGGATTATCGTCTGGACTCTCGGAACAACTCTTCAATGAGTGTCTTTAACGGGCCCGACTGAGAGAACCAGTGGACATGCAGAGCTTATAATAGGCAGTTGGTACACCCCTGCAGGTTTAAATATTTTCGAGAAGTCGTGTCCACGGTTATGGACGACTTGGAACCTACGTCTTGTTCATAGATAAAATCAACTGAATCATAATTAAAACTTGATCAACGTGTGTGTGGCTTGACTACTTCTTTTTCGTCGGGATGCGAAGATGAGGAGAAGGATATGATAGGTTTTATGTTTGCGTAAGTAGCTGATAACAAGACTTTTTGGAGGCGATTCCTCATCGAATGCTTGGTTCTCATCTTACTCTATATATATCGTTAGCCACCTCATATCTTGCTACTGCGGATGCAACCTCAACCACTACCCCCATCTTACCGTGAGAAGTTAGTTACAAGACTTGTTGATATAGCTCAACCCTTTCTTCTCACTTTCACGCACATTATGCAAACGATCTTGGACTACAGAGGAGCTCGACGACCATTCTTTTGGATGCCTTCGCGGAGACTCGAGGACGACTAGTTAGGAAGATCCCTGCGAAGAGCCTGGACCCGTGTGGTTATGGGGATCGATGTGTTTTACCTTTTCCACTAGGCTTTCGATTGTAGTCTGTACTCAGACATGTATCATCTGTTGATGTATTCTATTAAGGAAGTTGTATGCCGATTTTATGAGATGTATTCTTGTAGCTGTAATGTTGTGATATCATGTTGAAATACGACATATGACTTCGTCATATGTCGCGGTGGGTTCGATATGTGCTTGGTCCTCCGGTCTGGACGGAAACGTCGAGATCTGAAACAGTACCGCATATCGGGTCTTACAAACCTAGCGCCAGTTTCTCTTTTCTGATGTCTTTTTATTTCAGGTTGTCCCATTTCTTAAAGTGGCAGAAAAATTCCGGGAAAATATATATAAAATCAGCGACTCAGAAGCTTCCAGACTCCGAAAGGGGGGCCAGGGGGCCCCACCAGGAGTCTAGGCGGCCAGGAGGCGCGGCATAGGGTGGGGCCGCGCTAGGAGACCGCCTGCACTCCCTGGTGCCCCCCTGGCTGCACCCTTCGCCTATATTTAACTCTTGTCCTAAAACCCCCGAGGACAGAACCCTTTTTCGTGATCTCGCCTTTGTTCCTCTGGCGCAGCGCTTCCAAGATCGGGAGCACTAGATGACCTCTTCCCGGCCCCCTGCCCGAAGGAGGATTGACCTCCGAGAGTTTCTCGACCAAACGCTTCTCGGATGAGCCGTGACTAGTCCACCTTGGACCATGGGTCCATGATCAGTAGCTATGTGATGTCTTCTCTCCACCTTTTCTCTTCATTGATTAGACCTTGTGAGTTGCCCTAAATGATCAAGGCAAATATGTATTTCTTTCTGCTGTTGCTATGCTAAGTTTCCTGGGATTGATGCATTATGAGATTATGTTCTGATTGTGATGAGTAATATATTTGGTTCTTCTCCTTTTATATTTATGTTCTTGAGTAATTCTTGCATGTTCTCCATTGTTGTTTATTGCTTTCGCCAAGTAGTACGTAGTAACTCCAAGAGGGAGTGTTATGCTTGATTGTGGTTTCATGCCCCCTGATGACTAGCTTGGGTGACAGAAACATGAGTCTAGGGGATGTGTTGTTGCCACAAGGGGGAAAACAATGGTGCTTGTAACCGCGGTTGCAAGGATTGTTTACTTTAAGCAAAGTTCTTTTAGTGAAGTTGTCTGTTGATTTGGGTTTGAACTTTGGGTGGGGCTCGCAACTTAAGACCAGCGAGATGTTCTGGATAGATATATCAAGGTGGATGATTAGTGAGTAGATGCAGATGGATTTTGGTCTACTTTTTTTGGCGTACTGCCCATGCTTTTGAGCCTCTTCCTATCTTTTGTAGCATAGTTAACATTGTGGTGTGTTTTAATCATGTCAATTGCCCAGCCGTAATTTGTTTACCTCGCTTAGCTGTTTATCGTCTTTTGGGAGAGAAACCACTAGTGAACTTCATGGGACCCCGGTCCGTATTTCCACCATTTTTTACATCCTCAATTTACTTCATGTTTTACTTTCTAGTTGGAGTTATCACTATCATTATCTCTTGCGTTTGATCCTTTGTAAAGAACTAGGCCGGAGAGATTGACAACATCTCTGTACTCGTTGGGAGCAAAGTTATTTGTTGTGTGTGCAGGTCCAGGAAAAGCAAGTGATTATCATAAACGGCACGTCACTTGCCGACCCACCTACTTGTCGTCGTTGGAGTCCTACTAGAGACATAAACCCCAACCTCTATGTTAGGGGAAATTTGTTGTTGTGCTACATCTCAACCTTCCATTTTGGGTAGCCAACGAGGAGCACTACATCAGTGCCATCAAGCTAATTTCTGGCGCCATTGCCGGGGACTCCGCTCTTCAAGATAGGGGAGTTGTACACTATCTTTTATCTTTGCTTTTTAGTCTTGTTAGTTTTCCGTTCAGTTTTTGCTTTAGTGTCCGTTATAAAAAATCACAAAAAAATTGCTTATCTTGCTTGTTGTTAATATTATGGGTACCACTGAAAAAACCAAGTTGTGTGACTTCACTAGTCACAACAACAATGATTTTATCTGCACTCCTATTGCTACACCTGCTATTGCAGCATCTTCTTATGAAATTAAACCTGCTTTTCTTACTCTTGTTATGAAAGAACAATTCTCAGGTGCTGAAGATGATGCTGCTTTACACTTGAATAATTTTGTTGAACTTTGTGATATGCAAATGTATAAAGAAGTAGAAGGTGATATTGTTAAGCTTCAGATTTTTCCTTGCACCTTAAGAGGAGGAGCTAAACTTTGGTTCCAATCCTTGCCTAGGAATAGCATAGATTCTTGGGATAAGTGCAATGATGCTTTTATAGGGAAGTACTACCCACCTGCTAAGATTATCCAATTAAGGACTAATATTATGAATTTTAAACAATTTGATAATGAACACGTTGCCCAAGCTTGGAAACATATGAAATATCTTGTTAAGAATTGGCCTATGCATGGTTTGACTACTTGGATGGTTATCCAGACTTTTTATGTAGGCTTGAACTTTACTTCGCGGAACCTGTTAGATTCGGCCGCGGGAGTAACCTTTATATCAACGACACTTGGTGATGCCACAAAACTACTAGATGAGATAATGACCAACTATTCCCAATGGCACACCGAAAGAGCTCCAACAGGTAGGAAGGTAAACTATGTCGAGGAGATCTCCTCTTTAAATGAAATTTTTGACTTGATCATGTGTTTACTTACCAAGCAAGCTCCTATTGATCCTCATGATGTCCCTTTAAATTCCTTGGTTTCTGAAGAACAACTAGATGTGAACTTTATCTCTAGAAACAACTTCAACAACAATGCCTATAGGAGTAACTTTCGTAGCAATCCTAGACCGTTCCCGGCCAGCAAAAATGGGAACAACAACACTTATCCTAGCACCAAGAACTCCACTTCTGAATTAGAGAGCATGCTTAAGGACTTTATCACTACCCAACAAGACTTCAACAAGAGTGTAGAGGAGAAATTAGACAAATTAGATAGTCTCTTATTGAAGGTGGACAACTTAGCCCTTGATGTTTAGATGCTTAAAATTAGAACTGCTCCCCTTGACGAGAGGAAGACCACTCCTATGAATACTATTCAAGTGCAAATTAATGAAAACGTTAGGATGATGGACAAACTTAAAGAAAGATGGGCTAGAGAAAAGGAGGAAGAAGATAGAATTCAGAGCCTTCTTACACACCACACTATTGCTACTATCCAAGTTGTTGAGTTGTTGAGGATATCCAAACTCTTAGCACCCAACACACCCCTAGCACTACTAGGGAAATAGCTATATATGGAAAGCTTATTAGTGGCGCATATAGAAAGCCATGCACCACCATCTGTAAAGGGTGGTGCACTGGAAAATAGTGCGCCACCCATAAGGTCTTATGGGTGGCGCATTATTTTACAGTGCGCCACCCGTAAGAGTGTGCCAGCCTGGATGATCTTATACGTGGCGCATCTAGCAATATGCGCCACCCCTAAGAACCTTATAGGTGGCACCAATACAGAATGCGCCACCTATAAGGTTCTTAGGGGTGGCGCATATCCCTAATGTGCCACCCATAAGAGCTTAGGGGTGGCGCATTTTGTGAATGCGCCACCTATAAGGTTCTTAGGGGTGGCGCATATCCCTAATGCGCCACCCATAAGAGCTTAGGGGTGGCGCATTTCAGAAATGCGCCACCACTGACTTTCTATATGCGCCACTAAATGCCCAGAGCTGCCCTTATCTACTCCACCCCACCTACCACCTCTCATTCACTCCACACAATTCTCAAACTATATCCACTCTTCTCACCCTAGATCTATTCGGTTTTCTCCTCCTCCCCACCTCATTTCTTCCATTTATCCATCAATACTTGGCATTACATCTATTTTGTTTCATAATGAAGTAAGTGGACCTCCTCCCAAACTCTTTTGTTCCATTTATGACCCATATAATTGCCTTTATTAGCTTGGGGTTTGTTGTATATGTGAAGCTTAGGTTTGATGTATATGTGAAGCTTGTGGTGGTTTAATGTATATGTGAAGCTTATGGTGGTTTGATGTATATGTGTATCTTGAGTGGCAAATGTTTTGCCGAAATGTTAATTCATTTCCGTTTCGGCAAATTTCTGGCGCACTCTCCGCATGCTCCCATGCATTATTAGGGAAGGTCATGCCGAATTTTTCTGGCGACGACTGTGATATATAATTGTGTTGCTCTCTCCGTACACGCAGGTGATCGACCATGGTCCGCGAGATGCTGAGCGATATCACCGTGGCTAGGTGGATGCAATGTGCGACCAACGACATGCTAAGGAATAATAGGTCGGATATAAGATGTCCGTGTCGGAGATGCAAACTGCAGTGCGTGACCGAGCCTGATTCCGGAATATTGCAAAGACACCTGAAGCGTAATGGTTTGATGGATGGCTACACACGATGGATAAGTGATGAAGCTGGTGAGGAGGAGGACGTCAATGGTGGGGTGCTAGTAAATGAGGAAGGGCAACCAGAAAACAGCGGCGGGCGAGATGATGAAGAGCATCCCGTACATGATCATGAAGAAGATGCCGAAGCGGATCATGTAGATCAAGATGCCGGACATGAAGATCAAGATGTCGGACATGAAGATCAACATGTCGGACATGATGAGGATTCAAGCTGGGTGCGGGACCCTCATGTTCAAGAGCTGCTTGTCAAAGAGGCATTGAACAGAAGAGGTGCAGCTAGAGAGAAAGCCAAGATGGCGCAACTCGAGAAAGACGCGATTACGAAGCTGTACGAAGGATGCAACGACGGGGATACCCGCTTGAATGTAACACTTGGGGCTATGGAGATGAAGGAAAAACACAAATGGACCGACGAAAGCTTCGATGATAACATGGCATTCTGGCACGATCGTCTTCCGAAGGGCAACACGTGCCCGACTAGTATCGCTGAGGCCAAGAAAGTCCTTTGCCCTCTCGATCTTCTGCACGTTAAATACCACGTCTGCATAAATGATTGCATGATCTATCGGGATGAGGACGAAGATAGAACCACATGTTCGGTGTGCGGTGTTAGTCGATACAAGAGAGGGAAGAAAGTTCCTAGAAAAGTGGTATGGTACTTTCCGATCAGTCCTCGTCTGCAGAGGTATTTCGTAGATCCCGAGGAAGCAAATCTCATGACCTGGCACTCGGATAGAAAGAAGCTAAAAGAGGATGACCCGAATCCGGATCCAGAAAAGGAGGACATGCTGAGGCACCCTTCAGATGGTAGCCAATGGACTGCGTTGGACCTCGAATACCCAGATTTTGGGAAAGAACCAAGGAACCTCAGGATTGGTGTGAGCGCCGATGGAGTCAATCCGTTTGGCGGCAAGAGCAGAAAACACAGTACCTGGCCCGTGTTTGTATGCATATACAACCTTCCCCCCTGGAAGTGCATGAAGAAAAAGTACATAATAATGTGTATGCTAGTTCAAGGGCCGAAACAACCAGGTATGGACCTCAATCTATATCTGCAGCTGTTGAATGAGGAGCGAGAAACGTTATGGAAAAACGAAGTCAATACGTGGGACGCCGCGGCAAAATAATATTTCCCAATGAAAGTCGCGGTGATCACGATGGTGCACGACTATCTCGGATACGGATATTTCTCAGGGCAGGTGGTCCAAGGATTCTGTGCATGCGTTAGGTGCATGGATAATACAACGTACCGCCAGCTAACAAAAGATCCCGGATCTTCAAAAACCGTGTTCCAGGGGTCTCGGAGGTGGCTTCCCAAGAAACACGCGTGGAGAAAACAGGGACATCTGTTCGATGGAAGCAAGGAGCTCCGAGCACCCCCAGCTCAAAGGAGCGGCAAAGAAATCGACAACTTGCTGAAAACTTGGAAAGAGTGCCCCGCGCCGGGAAAGAAAAAAAAGAAGACTCAGCCGTTGATGAGGGTATGGAAAGCGAGGTCTGTTTTCTGGGATTTGCAATACTGGAGTCTACTCCGCAATCCTCATAGCCTTGATCTAATGCATATCACAAAGAACGTGGGCGAGAGCTTGTTTGGCACGCTGCTCAACATGCCGGAGAAGACCAAGGACGGGCCAAAAGCAAGCAATGACTTGAAATTAATGGGCATCAGGAGGGATCTTTACCCCCCTAGTGACGACGATGATGAGCCGGAGGAGGAAGAGGATACGGAAACACAAAACTCTCGCAAACAAAAACGGACGACCAAGAAGAAGACCGGTATTGATCACTGCCCCCCGGCGTGCTTCAGTCTGTGCGAGGAGGAGATCAAGCGGTTTATCCACTTCCTCGTAGGAGTAAAATTTCCGAACGGCTACGCGGGGAAGATAAGAAGATACCTAGACGAGGCGAAGAAGCGTTTCAGCGGGATGAAATCTCATGGCTGTTTCGTGCTGATGACGCAGATTCTCCCGGTTGCGATGCGAGGGATAATGGACGAGCACGTCCGTAAAACGTTGTTTGGCCTTTGCAACTTTTTTGACGTCATCTCCCGGAAGTCGATTTGCGCTATGCAACTCAAAAGGCTACAGGAGGAGATCGTGCTCATACTATGCGAGCTTGAGATCTATTTCCCCCCCGCGTTCTTCGACATTATGGTGCATCTGCTGATCCACGTCGTGGAGGATATCGTCCAACTCGGGCCTGCGTTTCTGCGCAGCATGATGCCGTTCGAAAGGATGAATGGGGACATAAAAAAATACGTTCGTAACAGGTCCCGTTCATATGCAAGCACAGCGAAGGGCTTTCTAACCGAAGAGTGCATCTCATTTTGCACGAATTATCTCAACACCGAGAACCCTGTTGGTCTGGCCGTCAACAAGCACTTTGGTAGGACCGATGGGTGTGGGCACCACGAGGGAAGCCGCGCAATGCATGTCAACTTTGACGGTCGAGACATCGACTTTGAAAGAGCAAGCCTAGTCGCGCTACAACACATCCAACTGGTCGATCCTTGGATAGTAAAGCACAAGGATTTAATCAGGAAGAAGTACAGTGACCAGGGCCTGCAGATAATGGACCGAGATCCACAGCTAATCAAAGAGCACAACTCCGGTTTCATGACTTGGTTCAGGGACGAGCTTCGTGCTAATCCCCCGCGAAGGAACGCTTCTGAGGACGAAAAGATGATATTCACCTTGTCACAGGGTGCCGCACGCAACCTGATGACCTATCAAGCGTATGATATCAACGGCTACACATTTTACACGGAGGAAAAGGACAATAACTGCGATTACCAGAACTCAGGGGTAACGGGGATATTCTACACCGATGACGTCAAGGAAAGATTCTATGGAAGGATCGAGGAAAAATGGGAGCTCGACTACTGTGGAGAGAAGGTGCCGATGTTCCGTGTGAGATGGGCCAAGAGCGTCGTAAAAGGAGACCGGTACTTCACCACCATGGTTATACCCGAAGCCAAATCCAAGTCTGCGGGCGCAAACGTCACTGCGAAAAATGAGCCATGGGTACTGGCTAGCCAAGTGGACCACTGCTTCTTCATTACCGACCCATCAAAGCCGAGCCGCGTTGTAGTGAGGAGAGGCAAAAGAAACATCATCGGAATGGATGGAGTCGCCAACGAGCAAGACTTTGACAAGTACGGCGACCCGAAGATGGAGGATGACTACGCCGCTCAGGATACATACACGACAACCCTACCGAAGAAAGGTCTCCTCCCGTTCAAGAGGAAAAGTGAAGGCGTCCCGAGCCTAAATTATTCAACCACGACAAAGAAGGGCAAGAAGAAGATCGTGAGGAAACGATCGCTATATAGCTAGCTCCAAATTTAAGAAAAATATTTTGTAATTCATGATCACTTTGTGAATGCATGGATTTAATATCCAAATGCCGCTACACCTTGTGTTTGTGGATCTTGGTTCGGCGACGATACGGTTAAGGCATGGTATGTGGATCGATATGATCACATTCTTATGTTTGGATCATAGTTTGAAGTGTATGAACATCGACGATACACAATCGAAGCACCTTTCACAAGGTCGGTTAGAGCAAGTACTCCCTCCGTTTCTTTTTACTCCGCATATAAGATTTGGTCAAAGTCAATCTTAATAAAGTTTGACCACTTTTATAGAAATATAATGAAATAGTTTAACTTTAATTAAATGGTTGAACTTTAATTAAAAAATGAAATGGTTAAACAAATATAATGAAATGGTTAAACTTTAATTAAAAAAATGAAATGGTGCTTAGGGGTGGCGCATTCAGCCTAAATGCGTCACTAAGTGTTCTTAGGGGTGGCGTATTTTGCCAGAATGCGCCACCAAGAGGTTCATTATGCGTGGCACATTCTGCCGGAATGCGCCACGCATAAGAAACCTCTTGGTGGCGCATTCTGGCAAAATGCGCCACCCCTAGGCCTTAACCTCCAACGGCCCCCTCCCCTTGCTCGTGCACAGTCCATTCCCCACTCGATCGAGCCGCACCACACCGGAGCCGCTGCCGCCGCACTGCAGCAGCCCCCCCCCCCCTCGCGCGCCACCGGAGGAGGCCCCCCTCTCCTCACTGACGACCGGAGCCGCCCCGCGCCACCGGAGGAGGCCCCCCTCTCCTCACTGACGACCGGAGCCGCACCACACCGGAGCCGCCCCCGCCCCCGCCGTTCGAGCCATCGCCGCCGTCCATCGTCCAGCGACCCCTCCCCGTCGTCCCGCAACCGGAGCCCAGGTACTCCGCCCTCCCCTGCTCTCCCCCCCCTACTCCCCCTCCCCTCCATTTTTCCTGTGATTAATTGATCTTTAGATGTTTTGTTCATAATTATGCAGAGAGAAATTGTTAGCCTGCATAGGTTTTTGTCCAGGAACTTAGCCAAATTACAGTTGTTGGTTATGTTTACTCATGATAGAAACAAAAACAGTTGGGTTTTGAAGAACAGATGCTATACTTGGCTTAGATTTTACTTAGGTTTTAGGTTGGGTCCTATCTCAGAAAAGTTATAAGTTTTATCAGATTTTACAGATGCTATACTTGGACAGAGAACCTCTTAATTGTTTTATCAGAAAAGTTCAATCTGATGCATATAAGATGAGTTTTAAATTTACTAAGTAGTAAAAACAGGCTATAAGTTACAGTTTCATGAAATAAAAAGTTTGTGAGGTGTGTGTGTCCTGTGAGGTGTGTGTGTCCTCTGTGTGTGTGTCCTGTGTGTGTGTGCGTGAGGTGTGTGTGTCCTGTGTGTCTGTGTGTGTGTGTGTGTGTGAGGTGTGTGTGTCCTCTGTGTCTCTGTGTGTGTGTGTGTGTCCTGTGTGTGTGTGTTGTGTGTGTGATGTGTGTGTGTGTGTGTTATAGCTAGGTAATTTGCTAAAGTAGCTAGGGAAATTTTGTAGCTAAAGTAGCTAAAGGTTACTCCATGCATAATTGAATTAAAGAGTTAATCCTAAAAAAAGAACTAAGTAGTTAATAGGTTTCTTATTGATATGCTGATAATTAAATAAAGTCTGAAAAGATAGTGGTCATGCTACTAGCTTTGGTCATTCCTTGGTTCTCTTTTAAAAAAATGCAACACATGGGTTATGTACTAGTTTTACTAGAATTTTAGGACAGTGATGAAGAAGCTATATCATTTGTTCTTATAAAAATCCAGCACTTGTCATATAGATGTTGTTAAGCATATATCAATCCACTGTTTTACTTGATATTTGGTGACTCTGTTTATGAAATCTGATAAGAACAAATGCTATGTTGCTGGTTATTGTCTCATGTATAGCCTATATATATATATGTTGTGCAAGTACACATTATTATCCCCTTTCTTCCGAAATGTTGATTAACTTCTGTTTCGGTTGAGAATGGGGCACTCTCATGTTAAGAAAAAGAGCAAAGGTCATGCCGAATTTTTTCGTGAATTCGTGCATGACCTTTGCTATTTTTCTTAACATGAGAGTATTTGTATTTATTTATTGTGCTAATTAATTAAGTAGTTGCATTTCTTAATATTGTACTAGTGCAAACATGTCGACCCGAGCCGACGCTGGTCCTTCTTCTCAGCCGGGAGAAAAAAGGAAGCAATTTTGGGAATACTCCCAGGAGGAGGTCGAGGAGCAGAGAGAAGAGGAAGTACCTCCGGGCGAGGAGGAGTATGAGGAGGAGATAGAGTCGGAGTCCGACTCATCGGATGATGACTTGGAGGAGGAGGCCGGTACGACAGACGGCGAGAGGAACATCGGCGAGGATGATGGGACCGGTGGCTCCAACACAGATGGTACCCAGTCGAAGAAGAGGAATCGGAAACCGACCAAGGTCGGCGTCATCAGGCAAGAGTTTACTGTTGTGACCGCCGTCGGGATTCCTAAAGAACCCGAACGTTTTTCGGAAGGGTACGGCCGTCAAGTCGCGGCGATTCTCCGCAACACCGTGCCGATCACCACTATTAACCTCAGGAGTCGTGAGAATATTCATTATTGTCAGCTTCTTATCAACAAGCTGCACGGATGATACAAGTTTCCGGAGCCGTACGATAACACCAAACTCAGAGGGAACAAAGTAAACACATGGGCCCTCAGGAAGATGAGCAAGGCCTTGTCTAGTTGGAAAACCCGGGTGAAGAGGGCAATTTTTTAAAAGAACAAAACCTGGGAGGAGCTCAAGGAGAAAGAGTCGTTGATCGACGAAGCTACCTACAACCTTTTAAAGGCTAGGTGTGAGTCCGAGCAAGCCAAGGTCGCGGGTCATAGGTAACCACCGTCTCGGAGCCGGTGGTTACAAAAGTTCCAAGTCTAAATGGGACAAGGAGGATGCCGAGTACGCCGCTGCGGGCATACCTAACCCCTTCCAGCAATACAAAGATGATCCGCAGACCGAATTCTTTGTGAGGGCCCGGAGCTATAAGGACAAAGCAACCTCGAAAATAATTATCGATCCTAATATTCAGGAGTTTACGACTGCCGTGGTAAGTAGTTTACCACGCGACCTTGTCGATTGAATTCGCTAGTGAAGTTCACAATTTCTTAACGTTTCACATTCTTTTTGCAGCAAGCGGAAATCAAAATCGCCTCATCGCAGGAGTCGTCGGTTAAGCCGGCCGGCCCGTGGGACAAGGCCTTTAACATGGCGTTGAACAAGGTCAAGAAGGTTGACGACGTGACGGCGAAGCCATCGTCAGCCGGCCGTGTAGTCTGCTTTGGTGCGGACCTAAATTGGTCCGAATATTATGGAAAATCGGCGGAGCAGTCCGGTTCGAGGGGGCGCAAGGCGAGAAGGACCGAAGAAGATGCCGCTTATGTTCGTGGAATGGAGGAGAAGGTGAACATGCTTCCGCAGCTTGTCCAGGACGAAGTGGCGAAGACGATGATGCTCTCCTTCCAGATATGATGCAGTTGCTCGCGAATTGGCAAGCGCGTGGTGGACAAGGGTCCATACCAGTCCTCAGCATGGTCGGCAGCAACTCGGGCCCCGCGGCGCCTGCAGTCCCGACTCCGGCCGTAGTGGTGGCTCCCGCACCGACTCCCGGCGTATTGGTGACTCCGGCCGCCAACACCGCGGCGGCGACGCCGGACATGATGGTAACTCCTCCGGCCACGATCGAGCAACCGGGGCATAACAATAATGCACCCGGCGGCAGCGCAAATAGGGTGACCGACGCCACGGGAGGCAGTGCGCCCTCCGTCTCTTGCATGCCCGCCGTCATCGGCGGGGTCTCTGACGGCGGGGTCTCTTCACTAGCCGACCTCGACGCCCTCAAGGTAACTATAAGCGTCTGCAACTCAAATGAGGACTTCATCTCCTTGCCTTTTTTAGTGGAATCTCTCTGATGCCATACATGCATATATATAACTCTTTCGCAGGAGGACACTCCATGCATTCTATTACAAGTCGTGGACGGCGAGTTGAAGGTTGTTGCCAAAGGTAAAATCATTCAACCACAAAATCGAATCATGCACAATATGCCGATGGCACCGGAGATGCATAGGGTTCAAATCTCTCTCGTGATTTTGGGCTACGAGAGAGTTGAACCTCCCATTCAACCCCCCGGATACGATGAGGACGAGCCGACAGTCCTCAGTGACTATTTCAACCAAATATGCCTATGGCCGAAGAGCTAAATGCGTTTAATGACGGGGGAAAGGGGCACCACACCTAGGACAACACCGCTAGTCATCGTGTCGGCGCCACATGATCCCATCGGCGCACAACAAGAAGACGATGATCTTGATGATGATATCAGTGCCGACCAGTTCATCAATACTCTGTATGATACTGATGACTTATTCATGCCTCCTGCTGAAGGAGCCTATCAGCATGATGAGGAAGCTCGCGGTCCAGCTGATCCTGCGGCGAAGCCTGCTTGCTCCACGCATCTCTTTGCTGCTTCTCAGGACATGTCTCCAGCAGCTTGCGCCTTCACCGAGCCTCAAGCAGATGCCACAAGATCTATTCTCAGCCCGTCCACACTCCATAAGGCGGCCACTGAGCAGATAAAGGCCGGTGACTGCTCAAAATCAGAAAAGAAGAAGGGACGGAAAAGAAAGATGAGCATCACTTCTAGTAGCCAACCGTCGATGCCGATCCGGGCTCAGGACGGGCCACCAAGACCCAATGATCTCTCGTTTGAAATCCATGTGGCTGGTAGGCGATGCTACCTAAGGACATGCTGGACCTTGCAACTTCGGATATGCAGAGTGTGCATCATAGTATTATGGCATTAGAGAAGATTCTTCTTCGAGAAGAGAATCCCTCGTACCCGGTTTTCATGGCCAAGGTGCCACTCAACATGGGCTTCATCAACACTATCCCCGCGGATATGATAATCCTGAGATTTTCGGAGATCTTAAATTTGTACCATCTCAAGCGGCTGGACCATAGCCTTATCCGTCTGTTCTCGCTCAGCCTTTCTATGAGTATCAGGAGAGATAAGACCCCGAGCGTCGCGATATTGGACCCCTTCTACATGTGTGAAAGCATCTTGATGGACGACGGGGACGCGGCTCTCGCGGCGGGGTACATCACAGACTTCATGCTACAGAACGCCGACAAGGATTCATTTCTTATGACATACTCTCCCAAGTAAGTCATTTGCTCGCCTCCGTAGCATATATGCTTTCTTAGCTTTCCATTGTCCTCTTCCAACATTCTTTTGCATTATTTTAATTATGCAGTGAGGATCAAGGCTGCGTGCTCATCTGCTTTTTACCGCAACACTCGCATGCCGTGTATTTAGACTCGGGGAGTGCGAAGAAGAAAGATTACATGTATATCACGAGAGTTTTGGATGATGCTCTCGTCGGCTACATAAAAGACGGAGGCAAGATCATGAAGCACAAGTTCAGGAAAAATCAGCCTGGCGTGAACGTGTTCAACCACGTAACGCAGTTCCCCGTGCGTCAAGCAGCCGGCTGGCAGTGTGAGGGATGCGTACTACGCCCTTCATCACATGAGGGCGATTGTACAGGAACAACGCAACCTTACGCTGCCAAGTCATCTCAGAGCGTGGGCCGAAAGGAAGGCGGAAATCGCCGATGCAAATCTGAAGGAGGAGTTCTTTCACATCCAAGCGCAGATGGCGACTATCATCCGTCATGAAATACAAATGAAGGGGGCGATCTTCCACTCCAACATTGCACCATCCATGGGGAGATAGAAGTCCGCCTAAAGGCCCTGCGTGACACAAGGCCTTTCATGACGAAAGATGGATGCCGCCCATTCCCCGAGCCGAGTCAGAACAATTGAATGTACTCTTTGTGTATTTTGGATGTAATTTGGATGTACTCTTTGTGTAGTAGATGGTAGTGTCAAATACTCTTGGTGCTCTTTGTGTATAAAGGTCACTGCATATGCATTTTTATGCATATGTGCATGCTTCTCACCATTGATCGACTTGCTTTAAGTTGTTGATAAGAATAGATGCTAGATTGCTTTGTTCTCCTTTGGTATGATTCATATGGATGTGACCTCTAAAGCTTTGTTTTGTGCAGGTTGACGAGCAAACAAGATATGATGACGAAAGTAGCTTTCGGTTTTCAATAATTGTTGGACTCATTGTAATTTTGTGATGGATGTAATCTTGTGAATCTTGTTGGCCTCTAAACCTTTGTAATAAAAATTATAATGCAATTCTTTTGTATCAATAATTGTTGGCCTCATTGTTATATTGTATTTTGCATTTCTGTAATATAATAAAAATATCTGTAATGCTTTTATTCTTTTCTGTAATTCTTTTTTTTGTTTTCTGTAATTATTTAGTGGCGCATATTTTCAGGATTTAGTGGCGCACTATGAATGTGCCACCCCTAAGGCCCTTAGACGTGGCGCATACCAGAATGCGCCACCCCTAAGAGCTTAGAGGTGGCGCATTCTGAGATGCGCCACTCTTAAGGGCCTTAGGGGTGGCGCATCCAGAATGCGCCACCTCTAAGCCCTTATTAGTGGCTTGTAGTTAGTGGCGCATCCCTAATGCGCCACTAAACTCAAAAACAGTGCGCCACCATAAGGCTATTCCCTAGTAGTGTAGTCCCATTAGACCTGTTGATGGTGATGCTATTACCTAAACCGTAGAAGAAGAAAATCCTATGAACATAGAGGCTTTGAAACAAGTAAGCCTAGATCACACCACTACCACCTTACTTGATAGTAGTGGCCTTGATTTTGATAGTTGTACCCTTTCCGAAGTTATTAGTTTACTACACAAAATGTCTAGAGACCCCACACTAGCACACTAAATCTTGCCTTCACGGAGCATATCACCAATGCTCTCATTAAAGCTAGGGAGAAGAAGCTTAGGTTAGAAGCCTCCATACCTAGAAAGCTAGAATATGGTTGGTATCCTATGATCAAAATTAAATTGAATTTGGATCTAGTACCTCCGTTATGCCCAAGAGAATGTATGATATGTTTGAATTGAAACCTTTTGATCCTTGTTCTTTTGGTGTTCGTCTAGTTGATTCTTTCGTAAAGAAACCTTTGGGGAAGATTGAAGATAATCGTATTATTGTCAATGACAATTATGTTCCCGTTGATTTTACTATTATGGACATTGAGTGTGAACCCTTATGTCCAATTGTTTTGGGACGTCCTTTTTGCACCGTTGGTGCTATCATAGATATGAAAGAAGGGGATGTAACACTTCCTGACGGGGATCAACCCCGGCAAATCCCATGGTCAGGGACCCTGGGTTAGTCATAGAGATGGCACAGGTTGGACGATACTCGTCGGCTAACAGGAGAAGCACTTCCTGCTCGATATTATTACGTGAGGGGGCGATTACAGTGGAGGCCAAGGCGAGTTCTCGCAAGGCAAGGATGAGTAGATGCGTATTGATTTGTCCTGGACGTCTCCCCTCCTAGCGTTTATATACTAGGATAAGTCTCGGGGAGTCTGTGCTAGGTTACATAGGTAGTTTCCTAATTTTAGTCCTGCCTTGTACGCCAAATTGCACCTTCCTTGTTAGTTGCGGACTCCTGCGTTGGTGCCTGGTTGGGCCAATCGTGGGCTTCTCGTATCTTCCCAGCGGGCCTTCTATCTTTACACGCACCAGTTAGCCTCACACGTAGGATTCGTGGGGTCATCCCTCGTCAGTAGCCCCCGAGTGCCTGGGGGACTCGAAGAGTCGCGCAGGGACTCAAATTCATATGCGCTTTATTGTTTGTAAGCGTGGCATCGCCACGGGTCACTGGCAGTTTTGACCCATGACAATATCTGTTTCGAGGGATTGCTAAGCTGAAAGGGCCCAAGGAGTCGACTGGTCGAGCCTTCGTGAATTGTTCTAGTGACAAATACCACAGGAGCCCAATCAAGCCCACGTCCCTCGACATGAACTTGGAACACTGGTGTCAAGCAAAGTCATGCCGCTGCAGGTCTTATAGGATCAATTGCTGCCAGTCTAAGCACATAGCCTGAGCGCGTCCGCTCGGCTCTTTTTTATCACGCGAGTGCATGGAAAAGGTCGGGACTGAATCGCTCTGCAGCAAGTCCCGGCCCGGCCGTTCTGCGCAGCGGGGTCTTACCTACACGCTAAGCTTGCGTGGCATCTGGGTACAGTGTGTCGTAGCCTAGGCAGAATTGTTTTTGTTTGAAGCACGGGGCCTAATTTAGCGATGCACCCACTTGGAATAAACAATTAAGTGAGCTGTTTTAGTCGTCACTCGCGGAGTTTGTAGCGAACTCAGGCGAGGAAAATAAGATAGCACCCACTCGGAATGTCGTCGAGTGCGCGAGTAAGTCATGTTTGCTGAATGGCTGAATCTTTTGGGCGAGTGGTCACTCGAATGCTTTTCTGCTCTTGAGGTGAGGGAGCACCCGAACTCTGAGAGTATGTTGTTTCTGCTAGTGTGAGTGATCCCTCGAGCACAACTTTGCCTTCTGAGTGAGGGAGCAGCCGAACTCTGAGAGTATGTTGTTTCTGCTGGTGCGAGTGATCACTCGAGCACATATTTGCCTTCTAGGTGAGGGAGCACCCAAACTCAAAAGGGTACTCCCGATGGGAGTAAGAATTTTTAATAGTCAGAAAATTTAGACATATGGCTGACTCTTGGAACCGTTTGGTTTTTCTCAACTGCTTTTATCTTGATCCCTTCCCTTTGGGATGTCGTGCTGACATGCATTGTCATGTTGTTTGATGACCTATGATGTTGCTTGATTTTTTGATCCGTCACGTCTTCTGGACCATCATAATGATGATTTGGACGTCGCGCTGCCTGTTGCTTTTTTGGTTCTCGAGGTTTGTATGGGAAACAGGCAAGATTTGACGCGTACTGTAAATAATGCTGACCGTGTGAAGGCATCTTCGTCTTGGAATTTGTAACGCCCGGCACTTGGTCTTTGATGTAATGATGGCGCCACCTGGGCTTCAGCGTTTTTTTCCTAGTTTGCCCTTGGATTGCGCTATAAATACCTTGGTTGCCCGACTCTGGCATCCATTCTTCGCATCTTTCCCTTCTGCTTCTTTTTCATATGGCGCCCAAGCGTGGTAGTGGTTTAGCAGGACGAGGCCGTGGCCGCCGTGGTCGTGGTGGCCGCACCCCTCGTTCCTCACGCGGTGGGCGTCATGGTACCACGTTGGCACTTTCTTCTTCTTCCTCCGTGGAAGAGGGATTTTGGCGTCCTGATTTTCTTTTGCATGTTCTGGGGCGGAATACTGCCCGGATTCCTCTTCCTTCCTCGTTTGCCTCCATTGCTTCTGAGCATGGCTTAAAGTGCTTCAGGCTCCATCTTCATGGATGCTCTCGTTCTTCTTCTTGGGTGGAGTTGGATTTTGATAGTTCGTCCTTGATCTTTCTTGGGTCTGGCTGGGGGACGTTTTCTCGTCAGTTGAATTTGCGCGACGGAGACAGCCTTTGCTGTCATTTTGACGGCGAAGATACTGTTAGTATCCGTGCGTCTGATGCTGGTGGCAACCGTCTGGATCCATACTGTGATGAGACGAGCAGCAGCGATTCTGGTGGCTCAAGTGATGGTTCGCATGCTTCTCCCGTGTCTTTGTCTTCGGCTGATCCCTTGGGCGATGGTGTTTTCTCTTCTAGTTATAAGGAAGAACTGGACTTCAAGCCAGTCGTCAAGCGGCAGCGGTAGTAGGCGAGGCACCTTGTAGAACTGGAGGACGGCGAGCTTCTTCTTCTTTGGATGGCCTGCTAGTTTTTCTGTGATGATGCCCGCCGGGCTGTGGCACTGAAATGCCAATTATCTCAGCATGAGCACACATGTAGAAGTTTGAATGTAGCCTAGCTTGTAGTTCAGCAGGTCCTTCTGTAACGGCAAACTGTCGTTTCGACTTCTTTGTAATGAAATGCCTTCGACTCCTTTGTAATGAGAATGCCTTCGACTCCTTTGTAATGAGCATTGTCTTTGACTCCTTTGTAATGAGAGTTGTCTTCGACTCCTTTCTAATGAGAATTTCTTCTCAGGTGCGGACCAGCGCTCCCGATGGGAGTAGCCCCCGAGGCTGCGTTTGATTTGCAGAATCAAGCGCAGGCTTTATGCATTTTTTGTCTCACCGGTTTGTAGTTTTCTTTGATTTTTTTTCAAGTCTAGGTCGGGTGCGCGTCAACGCTCCCGATGGGAGTAGCCCCCGAGTCTTTAGGCGATCACTTGCGATCGGGTGAAGACTAAAGAATCGTGCGCTTTTGCCACTTTATTTTTCCTAGGCTTTGTCTTTTGGCGAGAGTCGCGTCTTTCAGGGGGGTTTTATGGTTGAGCCCCCGGGTTTTTTTAGTAACAGTCGCATTTGCGGAGATAGCGTCTCTCGGGGGGAGTTCTAAGCTCGAGCCCCCGAGTGCTTTTAAGTAAGAGTCACATTTGCGAAGATAGCTTCTCTTGGGGGGAGTTCCAAGCTCGAGCCCCCGAGTGCTTTTAAGTAAGAGTCGTGTTTGCGAAGATAGCGTCTCTCGGGGGGAGTTCTAGGCTCGTGCTCCCGAGTGCTCTTAAGTAAGAGTCGCGTTTGCGAAGATAGCGTCTCTCAGGGGGAGTTCTAAGCTCGAGCCCCGGAGTGCTTTTTAGTAAGATGCTTTGGGCAACATTATTTTATTCCTTCGAATTTTACATGTGTTGCCAATCGGTGCTGCTGCCGATGTCTCTGATAATGCCTGGAGGACTATGGGTAGAACAGGCGTAGGTTCGCTATGTTCAATGGATTTCCCACGTCCTCGTTGGTCTTCGGATTCGCCAATCTGTATGCTCCTCCTCCTATGACTTCCGAGATGATGAACGACCCTTCCCATTGTGGGGCAAGTTTGTGCACTTTCTCCTGTTTTAGCCGTAGCACAAGGCCTGTTTTGTTGAACGATCTGGTCCGCAGGCGACTGCTTTGATTTGTGCGCAGCTTGTCCCGGTATCCTTTGGATCTTGTGATGGCTGATTCTCGTGCTTCGTCTGTTGTGTCCTTGTCGTTCTGCAGCGCTTCTTCTGCCTCTTCTTCTTCGAACGCTGAGATTCTGGGTGCTCCAAAGTTTAGGTCGTGCGGTAGTACTGCTTCTGCACCGTATACCAACAAGAAGGGTGTATACTAGGTCGAACTGTTTGCGGTGGTGCGCAGGCTCCATAGGACTGCGGGGAGCTCTTCTATCCAGTTGCCTGCGGCTTGCTCGAGTGGTTCTATGAGTCGCTTCTTTATTCCTCCGCATACTAAGCCGTTTTCTTTCTCCACTTGGCCATTAGATTGCGGGTGTGCGACTGATGCATAGTTGATTTTGATGCTCAGTTCTTGACAGAAGTTTTGGATCTCTGCTGCTGTGAAGTTGGTACCATTGTCTGTGATGATGTTGTGTGGCACTCCGAATCTGAAGATAATTGATTTGATGAAGTTGACTGCCGTGAGGGCTGTTGAGCTGGTGATTGGTACTGCCTCGATCTACTTGGTGAATTTGTCGACTGTGACCAGTAGGTGTGTTCTTCCTCCTTTTGATGATTTCTTGAGTGGGCCAACCATGTCGAGTCCCCATGTGGCGAATGTCCATGATAGTTGTATGGTTTTGAGTTCTGATGCTGGGGCGTGCGGCCTGCTGGCGAATTTTTGGCACGCGATGCAACACCGTACAATACCCTCTGCATTTCTCATGGCGGTTGGCCAATAGAATCCTGCTCGAAAGGCTTTTGCCACGAGTGCTCGACTGCTGGCATGGTGCCCGCAGGTGCCTTTGTGAATCTCCAGTAGTAGGGTTTTGCCGTCTTCCTAGTCTATGCACTTTTGTAGGACCTTGGAAATCCTGCGCTTGTATAGCTTTCTATTGATCACTGTGAATGCTTTAGATCGTCGACTGATGCGCTGGGATTTTGTGGCGTCCTGTGGTAGGGTTCCCTGTGTTAGGAATCTGAGGAGCGGTTCTCTCTAAGCCAGGTCTTCGGGTGCGGCTTGCTCTGGCTCCTCGACTGCGTTGTTGTCTTCTTCTTTAGCGGTTGGGTCCGCTCCTGCTGCTTGCGCTTGTTTATTTGTATTGACGTCCTCTGTATCTGCTTCTGGTCCGAGTTCTTCGATTGTGATGATGATCTCGTGTATGTGAGTCTGGACGTTTCCGCCCATCTGATTTCTTACGCATGCTTGTGTCATTCGCTGGTATATTGCTCCTGCATTATTTAGACCGAAGGGCATTTTTTGGCGGCGGGGCGTGCAGCAGAGGGTGGTGAGCGAGGTGTGATTTTCGTCTTCTTCCTTCATCCTGATCTGATTGTGTCCGGAGTATGCATCGAGAAAAGATAGGAGGTTGCATCCTGCTGTGGAGTCGATTATTTGATCGATTCTTGGCAGGGGAAAGTGGTCTTTTGGGCAATTCTTGTTGATAGGCCCATAGTCGACGCACATCCTCAGTACCTCGGTGTCCTTTTTAGGGACTAGGAATGGGTTTGCTATCCATGTTGCTTTCTTCGTTTCTCTGATGAACTGTGTGTCGAGTAGTCGATTGACTTCTTCTCCGATTGCTCTGCGTTTGGGCTCTGAAAACCGTCGCAGCGCCTGTTTTACTGGCTTCGTATTTGGCTTGATGTGGGGCGCGTGTTCCTCGAATTCTCGCGGTATCTCTGGCATGTCAGCTGGGCACCAGGCGAAAATTTTCCATTCTTCACGAAGGAAGGTTATGAGGGCGGTTGCTTGCTCTTCTGGAAGGTGGGCATATACGCGGACTGTCTTCTCTGGGTCTGTTGGGTGTACTTGGTGTGTGATCGTGTCGCTGTCGACGTTGAAGTCGCGACAAAATTCCTTTGTCTCGCTTCTGTTTGCTAGTGGAAATACGTTTTTCTCCGTCACCATGGCTATTTATTGGAGCTGTTGTTGGGCTCTCAATGTGTCAGAGACTTTGTGGAAGTCGCGGTCGCACTGGTCCGATTTGATGAAGCTTCCCTTGACTGTGATGATTCCTGCAGGTCCTGGTATCTTGAGCTTGAGATATGCATAGTGTGGAACCGCCATGAACTGTGCGAACGCTGGTCGCCCGAGTATGGCGTGATACTGCGACTACCAGTCGAGTACTTCGAACTTGAGTGCCTGCTTTGCGAAGTTTCGCTTGCTGGCGAAGATCACATCAAGCTGTATTGCTCCATGGAGGTGGCTGCTTTGCCCTGGACTACGCCGTATATTGTGGTTCATGACTTCTTCCACACTGATCGTGGGATGAACATCTTGCGTAGAGTGCTGGTGAAGATTATGTTTAGACTGCTGCCTCCGTCCATGAAAATTATGTCCATGTCGTATCCTCCGATCTGCGCTTCGAGGACCAGGGGTGCATGCCCATGCCTCGGGACTGCGGGTGGATGGTCGCTTTGTGAGAAGGTGATGCTGGTCTCGGCGCCGCTCAATTGGTAGATTTTAGTTGTTTTTAGGTCTTCGGCTGCTTCAGCCTGCAAGGTGTAGGCATCTTGCTTTGCTTTCGATGGTCTTCCTTCTTGGATCATGCAGATTCATCCCAGGGACGCGGAGTATTGTACCTCTGCACTCGGTGCAGGTGACTGCGTGCTTCTTCGAGTGCGTTTGGCTTCACGCAGCTTCTCCTCCTTGAAGCTGTTGGAGAGTTCAGCGAATAGGCGGCAGTCTCGCAGTGTGTGGCTTGCTCTGAGGTGTCCTCTACTGTCTTCAAAACCATGGATCGCGCAAGGTCCTTCCAGTTGCTCTTTAGCTATGAGATTGCTGAAGCCGGCGTGCCTTCTTCTTCTTGAGACTTGGAAGATCTGCGAGTGGTCTTCTGCTCGGTTGTGAACTCTTGGGTCGAGCTCTATCCCGTCGCTGAGTGATTGATTTCGGATGAAGTTGGCGAATTCGTCTGGCCTTCGATCTGGGTCGTAGTAATATTCGGTCTGGGTCTCAGAGTCGCTGCCTTGGCGTGTGGTGGGAATCCGGGTGGCGGCGGGTCGTTGACTGATGGATGAGCCTTCGGCCACACGCCGTGACTCCTCGAGTGGGATTCTCGAGTAGCCTCCTTGCGCTTGTCTTCTAGGTCGTCGAGTTCTTTTCCGTCGGTGATGGATCTGGCAGTCGTCGAGGAGCTGGACTTGGTTCTGCTGCAGGTTGGGTGGTCCTGATGGGGTGACGGAGACACTTGCGGTGAACTTGAATCTCTCGAGCGGATTGGATCTGACTCTAGTCCTCGAGTCTTGATCTGTTGAAGTCGGTACCGCCGAGATCCCGGAAAATCCCATGGTCAGGGACCTTGGGTTAGTCATAGAGATGGCACAGGTTGGACGATACTCGTCCGCTAACAGGAGAAGCACTTCCTGCTCGATATTATTACGTGAGGGGGCGATTACAATGGAGGCCAAGGCGAGTTCTCGCAAGACACGGATGAGTAGATGCGTATTGATTTGTCCTGGACGTCTCCCCTCCTAGCCTTTATATACTAGTCTAAGTGTCGGGCAGTCCGTGCTAGGTTACATAGGAAGTTTCCTAATTCTAGTCATGCCTTGTACGCCAAGTTGCACCTTCCTTGTTAGTTGCGGACTCCTGCGTCGGTGCTTGGTTGGGGCAATCGTGGGCTTGTCGTATCTTCCCAGCGGGCCTTCTGTCTTTACATGCACCAGGTATCCTCACACGTAGGAGTCGTGGGGTCACCCCCTCGTCACTTCCCTAGAAATAAGATGAAGTTACCTTTTGAGTCCATTACAGGGCTAGCTATTCTCTTACTCTTGATAAAACTTGATCTTTTTGCTTTGTGCCTAGCTCAAAGGCGTAAAAGAAAGCGCTTGTTCGGAGGCAACCCAAGATGTTTTTCCTTCTGTTTTTAGTGGTCTTGGTGATTCCTACTACTGTAGCAACATCATTGTATCTTTATTTTCAAGCTTTGTGCCAAGTTTAGCCTCTGTTTGAAAGAAAGTTCAACAGTTGTGACATGCTGTCCAGAAAACAGATTATGTCCCTTGACGAAAAAATTCGGATAAAATCACCAGATCATGTTTTCGATCTGAATTTTTTTGAAAGAGTGCTCTATACAATTAGCTTTCGTGCATCTGTTCTGACTATTTTGATTTGAGTTGCAGAAGTACCCCAAAAAATTATTTACTACCTGCTGATGTTTTTTTCACAGATTCTGCCACGTTTTGCCTTTTCTCAGTTTTGCAAGCCTTGCACTGGATTTTTCTTTGAAAAAACTTTTTGGGGTCTTGAGAAACAGTAGCACTTCAAGAATATCTGTATTTCCAGTAGAGAAAATTTTATTTTATTATGGGTACTAACCTCTCTAATCATCTTATGATGAGTTATGTATGAAGAGAGTTTTCAAGTGTGCGAGGTAAGATGATGAAAGAAGATTCGGGAGTGTCAAACCCTCAAGCTTGGGGATGCCCCCATGCACCCCCAAGAATTATTCAAGGAGACTCAAGAATCTAAGCTTGGGGATGCCCCCGTGCATCCCCTTCTCCATCAACAATTATCAGTTCGTCCTTCGTTCCACCATATTTTTATCGCTTTATGCGTTATGTGCTATGCTTGGAGCGTCTTACCCTTTAATTTTTAGTTTTCTTTAGTTTTTTTTATGTTCATAACAATTTAGAACCCAGATTTCTTTGTGTGGGAGAGAAACACACTCCACTTCAATCTAGAACACATCATAGGATTTTCATGCTTATCTTTCTTTGCTGTGTGTGTTCTCTATCTCTTCGTATCTACTGTCATGCTTAGATTTTAGTTTTCATTCTTATACTTTTAAGAGCTTTTTTTTAGTTTGTTGCTGGAACTCTCTTGAGTTCTCATATTTATCTTGTTTAGAGAGTTGGCCTATTGCACTGAGTTGTGTGTCTTGACTTGAAGTAGGTAATTGAGGTTGTTATTCAATTGTAGTAGTAACTTGCAATAGTTTTGAGGTATTGTTTTGAGTAATGTTTGAACTTTTGGTGTCAAGAGCTTTAGCCTGTTAGTGATAGGTGTCGTATTTTGGGAAATCCGTGTTTATTTTCGAAAAACTACACAAAACTAGTTGAGAACTCTAGCTACTAGATGGATCACTAATCCTTGGAGGGATCGGATATTAGAGTACACTCACGTACCATGAGTCGAGGATGCGCAAGGATAACCAAACCCCCATACACTCCTCCTCGGGGTACTTGTCTCTTTGTGAACCTCCTGATTAGATTGAGAGTTACCGATAATAAGTGCATGAGTTCTTCAGACTAATGTAAGTATTCGAAAGTTGACACTTCCACCTTCCCTTAATTTTCTAGCCTCTTCAGTACCGTGCATTGCCCTTTTCTCACCTCAAGAGTTGGCGCATTGATGAGGACATCCCTACTAATGTTACACCCATATCCTCACCAACTACACATACTGGACCAGTTACTAGAGCACGTGCACGTCAACTAAATTATCAGGTACTTTCGTTTCTTGTGAATCCTTCTACTGTTCATGAACGTATGATGCTGCCTAAATTAGATACTTTTGTTTTTCTTATGAATGAAGGACCTAGCATGGACAAGAAGGATGGTCATTGGAGCGGGATCAAGCATGGAGAAGAAGGTGCGCGCGCGGGAAAGTACAGTGGAGCTTCCAGTGGTGATTATCACACTTTGAAGCCACCATAAGGTGCGCATGAAGTCTTGGACGAAATACGCGAGATGTCACTTCATTATTTTCGTCCAAGGGAAATTATAGGTGTTGCGTCACCTTAATATTGGGCTGGGCCCATGTAATTTCGAAATACCACATTATAGGCTGTTTTTAGCGTCCGTATGTGTGGGGAAACCGAGTTAGGGTTGTTTTCGGACCCCACCTCCAAGGGGCCACGAAATTCCCCTCCGTTCCCCCATATATACAGCCCTTAGAGCGTCGTTTAGACTTGGGTTTTAATTAGATTTAAGTTAGCCATAGCCGCAACTTCGAGCTCTTCGTTTGTGTCATCCGACCAGGCCAAGACCTCATTGGAACCCCAACTTTCGTAATCATTCATCTTATATTCGCAATATCCAGATTGCAATTCTTAGTTCTTGCTTGTTATTCGATTGCTTGCAGGAATTAGACCTTCGTGGTCAGGTTGATCGTGCATCCGCGGGATCAATAACCTCTCGGTGTTGGTTTAGCGATCGCTAAGGCGCAACGTCTTCGCACGTTCGTAGTCGGATCGTGAAAGTCGTCTCCACCATAATCGATCTCCACCATGTCATCGAAACATCGGGACACCTTCGCCTCTATCAAGTGGTATCGGATTTCCAGGTTGATCGGTGAGATTTACCAGTTTTCGTACTCTAGATTACTTCTGTTCTTCATACCTACAGTCCACGAAAAAGCCAAAAAGAATTTTAGGGTTAAATCATCACGTCCCTAAACAGTTCGAGCCTTTTTCCGGTCTTCCTTACATAGTTTGCTTTGTTGAATTTGCGGTTGCATCGTTGTGTCGAGTTGCTGATCTTAGCGTCTAGTTCCCTTAGAGTTTCGAGTTCTGATCACAGTTTGTCACGCCGCCGCCGCACAGTACTACACCACCACGTTCCGCCAATCCGAGTCCAGATACACCACCACGTTCCGCCAAGCAGAGTCCATATACACCACCACGACCTACCGATCCGAGTTGAGTTCCATCACCCATTCGGTTTGTGATCTCTCCGTAGCCAGATTAGTTTGAGTTGATTAGAGTCGGATTTCACCAATATTTGTCGTACGTAGAAGAGTCTGGCACGCTTTTCAGAGCAGTTTTTAGGCCAAAGTTTTCAGGGGTAAAAAAATTTCGTGCCCATACGTTCCTTAGGTCCAGAAACTCATTTTGAGACGTTCGCCACCATAGTGATTTTTTCGCACTTTTTCAGCCACCGCAGTCCCGCATCGCAAAAAAAAAAGAGCAAAAAAAAAGAGAGAGAGAAAAACAAAATTCAGAGTGTGCTTCTCAGTTGTTTATGTGCCGCGCCGTGCTTTCGTTGTTGTTTTAGGCTCGCGTCTCTAGTAAAGTCTAGCCTAGGATTAGCACAGTACCGACGTTGAGTGTTTATTCAACTTTGCATCTCTGTTTTGATTACTGTTGAGCTTTTTGTTACCATATTTGTCAAGCCTACCTACAGCTCCACATATATTCTACTTCGTGCGGTTGACACCTCCTGGCCATCGCTCTACCACATCTCTGAGAGTTTTGACCCGTTGGTTGTACATCACCACCTGCTGCTAGGTAAGAATCGGTAAGAACGAAAGAAAAGCTTGACGGATTTGTGCTTTCCACCACCCCACATCCCATTAGTAGAAGTAGGATCATATTTCTGTGTGTTTTATATTTCTGCTAACCATGCCAGGATCCCATGATGAAGTGGCGCGGGATGCACCCGATTGGGAGAATATGACAAACAAAGTGTTACATGATAAATTTGCACAAATGATTTCTGAACAGGTGAATGACATCGAGAACAGATTTACAGATGCGATTGATGGTGTGGAGAAGATGATCGACACCAAGCTCGACGCCAAGTTTACTGAGTTGCTCGCACGCCTACCTGCACAGCCTGCGGCCGCTCCAGCACAGCCACCGCCACCACGATGTGCACGACGTATTCTGTTTCCGGGAAGACAAGCTGCTGGTGCTCCTGCTGCTGCTGCAGTTGCTGCTACTGTTGCTGCTTCTGACGTCGGCCAAGGACGACAACTACGAGGGTGATTACGAGGAGGAGGTGGAACAGGAAGCGGCCTATGAGCAGCCAGCTGGACGTCCACGTCCCAACATTCGCCATGGTCGACACCAACCACCCCCTCAGGTACGCGATGATGAACATGTGCCTAAACTTAAATTGAATCTTAAGCCGTTTGAGGGTAGATATATTCCTGATGCTTATCTTACTTGGGAGTTAGAAAATGAACAACGCTTTACATGTTTACAATATCCTGAGAATAGACATGTTACTGCTGCTGTTTGTGAATTCACGGGGTTTGCATCTATTTGGTGGTCTGAACATTGTAGATTGCATGCTAATAATATTCCAACTACTTGGGCTGCTTTAAAAGATGCTATACGTACTCGCTGGGTTCCTCCTTATTATCAACGTGAATTGCTACAAAAATTACAGCGTTTGAGACAAGGCAAAAATTCTGTAGAGGAATATTATCAAGAATTACAAACTGGATTGATTAGATGTGGCCTAGTAGAGGATAATGAAGCTATGCTTGCACGTTTTATGGGTGGTTTAAACAGGGAGATACAAACTATTCTAGAATACAAGGACTTTGCTACTATTACTCGTTTGTTTCATCTTGCTTGTAAAGCTGAACGTGAAGTGCAGGATCGACAGGCCGTTACGAGACCTAACTTTTCTGCAGGACGAAATACATCATGGACATCGCGTGGACCTTCTACATCCACACGTCCTGCTGCACCACCATCTACTTCAGCCGCTCATTCTTACAGGGAGCCACCAAAACAGTCAGCGCCACCATTCAAGGGTGCACAGAGTGGTCCAGCGGCGAGTTCTTCTTCATCCATGGCTTCCACAGGGCAAACACGAGATCGTGATATTAAATGTCGCAGGTGCCAAGGTGGAGGTCACTTCACAAAAGACTGTCCCTCCAAGCGTCTGATGATTATTACGGCGGATGGTGGGTATGAGTCAGCGAGTGACTATGATGAGGAGACTTTAGTTCTCATTGCTCATGAGGAACAGGGTGCCCATGATGATGCTCATGATATAGAGTATATGGCTCCTGATGATGCAGATAAATATGCTAGTTTGGTTGCTCAACGTGTGTTAAGTGTGCAGGTAACGAAGGCTGAGAAAAACCAGAGGCATAATTTGTTCCACACAAAGGGAGTGGTGAAAGAACTTTCGGTTCGCATCATCATTGACGGAGGGAGTTGCAACAACTTGGCTAGCATGGAGTTGGTGGAGAAGCTATCTCTCACCACAAGACCACACCCCCATCTTACTATATTCAGTGGTTTAACAATAGTGGTAAGATTAAGGTAACGCGTTCTGTTCGTGTGCACTTTAGCATTGCTGCATATGCTGATTATGTTGATTGTGATGTGGTACCCATGCAAGCATGCTCTCTTTTACTTGGTAGACCATGGCAATTTGATAGGAATGTTGTACACAATGGTAGCAAAAATCAGTTTACTCTGGTTCATCAGGATAAAAATATTGCTTTACTTCCTATGTCTCCTGAACAAATTGTGAAAGATGATCTTGCTAGATCTAGTAAAGCTAAACAGGAGAAAAATAAGAGTGAAAATGAGATAGCAGCCAAAGAATTTGAGCAACAACATAAGACTAATAGCAAATCTTCTTCTGCTGTTTCTAATGAAATTAAATTGACTAGTCCAACTTTGCTTGCTACTAAAGTTGATATTTCAGATTTGGATGTTAGTCAATATGTGTGCTATGCTTTTGTGTGCAAAGAAGCTTTGTTTTCATTTGAGGAATTGCCTCCTTCTTTGCCTCCTGTTGTCACTGACCTTTTGCAGGAGTTTATTGACGTCTTTCCACAAGACGTACCACCGGGATTACCACCTATTCGAGGGATTGAGCATCAGATTGACTTAATTCCCGGTGCTTCGTTGCCCAACCGTGCGCCATACCATACCAATCCGGAGGAGACAAAGGAGATTCAGCATCAAGTACAAGAGCTACTCCACAAAGGTTACATACGTGAATCCCTTAGTCCTTGTGCTGTTCCTGTTATATTAGTGCCTAAAAAGGATGGAACATGGCGTATGTGTGTTGATTGTCGAGCCATTAATAATATTACTATTCGTTATCGTCATCCTATTCCTAGGTTAGATGATATGCTTGATGAATTAAGTGGCTCTACCATGTTTTCCAAAGTTGATTTGCGTAGTGGATACCATCAAATTCGCATGAAATTAGGAGATGAATGGAAAACGACATTTAAAACTAAGTTTGGATTATATGAGTGGTTAGTCATGCCTTTTGGGTTAACTAATGCACCTAGCACTTTCATGAGATTAATGAACGAGGTTTTACGTGCTTTCATTGGACGATTTGTGGTAGTCTATTTTGATGATATACTGATTTATAGCAAATCTTTGGAGGAACATTTGGATCATTTACGTGCTGTTTTTATTGCTCTACGTAATGCACGTTTGTTTGGTAACCTTGGGAAGTGCACCTTTTGCACCGACCGAGTATCGTTTCTTGGCTATGTTGTTAATCCGCAGGGAATTGAAGTTGATAAAACCAAGATCGAGGCGATTGAGAGTTGGCCGCAGCCCAAAACGGTCACACAAGTGAAGAGTTTTCTTGGACTCGCTGGATTCTATAGGCGTTTTGTGAGAGATTTCAGCACCATTGCTGCACCTCTCAATGAGCTTACACGCAAGGATGTGCCTTTTACTTGGGGTACCGCACAGGAAGAAGCCTTCGCGGTATTGAAAGATAAGTTAACACATGCTCCTTTGCTCCAACTTCCTGATTTTAATAAGACTTTTGAGCTTGAATGCGATGCTAGTGGGATTGGTTTGGTAGGTGTGTTATTACAAGATGCTAAACCTGTTGCATACTTTTCTGAAAAATTGAGTGGGCCTAGTCTGAACTATTCTACTTATGATAAGGAATTATATGCTCTTGTTCGGACATTAGAAACTTGGCAACATTATTTATGGCCCAAAGAATTTTGTTATACATTCTGATCATGAATCTTTGAAACACATAAGAAGTCAAGCAAAACTTAATCGTAGACATGCTAAGTGGGTTGAATTTATTGAGACTTTCCCTTATGTCATTAAACACAAGAAGGGGAAGATAATATTATTGCTGATGCTTTGTCTCGTCGTTATACTATGCTTTCACAACTTGACTTCAAGATATTCGGTTTAGAGACAATCAAAGATCAATATGTAAATGATGCAGAATTTAAAGATGTATTGAAGAATTGTAGAGAGGGTAGAACATGGAACAAGTTTGTCCTTAATGATGGGTTTGTGTTCCGTTCTAACAAGCTATGCATTCTAGCTAGCTCTATTCGTCTTTTGTTGTTGCAGGAGGCGCATGGAGGAGGATTAATGGGACACTTTGGCGTGAAGAAGACGGAGGACGTACTTGCTACACACTTCTTTTGGCCAAAGATGAGACGGGATGTTGAGCGTTTTGTTGCTCGCTGCACTACATGTCAAAAAGCTAAGTCACGACTCAATCCTCATGGTTTATACATGCCTTTACCTGTACCTAGTGTTCCGTGGGAGGACATATCCATGGACTTTGTTTTAGGCTTGCTTCGAACAAAGAAGGGGAGGGATAGCATATTTGTTGTCGTGGATAGATTTTCTAAGATGGCACATTTTATACCATGTCATAAAAGCGATGATGCTGCTAATGTTTCTGATTTATTCTTTCGTGAGATTATTTGCTTACATGGTGTGCCCAATACTATTGTCTCGGATCGTGATACTAAGTTTCTTAGCCATTTTTGGAGATGCTTATGGGCTAAGTTGGGGACTAAACTACTTTTTAGTACTACCTGTCATCCGCAAACTGATGGACAAACTGAAGTAGTCAATAGGACTTTGTCTACTATGCTTAGGGCTGTTTTAAAGAGTAACTTGAAAATGTGGGAAGAATGTTTACCTCATATTGAATTTTCTTATAATCGTTCATTTCATTCTACCACTAAAATGTGCCCTTTTGAGATTGTTTATGGTTTTATACCTCGTGCGCCTATTGATTTGCTGCCTCTTCCATCTTCGGAGAAGGTTAATTTTGATGCTAAGCAACGTGCTGCATTGATATTAAAAATGCATGAGTTAACTAAAGAAAACATTGATAAAATGAATGCTAGATACAAGCTTGCTGGTGATAAGGGTAGAAAGCATGTTGTGTTTGAACCAGGAGATCTTGTTTCGTTACATCTACGTAAAGATAGGTTTCCTGATTTGCGCAAGTCTAAGTTAATGCCACGAGCTGATGGTCCCTTTAAGGTTTTACAGAAAATTAATGATAATGCATATAAACTTGAGCTACCTGCAGATTTTGGGGTTAGTCCCACATTTAACATTGCAGATTTGAAACCTTATTTTGGAGAAGATGATGAGCTTCCGTCGAGGACGACTTCAATTCAAGAAGGGGAGGATGATGAGGACATCCCTACTAATGTTACACCCATATCCTCACCAACTACACATACTGGACCAGTTACTAGAGCACGTGCACGTCAAATAAATTATCAGGTACTTTCGTTTCTTGTGAATCCTTCTATTGTTCATGAAAATATGGTGCTGCCTAAATTAGATACTTTTGTTTTGCTTATGAATGAAGGACCTAGCATGGACAAGAAGGATGGTCATTGGAGCGGGATCAAGCATGGAGAAGAAGGTGCGCGCGCGGGAAAGTACAGTGGAGCTTCCTGTGGTGATTATCACACTTTGAAGCCACCATAAGGCGCGCATGAAGTCTTGGACGAAATACGCGAGATGTCACTTCATTATTTTCGTCCAAGGGCAATTATAGGTGCTGCGTCACCTTAATATTGGGCTGGGCCCATGTAATTTCGAAATACCACATTATAGGCTGTTTTTAGAGTCCGTATGTGTGGGGAAACCGAGTTAGGGTTGTTTTCGGACCCCACCTCCAAGGGGCCACGAAATTCCCCTCTGTTCCCCCATATATACAGCCCTTAGGGCGTTGTTTAGACTTGGGTTTTAATTAGATTTAAGTTAGCCATAGCCGCAACTTCGAGCTCTTCGTTTGTGTCATCCGACCAGGCCAAGACCTCATTGGAACCCCAACTTTCGTAATCATTCATCTTATATTCGCAATATCCAGATTGCAATTCTTAGTTCTTGCTTGTTCTTCGATTGCTTGCAGGAATTAGACCTTCGTGGTCAGGTTGATCGTGCATCCGCGTGATCAATAACCTCTCGGAGTTGGTTTAGCGATCACTAAGGCGTAATGTCTTCGCACGTTCGTAGTCGGATCGTGAATGTCGTCTCCACCATAATCGATCTCCACCATCTCATCGAAACATCGGGACACCTTCGCCTCTATCACGCATACTTCGCCGGTGCATCCAAACCCTTGGCATGATACACCCTGTCATCGTAAACCTCCTTATATCCTTCCTCAAAACAACCACCTTAGCTACCTATCAAGGCATTTGCATAGCCTTTCCGAGATATATAGACATGAAACATCCATCTTCTCATGACTTGATCTTCATGTCATACATATTCCTGCTACACCGGCAGAGGCATACATTTTCATACATCATGATAGCTTCAACTTCTTTATGCTGAGTACTTTTGTAAAGTGTGAAAGATCTTTTATACTACTTGTAATATAGAGTGTTGCCCCTAAAGTGAGGAAAAGATCCCAAAGAGGACAAATTACAAGATCCCAAAGAGAAAAAAATGAGAGATATATAGAAAGAGCCATTGAGGCCACAAAAAATGTGAAAAAAGAGAAAAAAGAAAATAAAAAGAGAGAAGGGGGCACACTACTTTTTCTTTTGAGAGATCTAGACTCGTACTCCCTCTTGTATCTTGTACTCCATAGAGATCATCTGTTCCGCTGCCGCCACACTTCCAAGATCGGGAGCACCAGAAGACCTCTTCCCGGCACCTTGCCGGAGGGGGGATTGACCTCCGGGAGCTTCTCCACCACAATGGACGCTTCCCGGATGAGACGTGAGTAGTCCACCTTGGACCATGGGTCCATGATCAGTAGCGATGTGATGTCTTCTCTCCATGATCAGTAGCTATCTTTTCTCTTCATTGATTAGACCTTGTGAGTTGCCCTACATGATCAAGGAACATATGTAATTACTTTTGCTGTTGCTATGCTGAGTTTGCTGGGATTTAATGCATTATGAGATTATGTTCAGATTATGATGAGTAATATATTTAGTTCTTCTCCTTTTATATTTGTGGTCTAGAGTAATTCTTGCATGTTCTCCGTTGTTGTTTATTGCTTTTGCCAAGTACTAGGTAGTAACTCCAAGAGGGAGCGCTATGCTTGATTGTGAGTTCATGCCCTGACGAGGGGGTGACCCCACGACTCCTCTACGTGAGGGTACCTGGTGCGTGTCATGGCTGGCGGCCCACCAGGGGCCCACAAGTGGATACCGACATGATGGTGTAAGACGTGAGGACGAAGACTTGAGGAGGAAGACAAGAACTCCTACTTGTAACGACTAGGACTCATGTAAATCCCTACCTGGATATCTATATAAAGTGAGGCAGGGGCACCGCTCTAGACAGGACACAACCCAACAACACAACCCCCATGCATAGGACTAGACAGATATCTCTCCACCAAAGCCCTCGCGGCACCCCTTTACATCATCATCAATACAAGACTAGACAAGCAGCATGTAGGGTTTTTCCTCCGGGGGCCTGAAGTTGGGATAAATCGTGCCCCATGTGTCTCTTGTCCGCCGTCCAAGAAATCCAATACACATCTACACACCTGGTCTTGCGAGAACTCGCCTGGCATCCTCTGTAATCTCCCCCTCACGAAATAATATCGAGCAGGAAGTGCTTCTCCTGTTAGCCGACGAGTATCGTCCAACCTGTGCCTTCTCTATGACTAACACAAGGTCCCTGACCATGGGATTTGCCGGGGCTGATCCCCGTCAATTGGCGCCGTCTGTGGGAACTACACAGGTTGGAATCATGATCTCGACGGTCCCTTCCCCAGCAAGTCATAACTCAAGGGCTTCGTCAACAACGACATCAAGATCAACATCAAGCTCACGGAGAATTCAAGAAAAATTTTGACCGCGTCACTTGAAGATCGACATCAACAAAAGCGTTCACGCGCAGCCTACAGGACAAAAAACGTCTCTGTTGCGGGCACTCGCGACGGCAACTCGGAGCTCATCTCAACGATCCCTTCGGCGGAAAGATGAGAATTCCAATTTTCGAAAATCTGTGAAAATTTCAGCAAATTCCAACGGCTGGATCTCCGTCGGCGACTCACGCACTGAAGAACTCTCGGAATCTAACGGAACTCCGCGTGAATCCAGCACAAAAATTCCTGACATTGGCTCGGACATCAACTTGGAGATCCCTCCATTGAAAGCATGCGGGTTTCAATCCCCCATCAGCACAAAACATTGAAGGAAATTACAACGGTTAGATCTCCGTCAGCAGCTCTCGGACTACAACGCGTTTTTGGATCTACGCGAGATCGCGAATTCGGGTTCAATCTTGACCCACAAGGCTTCTACTGCAACTCGACATGCCATGGACGACTCGCCAAGACCTCTACATCGACTCGCGCCAGTACAACAAGGGCTGCACGTCATGAAACTTTGACAAGTCGAGCTCGCATTGTCGACTCCAAGCACACAAATCATCATGCACCGAGCTCCTTTGTATGGGCTCTACGTACCGAGCTCCATCGCGCAGGAATCGCCGCATCGAGTCCTCTCATCACTCGCCGGATAAATTCATCACGACGACTTTGCTGTGCAACTCCGTCGCCTTACCACTCGGGGCTCGCAGACTCAGGGGCTGAACGTCGCAGTCGCAATCACATCGACTCCGTCTCGCCACGACGACTGCTCATTATCGCCTGCTCGACTGCTCATCTTCGACTCCCTCTACCGCGTCAATCCTACAGCTAAGTTTTCTTTACACGCTTATATGCTATGATTCTAAAACCTATATTCCTTCTCGATCAGTCGCCAAAGACGACTGCGCAGTCGCACACAAACATCTGAGGGCTATAAAATCATCCTGCAGGCTACGCAGTCATGCAGAAACATCTGAGGGCTATAAAATCATCCTGTTGGCTACGCAGTCGTGCAGAAACATCTGAGGGCTATAAAATCGTCATGCCGGCTACGCAGTCTTGCAAAAACTTCTGAGGGCTAAAAAATTATATTTTCGATCATGCTCAGTTTTATATGTTGTTTATTCGCGTTCGTCAAAGTAGTGAGGCTGGGTACCAAAAGGACGCTCTTGTCTCCGGGTCCAACAAGTCTGGCATCGCGTCCCTGTTGCCCGGCAAGAGTATGCTGCCAGAGGGCCTACTCATGAAAATACACGCTTAAACCTTATATGCTGCTACATCATCCCCTCGGCAAAAGTGCAATGTCTCCAAATCACGTACCTTACAATTGTTTTGTATATCGCGCAAGTACACCTTAATACAGTTACACCTTTTTCTACCTCTCAGCAGGTGCTCGGGGGCTGGGCGCCCTCATGACGCGGCGACGTCAACCTCCTCGTCCACGACTGATCCCTACAAGAACTCACGCTTACGACGCAAGACCTGAGTCGAGCCCTTCCTCAAATGACAATTACTCGATGATGAAGAAGTCTTGAGTCTATGCTCGACTGCAAGCAATCGAACATAGCCTCGGGGGATACTCCCATCTGGAGCGCTGACGCGCACCCGACGAGCACTACTAGTGCAGCTGACAAGAACGACAGGGTTAGCTTAAAAACAACTTGAGCCTATGCACGACTCTACGAGTCGCACATAGCCTCGGGGGCTACTCCCATAGGGAGCGTTGACACGCACCCGACGACCACTCGACTGGGCAACTTCTGTCCACCCGACAATGAAATAAGAAGACGAACCAGACTGTAATTTTGATGCTTCATCCAAATACTCCCATCGGGAGCATACTAACGAAATCTTTGACTACTCATCAGAAAATGATCGACATGCACTACTGCGGGTACTGCAGATTCGAGTCCCTGCGCGACTCTTCGAGTCCCCCAAGCACTCGGGGGCTATTGACGAGGGGGTGACCCCACGAGTCATGCACGTGAGGGTACCTGGTGTGTGTCATGGCTGGCGGCCCACCAGGGGCCCACTCGTGGATACCGACATGATGGAGTAAGACGTGAAGACGAAGACTTGAGGAGCAAGACAAGGACTCCTACTTGTATTCGACTAGGACTCATGTAAATCCATACCTGGATATCTATATAAAGCGAGGCAGGGGCACCTCTCTAGACAGGAAACAACCCAACAACACAACCCCCACGCTGTTTTCAGCAGAGCTACCAGTGTTGTTTTCTTTTGTGCAGGTTTCTGGATATTTAGGTACGCTAGAAAAATCCCAAAAACATATATAAAAAATCAGCGTTCCGGAAGTTTCCGCGAGTCCAAAGGGGGGCCATAGGGCAGCCAGGGGGCAGCCAGGAGGGTGCCTGGTGCGGCCCAGCCCCTGGTCACGCCACCTGCCCTCCTGGCTGGGTCCCACACCCCCTGGTGCCATACTTTAGCCCTATTTATTCTCCCGACGCAAAAACCCCAGAACAGAAGTCGCTTTTCCAATCTATGTCGCGGAGCCGCCGCAACCCTCTGTTCTTCTCCGGGAGAGCTAATCTGGAGGCTGTTTTGTCCTCCGGTGAGGGGAAATCATCGCCATCGTCATTATCATCTCCTCTCCATCACCCCTCCATGACTTCCTCTCCCATGTGTGAGTAATGCCCTGCTGTAGGCAAAGGGGATGGTAGGGATAGGATGAGTTAGATCATGTAATAGTTCAATCAGATTGTTGGGGGCATGTTGCCTATCATCTACTTGATGTTTATCATCTCTGTTACAACTTGTTGCTCTTAATTCTTGTCACTTGGGCCCGAGTGCCATGATTTCAGATCTGATCACCCTTTTGTTTCTTGAGTTTCTGGTGTTCTTGATCCTATATATGAGTTGTATGCACCTATTATAGTCCAGAACCGGCGAACCCAATGGTGACAGCTTGGGACACCAAAGGGGATGGACTATAATTTGAGGATTTCGTGTATCCATGAAGTGTTAATGCTTTGTTCCGGTGCTCTTTGACAGGAGTACCTTAATCACCCTAAGTTCCTTTTGGCCCAGTTTGTAGCGGGAGGGTAGGACAAAAGATGTTGTGCAAAGTTCTTATTGCAAGCACGTCCAACTACCTTGGGATACACGCCTGATGTTTGATATTTTCCTAGATGATCCTTTCTTTTCTGTGAGCCTTGCCCGTGTTAGAATCTATTACATGTTTGTTCTCATCCAAGCAGCACCCAACCATCCATCTCCCTAGTCTACAGTGTTTTCTTTCCTGCTGGTTACTAGTAGTTTACTTTTTTTGTTTTACTTTTTCTGTTTCACCACCACCATCACCCCTTTTATCACCACCACTATTATCACCGTATCACAGTTGCTACTAATACCTTTGTGCAAGCAAGTGTTTATTTCAGGTGCGGTTGAATTGACAACTCAATTGTCAAAGCCTGTACGTATTCTTTGTGTCCCCAAGTGTCGAATCGATAAATTGGGTTATCTTGCCCGCAAAGACTATCTCGATCCCCTACAGTTGAGGGTTATCAAGTACTGTTTTCTAGCGCCTCTGCCGGGGACCATAGCTTTATTTATAGGTCTACTTGAAGTATCCTACCTGCTGCACGCTATCCACTATGGGTAAGAAAGGAGACCCCAAGGTTCCGATCTTACCATCCCGTACGAGAAGAGCTACTGCTCTTAGCACTAGTGCTAAACTTGATTCACCTTCAGTTATGAGTCAGTTTGATTCACCTCCGTTACATGCTACTTCTTCTGAGTCTGGCAATATGTCAGATACTTTTTATAATGCTTGTACTACCTTTGAGACTACAGGTTCGATTGGTTCTTTTATTGAAGAACAGATTGCTGCTGCTGCCCGATTTGTCAGAACCCCAACTAGGGTAAGTGCTAGGGTATGAGTTCACCTTTGCATCATGCAAAAATTTCAAAAGAAATTCAAAATTTGGGGAAAAGAAAAGCCCTGAGAAATTAATTCAAATGGCCAGACAAAAATTTCTTCCAAAAATTGCTCTGGTATTTTTGAAAAGTCTTATAAATATGCATGATCACATATAAAGTGAAGTGGGTCCCACTACATGCACCAAGATTTTTCAAATATTCCAAATAGGGCTTGGAAATTAAATTAAACTCCAATTTGAATTTAGATTCAAATTGTTTGATTTTCAAAAGTCACCAAAACTTGTGAGTGGCTAGTGGCTTGACACCTAAGCCCACATAAAAGATTTTGGGATTTTATAAAATGTTTTGATATTTTTTTATATCAAGACAGAACAAATGTCAGAAGAAATAAAAAGAAAAGAATAAACAGAAGAGGGGGAGCTTACCTGGCGCTACAGGCGTCGGCCCAACTTACCTTTCCAGCCCAGCCCACCAGCCCCACCGGTGTCGTCTTCCTCCCCGGCGCCCGAAGCAGCTCGGTGGCGAGCCGAGCGCCGTGGACGCCACCGAGGCTTGCCTAGGCCAGCCCGAGGCGTCTCCTTGCGCCACGCAACGCCAGAGCCGCCCCACAGTCTTCCCCCTCCTCTGGCTCTCTCCCCACGCCCTCTCTCTCTTGTTTCTGCGCGGACCCGGAGCCCAGCCGGAGCACGCCGCCGTAAAACTTGCGGCCACCGTGCCCCACTCGCCGCCGCAAGCTGCCCAGAAGCTCCTCCTGCATCGTCTTCGTCAAGCCGTGCAGTTAATCGAGCCTGGGAGCCCCGGAGCCAACGCCTTCGTCACCGTTCCTCTCCGGCCGTCGTAAAGCTCCGGCGAGAAATACGCCGCCGTCTCGCCTCCTCCGGCTTCCCCGAGTTCCTCTTCACGCTCAGGGTGAGCAGCTCGTCGTTTTGCCCTACTCCCTTCTCCTCCCCGTGCCCTAGCCACTGATCTCGCCGAAGACAGAGCTGCGCCGCCGCTGCTCTTCGTCGCCGGCGCGCTCCCAGACCTCCCCTTGAGACCCCAGTGGCACAGCTCGAAGCAGGCGAGCACGGGCTACCCCCTGGTAGCTTCCCCGTGCCCAGCCGTGCCCGGAACCGCCGTCCGCAACGGGCGCCGCCGCACGGGTTAGTCACCGGCGGCTAACCGCCGGCGGCCCGATTAGCTTAGGGGGCTAATCCCCTGTTTGTGACCCTTGGGTCACTGACTGGTGGGCCCTGGCCCCCCCCCCTAATAACCCTGTTTAATTAAACTAAACCGGGTTTAAACCCCTCTTCCACTGACAAGCCGACCCCAGCTGTCAGCCCCCCTGTGACGTCACCCTGACCTCAGCATGACGCAATAAAGGTTTTCTAGAGATTTAAAATACTCCAGAAATTACAGAAAATTGAATAAACTTTGGAAAATCATAACTAATTCATATGAACTCCAAATTGGACATATAATATGTCTAAAATTATCAGAAAAATCCAAGGATTATGAATATGGGCTCTGTTTTCATGTTTGACCATTTTAAAATGGGTGACCAGTGCAAAACATCCATATGGATTTATTTCAAATCCAAATTTGAAGCACATTTGCAAATGACTTTGCATTTGACTTCTTTTAAATGGAATTGTACCCACATTGTTATCAAGAACATCACCATTTCAATATTGATCATGTGTTTCAGCATTGCAAATAAATTTATACCTTGTTTGATTGTTTGCTCGATAGACGTGCAACCAGAACCGGAGGCCACCCCCTTCGTTGAAGACCCCGATATCGAACCTCGTCAGCAAGGCAAGCAAACCCCATTGATCATGTCTATAAAATCCCAATTCCCTCTCAGTCTCGCTTATGCATGTTTAGGACATCACTTTGTATCGATTCTACCGCATAATTGAACCCATATCCGATGCATCACCTATCATCTTGTCACAGTAGTAAGCAAACCACAATCCTAGCTGACATAGGAGTTGAATGATATCATGAAGCCCCTGCAACTGTTATAACTTATTGCATGCTTAGTGTTACATGAGGTTGCTTTTGATGTGAGTCGGGATGATGGTGAACATGGTGTTGATGAAAGTGAAACTTTGTCGGTGAATCCACCCTAATACAAGGTGAACGATGAGAGGCTGTGTAGGAGTACACAGTGGGTTGTCTCGTTGAACACCGCCTTAAGTACCGAGTTCTTGTATGGTAATCCAAGACAAAGAGTACAACCACACATTGGGCTCACTGACCCCTCTCGGCCTAGTACCTTGATCCGTGTCGATGTCCAGGAGTCACATTAGTTCGGGCCTTCCATTTGACATATGCATAGCAAAAGAGTGAGTGGAAATGTTGCATCATCCTAGATATGTGGGTGGATCTGTGAGACAGTGAAACCATCTGTCAGAGGTGGCGTCTCGGTTGCCTACATTGTCTGGGTCCGTTTCGTTGATCCGGCCGGACTCTCGAGCGGTGACAAACTCAGATAGTCGACTCCTGGAATAGACCGGTTGTGAGCGAAGTGTCGTTGTGAACATCCTCGCTGTCACCTCTTGAACGGTGGCGAGACCTGGCGGTAACCGATGGTCATGTGTGTGTAGTTTACACCCTTGCAAGGTTAACAAAACTATTCGAATAGCCGCGTCCGCGGTTAAGGACTACTTGGAACCTGTACCTGATTATTAGACAACTTGAATGGATACTTATAAAACTCGCAAGATAAGCGTGAGTGCTATGGTGTGCTTCCTCGTGGGGAAGTCGAGGAAGTAACCTTAGTGGTGTATTGGTTGGAGACTTGGTAGTGGACTCGTGTTTGCTTCTTACCTCAAGTCTGGTATTCGTAGTTCAGGACTAGCCAAGTCAAAGCTGGCACTTCTGCATGTTGAACTACATACTTGAGCATGAGTAGTTTAGATCTGATGTAAGTCTTGCTGAGTACGACTTTGTACTCACGTTTTCTTATTCTATGTTTTAGCTGAGAACCCGGACCCCGATGGAGTCTCCGACCTGAAGCTCGACGTTGACTAAGTTAGTATAGTCCCAGACAGCAGTCTGGTCCCTCGTGGAATGGCATCTTTGTTGTACAAGGCTTCTCTAAGCCATTTGTTAAACTTGTCTGTACTCAGACCTAATTTGCTTCCGTTGTATGATGTAATGTGATCACTGACATGTGATCTTTGTATGCTCTATGTGTATATCAATAAAGAGTACTTTGTAGAGTTATTTGATGATACCTGCTGTTCATACTAGGCATGTGTGCTGCGTGTATGTTTATAACATGCATGTCTTAGTATGGGTTTTCGAGACCTTAGTTGTGATCTGGCTGGCGGTCTTTTATACACAGGGTGGCCCTTAGATGTGCGCATCTTGGGGCATCGCGACGCGATTTCTCGTGACTCTGTCACGTGCACACTTTGTTGTATGATCGAGCCCGCCCTAGACCCCGACTAAGTGATCGGGCTGGAGTAAGATTATGTAAGAGTTAGGATCCAATCGATAACATGGTTGAGGCGACTTGTCTATGAGTATGGGATTCACCACCCATAAGCATTTAGACTTGTGAGCGGACGTTGAGCACCCATCTCAGTTGATCATCCGGCCTGAATGGGACGGCCCTCACGTTCGATGCTTACCGAGAACGTTCTGTGCTTGGCCTTGTCTGCTTAGACAAGTGGGTACGGTTCTCGGCTCTCCGAGTGATTGTATCGTGACTGGAATTACATACGCTAACCCCGGGTCCCGACACGATTCTCGGGTGTTGAAATTCCTGTTACCCAAACACCTATTGGAAAAACTCATAACTTTGCTCGCCTTAAGGAGAAACTCCTTGAGGATGATTATATTACTCTTGATGATTATTTTTGCAGGGAGCTTAATGAATGTGCTGATTCCGACCCTGCTACTATAAAGAAGTTGCTAGCAAAGCACTCCCGGAAGAACAAGTTTACTCCTGATCCTACTTTTGCTACGTCTCCTATATGCATCACTGATCCTGATTATGATTTCTCTGTTGATCTTTCACTTATATCCACAGTTGAAGCTGATCCCTTTTATGGCAGAGAAAATGATGATGCTATCGAGCACCTGACCAAACTCACTGAGTTGGGTGGCTTGTTTACTACTGATGAAAGGATCCGGAACTTTTATGTGACCAAGCTTCTTCCTTTTTCCTTGAAAGGATATGCTAGAGCATGGTATGATGCACTACCATGTGGTTCCATTCAAAGTCCACAAGATTTGGCTATATCTTTCGTTGATAAGTATTTTCCTGCTCATATGCAACATGCTGCTTTGCAAAGAATTTATAACTTTAAACAGTTGCAGGATGAGCATCTCCCTAAAGGTTGGGGGAGATTTTGCAGTTTGCTGAAGGATAGACCGGGACATGAGATCCCTAAGAATGAATTACTTGATATATTATATGCTGGTCTAACCGATGGGTCTAAATCCTATCTAGATAGTTGTGTTGGTTGTGTTTTCAGGCAAAGAACACCGGACGATGCGGAACAATTGATGGGAAATATTGCCAAAAACCATGAAGATTGGTCCGTGCCTGAACCATCTCCACCACCAAAGAAGAGGGGCATGATTTTCCTAATCCCCGAAGATATGCAAGAAGCAAAGAAATCTATAAAAGAGAAAGGAATTAAAGCTAAAGACGTGAATAATCTACCTACAATTGAGAAGGTGTGTGAGCCTACCACTCACCCACCTATGGTAGAGGTACACTCTATTTTAGATTTCAATGCAAGTGACATCCCTAAAGGTAAACCTCCTCACCAATGTTTAGATGAGCTTGATAATTTTATTATGAAGCAGAGTCACTTCAATGAGAAGATACAAGGTCAATTGCATGATAATACTCTTGCTATCAAAACTTTGCTTGATGTTCTAGGTAGAACAGTTAATGATGTTAAATGTCTTGTGAAGCATTTTAATATGGTTCAATCTCAGCTTGAACAAATTTCTAATGTTCAAAAAGATTTGCTTGCTAATAATGCCAAACAGGACAATTTACAGGCTTATGGTATAAAGACCCGGGGTGGAACACACACCCAGGACCCTCTCTACCCAGAAGGGCATCCGAAGAGGATCGAGGAAGATTCTCAAGTGCAGGAAGAAGAAATTGTTAGCTCTCCAAAGAAGAAGAAGAAAAACAAGGAAGCTGACAATTCCAATGATCCTATAGAATAATAAGACAAGCTGCTGATCCAAACAACATATCTACCTCCGATGCTGAGACGGAAGATGGTGCTGAACCCGAAAAAGATGCTGAAAATAATGATCCACCCGAGGTTCTTGAAGAAGAAGCACCCGATAAGCGCAAGAAGTATACTAGAGAAGACTTTCTTGCAAGGAGACATGGGAAGGAACGGGAACCATGGGTACATAAACCCATGCCTTTCCCAAGAAAGTCCGTCAAAACCAAAGAAGAAGAGCACTACAACAAGTTTTGTGAATGGATGAAAGCTCTTTTTCTTCAAATCCCTTTGACTGATGCTATTAAGTTACCTCCTTACTCTAAATATATGAAAGATATTGGTACTAATAAAATAAAAGTCCCTAATGAGGCAATATCTACTATGCTTGCTAACTACTCTTTCAGTGGCAAGATTCCTGAAAAGCTCGGTGACCCAGGTATACCCACCATACCTTGCTCCATAAAAAATAATTATGTTAGAACTGATTTAAATGATCTTTGTGCAGGAGTGATTGTTATGCCCTTTTCTCTCTACAAAATACTTTGTTTAGAGAAAATAATTCCTACAGATATCTCTCTCCAGATGGCCGACAAGTCTACGGCCGTCCCGATTGGTATTTGTGAGGATGTTCCTGTTGAAGTTGCTAATTGCTTAATACTTACTGATTTTGTTGTCCTTGACATGCCCGAGGATGGGAGCATGTCCATTATCCTTGGTAGACCTTTTCTTAACACCGCAGGTGCTGTTATTGATTGCAATACAGGGAAGGTTACCTTCAACGTGAATGACAAAGAACACACTGTGTATTTTCCGAAGAAGATTGACAAAAGGCATGGCCTTAACTCCATTGAGAATATCGAGACCGTGAAGATTGGAGAATGGGATTTCCCACTACATGTATACCATAAATACAACACAATTATGGTGGGGACAATGTCCATTAAAGTGAGAGTGCAATGATCACTTCATAAGAGGCGAGATTTTCTGCGCTATATACCACAAGTTTGTTGGTAAGACTTGATCAACCTTGCTAACTAGCATGTTTTATATAGGTAAAAAATTGAGCTTGTTATGTTCTCATTTCCTTTAGCTTTTATTCTCCTTGCTGTACCTAAGTTTCTGTGTTTAAAGATTCACTTGTTCTTACTTTTGTCTCAAGTTCACGAAAGTTTTTGCAGCTTTTTGAATTTTAAAAAATTCTCTACAGTGAAGTTACCCAGAAAATTCCAGAAAAATCAAAATCAAAATTTCCAGGTAAAAAGCCATCAGGAGGCACCTGTGGCTGACCAGGGGGGTCCACCCTTGGCTCAGAAGGAGTGGTGGCGCGACCCAGCTCCTGGCCACCCCACCCACCCTCCTGGGGCCCACAAGCACCCCCTGCTGGCATCTCTTCTTCCACTCTCTCTCTTTCAACCCAAAAACTCGTGTTCTTGATCTGGTTTCGTGTTCTTGCTGTTCTTGAGCACGAAACTTCGATCTCCCCCTACAACCACTCGTTTGAGCTGAAATTTGGAACAAATACTCTCTGGTATGTGACTCCCTCACCCCTCCAATTAGTTTTCTAGTTGGTGGCTTCATTAGTGAGTATTTAGTGGTTCTTGGTGTTGTATACTTGAGCATTAATGTTTGTGTAGAAATTTAGTTTTCAAGTTTTGTTGCTAGTTGGAGCCTTGGTAAAGTAAGTAGAATGTTTTGCCCAAACTAGTTTTGCTTAAATCTTCTGAATTGTTAAAAATTTCAGAAATGGAGACGCTAGGAAAGTGGCTTGGGAAGAAGAAACCCGAGCGCTCTAGCCGTGTTACGCGTTCCTCAGCTTCACCTTCGACCACGAGGGTGAGCTACAATGAAGATATCGTACCATAAAGATGTTGGACGCGTCCCCCGCGAGGGCCATGGCATTTCCATGCGAAGATTTCATGGACAATGCCGGCATACAAGAAGAGTTCTATGCAAGTGACAAGGCAGTAATGACGAAGATCGACGGAAGGGATGCAACAAGGAAAGCCGGTATGAACTCTTTTTGTTTCTACTTTTTGTACATATGCCTGTACTTATGATTAGAGACCATCTTGTAGCGACATAGTGCTATGTTTACAATGCTTTCCCAGTGGTTCATGCTTTCTTTGTGGTTAGTCTCAAATAACTAGAGTTTATAATGTGTTGCTTGAAATGATTGACATGCATTGCATTGTTCATGATGTGGCATATTGATGTGGTATTTCTCTCCGGGGGATTCTTGGATTGACTTGGCACATCTTCACGCATGTTAAGACTAAAAAGTCCGTTCTGCCTTGATGATCTTTTTTACTTTATAGTGAGCTATATCACTTTCATGCCCGATTCAATGTTGCTTTGTCGCTCTGCATGATTATGACTGTTATGCTCTCTAGTTGGTCGCTTCCCCGTCTTTTGCTAGCCTTCCTCCAGCACCAAGCGGAATTATGCTTGTGCTTCCACAATCACCTTTCTAAACCCAGTTGTTCCATTTGAGTCCACCATACCTACCTATATTGTATTTACCGGCCACTCCTAACTTAGACTTTCTTGTGCCATCTCGAAATTTATTCAAAAGCTTCCCTTTTGTAACCGTACAAGCTCATGGTGCGGTGAGGTAAAATCAGTATCTTTCATGCCAAAAATATTTTGACGGAAGTTTTAACTAGTCAATAAAAAATAATATGAGAGTTACACCTCCCCCATACTTGATGATGGAGTGAAATGGACCAAATGCTGCTTATGATAGATGGAACGATATCCTCCTTCCATCCTTGAGGAAAAATAAAAGGTTCCGTAGACCATCAAAGGATTTATGGATAAGGGAACATGTGTAAGCATAAGGCATTAATATGGTTAGCATGGGAGATATTGAGAGACCTTTACCGTTCACTGTTGACTGGAAAGTTGCACTTCTCAAAAGAGTTTTATCTCTGTTTTCAAAACCAAGAGCTCTGGCACATGTTTAGTCTTTGCTTCCTTTCACGGGTTTTCAACCTTGCCATCAAAAGCGACGGTTCGAGAGTCTCCACCTTCCTTTCTCCAAAGCACCAACTATGAGAGCATAATTGTCATTCTTAGTGTAACATGCATTGTCCCAAAGTATCACATTGCCTTTTGCATGATTGTGATGTTTCTTACTTTGAGTTCTGAGTTCTAGTCTCGTTTAAAACTCCGGAGGAGTTTCTGCATTTATGTTTTGCTTCACTTATGGAGGCTAGCGAGATACCACTCTGATATGTTCATGCTATGTGCATTGTGATCTTAAATTGATTCTCAGCAGCATATTATTTACTTTTTGTTTGTTTGTGACTGATTACATGAAAGAAGGATTGCTTCGTGCATTGTCCTTGTAGCATGGTGTCAAAACTTTCTAAACTCTTTCGTAGTGCATGATTGTCAAAGTTTACTTTGTCGCGTCCAGTTGGTTGAACTGAATTGCTTGAGGACAAGCAATAGCTAAGCTTGGGGGAGTTGATACGCCTCAAAAGTATCTACTTTTCCAAACACTTTTGCTATTGTTTTGGCTTCATTCTTGCATGATTTGAACGAAACTAACCCGGACTGACGTTATTTTCAGCAGAGCTACCAGTGCTGTTTTCTTTTGTGCAGGTTTCTGGATATTTAGGTACGCTGGAAAAATCCAAAAAAATATATAAAAAATCAGTGTTCCGGAAGCTTCCGCGAGTCCAAAGACCGGCCACAGGGCAGCCACGGGGCAGCCAAGAGGATGCCTGACGCCGACCAGCCCCTGGCCGCGCCACCTGCCCTCATGGCTGGGTCCCACACCCCCTGGTGCCCTACTTTGGCCCAATTTATTCTCCCGACGCAAAAACCGCAAAACAGAAGTCGCTTTTCCAATCTACGTCGCGGAGCCGCCACAACCCTCTGTTCTTCTCCAGGAGAGCTAATCTTGTCGGGACCCGAAATATGCGTATGTAATTCCAGTCACAACTCAATAATATGGAGAGCCGAGAGCCGTACCCACTTGTCTAAGAAGATAAGGCCAAGCATAGAACACTCTCAGAAAGCATCTGACGTGAGGGGCATCCCATCCAGGCCGGATGATCAACTGAGATGGGTCCTCATCGCCCGCTCACAAGTCTAAATGATTATGGGTGGTGAAATCCCATACTCATAGACAAGTCGCCTCAACCATATTATCGACTGAATTATAACACTTACATAAACAGACTCCAGCTTGATCACTTAGTCGGGGTCTAGGGCGGGCTCGATCATACAACTAAGTGTGCACGTGACAAAGTCACGAGAAATCGCATCGCGATGCCCCAAGCTGCGCACATCTAAGGGCCACTTGGTGTATAAAAGACCGCTAGCCAGATCACAACTAAGGTCTCGAAAACCCATACGAAGACATGCATGTTATAATCATACACACAACACACATGTCTAGCATGAACAGCAGTTATCATCACATAACTCTACAAAGTACTTCTTTATTGACTTACACATTGAATATACAAAGATCACATGTCTGGGATCAACATTACATCATACAAGGGAAGAAAATTAGGTATGAGTACAGACAAGTTTAACAAATGACTTAGAGAAGCCTTGTAAACATACATGCCCTTCCACGAGGGACCAGACTGCTGTCTGGAACTATACTACCAGGGTCAACGTCGAGCTTCACGAAGGTGACTCCATCGGGGGCTAGGTTCTCATCTAAAATATAGAATAAGCAAACGTGAGTACAAAGTCATACTCAGCAAGACTTACATTAGAACTATACTACTCATGCTCAAGTATCAAGGTAAAGGAGGTCGGGTTCAACATGCAGAAGTGCCAGCTTTGACATGGCTAGTCCTGTACTACGAGTACCAGACTTGAGGTAAGAAGCGTACACGAGTCCACTACCAAGTCTCCAACCAATAAACCACTATGGTTACTTCCTCGACTTCCCCACGAGGAGCATACCATAGCACTCACGCTTATCTTGCGAGTTTTAGAAGTATCCATTCAAGTTGTCTAATAATCAAGCACATCTTTCCAAGTAGTCCATGACCGCGGACGCGGCTATTCAAATAGTTTTGTTAACCCTGTAGGGGTCTACCGCTACACACACATGACCATCAGTTATCGCCAGGTCTCGGCACCATTCAAGGGGTGTCGGCGATGTTTTTCACCACAACACTTCGCCCACAGCTCCGTTCTAGTCCAAGGAGTCAACTGTCTGAGTTCCAAACCCAACTGGAGTTCCGGCCGAGCTTCCAATCAGGACTCAAACCATGTAGGCACGACTGACAAGCCCACCTCGACGGATGGTTCTCCGCTTGACAAGCCATATGCTACAAGCCCTACCATGAATGCCACATTTCATTTCCTTTATCTTTCTATGCATATGCCGAATGGAAAACCCGAACTAGGTGTGACTCCTGGACTTGGATCGGGGTGAGTTAATAGGTCGAGAGGGGTCAGTGAGTCCAATGTGTGGTTGTACTCTTTGTATCGGATTACCATACAAGAACTCGGGTTTAAGGCGGTGTTCAACGAGACAACCCACTGTGTACTCCTACACAGCCTCTCATCGTTCACCTTGTATTAGGGTAGATTCACCAACACAGTTTCACTTTCATCAACACCATGTTTACTATCATCTCGACTCACATCAAAAGCATCCTCATTGTAAACTCTAAGAATGCAATAAGCAGTAACAGTTCCAGGGGCCACATGATAACAATCAGCTCCTATGTCAGCTAGGATTGTGGATTGCTTATTACTGTGACAAGATGATAGGTCATGCATCGGATATGGGTTCAACTATGCGGTAGAATCGATACAAGGTGATCTCCTAAACATGCATAAGCGAGACTGAGAGGGAATTAGGATTTTATAGACATGATCCATGGGGTTTGCTTGCCTTGCTGACGATACACGGGTCTTAACGGTGGTCTTCTTCTTCGGGGGTGATCACCGTCTCGGAAATACTATTACCGGAACAATCATCAACAAAGGGGGCACAAGTAAAGTATAATGCTCAAGCACATGTTAATGTTGTGACATGAGGTATAGGGTACTGGTTTGTGGAACATTCCATTTAATTGAAGTGTATTGCAAAGAATTTGCAAGTTCAAACTCCAAATTCAAATTCAAATTATGCCATAAGCATGTTTGCTACTGTTCACCCATTTTAAAATGGTCAAATATAGAAACAAGTTGCATATTCATAATCCTTGCATTTTTATGATAATTTTTCATATATTATTTGTTTAATTCGGAGTTAATATGAATTTTCCATGAATTTCTAAAGTTTATTCCTTTTTCTGCCATTTTCTGAATTCTTTTAATTCATAAATGCAATTACTGCATCAGCATGACGCATGGCTGACGTCATGGGGGCTCTGGCCAGTGGGGTCGGGCTGTTAGTGGCTATGGGATTTAATCCCTATCTAAATTTAAACAGAGGGGTTATTTAGGGGGTAGGGCCCACATGTCATTGAGGTTAGGGGGGTTAATTAGGGGGTGGGGTTAGTCCTAATGGACTGGGCGGCCGGCGGCTCAACGCGAGCGTCGCTAGACGCGGCGGCGCCTCGCCAGAGTGTGCGAAACGGGCAGAGGAGGGCGCGGACAGGGGCCTCACGCCCTTGCGCGTCGAGCGGTGCACGCGGGGCACACTGGAAAGGCCTAGGGCCTCGCCGACTTCAAGCTCCGCGGCGGCCGGAGCACTGACGTAGGCGGCGCAGCGCTACGGGCAAGGGTAAGAGCGGGCTTTAGGGGGAAAACGTGCGTGAGCTCACCCTGATCTCGAAGGTGTCGACGGAGAGGGCTAGGAGGGTGCGGTGACGACGAATTTCCCGACGATGTCCACGGCGGCCGGAGGCGAAGTCTTGATGCGAGCATCGTCTTCGGGGCCTTTGAACCTCGATTGGCTGCACAGTCCGACGAAGCCGAGGACGAGGAGCTTCCTAGACACGGCTGCTGGACAGATGGTCGTCGATGGCCACGGTGGTGCACGCTCGGCGGCAACGAAGGGCTCTCGGGCCCGGCGAGATCTCGACGAGGACGAAGCTAGCGGAAGCGGAGATGGGGGGGGTGGGAAGAACGCGGGGTCCTCTGGCGAGATGCGTGGCGCAAGGAGAAGGCAGGGGAAGGGCCTAGGCGGCCTCGGTGGCGTGAACGGCGGTGAGATCGCCACCGAGTTGCTTGCCGCCGTGGAGGAAGACGACAAGGGCACCAGGTTGGGCTTGGGCTGGCTTCGGTTAGTTGGGCCCGAGCCAGGTAAGCTGGGCCTTTTCCTTTTATTTCTGTTTTCTCTCTGTTTTTCTTTTTCTGGCTTGTGTTTTTCTCTGGAAAAAAATACCAAAGCATTTTGTTAAATGCCCAAAACTTTTATATGGCCTTATGATCAAGGAAGCAGAAGATCATAACAAAGATCAAAGTTTTCAGCATTTAATAAAATGTTTAGCTATTTTTTTTAGCCAAACAGAAGAAAGATCAGAAAGCAGAAAAGAAAGAAAAGGAAAAAGGCTGAAAGCCACTTACCTGGCCCACCTGGCCCAGCAGAGGCGGCCCAGCCCAAAGGGACAGGGTCGTCTTCTCCACAGGCCAGGCAGGCAGGCAGCTCGCCGCCGGCCGCGGCATGGCTGCCAGGCAGCTGCCTGGCTGCTCCCCGTCCGCCTTCTAGCGTCGTGGAGACTCCCCAGTGCTTATCCCCTTCTTTCCCCCCTCTGGAACCCTCTTTCCCCTCTCTCCTGTGCGAAACCCGTGAGAGCCCGAGCGCCCCGTCGCTCGCCGCCGTGCGCCACCGCGGCCACTGACCTCCACTCGCCGCCCCAGTTTGTCCAAGACGTCCTCCATCGCCGTCTTCATCACCGTGGACGCTCAATTGGACCGAGGAGCCCCCGAGGACGACGCAAGCTTCGACAACTCAACGCCGCCCGCCGTGGAGCTCGAGGTCAAATTCGCCGCCACCTCTTCGTCTCCGGCCACCCCGACTCCTCCACTGCACTCAGGGTGAGCAGAGCTCCGTTTTGCCCCTAGACGCGCCCTTTTCCGTGCCCTCCCGCTTGGTTCCGGCGAAGTCCGAGCTCGGACCGCCGCCGCGGTTGAGATAGCCGTCGCCCTGGAGCTCGTCTTTGGCCCCCTTCGAAGCCACTCGATGCGGAATCCCACGAGGAGCAGTTTCGTGCCCTCCAAACCCCTCCCCGTGCCCAAAACCCCGACTCGGGCAAGACTCCGGCGAGTCCACGGCCGCCGTCGCCATTAACCTCCCCTCTCTCTCTCTGACTCGTGGGCCCGAGGCCACTAAGCTAATCCCCCCCCTAACCCACTGACTACTGGGCCCCAGCACACTAACCCCTCTCTGTTAATTAAACAGAGAGGATTAAATCCCTCTGCCACTGACATGGCTGGCCCACCAGTCAGGCCCCTGCTGAGGTCATGCTTGCATCAGCATGACGCAGTAAACCAATTTCCAGGGATTTTTGAATTAAAAATAATTCCAGAAAATCCAGAAAATACCCCAAACTTTGGAAATTCATAGAAAATTCATATTAACTCCAAATTAGACAAATAATATATGAAAAATGATCAGGAGAAAATTATCTTTCCAAATATGCAACTTTCAACTCTGTTTGAGTTGAATTTAAAATGTGATCAGTAGCATTTGCTATTTGATTTAAATGAAATTAAATCAAATTCAATTCAAATATTTTTGCAACTTGGACCATGGCAACATGCTACATTTCACTTACACATCGGAGGCATATCATACACATTTGAAGATAATTCAAAATGATCAAACTATATCACATATAACTTGGTTAATGTTGAATTCAAATGTGGAATTTGCATTTGCATTTCAAATGCAATATATTCCACTTAAATGGAATTGTCTCACACACATCAAAACTTATACTTCAAGTTTCAACATTCATTCATGTGCTTGAGCATTGCATTCATATTGATTGCTACTTCGTGCTTTGTTTGTCGAGTAGAGGTGGAACCGGAGCAAGAGGTCACCCCCTTCGCTGAAGATCCAGAACCCGAACCTCGTCAGCAAGGCAAGCAAAACCCCATTGATCATGTCGATAAAATCCCACTTCCCTCTCATGTCTCGCTTATGCATTGTATAGGATGATCACCATGTTACGATTCTACCGCATAGATGAACCCATTCCTTTGCATGACCTATCATTTTGTCACAGTAGTAAGCAAACCACAATCCTAGCAACTGTAGGAGTTGTTTGATATCATGTGGCCCCTGCAACTGTTATCGCTTATTGCATGCTTAGTATGATACCATGTTGTTACTGTGATATGAGTCGGGATGGTAGTGATCATGTGGATGATGGTAGAAAAGTGTTGGTGAATCGACCTAATACAAGGTGAACGATGAGAGGCTGTGTTGGAGTACACGGTGGGTTGTCTCGTTGAACACCGCCCTAAGTCCGAGTTCTTGTGTGGTGATCCAAGATGAAGAGTACAACCACACATTGGGCTCACTGACCCCTCTCAACCTATTAACTCATCCCTTTCGATGTCCAGATGTCGCAGTAGTTCGGAGTTCTGGTAGGCTTGTGGCCTGTATACTAAGTGAGAGAACGGCTCACCCGAGACCGGCTTATGCACCACGCACACATCGCTTGGGTCCACTTCGGTAAACCGGACGGGTTCACGATGGTGGTAGCCAACCCAAGTAGGCGGCTTTCTTGGACTAGATAGGCTATGAGGTAACAGTTGTGGTGAGCATCCTCGCTGGCACCCCTTGAATGGTGTCGAGATCAAAGGCGGTAAATGATGATCATGTGTGTGTAGCGGTACACCCTTGCAAGGTTAACAAAACTATTCGAATAGCCGCGTCCGCGGTTATGGACTGCTTGGAAAGCTCAGCTTGATTATTAGATAACTTGAATCGGATACTTCTAAAACACACCAAGATAAGTGTGAGTGCTATGGCGTGCTTTCTCGTGGGGAAGTCGAGAAAGGCACCATAGTGGTGTATTGGTTGGTGAATGTAGTGGACTCGTGTACGCTTCTTACCTCAAGTCTGGTACTCGTAGTTCAGGATTAGCCAAGTCAAAGCTGGCATTTCTGCAAGTGAACCCCACCTCCCTTTACCTTGATACATGTGCATGAGTAGTATAGCTCCTATGTAAGTCTTGCTGAGTACGCCTTTGTACTCACGTTTGCTTAATCTATGTTTTAGATGACGCCACTGACCCCGAAGGTGGATTCTTCATCGAGCTGGACGACTGAAGTTAAGCTAGTCTAGTCCCAGTCAGCAGACTGGTTCCCTCGTGGAGGGCTTTATGTTTGAATAAGGCTTCTTAAGCCAATTTGTTAAACTTGTCTGTACTCCGACATAATTTGCTTCCGTTTTGTGTTGTAATGTTGGATCACATGTATGTGATCTCTGTGTGTACTCTGTAAGAGTTATAAAAAAAATGTACACTTTGTAGAGAATTGCAATGGTACCTGCTGTTCATACAAGGCATGTGTGCTGCGTGTATGTTTATAACATGCATGTCTTTGTATGGGTTTTCGAGACCTTAGTTGTGTACTGGCTGGCGGTCTTTCATACACCAAGTGGCCCTTAGATGTGCGCAGCTTGGGGCATCGCGATGCGATTGTCCGAGACTCCATCTCGTGCACACTTTGTGGTATGATCGAGCCCGCCCTAGACCCCGACTAAGTGATCGGGCTGGAGTAAGTCTATGTAAGAGTTTTGAGATAGTCGGTATTATGGTTGAGGCGACTTGTCTTTGAATATGGGAGTTCACCACCCATATCATTTGACTTGTGTGCGGACGATGAGGACCCATCTCAGTTGATCATCCGGCCTGGATGGGATGCCCTCACGTACGATGCTTTCCGAGAATGTTCAGTGCTTGGCCTTGTCTGCTTAGACAAGTGGGTGCAGTTCTCGGCTCTCCATATGACTATGTCTTAACTGTACTTGCATATGCTAACCCCGGGTCCCGACAGACTTGGTATCAGAGCAGGACTCACTGTAGAACTAGTAGCCTTGGCCGAAGTCGAGTCTAGCTTGCTATAGTTATATAGTTACTCTGGGTATATAAGGTAACAACGTAAGGCTTCTTTTTTCTCCTTACCCCCTTCGTTCTGAGTTCTGAGTCACCCTCATCTTGTTCTACGGGAAGATAGGACTAGGCTCTCCTCTGTCTGATTAGCACATCTCGTTGATTGCTTCCTTATAGCCGTGGGAAAGTGGTGTCAGGTTTTCCTAGCATTGTTGTAATGCTGATTTCTTACATCGTATTATGTAAGTGCTGTTTTCATGATTGAAAGAAATTGTCATTTCTTACAATTACAGCCTTTATGCTGTCCGAGTCATTCCAGGTTTATCTCATAATCTGATGCAATTGCAAACTCCTTTCTGTTTCAGATGGCAGATCTTCCCCCTCGGCAGATTGTTCGTTTGACCAGGTGCCTCGGTGTGCGTGGCCATCCCGCCACGTTGATCGAGATGATGTCCTATGTGGGATATCGATGGTACCCTGAGTACACCATCGAGGAGCAGTTCCACGACTTCAACCAGACGCAGTTCCACTGCATTGTCAGGATCTGCTCGCACCACGTTGGAGTCACCCAGCCTATCCACTTTGGACATGGCATTGGCGTTACCGAGAACATGGCTGTGCAGGATGCTGCATATTCATGTATTACCCTGCTGAGAGAGGAGCACACCATGCTGAGAGAGACCTCTTTCCGCTATATCCCTGCTGCACTTCCAGGAGAAGAGGGATATTACACCGGACTCTACTCAGATCACTCTGCAGAGGATCCAGCACTCCAGGTGACTGCTAGGTTTGCTAGTGACAGAGATCGTGATGCACGCGCTCTCCGTTTTGAGCTCCACGCCACCCGAGTTCGTCTGTACCGAGCACTGACGCTCTTGGCACCCTTTGTGAGCGTGGGATCAGTTGAGTTTGATGCGATCTATCCAGTGAGGACCCAGATGCCTTCTCGAGTTGCTTGGCCCGAGATTGGAGGAATTTTTCCACCCCGTGGTCCTTTGCTTCCACCCTACACTGGACCTAGGCCCCATCCTTGCCCAAAGGGATATCAGGGTCCACAAGCCTCCGTGTTTTCCGATGGTCACCTCCAGCTACCAGGATATGCGGGTAACTTTTACGAGGATTACTATGGAGATGGAGATGAGTGAGACCGCTTGTGGTCTTACTTAGTGAGGATGTAGTAGTATCTTAGGTATTGTATGCAAGGTGTCTAAGTTCCAGAGGCTTAGATAAATAATGTATAGGAAGTCAGAGTGCCTCTGAAGGATGTATCATCTTCATCACGTTTGTATTAGCTTAGTGCTTGTACTAAAACGATGTATGGTTTGTATGACAGCTTGTGAATATATGGCTTGTATGCTTTATCACCATGTTGTCAAGATGATTACTTTCTTTGCTCTGTAATCCTTCCAGTACTTCAATACCTTGATTAGACTCTTCAATCAACTCTGTTTGACTTTGGTTTTTCCACCTCAGGATGTCTCAAGGAACTCGTGGCCAGGTTGGTCGTAACCAAGGTCGTGGGAACAACCAGGAGGAAGACAACCTTCCACCCCCACCCACGATGGCCCAAGTTCTGATGGAGGTCGAGAGGAACCGCCATGACTCTCACCACCTGCTGGAAGTCATCGCACGCAACACCACTCAACAGCGCAATGAGCTGGTGTCTCTGAACGACTTCATCCGGCTTCATCCCCCGGTTTTCAGTTACTCCACCGAGCCTCTTGACGCCGATGACTGGCTTCGCAGCGTCGAGAGGAAGCTCCAAGCCGGCCATGTTGCAGATGGCGACAAGGTCAACTATGCCACCTATCATCTTGAAGGTGCAGCAAGCTCTTGGTGGGAGAATTTTCTGAATATGCGTTCCGTTGGACCACCAGCATCTTGGGAGGAATTCTGCACGTCCTTCCGCGAGCACCACATCCCCAAGGGTCTCATGGACCGCAAACGTGAGGAATTCTGCAACCTCACTCAAGGCAGAAGAACCGTGGATGAGTTTAGTCGTGAGTTCAACCGACTTGCTCGTTATGCAACTGAAGAAGTCTCCACCGACTCCAAGAAACAAGAGAGGTTCCGTCGTGGCCTCAACAGTGCACTCCGTCGCGAGCTCAACCTTCATGACTTTGCCACATTCCAGGTCCTTGTCAACAAAGCCATCAAGGCAGAGGACATGAACACCCCCAACGATTTCCGCAAACACCCTAGAGATGACGGATCATCCAGTTCTGGCTCCCAGAAGCGCAAGATCTGGATCCCCAATAGCATGTTCCGCCAGAACAACCCACCGAGGCCATCCTATGTGGCGCCTCGTCTACCCACCCAGCTCCACCAAACCACCCAACTCCACGCACTGTTTTCGGAGCTTGTTACAAGTGTGGTCAGGCAGGCCACTACTCTCGCGAGTGCCCCCAGAACCAGATCCAGCACCAGAATGCTCCACCACGTGCCGGAGGCAACAACAACAATAACAATGGTCGTGGCAAGCCACCCCAGAAGGTCTTCACTGCCAAAACCGCTCCTCCCGCCACTCGTGGACGTCTGAACCAGGTTGCCGCTGAAGAGACTGACGACACCACTGACGTCATTCTTGGTACGCTCCCAGTCAATTTTGTTCCTACTTCCGTTCTTTTCGACCCAGGAGCATCTCATTCATTCATGTCAGAAAGTTATGCACTTCGTCATGAGTTACCCTTTGTTGAATTGTCCACCCCGATGGTTATTCAAACTCCAGGGTCAAGATGGCAAACTAATAGAGTGAGCCATGGTAATCAAATTGCAATTGAGGGTTTAGTATTCCTTGCTTCACTCATAGCGCTCAAGTCTTCAGACATTGATGTCATCCTTGGCATGGATTGGCTATCAAGACAGAATGCCTATCTGGATTGCAAAGGCAAATCCGTGAAACTCACCAACCCTTCAGGCACAACCGTTAACTATACTTCACCCAGAACAAGAATCCAAGTGCATTCTTTGAATGTACTTCCCCTTCCCGAACTTGAAGATATTCCGGTGGTTCGTGACTTCCCGGATGTCTTTCCTGAAGAGCTGCCGGGCATGCCACCCGACAGATGTGTAGAATTTATAGTGGATCTTGTTCCAGGAACCGCACCAATTTCCAAACGCCCATATAAAATGGCCCCACATGAGTTAGCTGAGCTAAAAACCCAACTTGATGCTTCGTTGGCAAAAGGCTTCGTCCGCCCTAGCTCATCGCCATGGGGTTGCCCCGTTCTGTTCGTAAAGAAGAAAGTTGGAACAGAAAGGATGTGCGTAGATTATCGCCCGCTAAATTTAGCGACGATAAAGAACAAATACCCACTGCCCAGTATCAATGATCTTTATGATCAACTTGCAGGATCCGCTTTCTTTTCCAAGATGGATTTGAGATTAGGTTATCATCAGATCCGAATCCGAAACGAGGACATTCCCAAAACGGCTTTTACTACTCATTATGGTCTTTACGAGTACACCGTCATGTCCTTTGGTTTGACCAATGCCCCCGCCACATTCTCACGCTTGATGAATTCGATCTTCATGGAGTACCTAGATAAATTTGTTGTGGTTTATCTCGATGATATTCTCATCTACTCGAAGAACGAAGAAGATTGCGCCAAACACTTAAGGCTGGTATTGAGGAAACTTAGAGAGCATCGCCTGTACGCTAAATTCTCCAAGTGTGAATTCTGGCTACCAGAAGTGACCTACTTAGGCCACGTGATTTCTGCAAAAGGCATTGTTGTGAATCCCGAGAGAGTTCAGGCCGTCCTTGACTGGACTCCACCTGAATCGGTTAAGCAAGTTAGAAGTTTTCTTGGCCTAGCCAGCTATTGTCGTCGCTTCGTCGAGAACTTTTCTAAAGTTGCAAAGCCTCTAACTGAACTCCTCAAGAAAGATAAGAAATTCTTATGGACTTCCAAGTGCGAGGAAAGCTTTCAAGAGCTAAAAAGAAGATTGACTTCTGCACCCGTACTTGCACCTCCAGACACCAAAAGAGATTTCGAGATCTATTGTGACGCATCGCGGCAAGGGTTAGGATGCATACTTCTGCAAGATCGACATGTGGTAGCTGATGCTTCACGCCAGTTGCGGCCACATGAACAGAACTATCCTACCCATGACCTTGAACTCGCTGCCGTAGTTCATGCCCTAACAACTTGGCGACATTACCTCCTTGGTAATCGTTGTGAGATTTATTCCGACCACCAAAGCCTCAAATATATTTTCACCCAGCCAGATCTTAACCTCAGGCAAAGACGCTGGATTGAGTTGATAAAAGATTACGACGTAGCAATTTCTTACACCCCAGGCAAAGCCAATGTCATGGCTGATGCACTAAGTCGTCAATCGTACTGTAACAACCTCATGTTACAGCAGTATCAACCACTTCTTCATGAGAACTTTCGCAAGCTCAATCTTGAGATTGTTCCTCATGGCTATCTTTCAACCTTGGTGGCGAAACCAACTCTTGAGGATCAAATTATAGTTGCCCAAAGGCGTGCACGAGGTGTTCGCCGGATCAAGGAGAACAGTACTAGCGGAGTTGCTAAATGTTTCTCCACAGATAGCAAAGGAACGGTATTCTTTGAAAATCGTTTAGTAGTACCTAAGAATAAGGAACTAAGGCAACTCATCCTCAAAGAAGCCCATGACACACCCCTCTCCATTCATCCCGGTAGCACGAAAATGTACCGAGATCTACGCCAGAGATTTTAGTGGACTAGGATGAAGAGAGACATTGCTCAATTTGTCGCCGAATATGATGTTTGTCGTCGCATTAAGGCAGAACATCAAAGACCTGCTGGTACACTTCAACCTTTGTCTATTCCCGAGTGGAAATGGGACAAAGTCGGTATGGACTTCATCACCGGCTTTCCAAGAACCCAGAAAGGAAACAATGCCATCTTCGTTGTCATAGATAGGCTTTCCAAAGTTGCTCACTTCCTTCCGGTTCGCGAGTCTATAACTGCTAGTCAGTTAGCGGACTTGTACATCTCCAGAATTGTATCACTTCACGGTGTTCCGTTGGAAATCAATTCTGATCGCGGTAGCCTTTTCACCTCTAGATTTTGGGGAAGTTTCCAACGTGCTATGGGAACTCATCTCTCCTTTAGTACGACTTTCCATCCTCAGTCTAGCGGTCAAGTCGAAAGGGTTAACCAAATTCTTGAAGACATGCCCAGAGCTTGCGTTATCTCATTCGGAAAGAATTGGGAGAATTCTCTTCCATATGCCGAATTTTCTTATAACAATAGTTTTCAATCTAGTCTGAACATGGCTCCTTTTGAACTCCTGTATGGACGACGATGTCGAACACCACTAAACTGGTCTGAAACCGGTGAAAGACAATTCTTTGGACCGGATATGATCAAGGAAGCAGAAGATCAAGTTCGCATTGTTCGTGATCAATTGAAATCAGCCCAGTCTCGTCAGAAAAGCTACTATGATCGTCGTCATAGGAAAGAAAGCTACAATCTGGATGAGAAGGCTTACCTCCGGGTTACTCCTCCGAAGGGAACCCAACGTTTCGGTATCAAAGGCAAGTTGGCCCCACGTTACATCGGACCTTTCCGCATTATTACTAAACGTGGAGAAGTTGCCTACCAACTTGAACTACCCCCGCACCTTTCCCGAGTACACGATGTATTCCATGTGTCCCAACTCAGGCGTTGCTTCAAGGACCCCATCCGCGAAGTCGACCATGAAACGCTTGATCTCCAAGATGACCTTTCTTATCGAGAATACCCCGTTCGTATTCTTGATTCCGCAGAGCGTGTCACTCGTCGTCAAAAGATTAGGTTTCTGAAAGTGCAATGGTCACACCACTCTGAAAGAGAAGCCACGTGGGAAAGAGAAGACCGTCTCCTTATCGAGTACCCCCTCCTTCCTCCCGCAGACTTCTGAATCTCGGGACGAGATTCTTTTGAGTGGGGGCGAGTTGTCAGATCCCTCTGTTAGGTATGTGCTAGGGTTAGCTAGTACCTTTGCATCATGTCAAAATTTCAAAAAGAAATCTTGGAAATCAAATTCAAAATCAAAATGGGAGAAGGAACACCCCCCAGGTGATTTAATTCAAAAGGCCAGATAAAAATATTTTCCAAAAATTCATGTTAGAGTTTTGAAAAGTCTTATAAATGAGTGTGATCACATATCAAGTGATGTGGGACCCACCCCATGCTCATAGATTTTTCAAATATTCAAACAGTACCTTGGAATTAAAGAAATCCCCCTATTTGATTTAAAATTCAAATCATTTGAATTTTAAAAATGTTGAAAGTTTATGAGTGGCTAGTCTATATTATTATGAGGCCATATAAAAGTTTTCAGCATTTAATAAAATGTTTAGCTATTTTTTTTAGCCAAACAGAACAAAGATCAGAAAGCAGAAAAGAAAGAAAAGGAAAAAGGCTGAAAGCCACTTACCTGGCCCACCTGGCCCAGCAGAGGCGGCCCAGCCCAAAGGGGCAGGGTCGTCTTCTCCACAGGCCAGGCAGGCAGGCAGCTCGCCGCCGGCCGCGGCATTGTTTCCAGGCAGCTGCCTGGCTGCTCCCCGGCCGCCTTCTAGCGTCGTGGAGACTCCCCAGTGCTTATCCCCTTCTTTCCCCCCTCTCGAACCCTCTTTGCCCTCTCTCCCGTGCGAAACCCGTGAGAGCCCGAGCAGCCCGTAGCTCGCCGCCGTGCGCCACCGCGGCCACTGACCTCCACTCGCCGCCCCAGTTTGTCCAAGACGTCCGCCATCGCCGTCTTCATCACCGTGGACGCTCAATTGGACCGAGGAGCCCCCGAGGACGACGCAAGCTTCGACAACTCACCGCCGCCCGCCGTGGAGCTCGAGCTCAAATTCGCCGCCACCTCTTCGTCTCCGGCCACCCCGACTCCTCCACTGCACTCAGGGTGAGCAGAGCTCCGTTTTGCCCCTAGCCGCGCCCTTTTCCGTGCCCTCCCGCTTGGTTCCAGCGAAGTCCGAGCTCGGACCGCCGCCGCGGTTGAGATAGCCGTCGCCCTGGAGCTCGTCTTTGGCCCCCTTCGAAGCCACTCGATGCGGAATCCCACGAGGAGCAGTTTCGTGCCCTCCAAACCCCTCCCCGTGCCCAAAACCCCGACTCCGGCAAGACTCCGGCGAGTCCACGGCCGCCGTCGCCATTAACCTCCCCTCTCTCTCTCTGACTCGTGGGCCCGAGGCCACTAAGCTAATCCCCCCCCTAACCCACTGACTACTGGGCCCCAGCACACTAACCCCTCTCTGTTAATTAAACAGAGAGGATTAAATCCCTCTGCCCCTGACATGGCTGGCCCACCAGTCAGGCCCCTGCTGAGGTCATGCTTGCATCAGCATGACGCAGTAAACCAATTTCCAGGGATTTTTGAATTAAAAATAATTCCAGAAAATCCAGAAAATACCCCAAACTTTGGAAATTCATAGAAAATTCATATTAACTCCAAATTAGACAAATAATATATGAAAAATGATCAGGAGAAAATTATCTTTCCAATTATGCAACTTTCAACTCTGTTTGAGTTCAATTTAAAATGTGATCAGTAGCATTTTCTATTTGATTTAAATGAAATTTAATCAAATTCAATTCAAATATTTTTGCAACTTGGACCATGGCAACATGCTACATTTCACTTACACATCAGAGGCATATCATACACATTTGAAGATAATTCAAAATGATCAAACTATATCACATATAACTTGGTTAATGTTGAATTCAAATGTGGAATTTTAATTTGCATTTCAAATGCAATATATTCCACTTAAATGGAATTGTCTCACACACATCAAAACTTATACTTCAAGTTTCAACATTCATTCATGTGCTTGAGCATTGCATTCATATTGATTGCTACTTCGTGCTTTGTTTGTCGAGTAGAGGTGGAACCGGAGCAAGAGGTCACCCCCGTCGCTGAAGATCCAGAACCCGAACCTCGTCAGCAAGGCAAGCAAAACCCCATTGATCATGTCGATAAAATCCCACTTCCCTCTCATGTCTCGCTTATGCATTGTATAGGATGATCACCATGTTACGATTCTACCGCATAGATGAACCCATTCCTTTGCATGACCTATCATTTTGTCACAGTATTAAGCAAACCACAATCCTAGCAACTGTAGGAGTTGTTTGATATCATGTGGCCCCTGAAAATGTTATCGCTTATTGCATGCTTAGTATGATACCATGTTGTTACTGTGATATGAGTCGGGATGGTAGTGATCATGTGGATGATGGTAGAAAAGTGTTGGTGAATCGACCTAATACAAGGTGAACGATGAGAGGCTGTGTAGGAGTACACGGTGGGTTGTCTCGTTGAACACCGCCCTAAGTCCGAGTTCTTGTGTGGTGATCCAAGATGAAGAGTACAACCACACATTGGGCTCACTGACCCCTCTCAACCTATTAACTCATCCTTTCGATGTCCAGATGTCGCAGTAGTTCGGAGTTCTGGTAGGCTTGTGGCCTGGATGCTAAGTGAGAGAACGGCTCACCCGAGACCGGCTTATGCACCACGCACACATCGCTTGGGTCCACTTCGGTAAACCGGCCGGGTTCACGATGGTGGTAGCCAACCCAAGTAGGCGGCTTTCTTGGACTAGATAGGCTATGAGGTAACAGTTGTGGTGAGCATCCTCGCTGACACCCCTTGAATGGTGTCGAGATCAAAGGCGGTAAATGATGATCATGTGTGTGTAGCGGTACACCCTTGCAAGGTTAACAAAACTATTCGAATAGCCGCGTCCGCGGTTATGGACTGCTTGGAAAGCTCAGCTTGATTATTAGATAACTTGAATCGGATACTTCTAAAACACACCAAGATAGGGGAAGTCGAGAAAGGCACCATAGTGGTGTATTAGTTGGTGAAAGTAGTGGACTCGTGTACGCTTATTACCTCAAGTCTGGTACTCGTAGTTTAGGATTAGCCAAGTCAAAGCTGGCATTTCTGCAAGTGAACCCCACCTCCCTTTACCTTGATACATGTGCATGAGTAGTATAGCTCCTATGTAAGTCTTGCTGAGTACGCCTTTGTACTCACGTTTGCTTAATCTATTTTTTAGATGACGCCACTGACCCCGAAGGTGGCTTCTTCATCGAGCTGGACGACTGAAGTTAAGCTAGTCTAGTCCCAGTCAGCAGACTGGTTCCCTCGTGGAGGGCTTTATGTTTGAATAAGGCTTCTTAAGCCAATTTGTTAAACTTGTCTGTACTCAGACATAATTTGCTTCCGTTCTGTGTTGTAATGTTGGATCACATGTATGTGATCTCTGTGTGTACTCTATAAGAGTTATAAAAAAAATGGACACTTTGTAGAGAATTGCAATGGTACCTGCTGTTCATACAAGGCATGTGTGCTGCGTGTATGTTTATAACATGCATGTCTTTCTATGGGTTTTCGAGACCTTAGTTGTGTTATGGCTGGCGGTCTTTCATACACCAAGTGGCCCTTAGATGTGCGCAGCTTGGGGCATCGCGATGCAAATTGTCCGAGACTCCGTCTCGTGCACACTTTGTGGTATGATCGAGCCCGCCCTAGACCCCGACTAAGTGATCGGGCTGGAGTATGTCTATGTAAGAGTTTTGAGATAGTCGGTATTATGGTTGAGGTGACTTGTCTTTGAATATGGGAGTTCACCACCCATATCATTTGACTTGTGTGCGGACGATGAGGACCCATCTCAGTTGATCATCCGGCCTGGATGGGATGCCCTCACGTACGATGCTTTCCGAGAATGTTCAGTGCTTGGCCTTGTCTGCTTAGACAAGTGGGTGCGGTTCTCGGCTCTCCATATGACTATGTCTTAACTGTACTTGCATACACTAACCCCGGGTCCCGACAGGGACCCACTTCACTTTATATGTGATCATGCATATTTATAAGACTTTTCAAAAATACCAGAGGAAATTTTGGAAGGAAATTTTGTCTGGCCATTTAATTAAATTCTTTAGGGCTTTTCTTTTCCCCATTTTTGAATTTCTTTTGAAATTTTCTTCATGACGCAAAGGGACACTCAAACCCTAGTACTTACCAAAGTTGGGGTTCTCACAACTCGCCCCCACTCAAAAGAATCTCGTCCTGAGATTCAGAAGTCGTCGGGAGGAAGGTGGGGTACTCGGCACGGAGACGGTCTTCTCTTTCCCATGTTGCTTCTTTCTCGCAGTGATGTGACCATTGCACTTTGAGAAACTTGATCTACTGACGACGAGTGACACGCTCTGCTGAATCAAGAATACGAACAGGGTACTCTTGATAAGAAAGGTCATCTTGGAGATGAAGAGTTTCATGGTCCACTTCGCGGATGGGGTCCTTGAAGCAACGCCTGAGTTGTGACACATGGAATACATCATGTACTCGGGAAAGGTGTGGGGGTAGTTCATGTTGGTAGGCAACTTCTCCATGTTTAGCAATAATGCGGAAAGGTCCGATGTAACGTGGGGCCAACTTGCCTTTGATACCGAAGCGTTGGGTTCCCTTCAGAGGAGTAACCCGAAGCTAAGCCTTGTCATCCAGATTGTAGCTTTCTTGCCTATGATGACGATCATAGTAGCTTTTCTGACGAGACTGTGCGGATTTCAATCGATCATGAACAATGCAAACTTTCTCTTCTGCTTCCTTAATCATATCAGGTCCAAAGTATTGTCTTTCACCGGTTTCTGACCATTTTAGGGGTGTTCGACATGGTCGTCCATAGAGGAGTTCAAAAGGAGCCATGTTCAGACTAGATTGGAAACTGTTGTTATAAGCAAATTCGGCAAATGGAAGAGACTTCTCCCAATTCTTTCCGAAAGATATAACGCAAGCTCGGAGCATGTCTTCGAGAATTTGGTTAACCCTTTCGACTTGACCACTAGACTAAGGATGGAAAGCTGTGCTAAAGGAGAGATGAGTTCCATAGCATTCTGGAAGCTTCCTCAGAATCTAGAGGTGAAAAGGCTACCTCGATCAGAAGTGATTTCCAAAGGAACACCATGAAGAGACACAATTCTAGAGACGTACAAGTCCACTAACTGACTAGCAGTTATAGACTCGCGTACTGGAAGGAAGTGAGAAACTTTTCAAAGTCGGTCAATGACAACGAAGATGGCATCATTTCCTTTCTCGGTTTTTGGAAAGCCGGTGATGAAGTCCATACCGACTTTGTCCCATTTCCACTCGGTAATAGGCAAAGGTTGAAGAGTACCATCAGGTCTTTGTTGTTCTGCCTTAATGCGACGACAATATCTCATTCGACAACAAATTGTGCAATGTCTCTCTTCATCCGGGTCCACCAAAATCTCTGGCGTAGATCTCGGTACGTTTTTGTGCTATTGGGATGAATCGAGAGGGGTGTGTCATGAGCTTCTTTGAGGATGAGTTGCCTTAGATCCCTATTCTTAGGTACTACCAAACGATTTTCAAAGAATACTGTTCCTTTGCTATCTGTGGAGAAATATTTAGCAACTCCGCTAGTAATGTTCTCCTTGATCCGGAGAACACCTCGTGCACGCCTTTGGGCAACTATGATTTGATCCTCAATGGATGGTTTCGCCACCAAGTTGAAAAGAGATCCACGAGGAACAATCTCGAGGTTGAGCTTTCAAAATTCCTCATGAAGAAGTTGTTGATACTTTTGTAACATGAGCGTTTTACAATATGACTTACGACTTAGTGCATCAGCCATGACATTGGGTTTGCCTGGTGTGTAAGAAACTCCTAAGTCATAATCTTTTATCAATTCTATCCATCGTCTTTGCCTGAGATTAAGATCTAGCTGGGTGCATATATATTTGAGGCTTTGGTGGTCGGAATAGATCTCACAACGATTACCAAGGAGGTAATGTCGCCAAGTTGTCAGGGCATAAACTACGGCTGCGAGTTCAAGATCATGGGTAGGATAGTTCTCTTCATGTGGACGCAACTGGCGTGAAGCATAAGCTACCAGATGTCTATCTTGCAGAAGTATGCATCCTAACCCTTGCCGTGAGGCGTCACAAAAGATCTCAAAATCATTTTTGGTGTCTGGAGGTGCAAGTACGGGTGCAGAAGTCAATCTTCTCTTTAGCTCTTGAGAGCTTTCCTCGCACTTGGGGGTCCATTGGAATTTCTTATTTTTCTTGAGGAGTTCGGTAAGAGGCTTTGCAACTTTGGAGGAGTTCTCAATGAAGCGGCGGCAATAGCTTGCTAAGCCAAGAAAACTCCGAACTTGCTTAACCGATTTAGGTGGAGTCCAGTCAAGGATGGCCTGAACTCTCTCGGGATTGAAAGCAATGCCTTTCGTAGAAATCACGTGGCCTAAGTAGGTCACTTCTGGTAGCCAAAATTCACACTTGGAGAACTTGGCATAAAGGAGGTGGTCTCGAAGTTTCAGCAATACCAGCCTAAGATGCTCGGCATGTTCTTCTTCGTTCTTCGAGTATATAAGGATGTCATCGAGGTAAAACACGACGAACTTGTCCAAATACTCCATGAAGATCGAGTTCATCATGCGCGAAAAAGTAGCAGGGGCATTGGTTAAACCGAAGGACATGACGGTGAACTCGTAAAGACCATAACGAGTAGTGTAAGCCATCTTAGGAACATCCTCGTTTCGGATTTTGATTTGATGACAACCTAATCTCAAATCCATCTTGGAGAAGATAGAGGATCCAGCAATTTGATCATAAAGATCATTGATCCTGGGAAGTGGGTACTTGTTCTTTATCGTCGCTAGATTTAGCGGGCAATAGCGTGACGAACAGAACGGGGCAACCCCATGGCGATGATCTAGGGCGGATGAAGCCTTTTGCCAACAAAGATTCAAGTTGCATTTTAAGCTCAGCTAACTCACGTGGGGCCATTTTGTATGGGCGTCTGGAAATTGGTGCGGTTCCTGGGGCAAGATCTACAATGAATTCTACACACCTTTCAGGAGGCATTCCTGGCAGTTCTTCAGGAAAGACATCCGGGAAGTCACGAACCACCGGAATATCTTCAAGGTCAGGAAGGGGAAGCACATTCAAAGTATGCATTTGGATTCTAGAACTTGGTGAGGTGTAGTCAATTGTCTGGCCTGAAGGATGGGTAAGTTTAACTTACTTGGCTCTACAATCAAGGAAAGCATTCTGTCTTGATAATCAATCCATTCCTAGGATGACATCAATGTCTGAAGACTTGAGGGCTATAAGAGAAGCAACGAATATTAAACCCTCAATTGCAATTTGATTACCATGGCTTACTCTATTAGTTTTCCACTTTGAACCAGGAGTTTGAATGATCATTGGAGAAAACCTTTCTTCAAAGGCGAACTCATGCCGAAGTGCATAACTCTCCGACATTAATGAATGAGAAGCTCCTGGATCGAAAAGAACAGAGGCGGGAACACGATTGACTGGGAGTGTACCAAGGATGACGTTAGAAGTATCAACTGAGATTTGGTTCACACAACCACCAATAGTGGCTAACGACTTTGCTTGCAAGGAGTTGGAGGTTGATTTCTATGAAGACTTAGCTTTGGAAGACTTGGGTGGGGTGGCATCATGTCTTGGACGAGGACCAACTTTCACCGACAAAGAACATTTCCGTGCGATGTGGCCAGGCTGACCACACTTGTAGCAAATTCTGGTGTCAGGGGGTGGAGCAAGGATGGTAGGTTCACTACCATAGCTGTTGGGGTTCGTGTTTGGTGGAGGAGGTTGAGGCACCATGTAGGATGGCCTTGCAAAAAGGTGTGAAGGAATGACACTAGTTAGAATCCAAATCCGGCGTTTCCGAGGGGCCGAACTAGAAGATGGAGCAAACTCACGAGCATTCTTGCGAGACTCTTCGAACACCTCATTGCCATACTCAGCTCTGAAGGATCTATTGACTAAATCCTCAAAGTTGACAAACTCATGAAGATTGATATCATGATGAATAACAGGGCTAAGTCCCTTGCGGAACCTTGCTTGCTTCCTGGCATCAGTGGATATCTCCTCTTGGGAATAACGAGCAAGATGGTTGAACTCGGTCATATACTCGTGGATGGAGCTATCTCCCTGAGTAAGATAAATCTTCCTTCTTTCTTTCCATCATTTCATCCAGAATGTGGTATCCTCGGAAGGCATCACGAAATTGCTGCCAAGTCACTACGTGACCATCAAGTTTCATTGCAACATAGTTCTCCCACCATTCACCAGCAGCACCTTCTAGGAAGTATACCGCAAAAAATCACACGGTCATTGGGAGCAACTTGCGCCGTCTCAAGCTTACGCTCGATGGAACGGAGCCAATCATCAGCTTCAAGGGGCTCGGAGGAACATCGAAATACCGGTGGCTTGAGGAGGATGAAATCCTGAATGCTGACAACCACATTGCGTAGACAAGCGGTATTCTGCTCAATGAGCTCCAGAAGGCGTGTTTGATCACGTCGATTCCGTTCAGCTTCCATCATGATTTCCGCCGCAGAAGGCGGTGGAGGAGGATCATCATCATCACTTTGATTCCGATCACGGTCTCGATTGCGACGAACATCACTACGAGTTCCACCTGACATCCTGTGTGATAAAAATAAACAATGAGAACAGGTTTTACGGTGGAAACAAAGATAAAAGGACATGACTAGGAGGAAAAGATTGTAATTCAAAGGCAAAGATTCCAAGAAACATGGAATAAATCGGGCAGCATAATGGTTACACCGGGAGGGAAAATGAAACAACCTCGAAGAAATTGGACAGAACTTCTTCAAGGAACTCAACAGAACGATGAGTCTGGACGACCACAACTGTCCTACGGCTACAAGGAAGCAATCAATGATATGTGTCGGGACCCGGAATTAGCGTATATAAGCCTCGCTACAACACAATCATATGGAGAGCCGAGAACCGTACCCACTTGTCTAAGCAGACAAGACCAAGCACAGAACGTTCTCGGAAAGCATCAAACATGAGGGGCATCCCATTCAGGCTGGATGATCCACTGAGATGGGTCCTCATCGTCCGCACACAAGTCTAACTGATATGGGTGGTGAATTCCCATACTCATAGACAAGTCGCCTCAACCATACTATCGATTGTATTATAACCCTTACATAGACTTACTCCAGCCCGATCACTTAGTCGGGGTCTAGGGCGGGCTCGATCATACATCAAAGTGTGCACGAGACAGAGTCTCGAGCAATCGCATCGCGATGCCCCAAGCTGCGCACATCTAAGGGCCACTTGGTGTATAAAAGACCGCCAGCCAGATCACAACTAAGGTCTCGAAAACCCATACAAAGACATGCATGTTATAAACATACACGTAGCACACATGCCTTGTATGAACAGCAGGTATCATTGCAATTCTCTACAAAGTATATACTTTATTGAATAACTCTTACAGAGTGCACACAGAGATCACAAGCATGTCATCCAACATTACAACAAGCATGCGGAAGCAAAGTAGGTCTGAGTACAGACAAGTTTAACAAATGGCTTAGAGAAGCCTTATCTAAAAACAAGCCCTCCACGAGGGAACCAGTCGTCTAACTGGGACTACACTAGCTTGGTCTTGGTCTGAGTCTTCAATCTTTGAGCTTCAGGTAGAAGCCACCATCGGGTTCGGTGGGTTCATCTAAAACATAGATTAAGCAAACGTGAGTACAAAATCGTACTCAGCAAGACTTACATAGGAGCTATACTACTCATGCATATGTATCAAGGTAAAGGGAGGTGGGGTTCACTTGCGGAAGTGCCAGCTTTGACTTGGCTAGTCCTGAACTACAAGTACCAGACTTGAGGTAAGAAGCGTACACGAGTCCACTACATCTCTTCAACCAATTACACCACTATGGTTACTTCCTCGACTTCCCCACGAGAAGCACACCATAGCACTCACGCTTATCTTGCGAGTTTTAGAAGTATCCGGTTCAAGTTGTCTAATAATCAAGCTAAGCTTTCCAAGAAGTCCATAACCGCGGACGCGGCTATTCGAATAGTTTTGTTAACCTTGCAAGGGTGTACCGCTACACACACGTGTCATCAGTTACCGCCTTTTGCGTGTCACCTTTCAAGAGATGACAGCGAGGATGCCACCACAACCGTTACCTCATAGCCGATCTAGTCCATGAAAGCCGCCTATCTGGGTTGTCTGCCACTATCGTGAACCCGACCGGTTTACCGAAGTGGACCCAGACGATGTGTGCGTGGTGCGAAAGCCGGTCTCGGATGAGCCGTTCTCTCACTTGGCTACCAGGCCACAATACCTACAGAAATCCGAACTACTGCGACATCTGGACATCGAAGGGGATGAGTTAGTAAGCCGAGAGGGGTCAGTGAGCCCAATGTGTGGTTGTACTCTTCATCTTGGATCACCACACAAGAACTCGGACTTAGGGCGGTGTTCAACGAGACAACCCACCGTGTACTCCTACACAGCCTCTCATCGTTCACCTTGTATTAGGGTCGATTCACCAACACTTTTCTACCATCATCAACATGATCATTCCCATCCCGACTCACATCACAGTAACAACATGGTATCATACTAAGCATGCAATAAGCAGTAACATTGCAGGGGCCACATGATATCAAACAACTCCTACATTTGCTAGGATTGTGGTTTGCTTACTACTGTGACAAAAGATAGGTCATGCAAAGGAATGGGTTCATCTATGCGGTAGAATCTTAACATGGTGATCATCCTAAACAATGCATAAGCGAGACATGAGAGGGAAGTGGGATTTTATCGACATGATCAATGGGGGTTTGATTGCCTTGCTGACGAGGTTCAGTCACGGGGTCTTCAACGAAGGGGGTGATCTCGGTTCCGGCTCCACTTCTATCAGCAACATGACAATCATAGGATCAACATAATGTACAATGCACAACCACATGAATAAAATTCTAATGGTGATGTTCAAGGTACTGATGTGTTGAGCATTCCATTTTAAAAGGAGTATATTGCATTTGAAATGCAAATTCAAACTCCATTTGATTTATCAATGAATTTCAGATGCATTTGAATGCATGAAAGTTCATTTGAATTTGTTAATCATGAAGTGATGTATTATAGTTGAAGTAAAGCTTCTGATGTGTGGATGAAACCAATGGAATTAAGGGTGTTCCAAAATGAATTGCAAAAACACTCCAAATTTGAATTTGAAAAGGATCCATATGCATGTTTGCTACAGTTCACCCATTTTAAAATGGTCAAACATGAAAACAAATTGCATATTCATAATCCTTGTATTTTTCTGATAATTTTAGACATATTATTTGCTATATTTGGAGTTAGGATGAATTAATTATGAATTTCCAAAGTTTAACCTATTTTCTGCCATTTTCTGGAATTTCTGTAATATTTTAAATCTCTGGAAATTCTTTACTGCGTCAGCATGACGCAGTTCTGATGTCACCAGGGGGCCTGACAGGTGGGGTCGGCTGGTCAGTGACAGTGGAAGTTAACCCCTGTTAGTTTAACTAACAGAGGGGATTAAGGGGCCGTGGGTCCCACTGTCAGTGAGGGAGGGCGTTAGTTTAGGGGGGTCATTAGCTTAGGCTTAGGGGGGTTAATGTCAGACGTCGCCAGCGGCACTGTTGCTGGCCGGAGTTTCGCCGGAGTAGGGTTCTAGGGCACGGGGGGTTCACCTGGGGGCACTGGGAAGAAGCCCTAGAGCTTGCGCACCCCCTGGAGCTAGCCACGGCTCACGAGGAGGCCCAAGGCCATGGCTATGACGGCAATGGCGACGGCCGGAGCCACTTGAAGAAGGCGACGGCGTTTGAGGGCACGGGAGGAGCCGCGGTTAGGGGGAAAAGGACCGCAGAAATCACCAGAATCCAACGACGGGCACGGCGAGGCTTGAGGGAGCTCGGAGCAAACGAATTGCTCGCCGGAGTCGAAGGCGGCCGGCGGTGAGGAAGATGAAGGGGACGTCGCTTCCAGAGGGCTTCGGCTCGAATTGAGACTGCAGCTAGACGAAGTCGACCTCGAGGAGCTCCATGGACATGCTTGTTCGCCGTTAGGAGGCTGCTGGCCACGCAGTAGCTCGCCGGTGTCCGCTTGCTGTGCTCGGGCTCGCGCGAGATCCGCGAGGAAGAGGAACAGGGGCGACCCGTGGGTGGGGAGGACGAGCTCGAGGGGGCTTCTGGAGTTGTGCGGCGTCGAGAAGGAGCAAGGGAGGGCTAGGTGGCTCGGCGGCCGTGGGCATGCTTGCCACGGCGCGAGCTGCCTGCTCTGGCGTCGGCGGGAAAGACGACAGGGGAGGAGTCCACCGGGCTGGACTGGGCCAAGGGAGTTGGGCCTCGCCCAGGCGCCAGGTAGGTCTGCTGTTTTCTTTTTCCTTTTATATTTTCTGTAATTTTGTTTTGCCTCAGTATTAAATACCTAGACATTTTATAAAATACCCAAAACTTTTATGTGGTCTTAGAAAATAAGTAGCTAGCCACTTATAACCTTTGGGCATTTTTGAAATTCAAACAATTTGAAATTCAATTCAAATAGGGTTTTATTTAATTTCCAAAGCCACTGTTTGAATATTAGAAAATTCCATGAGCATGGGATTGCTCCCAAACCATTTTTAAAATGATCAGCACCATTTATAAGAATTTTCCAAATGTTCAAATGATTTTTGGAAAAAGATTTTTATCTGGCCATTTGATTTAATTTCTCAGGGCTTTTCTTTTTCCCTCTTTTTGAATTTTCTTTTTGAATTTTTGCATGATGCAAGGTAGCACTTGATCCTAGCACATACCTAACTTGGGGTTGTGCCAATATGTTATAGTAAGACATAGATGAGCCTAGTCCTATCTTCCCATAGAAAAGATGAGGGTGACTCAGAACTCAGATCGTTGAGAGTAAGGAGAAAAATAAGCCTTACGTTGTTCCCTTTATACCCAAGTAACTATATAACAATAGAATGCTAGACTCGACTTCGACCAAGGGTTGAATAATCCTACAGACAGTCCTGCTCTGATACCAATTCTGTCGGGACCCAAAATATGCGTATGTAATTCCAGTCACAACTCAATCATATGGAGAGCCGAGAGCCGTACCCACTTGTCTAAGCAGACAAGGCCAAGCACAGAACACTCTCGGAAAGCATCGTACGTGAGGGGCATCCCATCTAGGCCAGATGATAAACTGAGATGGGTCCTCATCGCCCGCTCACAAGTCTAAATGATTATGGGTGGTGAAATCCCATATTCATAGACAAGTCGCCTCAACCATATTATTGACTAATTATAAAACTTACATAAACATACTCCATCCCGATCACTTAGTCGGGGTCTAGGGCGGGCTCGATCATACAACAAAGTGTGCACGTGACAGAGTCACGAGCAATCGCATCGCGATGCCCCAAGCTGCGCACATCTAAGGTCCACTTGGTGTATAAAAGACCGCCAGCCAGATCAAAACTAAGGTCTCGAAAACCCATACGAAGACATGCATGTTATAATCATACACGCAACACACATGTCTAGTATGAACAGCAGGTATCATCACATAACTCTACAAAGTACTTCTTTATTGACTTACACATTGAATATACAAAGATCACATGTCTGTGATCAACATTACATCATACAATGAAAGCAAATTAGGTATGAGTACAGACAAGTTTAACAAAGGGCTTAGAGAAGCCTTTTAAACATACATGCCCTTCCACGAGGGACCAGACTGCTGTCTGGACCTATACTACAAAGGTCAACGTCGAGCTTCACGAAGGTGACTCCATCATTGGCTGGGTTCTCATCTAAAACATAGAATAAGAAAACATGAGTACAACGTCGTACTCAGCAAGACTTACATCATAACTATACTACTCATGCTCAAGTATCAAGGTAAAGGAGGTGGGGTTCAACATGCAGAAGTGCCAGCTTTGACTTGGCTAGTCCTGTACTACGAGTACCAGACTTGAGGTAAGAAGCGTACACGAGTCCACTACCGAGTCTCCAACCAATACAACACTATAGTTACTTCCTCGACTTCCCCACGAGGAGCACACCATAGCAGTCACACTTATCTTGCGAGTTTTAGAATTATCCATTCAAGTTGTCTAATAATCAAGCACAGCTTTCCAAGTAGTCCATGACCGCGGACGCGGCTATTCGAATAGTTTTGTTAACCCGTCAGGAGTGTACCGCTACACACACATGACCATCAGTTACCTCCAGGTCTCGGCACCATTCAAGGGGTGTCAGCGAGGATGTTCACCACAATAGTTCTCCCACAGCTCCGTTCTAGTCCAAGGAGTCAAATTTCTGAGTTCCAAACCCAACTGGAGTTCCGGCCAAGCTTCCAGTCAGGACTCAAACCATGTAGGCACGACTGACAAGCCCACCTCGACGGATGGTTCCCCTCTTGACAAGCCATGTGCTACAAGCCCTACCATGAATGCCACATTCCATTTCCTTTATCTTTCTATGCGTATGCCGAATGGAAAACCCGACCTAGGTGTGACTCCTGGACTTGGATCGGGATGAGTTAATAGGTCGAGAGGGGTCAGTGAGCCCAATATGTGGTTGTACTCTTTGTCCCGGATTACCATACAAGAAATCGGCCTTAAGGCGGTGTTCAACGAGACAACCCACTGTGTACTCCTACACATCCTCTCATCATTCACCTTGTATTAGGGTAGATTCACCAACAGAGTTTCACTATCGTCAACACCATGTTTACTATCATCCCGACACACATCAAAAGAATCCTCATTGTAAACTCTAAGCATGCAATAAGCCGTAACAGTTGCAGGGCCACATGATAACAATCAACTCCTATGTCAGCTAGGATTGTGGTTTGCTTACTACTGTGACAAGATGATAGGTCATGCATCGGATATGGGTTCAACTATGCGGTAGAATCGATACAAGGTGATCGCCTAAACATGCACAAGCGAGAATGAGAGGGAATTGGGATTTTATAGACATGATCAATGGGGTTTGATTGCCTTGCTGACGATACACGGGTCTTAACGGTGGTCTTCTTCTTCGGGGGTGATCACCGTCTCGGAAACACTGTTACCGGAATAATCATCAAAAAAGGGGGCACAAATAAAGTACAATGCTCAAGCACATGTTAATGTTGTGACATGAGGAATAGGGTACTGGTTTGTGGAACATTCCATTTAATTGAAGTGTATTGCAAAGAATTTGCAAATTCAAACTCCAAATTCAAATTCAAATTATGCCATATGCATGTTTGCTACTGTTCACCCATTTTAAAATGGTCGAACATAGAAACAAGTTGCATATTCATAATCCTTGCATTTTTCTGATAATTTTTCATATATTATTTGTTTAATTTGGAGTTAATATGATTTTTCTATGAATTTCTAAAGTTTATTCCTTTTTCTGCCATTTTCTGAATTCTTTTAATTAATAAATGCAGTTACTGCATCAGCATGACGCATGGCTGACTTCATGGGGGCTCTGTCCAGTGGGGTCGGCCTCTAAGTGGCTTTGGGATTTAATCCCTGTCTAAATTTAAAAAGAGGGGGTTATTTAGGGGGCAGGGCCCACATGTCATTGAAAGTTAGGGGGGTTAATTAGGGGGTGGGGTTAGTCCTAATGGACTGCGCGGCTGGCGGTTCAACGCCGACGTCACTGGACGCGGCGGCGCCTCGTCGAAGTGTGCGAAACTGGCGGAGGAGGGCACAGACAGGGGCCTCGCGCCCTTGCGCGTCGAGCGGTGCACGCGGGGCACACTGAAAAGGCCTAGGGCCTCGCCGACTTCAAGCTCCGCGGCGGTCGGAGAACTGACGCAGGCGGCGCAGTGCTACGGGCACGGGGAGGAGAGGGCTTTAGGGGGAAAACGTGTGTGAGCTCACCCTGATCTCGAAGGTGTCGACGGAGAGGGCTGGGAGGGCGGGGTGACGACGAATTTCCCGACGATGTCCACGGCGGCCGGCGGCGAAGTCTTGATGCGAGCGTCGTCTTCGGGGCCTTTGGAGCCCGATTGCCTGCGCAGTCCGACGAAGCCGAGGACGGGGAGCTTCCTGGACACGGCTGCTAGACGGATGGTCGTCGATGGCCACGGTGGTGCACGCTCGGCGGTGAAGAAGGGCTCTCGGGCCTGGCGAGGTCTCGACGAGGACGAAGCTAGCGGAAGCGGAGATGGGGGGAAGAACGCGGGGTCCTCTGGCGAGCTGCGTGGCGCAAGGAGAAGGCAGAGGAAGGACCTAGGCGGCCTCGGTGGCATGCACGGCGGTGAGCTCGCCACCAAGCTGCTTGCCGCCGTGGAGGAAGACAACAAGGGCGCAGGGTGGGCTTGGGCTGGCTTCGGTTAGTTGGGCCCGAGCCAGGTAAGATGGGCCTTTTCCTTTTATTTCTGTTTTCTCTCTTTTTTTCTTTTTCTGGCTTGTGTTTTGCTCTGGAAAAAAATAGCAAAGCATTTTGTTAAATTCCCAAAACTTTTATATGGCCTTAAGTGACATACTACTAGCCACTCACAAAGTTTTGGTATTTTTGAAATTCAAATAATTTGAATTTCAACTCAAATGGGGGTATTATTTAATTTCCAAGCCCTGTTTTGAATTTTTGAGAAATCTTGGTGCATGCAGTGGGAGCCACTTCACTTTATATGTGATCATGCATATTTATAAGACTTTTAAAAAATACCAGAGGAAATTTCGGAAGCAATTTTTGTCTGGCCATTTAATTAAATTCTTTAGGGCTTTTCTTTTCCCCATTTTTGAGTTTCTTTTGAAATTTTATTCATGATGCAAAGGGACACTCAAACCCTAGCACTTACCCAAGTTGGGGTTCTGACAAATCTGGAGGCTGCTTTGGCCTCCGGTGAGGGGAAATCATCGCCATCGTCATCATCATCGCCTCTCCATCACCCCTCCATGACTTCCTCTCTCATGTGTGAGTAAATCCCTGCTGTAGGCAAAGGGGATGGTAGGGATTGGATGAGTTAGATCATGTAATAGTTCAATCAGATTGTTGGGGGCATCTTACCTATCATCTACTTGGTGTTTATCATCTCTGTTACAACTTGTTGCTCTTAATGCTTGTCACTTTGGGCCCAAGTGCCATGATTTTAGATCTGATCACCCTTTTGTTTCTTGAGTTTGTGGTGTTCTTGATCCTATCTATGAGTTGTATGCACCTATTATAGTCCGGAACCGGCGATCCCAATGGTGACAACTTGGGACACCAAAGGGGATGGACTATAATTTGAGAATTCCGTGTATCCATGAAGTGTTAATGCTTTGTTTCGGTGCTCTTTGGCAGGAGTACCTTAATCTCCCTATGTTCCTTTTGGCCCCGTCTGTAGTGGGAGGGTAGGACAAAAGATGTTGTGCAAAGTTCTTATTGCAAGCACGTACAACTACCTTGGGATACACGCCTGATGTTTGATATTTGCCTAGATGATCCTTTCTTTTCTCTGAGCCTTGCCCGTGTTCGAATCTATTACATGTTTGTTCTCATCCAAGCAGCGCCCAACCATCCATCTCCCTAGCCTACAATGTTTTCTTTCTTGCTGGTTACTAGTTGTTTACTTTTGTTGTTTTACTTTTGCTGTTTCACCACCACCATCACCACTATTATCACCGTATCACAGTTGCTACTAATAACTTTGTGCAAACAAGTGTTTATTTCAGGTGCGGTTGAATTGACAACTCAATTGTTAAAGCCTTTACTTATTCTTTGTGTCCCCAAGTGTCGAATCAATAAATTGGGTTATCTTGCCCGCGAAGACTATCTCGACCCCCTACAGTTGAGGGTTATCACCCACTCGTGGACACCAACATGATGGAGTAAGACGTGAAGACAAAGACTTGAGGCGCAAGACAAGGACTCCTACTTGTAGTCGACTAGGGCTCATGTAAATCCCTACCTGGCTATATATATAAAGCGAGGCGGGGGCACCTCTCTAGAAAGGACACAACCCAACAACACAACCCCCACGCATAGGACTAGACAGATCTCTCTCTACCAAAGCCCTCGCGTCACCCCTGTACATCATCATCAATACAAGACCAGACAAGCAGCATGTAGGGTTTTCCCTCCGGGGGCCGTAAGCTAGGTAAATCTTGCCCCATGTGTCGCTTGTCCGCCGTCCGAGAAATCCAATATACATCTACACACCTGGTCTTGCGAGAACTCACCTGGCCTCCTCTGTAATTGCCCCCTCATGCAATAATATCGAGCAGGAAATGCTTCTCCTGTTAGCCGACGAGTATCGTCCAACCTGTGCCTTATCTATGACTAACCCAGGGTCCCTGGCCATGGGATTTTCCCCCTAATGACTAGCTTGAGTGACAAAAACATGAGTCTAGGGGATGTGTTAATGCCACAAGGGGTAAAACAATGGTTCTTGTAACCGTGGTTGCATGGATTGTTTACTTTCGCAAAGTTCTTTTAATGCAGTTGTATGTTGCTTTGGTTTTACCTTTTGGGTGGGGCTCGCAACTTAATACGAGCGAGATGTTCTAGATAGGTATCTCAAGGTTGATGATTAGTGAGTAGATGAAGATGGATTTCAGTCTACTTGTTTTAGCGTACTACCCATGCTTTTGAGCCTCTTCCTTTATTTTGTAGCATAGTTAGCATTGCGGTGCGTTTTTAATCCTGTCAATTGCCCAGCTGTAATTTTTTTACCTCTCTTAGTTGTTTATCGTGTTTTGGGAGAGAGACATCACTATTGAACTTCATGGGACCCCGGTCCATATTTCCACCATTGTTTACATCCTCAATATACATCTTGTTTTACTTTCTAGTTGCAATTATCACTATCGTTATCTCTTGCTTAGATCCTTTGTAACCAACAAGGCCGGAGAGATTGACAACCTCTCTGTACTCATTGGGAGCAAAGTTATTTGTTGTGTGTGCAGATCCAGGCGAAGCGAACGATTATCATAAAAGGCACGTCAGTTGCCCAACCACCTACTTGTCTTCGTTGGAGTCCTACTGGAGACATAAACCCTATCCTCTACGTTAGGGGAAAAATGCTGTTGTGCTACATCTCAACCTTCCACTTGGGCTAGCCAACGAGCAGCACTACTTTAGTGCCATCACTGGCCAACAAGGTCGCCCGCGTCAAAGAGACGGTCCTGCCTGTTAATCGAGATGCCGGGAGACGCCCCGCGGGACGAGCTCCCTCTAGGAAGAACCAGCATTCCGGGGAGCCCGGGGCCCGCCAGCGCGTACACCAAGCCGTCTTCACCACGGAGGGAAACGAGACCACTCCTCAACCACCCTCCACCGACATCGTGGTTGCCACCGCGGACACCACCCCATCGCCCTACTCCAAGATACACAAGACTGACAAGCATGACCTATCTGAATGCCGCTCCGTTATCAAGCTCCAAGAAGACATGGCGACCTTCTATGCCAAGAAAGACGCCGAAAAAATGGCCCAGCGATGCGGGAGCTCCCAACGTTTGGGCCGAGGCGGTTACCAGAACAAGAGCAAGTCAAAGGGGCCGCCTTCCGGCGGCAACATTTCCGGAGGAGAGGAATCCGAAGATGACGCATGTGACCACTTCCAAACCGTTGTGGATTTTGTCGGTTACATCCATGGGGGAGCGTCCGCGCACACCTTCAACCCCCAATACCACCAGGCCGTGAGTCAGGTCCTCGCGGTCCAGTCTCCACCGGAGGGACCAAGGGTTTCCCTTTGGTCCAGCATCCCTCTAGTGGTGGACGTCGGCGACCACCCTGCTACTCTCCCGGATGACGGCGACTGCTTGCGACCTATGCTCCTCTCTCCAACGATCAGCAACATCAAGATTAGCAAGATGATGTACGATACCGGGTCCTGCATCAATCTGCTATTCGCCCACGCCTTCGAGAAGATGCAGATTCTGAGAAGTCACCTCCTCCCATTCGCTACATTCTGTGGAGTCAGTGGGAGGGAGGTCCAGCCGCTCGGGAAGATTTCAGTTCCCGTTACCCTCGGGGACGCCGCCAATTTCCGGACAGAGATGCTCACCAGCGATGTCACGGACTTGCCACTTTTGTATAACGGACTGCTCGTGCGGCCGTTTATGAGGAGGTTCACTTCTGTGCATCCCGGGCTCTACAACCTCGTCAAGATCCCGGGGCACCGAGGCGTCATCACCCTAGCTGGCAATGCGCGAGAATCTCTACGCTACGTCCAAGGCAAGGTAAAGAAGACCGTTGTTGCAAGGACATCCAGGAAGGCACCGCTTCCGAGCGACGTGCATGTTCTCAGGGATAGCACCCCGCTTTCCGGGAGCCCTTCCAGCGAAGACAGATGAATGGAGCCCCATGCTCCCGCTGCCCCAAGGGAAACAAGCATCCGGATGGACGCCAGCGCCCCACAGTGGACCCCGTCCTGCAAGCAACCAAGAAACCGAAGCCCAGCCAGCTCGCTTTGGTAGCTATGTCGAAGAAAGTTCCTATCTCGGAGGATGGAAGTCGCACCGTGTCCATCGGTGCTGACCTCTCCCCCAAATAGGAAAGCGCGCTCGTCTCTTTCCTTCGCGGACACGCCAACGTTTTCTCATGGGAGCCCTCCGATCTTCCCGGGGTTCCCAGAGAGGTGATCGAGCACAAGCTAGCATTCAAGGCCGGCGCCAAGCCTGTGAAGCAAAAGGTCCTTCGTCACGCGCCGGATCGGCAAGAGTTCATAGCCGAAGAGATCCAGAAGCTTCTCAAGGACATGTTCATCCGGGATATTAGACACCCCATCTGGTTAGCCAACCCTGTTATCGTCTTAAGGCGAATGGGAAAAAGAGATTGTGCATCATTTACGGCAACGTCAACGATGCCTGCCCGAAAGATCCTTTCCCTCTACCCAGCATGTATCAAATTGAGGAGTCGACAGCGGAATGCGCTCGGTTGTCTTTCATGGATGCGTACACCGGATACCACCAGATCAAGATGGCAATCGAAGACAAAGAGAAAAACGCATTCATCTCTCCTTGCGGCACATATTACTACATATGTATGCCCTTTGGGTTGAAGAATGCGGGTTCCACATTCCAGAGAGCCATCCACACTGGCTTCGGGCCGCAACTACACCAAAATGTTGAGGCCTATATGGATGACATCGTTGTCAAGACCAAAGAAGAAGACGCTCTTGTTGAGTACCCGCGTGAGACATTCTGAAATCTCGACAAGATGCAACTGAAGCTGAATCTGGAGAAGTGTGTTTTCGGTGTGCCTTCCGGCAAGCTCATCGGGTTTCTGGTGTCCCACCGTGGCATCAAAGTCAACCCCGAAAAGATCAAGGCGATCGAGCAACTGCAGGCCCCTAAATGCATCAAGGATGTCCAGAGATTGGACGGGTGCATTACGACACTTGGGAGATTCATCTCCCGATTAGCCGAAAGAGCACTTCCGTTCTTAAAGCTCCTGAAGATATCCGGTCCCCTCGACTGGACCCCTGAAGCTGAAGCCACTTTTCATGACCTCAAGAAGTACCTCGCATCACCACCAACCTCAGTGGCACCTCGCCCACGCGAACTCCTGTTGTTGTACGTCCCGACAACATCTCAGGTGGTAAGCGGAGCATTGGTGGTCGAGCGCGACCTAGAAGAAGATAATAGTGGAGCCCCACCCGCAGCAAGAAAACCTGAGAAATCATCTCCTGCAGCCTGAGCCCACGGGGCCAAGGTTCCTGTTAGGAGGACAACCCAGAAGCCAGTCTACTTCATCAACACCGTCCTCCAGGACGCAAGACACCGGTACCCATAGATCCAAAAGATACTTCTCGGGGTACTCATAGCTTCCTGGAAGCTTGGGCACTATTTTTAGGCGCACCCAATCAGAGTGGTGGCCAGTTTCCCACTCGAGCGTATCCTGAGGAACCGAGAAGCCACGGGCCGAATCATGGAATGGGCGCTGGAGCTTTCCGTTTTCGACCTCACGTTCGTCAACTCCTCCACCATCAAGAGCAAGGTAATGGATGATTTTGTCGTTGATTGGACTCCGACTCCAGAAGATGACGAAGACCTCCGGGGAGCATCTTCGCTTCCCGTAACTGAAGAAAACAATAAGTGGACCCTGTACTTTGACGGATCCTTCTCTTTGCAGGGAGCCGGGGCCGGTGCTGTCCTGGTTTCCCCCACCGGAGAAGTTTTGAAGTATGTTGTGCAGATGTTGTTCGAGGGAGAGACCTCCACCAACAACATAGCAGAGTAGGCAGGGCTGCTCGCCGGTTTGAGAGCCGCCATGGGTCTCAGAATTAAAAGGCTCATAGTCAGAGGCGACTCTCAACTAGTGGTAAACCAAGTGAAGGACGGCTACGGATGCCCTCAGATGTAGGCATACATCGACGAAGTCCGCAAGCTCGAGAAATACTTCCATGGCCTAGGAATTGAGCATATCCCAAGGTACAAGAACAATGTTGCGGACGAGCTGTCCAAGATTGCTGCCTGGAAGGAAAGAGTGTCGCCAGGGGTGTTCGTTCAGCGTTTACTCAAACACTCAGTCGACCCCATGCGGCCGAAGGACAAGAAGCACAAGATTGAGACCAAGGGGCAGTTTCCTAGAGAGCTACCCTCATTCATCCCCAGCAAGCACCAAGTTTTCACTGTTGGCCATGTACCCCTGGGTTGGGGCGCTGACATCCTGGACTATCTGAAGAACGGAGAGCTGCCAAGTAGCCGAAAGGATGACGAGAGGATTGCTCGCATGTCGTCGATGTATATCTTAATCGATGGAGCCCTTTACCGCAGGCGTCCCAACGGCGTGAAGCTACTGTGCATCCCCACGGATCAAGGCAAGGAGCTGCTCCAAGATATCCACGAAGGAACATGCGGCGCCCATGTCGGCTCTCGGGCTTTGGATGGAAAGGATTTCCATCAAAGGTTCTACTGGCCCACTGTCACACCCCAAAATTTATAACATGTGATATAAGCCCCTAGTGATGAGAAAAAAAAAAGAGGCCCAATAGAAACTTATCCTTTGTAATCGTGTAATGTTTGAATGCATGTCTTATTATGTGTGCCCAGTGTTGATAATGATGAAGTTCTAAGAGGAACTTGTGTGATGATGATATGTTGTAAATTCACTTTTCTGAGTAGTATAGGCCAGCACCACACTATCTTGTTCATCATCTCGGCATGATCATAAGCAAGATCACTCCAAAACCCTAGCGACTATATAGCTAAAACTCTCACATCACTTAGAAATTTTGCATCCACACATGTTGTTCATCTGTTGATTCTTTTGCACTGCTTTTGTTGTTGTGTTGAAGTGTACCTATGAAACTCAACAATTTGATAGGATTAAATTATTTTAGCTCCCACAATGTCACTACCAAAATAATATAGGTAGATTATGGTAATGAAAACAAAAAATTGGTTTAACATTTTAAAACTAGAGAAAGATCACTAATCATCTCGTGATCATCTAAATAACTTAAAAATACAACAACTTTTGTAATTTTCCAGAAATTCAAATTCAAATACCTTTGAGGCATTTTTACAAACACCTTACATGCAGCCTTGCCCATACAAGAATTTTTAAATGAAAAATAATTTAAAGTAAATCTAAATTGCACCTAAACTACATAAACCACCCACCTAACCCTAGTCCTCTATTTACACGTTTCCTTGGATACCAAGGATCCAGAGAGGATGGGAGAGAGCGGCCGAAGCCTCTCCTAGTCTCCTGTGTCTCTCGGTGGAAAAGGCTCCCTCCCCCTCGTTTCCTTCTCTCCTACGCCATAGCCTACTGCCCCTACCCCCTTTGCATGCTCCCGAGGAGCACCTGCAGCTGCAACACACCTCGCACACTCCCGAGGCAATGCCTCTCTGCACGCCATCCCAAAGCTTACCGAGCAAGCCATGGACGGCTCTGCTTGTCCGCGCCCAGGCCACACCTCCCCCACAAACGACTTGCACCACCTCTCTCGTCCAGTAGGGGAAGAAGCCATGGATCGCCACCCTGGCGTTCCCGCCCTCTGACACGCCCCGCTCGCCAGTTTCCCACCCGAGCTTGCTCTCGCACCGCCTATATAAAAAGTCACCCAGGGGCCTCACAAGTCCACACCTCCACTCGCCCCTCTCCACTACCCCCTTAGCTAGCAGATCTTCCTGCCATCCCCAACTCGAGCCCGAGAGAAAAGAACAGAAGAAGAGAGAGGAGTAAGGAGGAAGGAGAAGGGAAGGGAAGAGGAAAGGAGGAGCAAGCATCTCCAAGGAGGAGTGCACCGCGAGGAAGAGGCCGCGCCTCTCTGCCTCGGACCACCGGAGGCCGGATAGGCTCCACCCCTCGTCCCCGGGCAAAAGCTCCGCAGGAACATGCCGCCCTCAGCTACCCCGAGCCACCCCCAAGACGCCTCCATTCCCGACATTGGAGGCCTCCCCCGAGCACAGAAATGGAGACCTGAGGCCCTCCCTCACGTCCGCCTCCCATTCCCGCCGCTCTCCGCCGGCCGGAACCCCTCCGGTGAGCTCCCCCACGCCCCCTGACCTCCTTGGCCGGTGTCCAGGCCGAGCTGGCCATGCCCGATGGAGAAGACGACCTCCCACCGTCAGATCAGGGAAGATCCGACCGCCAGGGCAAGCCGGTACCCTCTCATTAAAAAAACAAATTAACTCGTGCCCAATGAACAGTCCCGGCCCATTGAAAAAAATGCCCTTGGGCGCAGGATAGGGATGGGCTGTGTTTCTGTAGTTTTCCTTTTTTATTTAATCAGCAAACCCTAAATAATTGTAGAAAATTATGCTACTTTGAAATATATTCTTTTGTTTTCTGCATGTTTAGAATTTTGATTTTATAAGAAACAAATAATGGCTTCTTGTTATAAAATTGCTGCTAGTTTAATTTCTATAATTTTTTTGTTAGCATTATTAAATTGTTAGCTTATTATGAAAAACACCTCTGATCAGTAGGAAATTTCTAATATTTAGTTTATGAAAACAAAATAAATTAAAAATTATTTAGTGAATAAATTGGGTGAAAAACATTGCTTTTGGTTAAGGTTTGTTTTATTTAATCTTAATTTTAATAATTCCATTATAATTACCCTAATGCCCTGTTATAAAAAAATTTAAAACTTTTATGTGGGGTTGTAGGAATTAATATCATTTTTTTTCTCCTTTGAATGTTGAAATATTGTTTAATCGTGTTAAATGCTTCACCAACTAATAACCATTTTATTATACCATGGAGTCATAAACATCTAATATGTTGAGTCATGTATTAAATTCTCTATGAAGGAAAAACCTAATAAAAATTGCTACTATACTTGTTAAATGCTGACTTAGCCCCATGTTAAGCTAAATCTTAATAAAATAATTGATCCTTGTTAGCAACTTGTGATATTAATTGCTTTGCTAAGTGATGGATTTGAGTGGCTCTTTGTTGTGTGAAAATTGTATGATTGCTTGAGTGTAATTGTGTGTTTTTTTCGCAACGTGTAGACGATACGCTTGACGTTGCAGGTGAAGACTTCTCCCAAGCCGTCAAAGAAGCCGATCCAGGGTACATCGCCGACGAAGGCAAGCCACCTTCAAAACTCGAAACTCTGCATTACCCTTTTTACTTTCCTTGTATCACTTATATTGTATCATGCTAGTATTATATTCATATGGTTTGGGATTGTAGTAGTTATACTAGGAAAACTCCACACCACCCCATAGCCTAACTATTTGGGAAAAACTAAGTAGAACCGCGATGAACCCGACATTCTGTCGAGAGCATCACTCAACTCTAGTATTTAGCATTACATAACGACTTGGATAGTCATACTTCACCGGATATGGTACGGCATACACCTAAGAAGGTGGTATCGCCAGGTTGGTGGAACATCGTCGGACATGGACAAAGTCTAGAGGGACTCTTTATAAGTGCCTTCAAAATGTAGCCTTACAGTAGAACTAATATACTATGGTATGGGACAGGGCTAGTTGGAAGCTTGTTTTTCTTAGTACGGGGGTCTTATAACTACACATGGATGGGTGATTCCATGAATCCGATAGCCCACGAAGTCGATGGGTGAAATTCGCTAGGCTTAGTGTCGGAAGGAACCTTGGTGCTCTTCGACTACGGTGCAGGCTTGGGTCCAAGAGGAGCATGTCCTGACACACAGACAGTCCATGTTCCATGCAAGGGGTAGATTCACCTGTACTAGGACAGACAAGGGGAAAACTATGGTCGATTATCCGAGACCCGCATACTGAGGTATGACGATCCGCGGTGACACACCGCGGATGTATAGAATGTGGTGGGTAAAGTGTACATCCTCTCCAGAGTGAAAACTATTCGAGTAGCCCGAGTCTACGGTCATGGAAAGCTAGTGAGGCCACACTTTGTGGGGAATAGATGAGAAATCCCGGTACCTACTTTATGGTTCGCGATGATGATGTTGATACTGATGGAAAAAGGGTTGGACTTGACTTATCCAAATTTATTGTGGGAAATAAAACTTTCCAAGTTTAAAACTTTGCCAACTTTATAATAATCTTGAGTAGATAGGAAATCCCTATGAAAAACTCCACCATATAGCCATCCCATTATTTTCGTATGCAAAACTTTGTTTCTTTCTTTAGGTGGTTTGCGAGTACTTTGTATGTACTCACGACTTTATCCCTGGTTATTCAATCGGCCAGGCTTGGAGGAGTAGTTATTTGACGATGATGCTACCGACGATTACTAGTACGTGCTATGCTCTGAACTTCCCTATGGATTGTGCCCCTGCTATCTATCATGATTTTTCTTATTCCGTTGCCATTTGATCCCGATGTGGCAATGTAAGACTATGTTATTTGTAAGGCTTGTATTCGGTATTGTATGAACATGGAGACTATGATATCCATGTCAAGTTGTGTGTCATGCGACACTTATCATGGGAGCATGACAGTATACACTGCTGGCCACTTCGAACATATAGTCCAGGGTGCCCACAAACTTGGTATCAGAGCCTGTGTTCAGACGATAGCAACCTAGTTAGCATGGATGTTAGTTAGGAGGAGCTATTTTTTTTAAAATCTTATATCTCTTATCCTCTTCAAACTTATGTTTTAAAACAAGTGAGACCGATGACCAAGAAAACTAAGGATGCCAAATGAACATGTGTTCCGAATGGATTATAACGACTTTGGTGATAAAGGTTTATGGAAGGGAAGCTCATTGTATTAGGTTCTATGGAAAGGAAGATTTCCTTTTGCTTATTGGGTGCATAAGCAAAAGTTGGTGGATTTCTAGGCCCTTATGTAAGTCGGATGGTGGAAAGAAAATTAGATAATTAAATGGATTTACCTAGGTGATATTCTGATCAATATTGGGACATATTGATATGAGTAAAAGTATATTTGTGGTTATAACATAATTCTCTTGGCACCATTTGAATCATGATTTGGAGTTAGACTAGACATAGCCCACATCCTAGATGCCTTATAAGCATACCAGAGTCTGCTCGAATTTAGCCATGAAGTAATTATTGAGCTCATGTTAGGAAGAAAACTTTCCAATAACTTTCGAACATCTCGGAATTAGTTAAGGAAGATTGATTAAAAATAAATTAGGATGATGAATTGGAATATTAATCGGATTGATGTTAGAATATTTATTCCCATATAAACCTTGGAACTACTAAGATTTATTTAGGAGATATCAAAAATTGGGGATGATAATACTTAGCGGGAAAACCTAAGCATATGATATATTAATTAGTCATGACTGGAGTTTATTTTGATAAAGTAAAGATCTTAGGAGAAATATACATCTACCCTAGTAGCATCAACGTGAATGGATTGGATTGATAGCCTTGGGACATCGGATGAATTGGAGCATAATAAATGAGTTTATTGCCAAGAAATATTTGGTGGTTAATGACTCTTAGAATGGTGAAAAATTGAGGAGTAGATAATTTTATCGGTGGAACTTTGCGAGTACAAAATACTTGGAGGAAGATCATCTTGGTACCTAGGCTAGAATCAAGAAGAGTATTAAGGGAAAAAGAAGATACGGATGTTTCTTGGAGGAAATAGAAGCATAGCCCACCAAGATAATATCACCCTTGTCCCGAGAGAACCATGAGGACACAAGATTTTTTTGTAGCAACGACGTTTTCACCACCACAATCTTGACTACGACAAGGAAGGATCAAGACACAACTACAACCACCTTCGGACGTATAGATAAACTAAGTTGTTGTAGCTTTACTAAACCCATCTTCCTTGAGTATTAGGCCTATCTTGGTACTAGAACAACCCCTAATTTCATTATGAACTGTTTGGTGGTATGTGTCGCTTGTGAGCCTCTTCGACACCACATTGCGACCACATCCTCATGTTTGTGTGTTACAACCCTCCCGGTCCTTAGTGAAATGTTGTTGAGACCAATACCCCACCTAGGAGACCTTTTGCAGACCCTCTAGGTAAACTTTGGGAAGTGGCATGTGTTGGAACCAGAGTAACACCATTTTGGAGAAGACTACTTGTAAATTCTCCCATGGAATGCAAGGCGAAAAATAAATTAGACACTTGCTTTATTCTGATATTAGCAATTCATGTTAGCCATGGATTATAGAACAAGAGGATTATCCGAACAAAGTTCGAAGCAGATGAGTCTGCACTGCCCGAATGAAAGACACAATATTAGAGCACGAGATTCACTAGAACATGTACAAGGTAATGATTTGAGTGCGACATGGATTGGCCACCATGACGACTACTCTTATTATTCACCTTGATATATGAAATAGTAAATCTATGCTAAGAGAACCAATGCAAGCTAGGTAAGACCCTAGAAAAAAGTTTGGATACTCTCATAACCTAGACTTCTCCCAAGCTGTCAAAGAAGCCGATCCAGGGTACATCACCGACGAAGGAAAGCCACCTTCAAAACTCGAAACTCTGCATTACCCTTTTTACTTTCCTTGTATCACTTATATTGTATCATGCTAGTATTATATTCATATGGTTTGGGATTGTAGTAGTTATACTAGGAAAACTCCACACCACCCCATAGCCTACGTATTTGGGAAAAACTAAGTAGAATCCCGATGATCCCGACATTCTGTCGAGACCATCACTCAGGTCTAGTATTTGGCATTACATAACGACTTGGATAGTAATACTTCACCGGATATGGTATGACATACACCTAAGAAGGGGGTATGGCTGGGTTTTTGGAACATCGTCGGACATGGACAAAGTGTGGAGGCACTCTCTACATGTGCCGTCAAAATCTAGCCTTACAGTACAACCACTATACTCTGGTGTGGGATAGGGCTAGTTGGAAGCTTGTTTGTCTTAGTACGGGGGTCTTATAACTACACATGGATGGGTGATTCCACGAATCCGATAGCCCTCGAAGTCGATGGGTGAAATTCACTAGGCTTAGTGTCGGAAGGAACTTTGGTGCTCTTGGACTATGGTGCAGGCTTGGGTCCAAGAGGAGCATGTCCTGACTCACGGACAACCCATGTAGTATGCAAGGGGTAGATTCACCTGTACTATGACAGAGAAGGGAAAAACTATGGTTGATTATCCGAGACCCACCTACTGAGGTATGACGATCTGTGGGGACACACGGCGGATGTATCGAATGTGGTGGGTAAAGTGTACAACCTCTGCAGAGTGAAAACTATTCGAGTAGCCCGAGTCCACGGTCATGGACAGCTAGTGAGGCCACACTTTGTGGGGAAGAGATGAGAAAGCCCGGTACCGAGTTTATGGTTCGCGATGATACCTCTACCCTAGTAGCATCAACGTGAATGGATTGGATTGATAGCCTTGGGACATCGGTTGAATTGGAGCATAATAAATGAGTTTATTGCCAAGAAATATTTGGTGGTTAATGACTCTTAGCATGATGAAAAATTGAGGATTAGATAATTTTATCGGTGGAACTTTGCGAGTACAAAATACTTGGAGGAAGATCATCTTGGTACCTAGGCTAGAATCAAGAAGAGTATTAAGGGAACAAGAAGATAAGGATGTTTCTTGGAGGAAATAGAAGCATCGCCCACCAAGCTAATATCACCCTCATCCCGAGAGAACCATGAGGACACAAGATTTTTTATAGCAACGACGTTTTCACCACCACAATCTTGACTACGACAAGGAAGGATCAAGACCCAACTACAACCACCTTCAGACGTATAGATAAACTAAGTTGTTATAGCTTTACTAAACCCATCTTCCTTGAGTATTAGTCCTATCTTGGTACTAGAACAACCCCTAATTTCATTACGAACTGTTTGGTGGTATGTGTCGCTTGTGTGCCTCTTCGACACCACATTGCGACCACATCCTCATTTTTGTGTGTTTTAACCCTCCCGGTCCTTAGTGAAATGTTGTTGAGACCAATACCCCGCCTAGGAGACCTTTTGCAGACCTTCTAGGTAAAATTTTGGAAGTGGCATGTGTTGGAACCTGAGTAACACCATTTTAGAGAAGACTACATGTAAATTCGCCCATGGAATGCAAGGTGAAAAATAAGTTAGACATTTGCTTTATTCTGAGATTTGAAATTGATGTTAGCCATGGATTATAGAACAAGAGGATTATCCGAACAAAGTTCGAAGCAGATGAGTCTGCACTGCCCGAATGAAAGACCCAGCATTAGAGCACGAGATTCACTAGAACATGTACAAGGTAATGATTTGAGTGCGACATGGATTGGCCACCATGACGACTACTCTTATTATTCGCCTTTCTATATGCAATATTAAACCTATGCTAAGAGAACCAATGGAAGCTAGGTAAGACCCTAGAAACAAGTTTGCATACTCTCATAACCCGGATGATAACATAGGAGCATGTGAAGTTGAAACTCCCATACCCCTCTAAGGCGAAGTACGACAGAATCATACAACTCAAGGTGTTAGTGATCGATGAATGTGATGAAGGTATTCACCCTCATGACAGGCTAAACAACTCAATAACACTTCATCCATTGATATTCACGAGAGATCTAGCTGTAGCCAAAGCCCCTACCAAAAGATCCGTACCACCAACCAGAAGCCACAATAGAAAGTGAAACCCCAACCGACTTAACCATGTACTCGTGGACTTTTCGATGAGTATGAACCCATCCTTGCCCTTAGCTTAACCTACTCACATTAGAGGGAATTTCCTCATATAGAAACCAATAGCCCGAAGACGAGAGTTGACCAAGATACTAAGTTAACCCTATAGCTTGGATCAATCAGGGTAAATACTTATGAATGGAAGTAGATTCCACAGCTCTTCACCACCGTAACAAAAACCAACCCAGAACTACCCAGTGATCCACGAGCATGCCATTAGTTAGTCCTTTGAATAACGACACTGGTAAGGGGATTCTCGAGTAGAAATACCGTCCCCTTAACATCGTTCCTTTACAAGGTTCAGGATCGTGGAGGAGAATTTGCCTACCAGCTAGAGCTACCCTCGGATTTTACTAAAGTACACAACCTGCCTCAGCCCCGGAATTATTCGGAAGTTCCCTACAGGCCCATAGTCTTGAAGACAAATATCATAGTTCCATGAATAGCAATAAGGACTTAACCTATCATAAGGAAACCCCTTTTTGCCTCATGGGTAAAACAAACCTTACTACCCGACGACACAACCCCACATACTTCAAGACCGATTAGATAAATTGAGCATGATGATTACCCTCGCAACGAGTTTCCTTGCCTCCTTATGCCTTACCTTTGGAATCTCGAGGACGAGATTCTTTTTAAGGGAGGAAGGTCTGTCACACCCCAAAATTTATAGCATGTGATATAAGCCACTAGTGATGAGAAAAAAAATGAGGCCCAATAGAAACTTCTTCTTTGTAGTCGTGTAATGTGTGAATGGATGTCTGATTATGTGTGCCCAGTGTTGATCATGATGAATTTCTAAGAGGAACATGTGTGATGATGATATGTTGTAAATTCAATTTTCTGAGTAGTATAGGCCAACACCACACTATCTTGTTCATCATCTCGGCATGATCATAAGCAAGATCACTCCAAAACCCTAGCGACTATATAGGTAAAACTATCACATCACATAGCAATTTTGCATCCACACATGTTGTTCATCTGTTGATTCTTTTGCATTGCTTTTGTTGTTGTGTTGAAGTGTACCTATGAAACTCAACAATTTGATAGGATTAAATTATTTTAGCTCACACAAAGTCACTACAAAAATAATATACGTAGATTATGGTAATGAAAACATAGATTTGGTTTAACATTTTAAAACTAGAGAAAGATCACTAATGATCTTGTGATCATCTAAATAACTTAAAAATACAAGAAAATTTGTAATTTTCTAGAAATTCAAATTCAAATAACTTTGAGGCATTTTTACAAACACCTTACATGCATCCTTGCCCATACAAGAATTTTTAAATGAAAAATCATTTAAAGTAAATCTAAACAGGACCTAAACTACACTAAACTACCCACCTAACCCTAGCCCTCTATTTACATGTTTCCTTGGATACCAAGGATCCAGAGAGGATGGGAGAGAGAGGCCGAAGCCTCTCCTAGTCTCTTGTGTATCTCAGTGGACAAGGCTCCCTCCCCCTCGTTTCCTTCTCTCCTACGCCATAGCCGGCTGCCCCTACCCCCCTTTGCACGCTCCCGAGGAGCACCTGCAGCTTCAGCACACCTCGCACACTCCCGAGTCAATACATCTCTGCACGCCAGCCCAAAGCTTCCTGAGAAAGCCATGGACGGCTCTGCTTATCCGCGCCCAGGGCATACCTCCCCCACAAACGACATGCACCACCTCTCTCGGCCAGTAGAGGACGAAGCCATGGATCGCCACCCTAGCTTTCCCGCCCTCTGCCATGCCCCGCTCGCCAGTTTCCCGCCCGAGCTTTCTCTCGCACCTCCTATATAAGGAGTCACCCAATGCCATCACAACTCCACACCTCCACTCGCCCCTCTCCATTACCCCCTTAGCCAGTAGATCTTCCTGCCATCCCCGGCTCGAGCCCTAGAGGAAAGAACAGAAGCAGAGAGAGGAGTAAGGAGGAGGAAGGGAGATTGGAAGGGAAGAGTAAATGAGGATCAAGCATCTCCAAGGAGGAGTGCACCGCGAGGAGGAGGCCACGCCTCTCTGCCTCGGACCACCGGAGGTCGGCTAGGCTCCGCCCCTCGTCCCCGGGCAGAAGCTCCGCACGACCAGGCCACCCTCGGCTACCCCGAGCTACCCCCAAGCCGACTCCGTTCCCGACGTTGGAGGTCGCCCCCGAGCACAAAAATGGAGCCCTAAGGCCCTCCCTCACGTCCGCCGCCCATTCCCGCTGCTCTCCGCCGGCTGGAAGCCCTCCGGTGAGCTCCCCCACGCCCCCTGACCTCCATGTCCGGTGTCGAGGCCGACCTGTCCATGCCCGATGGAGAAGACGGCCTCCCACAATCAGATCAGCGAAGATCCGACGGCCAGGGCAGGCCGGTACCCTTTCGTTTAAGAAAACAAAATAACTCATGCCCAATGAACAGGCCCGACCCGCTGAAAAAAATGCCCTTGGGCGCAGGATAGTGATGGGTTGTGTTTCCGTAGTTTTCCTTTTTTATTTAATCTGCAAAACCTAAATAATTTTGGAAAATTAAGTATAACTTAAAAAATTATGAAACATATTTTGTGCTACTTAGAAATGTATTCTTTTGTTTTCTGCTTGTTTAGAATTGTGATTTTATCAGAAACAAATAATGGGTTCTTGTTATTAAATTGCTGCTAGTTTAATTTTCATCAATTTTTTTGTTAGAATTATTAAATTGTTAGCTTATTATTAAAATCACCTCTGCTCTGTAGGAAATTTCTATTATTTAGTTTATGAAAATCAAATAAATTAAAAATGATTTAGTGAATAAATTGGGTGAAAAACATTGCTTTTAGTTAAGGTTTGTTTTATTTAATCTTAATGTTAATAATTCCATTATAATTACCCTAATGCCCTGTTATAATTTCTTTTTAAACTTTTATGTGGGGTTGGAGGAATTAATATAAATTTTTTTCTCCTTTGAATGTTGAAATATTGTTTAATTGTGTTAAATGCTTCACCAACTAATAACCATTTTATTCTACCATGGAGTCATAAACATCTAATATGTTGAGTCATGTATTAAATTCTCTGTGAAGGAAAAACCTAATAAAAATTGCTACTATACTTGTTAAATGCTGCCTTAGCCCCATGTTAAGCTAAATCTTAATAAAAGAATTGATCCTTGTTAGCAACTTGTTATATTAATTGCTTTGCTAAGTGATGTGTTTGAGTGGCTCTTTGTTGTGTGAAAATTGTATGATTGCTTGAATGTAATTGTGTGTTTTTTTCGCAACGTGTAGACGAGACGCTTGACGTTGCAAGTGAAGACTTCTCCCAAGCCGTCAAAGAAGCCGATCTAGGGTACATTGCCGACGAAGGCAAGCCACCGTCAAAACTCAAAAATCTGCATTACCCTTTTTACTTTCCTTGTATCACTTATATTGTATCATGCTAGTATTATATTCATATGGTTTGGGATTTTAGTAGTTATACTAGGAAAACTCCACACCACCCCATAGCCTACCTATTTGGGAAAAACTAAGTAGAACCCCGATGATCCCGACATTCTGTCGAGACCATCACTCAGCTCTAGTATTTAGCATTACATAACGACTTGGATTGTCATACTTCACCGGATATGGTACGACATACACCTAAGAAGGTGGTATGGCCAGGTTTGTGGAACATCGTCGGACATGGACAAAGTCTGGAGGGACTCTCTATAAGTGCCATTAAAATCTAGCCTTACAGTACAACCACTATACTCTGGTATGGGACAGGGCTAGTTGGAAGCTTGTTTGTCTTAGTACGGGGGTCTTATAACTACACATGGATGGGTGATTCCACGAATCCGATAGCCCTCGAAGTCGATGGGTGAAATTCGCTAGGCTTAGTGTAGGAAGGATCCTTCGTGCTTTTCGACTACGGTGCAGGCTTGGGTCCAAGAGGAGCATGTCCTAACACACGGAAAATCCATGTAGTATGCAAGGGGTAGATTCACCTGTACTAGGACAGACAAGGGAAAAACTATGGTCGATTATCCGAGACCCGCATACTGAGGTATGACGATCCGTGCGGACACACGGGGGATGTATCGAATGGGGTGGGTAAAGTGTACAACCTCTGAAGAGTGAAAACTATTCGAGTAGCCGGAGTCCACGGTCATGGATAGCTAGTGAGGCCACACTTTGTGGGGAATACATGAGAAAGCCCGGTACCGAGTTTATGGTTCGCGATGATGATGTTGATATTGATGGAAAAAGGGTTGGACTTGACGTATCCAACTTCAATGTGGGAAATAAAACTTTCCAAGTTTAAAACTTTGCCAACTTAATAATAATCTTGAGTAGATAGGAAATCCATATGAAAAACTCCACCATATAGCCATCCCATTATTTTCGTATGAAAAACTTTGTTTCTTTCTTTAGGTGGTTTGCGAGTACTTTGTATGTACTCACGACTTTGTCCTTGGTTATTCAATCGGACAGGCTTGTAGGATCAGGTATTTGACGATGATTCTACCGACGATTACTAGGACGTGCTTGCTCTGAACTGCCCTGTGGATTGTGCCGCTCTATATATCATGATTTTTCTTATTCCGCTGCCATTTGAGCCCGATGTGGCAATGTAAGCCTATGTTATTTGTAAGACTTGTATTCGGTATTGTATGAACATTGAGACTATGATATCCATGTCGAGTTGTGTGTCATGCGTCACTGATCATGGGAGCATAACAGTATACACAGGTGGCCACTTCGAACATATAGTCCGGGGTGCCCACACCCACCGCCATGAACAACTCCATGGAGCTTGTCAACGCCTGCGACGCCTACCATTTCCATGCCAAGGCCGCTCATCAACCGGCACAAGCACTCCAGACCATCCCTCTGTCATGGCCCTTTGCGGTCTGGGAATTGAACATCCTGGTCCAATTCCCCTGTGCCACCGTGTGCTATGAGTTCCTCTACGTCGCCATCCGCAAGTTCTCCAAGTGGCTGGAAGTGGAGCCATTCTGGAAGGTCACGGCGCAGTCCGCCATCAAGTTCATCAGAAGGCTGGTATGCCGCTTTGGAGTCCCTAACCGGGTCATCACTGACAATGACACCCAGTTCACAAGCCAGGCCTTCCTCGAGTACTGCGACCAAATGGGCACCGCTGTGTGTTTCACTTCAGTAGATCATCCGAGGAGCAACGACCAGGCAGAGAGAGCCAATTCGGAAGTACTCCGAGGTCGAGAAGTTTGGAAAGCGGTTAGTGGATGAACTCCCAGTTGTTCTATGGTCAATCCGGACCACACCCAACCGATCCACAAATGAGAGGTCCCTCGCTCTCGTTTACGGAGCTGAGGCGGTGCTCCCCATATAACTCAAATATGGATCTCCCCGAGTTCGCGCCTTCGATGAGGCCGAACAGTAGAAATTCCGACAAGGAGATGTCGTCGTTGCAGAGGAAGTATGTACTCGGGCTGCTACACACGCTGTGTGGTACTGATGACGCTCAACTGTAGGGGATCGATTGTAGAGTTTTCGATAAATAAGAGTGTCGAACCCAACGAGGAGCAGAAGGTATTGGTAAGTGACTTTGGTGAAGAAATAACTGCAGGCACTCAAACATAACTTTTTAGGGGTTTTCGGTATAAGCAACAAGAAGGTAAAAACAAGCGAATTGAAAGGTACTGAGGAGTAACAAGAGGCCCAATCCTTTTGAGAAAAGGATAAGCCTAGCAACTGAACTTATAAAGGCTAAAGTGTTCTTGAGGACACACGAGAGAGATAGTCACGTGCTTTCTCCATACTCCGTATTGATACTATGTGCTGTGTTGATAAGTGTTGAGTGGGTGGATCTATGAAAGTACACTTTCTAGACTAAGATAAGCGCGCTCTTATGATTAAACACCTTGCAAGCATCCGCAAATAGAAGGTAGTAGTTAAGGCAAAAGCCAAACCACAGTAATACGATCAAGGACCCATTATTCCCTTCTGCAAAAGCATGCATACTGGGGTTCAAGATTTTGTCACTCTGGCAACCCAACATTAGCATTCTTTATAAAGAATGCATTCCCCTAGGTCCTTAATAAGTCGAAGTGTTGAGTGTTCGACTCGCACAAGACCACTAGGAAAATAATAGCACAACTTAAATATCAAACAACACATATTACTTCAACAACATATGACTACTAGCAACTTGTCTTCTTCCATGTCCTCAAGAACTAAAGTAACTACTCACAAGAAAAAAAAGAGATCATGATCAGTGGTTATATATAGATGATAAACAATTTGGACATAATAATATTTCTCCAACAAAACTCAATAGCATTCACCACAAAGTAGTAATCAACACCGATAGAGTAGAGAGGATAGATAGTACGGGATACAACACAAGTTGCACTTGTGAGATGAGATAGGATGGTGGTGGAGATGGTGCTGATGTTGGGGATGATGTCGATGATGCCCATGATGATGGTGATGATGATGGCGATGATCTCCCATTCCGGGAGGTGTTCTCCCCGGCGGAATCTTCCCGCCGGAGATGTGATTTCTTCTCTGTAGGTTTCTGCCATGTAGCAGCGGCGGAACTCGCGAAACTCCTCTCGTTTTAGGGTTTTTGGATGACGATGGATAAATAGGTCAGAGGGGGAGCCTGGGGTGGCCCAGGGGTCTAGGCGGCCACCGGGCGCGGCTAGGGGTGGGGCCGCGCCAGGGGGCGCGTGGGATCTTGGTGGCCCCCTCTAGTTCCCGTTTTGCGTGTCCCCGTCATTCTTCTGGGAAACAACCTCCGTTGATTTTCAGGTAATTTGGAGGTCTTCTGATTTAGCAACTCCGCGTCCACTTTTTATCGCTGAATCCTGCGTCTGCTGTTTCGGCATCGGAAAGTTGTAAACTATGTAAAACAAGCCAAAACAATAGAAGAATAGCATCATAACATGAAATATATCAATGAATAGGGGTGAATTATGAAATAAAATAGTGATGCATTTTGGACGTATCAACTCGCCCAAGCTTAGACCTCGCTTGTCCACAAGCGAATACTGAGCCCGATAAACCTGTCCACAAGTTTAGAGAGGGAAGTGTCGATAAATAGAATACACACAAGAGGCATCATGATTTCTTCACCAAACTAAAGCATCCTCAACAGCAACCTTAACTTATAAGGTACTTATGAGAAAGTAATAAAAATTATAATCAAAAGTAGCGCTAAGGAACTCATCAATTTATGGAAAACATATCCTTGGTCAAAGGACAACTAATAACATCTTAATTTTTTTCTCTCACTTTATAATGAAACAATTTGAAGATTTTGAAAGAACATGTTATTAGTCATGAAGTGAAAATGCTAACACAAAGGAAGATGCTTGCTTGGCATAAGATTTCGGAAACAACTTACTTATCAAAAGATAATGTCAACAAGGATGTGCCATGGCAAAACTTAATGCAGCATAACAAGGATGTGGCATGAATGAATGCTCATCAACATCAAATGTCTGTTCTCTTTGGGAAAAGAAGGAAGTGGGAAAAACTGACTCAACATAAAAGTAAAGGATAGGCCTTGTTATGGGTAAGTAGGGAAAACTCATGTGCTATCCTTAAATCAAATAGAATGAAAACAAATTTTGGGAGGTGCATAGTTTGTCAACGAATGCTAATAGATAGCTCAGTTACTTCTCAAGCTGGACAAGTTTCGAGGAACGACTCCAAAGTGGGGACTATAACATCCCCTTAATCTCCTTTGTTTATCACTGCCAAAGTTTCTCATTTCTTATAGACCAATCGTGAAGTAGGGTTTGTTTGTTTTATTATCTTACGAGCTAGGCGCACTCATGCCAGTTCCTCCTCGTTTTAGGGGTTTGCAGATTAGACATGAAATCCCGGGGTAAAACCTGTCAAACTTAAGAAGATCATGAATTACCTACTACTTCCTCATGAGCTAAACAAGAGGCACAAAAACAGAAGATTCTGAACATTTAAGGATAACACATAAATTCTATACTTTTAGGAGTGGTAGTGGAATACCACGAATAGGAAGGTATGGTGGACTCATATGGAAGATATTGGTTTCAGGTAAGGATGCACAAGCAGAAATAGTCTTGGGAAAAAGTTTGGCTAGCAAAGGCTTTGAGAGAAAAGACAATTGATGATGTCTTAGATGCAAAGCATATAAAGCGTAAACATTAAGCTGAGCATAACACATCAAGTAGTCTTCGTTGTCAACAAAACACTTCAAGCATAATAACATAATGGTTTGGGCTATGTCACTACTTGAGAAAAACATGCATGTTGTCAAGACCAATGCTACGTTTGCCAAAATTTAAATAAAGTTTTAAAAGCCATACCTGATATAAGGTTAATACTCCCTATAAGAATCATCATATAAGTTCGATTGCATGAAGAGAATACCGAGTGCAGCGAAGGAACCAATAGACTTCTCATTAATATTCCATCAAAGACGACTCACTCACGGATACAAGACTCTCCACAAAGGAGTGATAGACCTCAATGCAAAAAACTATTTCATATAATAACTTCCCTAGACATGATACGACTCTACTTGACTCTAAAACACTAAGATAAAGATAAAGATACCGGGCACTCCCCTAAGCTTGGAACAAGCCAAGGGGATGCCATTACCCGAGGAGATTTTACTCCTCATTCTTGTTCCTGTTGATCACGTAGTTCTTGGAGAAGAGCTTCCGAGGAAGGGGTTCTCCGGTCTCATATGAGATGTCAGTCGCCGAGATCCTGCACTCAGCACCCAAACCCATGCATAGAAACTTTAGCTCATACTCACAGTTCTAGTTCTGGAGATCATAAATCTGGCCTTGGAGCTCAATAATTCTTTCTTCTGATGCGGTGATTCTTTCCCACATCTCCTTCATCTCCTTGTATAATTTCTTCATCTCGTTGATGAGGTCGAAGTTGGCATCAACACCAGGCTCAACCATCTTCTTGTACTTGAAGAATTCTTGCTCCACTTCTTTTAGCTTGACCTTGATGCTACCCTCCTTGACAGGTTCCTTTAGATCTTTTTGGTAGAGAACACCATCCTCCAATCGAATGGTTTGAGGGTGCTTCTTCACCTCAGCGAGGTAAGGGTTGATCACGTTTACGAAGAACTTGTCCTTGGGAGAACTTGGGGAAGCCATGGCACCTAGGTCTAGGTAAAAGATTTTCTGGCAGAAACAACTCGAAAAGAAAACACACGAAATCGCGAGATACGGTGCCGGGACTATCCAGGAAAATATATAGCAAAAATTTCTGCAATAAAAGGAACGTAACAAGGCAAAGAAGGGTCTAAGACGGACTCCGGGGTGCCCAGGCGGCCTCCCGGCTCCAATTAGGCTTCAAATTTTCATTATTTTGCAAAAACTTATAATATGGAACTTTTATGGCGGTTCGCGATGTTTCCTTACCTTAATACATACCTTTTCTTATTCTGTTACGGCTGGTGTCTGAAATAGGGCTGCAACATATTCTTCATGAGTTGTTGTGTGTATGAAATTTACATCAACATTGACAGGGTCTCCGTCCATGTAATCCTTGAGTCTTTGACCATTCACAACTTGAGGTTTGGTGCCATCAAAATAATTAATATTGATAGCACCAGAGCGGTAGACTTCCTCGATATGAAATGGCCCTTCCCATCTGGAAAGTAGTTTCCCTGGAGAAAATATGAAACGAGATCTAAACAACAAAACTTTATCCCCAACATTAAACTCACATCTCAGAATCCTTCTATCATGCCACTTCTTTACCTTTTCCTTAAAAAATTTAGAACTCTCGTAAGCTTCACTTCTCCACTCATGTAGAGAAGTCATATTGATGAGACGCTTTTCACTGGCTAACTTGGGGTCAGCATTAAGTTCTCTAACATCCCAGAAAGATTTGTGTTCTAATTCTAATGGAAAATGGCAAGCCTTGCCATAGACCATCTTAAAGGGAGACATGCCCATGGGGTTTTAGTAAGCAGTTCTATACGCCCACAAAGCATCTCCTAACTTCTTTGACCAGTCCTTGCTAGAACTGTTAACTGTCTATTGCAATATCAACTTGATCTCTCTATTGGTGAGCTCAACTTGCACACTAGTTTGAGGGTGGTAAAGTGAAGCAATTCTATGATTGACATTGTACTTGGCTAAAGCTTTTCTAAAAGTTCCATGCGTGAAGTGTGGTCCTCCATCAGCCATGAGGTACCTCGGTGCACCAAACGTAGGAAAAATTACATCTTTGAGCATTTTCAAAGATGTCTTGTGATCAGCACTCTCTGTGGGGATTGCTTCAAACCACTTGTTACATAATCAATGGCTACTAAAATGTGAGTGTACTTGTGTGAGGGAGGAAAAGGACCCATAAAATCGAAACCCCAGCAATCAAAAGGCTCAATCACTAGAGAGTAATTCATAGGCATCTAATTCCTCCTACTAATATTACCAACTCTCTGACACTTATCACAAGATAAAACATAATTTCTAGCATCTTTAAAGAGAGCAGGCCAATAAAAACATGATTGGAGAACCTTATGTGCGGTCCTCTCCCCGGCATGATGTCCTCCGTAGGGACTATCGTGACATTGTCTGAGAATGTCCTTATACTCGTCTTCCGGCATGCATCTTCTCACGATCCTGTCTGGACCTTCTTTGAAAAAATGAGGGTCATCCCAAAAGTAATGCCTCAAATCATGGAAGAACTTCTTCCTTTGCTGAAATGTTAAACCTGGAGGCAAATACTTTACAACGATAAAATTAGCATAATCTACAAACCAAGGATCGGAGAGAGATTGTACTTTTACAACAGCTAGTTGTTTGTCTAGAAAGTTGTTATTGAATGGAATGGGATCATGCGGTATATCTTCCATTCTTGAAATATTATCCGCCACATGATTATCTGCTCCTTTCATATCAACAATCTGTAAATCAAATTTTTGAAGAAGGAGTACCCACCTGATGAGTATTTGTTTGGCATCCTTTTTCTCCATAAGGTACTTAAGGGCAGCATGGTCAGTACGGATAATGAATTTCGAATCAACAATATAAGGTCTACACTTATCACAAGCAAATACTACTGCTAAGAATTCCTTCTCAGTAGTAGCATAATTCTTTTGAGCACTATCAAGGGTTTTGCTAGCATAATGTATAACATTCAATTGCTTATCAACCATTTGACCTAAAATAGCTCCAACAGAAAAATCACTAGCATCACACATAATTTCAAAAGAAATTTCCAATCAGGTGGTTGTACTATAGGAGCGGTTATTAAAGCTTTCTTAAGAACTTCAAAGGCTTCCTTGCAATCTTGATCAAATACAAAAGGAACATCCTTATGGAGAAGATTAGTGAGGGGTCTCGAAGTCATAGAAAAGTCTTTAATAAATCTTCTATAGAAACCAGCATGACCGAGAAAACTATGAATACCTTTGATGTCCCTTGGATAGGGCATCCTTTTGATAGCTTCAATCTTCGCCTTGTCCACTTCAATTACCCTCTCGGAAATCTTGTGACCAAGAACAATCCCTTCGTTAACCATGAAGTGGCACTTTTCCTAGTTCAGAACTAAATTTGTGTCCTCGCATCTCTGCAAAACTTTATTAAGATTGTGGAGACAGTGGTGTCAGAACCCTCGATTAGGTATGTCCTAGGATCAAACCTCACTTGCATTCATGTCAAAAATTTCAAATGAAATTGAAATGGGACAGAGAACACCCCCCAGATGAATTTAATTCAAATGGCCACAATGAAAGTTGCTCCAAAAATTCCTTTTGCATTTTTTTAAACTCCCATAAATGAGTGTGTTCACATATCACGTGATGTGGAACAAATCCCATGCTCATGGATTTTTAAAATATTCAAACATGAGCATGGAATTAAATAAATACCCCTATTTGAATTTGAATTTGAATAAAATATTTTGAATTAAAAAAAATGTTCAAACTCTGGATATGACTAGCTACTGGTCATGTAATGCCATATAAAAGATTTGAGCATTTATAAAAATGCCTAGCTACTTTATTTCCCCCTCCAAGCAGTCAAGCAGGTCACCGGTGAGCGTCGTGATGCTGCCAGGCAGCTGCCTGCCTCTCCATGGGTTATCCTCTCGCCTGTAGACGTCTGAGAGACGCCCAACTCCATTCCCCTCCCTCCAGTGCCACTTCCCTTTCCTCCCTCGCCGGATTTGACGAAGACAGAGATTACCGCTAGAGCACCGTCGCGCCCCCGCGTGGGCATCGACGTCGAGGAGCCCATCCAAGCTATCCCCTGTGTTCATCATCGAGCGCTTCTTCAATCTTCAGAAGATGGCGTGGCCGGAGCCCACCTAGCCGCTGAATTCAAGGTTGAGCTCTTGCCGGAGCCGAGGGAGATCGATGACGATTGCATCGCCGTCAAGCCACCGCAGCCTTCGCCGCCACCACCGTTGGATTCCTGGGGAGCAGGAGGTTCAAACCCCTCTCTTTCCTCCCCCTTTTACTGCCTCTGCCGCCATCCACCATGAGAGCCGAAGAACCTCTCCGCCGTGCTGATCGTCGGCGAGCACCGTGAAGCAATCGAGCTCGAGACCTTGTCAATCGCCTTTGCCTTGCTCCTGTGCTTCGAACGCACCCATCCCCTCTTCAAGTAGTGCACCGTAGCAAGATTTGCATCGTCGCCGTGTTTCTGTCCCCGCAAAGCTCGTCGCCGGCATCACGACGGTGCACCCCAACACCCATACCTTGTACCATTCGACGCGCGGGAACAAGAGCTTCAATTTGGTGGTCATAGTGCGTTGAATGGCCCCCTGGAACACCGTCCCCGCGGACTTCGCCGTCGCGGATGGTCGCCGGAGTCTCACCGGCGGCGAGGTCCACGTGGGCACGGTGGTTAAGACCCTGGCCCCACCCGCAGTGTCACTGCCAGGTGGGCCCTGCCCCCTGTTAATCTCTTTGTTAATTTTAATCAAACCGGCTAATTAACTAACCCCACTGACATGCTGGCCCCACATGTCAGCTGCCCCCCATGTCACTATGACGCCAGCCTAACGCAATAAGTGAATTACTAATTAAAGAATAATTCCATAAAAGTTAGAAAATGAAATAAACTTTGGAAATTCATATCTACTTCATTTTAAATCCAAATTTGACAAATAATATATTTAAAATTATCAGAAAAATTCAAGGATTCTGAATATTGACTTTTTCATGTTTGACCGATTTAAATTGGGTGAATAGAGACAAATTTGCATAAGGAGTTCATTTGAATTCAAATTTGAAGTGAATTTGCATATGACTTTGCAACCCAATTCTTTTACATGGAATTGTCGGCACATTGAAACCATGAACATCACATTATATAAATGATCATGTGATTGTGCATTTTCTTTATATTGATCACTTTGATTGCTTTGTTTGCTCGGATAGAAGTGGAGCCGGAACCCGAGATCACCCCCTCCGTTGAAGACACCGTGTACGACCTTCGTCAGCAAGGCAAGCAAACCCCCATTGATCATGTCGATAAAATCCCACTTCCCTCTCAGTCTCCCTTATGCATTGTTTAGGATGTTTACCATGATACGTTTCTACCGCATAGATGAACCCATTCCTTTGCATGACCTATCATTTTGTCACAGTAGTAAGCAAACCACAATCCTAGCAGATGTAGGAGTTGATTGATATCATGTGGCCCCTGCAACTGTTACAGCTTATTGCATGCTTAGAGTGATACAATGATGATACTGTTGTGTGAGTCGGAATGGTAGTGATCATGATGATGATGGTGGAAATGTGTTGGTGAATCTACCCTAAACAAGGTGAACGATGAGAGGTTGTGTAGGAGTACATAGTGGGTTGTCTCGTTGAACACTGCCCTAAGTCCGAGTTCTTGTGTGGTGATCCAAGATAAAGAGTAAAACCACACATTGGGCTCACTCTCAACCTACTAAATCATCCCCTTGGATGTCCAAGTGTCGTAGTAGTTTGGAGTTCTGGTAGGTTTGTGGCCTTGCTGCTAAGTGAGAGAATGGATCAACCGAGACCGGCTTATGGACCACACACACATCGTCTGGGTCCACTTCGGTAAATCGGCCGGGTTCACGATAGTGGTAACCAACCCAGGTAGGCGGCTTTCATGGACTAGATCGGCTATGAGGTAACAGTTGTGGTGAGCATCCTCGCCGGCACCCATTGAATGGTGACGAGACATGGTGATAACCGATGGTCATGTGTGTGTAGCGGTACACCCCTGCAGGGTTAACAAAACTATTCGAATAGTCGCGTCCTCAGTTATGGACTGCTTGGAAATCTTAGCTTGATTATTAGACAACTTCAATGGATACTTTAAAAACTGCCACGGTAAGTGTGAGTGCTATGGCGTGCTTTCTCTTGGGAAGTCGAGGAAGGAACCATAGTGGAGTAATTGTTTGAGAGACTTGGATAGATGGACTCGTGTATGCTTCTTACCTCATTCTGGTATTTTTAGTACAGGACTAGCCAGGTCAAAGCTGGCACTTCTGCATTGAAACCTCACCTCCCTTTGCATTGAAACTTGAGAATGAGTTGTATAGTTACTACGTAAGTCTTGATGAGTACGACTTTGTACTCACATTTGCTTATTTAAGTTTTTTTAGATGAAACCACTGACCCCGATGGTGGCCTCTTCTTGGAGCTCAACGACTGATCAAGCTAGTGTAGTCCCAGTCAGACGACTGGTCCCTCGTGGAGGGCTTGTGTTTAAATAAGGCTTCTTAAGCCATTAGTTAAACTTGTCTGTACTCAGAACTAAGTTGCTTCCGCTTGTACTGACGTAATGTTGGATCACAGTCTTGTGATCTCTGTGTGTAGTTTATAAGAGTTAAATAAAGTTCTACACTTTGTAGAGTTCATGCAATGTGTACCTGTAGTTTACACTGGACATGTATGTTGCGTGCATGATTATAATGTGCATGTCTTAGTGTGGGGTTCGATAACTTAGTTGTGTTCTTGTCGGCAGTCTTTTATACACCAAGTGGCCCTTAGATGTGCGCAGATTGGGGCATCGCGATGCGATTGCTCGTGACTCTGTCACGTGGCACGCTTTGTTGTATGATTGAGCCCGCCCGAGACCCTGACTAAGTGATCGGGCTGGAGTTTGTTTATGTAAGTGTTATAATTTAATCGATAATGTGGTTGAGGCGACTTGTCTATGAGTATGGGATTTCACCACCCATAATCATTTAGACTAGTGAGCGGACGATGAGGACCCGTCTCAGTCGATCATCCGGCCTAGATGGGATGCCCCTCATGTTTGAAGCTTTCCGAGAGCATTCTGTGCTTGGCCTTGTATGCTTAGACAAGTGGGTACGGCTCTCGGCTCTCCATATGATTGTGTTGTAACAGGAATTACATACGCAAACCCCGGTCCTGACAGACTTGGTATCAGAGAAGGACTGATTGTAGGATTATCAGCCTTGGTCGAAGTCGAGTCTAGCCTTCTATAGTTATATAGTGTGTGGGCATCCAGCAATGCTGACCGAGGAGCAGTTCCTTGACTTCAACCAAACCCAGTTCCACTGTATTGCCAGGATCTACCCGCACCACATCGGAGTCACGCAGCCTATCCTCTTTGGACATGGCATTGGGATGACCGAGAACATGATTGTGCAGGATGTTGCATACTCATGTATTACACTGCTGAGAGAGGAGCATTGTCGGGACCAGAAATTTGCATATGTAATTCCAGTCAAAACTCAATCATATGGAGAGACGAGAGCCATACCCAGTTGTCTTAGCAGACAAAGCCAAGTACAAGAAACTCTCGAAAAGCTCGAACGTGAGGGGCATCCCATCCAGGCCCGAATGATCAACTTAGATGGGTCCTCATCGTCCGCTCACAAGTCTAAATGATTATGGGTGGTGAAATCCCATACCCATAGACAAGTCGCCTCAACCATATTATCGATTGAATCATAACACTACATAAACAGACTCCAGCCCGATCATTCAGTCGGGGTCTCGGGCGGGCTCGATCGTACAACAAAGTGTGCCACGTGATGGAGTCACGAGCAATCGCATTGCGATGCCCCAAGCTGCGCACATCTCAGGGCCACATGGTGTAAGAAAGACCGCCGGCGAGAGCACAACTAAGGTATCGAACCCCACACATGACATGCACGATATAAACATACACTCAGCATGCATGCCAGGTGTATAACAGCACATAACACAACATGAACTCTACAAACTCATAGACTTTATTGCATCTGCTAAACTGATAAGACATAGTAGTTGTATTACAAGCAGAGATCACATGACTGTGATCCAACATTACATCAAGCAACAACGGAAGCAAATTATGTCTTATTAAAGACAAGGTTAGCAAATGGCTTAAGAAGCCTGAAAGAAAATACAACGACCTTCCAAAGGAACCAGTCTACTGTCTGTAACTATATGACTTATGCTCAGGTATCAAGGTAAAGGCAAGTGGGGTTGTAATGCAGAAAGATTTGACTTGGCTATCCCGTACTACGACTACATAGAGTTGAGATGAGAAGCGCACTCGAGTCCATCTAATCTTGATCACCACATCAATACACCACCATGGATTCTTCCTCGACTTCCCCACGAGGAAGCAACCCAAAGCACTCACACTTATCTTGGCAATTTTAGAGTATCCGTACAAGTTGTCTAATAATCAAGTGAAGGTCTCCAAGTAGTCCATAACCGCAGACACGGCTATTCGAATAGATCATTACCCTGCTGGGGGGGGGGAAGCTTCACATGTGTCATCACTTACCGCTCGTGACTCATCATCTTTCAAGCGGATGTCGGACGAGGATAAACACCAAGGCACATACCTCACGGCTCAAACTCTAGTCCAGGGGATCGCCTATCTGAGTATGTACCCTAATCGGGAATACGGCCGGGGTTTCCGTTCAGGACCGAGACGATGTATGGACGGTCCGACAATCCCACCTCGACGGATGGAACTGCGCTTGCCTAAAACCGTGCTACAAAGTAATCGTGCATCTCCTCCCACTCCGGCACAAAATCAAATCGAAGAAGCAATAACCCATGCGAATCCTGGACCATAGTCGGGGTGAGTTAGTAGGCCAAACGGGGTCCCATAGCCCTGCATGTTGAAGTACTCTTGTCTTGGATCACAAGACGAGAACTCGGGGCCTAGGGCAGTGTAAATGAGACAAACCACTGTGTACTCCTACACAACCTCTCATTGTTCACCTTTGTTAGGGTGACTTCACCATTACATTGCATTGTTCACTACCATCCCAATACATCACCCAGATGGATCACTTCATAGCAATCACTCTAGCATAGCATAAGCATAACATGGATGAAGGGCCACATGATGAACACAAACAATCTTGTATCTGCTAGGTTGTGGTTTGCTTAATACTGTGGCAGCAATGATAGGTCATGCAAAGGATGGGTTCTACAAGTGGTAGAAAGGTAACATGTGAATCACCTAATCATGCATAATAGAACAAGAGGGAAATGGGTTTATATAGACATGATCAATGGGGGTTTGCTTGCCTTGTTGACGATCACGAGGTGTCACTCTTCAGACGTGAGGTTGAACTCGTCTCCGAGATCAACTCCTACCGAGAAGTAGCAATCACCGAAGCACTGAAAGTAATGCACATTCAATGAATTGAAATGCACAACCAATATGTCATGGCATGAAGATAAACAAGTGTGTGGCTTTTCTCTTTACATAAATGTGAGGTGGATTGCATAGCAATGGTTCAAGTTAAAATGATTTAAACATTTGTTTTGAATTATTCCAAATAGGCCATATAGCTAAATGCTACTGGTTCCCCACCATAGATGTGTTTTTCATCTATGTAAGTATGATATTTGGATTCCTTTAATTTTTCTGATAATTTTTCATATATTATTTGTTTGATTTGGATTTATGGTTTAAAAGTTATTGAATTTACAATATTTAACTATTTTCTGGAATTTTTTATTAAACAGAGAATATTGATTATTGCATCAACATGACGCAATGATGACGTGGGGGGGGGCTGACCAGTGGGGTCACCTTGTCAGTGGCACAGTGGATAATCTCTGTTTAAATTAAAACTAACAGGGGATTAAAGGGGGGTTGGGCCCACCCGCCTGTGAGAGAGATAGAGGGATTAGTGGGGTGGGTTAATTAGGTCGGCCGGCGTTTAGCCGCCTGTGGCCACGGATGCGGCGGAGGCTCGCCGGAGTTGGCCTCCCGGCCACGCGAAGGCACGGGGAGGGCACCAACCGGGCCCTCGCGCACGCGCGCGTCGAGTGGGGCAAGTGGGCTGCCATGGGGCGGCCGGGGTGCACGTCAGAGAACAAGGGCGCGGCGGCCGGGCTCTGCTGCGTGGGAAAACGGCGATGGGGCACGAGGGGGAGAACGAGCTAGAGGGAAAGTGAGCGCACGCTCACCGTGAGGGCGACGACGTTGACGAGGAGGCTGGAGGGGCAACGGCGAGGAAGCAATTGCTCGTCGGAGATCATAGACCGTGGAGGAAGAACTCGACATAGGCATCGTCTTGGGGCCGTCTCTGCTCAAATTGGAGGGCCAGGGTGACGAGGTCCTTCACGGCGGGGCTTTTGGACACGATGGAGCGGCGCCTCGTCGTCGTTGGACATGGAGGAGCTCGTCGGCGTTCTCCGGGGCGCTCGGGGTCTCACGGAATCTCGCCGGGAAGAGAGGGGAAGAGGTCCAGGGGAGGGGGAAAGGAGGAGGGCAAGCACGGGGCGTCTCCACGGCACTAAGAGGGGGGCAGAGTAGGCAGCTCCGTGCCCAGGAAGCAGGAGGTGGCCTCGGCGGCCAGGGCATGGTCGCCACGCACTAGTGCCCCTGCCTGCCTGAGGAAGAAGACAAGAAGGAGGTGGGCCGGGCCAGGCTAAAGGGCCAGGTGGGCCAGAAGGTGAGGAGGTAAGCTTCTTTCTGTTTTTCTTTTTTTTGTTTTCGGTTTCTTTTGTTTTTCCTTGGAAAAAATATCTTGGCATTTTATAAAATGCCCAAAACTTTTATGTGGCCTTACATGGCATATAGCTAACAACTCACAAGTTTTGGATATTTTTGAAATTCAAATAATTTGAATTTCAATTCAAATAAGATTTATATTTAATTTCCAAGCCCTTTTTTGACTTTTTGAAAAATCTTAGAGCATGCAGTGGGACCCACTGCACTTTATATGTGATCATGCCTATTCATAAGACTTTTCAAAAATACCAAAGGAATTTTTGGAAGAAATTTTTATCTGTCCATTTATTTAAATTCTTTTTGAGGCTTTTCCAAATCCCAAATTATTAAAGAAGGAAATTTAAACATGATGCCTTATTTCTAGAAATAAAAATCACATACCAAAACTAGGGTTGTGACAACTCGCCCCCACTCAATAGAATCTCGTCTCGAGATTCAAGACGTAAGGTAAGAGGGAAAATCTTCAAGGATGCATCTTCAAGAAGTCTGAGAACATCATGATGAACTCATGGAATGAGATTTGAAATCCCTTGAGTTGAGACACACGAGACACATCGAAATGATGGAAGGAGGTAGGGGAGTTTCAATTTGGTAGGCAACAGTTCCACGCTAATGTAGATGGTGAATAGGTTTCAAAGTAGCGAGGACTTAAGTTGGCCTTGATACCACAACGAGACACCTTAGGGGAGGTGAATCAAGAATATCTCCCAAGTCAGGAAAAAAGAATAACTTTTGATACAGTGATCATAGAAGTTTATTTCATCAGACTCAGGCATACAAAAACGATCATGGAAGGAATTCAAAAGAATGGCATGCTCAAATTTGGATGGAAACTATGGTTATAGAGAAAATTCGGTAAATGAGAGGCACATTCCCATTTCATACCAAAGGATATAACCTAGTGGATGAGCATTCTTTCTATAACTGGAGCATTCCACATTCATATGGCTTAACCAAATCTATGCCGAAGATATTGGTAACACTTCGTACAACCATGATGAATATATATGGGGAATGCGGATACAAAGGAAGATAACACCTTCTCAGATTTGCCTTCTTGGTATAGAAAGATGCTTGCCAACATAACTTGTCTGGATGATCGACCGAGAGACATTTAGCACTCTGGTTCTATTGTTCTCCTTGATGTTCTAGATACCATGATCATGCTTCGAAGTAGCATCAATATGGTCATCAAGTAAAGGTCGGACTTCGGGACACAAAGGATCCATAAGGAACAACTTCTAGAATAAGTCATGCAATATCCTCATGAAGGAGTGGCTACTAATTAATGGCATTTGGGGATAATTTCAAGAATGGTGGCTAGGTTTATCGCACAAGTAAAACTATATACATATGGAGCTATCTTAGTGGGTGGTTTTCTTATGGATGATCATGGCTGACTAAGAACTACAACAGATATGTCAAAGTAACAAAGTACCCCTACACAATGGTTAACGTGGTTACTCTGGCTAAAAGACATACGAAGTGGGAAGAAAGATTTGCAAATGCATCAACACCGGATTCTAGAAATCTAATGCTCCTCAACAAGAATTCCTAAAATGAATCCGACAACATAACGGCTGTACCGGATGAAAAATGAGACAACCTGCAAGAAATAGGACAGAACTTTCTCAAGAAACTCGATAGAATGAGGACACAGGTGACAACAACACTTCTACGGCTACAGAGAATCAATCAACGAGATGTCCTAATAGAGACAAAGAAGAGCCTAGTCCTATCTTCCCGTAGAAAGGATGAGGGTGAATCAGAATTCGGATCGAAGAGGTAAGGAGAAAAATGAAGCCTTATGTTGTTCCCATATACCCAAGTAAATATATAACTATAGAATGCTAGACTCGACATAGACCAAGGTTTGATAGTCCTACAGACAGTCCTGCTCTGATACCAAGTCTGTCGGGACCCAGAATTTGCATATGTAATTCCAGTCACAACTCAATCATATGGAGAGCCGAGAGCCATACCCACTTGTCTAAGCAGACAAGGCCAAGTACAAGACACTCTCGGAAAGCTCGAACGTGAGGGGCATCCCATCCAGGCCCGGATGATCAACTGAGATGGGTCCTCAAAGTCTGCTCACAAGTCTAAATGATTATGGGTGGTGAAATCCCATACTCATAGACAAGTCGCCTCAACCATATTATCGAATGAATCATAACACTTACATAAACAGACTCCAGCCCGATCACTCAGCCGGGGTCTCGGGCGGGCTCGATCGTACAACGAAGTGTGCCACGTGAAGGAGTCAAGAGCAATTCCATCGCGATGCCCCAAGCTGCGCACATCTCAGGGCCACTTGGTGTAAGAAAGACCGTCGGAGAGAGCACAACTAAGGTATCGAACCCCACACATGACATGCACGATATAAACATACACGTAGCATGCATGCCAAGTGTATAACAGCAGGTAACACAACATGAACTCTACAAACTCATAGACTTTATTGCATCTGGTAAACTAAGTAGACATAGTATTTGTATTACAAGCAGAGATCACATGACTGTGATCCAACATTACATCAAGCAACAACGTAAGAAAATTATGTCTTAGTAAAGACAAGGTTAACAAATGGTTTAAGAAGCCTGAAAGAAAATACAACGACCCTCCAAAGGAACCAGGCTGCTGTCTGGAACTAGACGACTTATGCTCAGATATCAAGGTAAAGGAAAGTGGGGTTGTAATGTAGAAAGCTTTGACTTGGCTATCATGTACTACGACTACATAGAGTTGAGATGAGAAGCGCACTCGAGTCCATCTAATCTTGATCACCACATCAATACACCACCATGGATTCTTCCTCGACTTCCCCACGAGGAAGCAACCAAAAGCACTCACACTTATCTTGGCAATTTTAGAGTATCCGTTCAAGTTGTCTAATAATCAAGTAAAGGTCTCCATGTAGTGCATAACCGCAGACACGACTATTCGAATAGATCATTACCCTTCAGGGGTGTACGCTTCACACACGTGTCATCACTTACCGCCCGTGACACTTCATCCTTCAAGCGGATGTCGGACGAGGATAAACACCAAGGCACTTACCTCACGTCTCCAACTCTAGTCCAGGGGATCGCCTATCTGAGTATGTACCCCAATCGGGAATCCGGCCGGGATTTCCGTTCAGGACCCAGACGATGTATGGACGGTCCGACAAGCCCACCTCGACGGATGGAACTGCGCTTGCCTAAAACCGTGCTACAAAGTAACCGTGCATCTCCTCCCACTCCGGCACAAAATCAAATCGAAGAAGTAATAACCCATGCGAATCCTGGACCATAGTCGGGGTGAGTTAGTAGGCCAAACGGGGTCCCATAGCCCTGCATGTGGAAATACTCTTGTCTTGGATCACAACACGAGAACTCAGGGCCTAGGGCAGTGTAAATGAGACAAACCACTGTGTACTCCTACACAGCCTCTCATTGTTCACCTTTGTTAGGGTGACTTCACCAACACATTACCATTATATTGCATAGTTCACTACCATCCCGATACATCACCCAGATGGATCACTTCATTGCAATCACTCTAGCATAGCATAAGCATAACATGGATGAAGTGCCACATGATGAACACAAACAATATTGTATCTGCTAGGTTGTGGTTTGCTTAATACTGTGGCAGCAATGATAGGTCATGCAAAGGATGGGTTCAACTTGCGGTAGAACGGTAACATGTGAATCACCTAATCATAGATAAGAGAACAAGAGGGAAATGGGTTTATATAGACATGATCAATGGGGGTTTGCTTGCCTTGTTGACGATCACGAGGTGTCACTCTTCAGACGTGAGGTTGAACTCGTCTCCGAGATAACTCCTACCGAGGAGAAGCCATCACCGAAGCACTGCAAGTAATGCACATTCAATGAATTGAAATGCACAACCACTATGTCATGGCATGAAGATAAACAAGTGTGTGGCTTTGCTATTTACATAAATGTGAGGTGGATTGCATAGCAATGGTTCAAGTTAAAATGATTTAAACATTTATTTTGAATTATTCCAAATAGGCCATATAACTAAATTCTACTGGTTCCCCACCATAGATGTGTTTTTCATCTATGAAAGTATGATATTTGGAATCCTTGCATTTTTCTGATAATTTTTCATATATTATTTGTTTCATTTGGATTTATGGTTTAAACGTTATTGAATTTACAAGATTTAACTATTTTCTGGAATTTTCTATTAAACAGAGAATATTGATTATTGCATTAGCATGACGCAATGATGACGTCAGGGGGGCTGACCAGTGGGGTCACCTTGTCAGTGGCATAGTGGATAATCTCTGTTTAAATTAAAACTAACAGGGGATTAAAGGGGGCTGGGCCCACCTGCCTGTGAGAGAGATAGATGGATTAGTGGGGTGGGATAATAAGGTCGGCCGGCTTTTAGCCGCCGGTGGCCACGGATGCGGCGGAGGGACCCACTTCACTTTATATGTGATCATGCCTATTTATAAGACTTTAAAATAATACCAGAGCAATTTTTGGAAGAAATTTTTATCTCGCCATTTATTTAAATTCTTTTGAGGCTTTTCCAAATCCCCAATTATTAAAGAAGGAAATTTAAACATGATGCCTTATTTCTAGAAATAAAAATCACATTCCGCTATATCCCTGCTGCACTTCCAGGAGAAGAGGGATATTGCACCGGATTGTACTCAGATCACTCCTTGGAGGATCCTTTGCTTCAGATCACTACTCGACACACTTGTGATAGGGATCGTGATGCACGTGCCCTTCGTTTTGAGCTTCACGCCACTCATGCCCGTCTGTATCGAGCACTTACACTCCTGGCTCCTTTTGTGAGTGTTGGATCTTTGGAGCATGATGCGATCTACCTAGTCAGGACACAGATGCCTTCTCGAGTTGCTTGGCCCGAGATTGGAGGAATTTTCCCACCCCGTGGTCCTCTGCTTCCACCCTACGCTGGACCTAGGCCACATCCTTGCCCAAATGGATATCAGGGTCCGCAGGCCTCTGTGTTTACCGATGGTCACCTTCAGCTACCGGGGTACATGGGTAACTTTTATGAGGATTACTACGGAGATGGAGATGAGTGAGACCGCTTGTGGTCTTTCTCTAGTGAGGATGTAGTAGTATCTTTAGTATGTTGTATGCAAGGTATCTAAGTTCCAGAGGCTTAGATAAATAATGTATAGGAAGTCAGAGTGCCTCTAAAGGATGTATCATCTTCATCACGTTTTTATTAGCTTGGAGCTTTTACTAAAACGATGTATGGTTTGTATAACAGCTTGTGTATATATGGCTTGTATGATTTTATCACCATGTTGTCAAGATGATCACTTCCTTTGCTCTGTGATTCTTCCAGTACCTTCAATACCTTGTCTAGAGTCTTCCAATCAACTCTGTTTGACTTTGATTTTAAACTTCAGGATGTCTCAAGGAACCCGTGGCCAACTTGGTCGTGCCCATGCTCGTGGAAATGATTCGGAGGAAGGCAATCTTCCACCTCCACCCACGATGGCTCAGTTTCTGATGGAGGTTGAAAGGAATCGAAGGGACTCTCAACAGTTGCTGGAGGTCATAGCTCGGAACACCACTCAGCAGCGCAAGGAGTTGGTGTCGTTGAATGACTTCATCCGGCTTCATCCCCCGGTTTTCAGTTACTCCATTGAGCCCCTTGACGCCGATGACTGGCTTCGCAGCATCGAGAGAAAGCTCCAGGCAGGACATGTTGCAGATGGTGACAAATTCAACTATGCCACCTACCACCTCGAGGGTGCAACTAGCTCTTGGTGGGATAATTTCCTGAACATGCGTCCCGCTGGACCGCCCACAACTTGGGATGAGTTCTGCACTGCATTCCGTGAGCACCACATTCCAAAGGGTCTTATGGACCGCAAACGTGAGGAGTTCTGCAACCTCACCCAAGGCAGGAGTTCTGTTGACGACTTTAGTCGTGAGTTCAACCAACTGGCTCGTGATGCTACTAAAGACGTCTCCACCGACGCCAAGAAGCAAGAGAGGTTCCGCCGAGGACTTAACTCTGGACTCCGTCGTGAGCTCAATCTGCATGACTTCTCCACATTCCATGTCCTTGTCAACAAGGCCATCAAGGCGGAGGACATGAACACCCCCAATGATTTCCGCAAGCACCCTAGAGATGATGGTTCATCCAGTTCAGGCCCTCAGAAGCGCAAGATCTGGATCCCCAACAGCATGTTCCGCCAGAACAACGCACCAAGGCCATCCTTTGTGGCGGCTCGTCCACCAGCTTCGTTCCACCCAGCTCCACCTAACAACCCAGCTCCTCATACTTTCGTTTTAGCCTTCTACAAGTGTGGCCAGGCAGGCCACTACTCTCGCGAGTGTCCCCAGAACCAGCACCAGAATCAGAATGCTCCACCTCGTGTTGGAGGAAACCCCATTGGTCGTGGCAAGCCACCCCCGAAGGTCTTCACCACCAAGCCCGCTCCTCTCGCCATTCATGGACGTGTGAACCAGATCTCAGCTGAAGAGACTGACGACACTTCTGACGTCATTCTTGGTACGCTCCCAGTCAATTATGTTCCTACTTTTGTTCTTTTCGATCCAAGAGCATCTCATTCATTCATGTCAGAAAGTTATGCACTTCTTCATGATTTATCCTTTGTTGAATTATCCACCCCAATGATATTTCAAACTCCAGGGTCAAGATGGCAAACTAATAGAGTAAGACATGGTAATGAAATTGCAATTGAGGGTTTAGTATTCCTTGCTTCACTTATAGCCCTCAAGTCTTCAGATATTTCAAACTCCAGGGTCAAGATGGCAAACTAATAGAGTAAGACATGGTAATGAAATTGCAATTGAGGGTTTAGTATTCCTTTCTTCACTTATAGCCCTCAAGTCTTCAGACATTGATGTCATCCTTGGTATGGATTGGTTATCAAGACAACATGCTTTCCTTGATTGTAAAGCCAAGTCCGTTAGACTCACCCATCCTTTAGGCCAGACAACTGATTACACCTCACCAAGATCGAAAACCCAGTTGCATTCTTTGAATGTGCTTCCTCTTCCCAACCTTGAAGATATTCCGGTGGCTCGTGATTTCCCAGATGTATTTCCTGAAGAGCCGCCGGGCATGCCACCCGACAGATGTGTAGAATTCATTGGAGATCTTCTGCAAGACAGTGCCCCAATTTCTAGACGCCCATACTAAATGGCCCCACGTGAGTTAGCTGAGCTTAAAATCCAACTTGAAGCTTTGTTAGCAAAAGGCTTCATCCGCCCTAGCTCATCGCCATGGGGTTGCCCCGTTCTGTTCGTAACAAAGAATGATGGAACAGAAAGAATGTGCATATACTATCGCCGACTAAATCTAGCGACGATAAAGAACAAGTACCGCCTACGACCGCGTTGACAGATGGCAACCTCCTACGACCGCGTTGCAGCGCCGCCGGGGGCGATCGACTCTGGCTGTGCCTTCTCTGTGCTGCCGGGTGTGATCGACTCCGGCTGCATCTCGCGTACGCCACCACGTTCCCGTTCCTCATCATCCGCGGGTAACCGCTCCCGTTCCTCGCCATCGACATTCCGAGCCTCGTCGAATGGCCCTCCTCCGCCTGCAGCCCCATTGGCGCCGCCTGATTTGCGGTGGGGTGCGTCCTACACATCTTATATCCGATCGGCGCGAGTGATGGAGATCCGTCCCAGCGTGGTGGTGCTACGGCGGGACGCCTTGCGTCTGATTCTAGTCAACGATTGAGGCGCGACAGTGGATGCGAGATACCTGAGAGAAGGGGAATGGATTGAGGATGGGGGTATTATTCAGTTTCCATGCTTTTTGGCTCGCATTTGTCGACGCATACGGCGATCACCGGCGAGGGACCCGGAGGAGACACGGGAGACACGTCAGATGGGTGTTGGATTGACTAGTCGCCGTGCTGCTGGCATTCTGGGTGCGGGTCCGCCTGGTCAGACCAGATCCTCCATGGATGCAGGACACGTGGGTGGGCATCCAACCGTGTACTCGGTGACTAATCCGCCTATATATTCCACGTCGCAGCGCCCCTCAACAGTTCTTGACCTAGATCTCGCCCATGCGCATTTATGGGAGGCGGAGAGAGGGGAAAACCTAGATCGGATCCAGAGTTCTTTGGCTGGTGGGAGGGGAAGGTGAGAGGTGACAGGAGATCCTTTGCTACGGTGGTGTCGGACGCACCTCCGTCGGTGCCAGAGATGGGAGATCGTGGCAATCGAAGGGATGGCTTCGGCTCTGGGCGTGCTAGCCGCGGCGCGGGCCGGTACGTCCGCGGTGCTGGAAGGGGCCGCAACAATAGCTGGCACTGTGCTAATGCGGAGGGGATCTCGTCCAATCGAGCAGATCTGGCGCCCTCCAGCGATTCTGAGCCATGGGAAGCTGCGGCGCGCTCATACTCAGCCCCCAAACATCAAGGGGGTGGGGTGTGGTGGAGAAGAGCACCATCAACCCACTGGCTCATCGCCTGCGAGCCACACCAGAAGAAGTCCCCCGCTAGGTGCCTGTGCAGATGAATCAGGTGAACCCAACCAAGAACTCTAGTGCTTGTGTGATCTGTAAGACTCCTGGTCATATTCCTGCTAGTTGTCCTCAAGCCTATTGTGAGCGTTGTAGTAGGATGGGGCCCTTGGCGTCTTGATGTGATGCTTTTTTACCTTGGGAATGCATAGCCCCGATGTGTTTTTTTCAGTCTAGAGGACATGGCTTTTATTACATTCATGACTCATGCTCGGCAAAACAAAAAAAGGATAGAGTTTCTAGTGTTATTTTCACTATCATTGAGGGAGAAGCGTCGGGCACTCAACTTGAGAAAGCTTTTAATGACTATTTGGCCACAGGGTGGCGGTGCACTGCTCGGGCGATTGGGCCTGGTACCTTTGTGATCAGGTTTCCTTCTTATCGTGATGTGGATAAAGAATGTTATAGCGATATGATGATTTTGAGATCATGTGGAGTGGTTGTTCGTTTGGCTCCATGGTCTGCTAATGTGGGGGCCAAGGGTGAAATGGAGCTGGCATGGGTGAAAGTGAAAAACATCCCCACTGAAAAAAGGGGAGAGAGAAATCTGGCCTATGTCACATCTCTGGTTGGGGTTCCTTTGGAGATTGACTATTCTACCCTGTATCGCCCTGACTCAGTAAGGGTGCGCATGGGCTGCTGTAATGTGGATGAAATTCCTCCTGTGGCTGAAGGTGTCCTAGGGACTCACTTTTACGATCTCTTCTATGAGATTGACTCTGTGATATCACGTGCCCCAGCAAGGCTGAAGGCTGCGGTAAATATCAATGATAACAATGGCCAATCGTCTGGAAAAAAATAAAAAACTATGGGCTCGATGGAGCAATCAGAAAAAATGCTGGTGAAAAAATGACTGAGGAAAAGTCTTATAAACCTCATGGAAAAGGTGTGGTGGAACCTTATGATGCTAAGGGGTCGGAATCTGAATCTGATGAGGTGAGAAACACCTTATTGATTGATTCTATGGCCCGGGAAGTTGGTTTGACAGATGATGCATCTGGCCCTATGAATTGGCTGGTCCCTCGTGAATATGGTTGGAAGTTCCCTGAGCATATCCAGGTGGGGCTTGACCCTATGATAGGTCAAAACGTATTCTCTTTGTTTAACCAATTCAGATGGTGGATGAAACATAATATCCAGGTGGAGGAAGTGGTGGATGAGATGGATGGACAAGGAGATCGCGAGTATACGGTACAGAGGCCTGATTCTCCTATTGAGCAGGAGGTGGAGGTTTGACCCACCCTCATGTACCGTTCGAGCAAGTGAGATTTAGCAAATGCAATATGCAGAAGATGGGGGAGAATATGGTGGACCGTGCTGCTGCTATCACTAGGAAGCGCAACCTGGAAGGTACACGTCCTCCTTTATCCCAAAAAAACTCATTTGTGGTGCTCTCTACTCCTGACATGATGCTTAGAGCTAGGAAAATGGGAGTTAACATTCCTGATACTGACTTTACCTCTGTTGATATTATTCGAGAACTAGAGAAAAGTAGAGAAAATGTGAGGCAAGCTGAGAGGAATGGCCCTACTAACCCTGATCCTACCATGTTTATTACCAATGGCTTGGGTGTGAGTACACCTATTAGTTCTAAATGGGGTGACAACAGAGAGGATGACTTTGAAAATGAAGATCAGTTGACTTACATTCGCAAATCTGGGGGTAAAAAAAGTAATAAGAAAAAGAAGGTGATGATTCATGTCACACCTGTGACGAGAAGCCAGGCTGGCCTTGTGGGGGGACCCTCTGATCCTGAGGCTGCTGCACAGATTCCTTGCAGAGCTACCAGGAAAAAAGGGGGAAATATAAATAATAAAAAATGATGAACATCCTCTTCTAGAATTGCAGAGGGGTAGGAAAAAAATGAATGGTCTCTTGCTCTCTTGCATGATTGCTGATCATTCCCTGGATTTGGTCTGTATTCAAGAAACTCATAAGAAAAAGTAAAAGGACAAATTTATGAGGAGACTTGGTAAAAATAAAAATTTCAATTGGAACTTTATTCCTTCGGTGGGGAGATCTGGTGGTATTCTCTGTGCGGTTAGAAGTGAAAATTTTGATATTATCTCATGGTTTAAGAGGAAGTACACCTTGAAAGAAATCTCTTTGATATAGGGTTGCAAACTCAATGGTCTCTGTGTGTTGTTTACGAATCAGCTCATGGTGAATTCAAGAATGAATTCCTGATGGAGTTGGCTGAGGTGTGCAATCATATGACTGTCCCTTTTCTGGTAGGGGGGGATTTTAATGTCCTCAGACATAGTGGGGAGAAAAATAAGAATTGGCACAACTCACCTCATGTGGAATTGTTTAATTCCATCATTAATGCCTATAATATGTTCGAGATCCACATTGAAGGTGGCTTGTATACCTGGTCTAACAATCAGGATCACCCCACTTTGGAGAAATTGGATAGAGTGTTATTGTCAGATGACTGGGAACACCTATTTCCTGGCGTGACGGTTCGTAAGCTAGTACGTGACCTCTCTGACCACAATGCCTTACTCCTTGAGTCTGACCCCTTGATTCGAACTCCTCGTGTTGTGAGAGAGTTCAGGTTTGAAATGAGTTGTCTTAAGAACCCTGATTTCTTTCCTTTGGTAGAAAAGATATGGACAAAGAAGGTCAATCATTCTAACCCTGTAGATATCTTGAATATTAAACTGAAGAAGTTTAAAAAATTCTTTAAAGGTTGGGGTTCGGATAAATTTGGGCATGACAGGAAAAGAAAGAAAGAGTTTAGGGAGGAACTCGCAGTTCTTGAGGAAGCCGAAGAGTTGGGTTACTTGACCCCTGAGTTGTATGACAGAAAAACTACATTGTTGGTGGAGTTGCATGAACTCATCATTAAGGAGGAGTTGTTCTTATTACAACAATCTCATGAGAAATGGCTACTGCAGGGGGATATGAACACTGCTTATTACGAGAAAATCGCTAACGGCAATAAGCGTAAACATACTATCCACTCCTTGTGTATGCGGGATAGTGTAATTGAGGGCACTACAGACCTCTTAAATCATGCTAATGAATTTTATAAGGAGCTGTTTGGTCCAGCCCCTGGTAATCGTTTCCGTATGAGCTCTGATGTTTGGGAGGATGATGAAAAACTTTCTGATAGCGATCGTAATTTTCTCGATGCCCCTTTTTCTGTGGAAGAAGTTAAAAATGCCTTGTTTGTTATGAAGAGTAATAGATCCCCTGGGCTAGACAATATACATGTGGAGTTTTATCAGGTGTGCTGGCCCATTGTTATTCATGATATCATGGCTCTCTTCCATGAATTCTATGCTGGGAGGTTAGAGTTGCATAGGTTTTATTATGGGGTTATTACTTTACTGCCTAAGATTGATGGGGCGAATAAAATCCAATAGTTTAGGCTGATTTGTCTTCTGCGATGTCCCTATAAATTGATCGCTAAAGTTTTGGATAATAGGGTGGCTCTTTGTTCTCATAAATTGTTTAGTGTGCACCAGAATGCTTTTATCAAGGGTAGATATATCATGGATGGTGTGTTAACTTTACATGAAATCCTGCATCATACTTCTGATAAAAATAAAATGGGGATGGTGCTGAAACTTGACTTCGAGAAAGCATATGATAAGGTGAATTGGGATTTCCTTTTGGAATGTTTGAAGATGCGGGGTTTTAGTCCCAGATGGTGCAGCTCGGTTCACAACATCCTGCATGGGGGGACTGTTTGTGTGAAACTAGATAATACTGTGGGTCCCTATTTTGTTAGTCACAAAGGGGTGCGCCAGGGTGACCCGCTGTCTCCTTTTCTGTTTAATATTGTGGCGGAATGCCTTTGCAAAATGGTCATGACTGCTTAGGTCAGTGGTTTGATAGTGGGTTTAGCCCCTGATCTTATCCGGAATGGTGTGGCGATTTTGCAATATGCGGACGGTACAGTGATCTGCGTTGATCCTGAGATGGATCAGGCGCTTAACCTAAAACTGTTGTTGTACCTTTTAGAATTAATGTCCGGCTTTAAGCTCAATTTCCAAAAAAGTGAGATTTTGTGCGTGGGGGGTGATGATAATGTGCTGCAATCTTATGCTGATGTTTTTAATTGCTCTATTGGCATTTTCCTATGAAATATTTGGGGGTTCCGGTGGGATACTCTCGTTTAAAAGTGGTTGATTAAGATATGCTGGAATCCAAAGTAATTCGCAGATACGGGTCTGGGCTTGGCAGCACTGCCTCCTCAGGGGGTAGATTGGTGCTGCTCAATGCCAATGTGTCTAGAATGTTTTACTATTACATGTCGATGTTTTTACTGCCAAAATCGGTGATTAAGAGACACGATGTTCACAGAAGACGGTTCTTCTGGCAATCGTCGAGTGTGAAGAAAAGATATTATATGGTAAAATGGGATAGAATCTGTAGATCCAAGAAATATGGCGGGTTGGGTGTGAAGAATTTGCATTGGCAGAATGTTAGCCTCCTCGTTAAAAGGTGGTGGAAATTAGAAAGGTTCAAAGGACTCTGGAAAGAGGTGGTTAAAGCTAAATATTTGCGTAGAGAAACTGTGGCATATGTTAAAATGAGGTTTGCAGATTCGCCGTGCTGGAAAGCAATTCTTAGCGTTAAAAATGTATATATGGCTGGTAGAAAAATTGTGGTGAAATCTGGTAACATTGCCCGGTTGTGGCTGGATAGTCTGGGCAATTCGATTCCACTTTGTGATCAATATAATGATTTGTTCTTGCTGTGCACGGAGCCTGAGTGTACGGTGAGCCGGGGTTTAGATGCAGACCCCAGATCCTTTTTTAGGAGGAGACTCACCCCAGAGTTAAACAGGCAGTGGGAAAACATTAAGGTCATGTGTGGAGATCTTGGTGGAACTCTAGAGAGTGACGTGGTCACTTGGGGTCTGGGTAAAAAGAATGTCTTTACCACAAAATAGGTTTATGGAGCCCTGGAGGCTAATCTTCATGGGTGTCACTTTAGATGGATTTGGGAAGCTAAAATTCCTCTGAAAATCCAAATTTTCTTATGGCAAATGCACCAAGATGCTATATTAACTAGAGATGTGAAGAGGCGAAAAAATTGGCCTGGTAACACTCGATGTTCGTTTTGTTCTGAAAAAGAAACTATGGAACACTTGGTTTTTCGTTGTCCAGTGGCGAGAGTAATCTGGAGAACAATTTCTTCTGTCTTTGGTGTTGAATTTTTCCACAATAACATTTGGCAATTCTTCTCGTGGTGTTTTGTTGTATTCCCGGAAGGGGAGAGATTCTATACTGTGGGATTAGAAGCGGTATGCTGGGCGATCTGGAATCGTCGGAACAAAACAACATTTGAGTTCAAACGATTTCTTTCTCCTTTTGAGACTGTGTTCATGATCCGCGCCAATCTGATGTACTGGGCAGGTATGCAAAAGGAGTTTGTCGCTAGGGATGATCTGAAGAGGGGAGCTGACATGCTAAGGGACAACGCACGCCAGATGATGAGGATCTGCGACAAGGCGATCAAGGAACGTGATGCCTTCTGATCCGATAAGGAGATGATTTTTCCTGGAAGATGGCGAAGGTTGTTATGCTACGTCTATATTTTCATAGTTTCTTGTTTGGTAGTCTCCTGTGTGAGAAGGATAGTTTAGCAAAGAATTTCATGCTGTAAGTCTGGATTATGGTCTACTTTAGGTTAGATGGGCAGGGTTGCTGGGTTTTCTCCCCATGGCTGGGATTCGACTGCGAATCTTTAGGTTGTGGGTTTCCCAGCAACCTTGATCACATTTAGCCCCTTTCCCTTCTGTCTTGAACATATCTCTGGACCCACTGTATTTCCGTTGATTTTAGTTAATGGAAAGGGGGATGTGCCCGGCTCTAAACAAAAAAGAACAAGTACCCACTTCCCAGGATCAATGATCTTTATGATCAACTTGCTGGATCCTCTGTCTTCTCCAAGATGTATTTGAGATTAGGCTATCATCAAATCAAAATAAGAAATGAGGACATTCCCAAAATGGCTTTCACTACTCGTTATGGTCTTTACGAGTACACCGTCATGTCCTTCAGTTTAACCAATGCCCCCGCCACTTTCTCGCGCATGATGAATTCGATCTTCATGGAGTACTTGGATAAATTTATTGTAGTTTATCTTGATGACAATCTCATCTACTCGAAGAACGAAGAAGAGCACGCAGAACATCTTAGGCCGGTATTGATGAAACTTCGAGAGCATCGCCCTTATGCCAAGTTCTCTAAGTGCGAATTTTGGCTACCAGAAGTGACCTACTTAGGCCACGTGATTTCTGCAAAAGGCATTGCTGTGAATCCCGAGAGAGTTCAGGATGTCCTTGACTGGACTCCACCTGAATCGGTTAAGCAAGTTAGGAGTTTTCTTGTTTTAGCCAGCTATTGTCGCCGCTTCGTTGAGAACTTATCCAAAGTTGCAAAGCCTCTAACTGAACTCCTCATGAAAGATAAGAAATTCGAATGGAATCCCAAGTGCGAGGAAAGCTTTTGAGAGATAAAAAGAAGATTGACTTCTGCCCCCGTACTTGCGCCTCCAGTCACCAAAAAGGATTTCGAGATATATTGTGATGCCTCACGGCAAGGGTTAGGATGCATACTTATTCAAGATCGACATGTGGTAGCTTACGCTTCACGCCAGATACGTCCACATGAAGAGAACTATCCAACCTATGATCCTGAACTCACTGCCGTAGTTCATGCCTTGAAAACTTGGCGACATTACCTCCTTGGTAACCATTGCCAGATCTATTCTGATCACGAAAGCCTCAAATACATATTCACCCAGCCAGATCTTAATCTCAGGCAAACACGCTGGATAGAGTTGATAAAACATTACGACGTAGGAATCTCATACACCCCAGACAAGGCCAATGCCATGGCTGATGCACTAAGTCGTCAGTCGTATTGTAACAACCTCATGTTACAATAATGTCAAACACTTCTTCATGAGGAATTTCGAAAACTCAATCTCGAGATTGTTCCTCATGGCTTTCTTTCTACCTTGGTGGCAAAACCAACTCTTGAGGATCAAATATAGTTTCCCAAAGGCGTACACGATGTGTTCTCCGGATCAAGGAGAACATTGCTAGCGGAGTTGCTAAATGTTTCTCCACATATTGTAAAGGAACTGTATTCTTTGAGAATCGTTTTGTAGTACCTAAGAATAGGGATCTAAGGCAACTCATCCTTAAAGAAGCCCATGACACAACCCTCTCGATTCATCCCGGTAGTAAAAAATGTACTGAGATCTACGCCAAAGATTTTGGTGTACTAGGATAAAGAGAGACACTGCTTGATATGTTGCCGAATGTGAAGTTTTTCGTCGCATTAAGGCCGAACACCAAAGACCTGCTGGCTCTCTTCAACCATTGCCTATTCCCGAGTGGAAATGGGAAAAAGTAAGTATGGATTTCATCACTGGCTTTCCAAAAAACCAGAAAGGAAATGATGCCATCTTCGTGGTCATTGATAGAATTTCCAAAGTTGCTCATTTCCTTCCCGTTCGCGAGTCTATAACCGCTAGCCTGTTAGCGGACTTGTATGTCTCTAGAATCGTGTCTCTTCACGATGTTCCTTTGGAAATCAATTCTGATCGTGGTAGCCTTTTCACCTCTAGATTCTGGCAAAGCTTCCAGAATGCTATGGGAACTCATATCTCCTTTAGCACAACTTTCCATCGTCAGTCTAGCGGTCAGGTTGAAAGGGTTAACCAAATTCTCAAAGACATGCTCAGAGCTCGTGTTATTTCATTCGGAGAGAATTGGGAGAAGTCTCTTCCATTTGCCGAATTAGCTTATTACAATAGTTTCCAATCTAGTCTGAACATGGCTCCTTTTGAATTCATCTATGGACAACGATGTCGAACACCCCTTAACTGGTCAGAAACCGGTGAAAGATAACTCTTTGGACCAGATATGATCAAGGAAGCAGAAGAGCAAGTTCACATTGTTCCTGATCAATTGACACTAGTAGAAAACAGGGCTTTGGTTCGGGCCTGGCCAGCCCATTAGTCCCGGTTCAGTCACGAACCGGGTCCCATGGGGGCATACGTCCCGTTTCGCGCGCCCAGGGGGCCGGCCGGGCATTGGTCCTGGTTCGTCTGGACCCTTTTGTCCCGGTTCTAGACACGAACCGGGACTAAAGGGTGTCGCAACCTTTAGTCCCGGTTGGTGGCTTGAACCGGTACTAAAGGTAGGACCTTTAGTCCCCGTTGGAGACACCAACCGGTACTAAAGGTCTATTTTTTTTTTTCTAAACAGAAGAGTTTCTGTTTTTAGATTTTGAATAACTTTTAGAATATTTAGAGTTTTTGAATGAATCTTTTTTCTTTAGGTCAAAAAAATTATAAACTTTCTGTTAGTGCCAGTAGTTTTAAAATTTAAATAGTTTAAACATGAATTCTTTTGAAATTTGTGTGAATCACTAGTTTGAGAATAACTTTAGTTTAAAAATAGATTTTTGAGTGATTATTTTTCCTATTGTTTAATATTAGTGTGTTTTATTTGTATGTTCAAGATGGAATTTTTAGGATATTTTAAATAGGTGTTTTAATCAAAACTAGATTCTGTTTAACTCTTTATGAGGGTTTCGAAAGAAAGGCATTTCTTTTTTTTAAATTATTTCAAATCGAGACTTTTTGTGCATTAACTATTCACCATTCAAAGCCACATCCTCAAGTTTCAAACCTTTCTAACTTCATTTTCTATTTTTCATGCATTTAATGATTGTTTTTGCGCTAAATAACCTTGAAATTGAAAAAGAAGTAGAAATGAACTCTAAAAAGGTGGAAACTTGGGATGGTATCATCATTTCACTCACATAGCATGTGCTAAAAAGTTGAGAGGGTTACGGCAAAAACTGGATGCACTTCGTGTACAAATCGGACCATCTCTTTCGAAGTATGAGGGTTTTGGAAGAAAACTCATCTGTTATAAAGTCATTTTTTAAACTTATTTCAACTCCACACTTTTTGTGCATTCAATATGCACCATTAAAAGCCACATCCTCAAATTTCAATCGTTTCTAACTTCATTTGTTATTTTTTATGAATTTAATGATTTTTTGTCAAAATTAACAAGCATGAATTTTGACTTTTTTTACAAAATCTCTATAGAATTTGTAAAATGGTCATAAATTTTGCATACGACCTCCTATGAAAAAGTTTTGTTATACGAAACAGAAAAAAAGTTATGATGATTTTAGGATTTGGAGGAAAAATAATTCAAAAAAAGTTGGGATAGAAATTTAAAAGGGTGCCCATCCACTTACCCATTCATTATTCTCCTCAATAAAATAATTCAACAAAAGTTGGGATAGAAATTTTATGTTGGTAAATATGAAATAAGGGTTTTCCGACTAATATTGAGGGAAATATGAAAATTTTCAAATTTTAGGTTTTACAAAAATATATATTTTTATCGATTATTATTATTATTTCATTACTTTTGTTTATTAAACTAATTATTTGGAATTAAAACAATATAGAAGTGTGACATTGTAATCAAGAGGTTAATAGGATTGATATGTTAGTAATATCAACAACGTGTGCGAGGTGTAGTTGAAAGTGGAGACGGAAGGAACTCAAAAGTTAAGCGTGCTAGTGCTGGAGTAGTCTAAGGATGGTTGACCGATCGGAAAGTTTAACTACTCTAAGTAATTTGAGTAGACATTAAGGGTAGTGAGAGACTAAACTAGTCAAATAACTCAAATAATAGAAATTATGAAAACATATAAAAAAAGGGAGTGAAAAAAAACTGGTCAAATAATATAATTTTTAAAAAAATAGAAAACAAGAGGAAATTTTTTTGAATGATTTTTTTCCCGTGGAGGCCTTTAGTACCGGTTCGTGTTACCAACCGGGACTAAAGGTCCTCCGCCCCAGTGCACCACAACAGCCCACGTGGAGGACCTTTAGTACCGGTTCATGGGAAAACCGGGACTAAAGGTATTGGGCTTTAGTTACGACCCTTTTGTCCCGGTTCCGGAACCGGGACAAATGGGCCTCTAGAACCGGGACAAATGGGTCGTTTTCTACCAGTGTGAAAGCAGCCCAGTCTCGTCAGAAAATATACTATGATCGTCAGCATAGGCAAGAAAGCTACAACCTGGACGAGAAGGCTTACCCTCAGATACTCCTTTGAAGGGAACCCAACGCTTCGGTATCAAAGGAAAGTTGGCCCCATGTTACATCAGACCTTTCCGCATTCTTGCTAAAGGTGGAGAAGTTGCCTACCAACTTGAACTACCCCCGCACCTTTCCCGAGTACATGATGTATTCCATGTGTCACAACTCAGGCGTTGCTTCAAGGACCCATCCGCGAAGTCGACCATGAAATGCTTGATCTCCAAGATGACCTTCCATATCGAGAATACCGCATTCGTATTCTTGATTCAGCAGAGCGTGTCATTCGTCGTCAAAATATTAAGTTTCTGAAAGTTCAATGGTCACACCACTCTGAGAAAGAAGCCATGTGGGAAAGAGAAGACCGTCTCAGTACCGAGTACCCCTCCTTCCTCCCGATGACTACTGAATCTCGGGACGAGATTCTTCTGAGTGGGGGCAAGTTGTCAGAACCCTCTATTAGGTATGTGCTAGGATCAAGCCTCACTTGTTTTCATGTCAAAAATTTCAAATGAAATTGAAATGGGAGAGAGAACACCCCCCAGATGAATTTAATTCAAATGACCAAAATGAAAGTTGCTCCAAAAATTCCTTTTGCATTTTTGAAAACTCCCATAAATGAGTGTGATCGCATATCAACTGATGTGGAACAATTCCCATGCTCATGGATTTTTCAAATATTCAAACAGGAGCATGGAATTAAATAAATACCCCTATTTGAATTTCAAAAAAATCAAACTCTGGATATGACTAGCTACTGGTCATGTAATGCCATATACAAGATTTGAGCATTTATAAAAATGCCTAGCTACTTTATTTGCTAAGCTAAAAAAAAAACAGAAAAGAAAAAAAACAGAAAAAGAAAAGGCAAACTTACCTGGCTTGCAGCCCAACTCGAGCCACAGGCCCAGCAGCAGCCCAGCCCAGCCCAAAGGGGGGCACATGCGTCTTCTTCCCCCTACAAGCAGGCAAGCAGGTCGCTGGCGAGTGCCATGCTGCCGTCAGGCAGCTGCCTGCCTCCCGGGGTGTTATCCCCTCGTGTGGAGACGTTTGGGAGACGCCCAGCTCCATTCCCCTCCCTCTAGTGCCACTTCCCTTTCCTCCCTCGCCAGATTGGACAAAGACAGAGAAGATCGCCGGAGCACCGTGGCGCCCCCACGTGGCCATCGACGTCGAGGAGCCCATCCAAGCTATCCCCCGTGTTCATCATCGAGCGCTTCTTTGATCTGCAGAAGATTGTGTGGCCGGAGCCCACCTAGCCGTTGAATTCGAGCAAGAGCCCTCGCCGGAGCCGAGGAGATCGACGACGATTGCGTCGCCATCAAGCCACCACAGTGTACGCCGCCACCATCGTTGGATTACCGGTGAGCAGGCGGTTAAAACCCCTCTCTTTCCTCCCCCTTTTACTGCCTCTTCTGCGATCCACCATGAGAGCCGAAGAACCTCGCCGTCGTGCTTCTCGTCGGCGAGAACCCGTGAAGCAATCGAGCTCGAGACCTTGTCACTGGCCTTCGCCTTCCTCCTGTGCTTCGAACACACCCATACCCTCTCCAGGTAGTGCACCATAGCAAGCTTTGCATCGTCGCCGTGTTTCTATCCCCGCAAAGCTCGTTACTTGCGTCACTACGGTGCACCCCAACACCCATACCTTGTACCATTCGACGCGCGGGAACAAGAGCTTCAATTTGGTGGTCATAGCGCGGCGAATGGCCCCCTGGAAAACAGTCCCCGCGGACTCCGCCGTCTCGGATGGTCGCCGGAGTCTCGTCGGCGGCGAGGTCCACGTGTGCACAGTGGTTAAGCCCCTGGCCCCACCCCAAGTGTCACTGCCAGGTGGGCCCTGCCCCCTGTTAATCTCTCTGTTAAGTTTAATCAAACCGGCTAATTAACTAACCCCACTGACATGCTGGCCCCACATGTCAGCAGCCCCCCCACGTCACAATGACGCTAGCCTGACGCAATAAGTGAATTTCTATTGTTTAATATTAGTGTGTTTTATTTGTATATTCAAGATGGAATTTTTAGGATATTTTAAATAGGTGTTTTAATCAAAACCAGATTCTGTTTAACTCTTTATGAGGGTTTCGAAAGAAAGGCATTTCTTTTTTTTAAATTATTTCAAATCGAGACTTTTTGTGCATTAACTATTCACCATTCAAAGCCACATCCTCAAGTTTCAAACCTTTCTAACTTCATTTTCTATTTTTCATGCATTTAATGATTGTTTCTGCGCTAAATAACCTTGAAATTGAAAAAGAAGTAGAAATGAACTCTAAAAAGGTGCAAACTTGGGATGGTATCATCATTTCACTCACATAGCATGTGCTAAAAAGTTGAGAGGGTTACGGCAAAAACTGGATGCACTTCGTGTACAAATCGGACCATCTCTTTCGAAGTATGAGGGTTTTGGAAGAAAACTCATCTGTTATAAAGTCATTTTTTAAACTTATTTCAACTCCACACTTTTTGTGCATTCAATATGCACCATTAAAAGCCACATCCTCAAATTTCAATCGTTTCTAACTTCATTTGTTATTTTTTATGAATTTAATGATTTTTTGTCAAAATTAACAAGCATGAATTTTGACTTTTTTTACAAAATCTCTATACAATTTGTAAAATGGTCATAAATTTTGCATACGACCTCCTATGAAAAAGTTTTGTTGTACGAAACAGAAAAAAAGTTATGATGATTTTAGGATTTGGAGGAAAAATAATTCAAAAAAAGTTGGGATAGAAATTTAAAAGGGTGCCCATCCACTTACCCATTCATTATTCTCCTCAATAAAATAATTCAACAAAAGTTGGGATAGAAATTTTATGTTGGTGAATCTGAAATAAGGGTTTTCCGACTAATATTGAGGGAAATATGAAAATTTTCAAATTTTAGGTTTTACAAAAATATATATTTTTATCGATTATTATTATTATTTCATTACTTTTGTTTATTAAACTAATTATTTGGAATTAAAACAATATAGAAGTGTGACATTGTAATCAAGAGGTTAATAGGATTGATATGTTAGTAATATCAACAACGTGTGCGAGGTGTAGTTGAAAGTGGAGACGGAAGGAACTCAAAAGTTAAGCGTGCTAGTGCTGGAGTAGTCTAAGGATGGTTGACCGATCGGAAAGTTTAACTACTCTAAGTAATTTGAGTAGACATTAAGGGTAGTTAGAAACTAAACTAGTCAAATAACTCAAATAATAGAAATTATGAAAACATATAAAAAAAGGGAGTGAAAAAAAACTGGTCAAATAATATAATTTTTAAAAAAATAGAAAACAAGAGGAAATTTTTTTGAATGATTTTTTTCCCGTGGAGGACTTTAGTACCGGTTCGTGTTACCAACCGGGACTAAAGGTCCTCCGCCCCAGTGCACCACAACAGCCCACGTGGAGGACCTTTAGTACCGGTTCATGGGAAAACCGGGACTAAAGGTATTGGGCTTTAGTTACGACCATTTTGTCCCGGTTCCGGAACCGGGACAAATGGGCCTCTAGAACCGGGACAAATGGGTCATTTTCTACCAGTGTGAAAGCAGCCCAGTCTCGTCAGAAAATATACTATGATCGTCATCATAGGCAAGAAAGCTACAACCTGGACGAGAAGGCTTACCCTCAGATTACTCCTTTGAAGGGAACCCAACGCTTCGGTATCAAAGGAAAGTTGGCCCCATGTTACATCAGACCTTTCCGCATTCTTGCTAAAGGTGGAGAAGTTGCCTACCAACTTGAACTACCCCCGCACCTTTCCCGAGTACATGATGTATTCCATGTGTCACAACTCAGGCGTTGCTTCAAGGACCCATCCGCGAAGTCGACCATGAAACGCTTGATCTCCAAGATGACCTTCCATATCGAGAATACCGCATTCGTATTCTTGATTCAGCAGAGCGTGTCATTCGTCGTCAAAATATTAAGTTTCTGAAAGTTCAATGGTCACACCACTCTGAGAAAGAAGCCATGTGGGAAAGAGAAGACCGTCTCAGTGCCGAGTACCCCTCCTTCCTCCCGATGACTTCTGAATCTCGGGACGAGATTCTTTTGAGTGGGGGCAAGTTGTCAGAAGCCTCTATTAGGTATGTGCTAGGATCAAGCCTCACTTGTTTTCATGTCAAAAATTTCAAATGAAATTGAAATGGGAGAGAGAACACCCCCCAGATGAATTTAATTCAAATGACCAAAATGAAAGTTTCTCCAAAAATTCCTTTTGCATTTTTGAAAACTCCCATAAATGAGTGTGATCGCATATCAACTGATGTGGAACAATTACCATGCTCATGGATTTTTCAAATATTCAAACAGGAGCATGGAATTAAATAAATACCCCTATTTGAATTTCAAAAAAATCAAACTCTGGATATGACTAGCTACTGGTCATGTAATGCCATATACAAGATTTGAGCATTTATAAAAATGCCTAGCTACTTTATTTGCTAAGCTAAAAAAAACAGAAAAGAAAAAAACAGAAAAAGAAAAGGCAAACTTACCTGGCTTGCAGCCCAACTCGAGCCACAGGCCCAGCAGCAGCCCAGCCCAGCCCAGAGGGGGGCACATGCGTCTTCTTCCCCCTACAAGCAGGCAAGCAGGTCGCTGGCGAGTGCCATGCTGCCGTCAGGCAGCTGCCTGCCTCCCGGGGTGTTATCCCCTCGTGTGGAGACGTTTGGGAGACGCCCAACTCCATTCCCCTCCCTCTAGTGCCAGTTCCCTTTCCTCCCTCGCCAGATTTGACAAAGACAGAGAAGATCGCCGGAGCACCGTCGCGCCCCCACGTGGCCATCGACGTCGAGGAGCCCATCCAAGCTATCCCCCGTGTTCATCATCGAGCGCTTCTTCGATCTGCAGAAGATTGTGTGGCCGGAGCCCACCTAGCCGTTGAATTCGAGCAAGAGCCCTCGCCGGAGCCGAGGAGATCGACGACGATTTCGTCGCCATCAAGCCACCACAGTGTACGCCGCCACCATCGTTGGATTACCGGTGAGCAGGCGGTTAAAACCCCTCTCTTTCCTCCCCCTTTTACTGCCTCTTCTGCGATCCACCATGAGAGCCGAAGAACCTCGCCGTCGTGCTTCTCGTCGGCGAGAACCCGTGAAGCAATCGAGCTCGAGACCTTGTCACTGGCCTTCGCCTTCCTCCTGTGCTTCGAACACACCCATACCCGCTCCAGGTAGTGCACCATAGCAAGCTTTGCATCGTCGCCGTGTTTCTATCCCCGCAAAGCTCGTTACTTGCGTCACTACGGTGCACCCCAACACCCATACCTTGTACCATTCGACGCGCGGGAACAAGAGCTTCAATTTGGTGGTCATAGCGCGGCGAATGGCCCCCTGGAAAACCGTCCCCGCGGACTCCGCCGTCTCGGATGGTCGCCGGAGTCTCGTCGGCGGCGAGGTCCACGTGTGCACAGTGGTTAAGCCCCTGGCCCCACCCCAAGTGTCACTGCCAGGTGGGCCCTGCCCCCTGTTAATCTCTCTGTTAAGTTTAATCAAACCGGCTAATTAGCTAACCCCACTGACATGCTGGCCCCACATGTCAGCAGCCCCCCCACGTCACAATGACGCTAGCCTGACGCAATAAGTGAATTTCTAATTAAAGAATAATTCCAGAAAAGTCAGAAAATGAATTAAAATTTGGAAATTCATAACTAATTCATTTTAACTCCAAATTAGACAAATATTATATGTAAAATTATTAGAAAAATGCAAGGATTGTGAATATGGACTTTTTTTCATGTTTGACCAATTTAAATTGGGTGAACAGAGACAAATGTGCATATGGAGTTCATTTGAATTCAAATTTGAAAATGACTTTGCAACCCACTTCTTTCAAATGGAATTGTCAACACATTGCAACCATGAACATCACATTATATAAATGATCATGGGATTGTGCATTGTCTTTATAATGATCACTTTGATTGCTTTGTTTGCTCGAATAGAAGTGGAGCCAGAACCCGAGATCACCCCCTCCGTTGAAGACACCGTGTACGACTCACGTCAGCAAGGCAAGAAAACCCCCATTGATCATGTCGAAAAAATCCCACCTCCCTCTCAGTCTCGCTTATGCATTGTTTAGGATGTTTACCATGGTACGTTTCTACCGCATAGATGAACCCATTCCTTTGCATGACCTATAATTTTGTCACAGTAGTAAGAAAACCACAATCCTAGCAGATGTAGGACATGATTTATGTCATGTGGCCCCTGCAACTGTTACAGCTTATTGCATGCTTAGAGTGATACAATGTTGATATTGTTGTGTGATTCGGGATGGTAGTGATCATGATGATGATGGTGGAAATGTGTTGGTGAATCTAACCTAAACAAGGTGAACGATGAGAGGATGTGTAGGAGTACACAATGGGTTGTCTCGTTGAACACTTCCCTAAGTCAGAGTTCTTGTGTGGTGATCCAAGATAAAGAGTACAAACACACATTGGGCTCACTGACCCCTCTCAACCTACTAACTCATCCCTTTCGATGTCGAGATGTCCCAGTAGTTTGGAGTTCTGGTAGGTTTGTGTCCTGGCTGCTAAGTGAGAGAACGGTTCAACCGAGACCGGCTTATGCACCACGCACACATCGTCTGGTTCCACTTCGGTAAACCGGCCGGGTTCACGGTAGTGGTAAGCAACCCATGTAGGCGGCCTTCATGGACTAGATCGGCTATGAGGTAACAGTTGTGGTGGCATCCTTGCCTGCACCCATTGAATGGTGACAAGACATGGCAGTAACCGATGGTCATGTGTGTGTAGCGGTACACCCCTGCAGGGTTCACAAAACTATTCGAATAGCCGCGTCCGCGGTTATGGACTGCTTGGAAAGTTTAGCTTGATTATTAGACAAATTCTATGGATACTTTAAAAACTGCCAAGATAAGTGTGAGTGCTATGGCGTGGTTTCTCGTGGGAAGTCGAGGAAGGCACCATAGTGGAGTAATTTTTTGAGAGACTTGGATAGATGGACTCATGTACGCTTCTTACCTCATTCTGGTATTTGTAGTACAGGACTAGCCAAGTCAAATCTGGCACTTCTATATTGAAACCCCACCTCCCTCTACATTACTTGAGCATGAGTAGTATAATTCCTACGTAAGTCTTGCTGAGTACGACTTTGTACTCACATTTTCTTATGTATGTTTTTTTAGATGAAACCACTGACCCCGATGGTGGCTTCTTCTTGGAGCTCGATGACTGATCAAGCTAGTGTAGTCCCAGTCAGACGACTGGTCCCTCGTGGAGGGCTAGTGTTTAAATAAGGCTTCTTAAGCCATTTGTTAAACTTGTCTGTACTCATACATAAGTTGCTTCCGCTTGTACTGATGTAATGTTGGATCACAGTCTTGTGATCTCTATGTGTACTCTATGAGAGTTAAATAAAGTTGTACACTTTTTAGAGTTCATGCAATGTGTACCTGCTGTTTACACTAGACATGTATGCTGCGTGTATGATTATAACATGCATGTCTTAGTGTGGGGTTCGATAGCTTAGTTGTGTTCTTGTCGGCGGTCTTTTCTACACCAAGTGGCCCTTAGATATGCGCAGCTTGGGTCATCGCGATGTGATTGCCCGTGACTTTGTCACGTGGCACACTTTGTTGTATGATTGAGCCCGCCCGAGACCCCGACTAAGTGATCGGGCTGGAGTTTGTTTATGTAAGTGTTATAATTCAATCGATAATGTGGTTGAGGAGACTTGTCTATGAGTATGGGATTTCACCACCCATAATCATTTAGACTTGTGAGCGGACGATGAGGACCCGTCTAAGTTGATCATCCGTCCTTGATGGGATGCCCCTCACGTTCGATGCTTTCCGAGAGTGTTCTATGCTTGGCCTTGTCTTCTTACACAAGTGGGTACGGCTCTCGGCTCTCCATATGATTGTGTTGTAACAAGAATTACATACGCAAACCCCGGGTCCTGACAAGTGGTCAAAGGAAGTTCCATAGACGGAGAAATCGTCCATGAATAATTCCACAATCTCCTCACAGAAACCATGAAAAATAGCAGACATACATCTCTAAAATGTAGCAGGTGCATTGCATAAAACAAAAGGCATGCGCCTATAACCATAAGTACCGTAAGAACACGTGAATGTGGTCTTCTCTTGATCGACAGTGTTAACATGAATTTGAGAGAAGCCAGAATAAGCGTCAAGATAGAAAAATTGGGTGTTTTTGGACAACCTCTCAAGCATTTGGTCGATGAAGGGCAGCGAGTAGTGGTCCTTGCTAGTAGCTTTGTTTAACTTCATGCAATCAATACACATTCTATATCCAATAACAACTCTGTGAGGTATTAGTTCATTTTTATCATTAGGAACAACAGTCATACCTCCTGTCCTAGGAACACAATGAACGGGACTTACCCATCTACTATCAGCTATAGGATAGATAATACCTGCGTCTAGAAGCTTGGGAATTTCAGTCCTAACCACGTCCTTCATCCTTGGGTTCAGCCGTCGTTGATGATCAGCAACTGGCATAGCATCGGGCTTGAGAATGATAGTATGTTGGCAAATCGATGGACTAATCCCTTTAAGGTCATCAAGGGTATAGCCAAGGGAACCACGGTGTCTCTGAAGTGTCTCCAATAATCGCTCTTCTTCAAATCCTGAAGGGTTAGCATTGATAATAACATGATATATTTTCTTTTCATCTAAATAAGCATACTTGAGCGTATATGGAAGTGGTTTGAGGTCAAACACCGGGTCTTCTTTTGGTTGTGCTAGGATTCCTGAAGGTTCAACCGGAAGGTTGTGCTTCAGGATAGCAGTTTTCCTTGTAAATATTTCATCTAACTCATTTCTTTCTTGCATATGCATATCATTCTCGTGGTCTTCCATATATTGCTGCAGAGGATCATTAGGACGAATAGCAATGGAAGCAATATCTTAAATACTTTTATCATGAATAGGTAAATCAGTACCATGAGGATGCTTAGAGAACTTAGAAAAGTTAAATTCATATGGCTCACCATTGAATTCAACAGAAACTTTACTTTTTTGCAATCTATTATAGCCCCACAAGTGCTAAGGAAAGGCCTACCAAATATAGTAGGGAAAAAACTATCTTGTACTGAACCAAGCACTAGAAAGTTGGTAGGATACTTTACCTTTACACGTCGGACTTCAACATCTCTCACAATTCCGATGGGAGAGATAGTTTCTTTGTTTGCTAGACAAATAGTAACATCAATCTCTTCAAGTTCACAGGGTGAAATCTCACCCATGATATCCTGATAGAGTGTATAGGGGATAGCGCTAGCGCTTGATCCCAAATCTCATAGCCCGTAATAATTGTGATCTCCTATTTTAACAGATAAAACTTGTGTACCTGAAATTGGGCTTTTATTATTGGTTGTAACAATGTTAGTCGAAACAACACAAAAATTTATATTGGAATCTAAAAAATCATTACTAACTAGATCTTTAACCACCACAACTTTGTCCTCAGGTTCGCCAGTTCGTCTCTCACTTTTGTTTATTATGCCTGCCACAAAAGAGTGCTCCCTTATCCTTGTGGGAAAAGGGGGCTTTTCATACATAACTGCAGGAAAAAGAGGGTCAGCAACATTAATATCAACAGGTAATTCTTTGAAGGGTTTATGATACTGATCCTTCTCCTCCTTAGAAGAGTCAATGTGAGAGGCAAAGTTCTTACAAAAATCAATCATAAGCTGAGAATCAAGACCAATCTTAGATAAAAAGGTATTAAAGTAATCAGTTTTCACATAGCTTTCGATATAATCATGCTCATAATTTATAATTGGTTCAATACCTTTATCAATTTCCCAGTCTTCAGAGTTCTTCTGGATCCTCTCAATGAGATCCCATCTTTCTTCAACGCTCTTTGTTTGGAATACCCCGCTAGAGGAGGCATCCAACATCTCCTTATCCAGACGAGAAAGCCTAGCAGAAAAATTGGTAAGTATAATATCTTTGGGGAGTTCATGAATAGGACATTTGAACATTAGGGACTTCAGTCTCCCCCAAGCTTGAGCGATGCTCTCTCCATCACGAGACCAAAAGTTATAGATGTAGTTCCTGTCTCGATGAACTTCATGAAGAGGATAAAACTTTGTATAAAAGAGAGACATAAGCTCTTGCCAATTGAGAAAATGTGAGTTATTGAGGAGCTTATACCAATCTGAAGCTTTATCTATAAGTGATACGGAGAATAATTTCTTCATGACAAACTCCATTGACACACCTGCAAGCTTAAATAATGAACATAGTTGTGATAAATATAGCAAGTGTTCACCTGGATGTCTGTCTCCAGCATAACGATTAGCCAAGACATAATCGATAATACCAGTTGGTATTTTATAAGGAACAATTTCAATAGGGGTAGGAGTGACCACCACAGTAGTGGGTAATTTCCGCATAATCAACGAACCAAGAGTAGAAGTGTCCATAAGGACAAAAAGTGGCAACAACAAAATAAAAACAGAAATATAAAAGCTTACTTACCAGCTTCACTTACTAATAGCGCTACGCTCCCCGGCAACGGCGCCAGAAATCAGTACTTGATGACCCTCAAGTGTAGGGGATAGATTGTACCATTTTCGATAAATAGGAGTGTCAAACCCAATTAGGAGAAGAAGGTATTGGTAAGTGACTTTGGTAAAGAAATAACTGCAGGCACTGAAAGTTAACATTTTAGGGGTTTTCGGAATAAGAAACAAGAAAATAAAAAAAACAAGCGAAGTGAGAGGTACTGAGGAGTAACAATTGGCCCAATCCATTTGATCTAAGGATAAGCCTAGCAACTGAACTTATAAAGGCTAAAGTGTTCTTGAGGACACACGGGAGAAATAGTCACATGCTTTCGCCATACTCCGTATTGATACTCTGTGCTTTGTTGATAAGTGTTGAGTGGGTGGATCTATGCGAGTACACCTTCTAGACTAAGATAAGTGCACTCTTATGATTAAACACCTTGAAAGCATCCGCAAATACAAGGTATTAATTAAGGCAAAATCCTTACCACGGCAATACGATCAAGGACCCATTATTCCCTTGTGCCAAAGCATGCATACTGGGGTTCAGGTTTCTATTACTCCAGCAACCCACCGTAAGAATTCCTTATACACAATGCATTATCCTAGGTCCGTAATAAGGCGAAGTGTTGAGTGTTCGACTCACACAACACCACTAGGAAAATAACAACACAACTTAAATATCAAACAACACATATTACTTCATCATAATATGACTACTAGCAACTAGACTTCTCCCATGTCCTCAAGAACTAAAGTAACTACTGACAAGACATAAAAGAGATCATGATCAATGGTGATAAATAGATGATAAACAATCTGTACACAATAATATTTCTCCAAAAATATCAATAGAATTCACCACAAAGTAGTAATCAACAATGATAGAGTAGACAGGACAGATAGTACATGATACAACACAAGTTACACTTTTGAGATGAGATAGGATGGGTGTGGAGATGGTGCTGATGCTGGGGATGATGTTGATGATGATCTCGATGATGCCCATGACGATGTTGATGACGATGGCGATGATCTCCCCTTCCGGGAGGTGTTCTCCCCAGCGGAATCTGCCCGCCAGAGATGTCTTTTCTTATCTGTAGGTTTCCGCCATGGAGCGGCGGCAGAACTAGCGAAACTCCTCTCGTTTTAGTTTTTTCGGATGATGATGGATACATAGGCCAGAGGGGGAGCCTGGGGTGGCCCCAGGGGTCCAGGCGGTCACCCGGCACGGCCAGGGGTGGAGCCGCGCCAGGGAGGCGCCTGGGCTCCTGGTGGGTCCCCTCCGGTTCCCGTTTTGCGTGTCCCCGTCATTCTTCTGAAAAACGGCCTCCGTCGATTTTCAGGTAATTTGGAGGTCTTCTGATTCAGCAACTCTGCGTCCACTTTTTACCGCTGAATCCTGCGTCTGCTGCTTGGGTATCAAAAAGTTGTAAACTGTGTAAAAGAAGCCGAAACAACATAAGAATAGCATCATAACATGAAATATATCAATTAATAGGGGTGAATTACGATATAAATAGTGATGCATTTTGGACGTATCAGGTACTAGCAAGGACTACGTCGCTATCATAGCCGCCACGTCCTCTCCCAGGAACTGGAGGAAGGAGACGTTGTCCTCCATCGGCTACAGTCCAGGAGGGGTCTAAACAAGCTGTCTCCAAAGTGGGAAGGCCCTTATCGGGTAGTCCAAGTCACCCGGCCCGGATCCGTCCGCCTGGAGACCAAGGATGGAGTCCCCGTGAGAAACTCATGGAACATCGAGCACCTCTGGAAGTACCATCTCCATAAGTTCTATCCGTGAGGGTATAAAGTTGCCGGATGACCAGTTTCCCGGCAGCGCCACATTTGTAAGCTGTGATCTCCGGATCCATCTTTATGGATGCAACCAAAAAGATCCCCCGGGGCTAAATCGTTGTGTGTAAGAACGTTTTACCTTTACGATGCTTGAACTAACACTACCATCCTGCGTGTTTCTCTCTTGTCTACGTCCTCTGTTGGGGTTCGGGGAAGAAAACACAATTTTTTCATAACCTACGATACCCAATCCCAAGACCTATGCAATGGCGATGCAAGTAACGGATGGAATAAGTTCAAATACTAGTCGTACCGGCAATCCCTGATGCTGCGCAGCTCCACGATGTCGGGACCCGGGGTTAGCGTATGCAAGTCCCGCTACAACACAATCATATGGAGAGCCGATAACCGTACCCACTTGTCTAAGCAGACAAGGCCAAGCACAGAACGTTCTCAGCAAGCATCGAACGTGTCGGGACCCGGGGTTAGCGTATGTAATTCCAGTCACGATACAATCACATGGAGAGCCGAGAACCGTACCCACTTTTCTAAGCAGACAAGGCCAAGCACAGAACGTTCTCGGTAAGCATCGAACGTGAGGGGCATCCCATTCAGGCCGGATGATCAACTGAGATGGGTCCTCAACGTCCGCTCACAAGTCTAAATGCTTATGGGTGGTGAATCCCATACTCATAGACAAGTCGCCTCAACCATGTTATCGATTGGATCCTAACTCTTACATAAACTTACTCCAGCCCGATCACTTAGTCGGGGTCTAGGGGGGGCTCGATCATACAACAAAGTGTGCACGTGACAGAGTCACGAACAATCGCATCGCGATGCCCCAAGCTGCGCACATCTAAAGGCCACTTGGTGTATAAAAGACCGCCAGCCAGATCACAACTAAGGTCTCGAAAACCTATACTAAGACATGCATGTTATAAACATACACGCAGCACACATGCCTAGTATGAACAGCAGGTATCATCACATAACTCTACAACGTAATCTTTATTGATATACACATAGAGCATACAAAGATCACATGTCTGTGATCAACATTACATCATACAACGGAAGCAAATTAGGTCTGAGTACAAACAAGTTTAACAAATGGCTTAGAGAAGCCTTGTACAACAAACATGCCCTTCCACGAGGGACCAGACTGCTGTCTGGGACTATGCTAACTTAGTCAACGTCGAGCTTCACGGAGGTGACTCCATCGGGGTCCGGTTCTTATCTAAAACATAGAATAAGCAAACGTGAGTAAAAAGTCGTACTCAGCAAGACTTACATCAGAACTAAACTACTCATGCTCAAGTATCAAGGTAAAGGGTGGTGGGGTTTCAACATGCAGAAGTGCCAGCTTTGACTTGTCTATTCCTGAACTACGAATACCAGACTTGAGGTAAGAAGCGTACACGAGTCCACTATCCAAGTCTCCAACCAATACACCACTATGGTTACTTGCTCGACTTCCCCATGAGGAGGCACGCCATAGCACTCACGCTTATCTTTCTAGTTTTAGAATTATCCACTCAAGTTGTCTAATAATCAGGTACAGGTTCCAAGTAGTCCTTAACCGTGGACGCGGCTATTCGAATAGTTTTATTAACCTTGCAAGGGTGTAAACTACACACACATGACCATCGGTTACCGCCAAGTCTCGCCACCGTTCAAGAGGTGACAGCGAGGATGTTCACCACGACACTTCGCTCACAACCGGTCTATTCCAGGAGCCGACTACCTGAGTTGCTACCGCTCGAGAGTCCGGCCGGATCAACGAAACGGACTCAGACAATGTAGGTGACCGAGACGCCACCTTTAGCAGATGGTTTTCCTGCCTCACAGGTGCACCCACATATCTAGGATGATGCAACCATTCCTTCATTCTTTTTCTATGCATATGCCAAATGGAAAGCCCGAACTAATGTGACTCCTGGACGTCGACACAGATCAAGGTACTAGGCCGAGAGGGGTCAGTGAGCCCAATGTGTGGTTGTACTCTTTGTCTTGGATTACCATACAAGAACTCGATGCCTAAGGCAGTGTTCAATGAGACAACCCACTGTGTACTCCTACACAGCCTCTCATCGTTCACCTTGTATTAGGGTGGATTCACCAACACAGTTTCACTTTCATCAACACCATGTTCACCATCATCCCGACTCACATCAAAAGAAACCTCATGTAACACTAAGCATGCAATAATCTGTAACAGTTGCAGGGGCTTCATGATATCAATCAACTCCTATGTCAGCTAGGATTGTGGTTTGCTTACTACCACTACTAGGGAAATAGCTATACATGGAAAGCTTATTAGTGGCGCATATAGAAAGCCATGCGCCACCATCTGTTATGGGTGGCGCACTGGAAAATAATGCGCCACCCACAAGACCTTATGGGTGGCGCATTATTTTCCAGTGCGCCACCCCTAAGAGTGGGCCAGCCTGGATGACCTTATACGTGGCGCATCTAGCAATATGCGCCACCCCTAAGAACCTTATAGGTGGCGCATTTACAGAATGCGCCACTCCTAAGAGCTTAGGGGTGGCGCATTCTGTAGATGCGCCACCCATAAGGTCCTTAGGGGTGGCGCATTGTGGTAATGCGCCACCCATAAGAGCTTAGGGGTGGCGGATTGCACAGATGCGCCACCACTGACTTCCTATATGCGCCACTAAATGCCTAGAGCTTCCCTTATCTACTCCACCCCACCTACCACCTCTCATTCACTCCATACAATTCTCAAACTAGATCCACTCTTCTCACCCTAGATCTATTCGGTTTTCTCCTCCTCCCCACCTCATTTCTTCCATTTATCCATCGATACTTGGCATTACATCTATTTTGTTTCATATTGAAGTAAGTGGACCTCCTCCCAAACTCTTTTGTTCCATTTATGACCCATATACTTGCCTTTATTAGCTTGGGGTTTGTTGTATATGTGAATCTTGGGTTTGATGTATATGTGAAGCTTGTGGTGGTTTGATGTATGTGTGAAGCTTATGGTGGTTTGATGTATATGTGTATCTTGAGTGGCAAATGTTTTGCCGGAATGTCGATTCATTTCTGTTTCGGCAAATTTCTAGCGCACTCTCCGCATGCTCCCATGCATTATTAGGGAAGGTCATGCCGAATTTTTCCGGCGACGACTGTGATATATAATTGTGTTGCTCTCTCCGTGCAGGCAGGTGATCGACCATGGTCCGCGAGATGCTGAGCGATATCACCGTGGCTAGGTGGATGCAATGTGCGACAAACGACATGCTAAGGAATAATAGGTCGGATATAAGATGTCCGTGTCGGAGATGCAAACTGCAGTGCGTGACCGAGCCTGATTCCGGAATATTGCAAAGACACCTGAAGCGTAATGGTTTGATGGATGGCTACACAAGATGGATAAGTGATGAAGCTGGTGAGGAGGAGGATGTCAATGGTGGGGCGCCAGTAAATGAGGAAGGGCAACCAGAAAACAGCGGCGGGCAAGATGACGAAGAGCATCCCGTACATGATCATGAAGAAGATGCCGAAGCGGATCATGTAGATCAAGATGACGGACATGAAGATCAAGATGTCGGACATGATGATTCAAGCTGGGTGCGGGACCCTCATGTTCAAGAGCTGCTTGTCAAAGAGGCGTTGAACGCAAGAGGTGCAGCTAGAGAGAAAGCCAAGATGGCGCAACTCGAGAAAGACGCGATTACGAAGTTGTACGAAGGATGCAACGACGAGGATACCCGCTTGAATGTAACATTTGGAGCTATGGAGATGAAGGCAAAACACAAATGGACCGACGAAAGCTTCGATGATAACATGGCATTCTGGCACGATCGTCTTCCGAAGGGCAACACGTGCCCAACTAGTATCGCTGAGGCCAAGAAAGTCCTTTGCCCTCTCGATCTTCCGCACGTTAAATACCACGTCTGCATAAATGATTGCATGATCTATCGGGGTGAGGACGAAGATAAAACCACATGTTCGGTGTGCGGTGTTAGTCGATACAAGAGAGGGAAGAAAGTTCCTAGAAAAGTGGTATGGTACTTTCCAATCACTCCTCGTCTGCAGAGGTATTTCGTAGATCCCGAGGAAGCAAATCTCATGACCTGGCACTCGGATAGAAAGAAGCTAAAAGAGGATGACCCGAATCCGGATCCAGAAAAGGAGGACATGCTGAGGCACCCTTCAGATGGTAGCCAATGGACTGCGTTGGACCTCGAATACCCAGATTTTGGGAAAGAACCAAGGAACCTCAGGATTGGTGTGAGCGCCGATGGAGTCAATCCGTTTGGCGGCAAGAGCAGAAAACACAGTACCTGGCCCGTGTTTGTATGCATATACATCCTTCCCCCCTGGAAGTGCATGAAGAAAAAGTACATAATAATGTGTATGCTAGTTCAAGGGCCGAAACAACCAGGTATGGACCTCAATCTATATCTGCAGCTGTTGAATGAGGAGCGAGAAACGTTATGGAAAGACGAAGTCAATACGTGGGACGCCGCGGCAAAATAATATTTCCCAATGAAAGTCGCGGTGATCACGACGGTGCACGACTATCTCGGATACGGATATTTCTCAGGGCAGGTGGTCCATGGATTCTGTGCATGCGTTAGGTGCATGGATAATACAACGTACCGCCAGCTAACAAAAGGTCCCGGATCTTCAAAAACCGTGTTCCAGGGGTCTCGGAGGTGGCTTCCCAAGAAACACGCGTGGAGAAAACAGGGACATCTGTTCGATGGAAGCGAGGAGCTCCGAGCACCCCCAGCTCGAAGGAGCGGCAAAGAAATCGACAACTTGCTGAAAACTTGGAAAGAGTGCCCCGCGCCGTGAAAGAAAAAAAAGAAGAATCAGCCGTTGATGAGGGTATGGAAAGCGAGGTCTGTTTTCTGGGATTTGCAATACTAGAGTCTACTCCGCAGTCCTCATAGCCTTGATCTAATGCATATCACAAAGAATGTGTGCGAGAGCTTGTTTGGCACGCTGCTCAACATGCCGGAGAAGACCAAGGACGGGCCAAAAGCAAGGAATGACTTGAAATTTATGGGCATCAGGAGGGAACTTCACCCCCCTAGTGACGACGATGATGAGCCGGAGGAGGAAGAGGATACGGAAACGCAAAACTCTCGCAAATGAAAAGGACGACCAAGCAGAAGACCGGTATTGATCACTGCCCCCCGGCATGCTTCACTCTGTGGGAGGAGGAGATCAAGCGGTTTATCCACTGCCTCATAGGAGTAAAATTTCCGAATGGCTACGCGGGGAAGATAAGCAGATACCTAGACGAGGCGAAGCAGCGTTTCAGCGGGATGAAATCTCACGACTGTTTCGTGCTGATGACGCAGATTCTCCCGGTTGCGATGCGAGGGATAATGGACGAGCACGTCCGTAAAACGTTGTTTGGCCTTTGCAACTTTTTTGACGTCATCTCCCGGAAGTCGATTTGCGCTACGCAACTCAAAAGGCTACAGGAGGAGATCGTGCTCATACTATGCGAGCTTGAGATCTATTTCCCACCTGCGTTCTTCGACATTATGGTGCATCTGCTGATCCACGTCGTGGAGGATATCGTCCAACTCGGGCCTGCGTTTCTGCGCAGCATGATGCCGTTCGAAAGGATGAATGGGCACATCAAAAAATACGTTCGTAACAGGTCCCATCCAGATGCAAGCATAGCGAAGGGCTTTCTAACCGAAGAGTGCATCTCTTTTTGCACGAATTATCTCAACACCGAGAACCCTGTTGGTCTGGCCGTCAACAAGCACTTTGGCAGGACCGATGGGTGTGGTCACCACGAGGGAAGCCGCGCAATGCATGTCAACTTTGACGGTCGAGACATAGACTTTGAAAGAGCAAGCGTAGTCGCGCTACAACACATCCAGCTGGTCGATCCTTGGATAGTAAAGCATAAGGATTTAATCAGGAAGAAGTACAGTGACCAGGGCCTGCAGATAACGGACCGAGATCCACGACTAATCAAAGAGCACAACTCCGGTTTCATGACTTGGTTCAGGGACGAGCTTCGTGCTAATCCCCCGCGAAGGAACGCTTCCGAGGACGAAAAGATGATATTCACCTTGTCACAGGGTGCCGCACGCAACCTGATGACCCATCAAGCGTATGATATCAACGGCTACACATTTTACACGGAGGAAAAGGACAATAACTGCGATTACCAGAACTCAGGGGTAACGGGGATATTATACACCGATGACGTCAAGGAAAGATTCTATGGAAGGATCGAGGACATATGGGAGCTCGACTACTGTGGAGAGAAAGTGCCGATGTTCCGTGTGAGATGGGCCAAGAGCGTCGTAAAAGAAGACCGGTACTTCACCACCATGGTTATACCCGAAGCCAAATCCAAGTCTACGGGCGCAAACGTCACCGCGAAAAATGAGCCATGGGTACTGGCTAGCCAAGTGGACCAATGCTTCTTCATTACCGACCCATCAAAGCCGAGCCGCGTTGTAGTGAGGAGAGGCAAAAGAAACATCATCGGAATGGATGGAGTCGCCAACGAGCAAGACTTTGACAAGTACGGTGACCCGAAGATGGAGGATGACTACGCCGCTCAGGATACATACACCACAACCCTACCGAAGAAAGGTCTCCTCCCGTTCAAGAGGAAAAGTGAAGGCGTCCCGGGCCTAAATTATTCAACCACGACAAAGAAGGGCAAGAAGAAGATCGTGAGGAAACGATAGCTAGATAGCTAGCTCCAAATTTAAGAAATATATTTTGTAAATCATGATCACTTTGTGTATGCATGGATTTAATATGCACTTTGTAATTGATGATCACAATCTTATGTTTCCAAATGCCGCTACACCTTGTGTTTGTTGAATTGGTTCGGCGACGACACGGTTAAGGCATGGTACGTGGATCGATATGATCACAATCGAAGTACTCCCTCCGTTTCTTTTTACTCCGCATATAAGATTTGGTCAAAGTCAATCTTAATAAAGTTTGACCACTTTTATACACAATTGAAGCATCATGCCTAACTCAAAAATATTTAGTAGCGATAAAAAAACTAGCAGCGATAAAAAACCAGATAGATAGCTAGTCCAATTAATAAAAAAAATTAAACAACTCTTATGGGTGGCGCATCTTTCATAAATGCGCCACTAAATGTGCTTAGGGGTGGCGCATTTAGCCAGAATGTGCCACTAAGAGGTTCCTTATGCGTGGCGCATTTCGGCGGAATGCGCCACGCATAAGGAACCTCTTGGTGGCACATTCTGGCTAAATGCGCCACCCCTAAGCCTTAACCTCCACGGCCCCCTCCCCCTTGCTGGTCACAGTACCCATTCGTCCTCCCCGCCGACGCCGAGCCCTAGCCGCCACCGTCCTCGCCGCCGACGCCGGAGCCGCCACCGTCCTCGCCGCCGACGCCGGAGCCGCCACCGTCCTCGCCGCCTACGCCGGAGCCGCCACCGTCCTCGTCGCCGCTAGCGCCCGCAGCCTGAGCCCGCAGTCGCCGTCGTGCCTCTGCCTCGCCTCCGGCCGCCGCCTCCTTCCCTCCCCTCCGTCCTGCAACTGCACGGCCAGGTACTCCCCCTCCCTCTCCCCTGCTCCTGCAACTGCACGGCTAGCATAGCAAACAAGGAAATTTTGTTTGTGAATGGAAATTTTGTGAATGGAAATTTGGAAATTTGGAAATTTTGTGAATGGAAATTCATGATCACATCCTGCAATATATCATTTTGTGAATGGAAATTTGGAAATAAGCAAATTTCATATTTCCTAGTTCCTGGTGATTTGAGGTGTTCATATCCAGCAGTACTAGTATTTTCAACAGCGAAAACAGGGCAAGTGAGATGAGAATCACGATTTCTAGATGCAGAGGCATATATAGGGTCACCACATGAATTATGGATCACTGTTGATGCATAATGAACACCCATAACAGCACAAGCTGCCATGATGTTTGTCCACTGAACTTTGGAAATTTTGGAAAGATCTACTGAACTTTTTTACCATATGAAAAAAGCCAAGCAAGTGTTGAATTTGTTGTTACCAGAATTAAAAGAGAGAGGAGAATTTTGTGAATGGAAATTTGGAAATTCATAAATCACAAGAAATGCATTGCCTAAATATAGGAAAAGAGAACTGAATTTTTTTTTGAACATGAAACATGTTATGGTGTGCGTTTAATGTTGATAAAGTTTTAAAGTCAACGAATGAATCAGCGGTCACTTCAAATGCAAACCTGATTCATTCCTTCTCGAAACCTAGTTTGTTGCTGAATGATGGCCTAGTTTGTAAGAAAACTATGTGAAAACTTTTGAAAAACACTCTCAAAATAAATCACACCTCTAGATGTCATATCATGCCACCTTGCCAGGTTTTGTGCTTCTCTGGCTTATTTAAAAAAAATTAGAATTGAATAACCACTAAGCTTCAAGTTAGTGCCCGAGTCCCGCCCACGTGGTGCTTGATAAAGGTGATGCTTCACCGAGTGTAATAGTTTTGCCAAGCAATTTTCTCTATGCACTCGGCAAAGATCTTGTTTTCCGTGTGCTCAATAAGATGCACACATGATATTCGTTGCGCGTTGCATCATTTCATACTACTGTTATTATTGTGTCATCGTTGGTGTTTGTGGTTCATTTGGGATTATTTTTGTTTTGACTCATGATGAGAATAAGCCATGTGGTTTTCTGTAGTGCCAGGGTATGAGTATGTATTTATATCTTGGCAACATGAGTAGGGTGATTTACCATCCATCCATCCATCCATCATGCTGGAACTGAATGACTTAGTTATAAGATATTTCAACTGAATATGAAAAAACCCAAGCAAGTGCCAATTTGCAATGCATTGTTTATCATATGAAATTTACCTATATATATGATGTTTGAATATCTATTTTAGTGCATTGTTCTACACTATATATGTGATGGTTGTGCCTACATGTAGGCATTTTTTATGTGCAGGGACTCTCATTATCCCCTTTCTCCCGAAATGTTGATTAACTTCCGTTTCGGTTGAGAATGGGGCACTCTCATGTTAAGAAAAAGAGCAAAGGTCATGCCGAATTTTTCCGTGAATTCGTGCATGACCTTTGCTATTTTTCTTAACATGAGAGTATTTGCATTTATTTATTGTGCTAATTAATTAAGTAGTTGCATTTTTTAATATTGTACTAGTGCAAACATGTCGACCGGAGCCGACGCCGGTCCTTCTTCTCAGCCGGGTACAAAAAGGAAGCAATTTTGGGAATACTCCCAAGAGGAGGTCGAGGAGCAGAGAGAAGAGGAAGTACCTCCGGGCGAGGAGGAGTATGAGGAGGAGATAGAGTCGGAGTCCGACTCATCGGATGATGACTTGGAGGAGGAGGCCGGTACGACAGACGGCGAGAGGAACATCGGCGAGGATGATGGGACCGGTGGCTCCAACACAGATGGTACCCAGTCGAAGAAGTGGAATCGGAAACCGACCAAGGTCGGCGTCATCAGGCAAGAGTTTACTGTTGTGACCGCCGTCGGGATTCCTAAAGAGCCCGAACGTTTTTCGGAAGGGTACGGCCGTCAAGTCGCGGCGATCCTCCGCAACACCGTGCCGATCACCACGATTAACCTCAGGAGTCGTGAGAATATTCATTATTTTCAGCTTCTTATCAACAAGCTGCACGGACGATACAAGTTTCCGGAGCCGTACGATAACACCAAACTCAGAGGGAACAAAGTAAACACATGGGCCCTCAGGAAGATGAGCAAGGCCTTGTCCAGTTGGAAAACCCGGGTGAAGAGGGCAATTTTTGAAAAGAACAAAACCTGGGAGGAGCTCAAGGAGAAAGAGCCGTTGATCGACGAAGCGACCTACAACCTTTTCAAGGCTAGGTGTGAGTCCGAGCAAGCCAAGGCCGCGAGTGCAAAGGGCAAGGCCATGCGGTCGCAGGTCATAGGTAACCATCGTCTCGGAGCCGGTGGTTACAAAAGTTCCAAGCCTAAATGGGACAAGGAGGATGCCGAGTACGCCGCTGCGGGTATACCTAACCCCTTCCAGCAATACAAAGATGATCCGCAGACCGAATTCTTTGTGAGGGCCTGGAGCTATAAGGACAAAGCAACCTCGAAAATAATTATCGATCCTAAGATTCAGGAGTTTACGACTGCCGTGGTAAATAGTTTACCACGCGACCTTGTCGATTGAATTCTCGAGTGAAGTTCACAATTTCTTAACGTTTCACATTCTTTTTGCAGCAAGCGGAAATGCAAATCGCCTCATTGCAGGAGTCGTCGGTTAGGGCGGCCGGCCCGTGGGACAACGCCTTCAACAGGTCGTTGAACAAGGTCAAGAAGGTTGACGACGTGACGGCGAAGCCATCGTCAGCCGGCCGTGTGGTCGGCTTTGGTGCGGACCTAAATTGGTCCGAATATTATGGAAAATCGGCGGAGCAGTCCGGTTCGAGGGGGCGCAAGGCGAGAAGGACCGAAGAAGATGCCACTTATGTTCGTGGACTGGAGGAGAAGGTGAACATGCTTCCGCAGCTTGTCCAGGACGAAGTGGCGAAGACGATGAACGCTCTCCTTCCAGATATGATGCAGTCGCTCGCGAATTGGCAAGCGCGTGGTGGACAAGGGCCCATACCAGTCCCCAGCATGGTCGGCAGCAACTCGGGCCCCGCGGCGCCTGCAGTCCCGACTCCGGCCATAGTGGTGGCTCCCGCACTGACTCCCGGCGTATTGGTGACTTCGGCCGCCAACACCGCGGCGGTGACGCCGGACGTGATGGTAACTCCTCCGGCCACGATCGAGCAACCGGGGCATAACAATAATGCACCCGACGGCAGCACAAATAGGGCGACCGACGCCACGGGAGGCAGCGCGCCCTCCGTCTCTTGCATGCCCGCCGTCATCGGCGGGGTCTCTTCACTAGCCGACCTCGACGCCCTCAAGGTAACTATAAGCGTCTGCAACTCAAACGAGGACTTCATCTCCTTGCAACTCAAACGAGGACTTCACCTCGACGCCCTTTTTTAGTGGAATCTCTATGATGCATATATATATATATCTCTTTCGCAGGAGGACACTCCATGCATTCTATTACAAGTCGTGGATGGCGAGTTGAAGGATGTTGCCAAAGGTAAAATCATTCAACCACAAAATCGAATCATGCACAATATGCCGATGGCACCGAAGATGCATAGGGTTCAAATCTCTCTCGTGATTTCGGGCTACGAGAGAGTTGAACCTCCCATTCAACCCCCCGGATACGATGAGGATGAGCCGGTAGTCCTCAGTGACTGTTTCAACCAAATATGCCTATGGCCGAAGAGCCAAATGAGTTTAATAACGGGGGAAAGGGGCACCACACCTAGGACAACACCGCTAGTCATCGTGTCGGCGCCACATGATCCCATCGGAGCACAACAAGAAGACGATGATCTTGATGATGATATCAGCGCCGACCATTTCATCAATACTTTGTATGATGCTGATGACTTATTCATGCCTCCTGCTGAAGGAGCCTGTCAGCATGACGAGGAAGCTCGCGGTCCAGCTGATCCTGCGGCGAAGCCTGCTTGCTCCACGCGTCTCTTCGCTGCTTCTCAGGACATGTCTCCAGCAGCTTGCGCCTTCACCGAGCCTCAAGCAGATGCCACAAGATCTATTCTCAGCCCGTCCACACTCCATAAGGCGTCCACTGAGCAGATAAAGGCCGGTGACTGCTCAAAATCAGAAAAGAAGAAGGGACGGAAAAGAAAGAAGAGCATCACTTCTAGTAGCCAACCTTCGATGCCGATCCGGGCTCAGGACGGGCCACCAAGACCCAAGGATCTCTCGTTTGAAATCCATGTGGCTGGTAGGGCGATGCTACCTAAGGACATGCTGGACCTTGCAACTTCGGATATGCAGAGTGTGCATCATAGTATTATCGCATTAGAGAAGATTCTTCTTCGAGAAGAGAATCCCTCGTACCCGGTTTTCATGGCCAAGGTGCCACTCAACATGGGCTTCATCAACACTATCCCCGCGGATATGATAATCCTACGGTTTTCGGAGATCTTCAATTTGTACCATCTCAAGCGGCTGGACCATAGCCTTATCCGTCTGTTCTCGCTCAGCCTTTCTATGAGTATCAGGAGAGATAAGACCCCGAGCGTCGCGATATTGGACCCCTTCTACATGCGTGAAAGCATCTTGATGGACGACGGGGACGCGGCTCTCGCGGCGGGGTACATCACAGACTTCATGCTACGGAACACCGACAAAGATTCATTTCTTATGACCTACTCTCCCAAGTAAGTCATTCGCTCGCCTCCGTAGCATATATGCTTTCTTAGCTTTCCATTGTCCTCTTCCAACATTCCTTTTGGATTGCTTTAATTATGCAGTGAGGATCAAGACTGCGTGCTCATCTGCTTTTCACCGCAACACTCGCATGCCGTGTATTTAGACTCGGGGAGTGTGAACAAAAAAGATTACAAGTATATCATGAGAGTTTTGGATAATGCTCTCGTCGGCTACATAAAAGCCGGAGGCAAGATCATGAAGCACAAGTTCAGGAAAAATCAGCCTGGCGTGAACGTGTTCAACCACGTAACGCAGTTCCCGTGCGTCAAGCAGCCGGCTGGCAGTGTGAGGGATGCGTACTACGCCCTTCATCACATGAGGGCGATTGTACAGGAACAACGCAACCTTACGCTGCCAAGTCATCTCAGAGCGTGGGCTGAAAGGAAGGCGGAAATCGCCGATGCAAATCTGAAGGAGGAGTTCTTTCACATCCAAGCGCAGATGGCGACTATCATCCGTCATGAAGTACAAATGAGGGGGTCGATCTTCGACTCCAACATTGCACCATCCAATGGGGAGATAGAAGTCCGCCTAAAGGCCCTGCGTGACACAAGGCCTTTCATGACGAAAGAAGGATGCCGCCCATTCCCCGAGCCGATTCAAAACAATTAATTGAATGTACTCTTTGTGTAATTTGGATGTACTCTTTGTGTACTAGATGGTATGATGGATGTGACCTCTAAAGCTTTGTTTTGTGCAGGTTGAAGAGCAAACAAGTAGTGATGACGAAAGTAGCTTTCAGTTTTCAATAATTGTTGGACTCATTGTAATTTTGTGATGGAATGTAATCTTGTGAATCTTGTTGGCCTCTAAACCTTTGTAATAAAAATTATATTGCAATTCTTTTGTATCAATAATTGTTGGCCTCATTGTTATATTGTATTTTGCATTTCTGTAATATAATAAAAATATCTGTAATGCTTTTATTCTTTTATGTAATTCTTTTTTTTTGTTTTCTGTAATTATTTAGTGGCGCATCTTGTTAGGATTTAGTGGCGCACTGTGAATGCGCCACCCCTAAGGCCCTTAGGCGTGGCGCATACCAGAATGCGCCACCCCTAAGAGCTTAGAGGTGGCGCATTCTGAGATGCGCCATGCCTAAGGGCCTTAGGGGTGGCGCATCCAGAATGCGCCACCTCTAAGCCCTTATTAGTGGCTTGTAGTTAGTGGCGCACTGTGAATGCGCCACTAAACTCAAAAGCAGTGCGCCACCATAAGGGTATTCCCTAGTAGTGTACTGTGACAAGATGATAGGTCATGCATCAGATATGGGTTCAACTATGCAGTAGAATCGATACAAAGTGATCTCCTAAACATGGATAAGCGAGACTGAGGGGGAATTGGGATTTTATATACATGATCAATGGGGTTTATTTGCAATGCTCAAACACATGATCAATATTGAAATGGTGATGTTCTTGGTCACAAGGTGGGTACAATTCCATTTAAAATAAGTCAAATGCAAAGTCATTTGCAAATGTGCTTCAAATTTGAATTTGAAATAAAGCCATATGGATGTTTTGCACTGTTCACCCATTTTAAAATGGTCAAACATGAAAACAGAGCCCATATTCATAATCCTTGGATTTTTTTGATATTTTTAGAAATATTATTTGCTATATTTGGAGTTAATATGAATTAGTTATGAATTTTCCAAGTTTAACTCATTTTCTGGAATTTTCTCTGTTTTAATTAATTCTTTTAAACCTGGAAAATTGGTTTATTGCGTCATGCTGACCTCAGCATGACGTGTGGGGGCTCCTGACCTGAGGGTCCCTTCTGTCAGCCTCAGGGGATTAATCCCCGGTTGAATTAACTTAGCAGAGGATTAATTAGGGGCAGGGCCCACCTGTCATTGGGCTAGGGGGGGGGGGGGTTAAGCAGGGTCATTAGGTGCTAATGGCCGGCGGCTAACCGGCGGCAGCCACAGGCACGGCGGATGGCTCGCCGGAGTGGGCTTCCGGCCACGGGAGAAGGAGGGGAGGGCACTGGGAGGAAGCCCGTGCTCGTCTGCGTCTTCCAGCACGAACTGGGGCTCACGGGGACGCTGCGGAGCTCGGCTACGACGTCAATGGCGGCGGCCGCCACTGGTGAAGACGGAGTCGGCGAATTCGAGCGCGAGAAGGGCTGGGGATAGGGGGGTTCTGCTCACCAGAGCGCTAGGAGGACGATAGCGTCCACGGCGGGGCCGAGGGAGCACTGCAGGCGGCGAATCGACGACGGTGACGCGCGGCTCCGGCGACGAAGAACTTGAAGCCCGCATCTCCTCCGGTGCGGCTCGGGCTAAATTGGCGCGGCGTCTTGAAGGAGTCGACGTCGGGGAGGAAGAAGGACAAGCTGGGGGGGGCGAGGTGTGGCTTCTGGCCACGGTGGTGCTCGATGGTGAACTCCGGCCGCGCTCGGTTGCGGTTGGGATCTAACCGGAGAGCGACGGGAGGAAGCAGCGGAGGGGGGAGAAGGTGTGGCGGCTCGTGGCGAGTGTGGTGGCGCAAGGAGAAGCCTCGGGGGGGCCTAGAAGGTGCTCGCCGTCGAGGTGGCGGTCGTCGGCCCCCGGCATGCTCGACAGCGAGCTGCTTGGGGTAGACGACAAGCCCCTCGTGGGCTTGGGCCGGGGTTCGGCTAGTTGGGCCTGCGGCCTGGCTGGGGTGGGTTGCTTTCCTTTTTCGTTTTCTTTTAATTTCTCTTCTGTTTTTCTTTTTCTGTAAATATATTTTGCCTTGAAATAAATAGCTAGGCAATTTTGTTAAATGCCCAAACATTTTTATAAATCCTAGGTGACCAGTAGCAAGTCACTTACAGAATTTGAGCATTTTTGAAATTCAATATATTTTGAATTTCAATCCAAATAGGGTTATTTTAATTTCCAAAGCCACTGTTTGAATATTTGAAAAATCCATGTGCATGGGATTGATCCCAAACCACTTTTAAAATGATCAGTATCATTTATAGTAATTTTCCAAATGTTCAAAAGATTTTTGGAAAAAGATTTTTCTCTGGCTATTTGATTTAATTTCTCAGGGCTTTTCTTTTCCCCATTTTTGAATTTCTTTTTCAATTTTCATGATGCAAAAGGGTCAAACAAGCCCTAGCACTTACCCTAGTTGTGGTTCTGACAACTCACCCCCACTCAAAAGAATCTCGTCCCGAGATTCAGAAGTCGTCGGGAGGAAGGTGGGGTATTCGGCACGGAGGCGGTCTTCTCTTTCCCACGTTGCTTCTTTCTCGGAGTGATGTGACCATTGCACTTTGAAGAACTTGATCTTCTGATGACGAGTGACACGCTCTGCTGAATCAAGAATACGAACAGGGTGCTCTCGATAAGAAAGGTCATCTTGGAGATCAAGCGTTTCATGGTCGACTTCGCGGATGGGGTCCTTGAAGCAACGCCTGAGTTGTGACACATGGAATACATCATGTACTCGGGAAAGGTGAGGGGGTAGTTCAAGTTGGTAGGAAACTTCTCGACGTTTAGCTAGAATACGGAAAGGTCCGATGTAACGTGGGGCCAACTTACCTTTTATACCGAATCTTTGGGTTCCCTTCAGAGGAGTAACCCGAAGGTAAGCCTTCTCATCAATATTGTAGCTCTCCTCTCTATGATGACGATCATAGTAGCTCTTTTGACGAGACTGAGCGGCTTTCAATCGATCACGAACAATGCGAACTTGCTCTTCTTCTTCCTTGATCATATCCGGTCCAAAGAGTTGTCTTTCACCGGTTTCCGACCAGTTAAGGGGTGTTCGACATCGTCGGCCATAGAGGAATTCAAAGGAGGCCATGTTCAGACTAGATTGATAGCTATTGTTATAAGAAAATTCGGCGAAGGGAAGAGATTTCTCCCAATTCTTTCCGAAAGAGATAACACAAGCTCTGAGCATGTCTTCCAAGATTTGATTAACCCTTTCGACTTGACCGCTAGACTGAGGATTAAAAGCTGTACTAAAGGAGAGATGAGTCCCCATAGCACTCTGAAAGCTTCCCGAGAATCTAGAGGTGAAAAGGCTACCACGATCAGAATTGATCACCAAAGGAACATCGCGAAGAGACACAATTCTAGATATATACAAGTCCGCTAACTGACTAGCAGTTATAGACTCGCGAACGGTCTTTGGTGTTCTGCCTTAATGCGACGACAAACATCACATTCAGCAACAAACCGAGCAATGTCTCTCTTCATCCGGGTCCACCAAAATCTCTGGCGTAGATCTCGGTACATTTTTGTGCTACCGGGATGAATTGAGAGGGGTGTGTCATGGGCTTCTTTGAGGATGAGTTGCCGTAGATCCTTATTCTTAGGTACTACCAAACGATTTTCAAAGAATACCGTTCCTTTACTATCTGTGGAGAAACATTTAGCAACTCCGCTAGTACTGTTCTCCTTGATCCGGCGAACACCTCGTGCACGCCTTTGGGCAACTATAATTTGATCCTCAAGGGTTGGTTTCGCCACCAAGTTGAAAAGAGATCCACGAGGAACAATCTCGAGATTAAGATTTCGAAATTCCTCATGAAGAAGTGGTTGATACTGTTGTAACATGAGGTTATTACAATACGACTTACGACTTAGTGCATCAGTCATGACATTGGCTTTGCCGGGGGTATAAGAAATTCCTAAGTCATAATCTTTTATCAACTCTATCCAGCGTCTTTGCCTGAGATTAAGATCTGGCTGGGTGAAAATATATTTGAGGCTTTGGTGGTCGGAATAAATCTCACAACGATTACCAGGGAGGTAATGTCGCCAAGTCTTCAGGTCATGAACTACGGCAGCGAGTTCAAGATCATGGGTAGGATAGTTTTCTTCATGTGGTCGCAACTGGCGTGAAGCATAAGCTACCATATGTCGATCTTGCATAAGTATGCATCCTAACCCTTGCCGTGAAGCATCACAATAGATCTCGAAATCCCTTTTGGTGTCTGGAGGTGCAAGTACGGGTGCAGAAGTCAATCTTCTTTTTAGCTCTTGAAAGCTTTCCTCGCACTTGGGGGTCCATTGGAATTTCTTATATTTCTTGAGGAGTTCAGTCAGAGGCTTTGCAACTTTAGAAAAGTTCTCGACGAAGCGGCGGCAATAGCTGGCTAGGCCAAGAAAACTCCTAACTTGCTTAACCGATTCAGGTGGAGTCCAGTCAAGGACGGCCTGAACTCTCTCGGGATTGACTGCAACACCTTTCGCAGAAATCACGTGGCCTAAGTAGGTCACTTCTGGTAGCCAAAATTCACACTTGGAGAACTTGGCATAAAGGTTGTGCTCTCTAAGTTTCATCAATACCAGCCTTAGGTGTTTTGCGTGCTCTTCTTCGTTCTTCGAGTAGATGCGAATGTCATCAAGATAAACCACAAAAATTTTATCTAAGTACTCCATGAATATCGAATTCATTAAGCGCGAGAATGTGGCGGGGGCATTGGTTAAACCAAAGGACATGATGGTATACTCATAAAGACCATAACGAGTAGTGAAAGCCGTTTTTGGAATGTCCTCGCTTCGGATTTTGATCTGATGATAGCCTAATCTCAAATCCATCTTGGAGAAGACAGAGGATCCTGCAATTTGATCATAAAGATCATTGATCCTGGGCAGTGGGTATTTGTTCTTTATCGTCGCTAGATTTAGCGGGCGATAGTCTACGCACATCCTTTCTGTTCCATCTTTCTTCGTTACGAACAGAACGGGGCAACCCCATGGTGACGAGCTAGGGCGCATGAAGCCTTTTGCCAACGAAGCATCAAGTTGGGTTTTTAGCTCAGCTAACTCATGCGGGTCCATCCTATATGGGCGTCTGGAAATTGGGGTTGTGCCTGGTATAAGATCCACTATGAATTCTACACACCTGTCGGGTGGCATTCCCGGCAGCTCTTCAGGAAAGACATCTTGGAAGTCACGAACCACCGGAACATCTTCAAGGTCTGGAAGGGGAAGCACATTCAAAGTCTGCACCTGGATTCTAGAGCTGGGTGATGTGTAGTCAATGGTCTGGCCTGAAGGATGGGTGAGTTTGACTGATTTGGATTTACAATCAAGGAAAGCATTCTGCCTTGATAACCAATCCATTCCTAGGATGACATCAATGTCCGAAGACTTGAGGGCTATAAGAGAAGCAAGGAATACTAAACCCTCAATTGAAATTTGATTACCATGGCTTACTCTATTAGTTTGCCAATTTGAACCAGGAGTTTGAATGATCATTGGAGAAAACATTTCTTCAAAAGGAAACTCATGACGAAGTGCATAACTCTCCGACATGAATGAATGAGAAGCTCCTGGATCGAAAAGAACGGAGGCGGGAACATGATTGACTGGGAGTGTGCCAAGAATGACATCGGAAGCATCAGTGGTTTCCTCCACTGAGATTTGGTTCACACAACCACTACTAGTGGATGAAGGCTTTGCTGGAAAGGCTTTGGTGGTTGGTTTCTTTGGAGGCTTGGGTCGAGAATGACGTGGTGCCATCAAGACCTGAGGGCATTGACGATAGTAATGGCCTGGAAGACCACACTTAAAGCATAACCTGTCTAAATTGTTGGGAGTGGGATTGCTTAGCTGCACACCATCATTCCGGGGTGGAATAATGTGTTGGGGTGGATGGCATATATTGGATGTTGGTCTCTGCAGAAAGTTTTGTGTTATGGCTTTGGTTGGAATCCAAAATCGGCGTTTCTGAGGGGCTGAACTTGAAGAAGAAGCAATCTCAAGAGCATGCTTGCGAGATTCCTCGAAAATTTCATTGCCATGCTCAGCTCTGAAAGATCTGTTGACTAGATCCTCAAAGGTGGCAAATTCGATGAGGTTGAGATCATGACGAAGGATGGGGCTAAGTCCTTTACGGAACCTTGCCTGCTTTTTGGCATCGGTGGTGATCTCATCTTGGGCATACCGAGCAAGACGGTTGAACTCTCTCACATACTCATGGATGGACATCTTTCCTGGAGTGAGATTGCAGAACTCTTCCTTCTTGCGCTCCATCAACTCATCCAGAATGTGGTACCCTCGAAAGGCAACACAGAACTCCTGCCAACTCACTAGGTGACCATCTGGCTGCATAGCAACATAGTTCTCCCACCATTGAAGAGCAGCACCTTCCAAGAAGTATAACGCAAAAATAACTCGATCATCGGGAGGAACATGTGTAGTATCAAGCTTACGCTCGATGGAACGGAGCCAATCAACAGCTTCAAGGGACTCGGAAGAACATCGGAATACCGGTGGCTTGAGGAGGATGAAGTCCTGAATGCTCACAACCACATTGCAATGACGTGAGGTATTCTGCTCGATGAGCTCCAGAAGACGTGTTTGATCACGTTGATTCCTCTCAGCTTCCATCATGATTTCCGCCGCAGAAGGCGGTGGTAGAGGTTCATCATCATTTCGATTCCGACGAACAGCACTACGAGTTCCACCTGACATCCTGTGTGGTAAAGATCAACAATCAGAACAGGTTGAATGATGGAATCAAAGATAACAAGGCATGATGAAGGCGGAAAGGATTTATAATGCGAAGGCAATGATTCACAGAAACACGGGATAAATCCGGTAGCATAACGGCTACCCCGGGATGGAAAACAAGACAACCTCGAGGAGATTGAACAGAAATTCCTCAAGGTATTCAAAACTCGATGAGTCTGGACGACCACAACAATCCTACAGCTACAAGGAAGCACTCAACGAGATGTTCTAGTAAGACATAGATAAGCCTAGTCCTATCATCCCGTAGAAAATATAAGGGTGACTCAGAACTCAGATCGATGAGGGTAAGGAGAAAAAGAAGCCTTACCTTGTTCCCTTATATACCCAAGTAACTATATAACTATAGAATGCTAGACTCGACTTCGACCAAGGGTTTGATAAGCCTACAGACAGTCCTGCTCTGATACCAAGTCTGTCGGGACCCGGGGTTAGCGTATGTAATTCCAGTCACGATACAATCACATGGAGAGCCGAGAACCGTACCCACTTGTCTAAGCAGACAACGCCAAGCACAGAACGTTCTCGGTAAGCATCGAACGTGAGGGGCATCCCATTCAGGCCGGATGATCAACTGAGATGGGTCCTCAACGTCCGCTCACAAGTCTAAATGCTTATGGGTGGTGAATCCCATACTCATAGACAAGTCGCCTCAACCATGTTATCGATTGGATCCTAACTCTTACATAAACTTACTCTAGCCCGATCACTTAGTCGGGGTCTAGGGCGGGCTCGATCATACAACAAAGGTTGCACGTGACAGAGTCACGAACAATCGCATCGCGATGCCCCAAGTTGCGCACATCTAAGGGCCACTTGGTGTATAAAAGACCGCCAGCCAGATCACAACTAAGGTCTCGAAAACCTATACTAAGACATGCATGTTATAAACATACACGCAGCACACATGCCTAGTATGAACAGCAGGTATCATCACATAACTCTACAATGTAATCTTTATTGATATACACATAGAGCATACAAAGATCACATGTCTGTGATCAACATTACATCATACAACGGAAGCAAATTAGGTCTGAGTACAGACAAGTTTAACAAATGGCTTAGAGAAGCCTTGTACAACAAACATGCCCTTCCACGAGGGACCAGACTGCTGTCTGGGACTATGCTAACTTAGTCAACGTCGAGCTTCACGAAGGTGACTCCATCGGGGTCCGGTTCTTATCTAAAACATAGAATAAGCAAACGTGAGTACAAAGTCGTACTCAGCAAGACTTACATCAGAACTAAACTACTCATGCTCAAGTATCAAGGTAAAGGGGGGTGGTGTTTCAACATGCAGAAGTGCCAGCTTTGACTTGGCTATTCCTGAACTACGAATACCAGACTTGAGGTAAGAAGCATACACGAGTCCACTATCCAAGTCTCCAACCAATACACCACTATGGTTACTTCCTCGACTTCCCCACGAGGAGGCACGCCATAGCACTCACGCTTATCTTGCGAGTTTTAGAAGTATCCACTCAAGTTGTCTAATAATCAGGTACAGGTTCCAAGTAGTCCTTAACCGCGAACGCGGCTATTCGAATAGTTTTATTAACCTTGCAAGGGTGTAAACTACACACACATGACCATCGGTTACCGCCAAGTCTCGCCACCGTTCAAGAGGTGACAGCGAGGATGTTCACCACGACACTTCGCTCACAACCGGTCTATTCCAGGAGCCGACTACCTGAGTTGCTACCGCTCGAGAGTCCGGCCGGATCAACGAAACGGACTCAGACAATGTAGGTGACCGAGACGCCACCTTTAGCAGATGGTTTTCCTGCCTCACAGGTGCACCCACATATCTAGGATAATGCAACCATTCCTTCATTCTTTTTCTATGCATATGTCAAATGGAAAGCCCGAACTAATGTGACTCCTGGACGTCGACACGGATCAAGGTACTAGGCCGAGAGGGGTCAGTGAGCCCAATGTGTGGTTGTACTCTTTGTCTTGGATTACCATACAAGAACTCGATGCCTAAGGCAGTGTTCAACGAGACAACCCACTGTGTACTCCTACACAGCCTCCCATCGTTCACCTTTTATTAGGGTGGATTCACCGACACAGTTTCACTTTCATCAACACCATGTTCACCATCATCCCGACTCACATCAAAAGCAACCTCATGTAACACTAAGCATGCAATAAGCTGTAACAGTTGCAGGGGCTTCATGATATCAATCAACTCCTATGTCAGCTAGGATTGTGGTTTGCTTACTACTGTGACAAGATGATAGGTCATGCATCGGATATGGGTTCAACTATGCGGTAGAATAGATACAAAGTGATATCCTAAACATGCATAAGAGAGACTGAGAGGGAATTGGGATTTTATAGACATGATCAATGGGGTTTGCTTGCCTTGCTAACGAGGTTCGATATCGGGGTCTTCAACGAAGGGGGTGGCCTCCGGTTCCGGTTGCACGTCTATCGAGCAAACAATCAAACAAGGTATAAATTTATTTGCAATGCTCAAACACATGATCAATATTGAAATGGTGATGTTCTTGGTCACAAGGTGGGTAAAATTCCATTTAAAAAAAGTCAAATGCAAAGTCATTTGCAAATGTGCTTCAAATTTGAATTTGAAATAAATCCATATGGATGTTTTGCACTGTTCATCCATTTTAAAATGGTCAAACATGAAAACAGAGCCCATATTCATAATCCTTGGAGTTTTCTGATATTTTTAGACATATTATTTTCTATATTTGGAGTTAATATGAATTAGTTAGGAATTTTCCAAGTTTAACTCATTTTCTGGAATTTTCTCTGTTTTAATTAATTCTTTTAAAACTGGAAAATTGGTTTATTGCGTCATGCTGACCTCAGCATGATGTGTGGGGGCTCCTGACCTGTGGGTCCCTTCTGTCAGCCTGAAGGGGTTAATCCCCGGTTGAGTTAACTTAGCAGAGGATTAATTAGGGGCAGGGCCCACCTGTCATTGGGCTAGGGGGGGGGTTAAGCAGGGTCATTAGGTGCTAATGGCCGGCGGCTAACCGGCGGCAGCCACAGGCACGGCGGATGGCTCGCCGGAGTGGGCTTCCGGCCACGGGAGAAGGAGGGGAGGGCACTGGGAGGAAGCCTGTGCTCGTCTGCGTCTTCCAGCACGAACTGGGGCTCACGGGGACGCTGCGGAGCTCGGCTACGACGTCAATGGCGGCGGCCGCCACTGGTGAAGAGGGAGTCCGCGAATTCGAGCGCGAGAAGGGCCGGGGATAGGGGGGTTCTGCTCACCAGAGCGCTAGGAGGACGATGGCGTCCACGGCGGGGCCGAGGGAGCACTGCAGGCGGCGAATCGACGACGGTGACCCGCGGCTCCGGCGACGAAGAACTTGAAGCCCGCGTCTCCTCCGGTGCGGCTCGGGCTAAATTGGCGTGGCGGCTTGAAGGAGTCGACGTCGGGGAGGACGAAGGACAAGCTGGGGGGGCGAGGTGTGGCTTCTGGCCACGGTGGTGCTCGATGGTGAACTTCGTCCGCGCTCGGTTGTGGTTGGGATCTCACCGGAGAGCGACGGGGAGGAAGCAGCGGAGGGGGGAGAAGGTGTGGCGGCTCCTGGTGAGTGTGGTGGCGCAAGGAGAAGCCTCGGGGGGGCCTAGAAGGTGCTCGCCGTCGAGGTGGCGGTCGTCGGCCCCCGGCATGCTCGACAGCGAGCTGCTTGGGGTAGACGACAAGCCCCTCGTGGGCTTGGGCCGGGGTTCGGCTAGTTGGGCCTGCGGCCTGGCTGGGGTGGGTTGCTTTCCTTTTTCTTTTTCTTTTAATTTCTCTTCTGTTTTTCTTTTTCTGTAAATATGTTTTGCCCTGAAATAAATAGCTAGGCAATTTTGTTAAATGCCCAAACATTTTTATAAATCCTAGGTGACCAGTAGCAAGTCACTTATAGAATTTGAGCATTTTTGAAATTCAATACATTTTGAATTTCAATCCAAAGAGGGTTATTTTAATTTCCAAATCCACTGTTTGAATATTTGAAAATTCCATGTGCATGGGATTGATCCCAAACCACTTTTAAAATGATCAGTATCATTTATAGGAATTTTACAAATGTTCAAAAGATTTTTGGAAAAATATTTTTCTCTGGCTATTTGATTTAATTTCTCAGGACTTTTCTTTTCCCCATTTTTGAATTTCTTTTTGAATTTTTCATGATGCAAAAGGGTCAAACAAGCCCTAGCACTTACCCTAATTGGGGTTCTGACAGAACGTGAGGGGAATCCCTTCTAGGCTGGATGATCAACTGAGATGGGTTCTCATCGTCCGCACACAAGTCTAAATGATATGGGTGGTGAACTCCCATACGCATAGGCAAGTCGCCTGAACCATACTATCGATTGTATTATAATCCTTACATAGACTTACTCCAGCCCGATCACTTAGTCGGGGTCTAGGGCGGGCTCGATCATACAACATAGTTTGCACATGACAGAGTCACGAGCAATCGCATCGCGATGCCCCAAGCTGCGCACATATAAGGGTCATTTGGTGTATAAAAGACCGCCACCCAGATCACAACTAAGGTCTCGAAAACCCATACTACGACATGCATGTTATATTCATACACGCAGCACACATGTCTAATATGAACAACATGTATCATTGCAATTCTCTACAAAGTTTACAACTTTATTGATAACTCTTACAGAGTGCACACAGAGATCACGAGACCGTGATCCAACATTACATCAAACATGCGGAAGCAAAGTAGGTCTGAGTACAGACAAGTTTAACAAATGTCTTAGAGAAGCCTTATTTATAAACAAGCCCTTCCCCGAGGGACCAGTCGTCTGACTGGGACTACACTAGCTTGATCAGTCGTCGAGCTCCAGGAAGAATCCACCTTCTGGGTCAGTGGGTTCATCTAAAACATAGAATAAGCAAACGTGAGTACAAAGTCGTACTCAGCAAGACTTACGTAGGAGCTATACTACTCATGCACATGTATCAAGGTAAAGGGGGGTGGGGTTCAAAAGCATAAGTGCCAGCTTTGACTTGGCTAGTCCTGATCTATGAGTACCAGACTTGAGGTAAGAAGCATACACGAGTCCACTACATTCTCCAACCAATTACACCACTATGGTGCCTTCCTCGACTTCCCCACGAGAAAGCACGCCATAGCACTCACGCTTATCTTGGCAAGTTTTATAAGTATCCATTGAAGTTTTTTAATAATCAAGCACAACTTTCCAAGCAGTCCATAACCGCGGACGCGGCTATTCGAATAGTTTTGTTAACCCTGCAGGGGTGTACCGCTACACACACACACACATCCGTTACCGCCTGGGAGTGGGACCCTTCAAGCGGGTACCGGCGAGGATGTTGCCACGACAATTCGCCCACAGCTCCGTTCTAGTCCAGACAGTCGCCTATTTTAGGGGGGTCCGTAAGGAAGTCAGGCCGAGTTTCCAGTACGGCCTCAAACGATGTGTGCAGGGTCCCAAGCCGGTCTGAATAGTCGTTCTTCCACTTCGCAGACCGTGCCACAGCCCTACCAGAACTTGCGAACTAATGCGACTTCTGGGGTTCGAACGGGGTGAGGTACTAGGTCGAGAGGGGTCAGTTAGCCCAATGTGTGGTTGTACTCTTCTTCTTGGATCGCCACACAAGAACTCGTACATAAGGCGGTGTTCAACGAGACAACCCACTGTGTACTCCTACACAGCCTCTCATCGTTCACCTTGTATTAGGGTAGATTCACCAACACATTTCCACCATCATCAACATGATCACTACCATACCGACTCACAAAAGAGTAACCTCATTGTAACTCTAAGCATGCAATAAGCAGTAACAGTTGCAGGGGCCACATGATATCAATCAACTCCTACATCTGCTAGGACTGTGGTTTGCTTACTACTGTGACAAATTATAGTTCATGCAAAGGAATGGGTTCATCTATGTGGTAGAAACATAGCATGGTAATCGTCCTAAACAATGCATAAGCGAGACTAAGAGGGAAGTGGGATTTTATCGACATGGGGGTTTGCTTGCCTTGCTGACGAGGTTCAGTATCGGGGTCTTCAATGAAGGGGTGCTCTCGGGTTCCGGCTCCACCTCTATTCGACAAACAAGACAAACATCGAAACAATAATAAGACAATGCTCAAACACATGAGTTGAAGGTTGAAACTTGATGTATGTGTCACTTATGTGTGAGTTATTCCAATTAAAAGGAGTATATTGCAATTGAATTGCAAATTCAAACTCCATTTGATTTATAGATGAATTTCAAATGCATTTGAATCCATGAATGTTCATTTGAAATGGTTGAGCATGCAGTCATGTTGTAAAGGTGAGGTAAAGTCTCTGATGTGTGGATGAAACCATTTAAAAGAAGTGTTGAAAGTGCAATATATCGACCAGAGGGGGCGTGAATGGGAGATTTTCAATTTTACTACCAGATTTTGGTTTTCTTCAGGACTGAAGCAATCATGAAGCTGAAGAAAATCATGAAGCTGAAGAAGTAACCAAAATCATGAAGAAATAAAACTTCACAGAATGTAATCATTAGGGCAGCTCATCATAATGCAACAGAAATAAATCAATTCAGATAAGCAGAAGTGCTTCAGATGCATAGTATGAAGACAAAGAGCAGAGGGAGAGCTGAAGCATATCATATCAAATACTGAAGCTTAAGAGGTTGAAGAGATAGCACCAAAGATTGAAGACATTGGTTTGGTAGACCAGTTCAAGTTGCTGTGACAACTCTACGTCTGGTTGGAGAGGCTGAGATTCAACTCAGAAGACATAGTCTTCACCTTATTCTCCTTGAACTAAAGTCCTCAGACTCTGTCCAATAGCTCTGGTGAGTCTTCAAGGTAGACTCCCGAAACCTTCACAGACTCAGTCACTCCGGAAGTCACAATTGCATCTTGACTTCCTCAGACTGAAGACTTCTACACCGGCTGGAAGATCACAGTCTTCAAGAGTAAGAAGCTTCGGATCACTCGAACCGATTTCCTCAGAAATGCTCACCTACTCAGGCTGGTGGTTTTCCTCACATAGGTTCTGCAGTTTCCTCAGAGGTGGGTTGCTCTCAAATGACAAGTATCAGTTTTTCTCTCGGAGCAGCCAACCCACAAATGGGGCTGGGGGTGGCTATTTATAGCCGCGGAGCAACCCGAGGTGAAAGGACATAAATGCACATGCATGCAATTACTCTCATGCCCTCAGAAATGACCGTTGCTAGACAAGTTCTAGCCTCTCACCACGCAACACGTGGCACGGTCAAAGTATACTCTCTCCAGACTCCTCATCCGAAGTTAGTTACCTCAGTGTCCTGAAGTACAACGTCTCAGACACACGAGGACTGAACTTCTACTGCAGGAGATTACTCTCTCTTCAAGATAACTGCACTCGTAGTTTCCAGACTCCTCAACCGAAGACAGATTCCTCAGCGTCCTGAAGAACAAGGTCTCAGACACCCGAGGAACTGAACTTCTACTGCAGGAGATTTCTCTCTGGGTTTTCTTCAGGAATTCTAATTGAGCAGTTCCTCAGAAATATAGAACTCATTTTCCTCAACCCCTCCAACAGTGCGGTGTTTTCCTACGACTCAAGAAGTATAAAAAGTCTTAGCGAAGACTACGCTTCAACTTTGTCTTCAGCGTGAACTTTCTCAGGATCGTCTTCAGCTTCAGCTTCAACCGAACGCTTCAGGATCCTACTTCCTCAGGATTTCGCGCAACTTCATTCTTCAGGAAACACACCGATTTCTCCAATGTACCTCAACATTTTGGGGGGGTCGACATTGGTGGTTAAACACCTCATCAGGGATTGTTCTCCTGTGTATACCCACAAACACATCAGTCCCTTAACCGTTTTGTCATCAAACTCCAAAACTTCAAGGGGAGGGCACTTGATGCACTTACAATCTCCCCCTTTTTGGTGATTTGATGACAATCAGGTTAAGCTTCAACGGGGATAAAATTACGAGTTTGAAGAATAAAAACTATGAAGAACATTTTTATCATTAAGCTGGATATAATGAAGCTCCCCCTGAGGATATGCATATAAGTTGAAGAATGTTTAATATCTAAAGCATTTTGAGGTATATGAGGAGCTCCCCCTATATCCAGGCATTTTTGTAGCAGTGCATGTTATGAAGTGTTTGAGGAATTAAAAAACACACTGATAGAGGTGTTTGCAGAGATAATCACATGCATATATGAAAAACGTGAGGAAATAGCATGAGGTAACTGAGTAATAGTATCAGGCAAACACCAAAATAACAGTTTACAACTCGTTACAAAAAAAACATATATGAAGAACGAGAGTTGTAACTGAAGAACCCCATAACTAAGACCCGCTTGAAGACTAACATATTTCTCCCCCATGTCACAAAATGAACAAAAAGGGAAAAACTGAAGCTAACGCCCCGTTTTGGATGCTTCAAGGCTGAGGTGAGTCACGCCTGAGGCAATCCGTTGCAGTGTGTGGGAAGGCAGCAGTGTCTTCAGCTTCTTCAGCAGTCATCTCCTAGTTTGAGGAATAAGAACCCATGGCCGGAGGAGGAGTTTTGCAGCGTCTGAATTGCCTCGGGGGTCGGATTGCAGGAATCGGACGCTTTTGAAGATTCAAATTTGCAAGGTCTTCAGGGGTGAGTACTTCTTTCATCAAGGCATCAAGATGTTGATATGTATGATGAGTATACTGATGCACTTTCTTCACTGAAGAATGCGTCTGAGCCATGTAGCTGAGAATTTCAGAGAACTGACGCTTCACTCAATCATGATTTCGATCAACTTTTTGATGAAGACTAATCAGAAGCTCTTGGTCAGTCATCACTCGAGCCTGAGTTGTATCCTCAGTTGAGGCATGAGCTCTGGTTTCCTCAGTTGTACGAGACTGAGGATGACGAATGTTTCCACCGATGGAATTGGTTGGGAGAACTTCTTCATAGAAGATGCCTTTGCCCTTATCATTTGAGGCAATCGTATGCTGAAGCACTTCGACAGACGGTAGATAGGTCCTGTGATTCGGGTGATCCGGTTGGAAATCAATACCAGTCTTGGCGTGGATGAGCTTCATGATCCATGGCGCGTATGGCTTCAGGATATGAGGATTCTAAGCTGCATCATCCATAGTTCTGAAGAAGAAGTCAGGGACGTTGATTGGCCTAGACATGCAAAGGTTGTGGAGTATGTTCTTCATGATGCCAATGACTTCTTCAGTAGTGGATTCATAGACTTTAATGGGGCAGAAGGGCTTCGCCAGAATCCGATACAACGTACTTGGCAGATACAGAAGCTCAGAGACTGGAAACTTTGTGCGAGCTGGGGCTTCAGGGGCCTGAGGTTTCATTAGCATGTTCATCAGGTCATCTCGAATCATTTGAGCCCCATAGGAGCAAGCAGCTGGATATGTGCACTGAGGCAACTCAAGAATATCAATTGCTTCAGGAACAGTGATGGTGTAGTGATGATGCTCAGTCATCCACTCGAGGACCCAGGTGTTGATATCCAGAGGATTTCCTGAAACATACAACGTGGCATAAAACTGAAGCACAAGCTCTTCATTCCAGTGTATGCATTCAGAGCAGAACTGAAGCAGCTTGGCATGATGCAGATCCCGAAGCACATAGTTGAAGAAGGGAAGGGCTTCCATATCCATCAGAGGAATGTGCTTGTGAGGAAACAGTTTGTTTTGCTTGTAGAGCACTGAAGCATAATAGTTCTTCTGAGTGGCAGTCCAGAACCTCAGCAGCTTTCGAGGCGGAGCAGAGTGATATGGATTTTGAATCCCCTCTTGAAAGAAACTCATGGCGTTGAAGAAATCAGTAGCATCAAAGCTTGGAGTATCATCAGCTTCAAGGTCACGGAAGAATGGTCGCTTCTGCTTCGGACACAAGGACCGAGCTTGAACTGGGCCTTGAGGTGGGGAAGGCGCTTGAGGCACTTCAATCTGAAGAGTGGCTTGAGGCTGAGGCGGAGTCGCTGCAGATGCGTCAGGCACAGATGTGTTGATGTCCTTGGGGAGACGAGGTGATGTGGCCTGTTTGTCTTCAGAGCCATCCTTTGAGGCTTCAGCATTTGTACTGTTTTCTGCTTCAGGAGGGGCATTTGGGCATTGTTCGGCTTCAGCTTCAGTTTCAGCAGCAGGTGGGTCTGGCTGAGGATCAGCAGTTGTAGTGTCAGCTGCATCAGTATCAGTGGTAGTGTTTGCTGCAGCATCAGTATTAGCAGCATAATTTGTTGGAGCACTTGTGGCTTCTGGGTCATCAGCATCAGACGCTGAGGATGATGCACCAACTGATTCTTCAGACTGTAGAGAAGTATCAGGAAGCACCTCAGTCACAGTGTTGGAGTGAGGCTCAGGTGAGAAGACCGTATGAGTGGGCGAGTAGGTCAGCCCGTAATCCTCATCATGGACACGAGGAGTTCCATCATCCATAATGTCGACGTCCATGTCTTCAATCTCAGTGATAACTGGTGGCGTTGGGGACGGTGGAGTTGGAACGATTGGTGTTGCAGCAGGGGGTGGAGTGAAGACAATTAAGATGCGCTGATGATTTTGAGGTGGAGTTGAGGTAGTAGTAATATGAACGGTGGTATCAGCGGCCTGTTTGGTCGGAGGAGCTGAGGAAAGTGGTGTAGCATCAATGGGTTCTTCAACAGTAGGCTTCTTCGCAAAAGGTGGAGTTGAGGGTTGGGCTTCAGGCAGGCGCTTGAGGCTTTTAGAAGTGGCATCAGTGGGTACTGAGGAAGCAGGCTGTCGAAGCTTCATCAACTTTGCCATCTGTTGAGAGATCCGTTCTTTGGATTTGCCAATATAAGTACGGTTGGCAGCGAACTCAATGTTGAGGCATTGAACTTCACATTGATGCTCTATAAACTCCTGAGGAGTAACATCAGTGATAGGTTTCTTTTTGAAGTGACTGAGGACTTTCTTCAGTTTGGCCTTCAACTGTTTCTGAAGATCTCGTTGATGAATCTCGTTTATGAGGAATTGTTGAACATAGAATTTGTTGTCTTTCGGGATGTCCAAATCGTCAAGCGGAGTGTCAGGCTTAACAGACCAAATATCAATTTACTCCAAGATCTTCTTGGGATCAAGGAGAAGCGGGATTTCTGAACCCGTTGCTTCAGCTTTGCGTCTGGCCGCAGCACGCACGTATTCAATCTTATCAGCTTCAGTGGCAACGAAGCCGGACAAATCCTCAAATTCATCTTCATCATCAGAAGATTGAGGAGTATGATGAATGGCACCACGCATAGCAGTTTTCTTTGGTGAGAGGCAAGGGCCGCGTTGAAGAACAGTTTTGGTCTTCAGCTGAGGCTGAGGAATTGTGATTGAGGCCTCAGGAGCACTAGATTCATCAGTGCGTATCCTTGAGGAGGGGGCAGCACCATCTGTGCGTTGACATGAGGAGCCAAAAACTTGAGGTTTCATGCCAGGAGCCTTTTTGGGGTGCTGAGGCGGAGGTTGTTGTCTGGGTTGAGACTGATCTTGAGGGGGAATGTGTATTGAAGCAGTCATGTCACGGACCAGATTCTTGACACGGCTGCGAGAGCGCTTGAGGTACTGCTCATATGCCGCAGGAAAGTCTTCAGGAGTGCGCATTGTTGTGGGATCAGGAATGACTCCAGGAGCTGGTGGAGGTCGAGCCTTGATACCCAAGGTCTTCAGTGGCAGATTTACTGCAAACATTTCCTCATGTTGAGGATTAAGCCATTGATAGGCCACCCAACGCTTGGCCCATTCCCTCGTGATCTTCTGTACCCGTTTCTTTCGTTCATCAGCAGTTTCTCGTTCGGGAGTCTTCAGCTTCTCATATAGTTTCGGGGGAAAGTCTTTTGTGGTATCAGTGTGCTTACGTCGAGGAGCCATTTTCTTCAGCGGTGGAGACTGAGGAATTGTACGTTCGAGCTGAGCTGCAAATGAAGTGAGACTATGAGAACCATACGATTCCTCAGCAGACATGTACCTGTGACAGAGTTAAGTTGCGAGGGAAGTGGGGTACGGTTATATGCGTTCATGAGGAATAGGCTGAGGAAAAACAGAGGAATGAGGCAGAGGTACAGGTCTCAGAAAGCTAGCAGTACAGTTGAGGATGAACTGGCTTGAGGACACAACAGTACGGAGGAGTAATATGCTGAGGAATAAACCACTGAGGAATAAGCATACCACACTTGAGGCGAATGCTGAGGAACAATGAGTCTTCGTCCCTAGCGACGGCGAACTCCGGCGACGTTAGCGCTCGAGCTTGAGGAGCTCAAGGGCGGCGGCGAGAGAGAGAGAGAGAGAAACGTTGGGGGTAAATGACCGGAGGAGGGGGTAGAGGGCTATTTATAGAGGGGTGAAAGCTGAGGGTTAGCGAAATTTGTGGACCAGATTGCCCCTGATTGTTGGGATCCTCGTGGATATCTTAATGGTGGATAAGCACGACATGCGGTAAAATCGCAACAAATTGAAGACAGTTGTAACAGAAAATCCGTGATTTGAGGAACTTGAGGACAAAGGCTGAGGATGAAGACAAATGGTCTTAGGCTGATGATGAAGACTAATGGTCTCAGCCTGAGGAATACATGATTTCCGGATGAACGCATATGAGATAGACAGATTAGATAAGTGAGCACAGAGGGACGGGTCCGATCACGTTCACCTAGATGAAGAAGCAAAAAGCTGAAGATCGATAACTATAGGTGAACGCTGTTGAGGACAAACACGGTAATCATCAGAAATGAAGACTTCGAATCCTGAGGAAGCTGAGTAACAACAGATCCTGAGGAAGTTGAGGAACACCCAATCCTGAGGTGTTTGGGCGGTGGCGCTACCCACCTTATAGGGAATGTGACACTTGATACCATACATTTGTCGTATGGATCTTGAGTCAATTCCACGTTAATTTCTTCACACTTAGCAAGGTAGTTCCTCATGAGTTGAGAAGTACAACGCATCGTGTGCTGTGCTTCAGGAGTCAGGTCTTGAAGCACATAAGTATAGCAGAGAACCAGTCATGGAGCTGTATACCTTCTGATCGTAGTCCTTGCCATTTTCATCAAGACCAAGGCATCCGTTTGTAGGCTTCGGGGTCTTGATACCTTTGCAGTCTTGCATCCCGAGTTTCCTGAGGCATTCCTTGAGGTACTTTTCTTGAGAGATGAAGGTGCCATTGCGTTGCTGACGAATTTGAAGCCCTTGCTGATGATGAAGTCACGCAATGTGTCATACCAAGCCCATGGGGCTTGCTTCAGTCCATACAGAGCTTTCTTCAATCTGTACACCATATCAGGCTTCTTTGTGTCTTCAAAACCTGGAGGTTGAGCAACATATACTTCTTCCTCGACATTACCATTGAGGAATGCAGTTTTTACATCCATTTGATATAGCTTGTGATTATGATGGTTAGTGAATGCAATTGATTTCTTCGATAAAGGACTCAGAGAAGATTCCATGAGAAGATTTATGTCACCAGTCATATAATTCGTTCATCCACTATCCATAATCCATTCAGTTCTCCCCGAAGAATTTTCCTACAGAAGAGTTAATATCTCACACAACAAGTTATGAGCCAGCATCAGTTTGAAGAATTCGTGTATTCTTCAGGACTGTATTCCTCAGGATTTTAAGCCTCAGGATTTCAGTATAACGATATTCTTCAGCTGACACATAATTTTCGTCCTGGGCATACGATCTGCAATATGGTTACTTTGCCTCAGGACGCGTTCCTATAGAAGAGATTAGTTCTTCTTAACCACCCATATTCGCACGGGTGGTTTTGAAGCATTTGAGGAACGACGAGGAGAGTATTGCCTCACGGGTGAGGTATCAGGATAATCATAGGAGTAAGCATTCTTGTTCTGAGCTTCCCTGTGAACAAAGTGATTAGATGAAACATGCTCATATTCATGACTTTTCGAAGAATTTTCCACTGAGGACATCCTCAACTCATTTCCATCTGCATTCACAAGAAGGTTAGTGATGAGGTCCTTCTGAACCCAGATCTGCTTGACTGGAGGACCGTTCCTGCAGTTAGTTCCGATGTATCTGGCGAATACCTCACCATTACAATTCTTAAACAGTTTATAGTATGAGTCAAAAGACTCATTCATCACAACTGAAGAAACAGTATCATAACCAGATAAAGTATAGGGATCAGGAGGAGGCATCTTTGCCCGAACCCAAGTGGTCTCTGGATATTGTTCAGGTTTCTAGTAAGACCCATCAGGGTTGAGTTTCCGAGTGAATGCGACACCTTCTTTCCTCGGGTTCCTGTTGAGGATCTGTTTCTTGAGGATGTCACAAAGGGTCTGATGTCCTTTCAGACTCTTGAACATGCCGGTTTCCAGTAGACTCTTCAACCTAGCATTTTCTTCAGCAATGTCTATGGTACCCTTAGATGAGGGGTTAGATACCACAGAAGCAATAGAAATAACAGAGTCTGAAGACATTGAGGAACTAGGCACAGAGATGATACGATCATGTTCAATGCATTTTAAACAGGGAGGATTAAATCCTTCTTGTGGCATGATGATCTGTTGGGAGAGGAGTGAATCATTTTCTTTCCTCAGATCGTCATGAGACATCCTTACGCGTTCAAGTTCTTGTTTCCTCATGAGGAACTCATGAGCCAGCTTTTCAAGATCGGTAAGGAGTGCCTCATGACGATTGAACAAGTCATCAAACTTTGACTGAAGAATTTTTGATTCATCAGTCAACTTTTGAGTCTTCGTCATTTCCTCAACCAACATATCATCACTCTTGTTTAGTGAGATCTGAATCTTTTCAAGTGCACGTTGTTTCTTAGATGCAAGTTTAGCAAGTTTAGCATAGTTTTCATCAGGTTCTTCATTAGAGGGATCATCTGATGATGAGTAAGAAGATACCTTGGAGGACTTGGCCATGAAGCAGAAGGAAGGGGTTGTATCTTCAGCTTCATCATCAACATGTGATAGACCAGATTCCTCAGTGCTGAAGATTGACTTTGAGAAAAGCGTCATGGCAAGAGCCAGACCGGCCACACCCTCAGATTCTTCATATTCTTCTTCCTCAGCATCAGGGTTGGAACCAGATTCTTCCGAGTCCAATTCTTTTCCGAGATATGCGCGAGCCTTATGGGAACTGCTATTCCTGTATCCAGCAGGCTTTGAGGATCTTGAGGATTTCTTCTTAGTCGTTTCATCAGAACTGTCATCTTTCCCTTTCTTCTTCTTATTCAGTCTAGCTTCCTTTTCCCACAGAGGACACTCAGCGATGTAATGCCCAAGTTTCTTGCACTTGTGGCAGACTCTCTTTCTTGCTTCGATAGAGTCATCATCTTTGCTTTTTCTTGAGGACGATCTTGAGGAATTTCCGAAGCAATTCTTCTTCGTGAATCTTTGAAACTTTCTGGTGAGGAGAGCAAGTTCACGTCTGAGGGTTTCAGGATCATCAGTATCATCCTCAGACTCTTCATGAGAGGACACTCTTCGTGCTCTAGCTTTTAGCGCGCGGACCTTAGGCGTGGAGCTGTATAAATCTCGTTTTTCAGAGAGCTTCAGTTCATGAGCATTGAGGCGCTCGAGAATGTCCGCTGGATCCAGAGTCTTGAAGTCAGGCCTTTATTGAATCATCAGTGATAGGAACTCAAATGATTCATCCAGTGACCTCAGTAGTTTCTTCACAACTTCATGATCTGTGATATCAGCGGCACCCAGTGCTTGAAGTTCATTGGATATGTCAGTGAGTCTGTCAAAGTTTTGTTGCACGTGCTCATTGTCCAGCCTCTTGAACCTGTTGAAGAGACTGCGGAGTGTATCAACCCGAGAGTCTCGTTGAGCAGAGACTCCTTCATTGACTTTAGACAGTCTTGTCCATATCTTCTTTCTAGTATCCAGACCACTGATACGGTTGAACTGAGCCTTGTTGAGATGACCACCAATGATGCTTCGAGCTTTTGCATCAAGCTGCCAGTTCCTCTTGACAACTTCAGGAGCAGTTATCAGATTTGCTTCAGGAATGCCTTGATCAACAATATCCCACAGATCCTTGTCAATGGCTTGAAGATGCATCCTCATCTTGTTCTTCCAATATGGATAATCTGTCACGTCGAAGATGGGGCAGTTTGAGGCAACGCTCATTGTACCTGAGGTCGACATAACTAAAACTCTAGGTCGTTAAACCGAATCACACAGAACAAGGGAGTACCTTGCTCTGATACCAATTGAAAGTGCAATATATCGACCAGAGGGGGGGTGAATGGGAGATTTTCAATTTTACTACCAGATTTTGGTTTTCTTCAGGACTGAAGTAATCATGAAGCTGAAGAAAATCATGAAGCTGAAGAAGTAACCAAAATCATGAAGAAATAAAACTTCACAAAATGTAATCATTAGGGAAGCTCATCATAATGCAACAGAAATAAATCAATTCAGATAAGCAGAAGTGCTTCAGATGCATAGTATGAAGACAAAGAGCAGAGGGAGAGTTGAAGCATATCATATCAAATACTGAAGCTTAAGAGGTTGAAGAGATAGCACCAGAGATTGAAGAAATTGGTTTGGTAGACCAGTTCAAGTTGCAATGACAACTCTACGTCTGGTTGGAGAGGCTGAGATTCAACTCAGAAGACATAGTCTTCACCTTGTTCTCCTTGAACTAAAGTCCTCAGACTCCGTCCAATAACTCAGGTGAGTCTTCAAGGTAGACTTCCGAAACCTTCACAGACTCAGTCACTCCGGGAAGTCACAATTGCATCTTGACTTCCTCAGACTGAAGACTTCTACACCGGCTGGAAGATCACAGTCTTCAAGAGTAAAAAGCTTCGGATCACTCGAACCGATTTCCTCAGAAATGCTCAACTACTCAGGCTAGTGGTTTTCCTCACATAGGTTCTGCAGTTTCGTTAGAGGTGGGTTGCTCTCAAATGACAAGTGTCAGTTTTTCTCTCGGAGCAGCCAACCCACAAATGGCGCTGGGGGTGGCTATTTATAGCCGCAGAGCAACCCGAGGTGAAAGGACATAAATGCCCATGCATGCAATTACTCTCATGCCCTCGGAAATGACCGTTGCTAGGCAAGTTCTAGCCTCTCACCACGCAACACGTGGCACGGTCAAAGTATTCTCTCTCCAGACTCCTCAACCGAAGTTAGTTACCTCAGTGTCCTGAAGAACAACGTCTCAGACACACGAGGACTGAACTTCTACTGCAGGAGATTACTCTCTCGTCAGGAGAACTGCACTCGTAGTTTCCAGACTCCTCAACCGAAGACAGATTCCTTAGTGTCCTGAAGAACAAGGTCTCAGACACCAGAGGAACTGAACTTCTGCTGCAGGAGATTTCTCTCTGGGTTTTCTTCAGGAATTCTAATTGAGCACTTCCTCAGAAATACAGAACTCATTTTCCTCAACTCCTCCAACAGTGCGGTGTTTTCCTACGACTCAAGAAGTATAAAAAGTCTTAGCGAAGACTACGCTTCAACTTTGTCTTCAGCGTGAACTTCCTCAGGATCGTTTTCAGCTTGAGCTTCAACCGAACGCTTCAGGATCCCACTTCCTCAGGATTTCGCGCAACTTCATTCTTCAGGAAACACACCGATTTGTCCAATGTTCCTCAACATTTTGGGGGGGTCGACATTGGTGGTTAAACACCTCATCAGGGACTGTTCTCCTGTGTATACTCACAAACACATCAGTCCCTTAACCGTTTTGTCATCAAACTCCAAAACCTCAAGGGGAGGGCACTTGATGCACTTACAAGTGTGTTGCAAAGTCATTTGCAAAATCACTCCAAATTTGAATTTGAAAAGGATCCATATGCACATATGCCACTGTTCACCCATTTTAAATTGGGAAAACATGAAAACAATGTCCATATTCACAAACCTTGTATTTTTCTGATAATTTTAGACATATTATTTGTCCAATTTGGAGTTAAAATGAATTAGTTATGAATTTCCAAAGTTCATTGCATTTTTTGGAATTTTTTGGATTTCTTTTAATTGGAAAAGGGTTTACTGCGTCATCAAGACATCAGCATAACACAGGGGGGGCTGACCAGTGGGGCCTAGGTGTCAGTGTCACAGGTGCTAATCCCTCTCTGTTGAATTAACAGAGAGGTTTAGGGGGGCAGGGGGGCACCTGTCATAGGCTTAAGGGGTGGTTTAGTGGTGTGATTAGCCCTAAGCTAATCTGCCACCGGCGGTTAACCGGCGGCAACCACAAAGGACGGCTGCGGCTCGCCGGAGTTGCCGTTTTGTCAACGGCTCGGCACGGTGATAGCACTGGAGTGCTCCTCGTGCACATCAGCATCACCTCGTGCCCACGGGGAAGGCTGGGAATGGCCGGAGCCTCGCCGATGTTGAGGTGTGGTGACAGCCGGAGCTCAGCTCGACGGGCATGGCGACTAGGGGCACGGTTTTGAGCAAGGAAGGGTGGGTTAGAAGAGGAAGCTCACGCTGATCTCGACGGAGAGGCCAGGGACGTCGGGGAAGGTCGAATGACGGCGTGTTTGGTGACGACGTCCGGCGGCCGTGGCGTGGAACGGGGTCGATGGCGTCGTCCTTGGGGCCGCTGGGCTCGATTCCTCGCGCGTGAAGATGAAGGCGACGTCGGGGAGTCTTCTGGACAAGTTTCCTCGGCGAGTGGTGGCTGTTGGCCACGGCTGACACGGTGGCGCGCTCCGGCGAGCTCTATGACGGCGACAAAAACGGGCGGAGGAGAGGTGGAGGGTTAGCCAGAGGAGAGGGGAAGTGACGGGGGGCTTCTAGGCGTCTCCACGGCATGGAGGCGTGGCCAGGGGAGGCCTAGGCACGCCTCGGTGGCGTGCGCGGCGTTGAGCTCCCAACCGAGCTGCTTGTCGCCGTGGGAGAAGACGACAAGAGAGCCGGGTGGGCTTGGGCTGCGGTACAGGTGAGTTGGGCCCGAGGCCTAGGTATGTGGGCTCACTTTCCTTTTCTATTTTCTCTTCTGTTTTTCTTTTTCTGGCTTGTGTTTTGTTCTGGATAAAATAGCATAGCATTTTATAAAATCTTCAAAACTTTTATGTGACCTTACATTGCATAACACTAGCCACTCACAAGTTTTGGGAATTTTTGAAATTCAAATAATTTGAATTTCAAATCAAATAGTGTATTTATTTAATTTCCAAGGCACTTATGGTATTTTTGAGAAATCTTGGAGCATGCAGTGGGACCCACTCCACTTTAAATGTGATCATGCATATTTATAAGACTTTTCAAAAATACCAGAGGAATTCTTGGAATAAATTTTTATCTGGCCATTTAAATTAATTTGTTTGGGAGGGTTTCCTTCTCCAATTCAATTTCCTTTTGAAATTTTTACATGACGCAAAGGCCTAAGCTAACCCTAACACATACCAAAGTTGGGGTTGTGACACACGATGAGTCCGATAGCCACCCGGTCCTTTAGACCGATGACGGGATTACGTCCCCGTCGGAACGTTGTCGGTGAAGACGCCGCGATACGGCCACGACGATGAAGTAGCACCACAAGTGTAGTGCCTCGCGGGATTACACACATACGGTGTACCCGACGTCCATCCGGGCTCCGAACCAGAAGAGCAGCGGAAAGAAGATGGATTCGGATCCCAATTCCAGCAGCACGACGGCGTGCGTATGGTGGAGAAATCCCCAACCTAGTGCAGACTCCATAAAAGGGGAGTCCGCTCACAGGATGGAGAAAGGAGGAAGAGAGAACTTCAATGTTATGAAGAAAAGGGCACCCCTACCCCTCCTTATATAGGCCAAGGAGGGGGGCAACCTCCATCCCTCCCCGAGGTGGGACTAACCCCACCAAGGGGGGTGGTGCGCCGGCCAGGGGGGGAGTGGGCCCCTCCTTTGGCGCAAGGCCAAAGGGGGGAGGCTACACCTTCCCCTAATGGGCCCTATGAGGCCCATGTACAATTTTAATTAATTTTTTATTATTTAAATTATAATTTTCATATTAAATTCGTTAATTAAATACTAAAACATATTTAAATAATGTTTTGAACAATTCAAAATCTCCAGAAACATTTCGGGCCTCAATCGGAAACAATTCCGGTGTTCTCTCTTATTTCTCCGGTGATCCCGAATCTATCCTTAATGCGTCGAATACCCTTAAGTGTGACACCCTACGGTCCGGGAAACAGCAGACATGATCAAGACAATCTCTTGATCAATGACTATCGATCAGACCTAGTTACAATCCTAGATGGCCCCTGCGCTTCCATCGAATGAAACTTCATCGTTTGTGGATCCGTTTAGCGTTTAGCATTATACCTTTGTCCTATGGTACTTTGCTTGTCCGAGGTTTGATCGTCGGTATCCAATATACCTAGTTCATCTTCGTTATCGACAAACATGTTTACTCGTTCCTGTGATATTGCAACCCCGTGACCTAGTCACACGTTTGCAAACTTTATGATGCAATATCACCTAGTCATTAACATATCTATTCGGAATACCTGATGTACTCCTTTATGGCCAGCATATTTCAGTCAGGCGGTGGGTAGAAAATCAAGGCATCCTAATAGACTGTAATTACGTATGATCATTACGGTGTAAGGATCAGGTCACTACGTTGTAGTTATCGCAATGTTGAACTCATGTGACTCGATCACATTGCAACAATTCTTGTGGGTGTGTGTCCATCATATCATTCTCCTAATGACATGACCCCATTGTCAATAGGCGATTATGTCCTCATGATCAGGAAACCTTGATCATCCGATTGACAGTGGACTAGTATACTAGAGTTAACTAGGGACCTGGTTAATTTATACCACATGTGTATTAATGTTTCTGCTTAATACTGTTATAGCAAAGTATAAAACTTATTATGAACTAATGGAATATGCTAATAAAACATATTTTATTTGCCTTTAGGGCACATTCCCAACAGTCTCCCACTTGCACTAGAGTACAAATAATCTAGCTGCATTTTCTGTGGATCATAACTCCATATCATCTATATGGTTATAAGGTTGTATCAACGGTCTGGGTACCATTCAGATCCGTATGTCTTTTGAAAATCATTAATGTCACCTAGTTTGACATTCCTTCATTATCCATTATAATGACGAGGTATATAAATCTGGCGGTAGAGTGAGAGTTCAATTGTTGTGTTTCAGCAATGACATCCAGTGGGTCACGAGGACTTTTCCATAGTCATGCACACTAAAACTCACTCAGTCAGAAGTCAAACTTCTAAGCCAAAATATAACTCTTGCCACTTCTAAAGCAGCCACATCAATGTAGATTTAATCCTTAGTGCATTGTATGCAACGTTGATGTCTAACCATGTTTCTTTCAACTTAGGCATTCATTAATATGATATCTCAATTTTCTAGGTTAGTGTCACAACTTGATCCAGCATAACATTTATGGTCAAGTACACTATCCTTTACAAATTAGAGATGCATCCTCAGTTCTCTCCAGATACCGAAGGACAAACTTAACTCTTTGTTCAATGATTTACTCATATATCATATCACAACATGTTCTTATTACTAAGAACTTGGGTCACAATACGTCGAGTACATAATTGTGGTTTTATATGAAAGAACATATGACAGAGGCATAGAGGATCTAGCACATCCATTTCTTTCCTTTATCTAACCATTGTTCTTGTACTGAGATAAACTCGATACTTCTCTTGGATATACAAGTTAGAACTACTTCTTGACTTGTCCCATTCTGAACTCCTTCAGAATCTTATCCAAGAAAGTATTCCGACTCCATGTTTATCAAACACATTAATCTATCTTAATATATTTTCAATATTTAATACTTGTTCATCTTCGTTTATGAAAGATTCAAATAATCATTATTACCAACTACACCATTCTTAATATGTTATCCATATATGAGAACGTTGTCATGCTCCCACTCAAATATGTCATGCACATATTAAGTTCAGGATAACACTCATATAGCTCCCACTCAAATATGTCAGTTACATATGAGGTAAGGATAACATCTACATAGCTCCTACTCAAATATGTCAGACACATATGAGACTAGGATAATACTCCCATAGCACCCACTCAAAATATGTCATCCACATATTAAGTTTAGGAAACTATTCATCTCCCACTCAGTTTCATGCGAATGCATGTTTCTCAATATTTTGGCTAAGTCCAAAATCACTTTGATCATCCATAAAATTGAGAATTCATGATTACGAGACACTACTATCCATATGGTTTCAAAACCTTCTTGTTGTACCAATTACAACACTTCTTCAAATGCAGGATTTGAGGAAGTCACGATATTGATAACAATTTGGATCAATCGTAGTGAATGTCCCATTGACTGAAGCATCGCTACATATTGTAGTCAACCTTTTGAATTTGTCAGAAACATTCTTTGAGACAAATCGATCTTGATGTATTCTTTGATGTTCACATTTATTCCTTATAACTTTGAAGTTATTGGGAATATCAAGTAAACTCCTTACTCGATAAGATTCAAGTAATCTTAAATGTGATTCAATATGGGATTTCATGACTCATAGTCATATCTCGTACTTAGGTCCACCATCGCTTCTTCGTAGTTCGTAGGTATGTCTTGTTCCATTAACTTGACAAGTGAATCATGAATATTATTTTGCACAAGGGGCAAATATGTATTCTTGAATCCTATTTTGTTCAGTAAAAGCTTCCATCGAAACATCATGATCATTATCATTAGTTTCTCCTCTAATTGTAGAGATATGCTTCCGAAACATATTCCATTGCGTTACTCTGACACCTGGAGGCAAGGTCAATTAACTTGGTTGAACTTTCACTTTTATTCCATTACCACATTTATCAAGTACAATTCTTGACAAACACCAAACTTAGCAATACAAGTTTTGCTCCTTTGGTTCTAGTTATGGAAGACGTATCCATAGTTGTCTAAGGATACACTACAAAGACAATTTATCATATAAATTAAGCTTCCTAGAAACCATGACACACCATGTCATATATAGTGTTGGTTTCCACGAACTCAGATGGTTCCTTATACTGAAGTGAGTGTTTGCATAGTAAATTAATAACTCTAAACAATAATAACACAACTTGGTCAGAGATAACTTAGACCATACACTATTCAATAGAATATGATTATAATGTTCAGGCACATCAACAATATTGAAGTGTTCCAAGCATTGTAATTTGTGGAACAACTTTCACACAAGTCCTTATGCCCAAGGCTAACTCAAAACATTTGTCACTTTGATCAGATTGTAGAGACTTGTTTTTCTTGTTAATTTAATACCCATCTTCATTCTGAAATCCCTTTGATCATATCAAATTATTTTCAGACTATGTTTCATTAGTGAATACACATATTCATCTAAGTCCACATATGAAGTTCACGAAATAATGAAATTCACTAAATGTTGAAATACGATACATCACTATGTATGATATTCATCAATCAGTACACACTTTGTTTTACCAGAACGCGAGGTTTTAGTCATGTCACCTAAAAGGGCATGGTTTGCATGTGTCAAGATATCAAGTATCTCAAAACTCCGTCATACCATTCATGACTTAAACGGTAGTGTCATTATTAACTTTGGATAATTCTTGGCATTGCAATATTTCTTATAAATGATCAAACTACTATCATCAATATAAGAATAAGCCATTTATAACCGTAATGCGACCATAAAAGATATCATTCATAAAAGGAGAACAATTGACTTGTTTCTCACTAATATGAATAATTGTCTTCGCGAGATGCAAGACACACTAATAATGTTCACATTAAAACGATCATCAATTTATTCATATAATTAATCAAATGATAGATGTAGAGGGAGAGTGTTGTTGACCATCAACTATCTTGGTTATCATCATCAAACATCCCTACCAAGACACTCTATAAGCAGCATGTTCAAGCATCAAATACTTCATCAACCGCAATTAGTATTTTGTGGGGAAAGACATTTATAACTTGTATATGAAATATACCTTCTCCGTTAATGACCATTCCTACATTGGTTCTACCTTCAAAGTTCATAACTTTAACCTTGACCTCATGATAGGTGAACGATTCTCCTTCATGACATAGTCTAGACGTGGTCTTTGTAGCTGGGAGGAAGTGGATGTGTAGGCATCCCAGACTATATGTCTGAAGCGACCAGTTGTGTATATGGTCATGCTCCCATGATCAGCTCGCATGACACACAACTCGACATGGATATCATAGTCTCAATGTTCATACAATACCGAATACAAGTCATACAACAATAAAGTCTTACATGGCCTCATCGGGCTCAAATAGCAGCGGAATAAGCAAAAGCATCAAAGGTAGTGGCGACACAATACACAGGGTAGATCAGAGCATAGCACGTCCTAGTAATCGCCGGTAGCATTATCGTCATATACTTGCTCCTCCAAGCCTGGGCAATGGAATAACCAGGTTCAAAGCTATGAGTACATACAAAGTACTCGCAAACCACCTAAAGAAAGAAACAAAGTTTTGCATACGAAAATAATGGGATGGCTATATGGTGGAGTTTTTCATAGGGATTTCCTATCTAATCAAGATTATTATTAAGTTGGAAAAGTTTTAAACTTGGCAAATTTTATTTCCCACAATGAATTTGGATAAGTCAAGTCCATCCTTTTTACAACAATATCAACACCATCATCGCGAACCATAAACTCAGTACCGGGCTTTCTCATCTATTCCCCACAAAGTGTGGACTCACTAGATGTCCATGACCGTGGACTCCGGCTACTCGAATAGTTTTCACTCTGTAGAGGTTGTACACTTTACCCACCACATTCGATACATCCTCCGTGTGTGCCCACGAATCGTCATACTTCAGTATGCGGGTCTCAGATAATCGACCATAGTCTTCCCCTTGTATGTCCTAGTACAGGTGAGTCTACCCCTTGCGTACTACATGGACTGTCTGTATGTCAGGTCATGCTCCTCTTGGACCCAAGCCTGCATCGTAGTCGAAGAGCACCAAGGTTCCTTACGACACTAAGCCTAGCGAATTTCACCCATCGACTTCGAGGGCTATCAGATTCGTGGACTCACACATCCATGTTTACTTATAAGACCCCCGTACTAAGACAAACAAAAAAATTATTTCACTGGATTTGGAGTTGTAATTATTTTTCTAGAATTAAAATAGTGTTGCTGATATATATAAAAAAAATTGCAGGGCAGCCCGATTATTTGGCGCCTACGACCGCTTTTTTTTTATATTCGGGCCAAGCCCAGCACAGGGCGTTGGCTGTGTGTGTGTTGTTTTTTTTAAACCGAAGGGGTATCGGCCTCCCCAGGCCGTTGGATCTAAAGAGATCTGACGGCCATGCGGCCGTCTTCTTCAGGCGCACGGGGGAGCTCGGCCTGGACTGGCCATGGCGCACAGGGGCAAGGGGAGGGCTCACCGGAGGCCCTCCGGGTAGCGGCAGCCGGCGTGGAGAGGCGGCGGCGGTGCGGAACTCCGGTGGGGTTCCGTTTTTGGAAAAAAACGGGGAGCGGAAACGTCGGGGTGGAGGTCGGGCTCGGGGTAGACGGCGGGGCGGCTGCGGCTCCTCCGGGCGCTCCTCGACGGCGACTCCTTGACGGCTTGGCTCCGGCATGGGGCGGAGAGGGGCGCGCCGGCCTCCTCCCGCCTCCTCCTTCCTCCTTCCTCCTTCCCCTCCTCTTCCTCTTCTTCTTCCCTCCCTCCTGTCTATTCTTCTCTCCTCCTTCTCTGTTCTACTGCTCGGGGCTGGGACGAGGTGGTGAGGGGCGCTGTGGTGGTGCTGTGTGGAGGGTGTGAGTGAGGTGAAGAAGGGGCGCTGGTGCAGCCCTTATATAGGTGTGGGGAGGGCTCTAGCTAGGCAAGAAACAGGGGGTGGCGAGCGACGCGAGCGCACGGGGACGGCCGGGGCGATCCGTGGCCTCGGTAGCGGTTGGGGAAGAAGGGCGGCGAGGGCTGGCATCGAGGATATGGCGTCATCGCGGGTCCCCTGGGATGACGTCTTCAGTGGGGGTGAGCGGCTGACGTGCGGGGTCGGGCTGTAAGGGAGAGAGGGTCGTGGGTTAGGGAGAGGAGAGAGATGGGCTGTGGCCCAATAGGCTAGGTTTCTTTTTTTAATCTGCACTGATTTAGTTAGGTTTGCCCAGTTTTAAAAATCCGGTTTGATTTAAATTTTGAAACAAATTTTCAAATTCAAACCTTTTAAATACTTTATAAACTCAAGTGGTATTATTCTAATTTATTTAGATTTTTTAAGAAATTTTTAATTCGGTTAATAATATTATTACTATTATATTAATAGCAAACAATTAATTAGCAGTTTTGAAATATTTTTATTAAATACTTCCTGCTATAGAGGTATTTTTAGTATTTAAATGATGAATTTTTGTGAAGTGAAATATTTATTTAGAATATATTTCATTGATTCTTATTTCCTATGGTGGTAAAAGTGTGGCTATTATAATATAAGTGGAGTGCTAAACAATTTTTTTATTGGTTAGTTATTTTTGGCAAGGCATAAGATAAAAAAAAACACTCAAGAGCATGGCAAGGTAAGGCATAACAATCAAAATAAAGCATAAGCAAGCATGGCATGGAAATTCTAGTGCCATCACATCACAACTTAGTAGGATTTTTATCTACCCTAATTATTGGTACTCTAAGAACAGGGTAATAAAAGTTGGGATGTGACAGACCTTTCCCCTTAAAAGAATTTCGTCCCCGAGATTCATAATCCAGTGAAGAGATGTGGGAACTTGCGCTTGAGGTAGTCCTCCCGTTCACAGGTGGCTTCTTGCTCTGTGTGGTTTGTCCACTAGACCTTGTGGAACTTGATCGCGCGCTTACGGGTGACTCGGGTGGCTTCTTCCAGGATATGAAGGGGTGTCTCGCGGTATGTGAGATCCTGGTTGATGTCCACCGTGCGCTGATCGATGTTCTTGAAAACATCTGGCTTGTCCGGCACCTCCAGACACTTCCGGAGTTGTGATACATGGAAAACGTTGTGCACATCGGATAGCTCCGCTGGCAGTCTCAGCTGATAGGCAACTTGGCCTCGTCTGGCTATAACCTCAAATGGTCCAATGTAACGAGGTGCTAGCTTTCCCTTCACATGGAATCGCTGTATTCCCTTCAGTGGGGTGACTCGGAGATACACGAAATCTCCAACTGCAAAAGTCACCTCTCGATGCTTGGGGTCGGCATAACTTTTCTGACGAGACTGAGCGGTCTTGAGACGTTCACGAATCAATTGGATCTGCTCTTCTGCCTCCTTCAAAACATCGGGTCCGATAATTTTCCCTTCTCCGGTCTGAGACCAGTTCAGGGGCATGCGACACTTCCTCCCATACAAAGCTTCAAATGGAGCCATCTGCAAACTCGACTGGTAGCTGTTGTTGTAGGAGAATTCTGCATAGGGCAAGCAGTCCTCCCACTTGGAACCATAGGCTAGAGCATATGCACAGAGCATATCCTCTAGTATCTGGTTCACTCGCTCGGTCTGGCCTCTAGTCTGCGTGTGATAGGCTGTGCTGAATGTGAGCTTGGTGCCTAGTGCCTCCTGGACTTGCTTCCAGAACCTCGAGGTAAACTGGGTACCTCGGTCAGACACAATCTCCTTCGGGACTCCGTGCAGGCATATGATCCTCGACATGTACAATTTTGCCAGCTGGTCTCCTCGATAGGTGGTTCGCACTGGAATGAAATGCGCTACCTTGGTGAGTCGGTCAATGATGACCCAAATAGAGTCATGTCCTTTGCGCGACCTCGGTAGACCTGTGATGAAGTCCATGCCTATTTGTTCCACTTCCATTCAGGAACTCAGAGTGGTTGCAGCAATCTTGCAGGTCTTTGGTGCTGTGCTTTCACTCTCTGGAAGATGTCGCACTTGGCGACATACAAGGAAATTTCACGCTTCATACCGTGCCACCAGAACAAGTCTTTCAGGTCTTGATACATCTTAGTCCCTCCAGGGTGGATGGGGTAAGGTGTATCGTGAGCTTCCTTCAGGATAGTGAGCTTCAACTCCTCTACATCGGTCACACACAATCGGCCATCGAACCAGAGAACTCCTTCATCATCTATCGTGAACTTCGGGGCCTTGCCGAGGGGCATCTTCTTCTTGATTCCCTCGATACTATCGTGTCCATTATGTGCCTCCTTGATCTGATCAAACAGAGTCAGAGTCAGCTCAAGGTGAGCCAGAAAACCGGGTGTAACAAGTTCCAAACCCAGCTTCTCGAACTCCTCGTGCAGAGCTGGCTGCGTCTCTTTGATCATCGCATTAAGTGTGCAGGGCTTGCGGTTGTGGGCATCTGCTACCACATTGGACTTGCCGGGGTGGTAGTGGATCTCCAGGTCATAATCCTTGATCAACTCGATCCATCTCCTTTGCCTCATCTTCAACTCCTTCTGAGAGTATATGTACTTCAGGCTCTTATGGTCTGTGTATATGTATCAATGGTGACCCATCAGGTAATGTCGCCATCTCTTGAGAGCAAGCACAACAGCGGGTAGCTCCAAGTCATGTGTGGGGTAGTTCAACTCGTGCGGCTTCAACTGTCGTGACAGGTACTCAATCACCTTGCCCACTTGCATAAGAACACAACCCAAACCAACCTTCGATGAATCGCAGTACACATCAAAGCTCTTGGTCAGGTCAGGCATCGTCAACACTGGGGCGGATACTAATCTCCTCTTCAACTCCTGGAAACTGGCTTCACACTTTTCTGTCCACACAAACTTCTGGTCCTTATTTAGCAGTTGGGTCATGGGTCGGGCAATGCTAGAGATGCCTTCCATGAACTTGCGGTAGTATCCTGCTAGTCAGAGGAATCCTTAACTTTAGTTTGAGTGGTCGGATCTGTCCAGTCTATGATGGACTGAATCTTGGCTGGGTCGACAGATATTCCTCCTTCTGACAATACATGTCCCAAGAATCCAACTTCCTTGAGCCAGAATTCGCACTTGCTGAACTTGGCGTACAGCTGGTGCTCTCGCAAAGTCTCGAGGACTAAGCGCAGATGCTCGGCATGCTCTTCTTCGGTCTTGGAGTATATCAGGATATCATCAATGAATACCACCAAAAACTTGTCGAGATACTTCATGAAGATTTTGTTCATGAGGTTCATGAAATAGGCTGGGGCATTGGTAAGTCCGAAGGACATCACAGTGTACTCCAACAAACCATAGCGGGTCGTGAAAGCTGTCTTGGGGATGTCCGACTTGCGGACCTTCAACTGGTGATATCCAGTCCTTAGATCGATCTTGGAGAAGACTCGGGCTCCGTTCAACTAGTCAAACAGATCCTCGATCTTAGGGAGCGGATACTTGTTCTTGATGGTCACCTCATTCAGCTTACGGTAGTCCACACACATGCGTATGGTGCCGTCTCGCTTGTCCACGAAGAGAACTGGCGATCCCCAGGTTGAAGTACTGTGTCGAATCAGTCCCTTATGGAGCATGTCATTCAGCTGCTTCTTCAATTCAACCAGCTCTTCGGCATTCATCCGGTAGGGTCTCTGTGCAATTGGGGATGTGCCAGACACTAACTTGATGATGAACTCGATATATCGATCAGATGGCATATCGGGTAACTCCTCCGGAAAGACATCTGGGAATTCACATACCACCTTCACCTTCTCAAGTGATGGCACCGAGGCACTCTGATGACAGAAGGCTCGTGCGGTGTCTTCCTTGTCGGTGTACTCTATCTGAACTTCATCGGAACTCGTGAGGTTGATTGTCCTCTCTGTGCAATCTATCCGGCCTCGGTACCTGGACAACCAAGTCATGCTAAGTACCACATCTATACCTTCTGTCCCTAACATGATCAGGTCAACTGGGAAATCAACTCCATGAATCGCTATGGGAACTCTAGAACAAGATAAACTAGCTCGGGTTTTGGATCTGGGTATTTGGACTACCATGGGCCTCCTCATTTCACTAGGTGACAACTTACTTCTATCCAGAAATGTCTTCGTAACAAACGAGTGTGATGCACCAGAGTCAAACAATACTTGAGCAGGTACTGAATTAACTGGAAACGTACCCAAGATAACGTCTGCTTCCTCCAGGGCTTCCTCGGCTTGCACATGGTTCAGACGTCCCTTGGCGGCGTTGGGAGCACCGCGCTGGGCATTGTTGTGGCAGGGGTTCCCTCTGGCTGGTGCTGGAGCATTGGGACGTGGAGCAGTACTCTTCTTGTTGGGACACTCTGTCGAACAGTGGCCCTTCTGGCCACATCCGAAACAGATCACTCCAGGGTTGCGGGGAACTCCGTCTGCTGGACACGGAACTCCCACAGGGCGAGAAGGAGCATTGGGGCGTGGCGCTGGGTAAGGGCTCTTCTGATGCTTGGGTACTGGCCTTGGCGGCTGTGTCGGAAGAAGACGGGGGTTGCTAGATCCATCCTGATGCATCATGCGGCGCTTTCGGTTCTCAGAGGCCATCTTGAGCTTTCCCTCCATCATGATAGCAGCATCGGCAAGATACTCAAGATCGGGGAACTGCATGGCCACCAGGACAACTTGCAACTCATCGTGCAGTCCATCCAGGAAACGGTGCTTCCTTTTCTCCTCGGTATCCACCTCCTCCGGGGCATACCTCGACAACTGAGTGAAGCGGTCAAGATATCCGACCATAGTCATGCCCCCTTGCTTGAGGTGGCGGAACTCGTCCTTCATCCTCCTGATCAGTGCAGTCGGGATGTGCGCCTTCTTGAACTTCTAGGAGAACTCAGCCCAGGTGAGTACTTGCCCTTCAGGAAGACGGGCATGCAATCCTTCCCACCAGCTCCTTGTGGTGCCGGTGAGGTAGTGGGTTCCATACATGACCTTCTCGTTGTTGCCAACAGCGGCGACAATGAGATTGTTCTCCATGGTTTGGAGCCAATCCTCAGCATCCAGAGGCTCCTTCGTCTGTGAGAACACGGGCGGGTTGGTGTTCTGGAAATCTCGGAGCCGAGACCTGGGATCCTCATTCCCACCAGCTCCTCCGCCTCCTTGGTTGGCATTGGTGGCGGCCTGGACTAGCTGCTGGAGTGCAGGCCTGGCGCTCCTCCATCAGGAGTCGCAGAAGCTACGCCATGTTCGGGTCGGGTGGTTGCGGTGGCGCGTCATCGGATCCACTCGGGTTCGCGCGGGTGTTCCTCGACATCCTGAGGTTGTTACGCAAGATAAGAGGGAATTTAGTCTACAAGGGGGTAAGTCCCTAACAATCTAGTTATCACACATGGAACTAGCAAATCACCACATGGTAGCAGAACGATAGCATAAGTCTCATACATAATCAAGTATTATAGGTAACCAACCACACATGCAACGTCTAACGCAATCTCCAAAAGGGGCATCCAACAACTAACGACGCCTAGAGCTCATGCTCATCGCGATCATCGATGAAGTCCTCATCCTCCGTGTACGGAGTCTCCTCATCCTCCTCAGCAGACTCCAGTCAGTCCTCATCGTCCCTAATGTGAGCGTTCTTCTCCTTGAGAAGATCCTCTGCAGCCTCCAGATCCTTGATCTCAGCCTCCAAGACATCGCGCTGGCGCTTGAGGCCCCTGTTGTTCCTCCTGAGCACTCCGTTGCGCTGACGCAGACTCTCAACCTCCTCAGTGAGCCTCGCCACCTCCTGGGTCGTGGCCTAGAGGTTTCCATTGGCCTCACGTAGGTGCTCAACCTCCTCAGTAAGACTCTCCACCTCCTGGTTCTTAGCTTGGAGCTTACCATTGGCACGCTCGATGTTGTGGATTGTGTAGTCAAAGTGAGCACGGACCGCGTCCAGAGCAAGCTCCGTACTGATAAGGTGGTGCTGCAAGTCGGTCAAGTGATCTCCATGTTCCAGGTCGGTGGTGGAAGGGGTAGGGTAGCCATCCACATCGCGCCTCCCATAGAAATGGAAGCGCGTGCCCTCAAGCTCAGCCTGGTGGGAGCTGACCACACGAGCGATCGCCTCCTGCATCGATCGGTGCTTACCCTCTTCCCAGGTCTGGGCATACACACGGAAATCAATAGGGTCCGATTCCGGGTGAAGTACCCGTCCTCGGAGGATACACTCCACGATAATGCGGATCTCGCGTTGGTCATCCACGGGAACCACTCTGCCAGTGAACTCGATCGACAAGCTGGAGTAGCTCGATCAGATCGGGACCAAAAGTGGCCGTGTCGGCGGTAGAGCTCCTCAGCTGCAAGTAGTAAGAGAAATGAGCTACCAACTACAAATTTTAAGAGTTTAAGTTAGATGACAAGTGTGCAAAATTTTAACATAATAAAACAGTTATAAATGTTTACTATAGAAGGGATAAGAGAGGTAAGAATTCTATACTATCTATTTGACCATCTCTTTATTATAGAAAATAGTTTTTGATTTCCCCCCCCATCCTATCTACCGTCCATTCTAACTAGGCTGCTACGGTCTGAACAGAGGCTCTGATGCCAAGTCTGTAGGCACCCCGGACTATATGTCCAAACCGACCAGTTGTGTATATCATGCTCCCATGATCAGTTCGCATGACACACAACTCCGTATTCTTGTATGACAATGTTCATACAATACCGAATAAAAATCATACAACAATAAAGTCTTACTTGGTCACATCGGGCTCAAATAGCAGCGAAATAAGCAAAAGCATCAAAGGTAGTTGCGACACAATCCACATGGTAGATCAGAGCATAGCACTTCCTAGTAATCGCCGGTAGCATCATCGTCATATACCTCATCCTCCAAGCCTGGCCGATGGAATAACCATGGACAAAGCCGTGAGTACATACAAAGTACTCGCAAACCACCTAAAGAAAGAAGCAAAGTTTTGCATACGAAAATAATGGGATGGCTATATGGTGGAGTTTTTCATAGGGATTTCCTATCTAATCAAGATTATTATTAAGTTGGCAAAGTTTTAAACTTGGGAAATTTTATTTCCCACAATGAATTTGGATAAGTCATGTCCAACCTTTTTCCAACAATATCAACACCATCATCGCGAACCATAAACTCAATACCGGGCTTTCTCATCTATTCCCCACAAAGTGTGGCCTCACTAGCTGTCCATGACCGTGGACTCCGGCTACTCGAATAGTTTTCACTCTACAGAGGTTGTACACTTTACCCACCACATTCTATACATCCGCCGTGTGTCCCCACGGATCGTCATACTTCAGTATACGGGTCTCGGAAAATCGACCATTGTCTTCCCCTTGTCTTTCCTAGTACAGGTGAGTCTACCCCTTACGGACTACATGGATTGTCCGTGTGTCAGGTCATGCTCCTCTTGGACCCAAGCCTGCACTGTAGTCGAAGAGCACCAAGGTTCCTTCCAACACTAAGCCTAGAGAATTTCACCCATCGACTTCGAGGGCTATTGGATTCGTGGACTCACCCATCCATGTGTAGTTACAAGACCCCCGTACTAAGAAAAACAAGCTTCCAACTAGCCCTGTCCCATACCAGAGTATAGTGGTTGTACTGTAAGGCTAGGTTTTGGCGGCACTTATAGAGAGTCCCTCCAGACTTTTTCCATGCCCGACGATGTTCCACAAACACGGCCATACCACCTTTGTAGGTGTATGCCGTACCATATCCGGTGAAGTATGACTTTCCAAGTTGTTATGTAATGATAATGCTAGAGCTGAGTGATGGTATCGATGGAGTGTCGGGATCACCGGGGTTCTACTTTCTTTTCCCAAATAGGTAGGCTATGGGAGGTGTATTGTTTTCCTAATACAACTAGTACAATCCCAAATGATGGAAAGAGAGTGTTAATACTCTTCAAGCCTCGTTGGTTACCCCAAGTGCAGGGTGAGATATAGTGCAGCGGCAAGTGTTCCCTTGGCAAAGATACCAAGGTTTGTCTCCCGTAGGACTCCGAAGGATACAAGAAGGTGGTAAAGTGAACAATGGCGCCGAGGTTGCTAGCTTCACCTGGACCTGCACACAGATACAAATAACTTTTCTCCCAACGAGTACAGAGGAGTTGTCAATTCCTCCGGCCTTGCTGTTTACAAAGGATCAACGCAAGATATAAAACTGGAACTGAAAGTAAAGACTGAAAGTAAAATAAGGGTGTAAACAATAATGTGAAAATGGACCGGGGTCCCGTGATTTTCACTAGTGATGTCTCTCTCCCAAAAGACGATAAAAGTGCTAGCGAGGTAAACAAATCACAGCTGGGCAATTGATAGAATTATGAAGGCACCGCAATGCTAACTATGCTGCAAAGAAAGGAAGGGCTCAAAAGAAATGGGTAGTACGCCAAGGTAAGTAGACCGAAATCCAACTGCATCTACTACGAATCATCCACCTTGAGATATCTATCCAAAACATCTCAATGGTATTAAGTTGTGAATCCCTACCAAAGTGTAAACTCAAAGCAACAGACAACTGCATTAAAAGAACTTTGCGTAAAGTAAACAATCCTTGAACCCGCGGGTACAAGCACCGTTGTTTTATCCCTAGTGGCAACAGCACATCCCCTAGTCTCATGTTTCTGTCACTCAAGCTAGACATCAGGGGGCTGAATCCACAATCAAGCATAACGCTCCCTCTTGGAGTTGCAAGCAAACTACTTGGCCAAAGAAAAATAGTGCAACGGAGAACATGCAAGAATTTACTCAAGAACAAAATATAAAAGAGAAGAACCAAATATATTACTCGTCACAATCTGAACATAGTCTCATAATCCATCAGATCCCAGCAAACTCAGCATAGCAACAGCAGAAATTACAAAAGTGCCTCGATCATGTGAGGCAGCTCACGAGGTCTCGAAAGTGGAAGCACAAAGAGGAGAGAAGTACATCACATAGCTATTAGTCACGGACCCATGGTCCAAGGGGGACTAATCACGACACATCCGCGAGGCGTCCATGGTTATGGATGGTCTCCCGGAGGGGGTTCCTTGTAACAGCCCAGATTTCGCAAAAATTTTAAAAAAAATTCGGCGTGAATTGTTTGATTGTCTGATTTGTTTGCGGTGTTTGCATCCCCGATTTATCGATCAACGATTATTTCCCCCCTCTTATCTCGTATCAGACGAAGACCGACCCTTGCCACCCTGACACTCGACCTTTGCGACACCGGGTTTCACCCGATCACCATCGCGAAAACCGGCACAAGACCAACCGAAGCCAACGGAACGAAAACCCAGTTTAATAATTAAACGAGATATTTTTATAGAGCACCGGAAATTTTTCTCGAAACGGTTCCAGCGCGAGGTGAACGCCGCCGGCTCGACGCGCTGATCGCGCAGTTCGAAGTTTTACCCGAATTGGAGGTCCTGCGGACCCCCGGCGGTCAGAAACGTAAACATCGCGCGCACGAGAGAAAAACCGGGGATGTTTTTGCAAACTGCCAGCCACCTGGGCTATATAAAGACCACCACACTCCCACCTTTTTCTAGGGTTTCCCTAAGACAAAATTCCAGCCACCCCCCTCACAATGTCCAGATCTGCCCCAGTTTTGCCCCAAATCCCGAAACACTAATCCCCAGGCGATTCTGGTCGTCAGATCGCGAGATCTACGGCTCAGAAGCCGCCACGTGGCCCTCCTCTCTCCTCCAGCCCGAGCTCCACGGCCTCCTCTGCCTCGCCTCCCGTGGACGAGCTCGCCGTCCTCCTCCGCGCTCACCGGCGAGCCGCCGCCCCGGTCTCCTCTTCTCCTCCCTCCTCCCTCTCTTCCTCCCCCTCTCTTCCTCTCACCCTCCCTCTCTGTCCTGGACAGGTCTCCCCGCCGCCGCCACTGGAGCCGCCCGTGGAGCTCGTCACCGGACCGCCCCGAGCAGCCCGCCGACCACCGCGCCCGCAGCCGCTACGGCCAACCCTCACGGCGCCGTGCCCCTCTTCTGGCCATCCCCTGCCCGCGCCACTGCGCTTCCCTCGCCGGAGCCATGCCCTCGCCGGACAAGACCGGCGGCAGCCGCCAGCCTCACCAGGAACCCGATCGGGATCGGGGGCAACCCCACCAGGGCGGCGCGGCCCATCTCGGCGCCAGCAGCCCAGCCCGCAGAGGCCTCCAGCGCCCACCCTTCAAGATGGGCTCGGCCCAACCGGGGAGCACCCAGCTTCCTTTTTTTGTGTTGCGCAGTTGGGCTGAGGCCCACTAGCAGTAGCCCTATTCCGCGCCCGTGGCGGAATATAGTATCTGACGCTCGCCCCTGTTTAGCCTGTTTAGAGTGCTTTTGGCCCAGTAACGTTTTTTTTGTTTTCCTGGGCTTATTTAATTACGGATTGTATTAGTTTTTGCGTTGCCCGTATCTTTTTAACGATAGCTCGGATCGCGACGCTTTAAACATGAAACTTGCTTAATTTTTCGTGTAGATTAATATAACATGCTCTTTTGCCATGTTTGACTTTGTTTACATGCTGTTTACCTGTTAATTACAACCCTTTCCACTGTAAAATTGTTTATTTAATAACTTTTCAACCGTTGCTCTGATTAAAATGTTCTTTATATGTAAATTGGATAGAATTGCATGTAGATTGTGTTTATGCTGCTCTTTCTTCCTAATAAAAAAATATTGTTTAGGCCAAAACAGTACCAAATTTCATTTTTATCGTGGGGTTCGCAATAGTTTGGCATGTATAGGTTTTACCCCCCATTTAAAGTGACTAGACTAGATAGTTTATTTATGCTTCACCTCTTGTCATGTTTGTGTGCTATGACATGCTTGAGTGATATTCCATGTTAACAACTTTGTTGATCACCTGTAGCTAAACAACTTGAAGATTTCCAAATGTGCGGTATTGTCGTGTGTGACGAGTATTCCACTTAACCTGTTAGTAACCGCTCTCGACGGTAGGTGCGATGTCTCGTGTTCCCTTCTTGTTAATGCTTGCTCGTGTTTTCTTCGTAGTAATAGATGCTTGCTTGTTGATTGCTTTCCAGTGTTTACCCTCTTGTGTGCTTCCGCGGGTACCTTCGGAGACGATGCGAGCTTGCGATCAACTACACCTTCGGAACCCGACTTATCAATAGGCAAGGACTATGCATTACTTATGATCCATTCTTTTTCAACCAGCGGTTTGCATGCTAGTCCAAGATAGGTTCGATGTTTGATCCTACCACATGTTTACAGCCTCTTTCAAACCGATACTGCCATGTCCCTTCCCAGCAAACCATGTACTGCTATGTTACTATTGCTCGTTGCTCAGCCCTGCTTAGTATGCATGCTTAGGATGCTGCAATGTTACCCTGTTACTCCTTGGTCTGGGCTACCACATTATTATATTGTTGTTGATGATATGACTATTATAAATGTTGACTATATTCGACGAAGGATGGAAGGTCTAGGCTATCCCGCCCCGACGCTTTGTTCCATTCGAGTCACCTATGATCCGAGTTCCGCGTATTGGTTTTAAGACTGAGCGTTCCTAACCGCGTGTGGGATTTTATGGGGTCCCCTTTTCTTACCTACCTAGCTTCAAACATTTCTAGTGGTGGCCCAAGCTGATTTACAATTTGAAAACCGTGTGTGTGCTTGGTTGGGCCCCCAGCTGTTTTAAAATAACTTGGGCCAGTGGAGACATGGTTTCTCTGTTGGTCCACCCGATCAGCTAGGACCCGGTTTCCCATGTGTGATTAACCGGAAATCCGACCTGCGTCATACGGAAGAGTCCGATCTGAGAGCGTGGCCGGCTTTTGGATTGGGTGTCGACTCCCCGGGGGCCACCCGAATTTGTTCGTCGTTAGTTAGAGGGACCTGTCGTTTCGGATCTGTCGACACTAAATCATAAAATGGTTTCCTGTGATGGGTAGCAACTGAGAGAGATGGCCATGCGTGCGGAGCCTTGTAATGGGCAGTTGGTACACCCTTGCAGGGTTAAATCTTTTCGAGAAGCCTTGTCCACGGTTATGGACGACTTGAGACCTACTCCTTGTTCATAGACAACAACAACTGAGATAATCTTAAATAACTTGATCAACGTGTGTGTGTGCCTTGAATGCTTCTTCTTCGTCGGGATAAGAAAAGGAGGACAAGGATAGGATAGGTGTTATATTTGCGTAAGTAGTTGATAGCAAGACTTGTTGGAGGCGATTCCTCATCGAATGCTTGGCTTCTTATCTTACTCTCTAGATCGTTAGCCACTTCATAAATGCTAGAGCGGCAACAACCTCACCACTTACCCCTTCCTTAACGTAAACTACTAGTTATCCTAGAATGAAGAGTGATGAAGTCCTTGCTGGGTCAGATGACCACTACAGTTGGATGATGAGTACCTCTGTACTCTTGATACTACCCCCAAACTCTTTTCAGGGTTCTTGATCGACAACAGGTATGGTGATTGACGTTTCACGTGGAGACTCGACGACGACTAGTTAGGCGGATCCCGGCGGAGGGCCTGGATCCGTGTGGTTATGGGATCGCTGTTTTTCTCTTTGCCACTAGGCATTTGCTTGTAGTCTGTACCCAGACATGTATCTTCCGTTGTTGTATTATATTTGAGGCAGTTGTATGCCGATTGTATGAGATGTTGTATCTTTGTATCTGTAATGTTGTGATATCATGTTGGAAATCCGGGGCATATGACTTCATCATATGTCGCGGTGGGACCGATATGTGCTTCGTCCCCGGATCTGGATGGAAACATCTAGATCTGGAACAGTACCGCATATCGGGCCTTACATTCCTACTCCCGGCAGAATGTCGGGGCAGCTTCTCCAGGCAGCCCCGATCTTGAAACGGCGGCGGCGGAGGTACAGAGGCGAGTTCGCAGAAAAGATATTGATATTAGGGGTTTCCAACCCGAGGGCTAAATATAGGCGGAGGGGGGCATCGATGGGACCCACAGGGCAGCCAGGAGGGTGCTCGGCGCGGCCCAGGGTGGGGCCGCGCCAGGGACCCTTCTGGAGTCCCTGTGGTGGCCCCCCTCTGCTGCCTTGGTGATTCCGGAAGCTTCCGTGTAGGTGAATTTTTATATAATTTTTCCGGATTTTTTGGAGCACTTTAATGTCCGGAAAACCTAAAATACAAAAACAGCAGAAAACAGCAACTGGCAGCTCGGTGCACTGCGTTAATAGATTAGTCCAAATATGCTCAAAAGTGTATGAAATTTCAAGCAAAACATGGCAAAGTCACACAAAACATGCATGGAGCAAGCAGAAATTATAGATACGTTTGTGACGTATCAACATCCCCAAGCTTAATTCCTGCTCGTCCTCGAGTAGGTAAATGATAACAAGCATAATTTCTATGGTGACATGCCACACAACCATATAAGCACTTTTAAGTAAAGCAATCAAAGCATGCAATTCAATTCAAGTCTTAACAAGCAAGAGTCTATATTAGCATTGACACAAGCAACAAAAGGACAAAAGGTGCAAGAGCTCTCACTGTCCGTGACTCGAATGTCTCCAGATGGTGTTTGCGTGCAAGCAGGGGACTAGGAAAAAGAGAGAAAAAAGGTTGTTGAGAACAACTATCTACTAAAGTTTCACACTTAGTCTCCTTTGGATTCTTATCTTGACTCGTCCCCAGACCACTAGCTAGGTACAAGTCAAACTGATCCACTCCCTTTCGATATTTTGAGCACTCATGCAATGGATGAGCGTGAGAAAGAAACTTGATACCTAAAAGGTGAAACAGAAAGAAGGTGGAGGAGGAAGACAAAAAGGTGTGAAAGGCTCACATCAATGAGGACAATCATAGGCGAGAGAAGGCCATATGATAGATATGATGTGAGGAGTAGGGATTGCCATGCAACGGATGCACATGTGAGCTAAAAGCTCTCCAAGGGAACTAGTGGGGGTGCATCTAACTTGCTTGCTCAAGAAGACCTAGAGCTCATTTGAGGAGGCTCATCATTGGAATATACAAGCCAAGTTCTATAGTGTGAAGGTCCCCACATAGCTATATGCATGATGATGATCTCTATGGAGTACAAGGGATAGAGGATGAAGTACTAGTGTGGATCTCTCAAAGGGAATAGTAGTGTGCCCCCTTCTCTCTTTTTATTTATTCTTTTTCTCTTTTTTCTATTTTTTTGTATTTGTTTTGGTGGCCTCAATGGATCTTTCTATTTAACTCTCATTTGTCCTCTTTGGGATCTTTTGATTTTGTCCTCTTTGGGATCTTTTCCTCACTTTAGGGGAAACACTCTATATTTTACAAGAATATAGGAGATCTTTCACACTTTACAAAGGTACTCACATAAAGAAGATATAACTATCATGATGCAAATGTATGCCTCTGCCAGGATAGCAGGATATGCAATGATACTAGCGCGTCATGTAGCAATGATTAGGGCAAGGCCCAACTAGCATGCGGCTCATCGATCAAGAAAGTAGCATGTATGACATGAGGATCAAGTCATGAGAAGGTGGATGTTGCATTGCAATGTATCTCAGAAAGGCTATGGAAATGCCTTGTAGGTAGGTATGGTGGCTGTTTTGAGGAAAGATATAAGGAGGCTTATGATGACAGAGCGTATCGTGCCAAGGGTTTGGATGCACCGGCGAAGTATGCGTCAACTCTCAAGGTGACAAAGGGCAATGCACGGTACCGAAGAGGCTAGAAAAAGTATAGGTGGGTGGAAGTATCAACTTTTGAATACTCACATTAGTCCGAAGAACTCATGCACTTATTATCGGTAACTCTCAATCTAGTCAGGAGGTTCACAAAGAGACAAGTACCCCGAGGAGGAGTGTATGGGGGTTTGGTTATCCTTGCGCATCCTCGACTCATGGTACGTGAGTGTACTCTAATATTCGAACCATCCAAAGTTTAGTGATCCATCTAGTAGCTAGATTTCTCAACACGGATTGCCCAAAATACGACATCTATCACTAATAGGCTCGAGCTCTTGACACCAAAAGTTCAAACATTACTCTAGTCAATACCTCAAAACTATTGCAAGTTACTATTACAAAGAGAATAGCAACGTCAACTACCTAGTTCTAGTCAAGACACAAAATTCAGTGCAACAGGCAAACTCTATAACAAGATAAAACATGCAACCTATAGAAATTTCAACCTAAGACAAAAGAAAAGCTCTAGAAAAACTAAAGCACTACAACTAAACAGAGCAACAGCTAAGAAAAGAAAAAGAAAAACTCACAGCTAAAAGAACAAGCATGCAAATCCTATGAGGAGTTCTAGTTCAAGCGGAGCGTGTAATTCTCCCACAAAAAAGAGTAAGCTGGGGTCTAACTTGTTACTACAGCAAACAAAGCAAAAAAACAAACCTAGAAAAGTAAAGAGCGAGACGCTCCAAGCATAGCACACAACGCATGAAGTGATAAAAATATAGTGCAACGAGGGACGAACTGATAATTGTTGATGAAGAAGGGTATGCATGGGGGCATCCCCAAGCTTAGACACTTGAGTCTCCTTGAATATTTATTGGGGGTGCACATGGGAATCCCCAAGCTTGAGCGTTTGACACTCCAAGATCTTCTTTCATCATCTTCCATCGCGCACTTGAAAACTCCCTTCATACATAACTCATTGTAGACTGATTAGAGAGGTTAGTTCCCTATTAAAATAATTTTTCCTCTACTGCAAATAAAAATTTCCAGGAAGAGCTACTGTTTATCTTGCCTGCCCAAAAGATTTTGCAAAGAAAAAGCAAGCTTAAGGATCGCAAAACTGCGAAAAGAAAAACCGGGGAAAAAACTGGGAAAAACAGAACAGCAGAGAGAAAAAGAATTTTTTAGGGATACGTCTGCTACTCAAATAAAAAAACTCAGAACATACGAAAGTTTCGTAATTGTATAGTGCACGCTGTGTAAAAAATTCAGCTCAAAAAGATGAACTGGGATTTTTCTCTGATTTCTCTAGTCACGAGGACAGAATCTGTTTTCTGGACAACATGTCACAACTTTCACTTCCCTTATCGTATGAGGCTATAAAAGGCACAAAGCTTGAAAAGTAAAGATACAATGATGTTGCTACAGTATAAACAATCATCAAGACCACTAATAACAGAAGAAAAATTAAAAGAAAAACTTAAATTCGTTGCGGGCTGCCTCCCGAAAGCGCTTCTTTACAGCCATTAGCTAGGCTTAAAGCAGAAGATCAAGTCTTTTCAAGAGAATAACTAGCCCGTGTGACGGACTCAATAGGTAACTTAATCTTTTTCCAAGGGAAATGTTCCATCCCTTTCTTGAGAGGGAATTAGAATTTGATATTCTCCTCTTTCATGTTAATAACAGCACCAACTGTGCAAAGAAAAGGATGTCCCAAAATAATTGGACAAGAGGGCTCACACTCAATGTCCATAATAGTGAAATCAACGGGAACATAATTTTCATTGACAATGATAAGAACATCGTCGATCTTCCCGAAAGGTTTCTTTAAGGAAGAATCAACAAGATGAACACCAAAAGAACAGGGATCAAAAGGTTTCAATTCAAGCATATCATACATTCTTTTCGGCATAACAGAGGTACTTGCTCCAACATCACAAAGAGCATAACAAGAGAAGTTATTCAATTTGATTTTTATCATAGGATCCCAACCATATTCTAGCTTCCTAGGTATGGAGGCTTCTAGTCTAAGCTTCTCCTCCCTAACTTTGATTAGAGCATTAGTGATATGCTCTGTGAAGGCAAGATTAAGTGTGCTAGTGTGGGGGTCTCTAGACATCTTGTGTAGGAAACCAATAACTTCAGGTAAAGTGAAGTTGTCAAAGTCTAGGTCACTACTATCTATCAAGGAGGTAGTGATATCATTTAGGCTCACTTGTTTGAAAGCCTCTATGTTCATAGAGGTTTCTTCATGTATGGTTGAGGTGGTAGCATCACCATTGATAGGTCCAGTGGGACTAGGGGTGTGATGGGTGCTAACTGTTTGGACATCCTCAACTACTTGGATAGTAGCTACTGTGTGGTAGGTAGGAAGGCTCTTAACTCTCTCTTATTCCTTGGGAATGACTTCTGGTTTTGCAGCCATCTGGTTTATCAAGGTAGATTGGGTGTGAGACATGTTTGAAACATAGGTCTCAATGGCAGTGAGTCTAGTTTGGAGGCTGGAAATGTCACTATTCAGGCTCTCAAGTTGTTTGCTAATGTTTTGCAGGAGAGAGGAGTGCTCATCTAACTGTTTGGAAAAGGCCTTGTTTTGTTCAAACTGTGTGTGCATATTGCTTTTGGTGGCTTTTTCTATTTCTATAAGTTTCTCATACCGTTCCCATAGTTGTTGGATTGGAAAGGCCTAGGATTGTTGCTACCAAAATTACTCCTATAAGCATTATTGTTGAAGTTGTTTCTAGAGATAAAGTTCACATCTACTTGTTCTTGAGAAACCAAGGAATTTAAAGGAACATCCTGAGGATCAATAGGAGCTTGCTTGGTAAGTAGAGACATGATAAGGTCAACCTTTTCATTTAGAGAGGAGATCTCCTCGACAGAATTTACCTTCTTACCAGTTGGAGATCGTTCGGTGTGCCACTGAGAGTAGTTCAGCATCATCTCATCAAGTAGCTTCGTGGCAGCAGCAAGTGTGGTTGACATAAAAGTTCCTCCCGCGGCCGAATATAACAGGTTCCGCGAGGTAAAGTTCAAGCCTGCATAAAAAGTCTGGATAACCATCCAGGTAGTCAGTCATGTGTGGGGAAGTTCTTGACAAGCGTCTTCATACGTTCCCAAGCCTGGGCAACGTTTTCATTATCCAATTGCCTGAAATTCATAATGTTACTCCTCAATTGAATAATTTTAGCAGGGGGATATTACTTCCCTATAAATCGATATTGTTCCTGGGTAAGGATTGCAGCCACTCCTTGTCTCTTCATCTCAATGAGAAAGGAAAAAGCTTCAGCTTGACGATGTCACCATCCACTTCCTTGTACTTTTTCATATCACAGAGCTCGATAAAATTGTTTAAGTGGAAGGCAGCGTCCTCTCCAGCACCTGAGAATTGATCTTTCATAACAAGATTAAGCAGAGCAGGTTTAATTTCATAAGAATGTGCTGAAGTGGCAGGTGGAGCAATAGGAGTGAAGATAAAGTCACTGTTGTTGTGACTAGTGAAGTCACACAACTTGGTGTTTTCATTGGAACCCATAGTAGCAGCAGGTATTTTTGGTATTTTTTATAAGGGACACAAAAGTAAAAACTGAAAGGTAAACTAACAAGACTAAAAATCAAAGATAAAAGATAGTGTGCACCTCCCCTATCTTGTAAACTGGAGTCCCCGGCAACGGCGCCAGAAAACTTGCTGATGGCAAGAGAGTGTTAATACTCTTCAAGCCTCGTTGGTTACCCCAAGTGCAGGGTGAGATATAGTGCAGCGGGCAAGTTTTCCCTTGGCAAAGATACGAAGGTTTGTCTCCCATAGGACTCCGAAGGATAGAAGAAGGTGGTAAAGTGAACAATGGCGCCAAGGTTTCTAGCTTCACCTGGACCTCCACACAGATACAAATAACTTTGCTCCCAACGAGTACGGAGGAGTTGTCAATTCCTCCGGCCTTGCTGTTTACAAAGGATCAACGCAAGAGATAAAAGTGGAACTGAAAGTAAAGACTGAAAGTAAACTAAGGGTGTAAACAATAATGTGAAGATGGACCGGGGTCCCGTTATTTTCACTAGTGATGTCTCTCTCCCAAATGACGATAAAAGTGCTAGCGAGGTAAACAAATCACAGCTGGGCAATTGACAAAATTATGAAGGCACCGCAATGCTAACTATGCTGCAAAGAAAGGAAGGGCTCAAAAGAAATGGGCAGTATGCCAAGGTAAGTAGACTGAAATCCAACTGCATCTACTATGAATCATCCACCTTGAGATATCCATCCAGAACATCTCGCTGGTATTAAGTTGCGAATCCCACCCAAACTGTAAACTCAAAGCAACAGACAACTGCATTAAAAGAACTTTGCGTAAAGTAAACAATCCTTGCACCCGCGGGTACAAGCACCGTTGTTTTATCCCTGGTGGCAACAACACATCCCCTAGTCTCATGTTTCTGTCACTCAAGCTAGACATCAGGGGGCTGAACCCACATTCAATCATAACGCTCCCTCTTGGAGTTGCAAGAAAACTACTTGGCCAAAGAAAAATACTGCAACGGAGAACATGCAGAAAATTCACTCAAGAAAAAAATATAAAAGAGAAGAAACAAATATATTACTCATCACAATTTTAACATAGTCTCATAATCCATCAGATCCCAGCAAACTCAGCATAGCAACATCAGAAATTAAAAAAGTTCCTCGATCATGTGAGGCAGCTCACGAGGTCTCTAAAGTGGAAGCACAAAGAGGAGAGAACTACATCCCATAGCTACTGGTCACGGACCCATGGTCCAAGGGGGACTACTCACGGCACATCCGGGAGGCGTCCATGGTTATGGATGGTCTCCCGGAGGGGGTTCCCCCTCCCGGCAGGCTGCCGGGGCAGCTTCTCTAGGCAGCCCTGATCTTGAAACGGCGGCGGCGGCGGTACAGAGGCGAGTTCGCGGAAAAGAAATCGATATTAGGGGTTTCCTCCCCGAAGGCTAAATATAGGCGGAGGGGCCATCGAGGGGACCCACAGGGCAGCCAGGAGGGTTCCCGGCCCGGCCCAGGGTGGGGCCGCTCCAGGGACCCTTCTGGAGTCCCTTTTGTGGCACCCCTCCACTGCTTGGTGATTCCGGAAGCTTCCGTGTCACTGATTTTTTATATAATTTTTCCGGATTTTTTGGAGCACTTTTAATGGCCGAAAATCTGAAATACAAAAAACAGCAGAAAACAGCAACTGGCAGTTGGGTGCACTGGGTTAATAGATTAGTCCAAATATGCTCAAAAGTATATGCAAGTTCAAGCAAAACATGGAAAAGTCACACAAAACATACATGGAGCAAGCAGAAATTATAGATACGTTTGGGACGTATCACCAAACCATATGAATATAATACTAGCATGATACAATATAAGTGATACAAGAAAGGTAAAAAGGGTAATGCGGGGTTTTCAGTTTTGACGGTGGCTTGCCTTCGTCGGCAGTGGTCTCCTGGTCAGTCTCGAGGGCTGCTTGGAGGTAGTCTTGTCCTGCAGGGTCAATCGTCTCGTCTACACGTTGCGAAACAAGGAAATTCGCAATATTACAACGAGGCAATAGCAAGCACGACATCACTCAATTTTTCAAACAAAGACACAAGCAACAAGGACAACACAATTTCAAGGTTTACTATTTATTAAGATTTAAATTTTATACCACATCAACAAGGTTAAAATTTATAACAAGGCAAAAGGATAATTTTGGTGGATTTATTAACATCAATAAAACAACTTTAACTATAAGCAACCGTTTTAACCCACTTTGTTCACTAACAACTTTTTAATTTGTTTTATTTCCACAACCAAGTTCATGGCAATAATCTACTGCCTATAGGCTAGTTTTATATTAAACTAACAATTTTAATACTACTGTCACAACCCCAAGTTAGGTATGTGCTAGGAATAGCAAGTCCCTTGCATCATGTGAAAATTTCAAAAAGAAATTCAAAAATGGGGAAAAGAAAAGCCCTGAGAAATTAAATCAAATGGCCAGATAAAAATATTTTTCCAAAAATCATTTGAGTATTTGGAAAATTCCTATAAATGATGCTGATCATTTTAAAAGTGGTTTGGGTTCTTTACCATGCCCATGGAATATTCAAAAATTCAAAATGTGCTTTGGAAACTAAATAATACCCCTATTTGATTTGAAATTCAAATTATTTGAATTTAAAAAATCTCCAAAACTTGTGAGTGGCTAGCTATATATGTTATAAACCCACATAAAAGTTTTCATGATTTTATAAAATGGTTTGCTATTTTATTTAGCAGTACCAAAACAAATAGCAGAAGAAAACAGAGAAGAAAATAGAAAAGAGAAAGAAGCCCACTCACCTTGGGCCCCAGGCCCAACTTACCTTCCCACGGCCCAGGCCTGCCCCTCCTTTTGTCTTCTTCCCCGGCGCGGCAAGCAGCTCGCTGAAGCGCATGCCGACGCCGGCGAGAAGCTCCCTGCCTGCCTGGCCTCTCCCGCGTCTTCTTCTCGCACCACGGAGAAGCCCAGAGCCCCGCGAGTCTATCCCCTCTCCTCTAGCTCACCCTCCCTCGCTTTGTCAGCGAAATCGTGGATGACCCGAGCGCCCAAACGGAGCAAGCCGCCGCCCAGCCGTGGCCAGAAGCCCCCTCCGCCCTCGCCGCCATGTCCAGGAGATCGGCCACCCTCGTCTTCGTCTAGCCGCGCATCGAATCGAAGCCCAGAAGCTCCTGCTGCAACGCCAGGTTCAAGATTCGACCGCCGGCCGCTGCTACTCCGGCGAGAAATTCCCCGTCGCCGAGCCTCCTCCGGCCTTTCTTCGGTCTCCACTGCATTCGGGTGAGCTCCACGCCTCGATTGCCCCGATCCGCTGCACCTCTCGTGGCCGGCAGCGCCGTCTTCTTCTAGGGCAGCAGCCGGCCGCCGTGCTCGTCGTCGTCACCATGCTCCCGAGCACCCCCGTTTCCCACTTATGGCACCAGAAGACGCGCGCCTTCGCGCAGCAACCTCCTGTGCCCTCCGTTCCTCTCCCCGTGCCCTCTAGCGGCCTACTCGTCAGCGCCGTGCCACGGCCGCCGTGCCCCCTCGTCGCCGGCGTGGCCCGAGGCCTCTCCGAGGTCCCCGACGTTCTCTACGCGACGCACGCGAGTGAGAGGCACCCCTTGGTGCCCTCATCCGCCCCTCCCGTGCCCGGAATGCAATCCCGGCGACGCGCCGCGGTGGCAGAGCCACCGGCGTCAAGCCGGCGCAATTAGACCTTCCCCTTAAGCTAATCCCCCCCTGGGCCACTGACAGTGGGGCCAGGTTATCTAATTAACCTGGGGTTAGATTAACAGAACGAGTTAATTAACCCCCCCCCCCCACTGACAGCCTGACCTCACCAGTCAGACCCCCCCACGTCAGCATGACCTCATGCTGACGCAATAAACCCTTTTCCATTTAAAATAAAATCCAGAAAATTCCAGAAAAATAGCCAAACTTCAATAAATCATAGAAAATTCATATTAACTCCAAATTGGACAAATAATATGTCTAAAATTATCAGAAAAATAAAAGGATTATGAATATGCAATTTGTTTTCATGTTTGACCATTTTAAAATGGGTGAACAGTAGCAAACATGCATATGGATCCTTTTCAAATTCAAATTTGGAGTGATTTTGCAAATGACTTTGCAACACCCTTAATTCAAATGGATTCATCAACATATATCAAAGACATTACTTCAACTATACCACATCACTTCATGATCAATATTTTCAAATGAACTTTCATGCATTCAAATGCATTTGAAAGTCATCGATAAATCAAATGGAGTTTGAATTTGCATTTCAAATGCAATGTACTCCTTTTAAATGGAATGCTCAACACATCAGTACCTTGAACATCACCATTGCAATCTTATTCATGTGATTGTGCATTGTACATTATGTTGATCCTATGATTGTCATGTTGCTGATAGAAGTGGTGCCGAAATCCGAGATCACCCCCTTCAATGAAGACCCCGTGACTGAACCTCGTCAGCAAGGCAAGCAAACCCCCATTGATCATGCCGATAAAATCCCATTTCCCTCGCATGTCTCGCTTATGCATTGTTTAGGATGATCACCATGATAACGTTTCTACCGTATAGTTGAACCCATATCATTTGCATGACCTATCATCTTGTCACAGTAGTAAGAAAACCACAATCCTAGCAGATGTAGGAGTTGGTTGATATCATGTGGCCCCTGCAACTGTTACTGCTTATTGCATGCTTAGTGGTACCATGAGGTTGCTTTTGATGTGAGTCGGGATGATGGTAAACATGGTGTTGATGAAAGTGAAATGTGTTGGTGAATCTACCCTAATACAAGGTGAACGATGAGAGGCTGTGTAGGAGTACACAGTGGGTTGTCTCGTTGAACACCGCCTTAAGTCCGAGTTCTTGTGTAGTGATCCAAGAAGAAGAGTACAACACCACATTGGGCTCACTGAACCCTCTCATCCTAGTACCTCACCCCGTTCGAACCCCAAGAGTCGCAGTAGTTCGGAGTTCTGGTAGGGCTGTGGCACGGTCTGCGAAGTGGATGAACGGCTTATCAAGACCGGCTTGGGACCCTGCACACATCGTTTGAGGCTGTACTGGAACCTCGGCTGGACTTCCATACGGATCCCCCTCAGATAGGCGACTCTCTAGACTAGAACGGAGCTGTGGGCGAAGTGTTGTGGTGGCATCCTCGCTGTCACCTCTTGAATGGTGACATGAAAAAGTCGGTAAATGATGACACGTGTGTGTAGCAGTACACCCCTGCAGGGTTAACAAAACTATTCGAATAGCCGCGTCCGCGGTTAAGGACTGCTTGGAGAGCTGTGCTCTATTATTAGACAACTTGAACTGGATACTTCTAAAACTCGCAAGATAAGCGTGAGTGCTATGGTGTGCTTCTCGTGGGGAAGTCGAGAAAGTAACCATAGTGGTGTATTGGTTGAAGAGATGTAGTGGACTCGTGTACGCTTCTTACCTCAAGTCTGGTATTCGTAGTTCAGGACTAGCCAAGTCAAAGCTGGCACTTCTGCAAGTGAAACCCCACCTCCCTTTACCTTGATACAAATGCATGAGTAGTATATCTCCTATGTAAGTCTTGCTGAGTACGATTTTGTACTCACGTTTGCTTAATCTATGTTTTAGATGAACCCACCGACCCCGATGGTGACTTCTACCTGAGGCTCGAAGAATGAAGACTCAGACCAAGACCAAGCTAGTGTAGTCCCAGTCAGACGACTGGTTCCCTCGTGGAGGGCTTGTTTTTAGATCAGGCTTCTCTAAGCCATTTGTTAAACTTGTCTGTACTCAGACCTACTTTGCTTCCGCTTGTCTGTTGTAATGTTGGATCACATGCTTGTGATCTCTGTGTGCACTCTGTAAGAGTTATTAATAAAGTTGTATACTTTGTAGAGAATTGCAATGATACCTGCTGTTCATACAAGGCATGTGTGCTGCGTGTATGTTTATAACATGCATGTCTCTGTATGGGTTTTCGAGACCTTAGTTGTGATCTGGCTGGCGGTCTTTTATACACCAAGTGGCCCTTAGATGTGCGCAGCTTGGGGCATCGCGATGCGATTGCTCGAGACTCCGTCTCATGCACACTTTGATGTATGATCGAGCCCGCCCTAGATGCCGACTAAGTGATCGGGCTGGAGTAAGTCTATGTAAGGGTTATAATACAATCGATAGTATGGTTGAGGCGACTTGTCTATGAGTATGGGAGTTCACCACCCATATCATTTAGACTTGTGTGCGGAAGTTGAGGACCCATTTCAGTTGATCATCCGGCCTGGATGGGATGCCCCTCACGTTCGATGCTTCCCGAGAACGTTCTGTGCTTGGCCTTGTCTGCTTAGACAAGTGGGTACGGTTCTCGGCTCTCCATATGATTGTGTTGAAGCGAGGCTTGCATACGCTAACCCCAGGTCCCGACAGACTTGGTATCAGAGCCAGGACTGACTGTAGGATTATCAGCCTTGGCCGAAGTCGAGTCTAGCCTTCTATAGTTATATAGTTACTCTGGGTATATAAGGGAACAACGTAAGGCTTCTTTTTTCTCCTTACCCTCTTCGTTCTGAGTTCTGAGTCACCCTCATCTTATTCTACGGGAAGATAGGACTAGGCTCTCCTTTGTCTGATTAGAACATCTCGTTATTTGCTTCCTTATAGCCGTAGGAAAGTTGTGTCCGGTTTCCTAGCATTGGTGTAATGCTGATTTCTTACATCGTATTATGTAAGTGTTGTATCTACATTGAAAGAAAATTGTTTTCTTGCAATTACAGCCGTTATGCTGTCCGAGTCATTCCAGGTTTCTTCAAAATCTGGTGCATTTGCAAAATTCTTCCCTCCTTTTCGGTTGTCCTTTTATAAGAACTTCTAGGTGGCATTCCCGACAGTTCCATAGTGTTTGATGTAGGTTTTGCTCTAGAAGCCTATAGTGATTCAATTGCAGCTCTTTCTCCCACTTTAGATGTCTTCTAGCCAGAAGAACCACACTAACTATCATGTTGGGGTACTTTGTTACTCTGACATATCTGTTGTAGCCCCTAGTAAACCATGGTCATCCTCAGGAAAACCATCCAGTAACCAAACTCCTTAAACCTAACCACCCGACAGATGTGTAGAGTTCATAGTGGATCTTGCCCTAGGAACCGCACCAATTTCCAGACGCCCATACAAAATGGCCCCACGTGAGTTAGCTGAGCTTAAAACCCAACTAGAAGCTTTGTTGGAAAAAGGCTTCATCCGCCCTAGCTCATCGCCATGGGGTTGCCCCGTTCTGTTCGTAACGAAGAAAGATGGAACAGAAAAGATGTGCGTAGAGTATCGCCCGCTAAATTTAGCGATGATAAAGAACAAGTACCCACTGCCCAGGATCAATGATCTTTATTATCAACTTGATGGATCCTCTGTCTTCTCCAAGATGGATTTGAGATTAGGTTATCATCAAATCAAAATCCGAAACGAGGACATTCCCAAAACGGCTTTTACTACTCGTTATGGTCTTTACGAGTACACCGTCATGTCCTTTGGTTTAACCAATGCCCCCGCCACTTTCTCAGGCATGATGAATTCGATCTTCATGGAGTACTTAGATAAATTTGTTGTGGTTTATCTCGATGATATTCTCATCTACTCGAAGAACGAAGAAGAACATGCCGAACACCTAAGGCTGGTATTGATGAAACTTAGAGAGCATCGCCTGTATGCTAAATTCTCCAAGTGTGAATTTTGGCTACCAGAAGTGACCTACTTAGGCCACGTGATTTCTGCAAAAGGCATTGCTGTGAATCCCGAGAGAGTTCAGGCCGTCCTTGACTGGACTCCACCTGAATCGGTTAAGCAAGTTAGTTGTTTTCTTTGCCTAGCCAGCTATTGCCGTCGCTTCGTCGAGAACTTCTCTAAAGTTGCAGAGCCTCTTACTGAACTCCTCAAGAAAGATAAGAAATTCCTATGGACTTCCAAGTGCGAGGAAAGCTTTCAAGAGCTAAAAAGAAGATTGACTTCTGCACCCGTACTTGCATCTCCAGACACCAAAAAGGATTTCGAGATCTATTGTGACGCATCACGGCAAGGGTTAGGATGCATACTTCTGCAAGATCGACATGTGGTAGCTTATGCTTCACGCCAATTGCGGCAACATGAAGAGAACTATCCTACCCCACGATCTTGAACTCGTTGCCGTAGTTCATGCCCTAACAACTTGGCGACATTACCTCCTTGGTAATCGTTGTGATCTCTATTCCGACCACCAAAGCCTCAAATACATTTTCACCCAGCCAGATCTTAATCTCAGGCAAAGACGCTGGATTGAGTTGATAAAAGATTATGACTTAGGAATTTCTTACACCCCAGGCAAAGCCAATGTCATGGCTGATGCACTAAGTCGTAAGTCGTATTGTAACAACCTCATGTTACAACAGTATCAACCAATTCTTCATGAGGAATTTCGAAAGCTCAACCTCGAGATTGTTCCTCGTGGATCTGTTTTCAACTTGGTGGCGAAACCAAACCTTGAGGATCAAATCATAGTTTCCCAAAGACGTGCACGAGGTGTACGCCGGATCAAGGAGAACATTGCTAGCGGAGTTGCTAAATGTTTCTCCACAGATAGTAAAGGAATGGTATTCTTTGGAAATCGTTTGGTAGTACCTAAGAATAGGGAACTAAGGCAACTCATCCTCAAAGAAGCCCATGACACACCCCTCTCGATTCATCCCGGTAGCACAAAAATGTACCGAGATCTACGCCAGAGATTTTGGTGGAATAGGATGAAGAGAGACATTGCTCAATTTGTTGCCGAATGTGATGTTTGTCGTCGCATTAAGGCAGAACATCAAAGACCTGCTGGTACACTTCAACCTTTGCCTATTCCCGAGTGGAAATGGGACAAAGTCGGTATGGACCTCATCACCGGCTTTCCAAAAACCCAGAAAGGAAACGATGCCAGATAAGTTGTCATAGATAGGCTTTCCAAAGTTGCTCACTTCCTTCCAGTTCGCGAGTCTATAACTGCTAGCCAGTTAGCGGACTTGTATGTCTCTAGAATTGTGTCTCTTCACGGTGTTCCTTTGGAAATCAATTCTGATCGTGGTAGCCTTTTCACCTCTAGATTTTGGGGAAGCTTCCAACATGCTATGGGAACTCATCTCTCCTTTAGTACAGCTTTCCATCCTCAATCTAGCGGTCAAGTCGAAAGGGTTAACACAATTCTTGAAGACATGCTCAGAGCTTGTGTTATCTCATTCAGAAAGAATTGGGAGAAATCTCTTCCATTTGCCGAATTTTCTTATAACAATAGTTTTCAATCTAGTCTGAACATGGCTCCTTTTGAACTCCTATATGGACGACGATGTCGAACACCCCTAAACTGGTCAGAAACCGGTGAAAGACAATTCTTTGGACTGGACATGATCAAGGAAGCAGAAGAGCAAGTTCGCATTGTTCGTGATCAATTGAAAGCAGCCCAGTCTTGTCAGAAAAGCTACTATGATCGTCATCATAGGCAAGAGAGCTACAATCTGGATGAGAAAGCTTATCTTCGGGTTACTCCTCTGAAGGGAACCCAACGTTTCGGTATCAAAGGAAAATTGGCCCCACGTTACATCGAACCTTTCCCCATTCTTGCTAAACGTGGAGAAGTTGCCTACCAACTTGAACTACCCCGCACCTTTCCCGAGTACATGATGTATTCCATGTGTCCTAACTCAGGCGTTGCTTCAAGGACCCCATCCGCGAAGTCGACCATGAAACGCTTGATCTCCAAGATGACCTTTCTTATCGAGAATGCCCTGTTCGTATTCTTGATTCCGCAGAGCGTGTCACTCGTCGTCAGAAGATTAGGTTTCTGAAAGTGCAATGGTCACACCACTCTGAGAGAGAAGCTACGTGGAAAAGAGAAGACCGTCTCAGTGCCGAGTACCCCTCCTTCCTCCCGCAGACTTCTGAATCTCGGGACGAGATTCTTTTGAGTGGGGGCGAGTTGTCACAACCCCAAGTTAGGTATGTGCTAGGAATAGCAAGTCCCTTGCATCATGTGAAAATTTCAAAAAGAAATTCAAAAATGGGGAAAAGAAAAGCCCTGAGAAATTAAATCAAATGGCCAGATAAAAATCTTTTTCCAAAAATCATTTGAGTATTTGGAAAATTCCTATAAATGATGCTGATCATTTTAAAATTGGTTTGGGTTCTTTACCATGCCCATGGAATATTCAAAAATTCAAAATGTGCTTTGGAGATTAAATAATACCCCTATTTGATTTGAAATTCAAATTATTTGAATTTCAAAAATCTCCAAAACTTGTGAGTGGCTAGCTATATATGTTATAAGCCCACATAAAAGTTTTCATGATTTTATAAAATGGTTTGCTATTTTATTTAGCAGTACCAAAACAAATAGCAGAAGAAAACACAGAAGAAAATAGAAAAGAGAAAGAAGCCCACTCACCTTGGGCCGCAGGCCCAACTTACCTTCCCACGGCCCAGGCCTGCCCCTCCTTTTGTCTTCTTCCCCGGCGCGGCAAGCAGCTCGCTGGAGCGCATGCCGACACCGGCGAGCAGCTCCCTGCCTGCCTGGCCTCTCCCGCGTCTTCTTCTCGCACCACGGAGAAGACCAGAGCCCCGCGAGTCTATCCCCTCTCCTCTAGCTCACCCTCCCTCGCTCTGTCAGCGAAATCGGGGACGACCCGAGCGCCCCACCGGAGCAAGCCACCGCCCAGCCGTGGCCAGAAGCCCCTCCGCCCTCGCCGCCATGTCCAGGTGATCGACCACCCTCGTCTTCGTCTAGCCGCGCGTCGAATCCAAGCCCGGAAGCTCCTGCTGCGACGCCAGGTTCAAGATTCTACCGCCGGCCGCTGCTACTCCGGCGAGAAATTCCCCGTCGCCGAGCCTCCTCCGGCCTTGCTTCGGTCTCCACTGCATTCGGGTGAGCTCCACGCGTCGATTGCCCCCATCCGCTGCACCTCTCATGGCCGGCAGCGCCATCTTCGTCTAGGGCAGCAGCCCGCCGTCGTGCTCGTCGTCGTCACCATGCTCCCGAGCACCCCCGTGTCCCCCTTATGGCACCAGAAGACGCGCGCCTTCGTGCAGCAACCTCCTGTGCCCTCCGTTCCTCTCCCCATGCCCTCTACCGTCCTCGTCGTCAGCGCCGTGCCACGGCCGCCGTGCCCCCTCGTCGCCGGCGTGGCCCGAGGCCTCCCCGAGGTCCCCGACGTGCTCCACGCGACGCACGCGAGTGAGAGGCACTCCCTGGTGCCCTCATCCGCCCCTCCCGTGCCCGGAATGCAATCCCGGCGATGCGCCGCCGTGGCAGAGCCACCGGCGTCAAGCCGGCGCAATTAGAGCCCCCCTTAAGCTAATACCCCCCCTGGGCCACTGACAGTGGGCCCAGGTTATCTAATTAACCTGGGGTTAGATTAACAGAACGAGTTAATTAACCCCCCCCCAATGACAGCCTGACCCCACCAGTCAGACCCCCCCCCACGTCAGCATGACCTCATGCTGACGCAATAAACCCTTTTCCATTTAAAAGAAAATCCAGAAAAATCCAGAAAAATAGCCAAACTTCAATAAATCATAGAAAATTCATATTAACTCCAAATTGGACAAATAATATGTCTACAATTATCAGAAAAATACAAGGATTATGAATATGCAATTTGTTTTCATGTTTGACCATTTTAAAATGGGTGAACAGTAGCAAACATGCATATGGATCCTTTTCAAATTCAAATTTGGAGTGATTTTGCAAATGACTTTGCAACACCCTTAATTCAAATGGATTCATCAACATATCAGAGACATTACTTCAACTATACCACATCACTTCATGATCAATATTTTCAAATGAACTTTCATGCATTCAAATGCATTTGAAATTCATCGATAAATCAAATGGAGTTTGAATTTGCATTTCAAATGCAATATACTCCTTTTAAATGGAATGCTCAACACATCGGTACCTTGAACATCACCATTGCAATCTTATTCATGTGATTGTGCATTGTACATTATGTTGGTCCTATGATTGTCATGTTGCTGATAGAAGTGGAGCCGGAATCCGAGATCACCCCCTTCGTTGAAGACCCCGTGACTGAACCTCATCAGCAAGGCAAGCAAACCCCCATTGATCATGCCGATAAAATCCCACTTCCCTCTCATGTCTCGCTTATGCATTGTTTAGGATGATCACCATGCTAACGTTTCTACCGTATAGTTGAACCCATTTCCTTTGCATGACCTATCATCTTGTCACAGTAGTAAGCAAACCACAATCCTAGCAGATGTAGGAGTTGGTTGATATCATGCGTCCCCTGCAACTGTTACTGCTTATTGCGTGCTTAGTGGTACCATGAGGTTGCTTTTGATGTGAGTCGGGATGATGGTAAACATGGTGTTGATGAAAGTGAAATGTGTTGGTGAATCTACCCTAATACAAGGTGAACGATGAGAGGTTGTGTAGGAGTACACAGTGGGTTGTCTTGTTGAACACCGCCTTAAGTCCGAGTTCTTGTGTAGTGATCCAAGAAGAAGAGTACAACCACACATTGGGCTCACTGACCCCTCTCATCCTAGTACCTCACCCCGTTCGAACCCCAAGAGTCGCAGTAGTTCGGAGTTCTGGTCGGGCTGTGGTACGGTCTGCGAAGTGGATGAACGGCTTTTCAAGACCGGCTTGGGACCCTACACACATCGTTTGAGGCTATACTGGAACCTCTGCCGGACTTCCATACGGATCCCCCTCAGATAGGCGACTCTCTGGACTAGAACGGAGCGGTGGGCGAAGTGTTGTGGTGGCATCCTCGTTGTCACCTCTTGAACGGTGACATGCAAAAGGCGGTAAATGATGACACGTGTGTGTAACGGTACACCCCTGCAGGGTTAACAAAACTATTCGAATAGCCGCGTCCGCGGTTAAGGACTGCTTGGAGAGCTGTGCTCGATTGTTAGACAACTTGAACTGGATACTTCTAAAACTCGAAAGATAAGCGTGAGTGCTATGGTGTGCTTCTCGTGGGGAAGTCGAGGAAGTAACCATAGTGGTGTATTGCTTGAAGAGATGTAGTGGACTCGTGTATGCTTCTTACCTCAAGTCTGGTATTCGTAGTTCAGGACTAGCCAAGTCAAAGCTGGCACTTCTGCAAGTGAAACCCCACCTCCCTTTACCTTGATACATATGCATGAGTAGTATATCTCCTATGTAAGTCTTGCTGAGTACGATTTTGTACTCACCTTTGCTTAATCTATGTTTTAGATGAACCCACCGACCCCGATGGTGACTTCTACCTGAAGCTCGAAGAATGAAGACTCAGACCAAGACCAAGCTAGTGTAGTCCTAGTCAAACGACGGGTTCCCTCGTGGAGGGCTTGTTTTTAGATAAGGCTTCTCTAAACCATTTGTTAAACTTGTCTGTACTCAGACCTACTTTGCTTCCGCTTGTCTGTTGTAATGTTGGATCACATGCTTGTGATCTCTGTGTGCACTCTGTAAGAGTTAGTAATAAAGTTGTATACTTTGTAGAGAATTGCAATGATACCTGCTGTTCATACAAGGCATGTGTGTTGCGTGTATGTTTATAACATGCATGTCTCTGTATGGGTTTTCGAGACCTTAGTTGTGATCTGGCTGGCGGTCTTTTATACACCAAGTGGCCCTTAGATGTGCGCAGCTTGGGGCATCGCGATGCGATTGCTCAAGACTCCGTCTCGTGCACACTTTGATGTATGATCGAGCCCGCTCTAGACCCCGACTAAGTGATCGGGCTGGAGTAAGTCTATGTAAGGGTTTTAATACAATCGATAGTATGGTTGAGGCGACTTGTCTATGAGTATGGGAGTTCACCACCCATATCATTTAGACTTGTGTGCGGACGATGAGGACCCATTTCAGTTGATCATCCGGCCTGGATGGGATGCTCCTCACGTTCGATGCTTCCCGAGAACGTTCTGTGCTTGGCCTTGTCTGCTTAGACAAGTGGGTACGGTTCTCGGCTCTCCATATGATTGTGTTGGAGCGAGGCTTGCATACGCTAACCCCGGGTCCCGACAACTACTAACATTATTTAAATGGAAAAAAACTAGCAATAGAATAATAAGAAAAAGGGGCAAAAATTTATCTAAGCTAAATAATATTCTACACATACAAAAAAGTCAAGAATAATCACAGGAATATAAACATGTCAACATTACATTTTTAGGGTTAACAGAGAATTAATTAAAACTACCCCTAGCTGCTTAAAAGGAAAACAAACTAATTAAAACTAAAGCAATTATTTTGGTACTATACAAAAATTATTATAAACTTGCAGAAATATAGTGCTTAATTTTATGCACACAAAAAAATTTATTTCACTGGATTTGGAGTTGTAATTATTTCTCTAGAATTAAAATGGTTGGTCTTATATATATAAAAAGAAAATTGCAGGGCGGCCCGGCTAATTGGCGCCTACGGCCGCTTTTTTTTTCTATTCGGGCCGAGCCCAGCACAGGGCGTTGGCTGTGTTTTTTTTTAACCGAAGGGGTATCGGCCTCCCCAGGCTGTTGGATCTAAAGAGATCTGACGGCGAGGGGGACGTCTTCTCCAAGAGCACGGGGGAGCTCGGCCTGGACTGGCCATGGCACACAGGGGCAAAGGGAGGGCTCACCAGAGGCCCACCGGGCAGCGGAGGCCGGCGTGGAGGGGCGGCGGGGGTGCGGAACTCCGGTGGGGTTCCGTTTTTGGCAAAAAACGGGGAGCGGAAACATCGGGGTGGAGGTCGGGCTCTGGGTAGATGGCGGGGCGGCTCCGGCTCCTCCGGGCGCTCCTCGCCGGCGACTCCTTGCCGGCGTGGCTCCGGCGTGGGCCGGAGTGGGGCGCGCCGACCTCCTCCGGCCTCCTCCTTCCTCCTTCCCCTACTCTTCCTTTTCTTCTTCCCTCCCTCCTGTCTACTCTTCTCTCGTCCTTCTCTGTTCTACTGCTCGGGGCTGGGACGAGGTGGTGAGGGGCTATGTGGTGGTGCTGTGTGGAGGGTGTGAGTGAGGTGAAGGACGGGCACTGGTGCGGCCCTTATATAGGTGTGGGGAGGGCATTTGCTAGGCGGGAAACATGGGGTGGCGAGTGACGCGAGCGCGCGTGGACGGCCGGGGCGATCCATGGCCTCGGCAGCGGTTCGGGAAGAAGGGCGGTGAGGGTTGACGTCGAGGCTATGGCATCATTGCGGGTCCCGTGGGATGACGTCTTCAGTGGGGGTGAGCGGCTGACGTGCGGGGTCGGGATGTAAGGGAGAGAGGGTGTGGGTTAGGGAGAGGTGAGAGATGGGCTGCGGCCCAGTAGGCTAGGTTTCTTTTTTTTAATCTGCACTGATTTAGTTAGGTTTGCCCAGTTTTAAAAATCCGGTTTGATTTAAATTTTGAAACAAAATTTCAAATTCAAACCTTTTAAATACTTTATAAACTCCAGGGGTATTATTCTAATTTATTTAGCATTTTTAAGAAATTTTTAATTGGGTTAATAAAATTATTACTATTATATTAATAGCAAACAATTAATTAGCAGTTTTGAAATATTTTTATTAAATACTTCCTGCTATAGAGGTATTTTTAATTATTTAAATTATGAATTTCTGTGAAGTGAAATATTTATTTAGAACATATTTTACTGATGCTTATTTCCTATGGTGGTAAAAGTGTGGCTATTATAATATAAGTGGAGTGCTAAACAATTTTTTATTGGTTAGTTATTTTTGGTACTCTAATAACAGGATAATAAAAGTTGGGATGTGACAGGATGCAACTGTTGGGAATGTGCCGTACAGGCAAATAAAATATGTTTTATCGAGCATATTCCATTAGTTCGTAATACGTTTGATACTATGCTAGAACTGTATTAAGCGGAAACATTAATACAGGTGTGGTATACAAACAACCAGGTCCCTAGTTAACCCTAGTATACTAGTCCATTGCGCGATTGATGATCAAGGTGTCCTGATCATGAGACAATGGCGTCTGTTGACAATGGAGTCGTATCATTGGATAATGATATGATGGACATACACCCACCAGAAGTGTTGCGATGTGATCAAGTCACATAGTTCGACATTGCGATAACTATAACGTAGTGACCAGATCCTTTGACCGTAATGATCATACGTAATTGTCATCTATGAGGAGACTTTGATTTGTATCCCACCGCCTAACTGAAATATGCTGGCTATAACGGTGCACTTTGGGTATTCCGAAATAGATGGTTGATGAGTATGCAAATAGATCAAAGCGGGATTTGTCCATCCGTGTGACGGATAGGTACTCTGGGCCCACTCGGTGATATTGCATCATAAAGTTTGCAAACATGTGACTAGGTCACGGAGTTGTAATATCACGGGAACGAGTAAACTTGTTTGTTGAGAACGAGGACGAACTAGGTATAGTGGATACCGATGATCAAACCTCGGACAAGCAAAGTACCACGGGACAAAAGGAACAGGCACACGGTTAACGGATCCAACAGCGATTGAAGTTCATTCGATGGAAGCGCAGGGGCTATCAAGGATTGTAACCATATCCAATTGATTAGTCATTGATCAATGAGAATTGTCTCGATCATGTCTGCTGTTTCCCGGACCGTAGGGTGTTACACTTAAGGGTACTCGACGCAGTAAGGATTGATTTGGGATCACCGGAGAAATTGGAGAGAACACCGGAATTGTTCCGGTGATGACCGGAATTGTTCCGATGAAGGCCGGAAGTTGTTCTGGGTATTTTGAAAGGTTCAAAATATATTTAATAATGTTTAATATATGTTTTATTATTTAATTATCTGAATTAAATATTAAAATGTATTTAAATATAATTAAAAATGAATTAAAAGGCATATGGGCCTCATAGGGCCCATTAGGGGGAGAGGGAGTCCTCCCCCATAGGCCATGGCGCCATGAGGGGGCCCACCCCCCTTATTTGGTGCGCCACCCCCTCCCTTGGGATTAGTCCCACATGGGAAGTTGAGGGGAGGTGGCACCCCTCCTTGGCCTATATAAGGAGGGGTAGGGGTGCCCTTTTAATCATGAATTTTTTGAGAAAAGTTTCTCATCTCTCTCCCTTCTTTCTCCTTCCTTTGAGCGGACTCCCCTTGTTTGGAGGCTGCTCTGGGTTGGGGATTTCTCCACTATACGCACGCCGTCGTGCTGCTGGAATCGGGATCCGAATCCATCTTCTTTCCGCTGCTCTACTGGTTCGGAGCCCGGAGGGACGTCGGGTATACTGTATGTGTATAATCCCGCGAGGCACTACACTTGTGGTGCTACTTCATCGTCGTGGTCGTATCGCGAGGTCTTCATCAGCAACGTTCCGACGGGGACGTAATCCCGTCATCGGTCCGCAAGGATCGGGTGGCTACAGGAGTGATCGTGGATCTGCGCGGCATCGGGGATTGCCGGTACGACTACACCAACCACGTTCATGCGGGAACGTTTCTCGCTTAACGGACTACATACTGGTATGTGATCTATTTCTGTCCGTTACTTGCATCAGCATAGCATAGGTCTTGGGATTGGGTATCGTAGGTAAAGGAAAAATTTGTGTTTTCTGCCCCGAACCCCAACAGCAACTCCCCAGTTATTGCAAAGTAACCAGTCATTCAGTAGTCCAAGTTATACACAAGGTGTCCTTGTATCTTATACAGTTTCCAAGTGACTTTCTTAGCAGGTTGTTCCTTCCAGCATAGTTGAAAGAAACCCCGTCCATATACTCATATTCCATTACTCTGATTTGTCACCTAGTGCTTTCCATAATGAAGAACTTTCCAGATGGTGCTTCACTAAGGAAGAACACTTTGTTGGATTAGTGAGGGATCATCCTATAATGCTACCAACGTATATCTAACATATTAGCAAAACAGGATGCAACAATATAAATCATACATGCTCTGATTCCCCCCGACATGCAAATTAAAGTTGAAAACGCCTTTCTACTTTATCTTTTGAATGTTTTACGTGGCTGCTAGGGGTTTCGAGAAAAGAACCGTTTCTATCCTATGAAAACAAGCCACAACACCAATCCTGCAATTTTCTCTATTACACCCATGCGGGGCCCTCCGTTGCAAACATCTTCGCAAAGCTAATGTTAGAGAGACAGACACCCCGAGCCACTTATATGGTACAAGCCATATGTCAAGCGTGGAACCAGTCTCGCGTAAACGCGTAAGGTCGGTCGGGGATGCTTCATCAGGACATTGCTGCAATGCTAAATGAGTACACGTGGGAGGGTAACAATTGGGGAATTGATGCCACATACTAGATGTGTTCTATCCGTACAATACATCTACGCATAGCCTTGCTCCGATACCACTGTTGGGGTTCGGGGCAGAAAACACTAATTTTTCATAACCTACGATACCCAATCCCAAGACCTATGATGTGGCGATGCAAGTAACGGATGGAATAAGTTCACATACCAGTATGTAGTCCTTTAAGCGGGAATCGTTCCCGCGTGAACGTGGTTGATGTAGTCATACCGGTAATCCCTGGTGTCATGCAGCTCCACGATGACTCCGATAGCCACCCGGTCCTTGAGACTGATGAAGGGATTACGTCCCCTTCAGAACGTTGTGGACGAAGACGCCGCGATACGGCCACGGCGATGAAGTAGCACCACAAGTGTAGTCCCTCGCGGGATTGCACACATAGGATCTACCCGACGTCCCTCCGGGCTCTGAACCAGAAGAGCTGCGGAAAGAAGATAGATTTGGATCCCGATTCCAGCACCACGACGGCGTGCGTATCATGGAGAAATCCCCAACCTAGTGCAGACTCCATACAAGGGGAGTCCGCTCACAGGAAGGAGAAAGAAGGAAGAGAGAACTTCAATGTTATGAAGAAAAGGGCACCCCTACCCCTCCTTATATAGGCCAAGGAGGGGGGCAACCTCCATCCCTCCCCGAGGTGGGACTAATCCCACCAAGGGGTGGTGGTGCGTCGGCCAGGGGGGAGTGAGCCCCTCCCTTGGCGCAAGGCGCAAGGGGGGAGGCTCCTCCTTCCCCTAATGGGCCCTATGAGGCCCATGTACCTTTTTAAATAATTTTTTATTATTTAAATTATAATTTTAATATTTAATTCATTAATAAATACTAAAACATATTTAAATCATATTTTGAACAATTCAAAATCTCCAGAAACATTTCTGGACTCCACCGGAAAGAATTCCGGTGTTCTCTCTTATTTCTCTGGTGATCCCAAATCTATCCTTAATGCGTCGAATACCCTTAAGTGTGACACCCTATGGTCCGGGAAACAGCAGACATGATCAAGATACTTTCTTGATCAATGACTATCGATCAGACCTGGTTAGAATCATAGATGACCCATGCGCTTCCATCGAATGAAACTTCGCCGCTCTTGGATCCATTTAACGTTGAGCATTATCCCTTTTTTCTATGGTACTTTGCTTTTCCGAGGTTTGATCATCGGTATCCAATATACCTAGATCATCCTCGGTATCGACAAACATGTTTAATCATTCCCGTGATATTGCAACCCCATGACCTAGTCACACGTTTGCAAACTTTATGATGCAATATCATCGAGTGGGCCCAGAGTACCTATCCGTCACTCAGATGGACAAATCGCGCGTTGATCTATTTGCATACTTATTAACATATCTATTCGGAATACCTAAAGTACTCCTTTATGGCCAGCATATTTCAGTCAGGCGGTGGGTAGCAAATCAAGGCATCCTAATAGACAGTAATTACGTATGATCATTACGGTCTAAGGATCTGGTCACTATGTTGTAGTTATCGCAATGTTGAACTCATGTGACTCGATCACATTGCAACACTTCTGTTGGGTGTGTGTCCATCATATCATTCTCCTAATGACATGACCCCATTGTCAATAGGCGATTATGTCCTCATGATCAGGAAACCTTGACCATCCGATTGAAAGTGGACTAGTATACTAGAGTTAAGTAGGGACCTGGTTGTTTTATACCACATGTGTATTAATGTTTTCTCTTAATACAATTATGGCATAGTATAAAACTTATTATGAACTAATGGAATATGCTAATAAAACATATTTTATTTGCCTCTAGGGCACATTCCCAACAACTTCGCGATGAGACATTTTTTGCAGGAAAAGATGCCCAAACAAAATTAGCAGCCTACCTCGTTTTCTTGAGAACGGTTCACTAAATAAGTAGCCGACCTCGTTTACTTGAGAAAGGTTCACAAAATAAGCAGCCAACCTCGTCTTTTCTTGTCTTTCTAGGTCCATTACAAGACAAATAAGAAAGAGAAGAAGGAAGAAAAGAAGGAAAGGTGCGGGAGACGTCTTCAGTTGAGCTGGACCACCAGATTGATATCCTCCGAGATCATCTCGCCGATGTCGCTGCTGGAGCTGTCCTCCCCCTTGTGCTGCTCATAGTAAGCTTCATCACCCTCGTTCTCGGACGAGGTCGCGCCGTTGCTGGAGCTTTCCGAAAAGCACTCGTTCCACCCACCGTGCATGTCGAAGCACTTCAGCGTCAAGAGGTCCTCGCCATCGTAGCGGAACAAGATGAAGTCGCCAAACTCTAGCTTGTGGCCGCGGGCGAACACCTTCCACCTGTGCGACAAGAGAAGATCTCCCGTGGTCGCCCGGTGAGTCTCCACCTTCACCCCCCCCCCCCCCGTGTGGACATCCGTCCACCTGCACGCGGAGGTGCAGGGGCTCGGCATCCCGCACCGCGTCACGGAACACCTTGGGAAGGGGGATCCACCTGCAAGAAGCCGACGCCACCTCGACGCCGAACTCGAAGCCGATGCGCTCGCCATGGGAATTGCGGATACTGGCCGGCGGCATTGACCCACGGCCTCCCATGCCGCGCACACGACTCGTCGTCCCGCGAGTCCTTCGCCCCCGCATGGTAGGGCAGGAACTCCAACCGAAGCCTCAATTTCCGACGCCGCCCGTCCGCCTCGGCTCCCCCTCCCTCGGCCATGATGGACGCGGACTCCTCCTCCGCGGAGGGCTCGGGCTGTCATCTTCCGCCTCCTGGGAAGCATGACGTTTGGGATCCATGGCCTGCGCAACCGCCATCAATTGGAAGAAGAAGCTACTATGGGTTTCCCGATTCATCCGCAGGTGGATGGGGTTAAGTACCCGTTACCCCCAGAGGACGTGGTAACTGCCCACAACTACTCCACCTTGGGCGCTAGATCGTGGCGACTCTCGGCCTCCGCGACCGCCCTCAAGTACCTGCCCTGAAACGCCACGCATTCACACTACCCAGACTACATCCCGGATGTTTCATCTTCCCGGACCATTAGACCTGACGTGGCTTTCGTACCAAAGATCTATGCCACAGCCAAGCCTGGGGGCTAATGTCGGGGAGCAGGAGTTCGCGCCCCCATCCCGAAAGCCTGCAATAGCTTGCCAAGGAAGGTTACCTCTTGGTACCAACAAAGTACTACCGAAAAGGGGTTCTGCACAGCAGGAAACCGGAAGAAGCCACGACGCCCTCTCCCTTAAGCGGTGCGGAGGGGACAAGGCGGTCCCACCACATGCAGAACATTACAAAGGGCATGCAATGCGCCGCCCCCTAGTCTTGAGGAAACGGCGACAGCGGCGCCTTCGCTCCAGTTTTATTCCTTGTATGTGCGAAGGCCCCGCATGCCCACTCAGGATGGGTGGCGTTGTTGGGGTTCGGGGCAGAAAACACAAATTTTTCATAACCTACGAGACCCATACCCAAGACCTATGCTATGGCGATGCAAGTAACGGACAGAAATAGATCACATACCAGTATGTAGTCGTTAAGCGGGAAACTTTCCCACATGAACGTGGTTGGTTTAGTCGTACCGGCAATCCCCGATGCCGCGCAGATCCATGATGACTCCTGTAGCCACCCGATCCTTGTAGACCGATGATGGTATTACGTCCCCCTCGGAACGTTGTCAATGAAGACCTCGCGATACGACCACGATGATGAAGTAGCACCACAAGTGTAGTGCCTCGCGGGATTATACACATACAGTATACCCGACGTCCCTCTGGGCTCCGAACCAGTAGAGCAGCGAAAAGAAGATGGATTCGGCTCCCGATTACAGCATCACGACGGCGTGCGTATAGTGGAGAAATCCCCAACCAAGTGTAGACTCCAAACAAGGGGAGTCCACTCGAGGAAGGAGAAAGGAGGGAGAGAGAGATGAGAGAAACTTTTCCCAAATCAATTTGTATGAAGAAAAAGGGCATCCTACCCCTCCTTATATAGGCCAAGGAGGGGTGCCATCCTCCCCTCCGCGTCCGGGGTGGGACTAATCCCAACGGGAGGGCAAATGGCGCAGCCCTAGGGGGTGGGCCCCTTTCATGGCGCCATGGCCCATGGGGGAGGACTCCCTCTCCCCCTAATGGGCCCTATGAGGCCCATGTGCCTTTTCTTTGATTTTTATTTATATTTAAATACATATTAATATTTAATTCAGATAATTAAAAAATAAAACATATATTAAACATTATTAAATATATTTTGAACCTTTCAAAATACCCGAAACAACTTCCGGCCTTCATCGGAACAATTCCGGTAATCACCGGAACAATTCCGGTGTTCTCTCCAATTTCTCCGGTGATCCCGAATCAATCCTTACTGCGTCGAGTACCCTTAAGTGTAACACCCTACGGTCTGGGAAACAACAAACATGTTCGAGACAATTCTCATTGATCAATGACTAATCAATTTGACCTGGTTAAAATTCTTGATAGCCCCAGCGCTTCCATCGAATGAACTTCAATCGTTGTTGGATCCGTTAACCGTGTGCCTGTTCCCTTTGTCCTATGGTACTTTTCTTGTCCGAGGTTTGATCATCGGTATCCAATATACCTAGTTCGTCCTCGTTCTCAACAAACAAGTTTACTCGTTCCCGTGATATTACAACTCCGTGACCTAGTCACACGTTTGCAAACTTTATGATGTAACATCACCGAGTGGGCCCAGAGTACCTATCCGTCACACGGATGGACAAATCCCGCTTTGATATATTTGCATACTCATCAACCATCTATTTCGGAATACCCAAGGTGCACCGTTATGGCCAGCATATTTCAGTCAGGCGTTGGGATACAAATCAAAGTCTCCTCATAGATGACAATTACGTATGATCATTACGGTCAAAGGATCTGGTCACTACGTTATAGTTATCGCAATGTCGAACTATGTGACTTGATCACATCGCAACACTTCTGGTGGGTGTATGTCCATCGTATCATTATCCAATGATACGACTCCATTGTCAACAGACGCCATTGTCTCATGATCAGGAAACCTTGATCATCAATCGCCCAATGGACTAGTATACTAGGGTTTACTAGGGACCTGGTTGTTTGTATACCACACCTGTATTAATGTTTCCGCTTAATACAGTTATAGCATAGTATCAAACGTATTATGAACTAATGGAATATGCTCGATAAAACATATTTTATTTGCCACTAGGGCACATTCCCAACAGGCGTCGCCTTGCCACGCACCCTTCCCATATGGAACGTTTCAGCGACACCCATCACCCCCGGCTCCAGAAGAACAACATCGCCCATGCCCACTTGTGGTGACCCCCTTGAGCTATAAAAGGGAGGCCCAAGCTGCTGGAATGACACATGAAACATCATCAGCAACATCCCTCTATCTCCAAGAGATCATATCCATATCAGAAGAGCTCCACACCTTTGTAGCATACGCCGTATCAATCCAGATAAGCAGGAGTCGGGATTTTAGTCTCCGGACGGACTAAACCTAGGTAAATCCCAGCGTTTCCCTGCGTCGACGATCTTCCTTGTGTTTCGCGTGTGCGTCCCGGAACTATATCACCCCCGGGGGGATCCAACCCTCGACATATGGTGTAGACGTTCTCTAGTGCTCGACCTCCTCCATTGCACATTTGTCATGTGGCTCCAACCTATAAGTGCATAAAGTAGGGGGTTCAAATATTATACCATCCCCGAGAGCACCAAGTACACACGTGTAAAGGAGAAGATTCACCTTTAGGTGTGATATGTGCATGTCACGCGTGTCTCTTGATGAAGGGGAGAGTAACATGGTGATGTACATCGAATGCTCCGCATCATCCCCACCCCCCCTCGGGGAAGATCCGTCCTCGAATCAAGATCCTCATCACCATGGTGAAAAGGGACCATCAGCCTTGGAGATGTGATGCTCACCAAGCACTCCAAACCTACACATGCACAAAATATAGCAAAATATGTGTCTGCATGGTACACAAATGCATCATCGATTGTGAGGCATCTCTTCTCTTGAACTTCACCATTAGCAAAAAATATGGGCAATGAATATATGGTTTACACATGGAATATGTCATAGCAATAACGGTCAACATGCATATTGTGCAAAAAAGGAAAGCAATCATACATCATACGGGACATGTCAAAATCTCCAAGCCTATGTGAGAAAACTATGGGGGTAATCTCATATCCAAGAGTCAAAACATTGGTGCACTCAACATATAGCATGTAGCAATCGTCTAACATGAGATGAGCATCATACAGAGAAGTTGAGAATATGCAACACAAAGCTTACGGTAAGCATAGGAATGGTGGCCATCAACACAATGTAAAGAACAAGTAGGCATCATGGGGGATGGGACACACACATATATCATGTCAATCTTGTCATGCGAACAAATGAAAAACATGGTTAATGCACATGATAAGGCACGAACATGACAACAAGGGATCTCAATTGCATTACATTGGGGAGAAGTCCAAAGGAAATAACAATTGATCAATATGAGTCTCCCAACACAAGGATCATGAATATTATGCATCACAAAGGAAACATGGCAATAACAAGATATATCTCCACCAAGCTTGCAAAGGCACATATAAGGAATAGGAGGGTGAATCATGTGAAATGCAAGGCACATGTCACAAATGCCTGTCATATGAAGAGGAAAAAAGCATAGCATGCAACGTGAACATGGAAAAATGGGCATTGAGTAAAAAGTGGTATAGAACCCATATCCATGTGAGAGCCATGCAGAAGGAATGCGCGAAGTCCTTCTGCGAAGAGGGGTGGAGAACTAGTGCTCCCAGGGATCTCATAGCTTCATTTTCTCAAGATCTCATTTTGTCAACTCATGGGAACGAGAAGTTCAGGAGTGGATGTGAGGACCTAGACAACATAGAGACAAAAGAAACAACGTTTGTGTGTGTGGTATATGTACACATTATCCATCATGATGTGCACGTGTGTGTATCAGTTAGCATACGAAATCCAATGCTCAAATAAATGAGAAGCATGATATTTGATCATGTCATCCATCATGAGAGGGTTGTGTCTATTTATTGCATAATGGAGACACAAGCAAGTATGTGCATAAAAAATATTTGAAGCAGTTTTATTCATGGGATGCATATTGTGCACACATGATATGGAATCATGTGATACAAGAGAGGAGTCATGGCATATTCTATGAGATGAATTGCTTAAGGTTTGCAAAGGGGGCATATCAATATCATCAATAGAAAAGAAAATGCCAATAAACATGGACTTGTCATCTATGCCATATTCACAAATTGGATTTATTTTAATGGGCATGACATAGTTATTATGATGAGATTGTGAAGATGCAATATTCGAGATCTCATGCATAACATATGAAAAATCAAGTGGAGTGTCAAACATGATGTGACCCAAGGAATTATCACAAGATATCCTATGCTGGATTTCATCACAACTAATGTGGTCTACATGCCCATCATCATATGTATCATAGATAGGTGGCTTATCAAAGCATGTAGTAGGCACACAAGCATGGAGCATGGTAATAGGAAGATCACCATCATGCAAGCAACCAAAGTCCACTTGTGGGACGAGAGTTGTACCATCACCTATGTTATCGTGGTCATGCCACTCATGTGGTGTAGGTGAGGTAGAAGAGACCAACTTTTGGTCAACATGATCATATTGATGGAACCATGTGGGGGAAGCATCATTATCCTCCATGGCCTTCATCTCCTCCATTTGAGGGTGGTACTTATCGAAGATAGGAGCATCATCATGTAGGAGATCTAGCACCAAAGGAGAAGACATAATAGAAGTAGAGGTTAAGTTGTTAGAAAATATATTGGCCTCGCAGGACCTATCAACTTCCTCACTCACAATGTGTGGTGGCTCACTCACTCCCTCTGGGTGGGTGCACTCAAAACTGACATATGGTGGAGTCACTCAAGTGGTCATGGTAGCTCTCCTCACATGGGAAGTTAGGCATCTCATCCTATACGCGACTAACGGTGGTCACACTCATTCTCTCAAAGGAAACACACTCACTCTCATTTGTGATGGTGGCACACAACTCACTCATTTTTTCACTCTCACTCAAGTGGGGTGGATGTTTCTCACTCTCACATGGGATGTGGTGTATCTCATCATATATGGGTGTAGGAGGAATGTAGGTGCACTCATCTCCATTCTCGACATCAATCGCCACCTTGGTTTAAGGGAAAATCCCATGCTCAACCTCCTCATCCATAACTCCTCCAAAGATGTACGCCATTTGATGTGGCACATCATCATAATCCTCCGGAAGGGCGTCATAGAAGACATCCTCACTCGCCTCCATGACCGAAGGGAACATCCCATGCTCGGTCATATCATCATCTCCTCCATCACAAGAGAAATCTTGATCCTCGCCCTCCACCTTGGTGGAATAATTTTCATGCTCACGATCTTGAGGTGTTGTCGATGTGAAGTGTGCTTGAGCGCTAGTAGCCTCCGCCTCCTTGAGGTAACTTGTCTCCATGAGAACATCATCGCATAAGTCATCAAGAGAGTTATAGCGCCAGAGGAGCATGGCCTTGCGGATGGAGAGGTCCTTCAAGCCGCTGCTGAGGTGGAACTTCATGCACATGGGATCATCCTCACCGACTCTCCTCAAGAGGCTTTCTTCATCTACAAGAGGTACTCATCAAGTGGCTTGGATCCTTGTGTGATCTTCCACAATTGGCGACTAAACTCTTTGGAGAGGATGGAGGGTAAAAACTCTCGCCTCATAGCTCTCTTCAACCTTGACCAACTCTTGCGCGAGTGCGAGGTCGAAGGTCGGAGAACCCACCAAGTGTGCGCGAAGTCATAGAAGTGTCTTGTGGCGCTCTTCATCTTATCTTTGGAGTGGACCTGTTGATGCAAGAAGTAGTAGTCCATATTCTCCTCCCACTCAAGGTACTCCTCGGGGTCATGAGTACCATAGAAATGGAGCTCAATGTCGTTATCGTAGTCGAAGTAGGTCGTGTGGGTGGTGGTCTTGAGCTCGGAGCATGTACCTTCCCTATCCATCATAGCACTCGAGGTTGATGTGAGTAGAAATGAAAAGAACAATACCAAAGTTACCTTTTCCCCAAGTTGATGAAGAATCAAGCACTGTAGTACTTGTTGAATGGAAAAGAGTGTCCTAGGTAGTTGTAACATCCCAAAATTCTAAATTTTTGAATGTTATGTATATATTATATAATTATGACTTGTTTTACTTGACTTGTGTGAAATAGATCTGCGGGAAGTTGACTCATTCGAAACTTTTGGAGTTTAAATGAATATTAAAAATGAGAGGGAATAAAATGACTTTCCCTAATATTCATTCGGTTCTTTTGCATTTATTATTTAAAACAAATCCAACAAAAAAAGAGAAGGTAATATGACCCCTTCCGTAAATAAATGAAAGTTGGGAACGTGTTTTAAATAAAAGTTTCTTTTATTTATTCTTTTGGATCTTATTTTGAATCCTTTTATATTGAAATAAAAATAAGGGAAGCTGACATTACTTCTTTAATTTTAATGGAAAATAATTTAAAATCTTATTTGGGATTTATTTTGATTTATCAAATTACTTTTTTAATTATTTTATTATTGGATAAAAAAACTCAATCAATATTTTATTTTGATTATTCAAATATTTTAGAAATTCATTTGGTATTTTATGACTTATATTTTATTTTGTAAAACTCTTGGAACTTCAGTCACAATAAATAATAATAATACTGTTGATATTGTTTTTATTTATTTTCAGAATATTGTCGTTTTATATTTTTGAGTTATTTTTATTATTTTAAAAATACCTCTAAACTCTATTTCAAAAAAACAAATGTTTTTATTTTATTTTTGGCGGCAGGCCAGCCCAGCAGGAAGGTCCAGCCGTGCCTCTTCTCCTTCCTCACGCAGCGCACGCACCTACACAGGAGGCAGAGAGTGCCACGCCCGCGCAACGGCGCGCCATACCCTCTCCACGCGCCCCTCTTTCCTTTCCCCATTCATCCCCGTGTATCCCTCCTTCGCCCCGACACCATTATTACTCCATTAAAGCCCCGCCAAGGCCTTGCGGGAATATCCGAAGTTCGCCGGATTTTCGCCCCCGGTGGCACGAACCTAGACGTCCATACCCTATAAAAACCACCACCGAATGTCCCTTCCTCCCCTAGTCCAAAGCCCCCAAAACTCTAGCCAAACACCGCACCGCAACCCGCGTATTTTGTCGCCGGAGTTCTCCGACCGAGCTCCGCCTCGTCGTCGATCATGTCGCCGGTAAGTAACCCCGAGACCCCAAACCTGAAAGATTGGATGCCCTCTTCATTGCGCAGCTAGTGGACATGATTTTTGCCTTCCTCGTGCACCAGAGCCTCGCCCTGGAGCTCCCGCACCCGCGAGAGTTCGCTGCAGTTCATCTCCTCGGCCAACCTCGCCCCGATGCAGCCGGACGCCGCCGCCGCCACCACCGGGCTCTCCAAGTCACGCCGACCATCCTCCACCCTGCAGTCGCCGCCAATCTCCAACGCCGCCCCACCACCCAAGTCTCCAGCGCTGCCGACCTCCTCTGTATGTACCTCCGTTCCTCTCTTTCGGAGAGAGAGAGAGACTAGATTTAAAAAAAAGAGTTTTTCTTAAAATAAAGGTTGAACGTTTTTTTTTATTTAATGAGAGTTCACCAGATTAGAGCCTTACTGCACGCTTTTCGCACAATAGTAGATGGGCCTAGTCTTTTTTTTAGCAGATTACACCGTGTTCTCATTTTCGCTATATCTTTTTACTCGTATATTATTTTTAAACCAAAGCCCACGTTTATGTTTTTCACCCTTCTATCCAGTAGAAGTATTATTTCAACCTGTTTTTTTTAATAATTTAGTTTGGACAGATTCAAATTCAAACTCTGTTTGGCCGTATATTTTTAACCGTTGCTCGGTTTTGACCGATTCAATTTGCAAATTAAAACCCTAGACTACCTCTATCATTTCGAATTATCACCAACAAGTTTGAAGCGAAAAAATTCTGTTTTTCAAGACCTTTTTCATTTGTTTCTGATGACCCACAAGTGTAGGGGATCTATCGTAGCCTTTTTGATAGGTAAGAGTGTCGAACCCAACGAGGAGCAGAAGGTATTGACAAGTGATCTTGAGATAGGAATAGCTGCAAGTGTTGAAAGGTAGATTTTATGGGTTTTCTGGTATAAGCAACAAGGAGATAAAAGCAAATAAAGTAAATTGTGCTATGGTGCAGCAAGGGCCCAATCCTTTTGTGCAAAAGATCGTCAGGAGGAATAGCAATAAAAGCAATATCTTCAATAATTTTATCATTACTATGCAAATCAGTACCACGAGTTTGTTTGGAGTATTTAGAAAAGTTAAATTTATATTTCTCAACATTGAATTCAGCATATACTTTCCCTTTCCTGCAATCTATAATAGCTCCACAAGTCTTGTGAAAGGTCTACCAAATATAATAGGACAAAAATTATCTTGCAATGAACCAAGTACTAAAAAGTAGGTAGGATATTTACCTTTCAACATAAGACTTCAACATCTCTCACAATTCCAATAGGAGAGATAGTTTCTCTGTTTGCAAGATGAATAGTAACAACAACTTCTTCAAGTTCACAAGGTGAAATCTCACTCATAACCTCTTGATAGAGTGTATAAGGAATAGCACTGGTGCTGGATCCCAAATCACATAGACCATAATAACTGTGATCTATTTTAACATATACTACTGGAGTACCTGAAATTGGGCCATTATTCTTGGCTGTGACAAGGTTAGAGGAAACAAGACGAATTTTTTTATTGGAATCTATAATATCACTAGTAACAAGATATTTAACCAATGCAACTTGATATCTATCGACCTTGATCTGGTCCTCAGGCTCATCAGTTCTTCTCTCACTTTTATTTAATATGCCTGTCACAAAAGAATGCTCCCTCATCCTACCGGGAAAATGGGGCTTTTCATATATAACTTCAGGAAAAATAGGTTCAGCAACATGAATATCAAACGGTAATTCCTTAAAGGTTTATGATGCGGATCCTCCTTCTTTTTAGAGGAATCAATACGAGATGCAAAGTTTTTGGAAAAATCAATCAGAAGTTGGGAATCAAGACCAATCTTAGCACAAAAGGTATTGAAGTAATAAATTTCTACATATCTCTCAATATAATCATCCTCATAATTTATAACGGGTTCAATACCTTTATTGGTCTCCCAATCTTCAGTGTTCTTTTGGACCCTTTCAATAAGATCCCACATTTCGTCAACGCTTCTGGTGGGGAATATCCCACTAGAGGAGGAATTGAGTATCTCTCTATCCTGACGATAAAGTGTCGCATAAAAGTTTGTAAGAATAATTTCCTTGGGGAGCTCATGATTGGGTAATTTTAGCATTAGGGACTTCAATCTCCCCCAAGCATGGGCGATGATTTCTCTGTCACGAGACCAAAAGTTATAAATATAGTTCATGTCTCGATGTATTTCATGAAGAGGATAAAATTTTGCATAAAAGAGAGGCATATGTTCTTGTCAATTTAGTAAGTGCGAGTTATCAAGAAGCCTATACCAATCCAAAGCCTTATCATTTAATGATTTAGAGACTAGCTTTCTGATAACAAAATCCATCGATATGTTTGCAAGCTTAAATAAGGAGCATAGTTGTGAAAGATGTAGCAAGTGTTCGCCTGGATGTCTATCTCCTGCATATCGATTAGCAAAAACATAATCAACAATACATGTTCATATTTCGAAAGGGCACAATTTCAGTAGGTGGGGGAGCCTTCTCCACCACAGTAATGGTGGGGTGGTTCCCCGCAAGCAAAGAACCAAGAGCAGAGTGGTCCATAGGGACTAAAAGTAACAACAACAAAATAAAATAAGCACATACAGTATAAAGATTTCCTTACCAATTTCACTAACCAATAGCGCTATGCTCCCCGGTAACGGCGTTAGAAAATGTTCTTGATGACCCAAAAGTGTAGGGGATCTATCCTAGCCTTTTAGATAAGTCAGAGTGTCGAATCCAACAAGGAGTTGAAGGTATTGACAAGTGATCTTGAGATAGGAATAACTGCAAGTGCTGAAAGGTAACTTTTTATGGGCTTTCTGGTATAAGCAACAAGGAGATAAAAGCAAATAAAGTAAATTGTGCTAAGGTGCACCAAGGTCCCAATCCTTTTGTGCAAATGATAAGCCGAAGGATCAAACTTATAAAAGTTGTACTATGTCATACGGGAGAGATAGTCATGTGCTTTCGCCATATTCCATCTAGTACTATGTTTTGTGTTGATAAGTGTTGTGTGGGTGAACCTATCCTAGTGCACTTTCTAGACTAAGATAAGTACACTCTTATGATTCAATCTCTTGAAATCATACAGAAATAAAAGAGATAAATTAAGGCAAAGCCTAACCATAGCAATAAACTTTAGGATCCAACACTCCCTCGTGCAAAAGTGTGCTAACTGGGGATCAGGTTTTTGTCACTCCGGCAACCCACCATAAGCATACTGTATACACATTGTACTCCCCTAGGTCCTTAAAAAGGCGAAGTGTTATTTAGTCGACGTTCACACAACACCACTAGAATAATAACACCAAAACTTAAATATCAAACAACACCATATGACTACTAACAACTAGACTTCTCCCATGTCCTCAAGAACTAAAGGAACTACTCACACGACATAAAAGACATCATGATCAAAGGTGATAAATATATGATAATCAATATGGTCATAACTATAAATCTCCAAAAAAATTGATAGCATTCACCACAAAAGAGTAATCAACACCGGTAGAGTAGAGGGGATGGATAGTACAAGTTACAACTTGGATTGCAATGGTGAGATGAGATGGGATGAAGATGGAGATGGTGATGGTGAAGATGATCTCGATGATGCCCATGAAAATGGTGATGCCGATGACGACGATGTCCACCTCCGGGTGGAGTTCTCACCAGCGGAATCTGCCCGTCGGAAAGGTCTTTTGTTCTCTGTAAGTATCCTCCACGGAGCGGCGACGGAACTCCAGAAACTCTTCTTGTTCTAGGTTTGTTAGGTCATGAAGATGATATAGGATAAGGGGGGCTCCTGGAGTGGATCCCACCTCCTAGGTGGCCACCTGGCGCGGCCTGAGGGGGGCCTTGCCACCAGGGCACCTGGGAGCCTCGTGGCCCCCCTTCGGTAGTCCTTCGGCTGGTCTTCGTCAATTATTCAGAAAGTTACGCCCCGTGAATTTCAGGTCATTTGGAGATGTGCTGATACAAACACTTGATGTGCACTTTTCCCCGCTGACTTCTGCGTCTGCTGTTTCGGCACCAGAAAGTTCTAAACCGTGTAAAAGAAGCCAAAACACTATAAGAAGATCATCATAACACGAAATATATCAATGAATAGAGGTAAATTATGATATAAAATAGTGATGCATTTTGGATGTATCAACTCCCCCAAGCTTAGACCTCGCTTGTCCCCAAGTGAATACCGAGCTCGTTAAACCTGTCCACAAGTTTAGAGAGTGAAGTATCTATAATAAGAATATGGACAAGAAGAATCATAATCCCTTCTACTGAAGTCAAGCATCCTCACCATCAACCTCAACTCATATGGCCCTTATGAAAGAGTAATATCAATTACAATCTAAATTAGGAACGAAAAAACTCATCAAATCATGGAAAACATGTCCTTTGGTCAAAGAACAACTAATAACTTTTAACAATGCTCTTTCCTTTATATTTTGATGAGATCATTTGAAGCTTTTGAAAGAACATGTTATTAGTCTATAAGTGAAAATGCTAACACAAAGGAAGATGTTGTATGTAGCAAGGCTCAGCAACAACTTGTTTATCTAAATGATAATGTCAACAAATATGTAATATGACAATTCTCAATGAGACAATATAAATGCATGCATCTTTGTCAACATAAGGTGTTTGCTCTTTCTTGGATAGAAAGAAGTGGGTTTACTGACTCAACATAAAAGTAAAGGATTAGCCCTTCGCAGAGGGAATATACTATTTTGAAGGTTTAAAGATAGCACATGAATAATATACTTTAGGAGTGGCGTTGAAATACCATGAATAGGAAAGGTATGGTGGACTCTTTGGAAGGTTGAGGTTTCAAGGTATGGGTGCACAAGAAGTATTCCCGCTTAGTACAAGATTTGGTTAGCAAAGGATTTTAAAAGAGGACAAATGATGTTGACTTGGATGCAAAAAAATATAAAGTCTACATTATGAAATGGCATGAAACATCAAGTTGTCTTCCTTGTCAGCATAAAACGTCAAGCATAAGAACATAAAGGTTTTGGGTATGTCGCTACTAGAAAACTCATCCTTGTTGTTATGACCAAAGCTATGTCTGCCAAGATTAAATAAAGTTTTCAAAGCCATACCTGATATATAAGATCAATACTCCCATAAGAATCAGCATATAGGGTCGATTGCGTGAAGAGAATACCGAGTGCAGCAAAGAAACCAATAGACTTCTCATTAATATTCCATCATAGACACTGCACACTCACGGATACAAGACTCTCCACATAGGAGTGATAGACCTCAATGCAAACACCGAGTTTATAAGATAACTTCCCTAGACATGATACGACACTAAACTTGACCACCAAAGATAAAGATAATGATAAAGATATCGGGAACTCCCCCAAGCTTGGAACAAGCTATGGGGATGCCATTACCAATGAAGATTTCATTCGTCATCCTTGTTCTTGTTCCTCAGGTAATCCTTGGCAAAAAGTTTACATGGTAAAGGTCCTCCCTCCACACAAGATTCTTTAGTCTCTAGGTTCCTGCTTTTAGCTGATAATCCCATGCGCAAAAACTTTAGTTCATACTCACAGTTCTTGTTTTGGAGGTCATAGATGTGTCCTTGGAGCTCGAACACTTTCTTATCCAGTGCAAATATTCTTGAATGCACTTACTTCATATCCTCCTCATGTTGCTTCTTAAGCTCGGGGATGATGCCGATGTTGTCCTCGATACCACGCTCGATCATTAGCTTGTACTTGAAGACTTCTTGCTCCACTTCTTCGAATCTGGCCTTGGTGCTCCCCTCCTTGACCGGTCCCTTCAGATCTTCTAGGTGAAGGGCACCATCCTCCACCCAAAGTGTTTGAGGATACCTCTTCCCTCTGCGAGGTAAGGGTTGATGACGTTTGGGAGGAACTTATCCTTGGCGGAACATGGGCAAGCCATGGAACCTAGGTTTTCCTAAAAGTTTTCTTGGCAACAACAGATCAGAAAGAGAACGCACGAAATCGAAATATAAAGAGCGGGACGATCCGGGTAAATATATAGCAAAACTTTCTGAGGTGAAAGGAAGGTAACAATCCAAAGTGGGGTCGGAGACGAACTCCGGGAGGCCCAGGCGGCCGCCTGTCGTGGCGAGGAAGCACTTCGCGCCACCAGGGCACCTAGAGCCCCTGGAGCTCGTCTCCGGCTCCACTTCGTCTTTGAATTTTCCTAATTTTCATAAAACACGTAATACGAAAATTTTATGGATGTTCGTGAAGTTTTCCTACCGTATTATATACCTATTCTTATTCTGCTCCTGCTGGCGTCTGAATCCGGGCTGCAACATGTTCTTCGTGAGTGGTTGCGCGTATTGTATCCACAACAACATTGACAGGGTCTCCTTTAAGGAAATGCTTCCATATTTTCCCATTAACAACTTGAGGTTTGGTGCCTTCAAAATTGTTAATCTTGATTGCACCGGAGCGGTAGACTTCTTCAATGTGAAAAGGTCTTTCCCATTTGCAAAGTAATTTACCTTGAGAAAACCTGAAACGAGATCTAAAAAACAAAACTTTATCACCAACATTAAATTCACGTTTCAAGATTCTCCTATCATGCCACTTCTTTACCTTTTCCTTAAACATTCTCGCGCTCTCATAAGCTTCACTTCTCCACTCATCTAGAGAAGTCAAGTTCATGAGACGCTTTTCACCAGCAAGTTTTGGGTCAGCATTAAGCTCTCTACCAGCCCAGAAAGCTTTGTGATCTAATTCTAAAGGTAAACGGCAAGCCTTGCCATATACTATCTTATAAGGAGACATGCCCATAGGATTTTTGTAAGAAGTTCTATACGCCCACAACGCATCTCTTAACTTCTTGGACCAGTCCTTTCTAGAACTGTTCACTGTCTTTTGTACGATCAACTTGATCTCCCTATTTGTGAGCTCCACTTTCCCACTCTTTGAGGGTGGTAAGGTGAAGCAATCCTATGGTTAACATCATACTTTGCTAAAGCTTTTCTAAAAGCACCATGTTTAAAATGTGATCCTCCGTCGGTCATGATGTACCGTGGTACACCTAACCTCGGAAAGATCACATCTTTAAGAATTTTCAAAGATGTCTTATGATCAGCACTCTCATTGGGTATTTCCTCAACCCACTTGGTCACATAAGCAACAAATACTAATATGTGAGTGTACTTGTGCAAAGGAGGAAAAGGACCCATAAAATGAAAACCCCATCAATCAAAAGGATCAATAACTAGAGAGTAATTCATAGGCATCTCATTTATCCTACTAATATTACCAACTCTCTGACACTTATCACAAGATAAAAATATTTTCTAGCATATTTAAAGAGAGTAGGCCAATAAAAAGCTGATTGGAGAACCTTGTGTGCAGTCCTCTCACCGGCATGATGTCCTCCATAGGGACTATCGTGACAATCCCTCAAGATGTTTTTCTTCTCATGCTTTGGTATGCATCTTTTCACGATTCCATCCGCGCATTCTCTGAAAAGGTGTGGGTCATCCCAAAAGTAAAACCTCAAATCATGGAAGAACTTATTCCTTGGCTGAAATGTTCAACCTGGAGGTAAAAACTTGGTAGTAATAAAGTTAGCATAGTCTGAAACCAAGGATCAGATATAGATTGTATCCTTAAAACAACTAACTTTTTAATAGGAAATCTATCATTAACAGGAATAGGATCATGTGGTATGTTTTCTATCCTGGAGAGGTTGACCGCTACTGGATTATCTTCTCCTTTCATGTCAACAATCTGCAAATCAAATTCTTCAAGAAGAATAGCCCATCTGATACTGAACGTACTACTGAATCTGCTGAAAACGGCCAAGTGTTGTAAATACTTCTACTGAGTACCATCTTGGGCAGCAGCAAAACCCTTGCAAGATGGATTCAATGATAGCTAAAAATTATGTGTATTGATAGTACGCTTACCCAGCTCTACTTTACCCCACTGGAGCAACTCCATCTGATGCATGAATTAAATCCTACGAAAATGACAAAATGCTCTTTTCAGTTACTGCTGCTGCAAAAAACTGTTGTTGTACCACTTTTGTTAGCCACAAAATAGCAATGAAACAAGTTAAAAAATGGCTAAAATTGATTTAGAGTGAAAGTAGACACAACCATCTTTGATTTGTTCCATTGTACCAACTCCAGAAAATCACCGTTTAATTCGTAGAAAAATGACAAAGGAGTAAAAATCTGTGATGAGCTAGCACAATTAAGCCAGATGCCATATGTGTAAATAAAAAGTTCGCAGATAACTTCCTAAGTTTCTGGAATTTGCAAATAGGTCCTATACCATTAATTAGAGTTTAGATTAAATAAATCTGCTAAATAAATAGCCTATGACATGTGGGACCCACCCTCTAATAATCCCTGTTTTAGTTGAATTAAAATAAACTCTCCATGACACATGGGCCCCCTTGTCAGTCTAATAATTAAATTGATTTTTGTTAATAAGCAGTGTATGACATCTGGGCGCCACATGTCAATAGTTAAATTAAATTAAAATTAGAAATTCCAGTGACTTACATGTGGGCCCAGAGGCTATTTTGATTTATTAAAATGTTTTATAAATAAACAGAGGCTGACATGTGGAGCCCACCTGTCAGAACTGTTGTGGATAAGGTTCTGGATAAGGTTGGATTTTAATAATAAAAGAAATTTAGAAAATCATTTAAATGATTTAAAACTTTGAAATTCAATAACTTTTAAACCGTAACTCGGATTCAAAAACTTTATACATGCAAATTGATCAGAAAAATATAAACGAATACGAATACGCTATCCGTATGTCTATCAGACCCCTCTAACACAACATACATCGAATCGTCCCCCTCCGGACCGGCAGTCCGATAAATTGTCCGGTACTGTTAGAGTGCCCGGATGAATTTATTCCGAACATGAATGTTTCTTAGAATAGATCAACTAGCACGGATACACCCCCCCTTATGTTTTTCCGGTACCCACGACACCTCCGACTTGATCCTTCCCCGTCCGGTCACCCTGTCCGGTAATCATCCGGAGCCGGTAGTTCATCCTCAGATGAATTTCCGTTCCGAGCAATGTGCATTGCACTGCGTTAGAATACCGTTAACATTTCATCTGTCATGTCATGCACCTGTTGGTATATGCTTGCTGTGTATTTACTGTTTCTTCCCCCCTTAATCTCCGGTAGACCCCGCTGCTGCCGTTGACTACACCGCTGCTGTGTACGACTACTTCGTCGACGACCCTACTACTACCGTCGAGCCTGCAGGCAAGCAGAGCCATTCTCTTCCCCAGATATCTCCTATCTTTCCGTACTTTCTTGCACTAGGCATTGTTACTGCTGCTGCTACGATTACAATCCTATTCAATTGCATAGCCTGATTTTGTCGCGCCTTGATGTGCCTTCCTTTATCCTATGCTGCCTATTATTATTATGCATTATTCAGTAGTGAGCCCTGCGCATTGTTAGCTAGGATTAGATAGAGGGCCGTGATCACTCAGGGGAGTGAACGCGGATACAATTATTATAACTGTACAGGTATGGTACAATGCAGACACCGCCTCAGGCCCCTACCTCGGCTCTGCCGAGCCACCATAAGGTGTGAGCTATCAAGGAGTAATCCTTGTACTCCACTCGCTGTTGACTCTGTATAGCCGCTCTAGGTACCTGAGTAGCGGTTGTCCTAAAGGTAATAAGTCGGGCGACCCAACGGTGCCCGCGAGAGGTATTGCAACGGGACGACAGGGAGGGTACGACCAGTGTACCGGTGTGCTCGGCCCCTGATCGTTGGCCGCGAGAGTTACCAAAACCACGAAAGTCGAGCTCCTCCAGGAGCACACGCGAGACAAGGTAAGGAGACGGTTCACCTTGTTGGTAACCGCAGTGACTTGGTGGGACGACGGGGCAGGCACCGATGTACTGGTGGTCCTGGCTGCTGTCGTTGTCCGTGAGTCGGTTAAGTCGAGGCAACGATAACGGTTGTCACGCAGGTTAATTAAAATGCTAAATGGTTCAGTGAATGTCTTGAGTTGGCTATATGCCATGTACGCACTACCTACCCGTGCGAACAACGAGTTATGGGCTCCTTTGCTTCGTAGTGTCGTCCGAGGACTCTTCAGACGTCAGCAGTACCGCGGCCTGCTCCGGGAAGTGGTGTTGTCTTATTTGCCACGGCAGTGTGATTTGTATTTTCTTTGATTTAACTTCATCGGCCAGCCTCGCACCGTGCAGGAGTATGTCGGGGTTAGGGTCCAAAGCCCCGCGTACATAGGATATAGTCCGGCGGATGACCTCTCTGTTGAGTTTGAAAGATGGGCTATGAAGTGTCGGATAGCCTCGGTGGAGCGTTCCCTAACAAGGTTCCCGCCACCCTGGAGATCCGTGCGTGTAGCGTAACACAAGTGCACCCCTGCAGGGAAGATTAATCTATTCGAATAGCCGTGTCCACGGTAACAGGACGCTTTATGCTGAAGCTAGATCTTACCACTAGAAACTATTACTATTAAACTGTATGGTTCCGGGTTTTCTTCCTCGCGGGGATGTCGAGGAGGTGAACTCGGAGGCATTGTTAATTGTTACAACTTATTATTATACAATGCTGCAGCAACTTCTGCTGCATTGTTACTTTACGCTTTATATAAACTGTTGGCTGATTCTTACCTCATGCTGCAAGACATCGTCGGAAGATGCTACTCTTCGTTAGGCCTAGCTTCTTACCCTTGCTTTGTATTTCTGTCTTTCAGTCCACTATATACAGCCTCTTCTTTCCGTTGATACAATGCATAATGCTTAGTAGCGGACGTAAGACTCGCGGGTATGCTAGATACTAACCTTTGCTTTATTTCCACCTTTTCTCTTTGCCTGATCGGCCGCTGCAGTCGACGTTGGAGTCCAGGAGCAGGAGATCCCCGATTCCGACCACCGCAACATGAAGAAACCTGATGCCTTCTACGACGTCGAGTTCCCCGTTGACCAGGAGTAGTTTGGAGGTTCCCAGGAAGGAGGCCTTGCCTTTCGATCGTTGTTGATATTTGTGCTAGCCTTCTTAAGGCAACCTTGTATTCTTGTGTCTATACTCAGATACTATTGCTTCCGCTAACTTTGTGCTCTCAAGCTATTTTTTTCGAGCCCTCGTGGCCCCTGGCTTGTAATATATAGCTTGTATTATTTTATTTGTAGAGTTGTGTTGTGATATCTCACCGTGAGTCCCTGATCTCGATCGTGTACCTTGCGTGTATGATTACTGTACACGGTCTGATTTTGGGGGCGTCACACAGCTGCCCATTACAAGGCTCTGCACGCACGCCCATCTCTATCAGTTGCTACCCATCACAGGCAACCATTTTATGATTTAGTTCCGAGAGATCCGAAACGACAGGTCCCTCTAGCTAACAACGAAAAAATCCAGGTGGCCCTCGGGGAGTCGACATCCAGTTCAGGAGCCGGCCACGCTCTTGATCTAGTCTCTACCGTATGCCTGGGGTTTGGACTGCCGGTAATTCTCACATGAGGCCGGGTCCTCAGCCGGACATGTTGGACCAACAGGGAAACCAAGTCCCCGCTGGCCCAGCTTATTTTAAAGGATATCTTCTAGGAGTGACCCGACAGACATATATGCATGGTTTGCAAATGGTAAATAATCTTGGGCTAATCCAAGGAGTAACAGGATAACAGTTGATAGCATCCTAGCATGCATACTAAGCAGTGGATGAGCAGTGAGCAATAGTAACATAGCCGAACAAGGTTTGGTGGAAAGTGGAGGACATGGCTGTTTGGGTTTATTTGAGAGGCATAAATATAAAGTGGTAGGATCAAGAAATCGTTCTATCCTATACCTAGGCGCCAGTGAGCTAAAAGTTATAAGCATGATATATGCTCCCCCTTACCTGTAGACAATACGACGTCGAAGGTCTAGTCAATCGCAAACTCGCAACGTCTCCGAGAGTAATCGTGGAAGCAAACAAGAAGGAAACCACTAGAAAAAGCAATCAATGGAGAAGCATCTATTACTACGAAGCAATCACGTGCAAACATCATCAAGAAGGCAACACGAGACTACGCAAGGTATCGCATCTATCGTCGAGAGCGGTTAGTAAAAGGTTAAGTGAAGTACTCGTCACACACGACGATACCGCACATTTAGAAAGGTTCAAGTTGTTTAACTACACAACATGAGCAAATGTTATTAACATGTCATCTCACTCAAGCATGGCATAGCACACAAACATGACAAGAGGTGAAGCATAAAGTAAACTATCTATGCTAGTCAATTTAAGTGAGGCACAACCTAAACATGACATTCCACTAAGTACCCCACCACAAATTTAAGCATTCGGTACTGTTCTGCCCTAAACCATATTTTAGGTTGGTTAACAGCATTAAATAATGGCATAAACACAAAGTACATGAAATTCTAATAAAGTTACATGTAAAGAACACCCCAAACGGAGCTACGGTTAAAAATATACATGCATCACAAGTTATGGGTGCATGTTGTTAACATCAGGGAGCATACTTAAGAGTAATTAAACAAATAGCTAAAGATTGCAAACATGCATCAAAAGTACATGCAATTACAATATAAATGGCAAGGGAGGCATGGCAACAAAGTTTCATACATATGAGCATCAGGAACAAGTAATTTTAACCCATGCAAAATGCAAAACAATACTACTGGTCTAGGGACTTAGTGAAAAAAAGGGCATGTGACAGCAAACAGCAGGGTTGCAGTTTGGGATCTCAACAACTATATGAACAGAAAGGATATCATGGAATAGAAATATATGGCATCAATTTATACATGGAAAGGATCAATTAATTACATTGGAGCTAATGCATATGAAGCATTTATCACTAACTATAAGGCATCAAAGTAGCAACTTCATATAAACTGCATCACATGTTAACATGGTCACCACTTTGGAGCAAGAAATAAATTATCTACATCAGGAAGATCAAGGAATGCATATAAATAAAGTACACATGATTCTTAACAAATACAAGAAAGAATCAATAGCACAGGCCTCATGGATGTGACACAATCATCAACCGAAGTTGCAAGGAAATTACAACAGCAGCAATTAACAGAGAGTAGCAGCAGTTAACGATCTGGTGCCCACTTCAACAGAGATTTACAACAACTAGATGGCCTCAAAACAATTAACTCACTGAAGCAAAAAGTTAGAGCACATCATGGAGTACACTTTTCATTTTGGGCGCAAGTTCATCCGGGCTACGGTTCATTCACAAATCACATCGCAAAACAGAATAAAATAAGAGGTTCCTGGGACTTAACAAAATATCAGGGAAATACGAAAAAGGAAAAAAAAATAGACCTCATGGGCCGCGGCCCAACAGGCCGAGGAGGCGGTGGATAACAAGGGCCTCGCCCATGGTCGTGAAGGATGTCGTGGGCCGCTGGGAAACCGCACGGTGGGCCTAGCCCGTCTAGCGGCGGCGGTTGGTGGGCAGCCGGAGTGGTACCATTCTAAAGTTTTGGCTTTGCCTCGTCACCTCTCTCTACTATAGGTAAGCCAGTCTAAATTTACCATTCCACATAGAAAAGTGAATAACAAGAGTAGTCGGTATGGTGATCAATCCATCCCGTACCCAAATCATTACCTTGTATATGTATTAGCAAATATCGCATTCTAACTCTCGGCCATCCTCACAAGCACTGCAAACTTATCTTCTCCATGAAGTGAGTTTGGGTAAATCCATGGTTTCCGCATGCCAACCAAAAAAACTATCGTTTCTTCACAACTCTCAGGTTTTACGTATACTCCTATAAGATCTTCGGTTGGCAGAGTCATAGTTTTATCCATGTTTCTTCTTTCCGCAAGAGCGTGCTTGATTCTTATCCGATCCTGCAGCTTGGGGGTTATGGCCCACCTCATCTATTGCAGATCTTAACTCCTCCTTGGGTTGCAAATATTCTCCATCTCAAACATAAGTCTTGCTTCTCATTCTTAAAATTCAACTATACTTCTTCCATCATATCTTAATGCAGACTATCACATATTCAAACGGACTCATAATTTACTTGGCAAAACTCCATTATGAGGTCCGATGTAGTTAACACTTCGACCATTCTTCCGGTAGTAATATAAGATACTACCACCCTTAAAAATGAAACTCTAGGGTCTCTTCATTAGCTTCCGAAACACTTCTCCTTGCTTGTAGTGTTAATACTCATAAACATCCAATTCACACCTGTGTTTGTTTCCTGACAAAAGGCACATACTAGCTCTATTGAATCACAAATTGATCATTGCAATCTGATAGCATTACACATCTCCATCCGTCGTTTCTATTTTACAAAGTATTTCCATCTACTCTTATTGCATGGTTCACATCTAATCTCTCAGCATAAGACTTCTATAAATTAGGACATTCTCCCAGTGAACTTACTTTCCTCCTTGCAGCAAAAAAAGATTAGTCCTTTCCAATCTCGAGGTCTCATTGTGATTACTTAAGCTCCTTGAGTCCCTGGCTTTCTTCTCGGGCAGTCATTGGAGTAGTGACCCTCCTCCCTGCACCTAAAACATGACTTTACTTAGATCCTTCTTTGCAGAAATTGGGCTCTTCTAGGGATACACACTTCTTTCACCATCTCCCTCCTTGGATATCTGGGATGCATTCTTCTTCTCTATATTCCTGATGCCTTTAACGGGCGCGGTGTTCTCCGGGGTGTAAGGCTTCTTCTCTGAATCTTGAGTCATCCTCTCCTTCTTGGTCTGGGTTTTTCTTCTTGCGTGATGGTTGTTGTCTTTACAAGGGCAACCAGGTGCATAACGTCCATCCTTCTTACAATGCCAACACATGACACATCCATACACCTTGTGTTTCTTCGTCAGCCTTTTTATGTTGCTCCAATCTTCTATTTCTTGTTGGTCATACTACACTTCTATTGTCGGAAATTTACCCAGATACTCTTCCCCCTTCTTCGTGCAATTTTGTGAAATATGTCCTTCTTCTCCACATGAATAGCACGACTTGGTGCAAACTGGGTTTGATGTTTCTTCAAGAGGGTCTTTAACATCTCCCTTCATCATGAGTACCTCTAACTGTTTACTAAGAGCTTCCTTCATCACTTCCTTATGTTGTTGGATCACCTTCTGTACCATGGGGTATAAGTTACACTTGGCGGGGTAATGGGTAGTTCCTTCACACAAGAAATGGGTAACCTGTCTAGTGGGACATTCTTAAGTTGGATGACTTACTTCACAATAAGGGCATTCATCCTGATGTTCCTCGTGGGTGTATCATATTTCTCGATAGATCTTGCATGTGCATGGTTTCTTCAGATCGTTTATACTAGCCTTCCTTGTTCAGGTGACAAGACGAGATCTTAGGAGAGTCAGTTTGAATTCCTCCCAAGTAATTTCTCCTTTCCATCCATTGATAGCTTGGTACATCCTCCACCAAGAAGTAACACCTTTCGCAAAGTAATCAAGAGCATATTGTACCTTATCCTTTCTTCCAAAACAATTTTCCTTCATGTGATCCTCCATGTTCTGAATCCATTGTTCGGTCTCCAACTGAGTCATTGCTCCGGAAAAGATGAGTTCATATCCATACACCATCTATGGGGTCCAAGGGTTTTGGGTTTAGGGGATAAGTTTGGAGGGAAGGGGAGAACAACACAAAAGACAACACACAAATCACCGCATCTAACGTGAGCATATGATAAGGGTTTAGTCTTCTAAAGGTCATGGGTAGTCTTGGGGTCTTCAGAGTCTTCATATTCTTATGGTCGTCAAAATCTTCAATAATTGTACTTGGTAACTTTCATTCTTCCAATGCGCGGTATATTCCTGTTTACACTTAATTGGTCATGAGTGCAATCTCTTGTCCTTCTCGATGTAGCATAATATGATCCTTCCAAATAATCAAAGTGGCATGTGCATAGTCTAATATGTTTGGGGTAAGAGGGAGTGTTTGATAAAACTCAGAAAAGATGAGAAGTAATGGATTTTTGTTTTTCTAAATAATTTTTTTATCAATAGAACTTCCTATGGCTATCCAGTTTCTAGGGTCACGACCTACAGTCAACATGTGCTCTGATACCATCTTGTAACGACCCAGTCCCAAAGGGAACCAAGTCTACTGCGCTTCTGTGCTATCCCTGGATCAGTATGCTAGCACACACAGTACTCGATGAAATACCATAGTATCACATGTCATAAATTAACGTAAATACATTGTATTTATTACCTTATAGCCCTTGGGCTAGAATACACAGCAGAATAATCAAGATATAAGTGGAGTCCCATCAATGCCGACGACAAAGTTGGGTGTAGACTTCACGACCGTATATCGTATCACTTACTCGTCGTATATAATCCTGCAACACCAAAGGTTACAGCCCAACAACGGGTGAGTACATTTGAATGTACGACAAATCATATCACAGAAAGAAGTAAAATTTCCTAGAATACATGCAATTTGGCTGGTGCAGCTTGTACATTTATTTTTGCAAAAAAACTATTTTTTCCTATAGAATAATAGTAATTAAGTTCTACAATAGCATAAGATTGATATGGAAAATTCCACTCAATATATCCCAAAGTGATTAATCTAATCAGTTAATTAAAGATGATGAGACAAATCAATTTTACCACAACTAGTCGCTCAAATTGTCCATAACCGAGGACACGGCTAATCGATTAGTTTTACACTCTACAAAGGTTTGTGCACTTTTCCCCACAAGATTTGATCGCCTCCTTGGCAGTTCGTCACACTGCATGGTGTATGACAACTGGAAGGTCGAGACATGGTCTTTCAGAAAAGTTTCCCTTACTCTGGTAGCACCCATCCCACCTACTCACAACTACTTTCATAGCACTACCTAGTAAGAGTCCCTACAACTGATCAACCAAGCCAGAGCCCATAGTAGCTTGTGGCTGCACACGGAAGCTTCTAGGTATGTCAACACAATTAGTCCCTTTGAGCCTAGGTGGATTTGCGCAGTCATCATTGGCCATCTCCAAGATACTCGCAACCATCCCACCCAGATAGTTCATTAACTTTATCTTGGTCCTATTTACTACATTAACACTCATACCTCATAATGATCTCTTCCCAATCCACGTCTACTTAGCATAACAATATAGTAGTATACGATGGTGACAATGATATAAGGATCAAACCTACCTCATTGAACTACTGGGTGTAATAGCATAGCATATCCTATCATGCAATCTAAAGAAAAAGAACTAATGCATTGAAAACATAGGTAATAGGGAATATGATCAAAGATATGACTTGCCTTGAATCTTGATGAAGTTATTGGCACTCACAATTTTGACAAGTCTACTTGGCACACTCCGAGCAATTTATCACGATCAAACAAAGTTCACAATTAACACACGATTCCAGAAAATAGAAAAACAAGATGAAAGAAACTCTGAAAAGAATAAAAATTAAAGGTTATTGAAAACAGATCACAAATACGTTCAAGGTGGGTTGCAAAGTGTCTAGAAAATAGGGTTTAACTAGGGTTTTAGTTTGAAAAAAGAATCAATCAAATCCGAGTTGTAAAACAAAAGATACGATCAACTAAAGTTAAAATTTATTCTGATCAGATTTGATTATTTTGGAAAATCACAAATCAAGGTGTAGGGTGGTACTGGATAGAGGGTTTCGAATAAAAACTGTGGGCATTGGAATCACGCAAAACGGATCTATGACCAAAAAGATATTACTAGAACGAATTTAAATAGGATTTAGAAATCTTTTTTATCAAACGAATTTTTTTTCTTAAAACTTGGGTATACAGTACGTAATGTGTAGAGGGTTTAGAAACAACCAATTGGCCCATAGTTTCATATAAAACGGAGCAACGTTTAAAAGATTACAACGTTTTTACTAACCGCGGCGGGTAGACTTTGACGCGACGAAGACGACGGTTTCGGCGATCTTCGGCGACAAAGAAGTCGTCTAGGGTGTACAGCTTGACTAGGAGATCACAACGGTGGTGGTGATGATCCCCAACGTCGTCCGTACGGGCGTAGAGACGCGATGAACCGAGCGCGATCCGATGAACTCCCGTGGTGCACGCAAAACTTGGAGATCAATATTGCGCAAGTTTAGAGAGGGGGAAAATAGGTCTATTAGATGCACAACGAAGAAATAAGTCGGTATGCAAAATTTGGGGTGAAGGGGAGGCTCACCGGCGACGGGATCTACCAGCAAAGTCGAAATTTTTCGACGAGATCTACCTCGAAATAGGGCTTGATTTGGTGCGGTTTGGGGCGAAAATTTGTGAGAAATCGGTGGAGGGTGTCGTGGGGTATTTAAGGGACAATATTTCGTGGGCAAAGGGCAACCGGATTGGAGTCCATGGCGTACACGGTCACCGCTGTGCGCTGAGTCCGTTCTGGACTCGTGTTCCAGAGGAACACGACCTTCGAACGCACGTGCGTGCTCCGTGCTGGCTGCTGGGCCGCTGGCCTGTTCGCTCCTCGGCCTGGTGGCTGGCTCGGCCGGCTGGGCCGGCGCCTCTTTGTTTTTTTTTTGTTTTTTTGCGATTTTTAAAAAAATAAAAATACAGAGGTATTTTTAATATAATAAAATAGCCAAAAAATAATAACACCTTAGTTTTTAAAAAATAAATAAAAAGTAAATAAAACGAAATTAGCTTTATTTATTTACTTACTTATTTTTCCTGAACTTCAGATAGTTTTATAAATAAAATACAACTCCAAAAATTCGCAAATAAATTTCTAAAATCTTAGAATTATATAAATAAAATTTTCAATGACTTTTTATACAAAACATATATAAAATTAAATTAAAATAACATTTTCCAATAAATCCAAATAAAACCCAAAGCAAGGTTTTAAATCATTTTCAACAGAAATTGAAGAAGTCATGTTATCTTCCCTCATTTAATTATTTTTATTTTAAATATAAAAGTATTCAAAATAAGATCCAATAAAATAAAACTTCTAGTGAAACATTTTTTCAACTTTCTTTTATTTGTTGAAGGAGTCATATTACCTTCTTTTTTTAATAGTTGGATTGGTTTTACATAATAATGTAAAAGAACAAAAATGAATATTAGGAAAGTCATTTTATTCCCTCTCATTTTTATATTCATTTAAAGTCCAAAAGTTTCAGATCCTAGTCTATCTCACTCGGATTAATTACCCACAAATCAAACAGGACAATCATAATTAATTAATATTTATAACATTCCAAAATTTTGAATTTTCGGATGTTACAAATCTACCACCCTTAAAATGAATCTCGTCCTCGAGATTCGAATCGTCTAGAAAGAAAAGTTTAGGTTTGGGGTCTTTCGTCTCCGAAATCCACTCATCCTCTGAAGCTCTAGGTTGCTACCACCCTTAAAATAAAATCCCAGGTCTTCAAGAATATCGCTCCTTCGATGACTTTCTTCTTAGATATACCCCTACTCCTTTGAGGTATTGAATCCTTTATTAAAATAATCGGTCTTCCAAATATTGTACCTTCATGAATGACAAGTCGAACGACAATACTAACAAATATCGGTACTCTCACGATGGTCAACAAGAGGGTTCCCTGCAGAAAGTTGGTCTTGGCTTATTGTCACCATATTACATATGATTCGCGAGGGTTGCAAGTACAGGGTCAACATCGTACCATTCTAAAGTTTTGTCTTTGCCTCGTCACCTCTCTCTACTATAGGTAACTCACTCTAGATTTACCATGATACATAGCAAAGAGAATAAGAAGAGTAGTCGGTATGGTGATCAATCCATCCCGTACCCAAATCATTACCTTGTATATGGATTAGAGAATCTCGCATTGTAACTCTCGGGCATCCTCACAAGCACTTCAAACTTATCTTCTCCACGAACTGAGTTCGGGTAAATCCATTGTTTCTGCATCCCAACCAAAACAACTATCGTTTCTTCACAACTCTCAGGTTTTACGTATACTCATATAAGATCGTCGGTTGTCAAAGTCGTAGCTTCGTCCATGGTTCTTCTTTCCGCAAGAGCGTGCTTGATTCTTATTCGATCCTGCATCTTGGGGGTTATGGCCCACCACATCTATTGCAGATCTTAACTCCTCCTTGGCTTGAAAATATTCTCCATCTCAAACATAAGTCTTGCTTCTCATTCTTAAAATCCAACTATACTTCTTCCTTAATATCTTAATGCAGACTATCACATCTTTAAACGAACTCACGATTTGCTTTTCAAAGTCCATTATGATGTCCGATGTAGTTAACACTTCGATCATTCTTCGGGTAGTAATATAAGATACTACCACCCTTAAAAATGAAAATCTAAGGTCTCTTCATTAGATTCCGAAACACTTCTCCTTGATTATAGTGTTACTACTCATAAACATTCAATTCACACATGTGTTTGTTTCCTGACCAAAGGCACATACTAGCTCTATTAAATCTCAAATTGATCATTGCAATCTCATAGCATTACACATCTCCATCTGTTGTTTCTATTTTACAAAGTATTTCCTCCTACTCTTATTTCATGCTACACGTCTAATCTCTCAACATTAGACTTCTATAAATTAGGACATTCTCCCGGTAAACGGACTTTTCTCCTTGCAGCAAAAACAGATTAGTCTCATTGGGATTACTTAAGCTCCTTGAGTCTTTGGATTCCTTCTAGGGCAGTCATTGGAGTAGTGACCTGCCTCCCTGCACCTAAAACATACGACTTTACTTAGATCCTTCTTTGCAGAAATTGGGCTCTCTTGGGGATACACACTGCTTTCACCATCTCCCTCCTTGGATATCTGGGTTGCATTGTTCTTCTCTATATTCCTGATGCCTTTAACGGGCGCGGTGTTCTCCGGGGAGCAAGGCTTCTTATGTGAATCTTATGTCATCCTCTTCTTCTTAGTCTGGGTTTTTCTTCTTGCGTGATGGGTGTAGTCTTTACAAGGGAAACCAGGTGCATAAAGTCCATCCTTGTTACAATGCCAACACATGACACTTCCAGACACCTTGTGTTTCTTCGCCAGCCTTTTTATGTTGGTCCAATCTTATATTTCTTGTTGGTCATTCTCCACTTCTATTTCCGGGAATTTACCTAGATACTCGTCCCCCTTCTTCGTGCAATTTTGTGAAATATGTGCTTCTTCTCCACATGAATAGCACGACTTGGTGCAAACTGGGTTTGATGTTTCTTCAAGAGGGTCTTTAGCATCTCCCTTCATCATGAGTGCCTCTAACTGTTCACTAAGAGCTTCCTTCAACCCTTCCTTATGTTGTTGGATCACCTTCTGTACCTGGGCGGGGTAATGGGTAGTTCCTTCACACAAGAAACATGTAACCTGTCTAGTGGGACATTCTTCAGTTGGGTGACTTACTTCACAATAAGGGCATTCATCCTGATGTTCCTCGTGGGTGTGTCCTATTTCTCGACAGATCTTGCATGTGCATGGTTTCTTCAGATCATTTATACTAGCCTTCCTTGTTCGGGTGACAAGACGAGATCTTAGTAGAGACAGTTTGAATTCCTCCCAAGTGATTTCTCCTTGCCATCCATTGATAGCTTGGTACATCCTCCGCCAAGAAGTAACACATTTTGAAAAGTACTGAAGAGCATATTATACCTTATCCTTTCTTCCAACACCATTTTCCTTCATGTGATCCTCCATGTTCTGAATCCATTGTTCAGTCTCCAACTGAGTCATTGCTCTGGAAACGATGAGTTCATCTCCATACACCATCCATTGGGTCCAAGGGTTTTGGGTTTAGGGGATAAGTTTGGAGGGAAGGCGAGAACAACAGAAAAGACAACACACAAATCACCGCATCTAACGTGAGCATATGACAAGGGTTTAGTCTTCTAAAGGTCATGGGTAGTCTTGGGGTCTTCAGAGTCCTCAAATTCTCAGGGTCTTCAAAATATTCAATAATTGTACTTGGTAACTTCCATTCTTCCGATGCACGGTATAATCCTGTTTACACTGAATTGGTCATGAGTACAATATCTTGTCCTTCTCGATGTAGCGTAAGGTGATCCTTCCAAATAGTCAAAGTGGCATGGGTATAGTCTAATTTGTTTGGGGTAAGAGGGAGTGTTTGATAAAACTCAGAAAAGATGAGAAGTAATGGATTTTTGTTTTTCAAAATAACTTTTTTAGCAATAGAACTTCCTATGGATTTCCAGTTTCTAGGGTCACGACCTACAGTCGACATGTGCTTTGATACCATCTTGTAACGACCCTGTCCCAAAGGGAACCAAGTCTACTGCGCTTCTGTGCTATCCCTGGATCAGTATGCTACACACACAGTACTCGATGAAATACCATAGTATCACATGTCATAAATTAACGTAAATACATTGTATTTATTACCTTATAGCCCTTGGGCTAGAATACACAGCAGAATAATCAATATATAAGTGGATTCCCATCAACGCCGACGACAAAGTTGGGTGTAGACTTCACGACCGTATATCGTATCACTTACTCGTCGTATATAATCTTGCAACACCAAAGGTTACCGCCCAACAACGGGTGAGTACATTTAAATGTACGACAAATCATATCACAGAAAGAAGTAAAATTTCCTAGAATACATGCAATTTGGCTGGTGCAGCTTGTACATTTATTTTTGCAAAAAAGCTATTTTTTCCTATAGAATAATAGTAATTAAGTTATACAATAGCATAAGATTGATATGGAAAATTCCACTCAATATATCCCAAAGTGATTAATCTAATCAGTTAATTAAAGATGATGAGACAAATCAATATTACCACAACTAGTCGCTCAAATTGTCCATAACCGAGGACACGGCTAATCGATTAGTTTTACACTCTGCAAAGGTTTGTGCACTTTTCCCCACAAGATTCGATCGCCTCCTTGGCAGTTCGTCACACTGCATGGTGTATGACAACTGGAAGGTCGAGACATGGTCCTTCAGAAGAGTTTCCCTTACTCTGGTAGCACCCATCCCACCTACTCACAACTACTTTCATAGCACTACCTAGTAAGAGTCCCTACAACTGATCAACCAAGCCAGAGCCCATAGTAGCTTGTGGCTGCACACGTAAGCTTCTAGGTATGTCAACACAATTAGTCCCTTTGAGCCTAGGTGGCTTTGCGCAGTCATCATTGGCCATCTCCAAGATACTCGCAACCATCCCACCCAGATAGTTCATTAACTTTATCTTGGTCCTATTTACTACATTAACACTCATACCTCATAATGATTCTCTTCCTAATCCACGTCTACTTAGCATAACAATATAGTAGTATACGATGGTGACAATGATATAAGGATCAAACCTACCTCATTGAACTACTGGGTGTAATAGCATAGCATATCCTATCATGCAATCTAAAGAAAAAGAACTAATGCATTGAAAACATAGGTAATAAGTAATATGATCAAAGATATGACTTGCCTTGAATATTGATGAAGTTATTCGCACTCAAAATTTCGACAATTCTACTCGGCACTCTCCGACCAATCTATCGCGATCAAACAAAGTTCACAATCAACACACGATTCCGGAAAATAGCAAAACAAGATCAAAGAAACTCCTAAAAGAGCTAAAATAAAAAGGTTATTGGAAACAGATAAAAAATACATTCAAGGTGGGTTGCAAAGTGTCTTGAAAATAGGGTTTAACTGTGGTTTTAGTTTGCAAAGAGAATCAATCAAATCCGAGTTGTAAAACGAAAGATACGATCAACTATAGTTGAAATTTATTCTGATCAGATTTCATTATTTTGTAAAATCACAAATCAAGGTGTAGGGTGGTAATGGATAGAGGGTTTCAAAAGAAAACCGTCGGCTTTGGAATCACGCAAAACGGATCTACGACCAAAAAGATATTACTAGAACGAATTTGCATAGGATTTAGAAATCTTTTTGATCAAACGAATTTTTTTTCTTCTTAAAACTTGGATCTACAGTACCTAATTTTTAGAGGGTTTAGAAACAACCAATTGGCCGCTAGTTTCATCTAAAATGGAGCAACGATTAAAAGATTACGACGTTTTTACTAACCGCGGCGCGTAGACTTCGACGCGACGAAGACGACGGTTCCGGCGATCTTCGGCGACAAAGAAGTCGTCTAGGGTGTATAGCTTGACTAGGAGAACACAACGGTGGTGGTGATGATCCCCAACATCGTCCGTATGGGTGTAGAGATGCGATGAACTGAGCGCGCTCCGATGAACTCCCGTGGTGCGCGCAAAACATGGAGTTCAATCTTACGCAAGTTTAGAGAGGGGGAAAAAGATGTCTATTAGATGCACAATGTAACGACCCAATTCACACAGAACTTAAGTCTCTGTGATCAAGTGCCAGTCCCTGGACCGAACTCGCTGGCACACAAATTATCATAGATGTATATCAAAGTACAAGTGCATCATTATTACAACGTATGATCCAGAATAAAACAAATAACAAGTTGCATAGCTCAAGGCTAGCTTATTCATCATAAATATAGCGAAAACAAAAGCAAGTAACGTGGAGTCCCATCAACATCCACAAGCGAACATGCTGAGTGTAGACCCGCATCCCTAAACGCACCTTACTGGTCGTCTGAAAAACCTGCAACACCGAAGGTTACAGCCCGACAACGGGTCAATACATCTGATTTGTACGGCAAGTGACACGGAAAAGTTTATATAAAGGACCTAGAACTACATGCAAGGTGAGTCAAAGGAAAGGCTTATGGTTTTGTTTTGTAGAAAGCCAATTTTCTCATGAACTAAACTAGTCAAAAATTTAAGTTGAAAACCACCTGAAACACACAGCAACCCATGCTAATCTTTCCCACCAAATTATTATTAAGTGTTCATCTGTCAAGATCATTCATCAACAGTACTGACTAGTTGCTCAAAGTTCGTCCGTAACCGTGGACACGGCTAATCATGATCAGTTTATACGCTCTGCAGAGGTTGTACATGTTCCCCACTGGACTCAACCCGAAGATTGAGACGAAGACTTTCCGAAGAGGTTGCCTCCACCCTTTGGTAGCCGGTACACCTAACACACATCTACATCAGCTAGCTACCAGGTCCAGGTTCCCCACAACGTACTCATGCTAAGCCAGAGCCCATATAGCCAGTGGTTGTACACGGAAGCTACTAGTAATATTACCTGTCTGATCGTTTTGAGCCTGGACGGCGCCCACTGCGTTCAGAGGGTAGACACCATGTCGCACCCGGTTCACCACCAAGACAAACATTGGGTGCATTTAACCCCGGCACTGTCCTTAGACAAGGCACAGCCACCGGGATGCCACCCGCCCGTCCAGAAGTGATTTATATTTATTATAAAGTTGCTACACAAATTATTAATAGCTCACATGCACTCCATTAATTCTCACAACCCAAACCACGTCTATAAAGCATAGCAATAAGGTAACAACACGTGCTAGGTTGATCTACAAATACAAGTCAAGACATGTGGCTATCCTAACTGGTTTTGCAGCAACAGTAAAGTAAACTACATATCATGCAATAGGGTGATATTCTTAACATAATACATATAGAAAATATAGGTATGAGTATGGTCAAAGCATCACTTACCACCTTCCTGTTTCTGACGATCACAATCCTCACAAAACGAGGCGGCGCACTCCGGACAATCTATACGAGCAAACATAGCACCAATCAACATATATTCAAGACAATTATGCACAAATATTAATAAACATACAAAGAACAGTAGAAATACTTGCCTAATAGAAACTAAACTTAAAGTGCTTGACAGAATAAAACCAACGCAAAAAGAAACGGCGCAAACGGGCACACCGTTTAAAAGATACGGCTACCGGAAGTTCAAATTTGAATATGCTTGGGATTTAAATTTGAAAACTTCAAACTTCTGTAAATCTTAGTCTACTGGCTAGAACTTTTCGACACAGTCGCAACGCAACTGGAATCACTCGATTCGGAGCTACGGTTAAAAAGTACTCGCGAAAACGGTACAGGGTGAAATCGGGGTCCAATCTGCAAAAAGGACTCATCCGTAATTAAAATAACGTGAAAAAACGAGATCGGGTCCCCGGTCGCCGGTTGACCGGATCTGGCTGGTTTGACCGGCCGGCGGCGGCGCGCGGCGGCCTGCGGCCCGGCGGCGGCTGCCGTGGCGGCGCGGCTTACCGCGGGCGGCGGTGGCGACGGCGACGGGCGGCGCGACGAACGCGGCGGCGGCGGCGACGAATCGGGTCGGCGGCGCTTCGCGGGGCGGGCGAAACCCTAAACGCCCGCGGTTCCGCGGGTTTTTGTAACCCGAACCGATTTTTTTTATTCCGAAATAAAAACGAATTCGGCGAGGCAAAAAAAACAAAACAGGCCCATTAGGCCCAAAATAGTTTTAGGTTAATAACGGATAAATATTTTTAAATTACGTTTTCACAAAAAAAATTAAAATAATAAAATTGAATTTTTGGCATTACCAAAATATTAAATAAAAATAAAAACTTTGCAACTTATTTTTAAATATTTTTAATTACTTTTCTGGCAATTTACAAATACCGAAAAACTCCGAAAATGATTTTTAAACTTTTCCGGAGCATAAATAAATTCCCAAAATATTTTTAGAAATTATTTATAACCCCAAAGTAAATTTAAAATGTCTCCAAAAATATTTTAAACTATTTTCCAACAATTTAAATGGGGATAAGTTCTTTTATATCCTCTCCAGCGAACTGCCATGTGTTGAAAAATGTTTAAAATATTTTAAAACTCCAAATATTTTAAAACAATGCGGAAAAAGCATGAGATGCATATGATGATCTATTAACATCCAAATTTAGAAAATTGGGATGTGACAAACCTACCCCCCTTAAGATGAATCTATTCCTCGAGATTCGGGCTGGCTAGCAAAGAGGTGTGGATGATCTTGCTTCAAATCTTCTTCTCACTCCCAAGTGGCTTCTTCCTCGGTATGATGATCCCACTAAACTTTGCATAGCCTGATTTTCTTGGAGCGGGTAACTCTTTCTGCAGTCTCCAGAATCTTCACAGGTTTCTCCTCATAAGTCAAGTCACTCTCCAATTGAATTGCCTCAAGTGGCACTGTATCTTTCAAAGGAATATCTGCCATCTCTGCATGACACTTCTTCAGCTGGGATACGTGAAACACATCATGAACTCCTGACAAAGCTTCTGGCAACTCCAACTGATAAACTACCTCTCCTCTGCGCTCCAAGATCTTGTACGGCCCCACAAAACGTGGTGCTAACTTGCCCTTGATTCCAAACCTCTTGATTCCGCAAATTGGTGAAACTCTGAGATACCCACGGTCCCCAACCTCATAGGTTACATCCTTGCGCTTCGCATCTGCATAACTCTTCTGCCTGGACTGTTCTATCTTCAGTCTATCTCGGATCAACTTGACTTTCTCCTCAGCATCTCTGATCAGGTCAGGCCCGAAAAACTGACGCTCTCCTACCTCATCCCATATCAACGGAGTCATGCACTTCCTGCCATACAGTAACTCGAATGGTGCCATCTGAAGACTAGCCTGGTAACTGTTGTTGTACGAGAACTCAGCATACGGTAAGTTGTCATCCCAACTCGAACCATAATCCAATGCACATGCTCTCAACATATCCTCCAAGATCTGATTAACTCTCTCGGTCTTCCCATCTATCTAAGGATGGAACGCTGTACTGAACTCCAGCCTAGTGCCCAAGGTCTCATGCAACTGACGCCAAAACTTCGAAGTAAAATGAGTACCTCTATCAGACACAACCTTGCTTGGAACTCCATGCAAACACACGATCCTGGACACATAAATCTTGGCTAGCTTGGCACTGTTGTAAGTTGTCTTCACCGGGATGAAATGAGCCACCTTGGTCAGACGATCAACAATCACCCAAAGAGAATCATATCCTGACCGAGTCCTGGGTAAACCAGTAATAAATTCCATACCTATCTGATCCCACTTCCAATCTGGTATAGGCAAAGGCTGCAAAAATCCTGCTGGCTTCTGATGCTCAGCTTTGACTGTCTGGCAAACATCACACAATGCAATATACTGGGCTATCTCTCGCTTCAGGCTAGGCCACCAAAATCTCTCCCTCAAGTCCAAATACATCTTGGTATTCCTGGGATGAATAGAATAAGGTGAATCATGTGCCTCCTGAAGAATCAACTTCCTGATCTCTGCATCTTGCGGTACACAAATGCGCTTCTCAAACCAAATGGCTCCATGCTCATCCTCACGGAAACCCTCTGCTTTCCCTTTGGTCATATTCACCTTTATCTCATCAATTTCTGCATCACCCTTCTTAGCTTCTCTGATTCTTTCCAACAGATTTGGCTTCACTTCCAATGTTGCCACATATCCCTTAGTAACTATCTCCAACCTGATATTCTTGAACTGCTTACATAACTCAAGTGGCATATTCTCAACATTAGCAACATTGACATGACTCTTACGGCTCAATGCATCAGCAACCACATTCGCTTTACCAGGATGATACTGCACATTCAAATCATAATCCTTAATAAGCTCCAGCCATCTACTCTACCTGAGATTCAACTCCTTCTGAGTAAAGATATACTTCAAACTCTTATGATCAGTAAAAACATCACAATCATTACCAACAAGATATTGCCTCCATGTTTTCAATGCATGAACAACTGCAGCTAACTCCAAATCATGTGTAGGATAGTTCTTCTCATGGTTCTTAAGCTGACGTGAAGCATAAGCAACAACTCTACCCCCTTGCATCAAAACACAACCAAGTCCTCGACGAGATGCATCACAATATACTTGGAAATCCTTATGTATATCAGGCAAACATAAAACAGGTGCAGTTACTAACCATTTCTTCAACTCCTGAAAGATGCTTTCACATGCCTCACTCCAAAAAAACTTATTCTCTTTCTTCAACAACTCAGTCATTGGTTTTGCAAGCTTGGAGAAATTCTCATTGAACCTCCTATAATATCCTGCAAGACCCAAGAAACTGCGAATGTCTCCAACTGTCGTGGGTGTCTCCCATTCTCTAACTGTTGAAACCTTGGATGGGTCCACAGCTACTCCTTCTCCCGACACAACATGTCCAAGGAATCCTACCTCCTTCAACCAAAACTCACACTTGCTGAACTTGGCATACAATTTGTGCTCCCTGAGCTTCTCCAATACCAAACGCAGATGTGCCTCATGCTCTTGCTCATTCTTGGAATACACCAATATATCATCAATGAACACCACAACGAATTTATCCAAGAACTCCATAAACACCTTATTCATCATATTCATGAAGTATGCAGGAGCATTAGTCAATCCAAATGACATAACGGTATACTCATACAACCCATACCTTGTAGTAAAAGCAGTCTTCGGAATATCCTTCTCCCGAATCTTCACTTGATGATAACCAGAACAAAGATCAATCTTAGAGAATACAAAAGCTCCCTCCACCTGGTCAAATAGATCATTAATCACAGGTAAAGGATACTTTTTCTTGATAGTAACATCATTCAGATAACGGTAATCAACACAGATCCTCTGGGTTCCATCCTTCTTCAAAACAAACAACACTGGAGATCCCCAAGGTGACGAGCTTGGGCGAATGAACCCCTTTGCCTGCAACTCTCTAATCTGCTCCTTCAACTCTGTAAGTTCCTTAGCGGGCATCCTATACGGTCTCTTAGCAATTAGGCCCCATGCCTGGTATTAAATCAATAAGGAACTCAATCTCCCTATCCGGTGGCATACCTGGCTACTCCTCTGGAAACACATCTGGATACTCCCTCACAACATGCACATCATCTAGGCTACCCCCCTTAAGAGAATTCACCTGAGCGTGCTGATGCTTATACTAGGACACATATCTGATCTTCTTCCCATTCGGTGTACGGAGAGTGATAGACCGACTGGCACAATCAATAACACCTTGGTACTTGGTTAGCCAATCCATGCCCAATATAATATCCAAACCTTGTGACTTCAATATAATCAAATCTGTAGGAAAAACATGCTTCCCTATGGCTAGGCTCAACTGATAGCATCCCAAACTAGCTGACATCTCCGCTCCCGGCGAGCTTATGAGCATAGATGACTTAAGAACTACGGTACACAACTCATGCTTATCCACAAATAGCCTCGATATGAAAGAATGCGATGCACCAGAATCAAAAAGAACAAGTGCGGGTACTGAATTGATAAAGAACTTACCAATCACAGCATTAGGCTCATCATAGATCTCCTCCACTTTGACATGGTTCACATGCCCCGTGTTGAAAGGATTGGGCTTGACGACTCCATTCCCATTGGACTCTGGGAAGTCTGTGGCATAGTGTCCCATGTTCTTGCACTTGAAACACTGGATGTGACTCAAGTCCTTTGGTGCCTGGCCATTCTGACGGTTGTTACCATTGCCTCCATTGGCTTCATTGCTTCTCCCATTCCCATTGTTCCTTCCATTGCCATTGCCATTGCCATTCCTGTTACCATTGTGGTGATTGTGGTCATTATGGTTGTGACCATTCCCACCATGATGGCTGTGTCCTCCACTGTGAACACGGCCATTCCCACCATTGTGGTTACGTCCATGGTTATGTCCTCCATTGCCACCATGAGAAGTACGTGGCTTCTGATGCGGTCCAGAGTTATACTTGCCACCATTGTTGTTGTTGTACTTCCTCTTGCGGTTCTCAGTGGCCTGCTGCTTGCCTTCCAACACAATAGCTTTGTCTATGAGCCCCTGGCAGTTAGCAAAAGTATCCACTGTCAAGTGGACTCCCAACTCATCATTCAGCCCCTCCAAGAACTTCTCCTGCCTTGCTGCATCATTCCTGACATCATCTGGAGCATATCTTGCAAGCTTGTTGAACACCTCAACATACTCGACCACTGAACGGCCTCCCTGACGCAAACTGCGGAACTCCTTCTTCTTCAAGCTCATGGCGCCTGCTGAAACATGTGCGGCGCGAAAAGCAGACTGGAACTGCGCCCAAGTGATGGTGTCGATGGGATAAGTCACCAAGTAGTTGTCCCACCATGCTGCTGCAGGACCCTCCAGCAAATGTGAGGCAAACCTCACCCTCTCTACCTCAGTACAGCCAACGGTCTCCATGTTCCAGCCCACTGAACGAAGACAGTCATCCGCCACTATGGGCTCAGGAGTGCTAGAGAACCTCTGAGGATTCAACCTCAGGAACCTCGCAAGCGTGTCCACAGGTGGTGGTGGTGGCGGCGCATTGTTGTTGTAGCCCATATTTTGAGTGAGCAACTGGATCAACTGAGCTTGTCCTTGAAGTAGCTGCTGCATGTAAGCTGGCACTTCATTGTTGTTGTTCCCATTCCCCGTGGGATCAAGTCTCGACAGCATCTGTTGGGAAAGAATAGGTAAGTTGTAGACAGAAATTATCTAGGGAAATATATCCTACACCATATGCTTATGATGATCATGGAAATCATTATATATACAATACATATATCACCAATCAACTTCACCAAACAATATCACCGTAACATCAAACATATAACAATCATCAACCAATGCACTCATACGGAAAACCATCACATATCACACCATATAGTTTTTAAAATATATTGTATAACTGATATAAGATCCCCAACACAACCACGAATAATATAAGATCCTCAACACAACCAAGAAGCGTATAAGAGTATATCAAGCAACCTAGTATTGCCATACCGAATAAGTCGACATGGTCAAATATGCTAACACGATAACGATAGTAAACTAATTTCCGGTGAAGTAATTCCGAATGCTGTCTTTGCTAAACATCATGCGGTATTCGCGCCCGCTAATGCGGTTGCGCCTTTTGGGACTCGACTCATCTTCTTCTGCCGAGGTCTCTACTTCTGGTTCCTCTTCTTGTTCTTCAATCCCATTTGCCTTCATCTTCTCCTTCAGCCTCTTCATCTCTGCTTGCATCTCCACCCTCTCCTTCTTCAGCTTGTTGTTGTCCCTCTTGAGCCTGGTGTTCTTCTGCTCCAACTTAGTGATGGTGTAGAGGTCTGACTGAGTGTCCTTCTCCAGGCAATGGATGTGCTTCTCCAGGCTCTGGATGATGTAGCTAGTTGTACCTGGCCAAATGGCCCCAGGCACATACTTGAACTTCTTTGGCATATGTTCCCCGATGGGAGGATCTTGGTCATCTCCGCGTACACCGTACCCTTTAGCTGGGTGGCATACGTCTCAACAATGCGTCCAAGAGCTATGTGAGCGGCTATGCGCACATACTACTCCTTCTCCTGGGAATGCACCTCGAATGACTCCGTGATCACCCTTTCCTCCTCCGTCATGCTTCCTAGGATAAAAGTCTCCACTTGCCAGTAGTCATCAGCTCCCCTTGTCTCCACTATGTCCGGCTGAAAGACTGGCGCGTAGATGTTCAGGTAATGGCAAATCCCCCTGAGCTCAGGTCCAAACGTCATAGAGCGGTATGACAAAGTGGTCATCTATAGTCAAAGAGAGGAAAGGCAACATTAGAACAGGTATGAATACGAGATAGAGAAGGTAAGTAAGTACAAGACAGAGTGATGTAAAGTAATATTTTTATTCCTATGACTTTTCTAATCCATTTTCTAGGGTCACATCCTACAGTCAACACACTGCTCTGATACCATCTGTAACGACCCAATTCACACAGAACTGAAGTCTCTGTGATCAAGTGCCAGTCCCTGGATCGAAGTCGCTGGCACACATAGTATCATAGATGTATATCAAAGTTGTCGGGTCCTGGGGTTAGCGTATGTAATTCCAGTCACGATACAATCACATGGAGAGCTGAGAACCATACCCACTTGTCTAAGCAGACAAGGCCAAGCACAGAACGTTCTCGGTAAGCATCGAACGTGAGGGGCATCCCATTCAGGCCGGATGATCATCTGAGATGGGTCCTCATCGTCCGCTCACAAGTCTAGATGCTTATGGGTGGTGAATCCCATACTCATAGACAAGTCGCCTCAACCATGTTATCGATTGAATCCTAACTCTTACATAGACTTACTCCAGCCCGATCACTTAGTCGGGGTCTAGGGCGGGCTCGATCATACAACAAAGTGTGCACGTGACAGAGTCACGAGCAATCGCATCGCGATGCCCCAAGCTGCGCACATCTAAGGGCCACTTGGTGTATAAAAGACCGCCAGCCAGATCACAACTAAGGTATCGAAAACCCATATTAAGACATGCATGTTATAAACATACACGCAGCACACATGCCTAGTATGAACAGCAGGTATCATCACATAACTCTACAAAGTACTTCTTTATTTACTTACACATAGAGCATACAAAGATCACATTCCTGTGATCAACATTACATCATACAACGGAAGAAAATTAGGTCTGAGTACAGACAAGTTTAACAAATGGCTTAGAGAAGCCTTGTAAACAAACATGCCCTTCCACGAGGGACCACACTGCTGTCTGGGACTATGCTAACTTAGTCAACGTCGAGCTTCACGAAGGTGACTCCATCGGGGTCCGGGTTCTCATCTAAAACATAGAATAAGCAAACGTGAGTACAAAGTCGTACTCAGCAATACTTACAGCAGATCTATACTACTCATGCTCAAGTATCAAGGTAAAGGGAGGTGGGGTTTCATCATGCAGAAATGCCAGCTTTGACTTGGCTAGTCCTGAACTACGAATACCAGACTTGAGGTAAGAAGCGTACACGAGTCCACTACATCTCCAACCAATGGCACCACTATGGTGCCTTCCTCGACTTCCCCACGAGAAAGCACGCCATAGCACTCACACTTATCTTGGTGTATTTTAGAAGTATCCAGTTCAAGTTGTCTAATAATCAGGTACAGGTTCCAAGTAGTCCTTAACCGCGGACGCGGCTATTCGAATAGTTTTGTTAACCTTGCAAGGGTGTAAGCTACACACACATGACCATCGGTTACCGCCAGGTCTCGCCACCGTTCAAGAGGTGTCAGCGAGGATGTTCACCACAACACTTCGCTCACAACCGGTCTATTCCAGGAGTCGACTATCTGAGTTGCTACCGCTCGAGAGTCCGGCTGGTTCAACGATACGGACTCAGACAATGTAGGTGACCGAGACGCCACCTTTAGCAGATGGTTTTCCTTCCTCACAGGTGCACCCACATATCTAGGATGATGCAACCATTCCTTCATTCTTTTTCTATGCAGATGCCAAATGGAAACCCCGAACTAGTGTGACTCCTGGACGTCGACACGGATCAAGGTACTAGGCCGAGAGGGGTCAGTGAGCCCAATGTGTGGTTGTACTCTTTGTCTTGGATTACCTACAAGAACTCGGTGCTTAAGGCGGTGTTCAACGGGACAACCCATTGTATACTCCTACACAACCTCTCATCGTTCACCTTGTATTAGGGTGGATTCACCAACACAGTTTCACTTTCATCAACACCATGTTCACTATCATCCTGACTCACATCAAAAGCAACCTCACTGTAACACTAAGCATGCAATAAGCTGTAACAGTTGCAGGGGCCACATGATATCAATCAACTCCTATGTCAGCTAGGATTGTGGTTTGCTTACTACTGTGACAAGATGATAGGTCATGCATCGGATATGGGTTCAACTATGCGGTAGAATCGATACAAAGTGATCTCCTAAACATGCATAAGCGAGACTGAGAGTGAATTGGGATTTTATAGACATGATCAATGGGGTTTGATTGCCTTGCTGACGATACACGGGTCTCAATGGTGGTCTTCTCCTTCGGGGGTGATCACCGTCTCGGATCGTCTGTCACCGGAACAATCAATCAACAAAGGGGGGCAACATTGTAATAGAATGCACAAGCACATGATTATGTTGTCCATGAGGTGAATGGTGCTGGTTGGTGGTACATTTGATTTAAATGAAGTGTATTGCATTTGAAATGCAAATTCAAACTCCACGTATGAATTTCAATTTAACCAAATTGCATTTGAAAATGTTTGATCATTTGAAAACATGTGATCATGTGGGTGATATGCTTCTGAAGTTCAGGTGATCATGTTTGCATTGTAATGGTTAAAATTTGAATTGCATTTGAATTAAATTTGAATTAATTCCATTTAAGCCAAATAGCAAAATCTACTGGTCCCATTTTAAAATCAACTCAAACATTGTTGAAACTTGCATATTTTGATAGAGAATTTTATGCTGATCATTTTTCATATATTATTTGTCCAATTTGGAGTTCATATGAATTTTCTATGATTTATTGAAGTTTGGCTATTTTTCTGGAATTTCTGTAATTTCTTTAATCCATTTCTAATTTTCTGGAATTGATTAATTGCGTCAGCATGACTTGGGGGTGACGTCATAGGGGCTCTGGCAAGTGGGCCAGCCCTGTCAGTGGGAGAGGGGCTAATCCCTCTCTGTTTAATTAACAGAGGGGTTAGGGGGGTTTGGGGGCCCACCTATCGGTCTCTGTGGAGGTGGTTTAGGGGTGGATTAGGGGCTAAGTGCCCGGCGGCTTGACGCCGGCGGCTTGCGCATGGCGGCGCACTCGCCGGACTGGGGATTTGGTCACGGGAGAAAAGGGGGAGAGCACCAGGTGGTGCCTCTCTTTCTTCCGCGTGCAGCGGCGCTAACCGGGGGTCTCCAGGGGGCATTGGGGCGTCGACGGCGACGACTTGCGCGGCGGCTGGCCACTGGCTTCGACGGGGCGGCGACTCAGGGCGCGGGGAGAGGAAAGGAGAAGTGGGGAATGAGCGTGAGCTCACCGGGAGGACGATGAGGGGCACGGAGGGTCTGGGGAGGTCCTGGCGGCGGAGTAATTGTTCGCCGAAGCTTGCGGTGGCCGGCGGCGAAAAGTTGAAGCAGGCGTCGTCGTCGGGCGTCCTTGGCCTCAATTGGAGCTGCAGCTCCATGGAGTCAATGGTGGCGAGGAGGAAGGACATGAAGTCGCGGCGTGGGTCGCACGGTGGCCACGGAGGCGCACGGCCGTGCTCCGGCTAGGGCTACGGGTCGGCTCGGTTTCTCGCCGGGGAGGAAGAAGGAAGGCCAGGGAGAAGGGGGGGAATGAGGATAGGAGACTTGGGGTTTCTCCTCGACGCCTAGAAGACGACGTGGAGGCCCTAGAGCAAGCAGGAGGTGGCAGCCACGGCCGGCATGCCCGCCACGCCTCTGCCAGAAGGCAGAGGTTGAAGACAACCCTGCCCCTGGCGGGCTGGGCTGCCTTCTGAGGCATATGGGCCAGGTGGGCCGAGAGGTAAGGGAGGTAGGTCTCTTTTCTTATCCTAATTTTCTTTCTGTTTTGTTTTTCTTTCATTTGATTTTTCTGGTAAATAAATACCAAAACATTTTATAAAAATGCCCAACTAATTTTATAAGTACTAGGTGACCAGTAGCTAGTCACTTTTAGGATTTGGGCATTTTTGAAATTCAATACATTTTGAATTTCAATTCAAATAGGGTCAATTTTAATTTCCATAGCACCTTTTGAATTTTTGAATATTGTATGGGCATGGGAATGAACCCAAACCACTTTTAAAATGATCAGCATCATTTATAGGAATTTTCCAACTATTCAAATGATTTTTGGAAAAAGATTTTTATCTGGCCATTTGAATTAATTTCTCAGGGCTTTTCTTTTCCCCATGTTTGGATTTCATTTGAATTTTTACATGATGCAAAGGGATCAAACAACCCTAGAACTTACCCTAGTTGGGGTTCTGACAAAAGTACAAGTGCATCATTATTACAACATATGATCCAGAATAAAACAAATAACAAGTTGCATAGCTCAAGGCTAGCTTATTCAACATAAATATAGCGGAAACAAAAGGAAGTAACGTGGAGTCCGATCAACAGCCACAAGCGAACATGCTGACTGTAGACCCGCAACTCTAAACGCACCTTACTGGTCGTCTGAAAAACCTGCAACACCGAAGGTTACAGCCCGACAACGGGTAAGTACATCTGATTTGTACGGCAAGTGACACGGAAAAGTTTATATAAAGGACCTACAACTACATGCAAGGTGAGTCAAAGGAAAGGCTTATGGTTTTGTTTTGTAGAAAGCCAATTTTCTCCTGAACTAAACTAGTCAAAATTTTAAGTTGAAAACCACTTGAAACACACAACAACCCAGGCTAATCTTTCCCACCAAATTATTATTAAGTGTTCATCTGTCAATCATTCATCAACAGTACTGACTAGTTACTCAAAGTTCGTCCGTAACCGTGGACACGGCTAATCATGATCAGTTTATACGCTCTGCAGAGGTTGTACACGTTCCCCACTAGACTCAACCCGAAGATTGAGACGAAGACTTTCAGAATAGGTTGCCTCCACCCTTTGGTAGCCGGTACACCTTACACACATCTACATCAGCTAGCTACCAGGGCCTGGTTCCCCACAACGTACTCATGCTAAGCCAGAGCTCATATAGCCAGTGGATGTACACGGAAGCTACTAGTAATATTGCCTGCCTGATCTTTTTGAGCCTGGACGGCGCCCACTGCGTTCAGAGGGTAGACACCATGTCGCACCCGGTTCACCACCAAAACAACCATTGGGTGCATTTAACCCCAACACTGTGCTTAGACAAGGCACAACCACCGGGATGCAACCCGCCCGTCCAGAAGTGATTTCTATTTATTATAAAGTTGCTACAAAAATTATTAATAGCTCACATGCACTCCGTGAATTCTCACAACCCAAACCACGTCTATAAAGCATAGCAATAAGGTAACAACCCGTGCTAAGTTGATCTACAAATACAAGTCAAGACATGTGGCTATCCTAACTGGTTTTGCAACAACAGTAAAGTAAACTACCTATCATGCAATAGGGTGATATTCTTAACATAATGCATATAGAAAATATAGGTATGAGTATGGTCAAAGCATCACTTGCCTCCTTCCTGCTCCTGACGATCACAATCCTCACAAAACGAGGCGGCGCACTCCGGACAATCTATACGAGCAAACATAGCACCAATCAACATATATTCAACACAATTATGCACAAACAGTAATAAACATACAAAGAACAGTAGCAAAACTTGCCTAACCGAAACTAAACTTAAAGTACTTGACAAAATAAAACCAACACACAAAAACGGCGCGAACGGGCGCACCGTTTAAAAGATACGGCTACCGGAAGTTCAAATTTGAATCTTCTAGGGATTCAAATTTTAAAACTTCAAACTTCTGTAAAACTTCGTCTAATGGATAGAAGTTTTCGACATGGTCGCAACGCAACTGGAATCACTCGATTCCGAGCTACGGTTAAAAAGTACTCGCGAAAACGGTACAGGGTGAAATCGGGGTCCAATCTGCAAAAAGGACTCATCCGTAATTAAAATAACGCGAAAGAACGCGATCGGGTCCCCGGTCGCCGGTTGACCGGATCTGGCCGGTTTGACCGGCCGGCGGGGGCTGCCGTGGCGGCGCGGGTGGTGAGGAGGCGGGGCGGCGCGCCTTACCGCGGGCGGCGGTGGCGACGGCGACTGCATAGCGACGGCGGCGGCGGCGGCTGTCGGCGGCAGCGGATCGGGTCGGCGGTGCTTCACGGGTCGGGCGAAACCCTAAACGCCCGCGGGTCCGCGGGTTTTCATAACCCGATCCGAATTTTTTTTACTCTGAAACAAAAACGAATTCGGCGAGGCGAAAAAAAAATAGAACAGGCCCATTAGGCCCAAAACAGTTTTAGAAAAATAATGGATAAATATTTTTAAATTCCGTTTTCACCAACTTTTTTAAAATAATAAAATTGAATTTGTGGCATTACCAAAATATTTAATAAAAATAAAAACTTTGAAACTTATTTTTAAATATTTTTAAATAATTTTCTGGCAATTTACGAATACCGAAAAACTCCGAAAATGACTTTTAAATTTTTCCGGAGCATAAATAAATTCCCAAAATATTTTTAGAAATTATTTATAACCCCAAAGTAAATTTAAAATGTCTCCAAAAATATTTTAACCTATTTTCCAACAATTTAAATGGGGATAAGTCCTTTTATATCCTCTCCAGCGAACTGCCATGTGTTGAAAAATGTTAAAAATATTTTAAAACTCCAGAAACAATGCGGAAACAGCATGAGATGCATATGATGCTCTATTAACATCAGAATTTAGAAAATTGGGATGTTACACACAAAGAAGAAATAAGTCGGTATGCAAAATTTGAGAACAAGGGGAGGCTCACCGGCGACGTGATCTACCGGCAAAGTCGAAATTTTCCGACGAGATTTGGGGCAAAAAATTGTGAGGAATCGATGGAGGGGTCGTGGGGTATTTAAGGGACAAGATTTCGGGGGCAAAGGGCAACCGGATTGGAGTCCTTGGCGTACATGGTCGCCGTCGTGCGTTGAGTCCGTTTTGGACTCGTGTTCCTCTGGAACACGACGTACGAACGCACGTGCGTGCAGCGTGCTGGCTGCTGGGCCGCTGGCCTATTTGCGCCTCGGCCTGGTGGCTGGCTGGGCCGGCGCCTCTTTTTTTTGTGATTTTTTTAAAAAAATACAGAGGTATTTTTAATATAATAAAATAGCCCAAAAAATAATAAAACCTTAGTTTATTTTAAAATAAAAAATTAAATAAAACGAAATTTGTTTTATTTACTTATTTACTTATTTTTCCTGAACTTTGAACAGTTTTATAAAATAAAATACAACTCCAAAAATTCCCAAATAAATTTCTAGAATCTTAGAAATATATAAATAAAATTTGCAAAAACTTTTTATAAAAAAAATAAAAAAAAAATTAAATTAAAATAACATTTTCCAATGAATCCAAATAAAATCCAAAGCAAGGTTTTAAATCATTTTCAAATGAAATTGAAGAAGTCATGTTATCTTCCTTCATTTAATTATTATTATTTTAAATATAAAAGTATTCAAAATAAGATCCAACAAAATAAAACTTCTATTGAATCATTTTTCCAACTTTCTTTTATTTGTTGAAGTAGTCATATTTCCTTTTTTTATAGTTGGATTGGTTTTACATAATAATGTAAAAGAACAAAAATGAATATTAGGAAAGTCATTTTATTCCCTCTCATTTTAATATTCATTTAAAGTTCATAAGTTTCAGATCCTAGTCTATCTCACTCAGATTAATTACACACAAATGAAACAAGACAATCATAATTAATTAATATTTATAAGATTCCAAATTTTAGAATTTTCGGATGTTACAGCCGAAAGTGTAGTTGATCACAAACTCGCAACATATTTGAGAAGCACACAAGAAACTGGAAAAGGAAATAAATGGAGAAGCATCTATTACTACGAAGCAATCACGAGCTAACAACATCAAGAAGGCAACACGAGACAACGCACGGTATCACATCTATCATCGAGAGTGGTTACTAAAAGGTTAAGTGAAGTACTCGTCGCACACGACGATACCGCACATTTAGAAAGGTTCAAGTTGTTTAGCTACACAACTTGAGAAAAGGTTGTTAACATGGCATCTCACTCAAGCATGGCATAGCACACAAACATGACAAGAGGTGAAGCATAAAGTAAACTATCTATGCTAGTCAATTTAAATGAGGCGCAACCTAAACATGGCATTCCACTGTACCCCACAACAAATTTAAGCATTTGGTACTGTTCTTCCCTAAACCATACTTTAGGTTGGTTAACAGCAGCAACCAATGGGATAAACAAAAATTACATGAAATTACAATCAAGTTACATGTAAAGAACACCCCAAACGGAGTAATGGTTAAAAAGGTACATGCATCACAAGTTACAGGTGCATGCTGTTAATATCAGGGAGCATACTTTAGAGCAATGAAACAAATAGCTACAGATTGCAAACATGCATCAAAAGGACATGGAATTACAGTATACATGGAAAGGAAGGCATGTCAACAAAGTTTCATACATATGAGCATCAGGAACAAGTAAATGTAACCCCTACAAAATGCAAAAAAATACTACTGGTCTAGGGACTTAGTGAAAATCAGGGCATGTGACAGCAAACAGCAGGGTTGCACTTTGGGAGCTCAACAACTATATGAACAGTAAGGATATCATGGCATAGCAATATATGGCATCAAAGTATACATGGAAAGTATCAATTAATTACATTGGAGCTAATGCATATGAAGCATGTATCACTAACTATAAGGCATCAAATAACAACTTTATATAAACTTCAACACATGTTAACAGAGTCACCACCTTGGAGCAACAAATAAATTATCTATTGAAGGAAAACATGACAAACGAATGCATATAAATGAAGTACACATGATTCTTTACACATACAAGAAAGAATCAATAGCATAGGCCTCATGGATGTGACACAATCATCAACCAAATTTGCAAGAAAATAACAACAGCAGAAATTAACAGAAAGTAGAAGCAGTTAACAATCTGGTACCCACTTCAACATAGATTTACAACAACTAGATGGCCTCAAAACAATTAACTCATGGAGCACACTTTTCATTTTGGGCGCAAGTTCATCCGGGCTACGGTTCATTCGCAAATCACATCACAAAAAATAAAAACAGATTCCTGGGACTTAGCAAAATAACAGGGAAATACAAAAAAGGAAAAAATATAGACCAGACGGGCCGCGGCCCAACAGGCCGAGGAGGCAGTGGATAACAAGGGCCTCGCCCATGGGGGTGAGGGAGCCCGTGGCCCCTGGGAGACCGCGCGGTGGTCCTGGCCCGTCTGGCGGCGGCGGTTGGTGGGAAGCCGGATCGGCTCCTCCCGATCCCGCGCGTGGAGTCGACGGCGCTGGCGGGCGGCACACTCCGGCGAGGTGCGGCGGCCTAGCGAGGAGGCAAGGCGGCGGAGGAGAGGTCCGGAAAGCGGGCGCGGGGACGAGGCGGCGTCACGCGAGCTTCGGCTCAGGCTCCTGGCGGCGGCTCGGGCTTGGGGAGGCCGCGGCTATGGCGAGCTCGCCGGCGGCGACCTGCAAGGAGCAAGGCGAGGGGGAGGTGAGACAAACGAAGGAGGAGAGGAGGGAAGGCGACACGGCGGCCGGCGGCTAGCCCTGGCGGCGCGGGTGGCAGTGGCCGGGTGCGGTGGCGGCGCGATCTGGCCGGCCCGGATCCGACTCGTGGCGGGCCTGGCGGATGATCTGAGGCCCTGTAGGGCCCGGGGCGCGGTGGAGCTGGCTGGGAGGTGACGTGGTTGCACCAGAGCCACTAATCTGTAGATTTGAGGGCTGAAATTGCCCTAGATCTAGCGTTTCGGGGAGAGGAGGACTTGGGGGTAATTTTGGGGCAATTTACAGGGGGGTGGCTGCAAGATTTGTGTTAGGGAAACCCTAGAAATGGCTAGGGAGGGTGGTGGTCTTTATATAGCCTGGCTTGGCTGGCAGGTTTACGCAAACGCCCTCAGGTTTCTCTCACGCGTCTAGTACTCCACGTTTCTGACCGTCGGGATTGCATACGACCTCCGATTCAGACGAAACCTCGAGCCACGCTCTCAGCGCGGCGAGCCGCTCGATTCTACCTCACTTTGATAATGTCCCGAGAACATTTTCCGACGCCCAATAAAATAATCCATTTAATTATTAAATTTGGTTTTTCGTTCCGATGGCAATGGCTGGTCTCGTGCCGGAAGTTGGAACGGTGCTCAGGTGAAACCTGGTGTCGCAAAGGTCTTGTCCCGTTGGGAAAAAAGCTTTGGTCACGCATCTGATACGAGAAAGAGGGGGAGAATATTCAACGATTAATAAATCGGCGAAGAAAATACTGTAAAAAATTCTAGCAATCAACGAAATAATGCAACAAACAAAATTTTTAATTTGGGTGAAAAGCCCGGGTTGTTACATCTTTGAACCAAGGCAAGAAAGTGGAGTTGTGCTCTCTAATAACTTCGGCGTCCGTCTTGCGTAGGCCCTTGTCATGGTACTTCTAGGTGATGGTTTCTTTGTGCAGTGTCACGAAAGGGTCTACCACATCAAGATGTTGTAGCACTACTAAGTTTGCCATGTCAAAGTCATTGCGTCGATCTGAGTGGTCGACATGCTTTTCCCTCCGTCCGTTGGTGTGACCTTGTCCTCCGAGCCTCCCATGGTGTTTGTTTACGGGAAAACCAACAACAGGGACGTCGTCGTCTCTGTTGCATAGATAATTCTCGCAGAAAGAGATGCACTCTTGTGTCAGATAGCCTTGTACGATGCTTCCATCGGGTTGGTACATGTTACGAACTAATCCTTTGATGACCCCATTCATCCTCTCGAACGACATCATGTTGTGCAAGTATGAAGGGCCGAGGTCTATGATGTTGTCCACAATGTGGACACACAGATGCACCATGACGTCAAAGAACACGGGCGGGAAGTACATCTCGAGCTCACATAGTATGACAACGATCTCTTCCTGTAGCCTTCTGAGTTGCTTCAAACTAATCGACTTTAGAGAGATAAAATCGAAAAAATTACAGAAACCAGTAAGTGTGTCATGGACGTGCTTGTTCATTATCCCTCTAAGGGAAACCGGTAGTATCTGCGTCATCATCACGTGACAGTCATGAGACTTCATCCTGCTGAACATTTTTTTCTGCATGTCTAGAAATCTGCTTATCTTCCCACAGTAACCGGAACTAACTTTTATTCCAGTAAGATACTTGAAAAATTGATCGATCTCCTTCGTATTGAAGGTGAAGCAAGAAGGGGGAAATATTTCTCTTCCTTCTTTGTGTTTTGCCCCGCCTGCTGTCCCCCGCCTCCGTCTCCGTCTTTGTCTTGACCGTTTTACGGGGTATGTGGAGATCGGCCCTTATTTCCAAATCTTCCAAGTCTCTTCTTTCCTTCGGCCCACCCTTGGTCTTCTCCGGCATGTTCATCAGTGTGCCGAGCAAACTCTCGATAACATTCTTCGTGATATGCATTTGATCAAGACAATGAGGTGTATCGAGTTTGGGCCAGTACTCCAAGCCCCAGAAAACAGACCTTGTTTTCCATACCTTCAGCAGCGGCTCTCGTTTTTTCATCTTTCCAGGCGGGGGGCACTCTTTCCAGTTTTTCAACAACTCATCAATTTCGGCGCACTCCTCTTACATGAAGGTCCTCGATGCTCAGTATCACCGTTGAATAGATCTCCATGGTTTCTCCACGGGTCATTCTTCTCGAGCCATCTTCGATGCCCCATGTACACGATTTTTTCAGATCCACCATCTTTCGATAGTTTCTGAGACGTTTTATCATGCATGCACCTCGTGCATCCGCAATATCCATGGCACACCATGCCTGATACAGATCCGTAACAGAGATGATCGTGCACCGTCGTCAGCACCGCTACTTTCATATAGAAATATTCTTTTCTGAAAGCGTCCCATGTCTTGACTGGTGTTTTCCATAAAATTTTAGCTCCTCTTTCAATAGCTCGAGATATAGATTAATATTTTTTCCCAGTTGATTCAGACCTTGAATCAGAATGCTCATGTGTATGTACCTTTTCTTCATGTACTTCCACGGGGGAATGTTGTAAATTCCTACAAACACGGGCCATGTGCTGTGGTTGGTGTTCTGGTTGCCAAATGGATTCATGCCATCTGAACTCACGCAAAGCATGAAGTTCCTTGGATCAGGAGGACATCCATATTCGGCGTTAAACGCTCTCCACTGTCTTCCATCCACAGGGTGTCACATCTTCGGATTATCTCCATCATCGGGCACCTTCCTGACCACGTGCCACCGCATGAGCTCTGCTTCCTTAGGATCTACGAAATAACGCTGCAGACGAGGAATGATCGTAAAGTACCATTCAACTTCGTGAGGAGATTTCTTTCCGACCTTCTTGTATCTATCAGCATTGCACACCGGACAACTGGTTTTTTCTGCGTTCTCATTTCAATAAATGATGCAATCGTTGGTGCATGCATGGTATCTAATGTGCTGCAGATCAAGAGGGCACATAATTTTCTTGGCCTCATCGACACTAGTAGGAAAAAGTTTCCCCGGGGGGAGAACTGACTTGTGTAGATACTTGAGATGATAATCGAGGCTTTTGTCGCTCCATTTGTTTTTAGCCTTCGTCTTTAGAAGTGCGAGCGTGAAACTCAAGCAGGTCACCTCAGGAGCACAACCATCATACAATGGAGTCTTCGAGTCTACCTCCAGTTGCTCCAAGTTGGCCTCCTCTCTGGAAGGAGCTCTATCGCTAGTCATCTTCTTGCGAAGCAGGTCTAGAACATGAGGGTCCCGCAGATTGAATTTAGTATGGAAGAAGGGTCCGCCATATGCATGTCCGCATCTTCTCCGTCATTACCATTTGCGGCCTCTTCACCGTCATTACCATGTTCGTCCTTTTCTTCTCCGCCATTACCATGTGCGGCCTCTTCTCCGCCGTCATTTCCAGTGCCCTCTCCGTCTTCGGATCCAACAATCATCTCTTCATCTGCTGCCATGGGGTTATTGGTTGCACCGTCGATATCGTCATCATCATCTTCAGTTATTCATCGAGTATAGCCATCCATGAAACCATATTTAAGAAGGTGTGCCTTCAAACGTCCACCAATAAAGGGGTCCAGCCAGATGCCTTCTTTGCATTTTTGACACAGACATTAAATCTCCTTTTCGTTTTTTTCATTCAAGTCGTCCACCACGGCTCGTAAGTATCTGTCCACCATCCTTCCACGTACCATCATGGTCGCCTGCAAGTTATAAAAACAAAATATTATAACGACAAATGCATATGCATATCAAAGTCATACAAAAATTCGGCATGACCTTTCCTAAAAATAGGACATATAAAGTTTGCCCGAAATTCGCCGAAACGGAAATAAATCGACATTTCGGCAAAAAATAGGCAACCTCTCATATCACACACCATACACACGCACAAATATTTTCATTGATGCAAAGAACAATTTTTTACTCACATCTCATGCATTCTTCCACCTAGCTAGCTAGCTAGTAATTAATTAAGAGAGAGATATATACAGAGAGAACCTTTGCACTAGCTAGTGAGGGGAAGGAGACAAATGTGAGAAAGAGATATAGCTAGATCCATTTATGGTGGGAAACGAGTTAGATGAGTCTGAGAGAGATAGTCCATATGCATGGTTGTGGTGGAGGAGAAAACAAAGAAGAATTAAAGAGAGAGATATTGCATTAATGGAGATGGTGTGTAGTGCATTAAAGGAGGTTGTGTAGTGCATTAATGGAGATGGACAAGAGGTAGGAGAAGGAATGAGGAAGAAGCAAGTGAGGGAGAGAGAGGAGAGGGGGGAGGGGGAGGGTTGTTAAAGGTGGCTGCTGCGCCTTAGCAGTAGCGCCTGTACCGCGATGGCGCTACTACTATTACTTTAGTAGTAGCGCCCCGTACGGAAAACCGCTGGTGCTATTTGCGGGCCTCTGGGATAAGTTTGGTGCATTGTTGCAGCAGTGCACGATCCGCAAACGCGCTACTGCTAACTCAATAGCAGTAGCGGGCTTTCCACGGGGGTGCTACTACTACAACTTGTCAGCTGGGTTTGGTGGGGACCACCTGTACCAGTAAAGGGCCATAGTGCGAGGTTCTACTGCTAATGGTCTAGCGGTAGCGGGCCTCCTGAAGGGGCGCTACTGCTAATTAGCAGCAGCGCGTCTTGTTGTGGGGCGCTACTATTGCGCCTCTACCTATAAGATTTTTCCTAGTAGTGCATGCTCGAGAATATGAGTAACCAATCCATCAAGACCATCACCGCTTTTTTTGAGTTATCCGACAAGGTCGCCCGCGTGAAAGAAGCGGTCGTGCCTGTTAATCGAGATGCCGAAAGACGCCATGTGCCTCGAGCTCCTTAGTGAAAGAACTAGCATCTCGTGGGAGCCCGAGGCCCGCAAGCGCGTGCACCAAGCCGTGTTCACCACGGAGGGAAACAGGGCCGCTCCGCAACCACCCTACACCGACATCGTGGTTGCTGCCGCGGACACTACCCCGTCGCCCTACTGCAAGATACACAAGAACAACAAGCATGACCTATCCGAGTGTCGATCCATCATCAAGCTCCAAGAGGACATGGGGGCCTTCTACGCCAAGAAGAATGCCGAGAGGAAGGCCCACCGAGGCGAGGCTCCCAATGTGGGGCCGAGGTGGCTACCAAAACAAGGGAAAGTCGAAGAGGCCGCCTCTCGGCGGCGACGTTTCGGTAGAAGAGGAATCCCGAGATGAAGCAGGAGACAACTTCCAAGCTACTGTGGAGTTTTTTGGTTACATCCATGAGGGATCCTCCGCGCTCACCTACAACCATCAATACCACAAGGCAGTGAGACAGGTCCACGTGGTACAGTCCACGCCAGAGGGCCCTCGGATTTCCCGTTGGGCCAACATACCTCTAGTAGTGGACGTCGACGACCACCCTGCTACCCTTCCGGATGACAGCAACGGCTTGCCACTCACGCTCCTCTCCCCGACGATCAGCAACATCAAGGTCAGCAAGATGACGTACGACACCGGGAACAGCATCAACCTGTTGTCCTCCCGCGCCTTCGAGAAGATGCAGATTCTGAGAATCGACGTCCTCCCGTCTGCTACCTTCCGCGGAGTCAGTGGGATGCAGGTCCAATCACTTGGGAAAATTTCACTTCCCGTCACCCTCGGGGACCCCACAAATTTCAGGATGGATATGCTCGTCTTCGATGTCACAGACTTGCCTCTTTTGTATAACGGACTGCTCGGCGGCCGTTTATCAGGAGGTTCGCCTCTGTGCATCACAGGATCTACAACCTCATCAAGATCTCGGGCCCCCGAGGGGTCATCACCCTAGACGTTGAAGCGTGAGAAGTCCTATGTTGCGTCCAAGGCGAAGCCAAGAAGGCTGATACCGCAAGGGCAGCCGAAAAAGCTTCACTTCCAAGCGAGATGTACATTCTCGGAGGCAGCGCCCTGTTTTCCGGAAGCCCTTCCAACGAAGACAGAAGAACGGAGCGCCAGGTTCCCGCTGCCCCCAACGGGCAACAAGCACCCCGGAGGACACCCACGCCCCGCGGTGGACCCCGTCTGGCAAGTGACCAAGAAACTGAAGCACCGCTAGCTTGCTCCGGTAGTTGTGTCAAAGAAAGTTCCTATCTCAGAGGATGGAAGTCGCACCGTGTCCATCGGTGCTGACCTCTCCCCCAAATAGGATAGCGCTTTCGTCGCGTTCCTCTGCGAACACGCCAACGTTTTCGCATGGGAACCCTCTGATCTTCCAGAAGTCCCCAGTGAGGTGATCGAACACAAGCTAGTAGTCAAGGCAGGTGCCAAGCCTGTGAAGAAAAAGGTCCTTCGTCAAGCACCAGACCGCCAAGAGTTCATAGCAGAAGAAATCAAGAAGCTGCTCAAGGAAGGGTTCATCCGGGAGATTCGACAACCCACCTGGTTAGCCAACCCTGTTGTCGTCCCCAAGGCGAAAGGGAACAAGAGATTGTTCATCGACTACTGCAACGTCAATGCGGCCTGCTCAAAAGATCTTTTCCCTCTCCCTCGCATTGATCAAATCATGGACTCGATAGCGGAGTGCACCCAGTTGTCTTTCCTAGATGCGTACGCCGAATATTACCAGATCAAGATGGTAGTTTAAGACGAAGAGAAGAATGCGTTCATCACCCCTTGCGGCACATATTGCTACATATGCATGCCATTCGGGTTGAATAATGCAGGCTCCACCTTCCAGAGAGCCATCCACATCAGCCTCGGGCCGCAGCTACACCGCTATGTCGAGGCCTACATGGACGACATTGTGGTCAAGACCAAAGAAGAAGACACTCTTGTTGAAGACCTACGTGAAACATTCCGCAATCTCGACAAGATGCAACTGAAGCTGAATCCGGAGAAAAAAAAATTTGGTGTGCCTTCCGGAAAGCTCCTCGGGTTTTTGGTGTCCCATCGTGGAATCGAAGTCAACCCCGACAAGATCAAAGCGATCGAGCAAATGCAGGCCCCGAAGCGCATCAAGGATGTTGGAGACTCAACGGGTGCATTACGGCACTTGGGAGATTCAGCTCCCAGTTGGCCGAAAGAGCACTCCCGTTCTTCAAGCTGTTGAAGAAATACGGTCCCTTCGAATGGACCCCAGAAGCTAAAGCCACTTTCCAAGACCTCAAGAAGAACCTCGCATCACCACCAACATTACGGTACTTTGCCAACACGAACCCCTGCTGTTGTATATCTTGGCAACATCTCATGTCGTAAGCGGAGCATTGGTGGTCGAGCGTGACGACGAAGAAGAAGGAGGTGAAACCCCACCCGCAGCAAGCAAGCCTGGAGAATCATCTCGTGCAGCCGGAGCCCACGGAGCCAAGGTTCCTGCAAGGAGCACAACTCAGAAGCCAGTATACTTCATCAGCACCGTCCTTCGGGATGCAAGAAGCCGGTACGCACAGATCCAGAAGATCCTTCTGGGGGTGCTCTTAGATTCTCGGAAGCACATGCACTATTTTCAAGCGCATCCAATCCGGGTGGTAACCAGTTTTCCACTCGAGCGCATCTTGAGAAATCGAGAAGCCACTTGCCATATCGTGGAGTGGCATTGGAGCTTTCCGGCTTCGACATCACGTTCGTCAACTTCTCCACCATCAAGAGCAAGTTACTGGCTGATTTTGTTGCTCAATGGACTCCGACTCCAGAAGGCGAAGAAGACCTCCGGGAAGCATCTTCGCTTCCCGACACTGAAGACAACAATGAGTGGACCCTGTACTTTGACGGATCCATCTCTTTGTAGGGGGCCAGGGCCGGCGCCGTCCTCGTCTTCCCGAATGGAGAAGTTCTGAAGTATGTCGTGCAGATGTTGTCCGAGGGAGAGGCCTCCACCAACAACACAATAGAGTATGAAGGGATGCTCGACGGTTTGGTAGCAGCTATGGGTCTCGGAATCAAAAGACGCATAGTCAGAGGCGACTCCCATCTGGTGGTTAACCTTGTCAAGGACGATTGCGGATGCCCCCAGATGCAGGCATACGTCGACGAAGTCCGCAAGCTGGAGAAATACTTCTACGGCCTAGGGATGGAGCATATCCCAAGGTCCAAGAATAGCGTCACAAACGAGCTATCCAAGACCGCTGCCTGGAAGGAGAAAGTAACGCCTTGGGTGTTCGTTGAGCGTTTACTCAAACCCTCAGTTGACCCAACGCGGCCGAAGACCAAGAAGCAAAGGATCTAGACCAAGGGGCAGTTTCCCGGAGATCTGCCCTCATTCATCGCCAGCAAGCATCATGTCCTCACTGTTGGCCCCATACCCCTGGCTTGGGGCGATGACATCACGGACTACCTGAAGAACGTAGAGCTACCAAGCAACTGGAAAGACACCGAGAGGGTTGCTTTCAATCATTGATGTATCTATTACTCGATGGAGCCCTCTACCGGAGGCGCTCCAACAGTGTGAAGTTACTGTGCATCCCCATAGATGAAGACAAGAAGCTGCCCCGAGGCATCCACGAAGGAACATGCGGCGCCCACATTGGATCCTGAGATCTGGTTGGCAAAGATTTTCGGCAAGGGTTCTATTGGCCTACCGCCGTGAACGACGCCATGGAGCTTGTCAACACCTACGACGCCTGCCAATTCCACGCCAAGGATGTTCATCAACCAGCACAAGCTCTCCAAACCATCCCTCTGTCATGGCCATTCGCGGTCTAGGGATTGGACAACCTATGCCCATTCCACCGTGCTACAGGAGGCTATGAGTTCCTCTACATCGCCATCAAGAAGTTCACCAAGTGGCCAGAAGTGGAGCCAGTCCGCAAGGTCACGACGCAATCTGCCATCAAGTTCATCAAAAGCCTAGTGTGCCGTTTCGGAGTCCCTAACCAGATCATCACGGACAACATCACCGAGTTCACAAGCCAGACCTTCCTCGAGTAATGTGAGCAAATGGTCACCACAGTGTGTTTCGCTTCAGTGGCTCATCCGTGGAGCAACGGCCAGGCAGAGAGAGCCAGTTCGGAAGTACTCCGAGATCTCTGGACCCGTACTTTTCAGTGGCTCGAGAAGTGTGGAAATCAGTGGGTGGATGAGCTCCCAGCTGTTCTATGGTCAATCCGGATCACACCCAACCGAGCCACAAATGAGACGCCCTTCGCTCTCATCTATGGAGCGGAGAAGACTCCCCACAGAACTCAGATACGGATCTGATAGAATTCGCACCTTCGATGAGGCCGAGCAGCAACAACTCCGACAAGGAGTCGTTGCCGAGGAAGTACATACTTGGGCTGCTACACACGCCGCGCGGTACCCGCAAGGACTACGCCGCTACCACAGCCGCCAAGTCCGCCCCCAAGAACTTGAGGAAGGCGTCCTTGTCCTCCGTCGGCTACAGTTTGGTAGGGGTCTAAACAAACTATCTCCAAAGTAGGAAGGCCCTTATCGGGTAGTCCAAGTCACCCGGCCCGGATCTGTCCGCCTAGAGACCGAGGATGGAGTACCCGTGAGAAACTCGTGGAACATCGAGCACCTCCGAAAGTACCATCTCCGTAATTTCTATCCATGAAGGTATACAGTTGCTGGATGAACAGTTTCCCGGCAGCGCCATATTTTTAAGATGTGATCTCTGGATCCATGTTTATGGATGCAACAAAAAAATTCCCCGGGGGCTAAATTGGTGCGTGTTAGCACGATTTACTTTAAACGATGTCCGGACTAACCATACTATCCGGCGTGCTTTTTGGGAGGGACCTAACCAGCACGCAAAATCTTGCCAGATCAAGCTCTTCCCTGTAGCCCGCACAGCGGCAAGTAGTATGCGGCGATTGCTTCTCTCTCTTGTCTTTACCCATGCGGTGAGAAATTTTTTGCAGGAAAATAAACATAGAAAAAATCAACTAAACTCGTCGTCTCAAGAACGGTTAACAAACCGGAGCCTCTTGGCTTTCCGGGTCCAATACAAGCAAAGAAGAAAAAGAAGAAAAGTGCGGGGGTCGGCCTCAGTCGATTTGGACCATCGGCTTGACGTCCTCCGCGATCCTCTCGTCGCTATCACTGCTGGAGTTGTCTTCCCCCCTGCGCTATTCGAAAGAGGAGTCGTCACCACCGTCCTCGACGAGGTCGCGCCACTACAGGAGATTTCCGGGCAGCACTCCTTCCGCTCGCCGTGCATGTTGAAGCACTTCAGCAGCAAGAGCTCCTCGCCGTCGTAGCGGAACAAGATGAAGTCTCCGAACTCCAGCTTGCGACCGCGGGCGAAAACCTTCCACCCGTGCGAGAAAAGAGGATCCCTAGTGGTCGCCCGGTGGGTCTCCACCATCACCGCTCCGTGAGGGCACCTGTCCACCTACAAACGGAAGTGCACGGGCTCGGCGTCCCTCACTGCGTCACGGAACTCCTTCAGGATAGGGAGCCACCAGAAGAAAGACGACGTTAACTAAACGCCAAACTCAAAGCCGATGCGCTTGCCGTGGGAGGGCACACATGGCGGTGTCGGCCCACGAGTTCTTCGTGGCGGCGACCGACCCTGCGTGCGGTACTTGATGGCGGCCGCGGAGGCCAGGAGTATCCATGATCCAAAGCCTGAGGTGAGGTAATTGGGGCAGTTACTACGTTCCGCAGGGGTAACAAGATCTTATTCCCATCTGTCCGCGGGTGAATAGGGCACTCCGTAATAGCTTCTTTCTTCTGATCAGCGACTGACACGCACGCCATGGCTCCCAAGCATCATGCTCCCGAGGAGATTGAAGACGAAATCCCTCAAGATCTCCGTGGAGGAGGAGCTCGTGGCCACCGTGGCCGAGGGAGGGGAAGCAGAGATGGACGGGCGGCACCGGCAATCGGGGCTTCGATGGGGGTCCTTGTCCCTGCCGTGGGGAGACGAAGGACCCACAGGAGGACGTGCGGTGGCCACAGCATTGGAGATCGCGGGGCGATGCCGCCGGCCAGAATCTGCAACTCCCACGACGAGCGCATCGGCTTCGAGTTCGGCGTTGAGTTGACGTCGGCTTCCTGTAGGTGGCTCACTTTCCCGAAGGTGTTCCGTGACGCGGTGAGGGATTGTGGGCACCCTGGACTATATGCCCGAAGTGGCCAACTGTGTATACTTTCATGCTCCCATGATCAGTTTGCATGACACACAACTCGACATGGATATCATAGTCTCAATGTTCATACAATACCGAATACATGTCTTACAATAACATAGTCTTACATGGCCTCATCGGGCTCAAATAACAACGGAATAAGCAAAATCATCAAAGGTAGCACCGACACAATCCACAGGGTAGATCAGAGCATAGCACGTCCTAGTAACCATCGGTGTCATCATCGTCAAATACCTGCTCCTCCAAGCCTGGCCGATTGAATAACCAGGGACAAAGCCGTGAGTACATACAAAGTACTCGAAAACCACCTAAAGAAAGAAACAAAGTTTTGTATACGGAAATAATAGGATGGCTATATGGTGGAGTTTCTCATCGGGATTTCCTATCTACTCAATATTATTATTAAGTTGGCAAATTTTTAAACTTGGCAAATTTTATTTCCCACAAATGAATTTGGATAATTCAAGTCCAACCCTTTTTCCATCCATATCAACATCATCATCGTGAACCATAAACTCGGTACCGGGCTTTCTCATCTATTCCCCACAAAGTGTGGCCTCACTAGGTGTCCATGACCGTGGACTCTAGCTACTCGAATAGATTTCACTCTGCAGAGGTTGTACATTTTACCCAGCACATTTGATACATCCGCCGTCTGTCCCCACGGGTCGTGATACCTCCGTATGTGGGTCTCGTATAATCGACCATAGTCTTCCCCTTGTCTGTCCTAGTACAGGTGAATCTACCCATTGCATACTACATGGACTATCCGTGTGTCAGTTCATGCTCCTCTTGGAACCAAGCCTGCACCGTAGTCGAAGAGCACCAAGGTTCCTTCCGACACTAAGCCTAGCAAATTTCACCGATCTACTTAAAGGCTAGGTTTTGGCGGCACTTATAGACAGTCCCTCCATACTTTGTCCATGTCCGACGATGTTCCACAAATCCGGCCATACCACCTTCTTAGGTGTATGCCGTACCATATAGGGTGAAGTGTGACTATCCATGACTATTTGTAATGCTAATTACTAAAGTTAAATGATGGTATCGACAGAACATTGGGATCATCGGAGGTCTATTTTGTTCTCTCAGTTAGGTAGGATTATGGGGTGTGTGGAGTTTTCCTACTATAACTAATATAGTCCCAACCATATGAACATACTAGCATGTTACACTATACACGATACTAAAGGAAATTAAAAATTGGGAAAAGCGGAGTTTGAGTTTTGACGATGGCTTGCCTTCCTCGGCGATGTACCCTCGACCGACTTCTTCGACGGCTTGGAAGGAGTCTTCACCTTCAGCGTCAAGCGTATCGTCTACACGTTGCGAAAAAGAATACATAACATTGCAATGGACAATAACAAGCACAACATTCAACACACAATTCTCACAAACAATAGCAAGAAATAAAGAACAAAATAATTTTTCAGGGTTTTACACTTATTAAGATTTCAAATCCTATAGCACCACAACCAAGTTAAATATCATAGCAAGGCATTGGAACAAATATGATGAAATTATTAATAGCAAGATTAAATTTAAACAAACATTAACTAAAAGTAATGTTTTCACTCAATTTATCCACTAACTTCTTTTTAAGTAATTTTATTTCATTAACTAAATTCATATCAATTTTCTACTCACCATAGTTGATTTTACTAAGGTGCTAATAAATTAATATTAATAACAAACAAACTATGGAAATTAACTAGCAAGCAATTTAATAACAAAGTTTACGAATTTAATTAAGCAAAACAATATTCTAAAAATACAGAAAAATAGAAGATAATTTTCTACACAGGAAAAAAATATGTCATCTTTTCTTGACCTACATTTATTTTTCTAATATTATATAGGTTTTGCAGATCTAATTAAAAGAAAAGAAATTCAGTAGGACGGCCCGTGGCTATACTGTGCCCATGGGCAGTTTTCTCTAGTGGGCTGAGCCTAGGCACTAGGCCGCGCTGGCTCTCTCTCTCTTTTTTAAACGCGAAGAGGTATGGGGCCCTCCTCGTCATTAGATCCAGACCGATCGGGCGGCCAGGGGCCATCTTCCCCGGGCGCACAGGATGCTCGTATTGGAGCTCATCCTGGGACACGTATGGCGGACGGAAGGCACAAGGATTCTCACTGGCGGCGCTCCGGTCAACGGAGGACGACGCCGAGTGGCGTTGGTGGTGCGTGTCGGCTTGGGGGTTCCGCTTTTTACCTTCAGGAAGATGCTCGACATCGGCAAACACAGCGGCCGGGGTAGATGAACCGGTCAGATGGGAGGCGGCTGCGGCTCCTTGCCGGTGGCGCTCCGGCGACGAGCGGAGAGGGGCGCGGCTTGCCGGCCTCACCCCTCCTTCCTTCCTCTCCTTTCCTCCTTGCTTCTCCTCTTCATCTCTTCCTCTCTTCTGTTCCTGGCAAGGCGAGGTGGAGCGGGGGCTATGGGGTGGGCACTGGGCTATGGAGCGGTGGTGGAGTGAGGAGAGGAGGGGGGCTGGAGTGCTCCCCTTTTATAGCGATCGGAGGGGGTGCGAGAGCGGAGACGGGGAGAGAGAGGGGCACGGGCGTTGCGCAGCCTCCTCGCCTACTGGCCAGCTGAGGCGGTGAGGGCTGTCGTCAGCCGATTGAGGCCAAGGAGGGGCCTACGGGGTGATGTCACCGGTGGGGGGTGAGGCTGCTAGGTAGGGTCGGGTTGTAAGGGGGTTGGGGGTTGAGAGGGGCGCAGGGCAGGGCTTGGAGAGATGGGCTTCGGCCTAGGGGTGGTTTCTTTCTTCCCTTTTTTTACTGTTCTTCTATTATTAGATTAATAAATAGTTCTCTTCCAAATTTATTTAAGTTTCGAACAAAAATTTTAGTTGGAACTCCTAAATTCTTTATAAATCTCCAGGAGTATTATCCTAATTTAGTTAGAATTTTTAGGGAGTTTTTAATTATGTTTAAAATATTATTATTATTATAGAAATAGTAATAAATCATTTAGCACTTATTAAATCTGTTAATTAAATACTTTCTGCTATAAAGGTATTTTTAGTTATTTAAACAATGAATTTCTGTGAGGTCAAATAATTATTTAGGCCAAACTTTACTGATTATAAACTCCTATGTGTGGCTATTATAATAAGAGTGGAGTGCTAAACAATTTTGTTGGTCTATTCTTTTTAGCATGACACGGGAACAACATAAAGCAAATACAAGTTAAGGAAATAACAACTTGGCAAACAAGACATGGCATGGCAACACAACAAGGCAAATTTTTTGTTCACCCTAAAATTTAGCATAAAAGTTGGGGTGTGACAGGGACGCCGACCCCTTGCACTTCAATTTCCAGGTGTACGGGTTCCCTCACGGAGCGGTGATGGTGGAGACCCATCGGGAGACCACTCGGGATCTTGTCTTCTTGCACGGGTGGAAGGTTTTCGCCCACGGTCGCAAGCTGGAGTTTGGAGACTTCATATTGTTCCGCTACGATGGCAAGGACCTCTAGACGCTGAAGTTCTTCAACATGCACGGTGAGCGGAAGGAATGCTGCCCAAAAAGCTCCAGCAGCAGCGCCACCTCGTCCGAGGACGATGGTGACGACTCCTCTACCGAACAGCGTAGGTGGGAAGACAGCTCCAGCAACGATGCCGACGAGAGGATCCCGGAGGACATCAAGATGGTGGTCCAGATCGACAGTGGGCGACCCCCACACTTTTCTTCTTTTACTTTGCTTGTAATGGACCCGGAAAGCCGAGAGGCTCCGGTTTGTGAACCGTTCTCGAGACGACGAGTTTGGTTGCTTTTTTCTATGTGTCTTTTCCTGCAAAACATGTCTCACCGCGTGGATATAGATAAGAGAGAGAATCAATCGCCGCATACTACTTGCCGTCGTGAGGGCTACAGGGAAGAACTTGATCTGGCAGGATTTTGCGTGTCGGTTAGGTCCCTCCCAAAAAGTACACCGGATAGTAGGGTTAGTCTGCACATTGTTTAAACTAAAACGTGCTAACACACACTGATTTAGCCCCGGGGATTTAATTGGTTGCATCCATAAACATGGATTCGGAGATCACAACTTACAAATGTGGCGCTGCCGGGAAACTAGTCATCCGGCAACTTTATACCCTCACAGATAGAACTTACGGAGGTGCTCGATGTTCCATGAGTTTCTCACGCGGACTCCATCTCGGTCTCCAGGCGGACGGATCCGGGCGACTACCCGATAAGGGCCTTCCCACTCTAGAGACAGCTTGTTTAGACCCCTTCGGGACTGTAGCCGACGGAGGACAAGGTCGTCCTCCTCAAGTTCTCGAGGGGCGGACGTGGAGGTTGTGTTAGAGGCGTAGTCCTTGTTGGTACCGTGCGGCGCGTGTAGCAGGCTGATTACGTACTTCCTCGTCAACGATGACATCTCCTTGTCGGAGTTGCTGCGTCTCGGCCTCATCGAAGGCGCAAACTCAAGGAGATTCGTATCTGAGTTCCGTGGGGAGCAACGCCTCCGCTCTCATAGATGGTTCACTACTTGACCCTCCACTCTTGTGAATACAAAAGTTTGACGGAGATATATGTGCACCGAGGACAAAGTCAAGCACATGGGAAAAACTATGCCACCCGCGAGGGATGCATCAAAGCGAAACCGAAAGTGAAGATCATCAAATGAAGAAGCTCCTTGGAGGGACCGGTACAAGTAATACCGGCAATGGCACGACCGCTTCACTACCACTCATCCACATGAAAGCCTACGACTATGGGTGAAGTACTGGGGCGGTACAACGTCGGTTGCACAAAAATCCGGTTGAGCCATTCAAAGCCTTGCTGGATGCACCATGGGCCAAGTGTCTATGTTTCGGTGACCAGATACTGCGGTACCCCGTTTCCTGGGTTCCGGCCACGCCTCTCGGACAGTTCAATATTAACTATGGAAGATTCCGGCAAGGAGATGCCGGGAATGTCTCGCAAGACGCGTGGAGAAGAGCCTCACACTACTTCTGAAAGGGTGGAGCCATCCTGCTGGTTCCCAACTCTCGACAAAGGGAACATCGCATTCAATGTGCGAGAAGACAAGGATGTATCGCTGACAGGAGGAAGCTAACACCTGTCGGTCTCCCTCGTGCCTACTCAGCCCATGCATGCACCAGTCGTCCCCGCGATGCCACGAGAGCTTCCCGGAAGACCTTAGAACGCCTCGCATCCACAAGTATAAGATAACCACCCTTACTGTAGCTATCAGTGGGACTGTGGCGAGCCCCTTGCTCTAAAAAGGGATACGCCAACCACATCAGTAAAAAAAGAGGGGGGAACAAAGCGGAAATCAAGGAGAATAAAGAAGCAGAAGAGAGAGGCAAGAAGGAGATACGAAAAGAAGGGAGAGAAGAAGGAAGAACCAGTGAAAGGAGAACCCACAACCTAAGGGGATATCTCTGGTTGACTCCACAAAAAGAAGGAGGAGGAGTTCATCCCTAGAACTTCTCGGCAGATCTCTCAAGGATTCCCCTCTGGAGGGTAGCTAGTTCCACCAAAAGGAGAGGAACGTAGTGGAGTGTAGCATAGGGTATCTTCTCCTTGAAGATCACCTTGTACTGTATTCTACTCCATCCCCACCAAAGAAGACCAGACATGCAGGAGTAGGCCTTTTAGTCTCCGGACGGCCCGAACCTGGGTAAACACCCATGTTTTCTCGTATCGGCTCATTGCCGTTTCGACGCCACAGCAACCTTCATCCACATGAAGCAAGCGGGAACCTTACGTGGTTGTCGTCCCGCGCGGGCTCCTGGCAGTGCACTTAAGGGAGCAGACCTTCCGAAAGGTGTCCTCGGGGGTAGAGTCGCCGCTATTCTCCCCGACTTCTGGTGCTAGTTTAAGGCCGGGCAAGAACCCCCGACACCTGGCACTCGAAGGAGGGCCTGAGAAGAAATCTTGCCCCCACAGGTTTTTGGTGCTAGAAGGAGGGCAGACGATCATTTCGGCCGTAACGTTTGTTCCCTGTACAGATTCCGAAGTTTATTCTCGTTTTCGCCGCATCTCAGCAAGTTCCATCAAGGTGGGCATCGGCGCGGGCAACCGCCCATCCTACCCTCCGCGGTGGTTATATGGTTTTCTTGCTCGGGGGCTTCTCAGCGCTTATAAGCAAGCGTTCCGAGAAACCTCACCCTCAGGTTCTCGGGAACCACATTCCGGATGGTTTTCTTGTGCCGGATTATTTTTATCGAAAGGTCACTGGATGCTTTCCTTTGGCGGCCTCCTGGCCACCAAAGGTTGGCCTTTTCATCATCCCCGGATGATCGTGCCGGATGGTTTTTTCTTCCCGGATGATAATTCCCGGAACACACCTGTCACCCAAGGGAAAGAGTGCACGAGGCCTTACCCTCGCTTTACCTTGGCAAAAGACTCACCAGAGGCCGCGCCGTTCATCGACGCCGGTTCTTCACGAGATATATCTCACTCGAACGACTGGCTCCACTCCATGTGAACAATACGAGCTATCACTATTGATCCGTCCGGTAAGCTCCGTTCTGAGTAGCCTGTGGAGGATCCGTACGTGCCCAGGATAAGATTCTACTGGATGGTCATCACCTCTCGGGGTCCAGCCATCCCAGAGAGACCGGGCTGGAGTTCCCATCAAGCATATGTGCCGGCATATGTACCAGTCTCCCAGAAAGACCCCCCGGAACGAATCGAACAACTCGGACCTCGTGCCAAGGTATCACCACAAAAACTCAATAGGATTGTGCTTCCTTGAATCTCTTGACTCTCTCTTGGTGAGATAGCCGATGGAAGTGGGAACCCACTGCTCATGTTGCCATCCATTTTTGCACCCACTGCACCTACCGCACGCAAAAGAGGATGCCCGTAGTGCCCCTCCGATAAGCCGTGCAAAATGTCAGGTCAAATTTACCGGAACCCACTTGTCGGATGTTTTCTCCGAGTCTCCGACAACACATAAAGTTATCCAGCAGGTACCAAAAGGGACGAGTTCTCTAAGTTACTGCATTCATTACTACTACCCCGTAGGGGATTTTTCCGGAACCAAAGCACTGTTTGTGTTTTTATGGAACGATATTTACATCTTTTCCTACGCACATCACTCCGCGCGGGTTCCCCATGGGTGGAATACCTTCAACCATAGGGTGTCCTTGCCATTGAAGCAGAAGAGGATGGCCTTGAACTGCTGGATGTTCCTCCAGCGGACAAACGCCGCCCAGCCCTGATCCAAATACGTGGCTCCGTCGCCACTAAAGACCGTGGCCACCCACGCGGAGCCATGGGGGAAGCCCTCCACCTAGAGGTACAGGCCCTGAGGCTTGCGCCCCGCCATTGCCTGCGCAAATGGCTCCGGTAGCCGAAGCCAACCGCACGCAGGGTTGGTCGCCGCCACGAAGAACTCGTGGGCCGGCACCGCCGTGTGCGCCCTCTACAGGGCCGAACACGACGCCCCCACCGCAGCCTCGACCACAGCCGTGCCGGACCGCCGTGCTGCATCGCATTCCCAGGATCGCCTGAGCCGCTGCGCCCAGAGTGTTGGGGGACGTCAGAGGCACCTTGGGAGCATGAAGATGGAAAGGATAAGTGGGAGAAGGAAAAGGGGAATGGACTCCTCCGTTTCACACCAGTCCGCTTAATTACCCAACGGACACTCGCAGGGGAGTAATTTTCTACCCTGCCGTAAGAAATATTAAATTACCGTGGGCCAGCCACTGCATCACCTCGAGTCTTGCCATCTTTTGCAGGGGCATCATGATCATCCGTCAAGTCCGACTGGAGGCGTACCACGTGGCACGACCTGCTTTGTCCCCGTGACATGACAACCAGTGCACAGACTAGAAGACCTTCTCGGACGACTCGACTTCGATTCCGGGACGCCTTCATCAAAATCCAAGCCCTGGGGCTACTGTCGGTAACCGGATATTAGGGTACCCTGTTTCCCCGTGTTCCGGCGACGCCTCTCAGACAGTGTAAGAGCGACTATGGAAGATGCCGGGAACGTCTCGCAATACGCGTGGAGAAGAGCCTCGTACTACTTCCGGAAGGGTAGAGTCATCCAACTGGTACCAACCACCCGACAAAGGACATAGCGCATTCAATGTGCTACAAGAGAAGCATGCGCCGCTGACAGGAGGCAGCCAACACCTGGCGGTCTCCCTCGCGCCTACTCAGCCCATGCATGCACCAGCCGTCCTCGCGACGCCACGGGAGCTTCCCGGAAGACCTCAGCACACCTCGCATTCAAAAGTATAAGATAACCACCCTTAATGTATCTATCAGTCGGACTGTGGCGAGCCCCTTGCTCTATAAAAGGGAGACACCAACGACATCATTAAGAAAAGAGGGGGAGCGAAGAGGAAATCAAGGAGAAGAAAGAAGAAGAAGAAGAAGAAGAAGAAGAAGAAGAAGAGAGAGTCAAGAAGGAGAAACGAAAAGAAGGGAGAGAAGAAGGAAGAACAAGGGAAAGGAGAAGCCACCACCTAAGGGGATATCTCTGGATGAATCCACAGAAAGGAGGAGGAGTTCATCCCTAGAACTTCTCGGGAGATCTCTCAAGGATTCCCCTTGGGAGGGTAGCTAGTTCCACCAAAAGAAGAGGAGTGTAGTGGATTGTAGAATATGGTATCTTCTCCTTGAAGATCTACTTGTATTGTATTCTATTCAATCACCAGAAAGAAGATCAGACATGCAGGAGAAGGGCTTTTAGTCTCCGGATGGCCCGAACCTGGGTAAACACCTGTGTTGGCTCGTATCAGCTCATTGTCGTTTCGACACCATAGCAACCTTCTTCCACATGAAGCAAGCGGGAACCTTACATGTTCCCCGCCCCGCGTGGTCTCCAGGCCATGCCCTTCCAAAAGCAGCCCTTCCGGATGGTGTCCTCGGGAGTAGCGTCGCCGCTGTTCTCTCCGACTTCTCGTGCTGGTGCTAGAAGGAGGGCCTGAGAATAAATCTTCCCCCCACACTATGTATCCTTTTGTCTCTCTCTCTCTCTCTTCCCCACTTACCCCTTCACTTAACTAGAACTATATATATCCCCCTCCTTACTTTTCTCTTGTACTTTTCCAATGGGGTCTTCCACCTCTAGGGTTCAACAACTGCTTGGAGAAGAGAGGCTTCTTCTATGGTTGATGTTCCGACCTACATGTTATTGCACTTGAGAAAGACTAGATGTCTCTCTCTCTCTCTCTTTATAAAATCCAATTCTCTTATAGATTTATAGTAACTATCTTTATATCTTTACTTTTGTTCTTGTTGGATCTTGGTGTGTTGGCTATGGGGATGATTTCAATAGCTATTGCTAGTGAATCTTGTTCTTCTCCCTCTTGGTCTTGCGGTATCTTTTGGATTCCCCTCTTGTTCTTCCCGTTCGTCTTGAAAAGACCTTAAACTCCTATAGATCAGTCACTTCCAAGGGATTGCCACGAACATACCCAAGATCTTTCCCAAGGCTTCTTTTGGATTTCCCTCTTTTTCTTGTCTTTCTTCGTCAAAACACCTCAAACTCCTGTAGACCTTGGGAAAGATCTTGGGAATGTTAAGGCAAGCTCTTGGAATTCCTCGATCTACAGGAGTTTGAGGTGTTTTGACGAAGAACGGGAAGAACAAGAAAAAATCTATTATATAATTAAAACAAGAGACAAACAAGCCACCACGTTAGTCCACATAGATTAAATTATCTTAACCATTAATTGAAGAGATAAATGGTTAAGATTTAAAGATGTAAACGTTACATACAAATTTTGCATATATGCATTTTTTGCAGCCATGAAGTCGTCACGTACACATGTATTGATGGGAAAGTGCAAGCACTATCACGTGTTGAATAAGGACATCGTTAAAGATTACCATGATATCTCATATGTTGTACGTACAAAGAAAGGAAGAGATAACGAATATTAATTCGAATTCTGTTCGGATAAGAAACAAGAGAAACTAGGCACGCTACATGAATGCCAAAGCTAGCTAAGATAATATATGGCTAATGTTCGTTGGCCGGCCGACCGGCCAGGCCCATTTGTGTCCACTTTTCGCGCTTTTGTTGCATATGACGTATGGTAAATGTTGCAATGGTAGTATAAAATGCTACTATCTATACTGCTATTATACTAATATTATTATGTTGATGTATGTTACTTTTTGCTAAACAAATATATCTAGTAGTATTTTAGTGCTAAGCGCATTAATTTGGTAGCATGATATAAAAATGTTACTAATGATTTTTGCTACAACAAAAAAGATGAAGTGTGATCGGTGATGATGGGTTCCGAATTTTGTTGCAACCATTATAAAAAAAGCTACAAGCGGTGATTAAATTTGCTGCCACGAAATGATGGTAAATATGGTATGTAATTTTTTTATCAGATTTTTTTTGCAACAATGAAAAAAATGAAAAAAATGCACACAATAAATTTTTGTTGCATCCATGTACCAAAAAAGTTGCAACCGATAGTAAAAAAATGCTACCACCAGCAATTAAAATTTGCTACACCATTTTTTAACTGCAAAAAATACCAAAAATAAAAAATATTGCATCCATATACTAAAAAAGTTGCAAATGTACCGTAAATATTGCAAAGGTACCGCAAATGTTATAATCATCTAATCCAAAAGAGTACGCGCGAATCTGATCCGTTCAATCGCGATGATCCAATGATCATGTTTTGACCGGCCAACTGGGGGTGCCGGTCGGCCGGCGCAGAGCGCGGCCCATAATATATCCACGCTAAGGTCTATATGAATCCATGCTTAATTATGGTAGGTAAGAACGAGCTACATGTAAGCTATGCAAAGGTGCTTCAATGAAAACAAAACTAGCTAGCTAATCAGAAAATTTAGCCGTATTGCATCATGCTTATGTCATTGATTAAGCTTGAAAAAATATTTTGTGTTCTTCTGTATATAGCAATATTGAAATTTATTTTCACATAATTTTTTTGCTAATGATTTATACATGAAACTCAATGCAATCGTGGAACAAAATGAATGATTTGATTTTGCTTTGATATATAAAACATACAAATATTCAAGTAACTTAGTAACACGAGACGAATATTATTAATACGTATTGATTTGATATATCATCATGTTCGAGTGCAGTTGTATTAAAAATATCTCGACATGAGTAGAACAAACACTAATAGAGGTATGCTTGGATGGCCAGTCACGGGCGAAGTACTATTGCTACTAAAAGGGATGATGATGGCTAATTTTGAAAGAAAAATTCCTCCATCGGCCTCTATGTTTTGGGCTTCATGTCAAGAGCAAACATGTATGATACATAACATGCAAAACATCACGATAGAAAAAATATGTGAACCAATCACATGTGTGCAAGTGGTATATCATATGAGAGAAGTAATATATTATTATGACAACTACAATGACAAGAGAGAAAAATGACAATTGTACAGTAAAGTTATCTTTGTATCGTAGGATGAAAAATAAGTTAATTATTGCTTGATCGAGACACAAGTATGTTAGAATGCTTTGATTATATCTTGATAGCTATAAATTCTTAGAAAAAAAATAGTGAATCCCTAGAAAAATAATAAATATGAACCTAAATTAGATTACATTTGTGTAGTAGAATGGAGATGTAGAATCGACTTATTTACATCATCATCATTATCACACATGCGCGCATGCGTGCGAACACGCACGCACAGAGAGAGAGAGAGAGGGGGTTGTGGTTGGGTAAATAGGTCGTAGGAAACAAAGGGATAAAGCAGAATATTAGCTCTTGGTAAAAACATCAATCCTTAAGTTATTAAATTTGACACCAGTGAAGAAGTAGAGTGGTAGATGGAATAATAGATATATGAAAGTCAGTAGGTTCAGATCGTTATTACATATATTTTTTGGAATAAATATAAAAGTCCAAACATGTTCCACAATGCACACATTTGGACTATAGTTTGAACACTATTTTGATGTAAAACATCTTATTAGGAGAAAACATATATAATTCTATTACTTCAGTGTCTAGCCGCGCAAATGCGCGGGTCACTCCGCTAGTTCCATAAGAAAATGCAAGACCAAGAGGAAGAAGAACATAATTCACTAGCAATAGCTACTCAAATCATCCCCATAGGAAGCACACCAAGATCCAATAACAACAAAAGGAAACATATAAAGCTAGTTACTACAAAACTATAAGAGAGGTGGATCTTGAGAAAGAGAAAGAGATCTAGTCTTCCTCAAGTGCAATAACATCGAGGTCGGAAAATCAACCGTACAAGAAGCCTCTCTCCCCAAGTAGTGGTAGAATCCTAGAGGTGAAAGACCCCATTGGATAACTACAAGAGGAAAGCGAGGTGGGGGATATATAATTCTAGTTAAGTGAAGGGGTAAGTTGGTAAGAGAAAGAGAGATAAGGATACATAGAAATTTTGGACATGCTGCATGCAGGAAGCCGGTGTAACGCTCAACCGGATTTTGATGCAACCGACGCGGTATAGCCTCAGCACTTCATGCATACTCGTAGAATTTCATGTGGATGAGGTGTAGTGCAACGGTTGTGCGGTTCTCGATATTACTTGTACCGGTCCCTCCAAAAAAATTCATCATTTCAGGATCTTCACTTTCGGTTTCGCTTTGATGCTTCCCTCGCGAGTGGTATAGTTTTTCACATGTGCGTGACTTCCTCCTCGGTGCAACTATATCTCTGTCAAACCTTTGTATTCGCGAGAGTGGAGGGTCAAGTAGTGAACCATTTATGAGAGAGCCCAACGGACACACATAAAGGAGAGAGTTCCCATATGTATGCGTGATGTGTGCACCTCTTCGGAAAGTTTCAAGTCCATGATGAAGGTGCGGATAGTGCTAGTCTGCCCCACATCATCTCACCGCCCTTGGGAAATATCGTGGGTATGTTATGGGGCAAGACCTAGGATGTGCCTTATCTGCACAAGTTGGAGGTGTGTTTGACGAAGAACGCGAAGAGCACAAGGGAAATCCAAAAGAAAACACTAGACCAAGAGGAAGAAGAACATTATTCACTAGCACTAGGTACTCAAATAATCCCCATAGCATACACACCACAACATGCAACGACAACTAAATAAAAGATAGAAGGTAGTTTTTCCAAATCCATGAGAGAGATGAATCTTGAGAGTGAGCAAGAGAGAGAGAGAAAAAATCTTCCTACAAGTGCTATAACATGGAGGTTGGAGGCTAATCAATAGAAGAATACTCTCTTCCCCAGGAGTTGTAGATCCCTAGGCATGGAAGATCCCCGTTGGAGAGGTAGATGTGCACACCTTTATCAAGATGTGCTAACATATATAGTATGAGCTAGGATATATATAGTTCTAGTACAGTGAAGGGGTAAGTAGGGAAGAAATATATATATATATAGAGAGAGAGAGAGCGAGAGAGGAGGAAGATGGATGTATACTTGGCCCATGCTGCGTGCATGCAGAAGGTTGTATCGCTCAACTGAATTTTGGTGCAACAGAGGCGGTACCATCCTAGTATTGCGCCCATTAGTCCACCCCACATCATCTCGTCCCCTTGGAAAATATCTTGGGTATGTTAGGGGCAAGCCCTTGGAAGTCCCTGGTCTATAGGAGTTTGAGGTGTTTTGACGAATAACGAGAAAACAAGACGGAAATCCAAAAGAAAACACAAGACCAAGAGTAAGAAGAAAAAGATTCACTAGTAATAGGTACTCAAATCATCCCTATAGACAACACACCAAGATCCAACAACAACAAAAGGAAAGACACAAAGGTTGTTACTACAAATCTAAAAGATAGGTGGATCTTGAGAACGAGAGTGAGAGAGATCTAGTGTTCCCATGTAGTGGTGGAACACTAGAGGTGGAAGAAGAGTAGAAGAAGCCTCTCTTCCCAAGTAGTGGTGGAACATCAACATGGAGGAACATCAACATTACAATAACATGGAGGTCGGAACATCAACAGTAGAAGAAGCCTCTCTTCCCAAGTGGAGGAACATCAACATTGCAACAAGTAGTGGTGGAACATCAACATGGTGGAACATCAACATTGCAATAACATGGAGGGCGGAACATCAACAGTAGAAGAAGCCTCTCTTCCCAAGTAGTGGTGGAACACTAGAGGTGGAAGACCCCATTGGAGAAGTACAAGAGAGAAGCGAGGAGTGGGATATATATAGTTTTAGTTAAGTGAAAGGGTAAGTAGGGAACAGAGAGATAAGGATACATAGAAACTTGGCCCATGCTGCATACAGAAAGGCGTTGTATCGCTGATACGCGAGAGAGGATAATTTCTTCTCTCCCTTCGTTGATTACCCCAAGTGGAAGCTGAAATGCAGCATAGCGGCAAGTTTCCCTCGGTGAAGATACAGAGGTTTAGTGTCGATAAGTAGGTGGTTCGGTAAGTGATGCGCCGTTTGAAGATAATCACTTGCTTCTCCTAGACCTGCACACAGACACTAATAAGTTCGCTCCCAACGAAGTTCAGAGAGGTTGTCAATCTCTCCGGTCTTGTTGTTTACAAAGGATCAAACCACAAGGGATAATGATAATGATAGCAACTGAAAGTAAAAGCAGAAAAGTAAATGAGCGTGTAAACAGTGATGAGAATATGGACCGGGGTCCCATGATGTTCACTAGTGATGTCTCTCTCCCAAAAGACGATAAAACTTCTATGCAAGGTAAACAAATTACAGATGGGAAATTGACAGGATTATAAATGCACCGCAATGCTAACTATGCAACAAAGAAAGGAAGAGGCTCAAAAGCATGGGCAGTACGCCAAAATAAGTCGACCGAAATCAAACTTCATATACTACTAATCATCCATCTTGAGATATCTATCTAGAACATCTCGTTGGTATTAAGTTGCGAGACCCACCCAAAGTGTAAAACCAAAGCAACAGACAACTTCATTAAAAAGCACTTTGCGTAAAGTAAACAATCCTTGCAACCGCGTTTACAACCACCGTTGTTTTCCCCCTTTTGGCAACAGCACATCCCCTAGACTGATGTTTCTGTCACTCAAGCGTGTCATCAAGGGGCATGAACCCACAATCGAGCATAACGTTCCCTCTTGGAGTTACTACCTAGTACTTGGCCAAAGTATTAAACAGCAATGGAGAACATGCAAGAATTACTTAGGAACAAAAATATAAAAGATAAAAACCAAATATATTACTCTATCACAATCTGAACATAATCTCATAATCCATCAGATCCCATCAAACTCAACATAGCAACAGCAGAAAGATTACATATGTGCCTCGATCATGTAGGGCAGCTCACGAGGTCTAAACCATGAAGAAAAAAGAGGGGAGGAGAATATCACATAGCTACTGTTCACGGACCCATGGTCCAAAGGAAACTACTCACGGCACATCCGAGAAGCGTCCATGGTGAAGGGGAAGCTCTTGGAGGTCGATCCTCCCTCCAGTAGGGTGCCAGGAAGAGGTCTGCTGCCGCTCCCGATCTTGCAAGCGCGCCGGCGGCGGAACAGAGGCGAGATCGCGAAAATGGGTTCTCCTTTCGGAAGTTTCACGCCACGCGGAATATATAGGCAAAAGGGGGTAGCCAGAGGGGCCACCAGGGGTCCAGGTGCCCCCCTGGCGCGACCAAGCCCTAGGCCGCGCCAGGTGGCCCCCCGGCCCTCCTTTCGTGTTCTGGAAGCTTCCGATGCGCTGATTTTTTATCCGATTTTTCCCGATTTTTGGAGCAGTTTTAATATGGGGGAAACCTGGAATAAAAAAACAGTAGAAAACAGGAACTGGCATTGGGGTGCACTGAGTTAATAGGTTAGTCCAAATATGAACAAAAGTGTATGAAAGTGTATCTAGATCATAGCAATATCACACAAAACATGCATTGAGCAAGCAGAAATTATCGATACGTTTGGGACGTATCAACATCCCCAAGCTTAATTCCTGCTCGTCCTGAAGTAGGTAAATGATAACAAGCATAATTTTTGTGGTGACATGCTAGCAACCATATAAGAACTTTGAAAATTAAAGAAATCAAGGTATGTGATTCAATTCAAGTCATAACATGCAAGAGTCTATATTAGCATTGAAACAAGCAACGAAAGAACATTAGGTGCAAGAGCTCTCGATGTCCATGACTCGAATGTCTCCAAATGGTGTTTGCGTGCAAGAAGGGGGATAGGGAATATGAGAAAAAGGTATTTTCGTTGAGAACTCAATCTACTAAAGTTTCACACTTGGTCTTGTTTGGAATCTTATCTTGAATCGTCCCCAGACTACTAGCCAGGTACAAGTCAATTTGATCCACTCCTTTTCGAAATTTTGAGCACTCATGCAATGGATGAACGTAAGCACGAGAGTTGACACTTAGGATGGCAAAAAGAGAAATATGGTTCAGGAGGAAGACAAAAGGGTGAGAAAGGCTCACATCAATGAGGACAATCATAGTGTAAGGCCCGATATGCGGTACTGTTCCAGATCTAGATGTTTCCGTCCAGATCTGGGGACGAAGCACATATCGGTCCCACCGCGACATATGACGAAGTCATATGCCCCGGATTTCCAACATGATATCACAACATTACAGATACAAGGGTACAACATCTCATACACTCGGCATACAACTGCCTCAAATACAATACAACAGCGGAAGATACATGTCTGAGTACAGACTACAAGTAAATGCCTAGTGGCAAAGAGAAAACATCGATCCCATAACCACACGGGTCCAGGCCCTCCGCCGGGATCCGCCTAACTAGTCGTCGTCGAGTCTCCACGTGAAATGTCGATCGCCATACCTGTTGTCGATCAAGAACCCTGAAAATAGTTTGGGGGTAGTATCATGAGTACAGAGGTACTCAGCATCCAACTGTAGTGGTCATCTGACCCAGCAAGGACTTCATCACTCGTCATTCTAGGACAACTAGTAGTTTACGGTAAGGAAGGGGTAAGTGGTGAGGTTGCTGCCGCACTAGCATTTATGGAGTGGCTAACGATCTAGAGAGTAAGGTAAGAAGCCAAGCATTTGATGAGGAATCGCCTCCAACAAGTCTGCTATCCACCTACTACGCAAACATAACACCTATCCTATCCTTGTCCTCCTCTTCGCATCCCAACGAAGAAGAAGCAGTCAAGGCACACACACGTTGATCAAGTTATATTAAGATTATCTCAGTTGTTGTTGTCTATGAATAAGGAGTAGGTCTCAAGTCGTCCATAACCGTGGACACGGCTTCTCGAAAAGATTTAACCCTGCAGGGGTGTACCAACTGCCCATTACAAGGCTCCGCACGCACACCCATCTCTCTCAATTGCTACCCATCACAGGCAACCATTTTATGATTTAGTTCCAAGAGATCCGAAACGACAGGTCCCTCTAACTAACAACGAACAAATCCGGGTGGCCCCCGGGGAGTCGACACCCAATCCAAAAGCTGGCCACGCTCTCGGATCGGACTCTTCCGTATCAACAGGGTTTGGGTTACCGAGACGCCTCACGTGAGGCCTCGGGCCCTCGCCGGTCAAAGGTGGACCAATAGGGGATACGAAGTCCTCACTGGTCCTGGTTGTTTTAAAGGATGTCTGCCAGGAGCTACCCGACAGGCATATATGCATGGTTTTCAAATGGTAAATCAGCTTGGGCCACCTCTAGAATTGTTTGAAGCTAGATAGGTAAGAAAAGGGGACCCCATAAAATCCCACACGCGGTTAGGCACGCTCAGTCTTAAAACCAATACCCGGAACTCGGATCTTAGGTGACTCGAATGGAACAAAGCGTCGGGGCGGGATAGCCTAGACCTTCCATCCTTCGTCGAGTATAGTCAACATTATAATAATCATATCATCAACAACAATAATAATAATGTGACATCCCAAAACAAAGAGTAACAGGGTAACATCGTAGCATCCTAAGCATGCATACTAAGCAGGGGCTGAGCAACGAGCAATAGTAACATAACAGTACAAGGTTTGCTGGGAAGGGACATGGCTGTATCGGTTAGAAAGAGGCTGTAAACATGTGGTAGGATCAAACATCGAACCTAACCTATACTAGCATGCAAACCGCTGGTTAAAATAGAATGGATCATAAGTAATGTATAGTCCTTGCCTGTTGATAAGTCGGGTTCCGAAGGTGTAGTTGATCGCACGCTCGCATCGTCTCCGAGAGGTACCCGCGGGAGCACACAAGAAGTAAACACTGGAAAGCAATCAACGGTCCACCACTATTACTACGGAGCAACACAAGATCAAAGAGACAACACAAGGCACGACAACGCGATACGGATCTATCGTCGATAACGGTTACTGACAATTTAAGTGGAGTACTCGTCACACACGACGAATACCGCACGTTTACGATGGTTCAAGTTGTTTAGCTACAGGTGATCAACCAACGGTTATTAACATGGCAACTCAAGCAAGCAGGGCATATCAAACAAACATTACAAGAGGTGAAGCACAAAGTAAAATATCTATGCTAGTCAATTTAAGTGAGGCAAACTCCTAATCATGCATAACACTAAGTGCCGCACGACAATTAAAGGATTTGGTACTGTTCTTCCCTAAACCATATTTTAGGTTGGTTAACAACAGAAAACAGCAGCATAAACACAAAGTACACGAAAAACTAATCAAGTTACATATAAGGCACACCCCAAACGGAGTTACGGTTAAAAAGATACAAGCAAAACAAGTTACGGGCACAAACTGCCAACATCACGAAGCACACTTGAGAGCAAAGCATAAACAGGATGATCAATGCAAACATGCTCACAAATGACTTGCAATTAAACTAGACATGACATGGAAGGCATGGCAAAAGGAATCATGCAATTAGGCATCATGGACCAAAAGATATTAAGCAAACAACATGGCATTGCAAAGTAACAGACTTAGAGAAAAACAGAGGTGGCTGTCAAAAACAGCAGCATAGCAACTTTGGAGCTAAATAACTATATGACTAGCAAGCATATCATGGCAATGCAATACATGGGATGAAAGTAGACATGATGCTTAACAATATGCAATTAGAATCACTCAATTCCGATAAACGGTTGCGAAGCAATCGTCGACCGAAGTTGCCATAAAATAACAGTTTTCAGCACAGCAGCACAATAACATCATGATCACCACTTTGGAGCAAGATTTAATACAGATAAAGCACCCAAACATGGCAAGTTAAAGCATGGAATTGAAGTACACATGATGCTTAAAACATAGGAGAAAGAATCAATGCAATAGGCCTCATGGATTTGTTACAATCATCATGCAAAGTTGCAACAAAATATAACAGCAGCACATAAAAGGAAAAAGTAGCAGTTTAACGGCCTGATGCCCACTTCAGCACACAATTACACAATCAAGATGAGCTCAAATGCAAAAACTTTCTACATACGAATGCTAGAGCACGCAAAACTGAGCAACTTTCGTTTTGGGGGCACGTTCATCGGAGCTACGGTTTAACGGGAAATCACAGTGCAAAATTGAATCAGCAAACAGTTTTTACAGGACTTAGAAAAAAATAAAAAGACAGAGGGGAAAAAAACGGGGCCTCGCCCCTGTTGGGCTCGGCCCAAGTGGCCTGGCTGGCTTCGGACTGGGCCGGTGGCGCCTGGCTCGGGCTGGCTGGCCAGGGAGCAGTTGGGCTGCCGGTGGTGGGCTGGCCCACGGGGGCGGCTGGGACGAGGGCTGGCCGGCTCGGGCTCCTCCCGAGCTCGACCAGGGGCGGGTGGCGGCGGCGGCCAACTCCGGCCATCCACCAGAGCGAGGCGGGGCGCGGAGCAGGCACGGGGCGCGTGGATCCGGTGGTGGCCACGGGCGGCGAGGGGTGCAGGGTGGCGGCCTGTGAGCCCCGAGCTCGACGGCGGCACGACGAGCTCCAGCTCGTCTCCATGGCGCGGTGGCGCTGGCCCGTTGGCGTCCTGTAGGGGAAACGAGGCGGGGTGAGAGGGAGGAGAAAGGAAGGTGCAGGAGGAGAGGGAGGCGCGGGGGAGAGGAAAGGGCCGGCGGCCTGTGTGCTGGCCGGAGACGACGACGGCGGCTCGGCCTCCATGGGCGGCGGGCGCGTGCGGTTGGTGAGGAAGGAGAGAGAGAGAAGGGGCTACGTGGCGCGCCCGTAGCCCTCCGATCTGCGATCCGACGGTCCAAAATTGCCAGGGAGCAAAATTCCAGATCTGGAGGCTGGTGGCTGCCTATTTTGGCTAGGAAAATCCTAGAAATGGGTGGGAGTGTGGTGGTCTTTATATAGCCCCGGTGGCTGGCAGTTTGCAAAAACATCTCCGGTTTTTCTCTCGCGTGCGCGGTGCTCACGTTTCTGACCGCCGGGGGTCCGCAGTACCTCCGATTCGGGTAAAACTTTGAACTGCGCGATCAGCGCGTCGAGCCGGAGGCATTCACCTCGCGCTGGAACCGTTTCAAAACCACTTTCTGGCACGCTATAAAAATAATCCGTTTAATTATTAAACGGGGTTTTCTGTCACAACCCCAAGTTAGGTATGTGCTAGGATCAGAGGTACCTTGCATTCATGCAAAAATTTCAAATTGCAATTCAAAAATGGGGAAAAGAAAGCCCTGAGAAATTAATTCAAATGGCCAGATAAAAATCTTTTTCCAAAAATCATTTGAACATTTGGAAAATTCCTATAAATGGTGCTGATCATTTTAAAAATGGTTTGGGAGCAATCCCATGCTCATGAAATTTTCTAATATTCAAACAGTGGCTTTGGAAATTAAATAAAACCCTATTTGATTTGAAATTCAAATTATTTGAATTTCAAAAATGCCCAAAAGTTATGAGTGGCTAGCTCTCTATTTTATGAGGCCACATAAAAATTTGGGGCATTTAAAAAAATGCCTAGGTATTTTTTTCCTAGGCAGAACAAATAGAACAGAATTAAATAAAAAGAAAAGGGCAGGGAAAGCTTACCTCTCGCCCAGGGCGAGGCCCAGCAGACGGCCCAACAGCCTTCTCCCTTGTCTTCTACCTCCCCGCGCCCCTAAGGTGCTCGGTGGAAAGCCACCGACGCCACCGCGACGCGCCCCTAGCCTCCAGCTGCCCCCCGAGCCTCCTAACCACTCCACGTCGATGCTGGACGAGCTACACGTCCATTCCCCCTCCTCCCAACCCCTCTGTGTCTCTCCCCAGCTCGCCCGCGACGACCCCCGAGAGCATCGCCGGCCCTGGCCATGGAAACCCGTAGCCCGAGCTCGAGATAGCCGCCGAGAACGTGTCCTTCGTCTTCGCCGTCGTCGTCTACGCCAAGTCGCAGAAGGAATCGCCGCGGGACGCCTTGTAGCCGACGTGCACTTCATCGTCTTCCGCTCCGGCCGCCGTGCGTCGCGGTCCAATTACTCCGCCGTCGAGCCTTCCCCGACCGAGCTGCTACCCCCGTCAAGTTCCTGGTGAGCTGTAGCTCGAAAACCCTCTGGATCCGCCTTCGTTTGCGTACTCTAGCAACGTCCGCCATGAAAGCCGAGCCTCGCCGCCGCCATGTCCGGTGAGGTACTTGTTCCCGTGCACCTCCACCCCAACCGCCTAGCCTGCTACACTCCTGGTCACCCCAGCAAGATTTGGCACCAAGCGACGGTCAAAATGGCGCTCCAGAGCGCGAGTTCGACGATGCCCGAGCCACTGCCTCCGCCGTCTTCAACGCCGGCGACGCTCCGGTGATACCCGTGGCCCCCTGATGACACCACTCGACGCGGACGACCTCAAGGAGCAAGCCCGTGCCATCCAGGTCCCTCCCCCGCCCTAGAACCTAACCCCGGCGAGTCTCCGGCAGGATTCCGGCGGCTCCCCGGCGAGCCCACCATTAGCCCCCCCTAATGACCCTCTTAAACCTAACCCAGTGGCTGACAAGTGGGGCCAGCCACAAATTAACCCCTCGGGTTAATTTTAACAGGGGATTAACCCCCACTGTGGATGACAGGTGGGGCCCCCTAGTCAGTTTGACTGGTCAGCCCCCCCTGCTGACGCAATAAATCAAAAAGAATTAAAAATAATCAGAGAAATTCCAGAAAATGCTATAAACTTTGGAAATTCATAATTAATTCATCCTAACTCCAAATATAGCAAATAATATGTCTAAAATTATCAGAAAAATACAAGGATTAAGAATATGCAATTTGTTTTCATGTTTGACCATTTTAAAATGGGTGAACAGTAGCAAACATGCATATGGATCCTTTTCAAATTCAAATTTGGGATGATTTTGCAACACCCTTAATTCCAATGGTTTCATCCACACATCAGAAACATTACTTCAACTATACCACATAACTTCATGATCAACAAATTTAAATGAATTTTCATGCATTCAAATGCATTTGAAATTCATCGATAAATCAAATGGAGTTTGAATTTGCAATTCAATTTGCAATATACTCCTTTCAAATGGAAAGCTCAACACATCAGTACCTTGAACATCACCATTCCAATATTATTCATGTGATTGTGCATTGTACATTATATTGATCCTATGATTGTCATGTTGCTGATAGAAGTGGATCCGAAGCTCGAGATCACCCCCTTCGTTGAAGACTCCGTTATCGAAACCTCGTCAGCAAGGCAAGCAAACCCCCATTGATCATGTCTATAAAATCCCACTTCCCTCTCATGTCTCGCTTATGCATTGTTTAGGATGATCACCATGATAACGTTTCTACCGCATAGTTGAACCCATATCCTTTGCATGACCTATCATCTTGTCACAGTAGTAAGCAAACCACAATCCTAGCAGATGTAGGAGTTGGTTGATATCATGTGGCCCCTGCAACTGTTACTGCTTATTGCATGCTTAGTGGTACAATGAGGTTGCTTATGATGTGAGTCGGGATGATGATAAACATGGTGTTGATGAAAGTGAAATGTGTTGGTGAATCTACCCTATTACAAGGTGAACGATGAGAGGCTGTGTAGGAGTACACAGTGGGTTGTCTCGTTGAACACCGTCCTAAGCCCGAGTTCTTGTGTAGTGATCCAAGAAGCAGAGTACAACCACACATTGGGCTCACTGACCCCTCTCATCCTAGTACCTCACCCCGTTCGAACCCCAAGAGTCGCAGTAGTTCGGAGTTCTGGTAGGGCTGTGGCACGGTCTGCGAAGTGGATGAACGGCTTTTCAAGACCGGCTTGGGACCCTGCACACATCGTTTGAGGCTGTACTGGAACCTCGGCCGGACTTCCATACGGATCCCCCTCAGATAGGCGACTCTCTGGACTAGAACGGAGCTGTGGGCGAAGTGTTGTGGTGGCATCATCGCTGTCACCTCTTGAACGGTGACATGCAAAAGGCGGTAACTGATGACACGTGTGTGTAGCGGTACACCCTTGCAAGGTTAACAAAACTATTCGAATAGCCGCGTCCGCGGTTAAGGACTTCTTGGAGAGCTATGCTCGATTATTAGACAACTTGAACTGGATACTTCTAAAACTCGCAAGATAAGTGTGAGTGCTATGGTGTGCTTCTCGTGGGGAAGTCGAGGAAGTAACCATAGTGGTGTAATTGGTTGAAGAGATGTAGTGGACTCGTGTACACTTCTTACCTCAAGTCTGGTACTCGTAGTTCAGGACTAGCCAAGTCAAATCTGGCACTTCTGCAAGTGAAACCCCACCTCCCTTTACCTTGATACATGTGCATGTGTAGTATAGCTCCTATGTAAGTCTTGCTGAGTACGATTTTGTACTCACGTTTGCTTAATCTATGTTTTAGATGAACCACCGACCCCGATGGTGGCTTATAACCGAAGCTCGAAGAATGAAGACTTAGACCAAGACCAAGCTAGTGTAGTCCCAGCCAGACGACTGGTTACCTCGTGGAGGGCTTGTTTTTAGATAAGGCTTCTCTAAGCCATTTGTTAAACTTGTCTGTACTCAGACCTACTTGCTTCCGCTTGTTTGTTGTAATGTTGGATCACATGCTTGTGATCTCTGTGTGCACTCTGTAAGAGTTATTAATAAAGATATATACTTTGTAGAGAATTGCAATGATACCTACTGTTCATACAAGGCATGTGTGGTGCGTGTATGTTTATAACATGCATGTCTTTGTATGGGTTTTCGAGACCTTAGTTGTGATCTGGCTGGCGGTCTTTTATACACCAAGTGGCCCTTAGATGTGCGCAGCTTGGGGCATCGCGATGCGATTGTTCGAGACTCTGTCTCGTGCACACTTTGATGTATGATCGAGCCCGCCCTAGACCCCGACTAAGTGATCGGGCTGGAGTAAGTCTATGTAAGGGTTATAATTCAATCGATAGTATGGTTGAGGCGACTTGCCTATGAGTATGGGAGTTTACCACCCATATCATTTAGACTTGTGTGCGGACGATGAGGACCCATTTCAGTTGATCATCCGGCCTGGATGGGACGCCCCTCACGTTCGATGCTTTCCGAGAATGTTCTGTGCTTGGCCTTGTCTGCTTAGACAAGTGGGTATGGTTCTCGGCTCTCCATATGATTGTGCTGTGCAGGACTGACTGTAGGATTATCAGCCTTGGCCGAAGTCGAGTCTAGCCTTCTATAGTTATATAGTTACTATGGGTATATAAGGGAACAACGTAAGGCTTCTTTTTCTCCTTACCCTCATCGATCTGAGTTCTGAGTCACCCTTACCTTTTCTACGGGAAGATAGGATTAGGCTCACCTCTGTCTTACTAGAACATCTCGTTGATTGCCTCCTTATAGCCGTAGGATTGTCGTGGTTGTCCAGAGTCTTCGTATTTTGAGTTCCTTGAAGAAGTTCTGTCCAATTTCTTCGAGGTTGTTTCATTTTCCATCCCAGTGTAGCCGTTATGCTGCCGGATTTGTTCCGTGTTTCTTTGAATCATTGCCTTTGCATTATAGTCTTCTCCTTCTGAAATCGTATCCTTTTATCCTTGACTCCATCGTACAACCTGTTCTGATTGTTGATTTTTATCACACAGGATGTCAGGTGGAACTCGTAGTGCTGTTCTTCGGAATCGAGACCGTGATCGGAATCGAAATGATGATAAACCTCTACCATCGCCTTCTGCGGCAGAAATCATGATGGAAGCTGAGCGGAATAGACGTGATCAGACACGCCTTCTGGAGCTCATCGAGCAGAATACCGCCCACCATCGTAATGTGGTGGTCAGCATTCAGGACTTCATCCTCCTCAAGCCACCGGTATTCCGATGTTCTTCTGAGCCCCTTGAAGCTGATGATTGGCTCCGTTCCATCGAGCGTAAGCTTGATACTTCACATGTTGCTCCCGATGACCGAGTTGTTTTCGCGGTATACTTCTTGGAAGGTGCTGCTCTTCAATGGTGGGAGAACTATGTTGCAATGTAGCCAGATGGTCACATAGTGACTTGGCAAGAGTTCTGTGTTGCCTTTCGAGGGTACCACATTCTGGATGAGTTGATGGAGTTCAAGAAGGAAGAGTTCTGCAATCTGAATCAAGGAGAGATGTCCGTCCATGAGTATGTGAGGGATTTCAACCGTCTTGCTCGTTATTCCCAAGATGAGATCACCACCGATGCCAGAAAGCAGGCAAGGTTCCTCAAGGGACTTAGCCCCATCCTTCGTCATGATCTCAACCTCATCGAATTTGCCACCTTTGAGGATTTAGTCAACAGATCCTTCAGAGCTGAGCATGGCAATGAAGTTTTCGAGAAGTCTCGCAAGCATGCTCTTGAGCTTGCCCCTTCTTCCAGTTCACGCCCTCAGAAGCGTATGATCTGGATTCCTAACAGTTTGATCCACCAAAACAACCCACCGAGGCCATCACTTGTGCCGCCTCGTCCACCAGTTCCACCAAACAACCCAGCTCCCCGCACCATCTTTGGAGCCTGTTTCAGATGTGGCCAGCCTGGTCACTACTCTCATGAGTGCCCCGTCAACCAAAATGCTCCACCCCATGCCAAAGGAAAACCCACTGTATGTGCCAAACCACCTCCAAAGGTTCCCACCGCTAATCCATCCACCTCAGAAAATCTTGGACGTGTGAACCAAATCTCAGCTGAGGAAACTGATGGTACTTCTGACGTCATTCTTGGCACACTCTCAGTCAATTTTGTTCCCACTTCTGTTCTTTTCGATCCAGGAGCTTCTCACTCATTCATGTCGGAAAGTTATGCACTTCGACATGATGTATCCTTTGAAGAAATGTTCACCCCTATGATCATTCAAACTCCTGGTTCAAAATGGCAAACTAATAGAGTAAGCCATGGTAATCAAATTGCAATTGAGGGTTTAGTATTCCTTGCTTCACTCATAGCCCTCAAGTCTTCAGACATTGATGTCATCCTTGGTATGGATTGGTTATCAACACAACATGCTTTTCTTGATTGTAAAGCCAAGTCCGTTAGACTTACACACCCTTCGGGCCAGACAATAGATTACACCTCACCCAGAACAAGACACCAAGTACAATCTTTGAATGTGCTTCCCCTTCCTGACCTTGAAGATGTTCCGGTGGTTCGTGACTTTCCGGATGTCTTTCCTGAAGAGCTGCCGGGCATGCCACCCGACAGGTGTGTAGAGTTCATAGTGGATCTTGCCCCAGGAACCGCACCCATTTCTAGACGCCCATACAAAATGGCCCCACGTGAGTTAGCTGAGCTTAAAACCCAACTGGAAGCTTTGTTGGAAAAAGGCTTCATCCGCCCTAGCTCATCGCCATGGGGTTGCCCCGTTCTGTTCGTAACGAAGAAAGATGGAACAGAAAGGATGTGCGTAGACTATCGCCCGCTAAATTTAGAGACGATAAAGAACAAATACCCACTGCCCAGGATTAACGATCTTTATGATCAACTTGCAGGATCCTCTGTCTTCTCCAAGATGGATTTGTGATTAGGTTATCATCAAATCAAAATACGAAACGAGGACATTCCCAAAACGGCTTTTACTACTCGTTATGGTCTTTACAAGTACACCGTCATGTCCTTCGGTTTAACCAATGCCCCCGCCACTTTCTCACGCATGATGAATTCGATCTTCATGGAGTATTTGGACCAGTTCGTCGTGGTTTACCTCGATGACATCCTTATATACTCGAAGAACGAAGAAGAACATGCCGAACACTTAAGGCTGGTATTGATGAAACTTAGAGAGCATCGCCTGTATGCTAAATTCTCCAAGTGTGAATTTTGGCTACCAGAAGTGACCTACTTAGGCCACGTGATTTCTGCAAAAGGCATTGCTGTGAATCCCGAGAGAGTTCAGGCCGTCCTTGACTGGACTCCACCTGAATCGGTTAAGCAAGTTAGGAGTTTTCTTGGCCTAGCCAGCTATTGTCGTCGCTTCGTCGAGAACTTTTCTAAAGTTGCAAAGCCTCTGACTGAACTCCTCAAGAAAGATAAGAAATTCCTATGGACTCCCAAGTGCGAGGAAAGCTTTCAAGAGCTAAAAAGGAGATTGACTTCTGCACCCGTACTTGCACCTCCAGACACCAAAAAGGATTTCGAGATCTATTGTCACGCCTCACGGCAAGGGTTAGGATGCATACTTATGCAAGATCGACATGTGGTAGCTTATGCTTCACGCCAGTTGCGGCCACATGAATGGAACTATCCTACCCACGATCTTGAACTCACTGCCGTAGTTCATGCCCTAACAACTTGGCGACATTACCTCCTTGGTAACCGTTGCGAGATTTATTCCGACCACCAAAGCCTCAAATATATTTTCACCCAGCCAGATCTTAATCTCAGGAAAAGACGCTGGATTGAGTTGATAAAAGATTACGACGTAGTAATTTCTTACACCCCAGGCAAAGCCAATGTCATGGCTAATGCACTAAGTCGTAAGTCGTATTGTAACAACCTCATGTTACAACAGTATCAACCACTTCTTCATGAGGAATTTCGAAAGCTTAATCTCGAGATTGTTCCTCGTGGATCTCTTTTCAACTTGGTGGCGAAACCATCCTTGAGGATCAAATCATAGTTGCCCAAAGACGTGCACGAGGTGTACGCCGGATCAAGGAGAACATTGCTAGCGGAGTTGCTAAATGTTTCTCCACAAATAGTAAAGGAACGGTATTCTTTGGAAATCGTTTGGTAGTACCTAAGAATAGGGAACTAAGGCAACTCATCCTCAAAGAAGCCCATGACACACCCCTCTCAATTCATCCCGGTAGCACAAAAATGTACCGAGATCTACGCCAGAGATTTTGGTGGACTAGGATGAAGAGAGACATTGCTCAATTTGTTGCTGAATGTGATGTTTGTCGTCGCATTAAGGCAGAACATCAAAGACCTGCTGGTACACTTGAACCTTTTCCTATTCCAGAGTGGAAATGGGACAAAGTCGGTATGGATTTCATCACCGGCTTTCCAAAAACCCAGAAAGGAAATGATGCCATCTTCATGGTCATTGACAGGCTTTCCAAAGTTGCTCACTTCCTTCCAGTTCGCGAGTCTATAACTGCTAGCCAGTTAGCGGACTTGTATGTCTCTAGAATTGTGTCTCTTCACGGTGTTCCTTTGGAAATCAATTCTGATCGTGGTAGCCTTTTCACCTCTAGATTTTGGGGAAGCTTCCAACGTGCTATGGGAACTCATCTCTCCTTTAGTACAGCTTTCCATCCTCAGTCTAGTGGTCAAGTCGAAAGGGTTAACCAAATTCTTGAAGACATGCTCAGAGCTTGTGCTATATCTTTCGGAAATAATTGGGAGAAGTCTCTTCCATTTGCCGAATTTGCTTATAACAATAGTTTTCAATCTAGTCTGAACATGGCTCCTTTTGAACTCCTATATGGACGACGATGTCGAACACCCCTTAACTGGTCAGAAACCGGTGAAAGACAATTCTTTGGACCGGACATGATCAAGGAAGCAGAAGAGCAAGTTCGCATTGTTCGTGATCAATTGAAAGCCGCACAGTCTCGTCAGAAAAGCTACTATGATCATCATCATAGGCAGGAGAGCTACAATCTGGATGAGAAGGCTTACCTTCGGGTTACTCCTCTGAAGGGAACCCAACGTTTTGGTATCAAAGGCAAGTTGTCCCCACGTTATATCGGACCTTTACGCATTCTCGCTAAACGTGGAGAAGTTGCCTACCAACTTGAACTAACCCCGCACCTTTCCTGAGTACGTGATGTATTCCATGTGTCACAACTCAGGCGTTGCTTCAAGGACCCCATCCGCGAAGTCGACCATGAAACGCTTGATCTACAAGATGACCTTTCTTATCGACAATACCCTGTTCATATTCTTGATTCAGCAGAGCGTGTCACTCGCCGAAAGAAGATCAAGTTTCTGAAAGTTCAGTGGTCACACCACTCAGAGAAAGAAGCCACGTGGGAAAGAGAAGCCCGTCTCAGTGCCGAGTACCCCTCCTTCCTCCCGCAGACTTCTGAATCTCGGGACGAGATTCTTTTGAGTGGGGGCGAGTTATCACAACCCCAAGTTAGGTATGTGCTAGGATCAGAGGTACCTTGCATTCATGCAAAAATTTCAAATTGCAATTCAAAAATGGGGAAAAGAAAGCCCTGAGAAATTAATTCAAATGGCCAGATAAAAATCTTTTTCCAAAAATCATTTGAACATTTGGAAAATTCCTATACATGGTGCTGATCATTTTAAAAATGGTTTGGGAGCAATCCCATGCTCATGGAATTTTCTAATATTCAAACAGTGGCTTTGGAAATTAAATAAAACCCTATTTGGTTTGAAATTCTCATTATTTGAATTTCAAAAATGCCCAAAAGTTATGAGTGGCTAGCTCTCTATTATATGAGGCCACATAAAAATTTGGGGCATTTAAAAAAATGCCTAGGTATTTTTTTCCTAGGCAGAACAAATAGAACAGAATTAAATAAAAAGAAAAGGGCAGGGAAAGCTTACCTCTCGCCCAGGGCGAGGCCCAGCAGACGGCCCAACAGCCTTCTCCCTTGTCTTCTACCTCCCCGCGCCCCTAAGGTGCTCGGTGGAAAGCCACCGACGCCACCGCGACGCGCCCCTAGCCTCCAGCTGCCCCCCGAGCCTCCTAACCACTCCACGTCGATGCTGGACGAGCTACACGTCCATTCCCCCTCCTCCCAACCCCTCTGTGTCTCTCCCCAGCTCGCCCGCGACGACCCCCGAGAGCATCGCCGGCCCTGGCCATGGAAACTCGTAGCTCGAGCTCGAGATAGCCGCCGAGAACGTGTCCTTCGTCTTCGCCGTTGTCGTCTACGCCAAGTCGCAGAAGGAATCGCCCCGGGACGCCTTGCAGCCGACGTGCACTTCATCGTCTTCCGCTCCGGCCCCCGTGCATCGCGGTCCAATTACTCCGCCGTCGAGCCTTCCCCGACCGAGCTGCTACCCCCGTCAAGTTCCTGGTGAGCTGTAGCTCGAAAACCCTCTGGATCCGCCTTCGTTTGCGTACTCTAGCAACGTCCGCCATGAAAGCCGAGCCTCGCCGCCGCCATGTCCGGTGAGGTACTTGTTCCCGTGCACCTCCACCCCAACCGCCTAGCCTGCTACACTCCTGGTCACCCCAGCAAGATTTTGCACCAAGCCACAGTCAAAATGGCGCTCCAGAGCGCGAGTTCGACGATGCCCGAGCCACTTCCTCCGCCGTCTTCAACGCCGGCGACACTCCGGTGATCCCCGTGGCCCCCTGATGACACCACTCGACGCGGGCGACCTCAAGGATCAAGCCCGTGCCCCCCGGCGAGCCCACCATTAGCCCCCCTAATGACCCTCTTAAACCTAACCCAGTGGCTGACAAGTGGGGCCAGCCACAAATTAACCCCTCAGGTTAATTTTAAGCAGGGGATTAACCCCCACTGTGGATGACAGGTGGGGCCCCCTAGTCAGTTTGACTGGTCAGCCCCCCCTGCTGACGCAATAAATCAAAAAGAATTAAAAATAATCAGAGAAATTCCAGAAAATGCTATAAACTTTGGAAATTCATAATTAATTCATCCTAACTCCAAATATAGCAAATAATATGTCTAAAATTATCAGAAAAATACAAGGATTAAGAATATGCAATTTGTTTTCATGTTTGACCATTTTAAAATGGGTGAACAGTAGCAAACATGCATATGGATCCTTTTCAAATTCAAATTTGGGATGATTTTGCAACACCCTTAATTCCAATGGTTTCATCCACACATCAGAAACATTACTTCAACTATACCACATCACTTCATGATCAACAAATTTAAATGAATTTTCATGCATTCAAATGCATTTGAAATTCATCGATAAATCAAATGGAGTTTGAATTTGCAATTCAATTTGCAATATACTCCTTTTAAATGGAAAGCTCAACACATCAGTACCTTGAACATCACCATTGCAATATTATTCATGTGATTGTGCATTGTACATTATATTGATCCTATGATTGTCATGTTGATGATCGAAGTGGATCCGAAGCTCGAGATCACCCCCTTCGTTGAAGACTCCGTTATCGAAACCTCGTCAGCAAGGCAAGCAAACCCCCATTGATCATGTCTATAAAATCCCACTTCCCTCTCATGTCTCGCTTATGCATTGTTTAGGATGATCACCATGATAACGTTTCTACCGCATAGTTGAACCCATATCCTTTGCATGACCTATCATCTTGTCACAGTAGTAAGCAAACCACAATCCTAGCAGATGTAGGAGTTGGTTGATATCATGTGGCCCCTGCAACTGTTACTGCTTATTGCATGCTTAGTGGTACAATGAGGTTGCTTATGATGTGAGTCGGGATGATGATAAACATGGTGTTGATGAAAGTGAAATGTGTTGGTGAATCTACCCTAATACAAGGTGAATGATGAGAGGCTGTGTAGGAGTACACAGTGGGTTGTCTCGTTGAACACCGCCCTAAGCCCGAGTTCTTGTGCAGTGATCCAAGAAGAAGAGTACAACCACACATTGGGCTCACTGACCCCTCTCATCCTAGTACCTCACCTCGTTCGAACCCCAAGAGTCGCAGTAGTTCGGAGTTCTGGTAGGTTTGTGGCACGGTCTGCGAAGTGGATGAACGGCTTTTCAAGACCGGCTTGGGACCCTGCACACATCGTTTGAGGCTGTACTGGAACCTCGGCCGGACATCCATACGGATCCCCCTCAGATAGGCGACTCTCTGGACTAGAACGGAGATGTGGGTGAAGTGTTGTGGTGGCATCATCGCTGTCACCTCTTGAACGGTGACATGCAAAAGGCGGTAACTGATGACACGCGTGTGTAGAGGTACACCCTTGCAAGGTTAACAAAACTATTCGAATAGCCGCGTCCGCGGTTAAGGACTGCTTGGAGAGCTGTGCTCGATTATTAGACAACTTGAACTGGATACTTCTAAAACTCGCAAGATAAGCATGAGTGCTATGGTGTGCTTCTCGTGGGGAAGTCGAGGAAGTAACCATAGTGGTGTAATTGGTTGAAGAGATGTAGTGGACTCGTGTACGCTTCTTACCTCAAGTCTGGTACTTGTAGTTCAGGACTAGCCAAGTCAAAGCTGGCACTTCTGCAAGTGAAACCCCACCTCCCTTTACCTTGATACATGTGCATGAGTAGTATAGCTCCTATGTAAGTCTTGCTGAGTACGATTTTGTACTCACGTTTTCTTAATCTATGTTTTAGATGAACCACCAACCCCGATGGTGGCTTATAACCGAAGCTCGAAGAATGAAGACTCTGACCAAGACCAAGCTAGTGTAGTCCCAGCCAGACGACTGGTTACCTCGTGGAGGGCTTGTTTTTAGATAAGGCTTCTCTAAGCCATTTGTTAAACTTGTCTGTACTCAGACCTACTTGCTTCCGCTTGTTTGTTGTAATGTTGGATCACATGCTTGTGATCTCTGTGTGCACTCTGTAAGAGTTATTAATAAAGATATATACTTTGTAGAGATTGCAATGATACCTGCTGTTCATACAAGGCATGTGTGTTGCGTGTATGTTTATAACATGCATGTCTTTGTATGGGTTTTCGAGACCTTAGTTGTGATTTGGCTGGCGGTCTTTTATACACCAAGTGGCCCTTAGATGTGCGCAGCTTGGGGCATCGCGATGCGATTGTTCGAGACTCTGTCTCGTGCACACTTTGATGTATGATCGAGCCCGCCCTAGACCCCGGCTAAGTGATCGGGCTGGAGTAAGTCTATGTAAGGGTTAGAATACAATCGATAGTATGGTTGAGGCAACTTGTCTATGAGTATGGGAGTTCACCACCCATATCATTTAGACTTGTGTGCGGACGATGAGGACCCATTTCAGTTGATCATCCGGCCTGGATGGGACGCCCCTCACATTCGATGCTTTCCGAGAATGTTCTGTGCTTGGCCTTGTCTGCTTAGACAAGTGGGTACGGTTCTCGGCTCTCCATATGATTGTGTTGTAGCGAGGCTTGCATACACTAACCCCGGGTCCCGACATTTTCGTTCCGTTGGCTGCGGCTGGTCTCGTGCGGATTTCGCGACGGTGATCGGGTGAAACCCGGTGTCGCAAAGGTCGAGTGTCAGGGTGGCAAGGGTCGGTCTCCGTCCGATATGAGATAAGAGGGGGGAAAATAATCGCCGATCGATAAATCGGGGATGCAAACAACGCAAACAAATCAAACAATCAAACAATTCACACCGAAAACAAAATTTTAAATTTTTGCAAAAACTGGGCTGTTACAATACAACACCACCAACAAGGGATCTCGTCCCGAGATCCAGGACGATCCGGGGGAGAGGGGAAGGGGGAAAGAAGAGAGTCGACGATCTTGAACACCACCAACAAGGGACTCTGCTCCATGCGGACGTCGAACTTTGGTCGAGATAAATTTCCGCAGAGAGACGGCAACGTCGAAGAACGAAACCATCGAGTGATCAAGAGGAAGAACGATCGCGAAAACCAGATCAAAGGATAGTGTTGTCGACGCAAGTCGTGAAAACACCGGTAAAAGGATGGATGGCAATGGATGACCCAGATGATACCCAAAATCGGAGAAGCTAAAGGTACTACAGGAATTCCCACCTGAGCTCGGAATCGAGACAATACGCTGCAAGCAAGGCATTGTAACTATTCCGATACTCCACACACTCGAGATTCTAAAGTTTGAAAGGGATAAGGCGAGAATAAAACACTTACGACACTTGTCCTGACCAAAGAAAGGGTAAGGAGTAAAAGATTCCTACTCTCCGATAGCTAACTTAGTAACTACAAAATAGTTTTTGTCTAGACTCGACTTCGGCCAGAGAAGGGATCCTACGGTCAGTAAGGCTCTGATACCAAGTTGTAAGGCCCGATATGCGGTACTGTTCCAGATCTAGATGTTTCCGTCCAGATCCGGGGACGAAGTGTTACGCCCCGGCCACAGCCACCTGTTCCCGGCGTACGCCTGGCGGGATCTAGACTGTCCCCACAGACCAACACTAGTCTTTACTGCGCACTTTGTCCTCACTAATGCGCACCTGGGAGCTACTTCCCAGTCGGTCACCCATCCTCAAATTGCTCCAAGCCAAGCACGCTTAACTTTGGAGTTCTTTGAAGATGTGCTTCCGGAAAAGAAGGTGCACCTTGTTGATATGAGTAGTCTATCATTCCTATTAAGCAGGGATGTCACATACACCCCCACTCAAAGGAACCGATGTCCTCATCGGCCCACAGGAATGTTCCCTCTTGGCACACGTCTGTGCGTCCAGTGCCGACACATGTCCCAAATGTTCGCGCACTGACCCACACACGCCCGTATAACCGCAAGGGTCGGCTCTGATACCATTTGTTACGCCCCGGCCACAGCCACCGGTTCCCGGCGTACGCCTGGCGGGATCTAGACTGTCCCCACAGACCAACACTAGTCTTTACTGCGCACTTTGTCCTCACTAATGCGCACCTGGGAGCTACTTCCCAGTCGGTCACCCATCCTCAAATTGCTCCAAGCCAAGCACGCTTAACTTTGGAGTTCTTTGAAGATGTGCTTCCGGAAAAGAAGGTGCACCTTGTTGATATGAGTAGTCAATCTTTCCTATTAAGCCTGGATGTCACACGAAGCACATATCGGTCCCACTGCGACATATGACGAAGTCATATGCCCTGGATTTCCAACATGATATCACAACATTACAGATACAAGGGTACAACATCTCATACGATCAGCATACAACTGCCTCAAATACAATACAACAGCGGAAGATACATGTCTGAGTACAGACTACAAGTAAATGCCTAGTGGCAAAGAGAAAACATCGATCCCATAACCACACGGGTCCAGGCCCTCCGCCGAGATCCGCCTAACTAGTCGTCGTCGAGTCTCCACGTGAAATGTCGATCGCCATACCTGTTGTCGATCAAGAACCCTGAAAAGAGTTTGGGGGTAGTATCATGAGTACAGAGGTACTCAGCATCCAACTGTAGTGGTCATCTGACCCAGCAAGGACTTCATCACTCGTCATTCTAGGACAACTAGTAGTTTACGGTAAGGAAGGGGTAAGTGGTGAGGTTGCTGCCGCACTAGCATTTATGGAGTGGCTAACGATCTAGAGAGTAAGGTAAGAAGCCAATCATTCGATGAGGAATCGCCTCCAACAAGTCTGCTATCCACCTACTACGCAAACATAACACCTATCCTATCCTGGTCCTCCTCTTCGCATCCCAACGTAGAAGAAGCAGTCAAGGCACACACACGTTGATCAAGTTATATTAAGATTATCTCAGTTGTTGTTGTCTATGAACAAGGAGTAGGTCTCAAGTCGTCCATAACCGTGGACACGGCTTCTCGAAAAGATTTAACACTGCAGGGGTGTACCAACTGCCCATTACAAGGCTTCGCACGCACGCCCATCTCTCTCAGTTGCTACCCATCACAGGCAACCATTTTATGATTTAGTTCCAAGAGATCCGAAACGACAGGTCCCTCTAACTAACAACGAACAAATCCGGGTGGCCCCCGGGGAGTCGACACCCAATCCAAAAGCTGGCCACGCTCTCGGATCGGAATCTTTCGTCTCAACAGGGTTTGGGTTACCGAGATGCCTCACGTGAGGCCTCGGGCCCTCGCCGGTCGAAGGTGGACCAATAGGGGATACGAAGTCCTCAATGGTCCGGGTTGTTTTAAAGGATGTCTGCCAGGAGCTACTCGACAGGCATATATGCATGGTTTTCAAATGGTAAATCAGCTTGGGCCACCTCTAGAAATGTTTGAAGCTAGATAGGTAAGAAAAGGGGACCCCTTAAAATCCCACACGAGGTTAGGCACGCTCAGTCTTAAAACCAATACCCGGAACTCGGATCCTAGGTGACTCGAATGGAACAAAGCGTCGGGGCGGGATAGCCTAGACCTTCCATCCTTCGTCGAGTATAGTCAACATTATAATAATCATATCATCAACAACTATAATAATAATGTGATATCCCAAACCAAAGAGTAACAGGGTAACATCATAGCATCCTAAGCATGCATACTAAGCAGGGGCTAAGCAACGAGCAATAGTAACATAGCAGTACAAGGTTTGCTGGGAAGGGACATGGCTGTATCGGTTAGAAAGAGGCTGTAAACATGTGGTAGGATCAGACATCGAACCTAACCTATACTAGCATGAAAACCGCTGGTTGAAATAGAATGGATCATAAGTAATGTATAGTCCTTGCATGTTGATAAGTCGGGTTCCGAAGGTGTAGTTGATCGCACGCTCGCATCGTCTCCGAGAGGTACCCGCGGGAACACACAAGAAGTAAACACTGGAAAGCAATCAACGGTGCACCACTATTACTACGGAGCAACACAAGATCAAAGAGACAACACAAGGCACGACAACGCGATACAGATCTATCATCGAGAACGGTTACTTACAATTTAAGTGGAGTACTCGTCACACACGACGAATACCGCACATTTACGGTGGTTCAAGTTGTTTAGCTACAGGTGATCAACCAACGGTTATTAACATGGCAACTCAAGCAAGCAGGGAATTTCACACAAACATTACAAGAGGTGAAGCACAAAGTAAACTATCTATGCTAGTCAATTTAAGTGAGGCAAACTCCTAAACATGCATAACACTAAGTGCCGCACGACAATTAAAGGATTTGGTACTGTTCTGCCATAAACCATATTTTAGGTTGGTTAACAACATAAAACAACAGCATAAACACAAAGTACACGAAAAACTAAACAAGTTACATATAAGGCACACCCCAAACGGAGTTACGGTTAAAAAGATACAAGCAAAACAAGTTACGGGCACAAACTGCCAACATCACGAAGCACACTTGAGAGCAAAGCATAAACAGGATGATCAATGCAAACATGCTCAAAAATGACTTGCAATTAAAGTAGACATGACATGGAAGGCATGGCAAAAGGAATCATGCAATTAGGCATCATGGACCAAAAGATATTAAGCAAACAACATGGCATTGCAAAGTAACAGACTTAGAGAAAAACAGAGGTGGCTGTCAAAAACAGCAGCATCGCAACTTTGGAGCTAAATAACTATATGACCAGCAAGCATATCATGGCAATGCAATACATGGGATGAAAGTAGACATGATGCTTAACAATATGCAATTAGAATCACTCAATTCCGATAAACGGTTGCGAAGCAATCGTCGACCGAAGTTGCAATAAAATAACAGTTTTCAGCACAGCAGCACAATAACATCATGATCACCACTTTGGAGCAAGATTTAATACAGATAAAGCACCCAAACATGGCAAGTTAAAGCATGGAATTGAAGTACACATGATGCTTAAAACATAGGAGAAAGAATCAATGCAATAGGCCTCATGGATTTGTTACAATCATCATGCAAAGTTGCAACAAAATATAACAGCAGCACATAAAAGGAAAAAGTAGCAGTTTAACGGCCTGATGCCCACTTCAGCACACAATTACACAATCAAGATGAGCTCAAATGCAAAAACTTTCTACATACGAATGCTAGAGCACGCAAAACTGAGCAACTTTCGTTTTGGGGGCACGTTCATCGGAGCTACGGTTTAACGGGAAATCACAGTGCAAAATTGAATCAGCAAACAGTTTTTACAGGACTTAGAAAAAAATAAAAAGACAGAGGGGAAAAAAACGGGGCCTCGCCCCTGTTGGGCTCGGCCCAAGTGGCCTGGCAGGCTTCGGACTGGGCCGGTGGCGCCTGGCTCGGGCTGGCTGGCCAGGGAGCTGGTGGGCTGCCGGTGGTGGGCTGGCCCACGGGGGCGGCTGGGACGAGCGCTGGCCGGCTCGGGCTCCTCCCGAGCTCGACCAGGGGCGGGTGGCGGCGGCGGCCAACTCCGGCCGGCCACCGGAGCGAGGCGGGGCGCGTGGATCCAGTGGTGGCCACGGGCGGCGAGGGGCGCAGGGCGGCGGCCTGTGAGCCCCGAGCTCGACGGCGGCTCGGCGAGCTCCAGCTCGTCTCCATGGCGCGGCGGCGCTGGCCCGTTGGCGTCCTGAAGGGGAAACGAGGCGGGGTGAGAGGGAGGAGAAAGGAAGGTGCAGCAGGAGAGGGAGGCGCGGGGGAGAGGAGAGGGCCGGCGGCCTGTGTGCTGGCTGGAGACGACGGCGGCGGCTCGGCCTCCATGGGCGGCGGGCGCGTGCGGTTGGTGAGGAAGGAGAGAGAGAGAAGGGGCTACGTGGCGCGCCCGTAGCCCTCCGATCTGCGATCCGACGGTCCAAAATTGCCAGGGAGCAAAATTCCAGATCTGGAGGCTGGTGGGTGCCTATTTTGGCTAGGAAAACCCTAGAAATGGGTGGGAGTGTGGTGTTCTTTATATAGCCCCGGTGGCTGGCAATTTGCAAAAACATCTCTGGTTTTTCTCTCGCGCGTGCGGTGCTCACATTTCTGACCGCCGGGGGTCCGCAGTACCTCTGCTTCGGGGAAAACTTTGAACTGCGCGATCAGCGCGTCGAGCCGGAGGCATTCACCTCACGCTGGAACCGTTTCAAAACCACTTTCCGGCGCGCTATAAAAATAATCCGTTTAATTATTAAACGGGGTTTTCGTTCCGTTGGCTGCGGCTGGTCTCGTGCGGATTTCGCGATGGTGATCGGGTGAAACCCGGTGTCGCAAAGGTCGAGTGTCAGGGTGGCAAGGGTCGGTCTCCGTCCGATACGAGATAAGAGGGGGGAAAATAATCGCCGATCGATAAATCGGGGATGCAAACACCGCAAACAAATCAGACAATCAAACAATTCACACCGAAAACAAAATTTTAAATTTTTGCAAAAACTGGGCTGTTACACATAGGTGAGAAGGCCAAATGATAGATATGATGTGAGGAGTAGGGATTGCCATGCAACGGATGCACATACGAGCTAGAAAGCTCTCCAATGGAACTAGAAGGGGTGCATCTAACTTGCTTGCTCATGAAGACCTAGAGCTCTTTTAAGGAGGCTCATCCTTGGAATATACAAGCCAAGTTCTATAGTGTGAAGGTCCCCACATAGCTATATGCATGAATGATCATCTCTATGGAGTACAAGGATAAGAGGGAGTACTAGTGTGGATCTTTCAAAAGGATAGTAGTGTTGCCCCTTACTCTCTTTTTATTTATTTTTCTCTTTTCTCTATTTTTTACATTTTTTGGTGGCCTCAATGGCTCTTTCTATTTAACTCTCATTTGTTCTCTTTGGGATCTTTTATTTTGTCCACTTTGGGATCTTTTCCTCACTTAAGGGCAACACTCTAATTTACAAGAGGGTATAGAATATCTTTCACACTTTACAAGGTACTCAAATGATAAAGAAGATGTAGCTATCATGATGTAATCAATGTATGCCGCTGCAAGTGTAGCAGGAACATGTATGACATGAAGATCAAGTCATGAAGAGGTGGATGTTGCATGGCAATATATCTCGGAAAGGCTATGAAAATGCCTTGATAGGTAGGTATGGTGGGTGTTTTGAGGAAAGATATAAGGAGGTTTACGATGACAGACCGTATCATGCCAAGGATTTGGACGTACCGACGAAGGTGGATGCCAACTCTCCGAGTGAGAAGAAGGCAATGCACGGCACGGGAGAGGCTAGCGAATATGAGGAGGTAGAAGTGTCAACTTTCAATACTTACTTTAGTCCGAAGAACTCATGCATTATTATCGGTAACTCTCAATCTAATAAGGAGGTTCACAAAGAGACAAGTACCCCGAGGAGGAGAGTATGGGGGTTTGGTTATCCTTGCGCATCCTTGACTCATGGTACGTGAGTGCACACTAATATCCGGTCCCTCCAAAGATTAGCGATCCATTTAGTAGCTAGATTTCTCAACTAATTTTGTAGGTTTTGAAAATAAACACGTATTGCCAAAAATACGACACCTATCACTAATAGGCTAAATCTCTTGACACCAAAAGTTCAAACATTACTCACATCAATACCTCAAAACTATTGCAAATTACTACTAAAATTAAATAGCAACCTCAATTACCTACTTTCAAGACAAGACACAACTCAGTGCAACAACCAACTCTCTTAACAAGATAAACATGAAAACTAAAGACAATTCCAGCAACAAACTAAACAAAAGTTAAGGCTCTTGCGAAAGACAAACTAAGACTAAAACTAAACATGGCAGTAGCTACGAAAAGATAAAGAACACACAACAGCAAAAAGATAAGCATGAAAAATCCTATGATGTGTTCTAGATTGGAGTGGAGCGTGTTTCTCTCCCACACAAAGTAAGATGGAGTATAACTTGTTATGAACAGAAAGCAAAGCTAAAGAAAACTAAAAATAAAACCTAAGAGCGTGACGCTCCAAGCATAGCACATAACGCATGAAGTGATAATAATATAGTGAGACAAAGGACGAACTGATGATTGTTGATGGAGAAGGGGATGCACGGGGGCATCCCCAAGCTTAGACGCTTGAGTCTCCTTGAATATTTATTGGGGATGCTTGGGGCATCCCCAAGCTTGAGCGCTTGAAACTCCCGGATCTTCTTTCATCATCTTCCATCGCACACTTGAAAACTCCTTTCATACATAACTCATCATAAGCTGATTAGAGAGGTTAGTACCCTTAATAAAATAATTTTTCCCCACTGGATATAAAGATAATATTGAAGAGCTACTGTTTCTCAAGATTGCCAAAAGGTTTTTTCAAAGAAAAAGCAAGCTTAAGGTTTCCAAAAGTAAGGAGAGACAAAACGTGGCAGAATCTGTGAAAAACAGAACATTAGGTAGTAGAGAATTTTTTCGGGGTACTTATGCAACTCAAATCAAAAAACTCAGAACATACGAAAGTTTCACAATTGTATAAAGCATGCTGTGTAAATAATTCAGCTCAAAAAGATGAACTGGTGATTTGATCCTATTTTTTTTCCTTCAAGAAGACAGAATCAGTTTTCTGGACAGCATTTCACAACTCTTGCTTCCCTTATCATAAGAGGCTATAACTTGGCACAAAGCTTGAAAATAAAGATACAATGATGTTGCTACAGTAGTAACAATCATCAAGACCACTAAATACAGAAGTAAAATCATCTTGGGTTGCCTTCCAACAAGCTCTTTCTTTTACGCCTTTAAGCTAGGCATAAGGTAAAAGAAGAATCAAGTTTTATCAAGAGAAAGAGAATAGCTAGCCCGTGTAACGGACTCAAATGGTAACTTTATTTTCTTTCTCGGGAAGTGTTCCATCCCCTTTTTGAGTGGGAATTGAAATTTTATATTCCCCTCTTTCATGTCAATAACGGCACCGACGGTGCGAAGAAAAGGACATCCCAAAATAATTGGACATAAAGTCACACTCTATATCCATAATAATAAAATAAACGGGAACATAGTTGTCATTGAGAATGATAAGAACATCGTCGATCTTCCCCAAAGGTTTCTTTACGGAAGAATCACCAAGACGAACACCAAAAGATCAAGAATCAAAAGGTTTCAATTCAAACATATCATACATTCTTTTGGGCATGACAGAGGTACTAGCTCCAACGTCACATAAAGCATAGAAAGAGAAGTTATTTAATTTAATTTTGATCATAGGGTCCCAACCATCATCTAGCTTCCTATGTATGGAGGCTTATATCCTAAGCTTCTCCTCCCTAGCTGACGAGGGGGTGACCCCACGACTCCTGCAGATAAGCCTACCCGGTGTCCCTGAAGATAGAAGGCCCATGAAGACCCGCCTTGGCCCGCTAGTTGGCACCGACACAGGAGCCTGTGACTCACAAGGAAGGTGCGAAGACCTGTCGTACGGAGCAATCTAGGGTTAGGAAAGCTTACCTGTAAATGTAGATGAACTCCCCGAGACCTAGCCCAGTATATAAGGGCTAGGAGGGGCGACGCCAAAAGGCATACAATATCATCTGTAACCCTAGCCTTGAGCGCTCCAGCCTTGGCATCCACTGTAATCGCATCTCCTTCATCAATAATATCGAGCAGGAATGTGTCCTCCTGTTTGCCGACGAGCTATCGTCCAACCTGTGCCTCTCATGACTAACCCAGGGTCCCTGACCATGGGATTTGCCGGGGTTGATCCCCGTCAATTGGCGCCGTCTGTGGGAACTACACAGGTTGGGATCACGATCTCGGCGGTCCTGTCTCCAGCAAGCCACAACCCAAGGGAAAGTACCAGATCTAGCCCACTCGGAAGATTCAAGATCACGGCGAACATCTCTGCCACCCCATCAAGATCGCTCGGGCTACAGCTGTTCCAGGACCGATACTACGGTAACGGCCAAGTGCAGCGTCAGTAGCGAAGGAATCGACGACCCAGAAGAACGGCTAGAAGCCTCTACGAAGGAGTTCCACTCGACGAACCGTGACGCGCAACGGGGGACTCGCAAATCTTTCGACAACCCACCGCCGCCCGGGCACCCGCCGCACATCAAGACGATGACTACCAGATCGAAACCAACGATCGGAAGAACCATCGCCAAGCAAGAAGGAATCGATGACCCAAGCGGCGCGCACGGGAGATCTACAGCGAGGCCCAACTGAACGAGCTACGTCACGCATCCATGCAACCGATGGCCACTCGACGACACACCGTCGGACGAGCACCTGCTACCAGACAAGACAGGGACTCCGAGACGCCGGTGGGCGAATACTATGACCCAAATCGAAGGCCAGATGAATTCGCCAACCTCATCAAGAACCAAGATATGAGTCGAGGAATCGAAACCGACCCTCGCTTCCACGAACACCCGGAGGATCACGAGCAAATCTTCAGAATCTCAAGAAGGAAGAGGCACGCCGGATCTAGCAAACTCACGGTTAGAGAGCAGCTAGCAGGACCCTGCACGATCCACAGCTTCGAGGATGACTGGGGACGCGTCAGGTCAGGTCACACTTTAGGAGACTGCCGCCTGTTCAACGAGCTAGCCGACGACCTTAAGAAGGAGAAGCAGAAAGAAGACAAGCGCAACCGGCGACCCGAACAATCGCCGCCATCAAGCCCGAAAGGACGTCACAGCCCGCTGCAAGGACAGGTGCTCATGATCCAAGAGGGAAGGGTGCCGCAAGCACAACGCGACGCCTACACCCTGGAAGCTAGAGCAGCCGAGAGCATAAATATAGTCGAAGTCTACCAGCTACATGATGCGCAGACCAGCATCACGTTCTCGCAGGACGACCATCCACCCGCAATCCCAAGACCAGGGCACGCGCCCCTGGTGCTCGATGCACAAATCGGAGGGTACGGCATGGATAGGGTCTTCATGGACGGAGGAAGAAGCATGAATATCATCTTTGCCAGCACCCTGCAAAAGATGTTGATCCCACGATCAGTATGGAAGAAATCGAGCACCGTGTTACACGGGGTAGTCCCAGGAGAAGCAGCCACATCCCTTGGTGTCGCCAAACTCGAAGTTGTCTTCGGCAACCGACGCAACTTCGCAAAGCACGTCCTCGAGTTCGAAGTACTCGACTGGCAATCGCAGTATCACGCCATATTGGGACGGCCAACATTCGCGCAGTTTATGGCGGTTCCACATTATGCCTACCTCAAGGTCAAGATGCCAGGATCAATGGGAGTCCTCACGATCAACGGAAGTTTCATCAAATCAGATCAATGTGACCGTGATTTTCACAAAATCTCCAACACATTCGGAGCCGAACAACAACTCAGAGAAATAGCCATGGTGACGGACAAGAGTACCTTCACATTGGTGAGCCGAAGCGAATCTAAGGAGTACGGACGCGACTTCAGCATCGACAGCGACACAGTCACTCACCAAGTGCACCCGACGGACCCGGACAAAAAATTCCGCGTGTACGCCCACCTACCAGAGGAGCAGGCGACGGCTCTCGTCGCTTTCCTTCGAGATGAGTGGGAAATATTCTCCTGGTGCCCAGCCGACATGCCTGGAATACCACATGAATTCGCGGAGCATGCCCTACACATCAAGCAAAACACGAAGCCGGTGAAGCAAGCTCTGAGACGATTCTCGGATCCCAAGCGCAGAGCAATCGGAGTGGAAGTCAACCGGTTACTCGACGCCCAGTTCATCCGAGAAAAGAAGAAAGCCACCTGGATAGCTAACCTAGTGCTGGTGCCCAAGAAAGACACGACCGTGCTGCGCATGTGTGTCGACTACGGACCAGTCAACAAGCATTGCCTAAAGAACCACTTCCCCCTGCCTAGAATCGATCAGATAATCCACTCGACAGCAGGGTGCGATCTACTTTCCTTTCTTGATGCCTACTCAGGATACAACCAGATCAGGATGAAGGAAGAAGACGAAGAGCACATGACCAAGGAGTATTCTGCTACAGGACCATGCCCTTTGGGATCAAGAACGCAGGTGCCACATACCAGCGAATGATGCAGGCCTTCCTGAAAGAGCAAATCGGAAGAAATGTGCAAGTCTATGTGGACGACATCGTCATGAAGACCTACAAAGCAGCCACACTACTCGACGACCTGCGCGAAACCTTCGCAGCGCTCAACAAATACAGAATCAAACGCAACCCAAAGAAGTGCGCATTCGGCGTTCCGGCGGGGAAGCTGCTCGGCTATATGGTCTCTGCCCGAGGAATCGAGGCAAACCCTGAGAAATTCCAAGCCATCGCCCGAATGCAAGAACCAACCGCCATCAAAGTAGTACAGCAGCTCACTGGAAAACTTGTAGCCCTAAGCCGCTTCATCAGCAGGCTCGGAGAACGCACGCTGCCTTTCTATTAGCTGCTCAGGAAAGGAAAGAAATTCGAGTGGACGGAGGAAGCACGCCAAGCATTCGCGGACCTGAAAAAGACACTCTCGACCCCACCAATCATGGCGGTACCCAAGGAACGAGAGAAACTATACCTCTACGTGGCAGCACGTAACAGTGTAGTAAGCACAGCGCTCGTTGTTGAACGCACAGAAGAAGGCAAGGTCCAGAGCATCCAGAGACCAATCTACTACCTCAGCATGCTCCTGCCCAAATCCCAGTAGCGGTACCCGCATTATCAGAAGCTACTATTGGCCGTCATCATGACCTCAAGAAAGGTGTCCCACTACTTCGACGAGAACCCTATCACAATCGTGAGTAGCGCACCACTCGCTGACATACTCAACAACCCTGGAGCGACTGGACGAGTCACCGAATGGAACATTGAGCTCAGCCCACGGGACCTGCAGTTCAAACACCCAACAGCCATCAAATCCCTAGTACTCCCAGATTTCCTGGTCGAGTGGACGGAGGTTCAGACACCAGGCCCCCCAGACCTATGAAATTCATGGTCAATGTTCTTCGATGGGTCCAAGAGACAATAAGGAGCCGGGGCAGGAGTTTTGCTCATCTCCCCTAAAGGAACAAAGCTAAAATATGTCCTCCAGATCAACTTCAGTCACGCATCCAACAACGAAGCAGAATACGAGGCACTCCTCCATGGCATGCGCATGGCCAAAACGTGCGGAGCCACTAGCCTCATAATCTACAGGGACTCCAATCTCGTCGTCCAGAAGACGATGAGAAACTGCGACGCAATATTCGACAATATGGCGGCCTACCAGAATCTCTACAACGCACTCGAAGGAAGTTTCGACGGTTGCGAGCTCAACTACATCACCAGGGACAATAACACAGAAGCTGACGAACTCGCGACCATTGGCTCGACGCGAGGACCAATACCACCCGGCGTTTTTCTCGAAAGCATCAGCCAGAGATCCATCAAGGTACAGGCAGCAGCACCTGAAGCAGTCGTGGATGGCGAGGACGTAACAGACCTGGCGTAGGTGGAAGCAGCAAGCCCATCAGAAGGCACAAGCACCAGCACACCCGACAGCAAAACTCCGACAGAGCTCGAAGGACCTGTCTGGGAAAAACCGTTCCTCCGATTCCTAATCGAAGGTACGCTACCACAAGACGCGGACGAAGCACAACGCATCAGCCGACGATCCAAGGCGTTCACGGTGATCAAAAAACAGCTATACAAGCGCAGCATTACCCAGATACTCCAAAGGTGCATCGACGAAGAGGACGGCAAATCCCTACTGCTCGAAATCCACGAAGGCACCTGTGGGCAAAATGCAAGCAGTCGAGTACTCGTGTCCAAAGTATTCCGAGCCGGGTTCTATTGGCCCACAGCCATGAAAAACGCAGAGGAAATCGTGCGACGTTGTGTCGCCTGCCAGAAATTCGCCAAAATGCCACATGCTCCCGCCTTAGAGGTCAAGACCATACCACTATCCTGGCCGTTCGCCACCTGGGGACTCAACATGGTGGGCCCACTCAAGAAATCATCAAAGGGCGGAAGGACACACCTGCTCGTCGCAGTCGACAAGTTCACTAAATGGATCGAAGCAGTGCCCATCACCAGCTCCACAGCCCTCACGGCTGTCAACTTCATCAAATCGATCATCTTCCGGTTCGGAGTGCCACACAACATCATCACGGACAACGGCACAAACTTCACAGCCGCAGAATTCCAGAACTTTTGCGAAGAACTGGGCATCAAAATCAATTACGCATCAGTCCCGCACCCGCAGTCCAACGGCCAAGTGGAAAAAGCAAAAGGCCTTGTATGCGGAGGAATCAAGAAGCGGCTCCTCGCACCACTCGAGCAAGCCGCCGGTAACTGGGTAGAAGAACTCCCCGCGGTACTATGGAGCCTACGAACTACACCAAACACCGAGACCCAGTACACACCCTTCTTCATGGTATACGGGGCAGAGGCAGTACTACCACACAACCTCAAGTTCGGAGCACCTCGGGTCACCGGGTACGAAGAAGAAGAAGCAGAAGAAGCATTACAAGATGACAAAGATACAGCTGACGAAGCAAGAGATACAGCCCTGGCATAATCAGAGGGGTACCAGGACAAGCTACGCACCTACCAAAGCAGTCGTTTGCGCACTAGAACCTTCAACAAAGGTGACCTAGTCCTACGGCTGATAGAAGAGAAGGTCCATAAACTTGCCCCCCAATGGGAAGGAACATTTATAGTCTCAGAAGTCATCGGAGGTGGCGCCTACAGGCTGAAGAACCCGAAGACAGACGAGGACGTGGGTAACCCATGGAACATAGCAAACTTGCGACTGTTCTATCCATAAGTCCCCATCGGTCAGACATGGCTGGAAACTCATGTAGCCGCTCGACCGCAATAAAATAAATGTTGCCCAAATACTGCCACCTCAAAGCACTCGGGGGCTCGAGCACCCACTCCCCCCGAGAGACGCTATCATCGCCTACGCGATCTTAACCACAGCACTTGGGGGCTTAAGCATAAAAACCCCCCCGAGAGACGCTATCGCCTACGCGATCTTAACCAAAGCACTCGGGGGTTTAAGCGTAAAATCCCCCCGAGAGACGCTATCGTCTACGCGATCTTAACCAAAGCACTCGGGGGCTTAAGCATAAAATCCCCCTGAGAGACGCTATCGCCTACGCGATCTTAACCAAAGCACTCGTGGGCTTAAGAATAAAATCCCCCCGAGAGACGCTATCACCACTTAAGCGATCTTCACCAAAGCACTCGGGGGCTTAAGCATAAAATCCCCCCGAGAGACGCTATCGCCACTCAAGTGATCTTCACCAAAGCACTCGGGGGCTTAAGAATAAAATCCCCCCGAGAGACGCTATCGCCACTTAAGCGATCTTCACCAAAGCACTCGGGAGCTTAAGCATAAAATCCCCTCGAGAGATGCTATCGCCACTCAAGCGATCTTCACCAAAGAACTCGGGGGCTTAAGCCAAAAATGCCGCCGAGAGACGCTATCACCACCTACGCGATCTCACCTTAAAAACTCGGGGGCTCAAGCATAAGCATTCCCCGAGACACGCTACGGCCCTATTCAAAAACACCAGGTTAGCAATCATCAAGTCTTCACCCAGACGACAAACAACCAAGACTCAGGGTCTACTCCAGAGTACGAAAAGTTTTAAGCCTGCGTTTAACTCTACAACTCAAACATAGCCTCGGGGGCTACTCCCATCGGGAGCGCTGTCGCGCACCCGATAGAACACACCAGAAAGTTAAAGTCGGAGCATCATGGGAGGAGTCGAATACATTTCACGCTATCAGATGGAGCCGAAGACATCTCGCACTATCAGATGGAGCCGAAGACATCTCGCGCTATCAGATGGAATCGAAGACATTCTGCGCCATCAGAAAGGAGTCGAAGACAGTGCATCACAGGAGTCTAAAACACAGTTTATTGCAAGATCTCAACCACAGCTTGATATTCAACCATAAAGGTATAAAAGGACTCAACTACGTTTGGATAGAAGGCAGCTCCTGTTACAAGAGGGAATTACCCAAGGAATTAAGACTTCTACATGTGTGCCCATGAGGGGTAATCGACTCTAGTACAAGGGCATCACCACAGACAAAGGAAAAAAAGGAAGCTAGCAGAGGATGTCAATGACATAACAAAAGGGTGAAGCTTGACTTATTTGTCGATGCTCCACCAGCTTCTTCTCCTGCTCCACCAACTTCTTCTCCAGCTGCAGCTGCACGCCTTCTTCTCCGGCTGCACAGCTTCTTCTCCGAGTTGCCGGCGAAGATGAGGCCGCCTCCAGTTCTACAAGGTCGCTTGGCGCGCCCTCTTGACCGACGGCTTGACGTCAATGTCCTCTTCGGAGCTGATGGAGACGGCATCACCACCCGAGGAGTCGCCAGAAGACGAAGCCGTAGAAGATGCAGGCGTGGGACTCCTCGACCTTGTGGAGTTGTCGCTGCTCGACTCCTACCAGTGCGGATCCATGCTGTTTCCGCTCGGGTCAAACGCGCGGACAATGACAGTGCTTTCGCCGTCAAAACGACAACTGAGCATATCGTCATCTCGCAAATTCAACCGTCAAAAAAACTCCAACCAGAGCCAAGAAAAATCAAGCGGGAGCTATCAACCTCCAAGTAAACATAAGAAGGAGATCGACAGCTCCCTTGAAGATGCAGAAGCAAGCCATCTAGCCACGTTCAGGGACAATGACGGAAAAAGCAGAGGGAAGAAGAACGCGATTGGCACTCTGGCCACGAATGCGTAAAATAAAATCATAGCGCCAGAATCCCTCCTCCAAGGGAGAGGAGGAAGGCATCGGCGCTTTACCATAGCGACCACCGCGTCATGAGCGTGGTGTACGGCCACCACGGCCACGACGAACACGACCACTACCAACACCTCGCCTGGGAACCATGAAAGGAAGAAGAGAAGAAGGAGGAGGAAAAGCAGCAAGTTGGATAGAGGCGAAACACTGTGGAAGATAAAGGCTTATTTATAGAACAAAAATCTCCCAGCACAGAGAAGCCAAGACGACGGCAGCAATTAATTCAAAGACCAAAACGTCGCAGACGTCTCAGATTCCGAGACCAAGATGCTTTCCCACGGGACGCACTGTGCATGAGACGCGTCAATTCACGCGCGTTTCCAACGCGCGTATCGGAAACTCAACCAGCGCTTGCTGCACGCCACAACGGTCATCATTATGACGGGTCATGAAGACGTGACGGTTCACTGGCGGAGCATCCCTGACAGCCATCAAACAGAGGCATCGTTATCCTGACAAGCGGCGAAAAATACCAACAGACATCAAGAATGATTTCTTAAACACATTTTTTCAAATATATTTAAACTACCACCGGGAGCGTACCCGCTCAAAACCGAGCCTCAGGTGAGCAGCCGCCTAAAAGTCAGCAATGTGCTCGAGTGACCACTCGCACTCACGAGAGTCTCGGGTGCTCCCTCAACCCGACACAAGACAAACATGCATTCGCCAAGATCATACGGCGATAAGGGTCTCAGGTGCTCCCTCACCTCAAGAGCCGAAACGGCATTCGAGTAACCACTCACGAAGAACCCCTTCCCGGAGCACTCGAAACAAGCTCCGCGGGTGAATAAGTGAACAGCTTGCTTGATGTTTTGTTCCAAGCGGGTGCAATACTATTAGGCTCCGCGCCTAAAAAATACACATTCCTGGAACACGACACACTGTGCCCAGATGCCACGCAACATTAGCGTGTAGGTAAGACCCCGCTGCGAAGTTCGGCCGGGCTGGGACATGCCGAAGAGCGATTTCACTCGCAACCTTTTCCATGCACTGCACATGATAGAAAAATCCGGGCGGACGCGCCTTAGGCTATGCACATTACTGGCGGCAAATGAACACCGTAAGACCTGAAGCGGCAGGACTTTTTCTTGACACCAGTGTTCCAAGCTCACTTCGAGGGACGTGGGTTTGATTGGGCTACTGCGGTATTTTCCACTAGCGCAATTCACCAAGGCTCGACCAGTCGACTCCTTGGTCCCTTTCAGCTTAGCATCCCTCGAAACAGGTTTTGTCATGGCAACCAGACTGCCAGTGGCTCGCGGTTGTACCACGCATACAAACGACCGACAAATGGATGTACTCGAGTCCCCCAGGTACTCGGGGCTACTGACGAGGGGGTGACCCCACGACTCCTGCAGATAAGTCTACCCAGTGTCCCTGAAGATAGAAGTCCCATGAAGACCCGCCTTGGCCCTCTAGTTGACACCGACACAGGAGTCTGCGACTCACAAGGAAGGTGTGAAGACCTGTCGTATGGAGCAAGCTAGGGTTAGGAAAGCTTACCTGTAAACGTAGATGAACTCCCCGAGACCTAGCCCAGTATATAAGGGCTAGGAGGGGTGACGCCAAAAGGCATCCAACATCATCTGTAACCCTAGCCTTGAGCGCTCCAGCCTTGGCATCCACTGTAATCGCATCTCCTTCATCAATAATATCGAGAAGGAACGTGTCCTCCTGTTTGCCGACGAGCTATCGTCCAACCTGTGCCTCTCATGACTAACCCAGGGTCCCTGACCATGGGATTTGCCGGGGTTGATCCCCGTCACTAGCTTTGATGATAGCATTTGTGATATGCTCCGTGAAGGAAAGATTGAATGTGCTAGTGTGGGGGTCTCTAGTCATTTTGTGTACCAAGCTAATAACTTCTGAGAGGGTGCAACTATCAAAATCAATATTACTATTATCAAAGGTGGTAGTAGTGTCATCTAGGCTCACTTGTTTGAAACGCTCTATGTTCATAGGAGTTCCTTCTTCTACGGTTGAGGTCTTAGCATCACCATTAATAGGTCCAATGGACTAGGAGTGCAATTAGTGCTAATAGTTTCGGTATCCTCCACAATTTGGATAGTTGAAACTGTGTAGTGTGTAGGAAGGCTCTTAATTCTATCCTCTTCCGCTTTTTCTCTAGCCCATCTTTCTTTAAGTTTAGCCATCATCCTAATATTTTCATTGATTTGCAATTGGATAGCATTAATAGGAGTGGCCTTCCTCTCCTCAAGGGGAGAGGTTCTAATTTTTAGCATCTCAACATCAAGGGCTAAGCTATCTACCTTCAAAGAGAGATTATCTAACTTAGCTAATTTCTCTTCTACATTCTTGTTGAAGGATTTTTGGGTAGTGATAAAGTCACTATGCATATTTTCCAGTTCAGAAGTGGGGTTCTAACTTAGCTAATTTTGTTTTGGCGTTCCCAAAGTTGGATGGAAACGGTCTAGGATTGCTAGAACAATTGCCCCAATAAGCATTATTGTTAAAGTTGTTTCTAGCAATAAAGTTCACATCTACTTGTTCCTGAGCAACCAAAGAATTTAAAGGAACATCATGCAGATCAATAGAGGGTTGCTTGGTAAGTAGAGACATAATTAAGTCAACTTTTTCATTTAGGAAGGTAATCTCCTCGACAGAGTTTACCTTCCTACCTATTGGAGCACGTTCGGTGTGCCATATGGAATAGTTGGTCATCATCTCATCGAGAAGCTTTGTGGCACACCAAGTGTAGTTGACATAAAGGTTCCTCCCGCGGCCGAATCTAACAGGTTCGACGAGGTAAAGTTCAAGCCTGCATAAAAAGTCTGGATAACCATCCAGGTAGTCAAACCATGTGTAGGGCTTTTCTTAACAAGAGATTTCATACGTTCCCAAGCTTGGGAAACGTGTTCATTATCCAATTTCTTAAAATTCAAAATGTTACTCCTCATTTGGATAATTTTAGCAGGTGGGTAATACTTCCCAATAAAAGCATCTTTGCACTTATCCCAAGAATCTATGCTATTCCTAGGCAAAGATTGAAACCAGATTTTAGCTCCTTCCCTCAAAGAGAAAGGAAAAGGCTTGAGCTTAACAATATCACCTTCTACTTCTTTATACTTTTGCATATCACATAATTCAACAAAATTATTTATGTGTAAAGCAGCATCATCTCCAGCACCAGAGAATTGATCTCTCATAACAAGGTTTAGCAAAGCAGGTTTAATTTCATAAGAGGTAGCTGAAGTGGCAGGTGTGGCAATAGGAGTGCAGATAAAGTCTTTGTTGTTGTGACTAGTAAAGTCACACAACTTGGTGTTTTCAGTGGAACCCATAGTAACGACAAATGTGGCAGATTTTTTTGTAATTTTTGATATAAGACACAAATAAAAAAACTGAAAGTTAACTAACAAGACTAAAAAGTAAAGGTAAAAGGTAGTGGGAAACTCCCCTATCTAGCACTCGAAGTCCTCGGCAACGGCGCCAGAAATTTGCTTTATACGCGAGAGACGATAATTGCTTCTTTCCCTTCGTTGGTTACCCCAAGTGGAAGTTAAGATGCAGCATAGTGGCAAGTTTCCCTTGGTAAAGATACCGGGGTTGAGTGTCGACCAGTAGGACTCCGATAATTGTAAGTAGGTGGTTCGGCAAGTGATGCGCCGTTTGAAGATAATCACGTGCTTATCCTGGACCTGCACATAGGCACTAATAACTTTTCTCCCAACGAAGTTCAGAGAGGTTGTCAATCTCTCTGGTCTTGTTGTTTACAAAGGATCAAAATACAAGGGATAATGATAATGATAGCAACTGAAAGTAAAAGCAGAAAAGTAAATGAGCGTGTAAATAGTGGTGAGAATATGGACCGGGGTCCCGTGATGTTCACTAGTGATGTCTCTCTCCCAAAAGACGATAAAACTGCTATGCGAGGCGAACAAATTACAGATGGGAAATTGACAGGATTATTAACGCACCGCAATGCTAACTATTCTACAAAGAAAGGAAGAGGCTCAAAAGCATGGGCAGTACGCCAAAATAAGTAGACTGAAATCCAACTTCATCTACTACTCATCATCCACCTTGAGATATCTATCCAGAACATCTCGCTGGTATTAAGCTGCGAGCCCCACCCAAAGTGTAAACCCAAAGCAACAGACAACTGCATTAAATATCACTTTTCCTAAAGTAAACAATCCTAGAAACCGAGGTTACAAGCACCGTTGTTTTCCCCCTTGTGGAAACAACACATCCCCTGGACTCATGTTTCTGTCACTCAAGCGTGTCATCAGGGGGCATGAACCCACAATCGAGCATAATGTTCCCTCTTCGAGTTACTACTTACTACTCGGCCAAAGAAATAAACAGCAATGGAGAACATGCAATAATTACTTAGGAACAAAAATATAAAATATAAGAACCAATTATATTACTCTATCTCAATCTGAACATAATCTCACAATCCATCAGATCCCATCAAACTCAGCATAGCAACAACAGAAAGATTACATATGTGCCCCGATCATGTAGGTAAGCTCACGAGGTCTAAACCATGAAGAACAAAGAGGGGAGGAGAACATTACATAGCTAATGATCACAGACCCATGGTCGAAAGGAAACTTCTCACGGCACATCCGGGAAGCGTCCTTGGTGAAGGGGAAGCTCCTGGAGGTCGATCCTCCCTCCGGCAGGGTGCTGGGAAGAGGTCAGCTAGTGCTCCCGATCTTGGAAGCACGGCGGCGGCGGAACATAGGCGAGATCGCGAAAAGGGGTTCTCTTTTTGGAAGTTTCATGTCACGAGGAATATATAGGAGAAGGGGGTAGCCAGGGGGCCCACCAGGGGTCCAGGCGCCCCCCCTGGCGCGACCAAGCCCTAGGCCGCACCAGGTGGCCGCCTGGGCACCTGGTGGTGGCCCCCCTGCCCTCCTTCAGGGTTCCGGAAGCTTCCGATGCGCTGTTTTTTTATCCGATTTTTCCCAAATTTTTGGAGCACTTTTAATATGGGGGAAACCTGGAATAAATAAACAACAGAAAATAGGAACTAGCACTGGGGTGCACTGAGTTAATAGGTTAGTCCAAATATGATAAAGTGTGTGAAAGTGTATCTAGATCATAACATTATCACACAAAACATGCATGGAGCAAGCAGAAATTATCGATACATTTGGGACGTATCAATCGCTCAACCGGATTTTGGTGGAACCGACGCGGTACCGCCGCGGTACTTCACCCATAATCGTAGGCTTTCATGTGGATGAGTGGTAGTGCAGCGTTGTGTCGTTCTCGGTATTAGTTGTACCGGTCCCTCCAAGAAGCTTCTTCATGTGAGGAACTTCACTTTCGGTTTCGCTTTGATGCCTCCCTCACAGGTGGCATAGTTTTTTCCATGTGCTTGACTTCCTCCTCGGTTCACATATATCTCCTTCAAACCTTTGTATTCACGAGAGTGGAGGGTGAAGTAGTGAATCATCTATGAGAGGGCCCAATGGACACACATAAAGGAGAGAGTTCACCTATGTATGGGTGATGTGTGCACCCCTTGGGAACGTTTCGGTCCATGATGAAGGTGTGAATAGTGCTAGTCTGCCCCGTATCATCTCACCCCCTTGAGAAAGATCGTGGGGATGTAACGGGGCAAGCCCTAGTATGTGCCTTATCTACACAAGTTGGAGATGTGTTTGACGAAGAACCCGAAGAACACGAGGTAAATCCAAAAGAAAACACAAGACCAAGAGGAAGAAGAACATGATACACTAGCACTATGTACTCAAATAATCCCCATAGAATACATACCACAAGATGCAACAACAACAAAAATAGAAGATAGAAGGTAGTTTTTCCAAATCCATGAGAGAGGTGGATCTTGAGCGCGAGTGAGAGAGAGAGAGAGAGCTAATCTTCCTCCAAGTGATATAACATGGAGGTTGGAGGCCAAACAATAGAAGAAGCCTCTCTTCCCCCGCAGTGGTAGATCCCTATATGTGGAAGATCCCTGTTGGAGAGGTAGATGTGCAAACCTTTCTCAAGATATCTCTACTGCTTTGGTAAAATAGCTAGGTGGAGCGTGGATATATATAGAGCTAGTACAGTGAAGGCGTAAGTGGGGAAGAGAAAGAGCGAGGAGGATACATGGACACCTTGCCCATGCTGCGTGCAGCAGATGGTTGTATCGCTCAACCGGATTGTGGTGCAACCTAGGCGGTACCGTCCTTCTACTGTGATACACGAGATAATACTCGCCCCTCGTTGGTTACCCCAAGTGGAAGGTGAGATGTAGCATAGCGGCAAATTTCCCTTGGTGAAGATACCAAGGTTGAAAAGATCGTCTCCCGTAGGACTCCAAGATCGACAAGTAGGTGGTGAAGTGAAAAATGGCGCCGTTTACAACCTAGGTTGCTAACTTCACCTGGACCTGCACACACAACAGATAGCTTTGCTCCCAACGAGTACAGAGGAGTTGTCAATTCCTCCGGCCTTGTTGTTTACAAAGGATAAAACGCACGGGATAATAATGATAGTGATAGCTACGGAAAAGTAAATACTGAAAGTAAATTGAAGGTGTAAATAGTGTTGGAAATATGGACCGGGGTCCTATGATGTTCACTAGTGATGTCTCTCTCCCAAAAGATGATAAAATAGACCACAAATGAGACGCCCTTCGCTCCGAGCCACAAATGAGACGCCCTTCGCTCTCGTTTACGGAGAGGAGGCGGTGCTACCCATAGAACTAAGAAACGGATCTCCCCGAGTTCGCTCCTTCGATGAGGCCGAACTTCAGCAATTCCGAGAAGGGGATGTTGACATTGCTGAGGAAGTATGTACTCGGGCTGCTACACGCGCTGCGCGGTACCAGCAAGGACTATGCCGCTATCGCAGCCGCCATGTCCGCTCCCGAGAACTTGAGGAAGGCGACCTTGTCCTCCGTCGGATGCAGTCCGGGAGGGGTCTAAACAAGTTGTCTCCAAAGGGGGAAGGCCCTTATCGGGTAGTCCAAGTCACCCGGCCCGGATCCGTCCGCCTGGAGACCGAGGATGGAGTCCATGTGAGAAACTCATGGAACATCGAGCACCTCCGAAAGTACCATCTCCGTAAGTTCTATCCGTGAAGGTATAAAGTTGTGGGATGACCAGTTTCCCGGCAGCACCACATTTGTAACCTGTGATCTTCGGATCCATGTTTATAGGTGCAACCAAAGAAAATCCCCGGGAGCTAAATCGGTGTGTGTTAGCGCGTTTTACCTTTACGATGCACATGCTAACCCTACCCTCCGGCGTGCTTTTCTGAAGTTACATAATTGGCACGCAAAATCCTGCCGGACTAAGTACTTCCATGTAGCTCACATGGCAGCGGGTAGTACACGGCGATTGTTTCTCTTGTCTCCGCCAACGTGGTGAGATTTTTTTTGCAGGAAAGAGCCGAACAATAAAAAAAAGAAGCCAACCTCATTTTCTCGAGAACGGTTCATACAAAAACCAGCCAACCTCGTTTTCACGTGAATGGTTCATACAAAAAGCAGCCAACCTCGTTTTTTCGAGAACTGTTCATGCAAAAAAGCAGCCAACCTCATTTTCTCGAGAACGGTTAACAACCCGGAGCCTCTTGGCTTTCTAGGTTCATTACAAGCAAAAGAAGGAAAAGAAGAAGGAAAAGAAGAAGGAAGAGAAGGAAAATAATGGGCGACGCCTTCAGTCAAGATGGACCACCGTCTTAATATCCTCCGGGATCTTCTCGTCGCTGCCGCTGCTGGAGCTGTCCTACCACTCGCGCTGCTTAAAGAGGAGTCGTCGCCTTCATTCCTGGACGAGGTCACACCGCTGCTAGAGTTTTTTGGGAAGCATTCCTTCCTCCCGCCGTGCATGTCGAAGCACTTCAGCATCAAGAGGTCCTCGCCGTCGTAGCGGAACACGATGAAGTTGCCGAACACCAGCTTGCGGCCGCGGGAGAACACCTTCCACCCGTGTGACAAAATAAGATCTCCTGTGGACCCCCGGTGAGTTTCGACCTTCACGGACCATGTGAGCATCCGTCCACCTGCAACCAGAAATGCAGGGGCTCGGCTTCCCGCACTGCGTCGCGGAACACCTTGGGGAAACGAAGCCACCTGGAAGAAGCCGACGTCAATTCAATGCCGAACTTGAAGCCGATGCGCTCTCCATGGTAATTGCGGATCTTGGCCGCTCGCATTGGCCCACGGCCTCCCATGCCTCCGCGGCTCATCTTCCAGCGGGTCCTTCGCCCTCGCACAGCAGGAATGAGGACTCCAATCGAAGCCCCAATCTCCGGCTTGCCCGTCCGCCACGACTCTCCCTCCCCCGGCCACGACGGCCGCGAACTCCTCATCCGCAGAGGGCCCGGGGGTTGTCACCTTCCGCCTCCTCAGAAGCACGACGCTTGGGAGCCATGGCTTGCGCAACCTCCATCGATTGGAAGAAGAAGTTGTTGTAGGGTGCCTGATTCATCCGCATGCGGAGGGGGTTAAGTACCTGTTGCCCCCAGCGGGACATGGTAACTGCCCCCAATTACTCCACCTCGGGCACTGGATTGTGGCGACCTTTGGCCTCCGCAGGCGCAATCAAGTACTTGCCCTCAGGCTCCTTACGACACGTGTCGATTTCCACTGCCAGGAGAGCCCGAAACCCCACTCCTTCGCACCGCCAAGACTTCATCCCGGGTGTTTCAGCTTCCCAGACATCAGGCCTGGCGTGGCTCTCGTACCAAAGATCTACACCACATCTAGGCCAGAGGTCTACTGTCAAGGAGTAGGAGCTCGCTCTCCCATCCCGGAAGCCTTCAACAGGTCCCCATGAAAGATCGCCCCCTGATGCAAGCTATCTACTGCCGGAAAGGAGTTCCGCATGACAAGAACCGAAAGAAGCAACGCCGCCCTCTCCCTTAGGCGGTACAGAGGGGACAAGGCGGTCCCACCACATGTAGAACATTCCAAAAGATAGTCAATGCGCCACCCCCTGGTCTGGAAGACAGGGCGACAGCGGTGCCTTCGCTCCAATTCTATTCCTTGTACGTGCCGAGGCCCCGCGCGCCCACTCAGGAGAAGTGGCGTGGCCTCGACACACACCTTACTTGGAAGTGGCGTCCCGATGACACCCGTCGCCTCCAGCTCTAGAAGAACAGCACCGCACATGGGCACTTGGGGTGACCCCCTTGAGCTATAAAAGGGAGGCCCAAACTAATAAAAAAGGGGATCCAACCACAAACAACACCTCTGTATCATCTCGAGCCCGTATCCATCTCGGAAGAGATCCACCCCCTTTTATTGCATACACAGTATCAATCCAGACAATTAGGAGTAGGGATTTTAGTCTCCGGACGGCCCGAACCTGGGTAAATCCCAGCGTGTCCTAATATCCGTGACCCTCGTTGTGTTTCACATGCGCGTCTCAGAATCAAATCACACCCGGGGATCCGACCCCTGACAGGCTGCATCAACACCTACTACACCATCGTCAAAGCAAGCCTCGCCTGGAAAGAGCCACTATGGTGACCCCCTTCGTCTATAAAAGGGAGGCCCAGGCCACCAAAAAAGGCGCTTGACTCCCTCTGAATAACCCACTGATACGCGAGGAACAACCCTTTCCTTCCGGAAAGCACTCCCTCCATTGTAATCATCATCAAGAAATCCAGACAAGCAGGAGTAGGGTCTTTAATCTCCGGACGGCTCGAACCTGGGTAAACCTTAGCGTGTCCTAGCGTCGACGAGCTCCATTGTGTTTTGCGTGCGCACCCGAGAACATCACACCTGCGGGATCGTCCCGCGACATAGTTACTACAAGTCTATAAGAGAGGTGGATCTTGAGAAAGAGAGCGAGTGATCTAATCTTCCTCAAGTGCAATAACATGGAGGTCGGAACATCAACCATAGAAGAAGCCTCTCTCACGACTAGGATTTTGGCCATACAAGAATGAACATTACCAGTGCGGGACCTGATGGCCGCGCTGTAGTTAAATATTAACAGCACATGGCGGCATGGCGTGCTGCAGCTGATTAACCACTAGCAGCGCGGGGTCTGACAACGCGTGTTGTTAGTATGTGGTGACACCTGTGATTCTCATGGCTAGAGAATTTAGAAGCGCGTAATAGAAAAGCCGCGCTGTAGATGTCCTGGACATCTGCAGCGCGGCCCATGTACACCACGCTGCTAATGTGGATAGCAACTGGCCTTTTATTTTGGGCCCACATGTCAACAGAGCGGCCCAGTTTACCCCCGCTGTAGATGGTTTCGCCTTCTACAGCACGCCCGTCTAGACCCGCACTGCAGATAATGTGTTAGAGCACTGCATCTGGATCTAATTCCCCACATCACTATCGCACCCGCCCGCGCCCTCTCCACTCTCATCGTCGCCGTCGTCCTCTCCTCGCCGTCGTCGTCGCCCGCCCGCGCCCGCGCTGTACTCGTTGTCTCGCTTTCACCTGCCCGCGCCCGGGCCCTCGTCGCCGTCGTCGTCCCCGTCACCGTCGCTGCCGCCCGCCAGCGCCCGCACCGTCATCCCCGTCTCACCGTCGCCGTACGCCGCCCCTTGGCCGGTGAGTTTCCCCTTCCCCTTCCTCAATTAGAGCTGCGAAAAAAGGATTTTTGGTGCATATTGAGGCAATTAGGATTTTTGTTACCATATTGAGGCAATTCAGATTTTTGTTATGCAATTAGGATTTTTTTAGGCAACTAGGGTGTTTGTTAGCATATTGAGGTAATTAGGATTTTTTTAGGAAATTAGAGTTTTTGTTAGCATATTGAGGTCATTACGTTTTTGTTAACATATTGAGATAATTAGGATTTTTGTTAGCACATTGAGACAATTAGGATTTTTGTTGAGCAAACTTATATTAGGAAATGTCATATCAAAATTTTCAGGGATATGAGTGGTCTATGTTTTGCCGGAATGTTGATTCATTTCCGTTCCGGCAAATTTGAGGCGCTCAATATGTCGAATTTTTAGCAAATGTCATGCCAAAAATTTCCGTGGATTTCAACATGACTTGAGCTAAAAAAGTAGGACATATCAAGTGCCCAAGATTTTTTCGAAACGGGAATTAAATGGTGTTTCGGCATCAAATTACTTTTAATCATTAATTTTGCTATTTTTTGAGAATGCCGATGATTTAAATATATTGTGACATTATGTGACATTGGGGGAGAGCGTGCATCCTACTTGAGTAGCTGACGAACTTGTACATCCTACTTGAGTAGCTGCCACGCCCCCTGATTCTCTTATGTGTCCAATCTAAGTATGCGGCATTATCTAAAAGTACTTTCGTCTTAAATTGTTAAGTATGAGGACATTTGGTTGCTAGTGGACGACATTAAGCTGGTTCTATCTCCTCGTGAGTTTCTTAAACAAATTTTACTTGTTTACTTCCTTATTTCCTTTCTTCCGAAGTTGACAACTTATTTATAATTGTTAGTTTATCTCCATGCTCCCAAAGAAGTTCGGAAGATTTTTTATGCTACTTTTCATAATGGTGGCTTTGACCTGACAATTGAAAAATAAGATTATTTCATCCACGTTCTTAAAGGTGTTCTTTCGTTTGCGAATGTTAATAATGTTTGCGAACTTTAATATTGTTGGCGAACATTATACACCATATGTGCCATTTGTTCTCAAGTTGTTTCAAGACATGCAAAAGATCATAGCATGGTAAGATTTTTTACTATTCTGTCACACTAGTCAATTTTTAGAAATCCTTTGACCTAACATTAAGTATAATTCATTACTAAGAATTTTACTCATATGTTTTCAACAGAGGATCTCGTCACCATGTATGCCTAGGTGGATACCTCCTCAAGGCAAGCTTACAGTTGTTTCTGCACGGGCATGGGAAGTCCTCTTCAAGACTGACTACTCCACTGAAAGTGGAGATGATGGTTGCGTAAGAATAAGAGGATGGAAAAGGATAGTGAATCGGATGAATATAAAACTTGGAGACAAGTTGTTCTACATATTACATAATGGAATGTGGGGTGTCTTTTGTTTTTTTTTTTCATTTCACCTTGTGGTGGTGATGAGGAGTAGGCTGGTTAGAAATTGTTGTTAAACATTATGTTGTTGGATATTAGCGAAGTTAAACTAGGAAAAGTTGATATTTGTGTTGGATATATATATAATGATCGATGAGCTTATTGCATCTCTATAATATGATGTGGTTTATATGTGTGTGATTCTACTTTGTATATAAATGTTATGTGTGTATGCTGGAAATTTATAAAAATCTGTATAAACAAATAATATTGCAGAATAAACAAAAATGCAAAAAATGTACCTACAACGCAGGCTGGCTTGAGGCACTGCTAGTGGAAGTGTTGTTCTGCAGTGCGGGACGCCAGGCCTATCGTGGGAAAGTCACGGCAGATGTCCGAAGAGTCGAACTTAACATGGGACCTTTGCTGCTAGGGGATTTCGTGGAGAGAGTCGACATGGACAAGAGACTCGGCGATTTACCCAGGTTTCAGCCCCTCTTTGTCTCTAGGTAAAAGCCTACTCCTGCTTATTATTATGTTTTCCGACTCTCGAAAGAAGAGTCGGTTGATTGATTACAAGAGAGTCGGTTCGCAGCCTTGATCTCGAGGTGATCTAGGTTACGCCGACAAGTGTCTAGTCCTATCCTATAATGATATTATTCTTGACCCTGGATCCCATGGACCTCGGTTTATAAAGGTACCGGGTCCTGGGATTCCCCAAGTCCGACTCCGACATGAGGTGGAGTCCTATTCTACCATACAAATATGCTACGTGCTATACAAGGTAAGTCGAATTCCATCTATGGCTTCGATCATCTTTCCTTGGCGCAGCCGGCCCGTGGTCGGGTCTTCTTTCGTGGGCCTTCTGTAGGTGAGTCGGCCCATGGATCTAATGTCGGGTTATGGGCTTGATCCATCCCCCCAACATTAGCCTCCAGGATAAGTCGGTATTAATATTCTTGGACTTCAAGGAATTCAATTTTCATAGAACCGACTCTCATAACTGAACCGACTCATATTCTTTGGTGATTTAAGCCGGCTCTACTTTTTTACAGTAGAACCGACTTTTCTATATTTCTTGGAATATTTGGCCGGTTCAATCCCAATTCTGACAGTGCAATCAATGCCCACTAGATTCGGTTGCGAAAATCGAGGGATTTCCTTTCGTTAGATATCATCATGCGACGCCTCGGGTTATGGGACGGTTTCTTTTATAAATAGGCCTTGCCTTCCCACCTATTTACTTTATCCTGTCCATACCTCTTCTTCATCGTCTTCTTCCTCGCGCACTAAGGTGCCGAGCTCCATCTTCGTCGAGGCGTCAAGCTTCTCTTCCTTCAGCGGTTTGCGAAGAACGGACTGGGCCATGCCACTCTCGCACGTTAATTGAGTAAGTTTCGCATCCCCTACCTCTTGCTTCAATTGTTTCACTTGTCCCCATTGCTGCAAACCTTCGAGCTTTTACTGTTTGATAACCTGAGGTATTTTTAATGGTAGATCTTGATGCGCATGATTGAGTATAGGTTAGGATTCCCCATAGATCGCCCCGCGTCCATTGCTTATTTGGAAAAATGTGATAGATCTGTAGTCTCTAACCGCTTAGGGTTTTCCATAGGCTGACAAATCTGCTCATATTTTTGTGTATTTTCCTGAATTCGGTAGATCTGCTCATGTCACCGTAATTTGTGAAACTTGTTTATGTAGTTGTCGTAGAGTTGGTTTCGGTCCGAATCCATGGATTCCAGCTAGGGTTATCCACTGTTTGTCTTAGTCGGCTCAATACATATTATCTTTTATCTTCTAGGACTGACTCCTATGCCATGGGTAAGAAGGTCCCTGCTTCTAGGAAGCCGGCAGGAAAAAATCCACCAGTCCCAAAGCCGTCGACTCAAAAAACAACTGTAGAGGCAAACTGGGCTAAGAGCCAAGTGACTCTAGAACAATTGAACAAAATGGTGGAAGATGGGATTCTCTAGCCCCAAACTGAGATTAAGTGGAGGGTCCCTGGAGAAGAGACCTGGCTAGAGCCTAGGGAAGGCGAAGTTATACTCTTTGCTGATCATGTGACCCGGGGATTTCGTCCTCTTGGGTCAAAATTATTCACAAGCGTGCTATACAGCTACAAGCTTCACCCTCAGGACTTGAGTGCCAACTCGGTGCTCAACATATGCCACTTCCAAGTGTTCTGTGAAGCTAATATGCGGATCAAGCCGACTTTGAATTTGTTTGCCGAGTTCTATTACTGCAATCGGCAGACTGAATATAGTGGCGGTCCGGCTCTGGAATGTGGTGGAGTCACCATCAAGAAGCGAGCCAAGTCAATCTTCCCTGCACGCAAACTGACATGTAAGGTGAAGGAATGCCAAAAATCTTATTTTTACTGCACTTTGGGAAATATCCAGGGTGAGCATCCTCTGCCTGGCTTCCGTGAGAGTCGGCTGGTGTTCCATGATGGTTTGAATCTTTTTCCTAAAGATAGTCATCAAAAGAGAAATGAGATGAGCATTGATCGGATGAAGGCTTTCATGGCCCACGGGCTCACTGGCAGAGATCTGACCCGGTGCTGGGTGGGTTGGAAAATCCAGCCCCTGAGCATAAGGGACCAACTTATGTGTGAATACACAGGGAAATATGATCCCATGCGTTTTTACCATAATGAACTTTCTGCAAGCGATTTGGTGACGACTTGTAAGAGATTTTTGGTTGAATGTCTTGAGGATCTTAAGAAAGTTGGCCTTGCTCCGTTCTGCATGGACAGTTCGGCTCCAGCGGTATGTTTTTGTCACATACTTTTTATACATGCTATTTGTTTAAGTGTTTTTTGATCACCCGACTTATTTTCTTTATAGGAATATGATCCATGGTGGAATGTGGGTCAAGATCTTGCTGGAAGTGCTAAGAGTCTAAGTCACACAGTAAGAGTCGGTCACTTTTCTTTTCTGTAATGTATTTCTTTTCCTTACCCTTTTCATCCTTCATAGGGTGACTCGGATGATCATGAGGATGAAGATGAGAAGGAGGTGGAACAAGACGAAGTTCCTCCTATTGGGGTCGACTCTCGAAAGTAGAGTCAGAATGAGGATCCACCGGTATATGTCTTTTGATGGCTCTCTATAATGTTGTTTTAGTAGGATTTTTGTATCCTTATGTTGTATCTTTTCTCTTAGGCACAAACCCAGAAGAGGCATACCCGTAGTACCGACTCTGGGGACCCTCTCTTGGTTATGGAAAATGAACCTCGTCGTGTTCGTGGCAAAACTGTTGATGTGTCGACTCCTTCCCGTAAATTGGAAGGTCTCAAGGATGAGCAATCGCAAGCCATCAACTCTTCTTCTGTGGGATCATCTGTCCAGGCACCTATCCCTATCAACTGCGGGTAAGTGCCTTTATTGTTATGCCGAATTTATCTGTTTATGTATATTTTCTTACGAGTCGTCTCTTTCTTTGATCAGTTCTCGAACTGACCCCAAGGATTTGGCCGATTATGAAGTTGTAAAGGAGTCGGAAGATTTTCCTGGAAGTTTGCCAGAAAGTATCGTTTCTGAGAAATTGAAGAAGGCCAGCTTTAATGAGTCGAGTCCTTCGGGTCTCTACAAGGATACTTCTCCCATTGCTGATATCAAGGAACCAGAGACTCAATCTGAAACTGTTGAGGCGGCTCCAAGTTCTAGCCCGGCTCCTTCAGAGAGGGTGATTGTTGATGATGAAGTGATGGTCACAGGTACTCACCAGGGCGTCCCACCTGCTCAAACAGTCTTGGCAAAATTTGTGCATAGTAAAGAGCAGGTGGTGAGTCGTCCGCATGAATTGATCTCTGAGAAAACTTCTCTTGAGGAAATGTATAGGCGGTCGCTGGCTTGCACTACAGAGCAACATGGCAAAGTGCTCCAGCTCTGACAGAGCTATGAGGTATTTTTCTATGTTGTCTTTGTTATGTATCCGTAGCCCCCATAAGCCGGCATGGTTGTTCAAGACCATGGTGGTTGTTGTTTACGGGAAATTGAGTTATTCCCATCATAACTCAGCATAACACCCTTGTAGAATTATGATCGAAATCTTATTTTGAGCTATAGCCCCCATGAGTCGTTGAGATATGACTATATCTCACCGGGTTATAAAAATTGTTTGAAGGTGTAGCCCCCAAGTAGCTAGTTAAGTGATGTTGTCTAAGAAGATACTTAGTCTTATATTTTTGTTGACAGGCTATTGCTTTGAAAGCCGACAATTATGTTGTTCAGCTTGAAGATAACTATAGAGCCGAGTGGGCCAAGCGTGAACAAGCTGAAAAGGAAGTCGATCGTCTCCTTGATGAGTTGAAAAAGAAAGATGAAGAACTGAGTCAGGCTTAAGCCGACTCTACTGAATTTGAGAACGCCTTATCAAAGGCATGTGATGATGTGATGGCTCAATGTGACGCGGCCGAGAAAAAACTTGAGTCGGCGGAGAAGAAACTGGAAACGCTGAAGGGCAGCATCAACCGACTCGTGTCATCAATTTTTGGTAAGTCGGAAAGGATTTTGGTAATTTCGGTTTTCCTGTCTTTCTTTGTTGTTTTGCTGACTTGTCTTTTTTCAGGCAAGGATAATGATATTGTGAAGGAGTCACCTGCCATGAAGTTTACTTGTACCTTGGCCATCGTCAAGAAATTGTTTGAGGGAGCATGTAAGGCCATAGGTGCAACTCAATCGAAGCCCCCAAGTATGAAGAGATTGACTGATATGATGGGGCCACTTTCAGTTGTTCTTGAATGGGTGAAGGCCGGCAAGCACTCAGCTTTCTATATGGCTGTGATGCGAGGCTTGGAGCTTTCCAAAGCCTATCACCCTAATCTAAAGACGGAACTGCTGGCTGCTGGCTTTCCCGAGTTTAAAGCTGACAATTCGAAGTTCACCAAAGAGGATCACACCAAAGTTCCCAGAGAGACTCGCGTAGCTGCTACCAAGATAGCTGACGGGATGGATCTGGCTTATTTGGAAGCCGGATATGATGATTCCAACAAGAGGCACCTAGTTGATCTACGTTCTCCAACCGACTTTGCGCTTCTTCCGTCTCCGAAGAAAGTCCCAGAGCCGACAGGTTCTGTCGAGCCGACTTCAGGTGCGGAAGAGGATGAGCTGAAGATGGATGACATCTCTGATGCAGTCTTGGCTAAAATGTGTAATGTCCTCATGTCATCTACAGTTGGTGTTGTTTCGTCGTCACAGGGCTAAGACGGTGATCAATCGTAGGCTTTATGCGATCAACTTTGAACAAACTTTATGATACATTTGATACGGCCGTAGTGTCGGGTTTTGTAATATTGGGACCAGTATGTCGGTCAAGTAATTCTTATACTATTTTGCTTTAGATTCTCCTTGTGGCTTTGGAATGCTGATATTGTTATGGCGCAAGTTGGCTTTTACCCTTTGCACATTTTCTTGTCGACTCATAGTACTCGTTTCCTTGAGAGAGTTTGACTTTGACTGAGTTTATGCTTTCGAACGAAGCTGGTACTATTATGGCCAATTGTCGTAGGAAGAAGAGTCGGCGTGTGTGCCATATTGCCAAACCTTTGAGAAGAAATTTGTTGAAGTGTTATGTAAGGCCCGATATGCGGTACTGTTCCAGATCTAGATGTTTCCATCCAGATCCGGGGACGAAGCACATATCGGTCCCACCGCGACATATGACATAGTCATATACCCCGGATTTCCAACATGATATCACAACATTACAGATACAAGATACAACATCTCATACAACCGGCATACAACTTCCTCAAATACAATCCATCAGCGGAAGATACATGTCTGGGTACAGACTACAAGCAAATGCCTAGTGGCAAAGAGAAAAACATCGATCCCATAACCACACGGGTCCAGGCTCTCCGCCGGGATCCGCCTAACTAGTCGTCGTCGAGTCTCCACGTGAAACGTCGATCACCAAACCTGTTGTCGATCAAGAACCCTGAAAAGAGTTTGGGGGTAGTATCATGAGTACAGAGGTACTCAGCATCCAACTGTAGTGGTCATCTGACCCAGCAAGGACTTCATCACTCGTCATTCTAGGACAACTAGTAGTTTACGGTAAGGAAGGGGTAAGTGGTGAGGTTGCTGCCGCACTAGCATTTATGAAGTGGCTAACGATCTAGAGAGTAAGATAAGAAGCCAAGCATTCGATGAGTAATCGCCTCCAACAAGTCTGCTATCCACCTACATACGCAAACATAAGACCTATCCTATCCTTGTCCTCCTCTTCGCATCCTGACGAAGAGGAAGCAGTCAAGGCAGACACACACGTTGATCAAGTTATATTAAGATTATCTCAGTTGTTGTTGTCTATGAACAAGGAGTAGGTCTCAAGTCGTCCATAACCGTGGACACGGCTTCTCGAAAAGATTTAACCCTGCAGGGGTGTACCAACTGCCCATTACAAGGCTCCGCACGCACGCACGCCCATCTCTCTCAGTTGCTACCCATCACAGGCAACCATTTTATCATTTAGTTCCAAGAGATCTGGAACGACAGGTCCCTCTAGCTAACAACGAACAAATCCGGGTGGCCCCCGGTGAGTCGACACCGAACTCAAAAGCCGGCCGCGCTCTCGAATCGGCCTCTACCGTCTGGATGAGGTCGGGTTAGTTGCCCAAACAGATGTGGACAACCCCCTAGCTCCCTGGGGTGCACCAACAAGAGAAACCATGTCTCCGCTGGGCCGGGTTGTTTGAAAACTACTGGCGTACGACCAGCACACACATGGTTTCAAAAGGTAAAATCAGCTCGGGCCACCACTAGAAATACTTGAAGGTAGATAGGTAAGAAAAGGGGACCCCATAAAATCCCACACGCGATTAGGCACGCTCAGTCTTAAAACCAATACTCGGAACTCGGGTCCTAGGTGACTCGAATGGAACAAAGCGTCGGGGCGGGATAGCCTAGACCTTCCATCCTTCGTCGAATATAGTCAACATTATAATAATCATATCATCAACAACAATATATTAATGTGATATCCCAAACCAAGGAGTAACAGGGTAACATCGCAGCATCCTAAGCATGCATACTAAGCAGGGGCCTAGCAACGAGCAATAGTAACATAGCAGTACAAGGTTTGCTGGGAAGGGACATGGTTGTATCGGTTTGAAATAGGCTGTAAACATGTGGTAGGATCAAACATCGAACCTAACCTAGACTAGCATGCAAACTGCTGGTTGAAAGAGAATGGATCATAAGTAATGTATAGTCCTTTCCTGTTGATAAGTCGGGTTCCGAAGGTGTAGTTGATCGCAAGCTCGCATCGTCTCCGAAGGTACCCGCGGGAGCACACAAGACGATAAACACTGGAAAGCAATCAACGGTGCACCACTATTACTACGGAGCAATACAAGATCAAAAAGGCAACACAAGGAACGGCAACGCGATACGGATCTATCGTCGAGAACAGTTACTAACAATTTAAGTGGGGTATCGGTCACACACGACGAATACCGCACGTTTACGGTGGTTCAAGTTGCTTAGCTACAGGTGATCAACCAACGGTTATTAACATGGAAACTCAAGCAAGCATGGCATAGCACACAAACATGTCAAGAGGTGAAGCACAAAGTAAACTATCTATGCTAGTCATTTTAAGTGAGGCACAACCTAAACATGGCATAACACTAAGTGTCGCACGATTATTAAAAGATTTGGTACTGTTCTGTCCTAAATCATATTTTAGGTTGGTTAACAACAGCAAACAATATAATAAACACAAAGTACACGAAAAACTAATCAACTTACATATAAGGCACACTCCAAACGGAGTTACGGTTAAAAAGATATAAGCAAAACAAGTTACGGGCACAATCTGCCAACATCACGAAGCACACTTTAGAGCAATGCATAAACAGGATATTAAATGCAAACATGCTCACAAATGATATGGAAGTAAAGTAGACATGACAGGGAAGGCATGGAAAAAAGAATCATACAAAAAGGCATCATAGATCAAAAGATATTAAGCAAACAACATGGCATCGTGACGTTACAGACTTAAGAAAAACAGAGGTGGCTGTCAAAAACAGCAGCATAGCAACTTTGGAGCTAAATAACTATATGACCAGTAATGCTAACATGAAGATGAAATACATGTAATGAAAGTAGACATGATGTTTAACAATATGCAATTGGAATCACTCAATTCCGATAAACGGTTGCGAAGCAATCGTCAACCGAAGTTGCAACAAAATAACAGTTTCAGCAACAGCAGCACATTAACATCAGGATCACCACTTTGGAGCAAGATTTAATACAGCTAGAGCACCCAAACATGACAAGTTAAAGCATGGAAATGAAGTACACATGATGCTTAACACATAGGAAAAGGAATCAATGCAATAGTCTCATGGATTTGTCACAAACATCATGCAAAGTTGCAACAGAAATAATAATAGCAGCACTAAATAGGAATTTGTAGCAGTTAACGGCCTGATGCCCACTTCAACGCAGAATTAAACTATCTAGACGGCCTCAAACGGAAAAACTTTCTACATACGAACGCTAGAGCACGCAAAACTGAGCAACTTTCGTTTTGGGGGCACGTTCATCGGAGCTACGGATCAACGGGAAAACGCGGTACAAAACGGGATCAGCAGCAATATATCTCAGACTTAGCAAAATCTAGAAAATGGAAAAAAACAACAGAAAAAAGGAGCCGGGCCTCACCACCGGGCTCCGCCCAGTTCGGCCGGCGGATCTGGAGATGGCCTGGGCCTGGAGGCGTCTAGGCCCCGCTGCTGGGCCGGGCGTTGGCTGATGGGCCGCCTGGCCTGGCGGTTAGCTGGCCAGCCTCGTCCCGACGGGACCCGGCGGCTGTGGCGGCGTGAGTCGCCGGCGTGAAGCGCGCCGGCCGGGATGGCGCGGCTGGTCTCGTGCGGTTTTCGCGATGGTGATCGGGTGAAACCCGGTGTCGCAAAGGTCGAGTGTCAGGGTGGCAAGGGTCGGTCTCCGTCCGATATGAGATAAGAGGGGGAAAAATAATCGCCGATCGATAAATCGGGGATGCAAACACCGCAAACAAATCAGACAAACAAACAATTCACACCGAAAACAATTTTTTTAATTTTTGTGAAAACTGGGCTGTTACATGTTACTCCTCGAGAGTCGGTGTATGCATCTGGGTGCTGTACCGAGTCTTTCCTTGAGAAGAAACTTTGAAGTGTAGTCCCTATGAGTCGGTATGTGCATCTGGGAGCGGTGCTGAGTCACATAGGTCTAACTTGAAAAAATTGTTGTAAATAGATTTAAGATGCAGGATGATGCAAAAAATGGATATGTAGAGGCTAGTAGAAGCTGACTTAGACCTCATATTCTCGCGTTGAGAGAGATTATTGGTTCAAGGGTCGAAACTTCTCTGTAGAGCCGGCTTTCAAGGACTAGCGTGCCCGGCTCTCAGGACTAAATTCAATAGGCGTTTTATGTAGGCCGCGAAGTTTGGACCAATCGGTTTCGCGGTAGTTATGTAAGCTTTGAGTTGTACAGGACGGGAGGCGTGGGTGGCCATTTCATGTATATGTCAGGATTTCTTCGGTTAAGAGTCCATGGGAGCCATCGAACTCCCCTACTTCCCCTGACTAAGCAGACACATGTGAGGTTTTACATGTATATTCCGGCTTCTCTGGTGGGAGTCTATGAGTATCATCGTGCCCCCCAGATTTGCCTTACTGTGCAATATACATGCTCAGAGCCGATAGAGGGTCGATCAAGCCCCCAGGTCTCTAAGAAAAGGTGTAAAAGTATGTAATTTATGATATATTATGATGCAACATGATGCAATATGATTCAATATAATGTGAGAATATATGAAATTATCAAAAATAAGAAAGCCGGTCATGATGAAAATCGACTTTACGTATAAGTGTGGAGAGAGCCGGTGCGACGAGAGTCGACTTTAGGTGTGGCGAAAGCCTAGTACGATGAAAATCGTCTTTGTTTATGGCGAAAGCCGGTTGCGATGAAAATCGACTTTATTTATGGCGAGAGCCTGTTGCGATGAAAATCAACTTTATGGCGAGAGCCTGTTGCGATGAAAAACGACTTTATGGCGAGAGCCTAGTGTGATGGAAATCGACTTATATTGAGGACAAGAAATGATGATCGTGCTCTTATTGCGGGCGGGACCTTGTTCTCGATCTCTTGTAGTAGTACTAGCTGGCTGGGTGGCCTTCATGCTGATTTGCCTTTTGGATGTTTTCCTCAATTAGGCGTATGTAATCTTGCATGAAGTAGCACTGATCCCAGGTGTGATTAGCAGGGCGACCAGGTTTAGAGTGCTTTGGGAAAGCTTCTTGGATGGCTTGTGCTTAGTCCCGGTATTTTACTTCCTGTTGTGATGGTTGTTCGTTGCTCTGGGAATAATCTCCGCCGTTTCTTTGCAAGTGGCGTCTGCGTTTCTTATTGCGCGTCCGACTTTGGCTCGGGACTCTCCCGTATCTGGCTTCATTGTAATCGGCATAGCTGACGACAGCGTCTACGAGCTCCCTTAGGTCTTCGGCTACTTCCTTTATGTGTTTTAATGCGTTGGTTATAGGTTTAAGCCGGTGGCTTATCGACTCCTGGGGGGCGTTGTGCTGTAGTTGCTGTGAGAGCCAGTCTTGAGCTTCTAAGAGGTTTTGATGTTCCCAGACAATCACTTTTTGCAGCCTCGTGGTTTCTTCCTGATATTCCTCTAGTTCCTGGTCAGAGTCGGCTCTGTTTCAGCTCAATCGCTCCCACACGTTGGTGGTTCGAATGTCTGAGTCATCTGATGGATTCTGGATGTCATCGGCTTTGTAGTTTTTATAAGCCGGGGTCTGTCTTCTGAGGAGAGCCGTCGTCTACGAGCGCCTGTTGCGTAGATGGATCCTTCCCGAGGGGATTTGAGGTAGGGAGAATCTCGATTGTACTCCTCTGGGTTAGATCCGAGTCCACCTTTTTCAACGGATCGAATTGACCTAGTGTCTTCATACTGATCCTCTTCTTGGCATGAGTCGACATCAGAAAGATTTTCTTTGATGCCGTGAGTCGGGGTCTCAATAGTGTGTTCCGGCTCTAGGGACCCACCAATAAATCCTACGAAGGCATAGTGGGGGGCGGATCTTGGCCGACTCATACTTTGAGAGTCGCTTTTTTGCTGATAGATGACTGCTGCTTTTTTCAAGCCATAGGGCATGGTGGAAAACCGGCTCGAGGTCTCTGTGAAGGCTTCAAGATCCGGATCTGGTTCGGATCTATCCGTTTGGCCAATGAAGATGTGGATAGATCCGATCTGGACCCGAAATCCTGATTCGATGGAATTGGCTTCAGGACCCCAAGTTGAATCATCGATGCAGATCTTCCCGCGCCGGCTTTTGGTGAACCGTCCAACGTCGAATCCCTTCATGCCATGGAAAGCTCCCTCCAGAATCTCAACACTTGCATGTGCAGGCCCCACGGTGGGCGCCAAATGTCGTGAGAGAGTCAAACTTAACATGGGACTTTTGCTCCGAGGGGATATCGTGAAGAGAGTCGACATGGATAAAAGACTCGGAGATTTACCCATGTTTCAGCCCTTATTTGTCTCAAGGTAAAAGCCTACTCCTTCTTCTTATTATTAAGGGATCCGACTCTCGAAAGAAGAGTCGGTTGATTGATTACAAGAGAGTCGGTTCGCAGCCTTGATCTCGAGTCGATCTAGGTTACGCCGACAAGTGTCTAGTCCTACCGTATATTGTGATTATTCTTGACCCTGGATCCCATGGACCTTGTTTTATATAGGTACCAGGTCCTGGGATTCCGCGAGTCCGACTTCGACACGAGGGGGGGGTCCTATTCTACTTTACAAATATGCTACGTGCTATACAAGGTAAGTCGAATTCCTTCTATGTCTTCGACCATCTTTCCTTGGCGTAGCCGGCCCGTAGCCGGGTCTTCTTTCATGGGCCTTCTGTAGGTGAGTCGGCCCATGGATCTAATTCCCGGTTATGGGCTAGATTCATCCCCCCTACAAGGCCCGCACTGATAATTGAAGAGTTAGCTATAGAGAGGGTGACCCACACTGCTGCTGAAAGTTAGCTCTAGTTCATTATCTATAGCGCGGGCACCCCGCGCTGCTGATGGGCCTTTACCACGCGCTGCTGAAGGCCATTATCCTAGTACTATCTCCCCAAGTTGTGGTAGAACCCTAAAGGTGGAAGAACCCATTTGAGAAGTAGAAGAGCAAAGCGAGAAGGGGGATTTATATAGTTCTAGTTGAGTGACGGGGTAAGTGGGGAAGAGAAAGAGAGAGAATGATACATAAACACTTGTCCCATGTTGCATCCAGGAAGGCGTTGTATCGCGCAATCGGATTTTTGTGCAACATGTGGTACCGCCGCACTACTTCGCCAATACTATTAGGCTTTCATGTGGATGAGTGGTAGTGTAGCGGTTCTGCCGTTCCCGGTATTAGTTGTACCAGTCCCTCCAATAAGCTTCTTCGTGTGAGGATCTTCACTTTCGGTTTCGCTTTCATGCTTCCCTCGTGTGTGGCATATTTTTCCCATTTTCTTGATTTCCTCCTCCGTGCACATATATCTCCGTCAAACCTTTGTATTCACGAGAGTGGAGGGTCAAGTAGTGAATCATCTATAAGAGGGCCCAATAGACACACATAAAGGAGAGATTTCACCTATGTATGCATGATTTGTGAACCCCTTGGGAAAGTTTCAAGTCCATGATGAAGGTGCGGGTAGTGCTAGTCTGCCCCACATAATCTCACCCCCCTTGGGAAACATCGTGGGGATGTTATGGGGCAAGCCCTAGTATGTGCCTTATCTGCACAAGTTGGAGGTTTGTTTGACAAAGAACACGAAGAACACGAGGGAAATCCGAAAGAAAACACAAGACCAAGAGGAAGAAGAACATGATTCACTAGAACTAGGTACTCAAATTATCCCCTTAGCATACACACCACAAGATGCAATAACAACAAAATAAAAGATAGAAGGTAGTTTTCGAAATCCTTGAGAGAGGTGGATCTTGAGAGCAAGCGAGAGAGAGCGAGAGAGAGAGAGAGAGATAATCTTCATCCAAGTGCTATAACATGGAGGTTGGAGGCTAAACCATTGAAGAAATCTCTCTTCTCCAGGAGTGGTAGACCCTAGATGTGGAAGATCCATGTTGGATAGGTAGATGTGCAAACTTTTCTCAAGATATATCTAGTACTTTGTTAACATAGCTAGGAGGAGCGGGGATATATATAGTGCTAATACAGCGAAGGGGCAAGTGGGAAAGAGAGAGAGAGAGGAGGAGGAGGATACATGGACACTAGGCCCATGCTGCATGCAGGCAGAAGGTTGTATCGCTCAACCAGATTTTGGTGCAACCGAGGAAGTACCATCCTAGTACTGCACCCATACTCATAAGCTTTAATGTGGCTGAGTGGTAGTGCAACGGTTGGATCATTCCTGTATCGGTCCCTCTTAAAATCTTCTTCGTGTGAGGATCGTCACATGAGGTTTCGCTTCGATGCTTCCCTTGCGGGTCGCATAGTTGTTCCTATGTGCTTTCCTTCCTCATCCGTTCACGTGTATCTCTTCTCAAACCTTTGTATTATCAAGAGTGGACGGTCAAGTTGTCGGGAGTTGCTTATCGAGCCCTCCTACTAGCGCTAGATGTCTGGGGTTCAGGCCCAGCCCTTTTCCAGCGCTAGAAGTCGGGGAGAACGGTGGCGACACCGCCCCGCACGGTGCTTCCGAAACGCTTCTTCCGGGAGGCCGCGACCTCGGAGGCCACGCAAGATGGGGAGCATGCAGGGCTCCGGCTTGCTTCATGTAGACGGAGGTTGTTGTTGACGTCTAAACGACATTCAAGCTTGATGAAAATGGCACCTGCAAACACGGGATTTACCTAGGTCCAGGCATTCCAAAGACTAAAATCCCTACTCCTGCTTGTAGGATCGCTCTTTTGTTCATGGAGTGGATTCTATTACAATGCATTTTCATGGGAGGGGCTTCCCCCCTGCCCCCTTTTCTACATGACGACTTCTCCCTTATATAGCTTAAGGGGATAGTCACAAAGTGTCATTATTGTTAGCTTTGATTTACAAGAATGACACACACACACACACACACACACACACACACATGCGTGCTACGTGAGCTACGGGGTCATCTTCTGAGAAGGTCGAGGTGCGGGCACGATGACAGCACAACCTTGTCGAGACACATCGAGGAGGTGCTTTCGCCATGTGCCGCAGCCCTTCTGTTGTTCGGCGGGTGTTGTCTCCTTCTGCATTAACTGCCATGCGGGGTCAGAAAAGGTGCCCACGCATGGCGAGAGGGGACCTGTCTTCTCGGAGAGGGCGTCTTTGGTTCAAACCGTGCTTCCGTGTCGATAACCTGTCTTGGATGTGAAACACATTCTGGAGGCATGGGTCCATTCCTTGATAGTGGCTCCCAGGCCTGGGTGCAATTGCTGCACCATGGCGATCATGGCCAGGCCCCAAAGGTAATAGATGAACGGCTCTTTGATTGCAGGGCGTTGTTTCTGGGGTGCGCCAATCCCACGACAAGTAACCGTTGCTGGGCGGGCAACGGCCGCTCGTGGGTGGAGTATATCCACCGCGCTCCGCTGGCGAAGGGATGTTACTCCGCCCGTGCACTTCCATTCCTTCTTCCGCGAAAACCGACGCCACCCGCTCTAGCTCTAGATTGGTAATTGCGCCCAATTGGAAACAGACACCGAGGAAAAAACGGGTGCCCACTACTCCGGTTGCTGCCGCTGCGCCGGTCGTGGCCATGGCTCCGGCCGCTACCACGACTCCGGTTGTTGATCTGCGATTGGTCACCGCGTGCTTGAAGTTGTGCCGTGACTCAAGAGAGAAGATGGACCAACTGAAGATGTTCCTCGCCTGCGAGGACAACGAGAATGGGCCCTTGGTCACGGTTATGCCGGACGGGAGTGAGGCGATCGTACAAGGGAATATGGTGCCGATATTCACTGCCTTTTTGGAAGCAGGTTTGGTGCCCCCTTCTCTTGATTCTTCCTATCCATCCTGGACACCTACAAGATTCAGTTGCTGCAATTGCACCTGAATGGGGTGATGTCCCTGGCCGCTTTTGCTTATCTGTGTGAGATTTTTCTGGGGTAGCGCCGTCGGTGGCCCTGTTCTGGTACTTCTACACCCCCAGGGAGAAGTATGGTGTGATTGCGGGGGGTTTCTCTTTCATAATCCGGGACAAGATGTTTGATAAGTACCTGGACTCGCACGTGATCGCCAAGAGGGACGAATGGCGGCATGATTGGAATTTTGTGAAGATGGACCCAATCATTCCAGCCTATGAGCTGTCGGTCGATGTGCTGCCACTGGACAAGGAACGAGCCGATATCTGGTACGCCCCGTCTCACCTGGGCGAAAAATTCGATCTGGTGATGCGCCGAATCCAGTATTTGAAGGTTCCCGGTCTGACGCTGGACATGGTGGTAGCGGATTATCTTTGTCGCCGGATCGCCCCTTGCAGCACCGGAAGAGGATGGCATGGGAGTACCAGGGCCCGGAAGACAAGATGTGACTCCATCCCGGGGTGGAGCACAATTTGTCCGTGTACAGATTTTACCATACGTTTAAGGAAATGTTTGCCGGAGGATGGCAAACAGTATTGACGCAGAAGGTGATTCCCATGCACAACAATCAAGCCCTGGTTTCTCTACTCAAAGCCATGCCTCCCTGCAACGCGCAAGGGTTGATCGATCCGGACCGGAAGTCCTTAAAGGAAGCTGAGATCGAGAATCTCATGTCTTCTCTTGACGAGCTCCCAAGGGACCCTAATGAGAATAGGATGGCCCTCACCAAACCAGCGGAACTGGCAAGGATGCAGAGGAGGCAGCAGCTCTACTTTGAGTACAGCCAAAGGCAAACCGATGGCAGGAAGATTGTGGGCACCCCGGACTATATGTCTGAAGCGGCCAGTTGTCTATACTGTCATGCTCCCATGATCAGTGTCGCATGACACACAACTCGATAATGGATATCATAGCCACAATGTTCATACAATACCGAATACAAAGTCATACAACAATAGAGTCTTACATGGCCTCATCAGGCTCAAATAGTTGCGGAATAAGGAAAAGCAGGATAAGTAGTAACGGCACAATCCACAGGGTAGTTTAGAGTATAGCGCGTCCTAGTAATCTTCGGTAGCATCATCAAATACCTTCTCCTCCAAGCCTGGCCGATTGAATAACCAGGGACAAAGCCGTGAGTACATACAAAGTACTCGCAAAACACCTAAAGAAAGAAACAAAGTTTTTCATAAAAAAATAATAGGATGGCTATATGGTGGAGTTTCTCATAGGGATTTCCTATCTACTCAAGATTATTATTAAGTTCGCAAAGTTTTAAAGTTGGCAAGTTTTATTTCCCACAATGAATTTGGGTAAGTGAAGGGGAGCCTTGGAGCAGTGGTAAAGCTGCTACCTTGTGACCATGAGGTCACGGGTTCAAGTCCTGGAAACAGCCTCTTGCAGAAATGTAGGGTAAGGCTGCGTACAATAGACCCAAAGCGGTCGGACCCTTCCATGTGCCCTGCGCAAGCGGGAGCTACATGCACCGGGCTTCCCTTTAATGAATTTGGATAAGTCAAGTCCAACCCTTCTCGAACAATATCAACATCATCATCGCGAACCATAAGCTCAGTACCAGAATTTCTCATCTATTCCCCACAAAGTGTGGCCTCGCTAGCTGTCCATGAACGTGGACTCCGGATACACGAATATTTTTAAATCTGCAGCAGTTGTACACTTTACCCACCACATTCGATACATCCGTCGTGTGTCCCCACGGATCGTCATACCTCAGTATGCGGGTCTCGGATAATCGACCATAGTCTTCCCCTTGCCTACCCTAGTACAGGTGATCTACCCAATGCCCACATCTTGAACTGTCGGCGTGCAAGGTCATGCTCCTTTTGTACACATGCCTTCACCGTAGTAGAGGTGCGGCAAAGTTCCGTGCCACAGCTGCCTCGACAGCGACCTCACCTTCGACGCATCGGTAGGCTTACAGGCTTCTATGTGTTATGTAGGTAGAAGATCCCTGTACTAAGATACGCAAGCTTCCAACTAGCCTGTCCCATAGCATAGTATAGTGGTTGTACTGTAAGGCTAGGTTTTGGAGGCACTTGTAGAGAGTCCCTCCAGACTTTGTCCATGTCCAACAATGTTCCACAAATCCGGCCATACCACCTTCTTAGGTGTATGTCGTACCGTATAGGGTGAAGTATGACTATCCATGATTAGTTGTAATGCTAATTATTAAAGCTAAATGATGGTCTCGATAGAACGTCAGGATCACCGAGGTTCTATTTTGTTCTCCCAAATAGGTAGGCTATGGGGTGTGTGGATTTTTCCTACTATAACTAATATAGTCCCAACCATATGAACATACTAGCATTATACAATATAGATGATATAAAGGAAAGTAAAACTTTGGTAAAGAGGAGTTTGAGTTTGGACGGAGGCTTGCCTTCGTCGGCGGTGGTCTCCTAGTCACTCTCGGGGGCAACTTGGAGGTAGTCTTATCCTGCAGGGTCAATCGTCTTGTCTACACGTTGCGAAACAAGGAAATTCAAACTATTACAACGGGACAAAAGCAAGCACAACATCACTCAATTTTTCAAACAAATTCACAAGCAACACAGGACAAAACAATTTTCAAGGTTTTATATTTATTAAGATTTAAATTTTATAACACCTCAACAAGGTTAAAATTTATAACATGGCATGGGGATAATTTTGGTGAGCTTATTAACATCAAGATTAAATAAAACAAACTTTAACTAAAAGAAAAAAAATCACCCAAGTTAATCACTAACTCCTTTTTAAATAATTTTATTTACATTAACTAAATTCAAAACAATTTCTTACTGACCAGGGTGATTTTAATAGGATGCTAACAAATTAATATGTATAAATTTTAGGGAAACTAATCTAGAATGCAATCTAATAACAAAAGGCCCCAATTTTAATTTAACTAAATAAAATTCTAAACATGCAAAAAAATAAAGAATAAATTTAGAAACATCACACAATTTATTTCATATTTTTCTGAGATATAACCAATTTTATAAAATTATTACTATTGTGACGCTTTAATAAAAAGAAAAAAGCCCGCAGTACGCCGGCCCATGGTTAACCCTCGCCCGGGGGCGTTTTCTCCATGGGCTGAGCCTGTGCTCACGGCGCGCTGGATGTTTCATTTAAAAAAACGAAGGGGTATCTGCCTTCTCGGGCCGTTGGAACTAATGCAATCCGTCGGCTGGTGGCCATCTTCTTCGTGGGCTCGGAAAAAAAAATGGGCTACGCCCTGGTTAGCGGCCATGGCGTACATGAGCGATGGGGAAGCTCAGCGGCGGTGCTCCGGTGCGCGACGGACAGTGCGGAAGGGTGGCGGAGGTAGAGGGGCTCGTCGGGGTTCCGTTTTCCCCGAACGAAGGCGAGGGGCGTTGGAAAAAACGGCGGCTTGGGGTAGACGATGGGAGACTGTCGTGTTCAGTTTGGATCCTCCTGGGCTCCTTGCCGGCGGCCCGTCGGTCGCGTTGCTCCGTCGTGGGGTGGCGGAGGCGGAGAGTCAGGGGCGCGCGGGGCCCTCGTTGGCCTTCTTCTTCCTCTCCTCCTTACTTTCCTCCTCCTTCTGTCTCATCATTCTCTTCTTCTCGGCCGAGGTGGGGTGGGGTGGCGAGGCTGGGTGTGGAGGAAGGGTGGGCTGGGGTCGCCCTTATATAGGCGGGAAGGAGGGGGTGCGCGAGGAGGGAACGACTAGAGGGAGCGGGGGCGCTCGCGCGCGAGCATGCCCAGGCGATCCGTGGCTTCGCCCGCTGTTGGGCGAGAAGGGCGGCGACCTGGTGACGTCTGCTGGGTGACATCACCCATGGGAACTGCGGCTGACATAGATAGGGGGTGAGGTACCGGCAAGCGGGGTCGGGTCATAAGGGAGAGAGGGTGACAGGTGGGGCCGCGCTGTCAGGATGGTGGAGAGAGAGAGGCTGGGCATAGAATAGAGAGAGGAGAGATGGGCTTTGCCCAGGTGGGGTTTTCCTCTGTTTTTTATACCGATTTATTAGATTTGCGAACATTTCTTTCCCGGTTTGATTTTAAATTTGAACAAATGTAAAAAACTAAAACCTTCTAAATACATTACAAATCTCCAGGAATATTATCCTAATTCATTTAGAATTTTTAGGGAATTTTAATGGCGTTAATAATATTATACCTACTATATTAATAACAATTAATTGTTTTAGAATTTTTTTAAATATTTTAATAAAATAACTTCTACTATAGAGTTATTTTTCCTTACTTAAATCATGAATATTAAAGCAAGAAATATTTATTTAGTCAAACTTTTATTGATTGCTAAAAGTTTAGGGTGACGAATGTGGTCATTTGTTTAGTAGTGGTGAGAGTTTATACTTATAACTAGGTTGATTATTTAGCAAGACAAGGCAACAACAGAAAGTAATGAAATATGGAGCATCGCATAACTATCACACAAAAACTGAGAAAAGTTTTTTGTTATCCCTAAATTTTAGCATTTTAATAAAAAGACACAAAAGTTGGGATGTGACAAAGATGGAAGAGCCGTCCTCCGAGGGGGGGGACAACGCGTGGGAGAGGCTCCAGGACTCGGCGATGTGCAGGTGCAAGGCCCGCAGGGGCCCGGGAGACTATTGACCCGACGGGCACCTCGTCCAAATAGAGGGGCGACCGGAAGAATACGACTACGTGCGGCAAAAAGGTAATTGTGTAGGAGATTCTGAAATACGTCTCGGAAGAGGAGAGTGCCGACAAGGACTCGTCGTAAGGGAGGGGCTCAGACTCCTCTTCGAAGGAGGCGTCCCTCAAGATCCTGGAGGCTTCTGATAGTGAGGAGGCGGAAGACGACGAGGAGGAGGAAGACGCGCCCACACCGGTCTACACTCCCTATGTTTCGCCGTCCGGCGCAGAAAAGGCCGCGCAAGCGGAAAAGCCCATGGAAGGGCCGGTGAGGAGGGTGTCTGTTGACAACGATGTAGTGAGGCCCCCGGAGGCCTCCTCTCTGCGGACGCGAAAACGGTCGGCTCCTGGGAAACCGATGGGTGACGCTTCACGAAGGCAAGAGAAGCTCCCGGAGGTGGCGAGGCCAGTAACTGAGGGATGGGGGCTAAGCCTCCCATATTCGACATTGTCGCCACCGTAGGATGACGAGTAAGCCACACTTACACTCGTGTCGTATGTATAGCTAAACGTGCCTAATAATTTCCGAATCGTGAAACATGGAGGAGGAGGATACCGAGACCCTTTCAAAGAGGGCACGCATATCCGAAGATCAGAAGCAAGAGGGAATGGTCAAGCGAGCGCCGGAGGGGACCCCAACCATGGGGGAAGTCCAACATCCCGTCTCAGTTTCTCGTTGTCCCATGGATTTATCGCTGATACGTCCAAAATGCATCACTATTTTATATTGTAATTTCATCCTATTCATTGATATATTCCACTTTAAAGTATTGTTCTTATGTTGTTTTGGCTTGTTTTACACAGTTTACAATTTTCCGGTGCCAAAGCAGCACAACCAGAATTCTGCGGTGAAAAGTGGACACCAAGTTGCTTAATCAGATCAAGTCCAAATGCGATGAAAATTTACGGGGAGTGTTTTTATGAAGATTGACTAGGGATCACCGAGGATGGAGGTGAGGGGACCCACCAGGAAGCCAGAAGGGTGCCTGGTGCGGCCCTCCTCCTGGCCGCGCCAGGAACCCTCCTGGATGCCTGGTGGCCCCCCTCGGTGCCTCCTCTCGCCTATAAGACCCCTGGGGTAGAAACCCTAAGAAGAGAAGAGTTTCCGTGTTTCACCGCCTCCACGGGGCGGAAACCTACAGAGGATAAAAGCCATCTCCGGCGGGAAGATTCCGCCGGGGAGATCACCTCCAAGAAGGGGAGATCATCGCCATCATCATCATCGTCACGGGCATCATCGAGATCATCATCAACATCATCCCCAACATCAGCACCATCTCCATCTCCATCCCATCTCATCTCACAATTGCAACTTGTGTTGTAATCTGTACTATCTATCCTCTCTACTCTGTTAGTGTTGATTACTACTTCGTGGTGAATGCTATTGAGTTTTATTGGAGAAATATCATTGTGTCCAGATTGTTTGCCACCCATCTATCACCTCTGATCATGATCTCTTTTATGTCTTGGGAGTAGTTACTTTAGTTCTTGAGAACACGGGAGAAGTCTAGTTGTTAGTAGTCATATGATGTTGAAGTGTTATGTGTTGTTTGATACTTAAGTTGTGTTTTTATTTCTCTAGTGGTGTTATGTGATTCGAACACTTCACACTTCACCTTTCATGGTCCTAGAGGAATACATTGTGCACAAAGGATGCTTATGGTGGGTTGCCGGAGTGACAGAAACCTGAACCCCAGTTCGCACACTTTTGCACAAGGGAGTTATGGATCCTTGATCGTAATGATGTGGTTAGGATTATGCCTTAATTACTACCTTGTATTTGCGGATGCTTGCAAGGTGTGTAATCATAAGAGTACACTTATCTTAGTCTAGAAGGTGTACTAGCATTGATCCAACCACCGACACTTATCAACACAATACATATTACTTGGCGGAGTATGGTGAAAGTAACTTGGCTATCTCTCCCATGTGTTCTCGAGAACGCTTTAGCTTTTATAAGTTTAGTTCCTAGGCTTATCCTTGTGAAAGGATTGGGCCACTTGCTACTCCTCAGTTACCCTGTTTACCTTTCAGTGTGTGCAGCCCTTTCCTTATCCAGTGTCACTTATCAACACCTTCTGCTCCTCGTGGGATTGACATCCTTATTTATAGAAAATCTACAATTGATCGCCTAGACTTGTGGGTTATCAAGAATCGTTTATTAGCGCGGTTAACAAGGAAGGCAACCCAACTAAACCTATTAACTTCTCCGCCATCAACAAGATTTTCTGGCGCCGTTGCCGGGGAGTGTAGCGCTATTGGTAAGTGAAGCCGGTAAGTAAACCTTTATTTTTCTGTTTTTACCTTCATTCCTTATGGACTCTTCTACTATTGGTTCGTTGCTGGTAAGGAGCCGCCCCACGACTGTGGTGGTCACTCCTACCCCTACTGAAATTGTGCCCTATAAAATACCATCTGGTATTATTGATTATGTCTTGGCTAATCGTTATACAGGAGAAGGACATCCGGGAGAACACCTGCTATATTTATCACAATTATGTTCTTTATTTAAGCTTGCACGTGTAACAATGGAGTTCGTCATGAAGAAAATATTCTCCGTATCACTCAAAGATAAAGCTTCAGATTGGTATAAGCTACTCGATAACTCTGATCTACTTGAATGGCCAGATATTATGTCTTTCTTTTATGCAAAGTTTTATCCTCTTCATGAAATTCACCAAGACAGGAACTACATCTACAACTTTTGGTCTCGCGAAGGAGAGAGCGTCGCTCAAGCTTGGGGGAGACTGAAGTCCCTGATGCTCAAATGCCCAAACCATGAGCTCCCCAAGGAAATTATACTTACAAATTTTTATTCCAGGCTTTATCTTCAGGACGGGGAGATGTTCAATGCCTCCTCTAGCGGGGTATTCCAGACCAGAAGTATGGAAGAAAAATGGGATCTTATAGAAAGGATCCAGAAGAACACTGAAGACTGGGAAATTGATAAAGGTATTGAACCTGCTATAAACTATGAGCATGACTGTATTGAGAGTTATGTGAAGACTGATTACTTTAATACCTTTTGATCTAAAATTGGTCTTGATTCCCAGCTAATGGTTGACTTTTGCAAGGACTTTGCTTCTCATATTGATTCTTCTAAGAAGAAGGAGAGTCAACATCATAAACCTTTCATGGAGTCACCTATTGAGATTAATGTTACTGATTCTGTTTTACCTGCAGTTGTGTATGAACAGCCTCCTTATCCCTCAAGGATAAAGGAGCACTCTTTTATTACTGGTATTCTAAACAAAAACGGAAGGACCACTGACGAACCTGAGGACATGATCAAGGTCAAGCGTCAAGTTTCAATGGTCAAGGATCTGGTAACAAGTGATATTGAAGAATCCACTATTAGTTTTTGTGCTGTTTCCACTAACATTGTCACAGCAAAGAACAAAGGCCCAATTTCAGGTACACCAGTTGTATCTGTCAAAATAGGAGATCATAATTACTATGGGCTATGTGATTTGGGATCTAGCGTCAGCGCTATTCCTTTCACAATTTATCAAGAGATCATGCATGAGATTCAGCCATGTGAGATCGAGGACATTGATGTCACGATTCATCTTTCAAATAAAAAAACGATCTCTCCAGTTGGCATTGTGAGAGATGTTCAAGTACTCTGCGGGAAGGTAAAATACCCTACTGATTTTCTTGTGCTTGGTTCAGTGGAAGATAGTTTTTGCCCTATTATCTTTGGTAGGCCCTTCCTCGGCACTTGTGGAGCTATAATAGATTGCAAGAAAGGTAAAGTTTCTGTTGAATTCAAAGGTGAGCCGTATGAATTTAATTTTTCTAAGTTTTATAAGCAGCCTCGTGGTACTGACTTGTCAAGTAATGACAAAATTATTGAAGAAATTGCTTCTATTGCTATTCCTCTTGATGATACTTTGCAACAATTTATGGAAGACCATGAGAATGACATACATATGCAGGAGAGGGATGAACTAGAAGACATATTTTTAAGACAAACTCCTATCCTGAAGCACAACCTCCCGGTTGAACCTTTAGGAATCCTCTCGCAACCAAAAGAAGGCCCGCTGTTTGATCTAAAACCACTACCCGATACGCTCAAGTATGCTTATTTAGATGAAAAGAAAGTATATCATGTTATTATCAATTCTAACCTTTCAGGGTATGAAGAAGAGCGATTTATTGGAGGGACTCCATAGACACCGAGGTGCTATTGGCTATACTCTTGATGATCTCAAGGGTATTAGTCCATCCATTTGGCAACATACTATCAATCTCGAGCCCGATGCTAAACCAGTTGTTGATCATCAACGACGGTTGAACCCAAAGATGAAGGATGTGGTTAGGACGGAGGTTCTCAAACTTCTAGCCGCAGGTATCATCTATTCTATAGCTGATAGTAAGTCGGCAAGTCCCGTTCATTGTGTTCCTAAGAAAGGAGGTATGACTGTTGTTCCTAATGATAAAAATGAACTAATACCTCAGAGGACTATTATTGGATATAGAATGTGTATTGATTTCAGGAAGTTGAACAAGTCCACCAGGAAGGTCCACTATCCTCTACCCTTTATTGATCAGATGCTCGAGCGGCTGTCTAAAAACACCCACTTCTGCTATCTTGATGGGTATTCTGGCTTCTCCCAGATTCATGTTAACATAGCGGATCAAGAGAAGACCACCTTTACGTGTCCTTATGGTACTTATGCTTATAGGCGTATGCCTTTTGGTTTGTGTAATGCACCTGCTACTTTTCATAGGTGTATGTCTGCAATATTTCATGGTTTCTGTGAGGAGATTGTAGAAGTTTTCATGGACGACTTTTCCGTCCATGGAAACTCCTTTTACCACTATCTCCACAATCTTAATAAAGTTTTGCAGAGATGTGAAGAAACAAATTTGGTGCTAGATTGGGAAAAGTGCCATTTCATGGTTAACGAAGGGATAGTTCTTGGACAGAAGATTTCCAAAAGGGGAATTGAAGTGGACAAGGCAAAGATTGGAGCTATTGAAAGGATGCCCTATCCAAGGGACATCAAAGGTATTCGTAGTTTTCTAGGTCATGCTGGTTTCTATAGAAGATTTATCAAGGACTTTTCTAAGACCTCGAGACCCCTTACCAATCTTCTCCAGAAGGATTCTCATTTTGTATTTGATGAAGATTGTAAGGAAGCTTTTGAAGTTCTTAAGAAAGCCTTGATAACCGCTCCTATAGTACAACCACCTGACTGGAATTTGCCCTTTGAAATTATGTGTGATGCTAGTGATTTTGTTGTTGGAGCTGTTTTAGGACAAATGGTTGACAAGAAGCTGAATGTCATCTACTATGCCAGCAAGACACTTGATAGTGCTCAAAAGAATTATGCTACTATCGAGAAGTAATTCTTGGCAGTGGTGTTTTCTTGTGATAAGTTTAGGCAGTATATTTTTGATTCTAAAGTTATTATTCATACTAACCATGCTGCCATTAAGTATCTTATGCAGAAAAAGGACGCCAAACCAAGACTCATTAGATGGGTACTCCTTCAAGAATTTGATTTGCAGATTGTCGATAGAAAAGGAGAAGACAATCCGGTGGCGGATAATCTTTCAAGGATGGAAGATATCCCGCACGATCCTATTCCACTCAACGATAGTTTCCCAGATGAACAGCTTGCTGTTGTAAAAGTACAATCTCATTCCAACCTTTGGTTTGCAGATTATGCTAATTTTATCGTTGGAAAGTGTTTGCCTCCAGGTTTTACATTTCAGCAGAGGAAGAAATTCTTCACCGATTTGAGGCACTACTTTTGGGATGATCCACATCTTTACAGAGAAGGTGCGGACGGGATCGTAAGAAGGTGTATACCGGAGCACGAGCAGCAGGACATTCTTCGACAATGTCATGATAGTCCCTATGGAGGACATCATGCCCGTGAAAGGACCGCACATAAAGTTTTACAATCAGGTTTTTATTGGCCTACTCTTTTTAAGGACGCCCGAAGGTACGTTCTATCTTGTGATAAGTGTCAGAGAGTTGGTAACATTAGCAGGAGAAATGAGATGCCTATGAATTACTCACTAGTGATCGAACCTTTCGATTGCTGGGGTTTTGATTTTATGGGTCCTTTTCCTCCTTCACACAAGTACACACACATCTTAGTTGCTGTTGATTATGTAACCAAGTGGGTTGAAGCAATCCCCACTAAGAGTGTTGATCACAAGAAATCTTTGAAAATGCTCAAGGATGTAATTTTTCCTAGGTTTGGAGTACCAAGGTACCTCATGACAGATGGAGGGTCACACTTCACGCATGGAGCTTTTAGGAAAGCTGTAGCCAAGTACGATGTCAATCATAGGATTGCATCACCGTACCACCCTCAAACTAGTGGGAAAGTGAGCTCACCAATAGGGAGATCAAGTTGATCTTACAAAAGACAGTAAACAGTTCTAGAAAGGTTGGTCAAAGAAGTTAGGCGATGCTTTGTGGGCGTATAGAACTGCTTACAAAAACCACATGGGCATGTCTCCGTATAAAATGGTCTATGGCAAGGCTTGCCATTTACCATTAGAGTTAGAGCACACGTCTTTCTGGGCTGTCAGAGAGCTAAATGCTGACCCAATGTTAGCTGGTGAAAAGCGTCTCATGAACTTGACTTCTCTAGATGAGTGAAGAATTGAAGCTTACGAGAGCGCTAAAATGTTCAAGGAAAAGGTAAAGAAGTGGCACGATAAAAGAATTCTGAAATGTGAATTTAATGTTGGTGATAAAGTTTTGTTGTTTAGATCTCGTTTCAGGTTTTCTCCAGGTAAACTACTTTCCTGATGGGAAGGACCTTTTCATATCGAAGAAGTATATCGGTCTGGTGCAATCAAGGTCAATAATTTAGAAGGCACCAAACCTCATGTTGTGAATGGACAACGACTCAAACATTATATGGCAGGTGATCCAATCAATGTGGATGCAAACATGATATATACAAAGTCTCACGAAGAACATGTTGCAACCAGTTTCAGACTCCGGCTGGAGCAGAATAAGAAAAGGTATGAATTATGGTAAGAAAACACCGCGAACATCAATAAAAGTTTACTTTTCAAAGTTTTTTGCAAAATTAGGAGAATTCCAAGCCCGAGTGGAGCCGGAGAGGAGCTCTAGGGGGCCCAGGAGGCCTCCTGGCCCAGCCCCCCTCCTGGCCGTGCCAGGCACCCTCCTGGGTGCCCTGGACTCCGACTCTGACTCCACCTAGGCTTGAAACCTTCCTTTGGTTGCAGAAATTTTTGCTATATATTTGCCCGGATAGTCCCGGCACCGTATCTCACGATTTCTTGTGTTTTCCTTCTCGGTCTGTTTCTGCCAGGGTGAAAAGCTGTTGCTAGAGATGTCTTCTTGTGGCTTGATCGGAGAGGACTTCTTGGGATGGCGTCTACGTCAAGTCCAGAAGGATCTTAATCAAGGGAAGCACGTTGATTGGGCTACCGAAGAAGAAATTGCCGCAAGACAAGCGGAGATGGAGCGCTTCGTGAGAGAGGAAGTCAAGACTATCACTGCCCAACAACAAGGAGGTCCAAGAAATCCCATCATGATGTTCTCTGTCCAACCTCAATAAGATCTTTCTCTTAACCTTTCAGGGCCCTCCACTTCACTTGAAGATCAACGCATGCTTTCCACCATCTCCGAGGCCTACCGCATCACCAACCAACTCTTTGAAGATTTCCGTGTACTAAAAGTACAAGTGGAAGTCTTGGAGTCAGAGAACTGAACCCTTCGCCGTGTCATCAGGGATCTGAAGAAACAACCACAACAGGATGAGGAGTAAAACTCCTTGGGTAATGGCATCCCCTTAGCTTGTTCCAAGCTTGGGGGAGTGTCGGGTATCTTTATCTTTATCTTTGTCTTTAGGAGTCAAGTAGAGTCGTATCATGTCTAGGGAAATTACTTTATGAAATAGGTGTTGCTTTGAGGTCTATCACTCCTTTTGTGGAGAGCTTTGTATCCGTGAGTGTGGGTCGTCTATGAAGGAATATTAATGAGAAGTCTATTGGTTTCTTTGCTGCACTCGGTATTCTCTTCACACAATCGACATTATGAGATGACTCTTATGGGGAGTATTGAACTTATATCAGGTATGGCTTCGAAAACTTTATTTAAATCTTGTAAAGTATAGCTTTGGTCATAACAACAAGCATGTTTTTCTCAAAGTAGCGACATAGCCAAAACCTTTGTGTTATTATGCTTGAAGTGTTATGTTGACAAGGAAGACAACTTGATGTTTCATGCTAGTTTTAATGTTTATGCTTTGTATTTCTTGCATCTAAGTTGTCATCAATTGTCTGGTCTCTCAAAGCCTTGCTAACCAAAACTCTGTACTAAGCGGAATTCTTCTTGTACTTCCATTCCCTGAAACCAACATCTTCCACTTGAGTCCACCATACCTTCCTATTTGTGTTATTCCACTACCACTCCTAAAGTATATAATTTATGTGCTATCTCTAGATGTTCAAAATCTTCTGTTTTGTGCCACTAATTCAGCTCATGAGGAAGTGGTGGGTAACCCATGATCTTCTTAATTTGGACAAGTTTTATCTTGGGATTGCATGCCTAATCTGCAAACCCCTAATACGAGAAGGGACTGGCATGAGTACCCAGCTCGTAAAAGATAAATACTAACGCACAAGTTCCTTCGCTCATTTATGAGTGATAAACAAAGGAATTTAAGGGGATGTGATCGTCCCCACATGGGAGCCGTTCCTCTAAACTTGTCCAAATCATGAAGTGAGTGAGTTATCTATCAGCAGTCATTGACGGATCATGCACCTCCCAAAGGCCTGTTTTTATTCTGTTTGATCTAGAGATGGGACTTGAGTTTTCCTTGCTTACCCTTTTGCACGGGGTTTATCCTTTATTTTGTGCTGAGTCAGTCCTTCCTACTTCCTTCCTTCTTGAGAGAGAATAGACACTTGATGTTAATAAAGATTCTTGCATACAAAGCTGCATTGAAAGTTAGCATGTTACATCTTTGTTGACATTATCTTTTGATAAGTGATTTGTTTGCAAAGGCTAATGCTGAGTAAACATCTTCCTTTGTGTTAACATGTGCACTTCTTGACTGATCACATGTTCTTTCCAAAGCTTCAACTGGTTCCATTATAAGTGAAAGAGCAAAAGTAAAAGTTATTAGTTTTTCCTTGACCAAGGCTATGTTTGCCATGATTTGATGAGTTTTCCAGGTCCTACTTTGTTATAATTGTTACTACTTTCTCATAAGGACCTTATGAGTGGAGGTTGTTGTTGAGGATGCTTCAGTTTGGTGAGAAATCTTGATGCTTCTTGTCCGTATTCTTTTATCGACGCTTCAATCTCTAAACTTGTGGACAGGTTTACCGAGCTTAGCAATCGCTTGGGGACAAGCGAGGTCTAAGCTTGGGGAGTTGATACGTCCAAAATGCATGACTATTTTATATTGTAATTTCATCCTATTCATTGATATATTCCACTTTAAAGTATTGTTCTTATGTTGTTTTGGCTTGTTTTACACAGTTTACAACTTTCCGGTGCCGAAGCAGCAGAACCAGAATTCAGCGGTGAAAAGTGGACACCAAGTTGCTTAATCAGATCAAGTCCAAATGCGATGAAAATTTACGAAAAGTGTTTTTATGAAGATTGACTGGGGATCACCGAGGATGGAGGTGAGGGGACCCACCAGGCAGCCAGAAGGGTGCCTGGAGCAGCCCTCCTCCTGGCCGCGCCAGGCACCCTCCTGGGTGCCTGGTGTCCCCCCTCGGTTCCCCCTCTCGCCTATAAGACCCCCTGTGGTAGAAACCCTAAGAAGATAAGAGTTTCCGTGTTTCACCGCCGCCACGGGGCGGAATCCTACAGAGGAGAAAAGCCATCTCCGGCGGGCAGATTCCGCCGGGGAGATCACCTCCTAGAAGGGGAGATCGTTGCCATCATCATCATCGTCTTCACGGGCATCATCGAGATCATCATCACATCATCCCCAACATCAGCACCATCTCCATCTCCATCCCATCTCATCTCACAATTGCAACTTGTGTTGTAATCTGTACTATCTATCCTCTCTACTCTGTTCGTGTTGATTACTACTTCGTGGTGAATGCTATTGAGTTTTGTTGGAGAAATATCATTGTGTCCAGATTGTTTGCCACCCATATATCACCTCTGATCATGATCTCTTTTATGTCTTGTGAGTAGTTACTTTAGTTCTTGAGAACACGGGAGAAGTCTAGTTGTTAGTAGTCATATGATGTTGAAGTGTTATGTGTTGTTTGATACTTAAGTTGTGTTGTTATTTCTCTAGTGGTGTTATGTGAGTCGAACACTTCACCCTTCACCTTTCATGGTCCTAGAGGAATACATTGTGCACAAAGGATGCTTATGGTGGGTTGCCGGAGTGACAGAAACCTGAACCCCAGTTCGCACACTTTTGCACAAGGGAGTTATGGATCCTTGATCATAATGATGTGGTTAGGCTTATGCCTTAATTGCTACCTTGTATTTGCGGATGCTTGCAAGGTGTGTAATCATAAGAGTACACTTATCTTAGTCTAGAAGGTGTACTAGAATTGATCCAACCACCGACACTTATCAAGAAAATACATATTACTTGGCGGAGTATGGTGAAAGTAACTTGGCTATCTCTCCCATGTGTTCTCGACAAAGCTTTCGCTTTTATAAGTTTAGTTCGTAGGCTTATCCTTGTGTAAGGATTGGGCCACTTGCTACTCCTCAGTTACCCTGTTTGCTTTGCTTGTCTTTTACTTTTCTGTTGCTTAAACCAAAAAGCCCTAAATATTTACCTTTCAGTGTGTGCAGCCCTTTCCTTATCCAGTGTCACTTATCAACACCTTCTGCTCCTCGTGGGATCGACATCCTTATTTATTGAAAAGCTACAGTTGATCCCCTAGAATTGTGGGTTATCAAGAATCATTTATTGGCACGGTTAACAGGGAAGGCAACCCAACTAAACCTATTAACTTCTCCGCCATCAATCGCCCTTATGTAATTTGAAGGTTTCTCAATGTCGCCCATATCTCTGCAGGAGAGTCTCCTTCTAGGGCACCAGCAGGAGTGTCACCTTCATAACGGGCGGAGAACGAGGGTCGTTCTTCTCCGATGAAAACCAGGCAGCTGGATTTTATTGTTTACAGTGGCGGAAGGATGGCCCCGGAATGGGGAAGGAAGGACTCACTGGCACGGGCTCCCGCAAGGAAGGGAGAAGCATCCAAGTAGAAGGCTCCTCCCAAGCGAAGGCTCCAGAGGACAGCGCCAGCGTCATCCAGGTACATAGTTGTAGGAGCGGACGTGCTTCCCGTAAACCTGGATTCAGCTTGGGCTTCCGCTTTGTTGATTTTCATGGTGCTGAACGTACCAATGTTGGACGCAGGCGAACATTGATTCGTCCATATCAGTGATTGACAAGAGGAAGGAATGCTAAGCCAGCGTGCTGGTCCTAGAAGAGGCTGTCCGGGAATGCGTCCTGGCGTTCGTCGATCTGGACAACATAAAAGCGTAGATCGGGGCTGAATTCTGGATCAGCAGTCAAAGGGAGTTCGAGGAGCTTAGGAACAAGCACCTTGCATGGGAGAAGCAGGTGGTCGACTGGGAGCAGCGTGTGGCTTCTTGGGAAGCCGTTGTGACCCGGGCGTTATCGGACAGCGGGATGGCGCTAAGCATGTGGTCGGCGGAACTGGAGGAGATGCACTCGGAGGAAGCAACCCAGAAAGCGGAGAGGCTACACATCTGGACAAACCTCAACAAGGTGAGCCAAGCTCAAACCAAGCAGGATGAAGATATTGCGGAGGAAAGCCAATCCCTCAAAAGCCACGAGGACGTGCTGGAGGCCACAGTGGGGGAGGTGCACTGCAACCTGGTGGAACATCACAAGAAGGATCTAGAAGCCATGCAAAGTGCCCACGCGGAGGTGGTACGTAGGTTGAAGGGGGAGTGTGATGACCTAAAAGAGAACTTGACCAAGAGGGAGGCTCATACTCGGAAGTTGGAGGCTAGCATGCTCGAGAAGGAGGAAGCGGCGGCTGCCGCTCGTACGGAGGTCGCACGACTTCAGAAGGAATCGGGCTCCGCAACCAAGGCCTACGCCAACCTGAAGGACGAGTACATGCGGAACAGGGCATCAAACGGCGAGAGGCTGAAGCCTCTCCGGAAAGTGGCGGACAGCTTTGCCACGGTGCTGAACAAGATGCAGCTCTCCCATGTTGGGCTCCCGGAACGGCGAGGTCTAATGGCTTTTTTCTTGAGTGCAGTGGAGGTGCTGGATAAGTACCAGGAAGGATGCATGGAGCCGGCGCCCCAGATCACGAAGAACGTGTGTTCAGAGATCCGCAGGTGCGGGTTCGCGAGGCTGAAATTCCACAACCCAGACCTGGACTTGAACACCATGTACCCGAGCATTCCGGATCCAGAGGATCAGAAGCACGTGGAGGATAAGTGCTGCAAACACGCCCAGAGGATTAGTACAATGATGGCTAGGGGGAAATGATCCCATGTACTTGTCTGTTACCTTTTTTTACCTTTGTCGAGACGAACTCTGGTTGTAATAATGTATTTGGAAGCTCGTCTCCCGTGAGGTGAGTTGTGAAAGATCTTGAAGCGTCAGCTTCCTTGATGCATGCCGGGTCTTCTTCATGTGAATGTTGTGAATCCGCGAAAGGTTTTGTGCGTGTTTACTTAAGGGAGGAACGCGCGGCGTGCCATCCGAGACGTAGCCACGGGAAGAGCCTTGTCGCTCCCCTAAAGCATTGCACAATCTAAATCGAATCTTTGACGGGTCGATAGCAGCATGCGCTATCCAGGCTCCACGGGGGAGGAGGATCTTTCGGGAATTCAAATCCTGGTTCCGGAAACGACTTCTCGGGGAACAGGGACACAGGGAATCAGGTCCCCATGACACACCCGACTAGTGGGACTTTACCGGCAGCAATACGTCTGCCCGTGTTCGCACGGAGAAAAGGCTTTGCAGGGACCTTGCACCAGGATGTGGGACGGACCCAGAGCGCAATCCACACAAAGTCGGACCATCCCATAGTGCCATGTGTGGCTTCCTTCCGGGACAGTTGCCGAGAGAGGACGGGGGTAGTCAGGCTCAAGCTGCTGTCGTGTCGAGGAGGCGGTAGGACCCCGGTCACCTTCAGGAGAATATTCTCAGTAAAGTTCCCACATGAGAGTATGGTGGTTCCTGGGTTTCACAATCTTCTTTGTCGATCGTGTTTGCATAGAATTCGATTCCCGGGGGAGACAAATCCAGGGAACACCATAAGTGAGAACAATTGGGGAAATGGATGGGTTCACAATAGGGAATCACACGAAGTCGTTCGCGCTCCAGCTGAGGCGGAATCGGCGAGCTCTTGGGCGGCAAGACACGAGGGAATATGTAGCAAGATGCCGATCACTTTTTCCGCTGCCAAATTGCGCACGGATATTAGCGCCCAGAGGTTCTTTCGTAGAGACGGGCCCCCGTTGAGGGGCAGCGGAATGGATGCAGAAGGACGCTGCCTCGCGAGCATTGGAGGTGGCACTCCTTGCCATGGTTCGCAACCAAATGCACGGCTAAGAGGTCGGGAAATAGCAGCCGAAGTGATCGCCGGCCCTCCTTCTAGCGCCAAATGTCAGGGGTTACTTCTCAGGCCCTCGTTCTAGGGCCAAATGTCGGGGGTTCATGGAGTGGAGTCTATACAATGCATTTTTTTGGGAGGGGATTCCCCTGCCCCCATTTTCTACAGGTCGACTTCTCCGTTTTATAGCTTAAGGGGATAGTCACAAAGTGCCATTTTTGTTTGCTTTGATTTACAAGAATGACACACACACAAACACATGCGAGCTACGTGGGCTGCGGGGTCATCTTCCGAGAACGTCGAGGTGCGGGCGCGATGACAACACAACTTTGTCGAGGCACGTCGAGGAGGTGCTTTCGCCAAGTGTCGGGACCCTTCTGTTGTTCAGCAGGTGTTGTCTCCTTCTCCATTAAACGCCCTGAAGGGTCAGAAAAGGTGCCCACGCTTGGCGAGAGGGGTGTTGGAAATATGCCCTAGAGGCAATAATAAAATTCTTATTATCATATTTCCGTGTTCATGATATATGTTTATTTTCCATGCTATAATTGTATTAACCGGAAACATAATGCATGTGTGGTTGCATAAACAACACCGCGTCCCTAGTAAGCCTCTACTATACTATCTCGTTAATTAAGGATGGTTATGGTTTCCTAACCATGAACATGAGTTGTTTATTCATTAATGGGATCATGTCATTAGAAGAATGACGTGATGGACAGACCCAGCTAAGCATACCAATATTGATCGTTTCATTAATTTTATATTGTCATGCCTTTTATTTTCAAGTATCATGTTTCTTAGACCATGAGATTATGTTATTCCCGGGTGATCATAAAGATGTCTTACTTGTATCTCTGAAAGTACTTGTTGAATTACATGAATCAAGAATGGGATTTTTCCCTCCGTGTGACAGTGAGTTATTCTCTAGGCCCACTCGGTAATGCACATTCGGTAACGCTTGCAAGCACGTGAATAATGAGTTAGTCACAGAGAATATTGTATTACAGAACGAGTAAAGAGTACTTACCGGTAATGAGATTGAACTAGGTATAGCGATACAGACAATCGAATCTCGGGTAAGTAAAATATCGTGTGACAAAGGAAATTTTGTACGGATTATAGTAGTCCACGACATAATGGTTCAATCGATAAAGATCTTCTTTGAATGTGTGGGAGTCATTATGGATATCCAGGTCCCTCTAATGGTTATTGATCAGAGAGATGTCTCGATCATGTCGGCACGTTCTCGAACCAGTAGGGTCACACACTTAACATTCTGTACCGCTAGAATAGCTCTGGGATAATTTATTTAATCGTGTTAGAATATTGTTCAGATTCTTGGATGAGATCCTAGACATCACAAGGAGCTCCGGAAGAGTCCGGAGGTAAACATTTATATATGGCAAGTTGATTTCAGGGTTCCCGAAATGTTCAAGATTTTTTCGGCAGTGTTGGAATGTTCTATAAGGTTCTGGAGGGTTCCACTTTGGGCCCCATATGTTTTGGACGACCAAGGGTGGTCCACTAGTCCATGTGAGAAGCCCTCCTTGGTTAATTAAGCCAATAAATGGGAATCCCTTCAATGGGAAGGTTACCACTCTAAAAAGAAAGGTGTTACCATCTTTCGAATAAGAGAGGGGTTTTTTCTTGGGAATTGAAGTGGCTACAACCTCCTTGCCTATATAAGAGAGGGGGAGGATCACGAAGAATCCCCAATTTCTTCCACACCTCCTCCTCCTTCACGTGCTTCGCTTGGCGAAGCCCTGCCCGCGGGAAACTCTTCACCATATCCACCACCACGCCGTCGTGCTACTAGAATCGATCCCATCTATTTATCCCTCTTGCTTGCTGGATCAAGAAGAATGAGACGTCATCGAGCTGTGGGTGTGCAAGCCTCCGGATGTGCTGCTCGTTTGCAGTGCTGATCGGATCAAACTTCACCAAGAACTTCACCAAGCTGCATTGAAATAAACGTTCAACGCGCGTGTTCTTCGAGGGTATGATGATCTACTCTCCCCGTTACTAGCATCTTCTAGATTGGATCTTGGATGTTCCTTCCGCATGTGAGAGAAATTTTTTGTTTTCTATCGTGCAATCCCCTACAGTGGTATCAGAGCTAGTTCTATGCGTAGATGCTTTGTACGGTTAGAACACAATGAGTTGTTGGTGTTGATCTTCTTGTTGCTACCCTTCCATGTGTATTTTTGGTTCTGCGATATGGTTTGATGCAGCGGCCCGGACCAACTTTACAATCTTCCGACTGAGACCGGTTCCGCAGTTGACGTGCAACTTGTATTGCACATGCGGCTTGCGGGTGTCAGTCGCTCTTACCATAGTATTAACCACATTTAAAAAGGAGGGCTCTTATGAGATTAATAAGGAATTTTTTATATCAATGTTTTGGTTTTTGTGTAGGTAAGAACGGTTCTTATGCAAAACCCTAGAAGCCACGTAAAATTGCAACGGTTTTTGCAACGGTGCTTGTGATGTGGTATAGCCCAAAATGTTCATATGATATATTTGTGATGTATGAGATGATCATGTTTTGTAATGTTTCACGACTTGCATGTCGATGAGTACGGCAACTGGAAGGAGCCATATGGTTGTCTTAATTACTTATCGTATGGCCTGTGTGTCAACTTCAAAGGCCATGTAATTGCATTACTTTATCGCTATGAGTTAGCAATAGTTATAGATGAAACGTGGTGTAGACAACCAAGATGCCATAAGGTGGAGACCAACATGGTGCCATAATGGAGATCTTGTCGGTGCGTTCAAGATGGAGATCAACGTGCAATAAAAGGGCCATACCATGTCACATATTTTATGCATGTGATGTTTATCCTTTTATGCATCTTATATTGCGTGTGCATGACGGTAGCATTATAAGATGATCCCTCACGCTGAATATCAAGATAAACGTGTTTTCCCTTAGTATGCACCATCGCGAAAGTTCGTCGTTTTGAAGCATCTCGTGATGATCGGATGTGGTAAACTCCACATTCACATACAACGATTGTAAGCCAGTTTTACACATGCAAAAATACTTTGGTTAACTTCACGAGCCTAGCATGTACAGACATGGCCTCGAAACGCAACAAACCAAAAGGTTAAACATGAGTCCTATGAATGATATGACCAACATTTTGATGTACACCATTGAAACTACATCTTCTCTCGTGAAGATCAGACTTGGTGTAGTGGATTTGGATCGTGTACCACTATTAAACTATGAGGGATGTTGATTTAAGTGGGAGTTCATTCGTCATTTGATTAAACTGAACTCATTATCATGAACATAGTCTAAAATTTTATTTTCTAAAATGTTGTAGATCATGGCCCGCATGGCTCAGTTCAACTTCAACGCATTCCTTGAGAAAGATAAAACTAAAATCATCTGGTTCAAACTTTACTGACTAGCACCGCAACCTGAGGATTATCCTCACTGGGTGTAAGAAGCAATATGTGCTCGATGCTGCGCTAGGTGACTAATACGTCTCAAACGTATCGATAATTTCTGCTCGCTCCATGCATGTTTTGTGTGATATTGCTATGATCGAGATAAACTTTCATACAATTTTGATCATATTTGGACTAACCTACTAACTCAGTGCACCGCAGTGCCAGTTCCTGTTTTCTGCTGTTTTTCTATTCCAGGTTTCCCCCATATATAAAATACTCCAAAAATTCGGGAAAATCGGATAAAAAATCAGCGTAATGGAGTCTTCCAGAAGCACCCAAGTGGGGACAGTGGGACACCACGAGGGGCCCAGGCAGCCTCCTGGCGCGGCCAGGGGCCCGCCTGGCCCCCTGGTGGCTGATGTCACGAGAATTTCTCGCCCCTCGTTGGTTACCCAAAGTGGAAGGTTTGAGATGTAGACAGCAGCAAATTTCCCTCGGTGAAGATACCAAGGTTTGTCTCCAGTAGGACTCCGACAATGACAGGAAGGTGACAACGGCGCCAGAGATCAGGCGGTTGACGTGGACCTGCACACACACAACAGATAACTTTTCTCCCAACGAGCTCAGAGAGGTTGCCAATCCCTCCTGCCTTGTTGTTTATAAAGGATAAAACGTACGGGATAATAATGATAGTGATAGCAACGGAAAAGTAAATAAAGCAGAAAATAAATAGTGGGTGTAACTAGTATTGGAAATATGGACCGGGATCTCATGATGTTCAGTGGTGATGTCTCTCTCCCAAAATACGATAAAATAGCCATGTGAGGTAAACAAATTACAGCTGGGAAATTGACAGGATTATGTGCGCAAACCAATGCTAACTATGCTATAAAGAAAGGCAGAGGCTCCAAATCATGGGAGGTACGCCAGGACAAGTAGACCGAAATCCATCTGCATCTACCTACTAATCATCCACCTTGAGACATCTCACTGGTATTATGTTGCGAATCCCACCCAAAGTGTAAACTCAAAGCAACAGACAACTGCATTAAAGAACTTTGCGTAAAGTAAACAATCCTTGCACCCGCAAGTACAAGCACCATTGTTTTCTCCCTTGTGGCAACAACACAACCCCTAGACTCATGTTTCTGTCACTCAAGCTAGTCATCAGGGGGCATGAACCTACAATCATGCATAATGCTCCCTCTTGGAGTCACTACCTACTACTTGGCCAAAGCAATAAACAACAATGGAGAACATGGAAGAATTACTCAAGAACATAAATATAAAAGAGGAGAATCAGATATATTACTCAAACACAATCTGAACATAGTCTCATAATCCATCGGATCCCAGCAAACTCAACATAGCAACAACAGAAAGATTACTTATGTGCCTCGATCATGTAGGGCAGCTCACGAGGACTAAAGCATGAAGAACAAAGAGGGGAGGAGAACATCACATAGCTACTGATCATGGACCCATGGTCCAAGGGGGACTACTCACGGTTCATCTGGGAAGCGTCCATGGTGGTGGAGAATCTCCCGGAGGTGGTTCCTCCCTCCGGCAGGGTGCCGGGAAGAGGTATCCTGGTGCTCCCGATCTTGGAAGCGCGGCGGCGCCGGAACTGAGGAGAGATCGCGAAAAAGGGTTCTCGTTTCAGAAGTTTCCCGTCATGGAGAATATATGGGCGAAGGGGGGCAGCCAGGGGGGCCACCAGGGGTCCAGGCGTCCCCCTGGCATGGCCCCACCCTAGGGCGCGCCGGGAGGGCGCCTGGGGCCTTGGTGGGTCCCCTCTGGCCCCTCCTTGGTGATTCCCGAAGCTTCCGAAGCGCTCATTTTTTATCGGATATTTCCTGAATTTTTGGAGCACATTTAATATGGGGGAAAACTGAAATAGAAAAACAGCAGAAAACAGGAACTGGCACTAGGGTGCACTGAGTTAATAGGTTAGTCCAAATATGATAAAAATATATGGAAGTGCATCAATATCATAGAAATATCACACAAAGGAAGCATGGAGCAAGCAGAAATTATAGATATGTTTTGGACGTATCAACATCCCCAAGCTTAATTCCTGCTCGTCCTCGAGTAGGTAAATGATAACAAACATAATTTCTGTGGTGACATGCTACCAACCATATAAGAACTTTTAAGTAAAGCAATCATGGCATGTAATTCAATTCAAGTCATAACAGGCAAGAGTCTATATTAGCATTGAAACAAGCAACATAAGAACATAAAGGTGCAAGAGCTCTCGCTGTCCGTGACTCGAATGTCTCCAAATGGTGTTTGCGTGCAAGAAAGGGGATAGGGATATACGAGAAAAAAGTATTTTTTTTGTTCAGAACTCAATCTACTAAAGTTTCACACTTGGTCTTCTTTGGAATCTTATCTTGACTCATCCCCAGACCACTATCCAGGAAACAAGTCAAACTAATCCACTCATTTTCGATATTTTGAGCACTCATGCAATGGATGCGCGTAAGCAAGAAAGTTGACACTTAGGATGTCAAAGAGAGAATATGGTGGAGGAGGAAGACAAAAGGGTGAGAAAGGCTCACATCAATGAGGAAAATCATAGGCGAGAGAAAGCCAAATGATAGATATGATGTGAGGACTAGGGATTGCCATGCAACGGATGCACATATGAGCTAAGGTAAGCTATCCAATGGAACAAGTGGGGGTGCATCCAACTTGCTTGCTCAAGAAGACCTAGAGCTCATTTGAGGAGGCTCATCATTGGAATATAAAAGCCAAGTTCTATAGTGTGAAGGTCCCCACATAGCTATATGCATGAATGATAATCTCTATGGATTACAAGATATAAGAGGGAGTACGAGTGTGGATCTCTCAAAAAGGAATAGTAGTGTGCCCCCTTCTATCTTTTTATTTCTTTTTCTCTCTTTTTATTTCTTTTTCTCTCAAATGTATGCCTCTTCAAGTGTAGAAGGATATGCAATGATACTAGCGCGTCATGTAGCAATGATTAGGGCAAGGCCCAACTAGCATGCGGCTCATCGATCAAACAAGTAGCATGTATGGCAATGTATCTCGGAAAGGCTATGGAAATGCATTGATAGGTAGGTATGGTGGCTGTTTTGAGGAAGGATATAAGGAGGTTTATGACGACAGAGCGTATCATACCAAGGGTTTGGATGTACTGGCGAAGGTGGACGCCAACTCTCGGAGTGAGAATAAAGCAATGCACGACACAGGAAAGGCTAGAAAAATAGGACGGTGGAAGTGTCAACTTCCGAATACTCACATTGGTCCGAAGAACTCATGCACTTATTATCGGCAACTCTCAATCTAATAAGGAGGTTCACAAAGAGACAAGTACCCCGAGGAGGAGTGTATGGGGGTTTGGTTATCCTTGCGCATCCTCGACTCATGGTACGTGAGTGTACTCTAATATTCGATCCCTCCAAAGAGTAGTGATCCATCTAGTAGCTAAAGTTCTCAACTAATTTTGTAATTTTTGAAAATAAACACGGATTGCCCAAAATACGACATCTATCACTAATAGGCTAAAGCTCTTGACACCAAAAGTCCAAACATTACTCATAGCAATACCTCAAAACTATTGCAAGTTACTACTATAATTGAATAGCAACCTCAATTACCTACTTCAAGTCAAGATGCAAAACTCAGTGCAACAGGCAAACTCTCTAACCAAGATAAACATCAAAACTCAAGAGAGTTCCAGAAAACAAACTAAACAAAAGCTCTTAAAAGGATAAGCATGAAAACTAAGAGCTAAACATGATAGCAACTATGAAAAAGATAAAGAACACACACAGCAAAGATAAGCATGAAAAATCCTATGATGTGTTCTAGATTTTGAAAGTGGAGCGTGTTTCTTGTAAGGCCCGACATGCGGTGCTGTTCCAGATCAAGATGTTTCCATCCAGATCCGGGGACAAATCACATATCGGTCCCACCGCGACATATGACGAAGTCATATGCCCCGGATTTCCAACATGATATCACAACATTACAGATACAAGGATACAACATCTCATACAATCGGCATACAACTGCCTTAAATACAATACATCAACGGAAGGTACATGTCTGGGTACAGACTACAAGCAAATGCCTAGTGTCAAAGAGAAAAGCATCGATACCCATAACCACACGGGTCCAGGCCCTCCGCCGGGATCCGCATAGCTAGTCGTCGTCGAGTCTCCACGTGAAACATCGATCACCATACCTGTTGTCGACCAAGAACCCTGAAAATAGTTTGGGGATAGTATCATGAGTACAGAAGTACTCAGCATCCAACTGTAGCGGTCAACTGACCCAGCAAGGACTTCATCACTCGTCATTCTAGGACAACTAGTAGTTTACGGTAAGGATGGGGTAAGTGGTGAGGTTGCTGCCGCACTAACATTTATGAAGTGGCTAACGATCTAGAGAGTAAGATAAGAAGCCAAGCATTGGGTGAGGATTCACCTCCAACAAGTCTTACTATCAGCTACTTACACAAACATAACACCTATCCTATACTTGACCTCCTCTTCGCATCCCGACGAAGAAGAAGCAGTCAAGGCACACACACATTGATCAAGTTATATTAAGATTATCTCAGTTGTTGTTGTCTATGAACAAGGAGCAGGTCTCAAGTCGTCCATAACCGTGGACACGGCTTCTCGAAAAGATTTAACCCTGTAGGGGTGTACCAACTGCCCATTACAAGGCTCCGCACGCACGCCCATCTCTCTCAATTTCTACCCATGATAGGCAACCATTTTATGATTTAGTCCCAGGAGATCCGGAACGACAGGTCCCTCTAACTAACAACGCACAAATCCGGGTGGCCCCCGGTGAGTCGACATCCAACTCAAAAGCCGGCCGCGCTCTCGAATCGGTCTCTCCCGTCTGGACGAGGTCGGGATAACCTACCCTCGCCCGGGAAGGCTCCCTAGCTTCCATATTTGGACCAACAGGATATACCATCCCACTGGCCCGGTTTGTTTTAAATCCACTAGCTGCAGACCAGTTATGCATGCGGTTTTCAAATGGTAAAATCAGCTTGGGACACCACTAGAAATGATTGAAGCTAGCTAGGTAAAACAAGGGGACCCCATAGCATCCCACACGCGGTTAGGCACACTCAGTCTTAAAACCAATACCCGGAACTCCGGTCCTAGGTGACTCGAATGGAACAAAGCGTCGGGGCGGGATAGCCTAGACCTTCCATCCTTCGTCGAATATAGTCAACATTACAATAATCATATCATCAACAACAATAGTAATAATGTGATAGCCCAAACCAAGGATTAACAGGGTAACATCGTAGCATCCTAAGCATGCATACTAAGAAGGGGCTGAGCAACGAGCAATAGTAACATAGCAGTACATGGTTTGCTGGGAGGGGACATGGCTGTATCGGTTTGAGAGAGGCTGTAAACATGTAGTAGGATCAAACATCGAACCTATCCTAGACTAGCATGCAAACCACTGGTTGAAATAGAATGGATCATAAGTAATGTACAGTCCTTGCCTGTTGATAAGTCGGGTTCCGAAGGTGTAGTTGATCGCAAGCTCGCATCGTCTCCGAGAGGTACCCGCGGAAGCACAGAAGACGGTAAACACTGGAAACCAATCAACGACCAAGAATCTATTACTACGAAGAAAACACGAGCAAGCATCAACAAGAAGGCAACAAGAGACATCGCACCTACCTTCGAGAGCGGTTACTAACAGGTTAAGTGGAGTACTCGTCACACACGACGATACCGCACATTTACGATGGTTCAAGTTGTTTAGCTACAGGTGATCAACAAAGGTTGTTAACATGGCATCTCACTCAAGCATGGCAAAGCACACAAACATTTCAAGAGGTGAAGCATAAAGTAAACTATATAATCTAGTCATTTTAAGTGGGGGTAAAACCTATACATGGCAACTATTACGGACCCCACGATAATTATTGCATTTGGTACTGTTTTGCCCCTAATCATATTTTATTATCTTTATTAGCAAGCAAGAGCAGCATAAACACAATGTACATGCAATTCTAGTCAAGTTACATATAAGAAACATATTAAAAGAGCAACGGTTTAAAAGTTATTAAAGAAACAATTTACGGTGGGAAGCAGTGTAATTAGCAGTCAAACAACATGTAAACAAAGTAAAACATGGCAAAGAGGCACATTTTATTTATCCACACAAAAAACTAAGCAACTTTCATGTTTTACGCATCGTGATCCGAGCTACGATTAAAAAGATACGGGCTTCGCAAGAAATAAATAAATCTGCCATTTTAATAACCAGAAAAAAAATACAGGATCTACTACGCTGAAATACGTGGGTGTTGTTTAGTTATCCAGTGCACAAGGCACTACACAGTACTGGGCCGAGCCCATCTAGCGCAACAAGGAAAAAAATAAAAATAAAATAAAAAAAGGAGGCTGGCTCACCACACGGGCCTGGCCCAGGCCGGCCAGTGGCGCTGGATAGGCAATCCCGCCCTAGGCGGGGCGAAGCGGTCCGGTGGGGCGTTGCTGGGTTGTGCCTGCGGGAGGCCCACGTGGGCGCACTGGCCCAGCCGCTGGATCGAGCGACGCGCTCGTCCTCGTTCCGGTCGAACAGAGGCCGGCGGCGGCGGCTGGAGGTCCGGCGAGGAGCCGGCGGGGCGTAGATCCGCGGCGGCGCGACGTCAAGGCGGCGGGGTGACCAGATCCAGCAGCGGGGAGGACACTGGAGGGCGGGGTGGTCGCTGTAAGCTCGGGAAGGAGGCCATGGCCATGCCGCTCGGGCACGTCGCGGCTCGCCCATCCATGGCGGCGGCGGTCCCTGTGCCTGCGAGGAGAAGGGGAGGTGAGAGGGAGAGAGATGTCGTGGAAAGGAGGAGGAGGAGAGACCTGCAGCGGGCGGCGCCTCGCCGGAGCACGTCGGAGGCCAGCGGCGCACGGGGCAACAGCAGGTGAGAGAGATATGAGAGAGGCCAGGGCGCATCTGGGCCGTTAGATCGTCCGATCCGACGGTCCAGATCGCAGGGGAGCAAAAAATCTCAGATTTGGAGGGCTAGGGGGAGTTTTTGGGGCAAATGTGAGGGGGTGGCTGCAATTTTTGGCTAGGGAAACCCTAGAAAGGGATGGGAGTGTGGTGATCTTTATATGGCCCAGGTGGCTGGCAGTTTGCAAAAACATCCCCAGTTTTTCTCTCGCGCGCGTGGTGTTTACGTTTCTGACCGCCGGGAGTCCGCGGGACCTCTTATTCGGGTAAAAATTTGAACTGCGCGATCAGCGCGTCGAGCCGGCGACGTTCACCTCGCGCTGGAACCATTCCGAGAACACTTTCTGCCGCGCTATAAAAATAACCTGTTTAATTATTAAACGGGGGTTTTTGTTTCGTTGGCTGCGGCTGGTCTCATGCGGTTTTCGCGACGGTGATCGGGCAAAGCCCGGTGTCGCAAGTGTGGAGTGGCAGGGTGGCAAGGGTCGGTCTCCTTCCGGTACGAGATAAGAGGGGGAAAATAATCGCCGATCGATAAATCGGGGATGCAAACACCGCAAACGAATCAAACAATTCACACCGAAAAGAAAATTTTAATTTTTGTGAAATCTGGGTTGTTACAATACAACACCACCAACAAGGGATCTCATCCCGAGATCCTGGACGATCCGGGGGATAGGGGGGGAGAAAAAAGAGAGACGACGATCTTCAACACCACCAACAAGGGACTGCTCCATGTCGAACGCCGAACTCCGTCGAGATACTTTCCGCAGAGAGACGACATCGTCGGAAAAACGAAACCGTCAGTGTCAAGAGGAGGAACAAAAACGATAACCGGATCAAAGGATAGTGTTTTGGCGCAAGTCATGAAAACACCGGCACAAGGATGGACGGCAATGGATGACCCAGATGATACCTGAAATCGGAGAAGCTAAAGGTACTACAGGAATTCCCACCTGAGCTCGGAATAGAGACAATACGCTGCAAGCAAGGCATTGTAACGGTTCTGAAACTCCACACTCTCGAGATCCTAAGGTTTGAAGGGGATAAGGAAAAGATAAAACACTTACGTCACTTGTCCTGACCAGAGAAAGGGTAAGGACTAAAAAGATTCCTATTCTCCGTTAACTAACTTAGTAACTACAAAATAGTTTTGTCTAGACTCGACTTCGGCCAGAGAGGGGATCCTACGGTCGGTAAGGCTCTGATACCAAGTTGTAAGGCCCAATATGCGGTACTGTTCCAGATCTAGATGTTTCCATCCAGATCCGAGGAAGAAGCACATATCGGTCCCACCGCGACATATGACGAAGTCAAATGCCCCAGATTTCCAACATGATATCACAACATTACAGATACAAGGATACAACATCTCATACAATCGGCATAACACTGCCTTAAATACAATACATCAGCGGAAGGTACATGTCTGGGTACAGACTACAAGCAAATGCCTAGTGGCAACGAGAAAATCATCGATCCCCATAACCACACGGGTCCAGGCCCTCCGCCAGGATCCGCCTAACTAGTCGTCGTCGAGTCTCCACGTGAAACGTCGATCACCATACCTGTTGTCGACTAAGAACCCTGAAAAGAATTTGGGGGTAGTATCATGAGTACAGTAGTACTCAGCATCCAACTGTAGTGGTCAACTGACCCAGCAAGGACTTCATCACTCGTCATTCTAGGACAACTAGTAGTTTACGGTAAGGATGGTGTAAGTGGTGAGGTTGCTGCCGCACTAGCATTTAAGAAGTGGCTATCGATCTAGAGAGTAAGATAAGAAGCCAAGCCTTCGATGAGGACTCGCCTCCAACAAGTCTTGCTATCAGCTACTTATGCAAACATAACACCTATCCTATCCTCGTCCTCCTCTTCGCATCCCGACGAAGAAGAAGCAGTCAAAGCACACACACATTGATCAAGTTATATTAAGATTATCTCAGTTGTTGTTGTCTATGAACAAGGAGTAGTTCTCAAGTCGTCCATAACCGTGGACACGGCTTCTCGAAAAGATTTAACCCTTCAGGGGTGTACCAACTGCCCGTTACAAGGCTCCGCACGCACGCCCATCTCTCTCAATTTCTACCCATGATAGGCAACCATTTTATGATTTCGTCCCAAGAGATCCGGAACGACAGGTCCCTCTAACTAACAAAGCACAAACCGGTTGGCCCCCGGTGAGTCGACATCCAACTCAAAAGCCGGCCGCGCTCTCGAATCGGTCTTTACCGTCTAGACGAGGTCGGGATAACCTACCCTCGCCCGGGCAGGCTCCCTAGCTTCCAGATTTGAACCAACAGGATATACCATCCCACTGGCCCGGTTTGTTTTAAATCCACTGGCTGCAGACCAGTTATGCATGCGGTTTTTAAATGGTAAAATCAGCTTGGGCCACCACTAGAAATGTTTGAAGCCAGCTAGGTAAAACAAGGGGACCCATAGCATCCCACACGCGGTTAGGCACGCTCAGTCTTAAAACCAATCCCCGGAACTCGGGTCCTAGGTGACTCGAATGGAACAAAGTGTCGGGGCGGGATAGCCTAGACCTTCCATCCTTCGTCGAATATAGTCAAAATTATAATAATCATATCATCAACAACAATAGTAATAATGTGATAGCCCAAACCAAGGATTAACAGGGTAACATCGTAGCATCCTGAGCATGCATACTAAGCAGGGACTGAGCAACGAGAAATGGTAACATAGCAGTACATGGTTTGCTGGGAGGGGACATGGTTGTATCGGTTTGAGAGAGGCTGTAAACATGTGGTACGATCAAACATCGAACCTATCCTAGACTAGCATGCAAACCGCTGGTTGAAATAGAATGGATCATAAGTAATGTATATTCCTTGCCTGTTGATAAGTCGCGTTCCGAAGGTGTAGTTGATCGCAAGCTTCCATCGTCTCCGAGAGGTACCCGCGGAAGCACACAAGACAGTAAACACTGGAAAGCAATCAACGACCAAGCATCTATTACTAAAAATCAAACACGAGCAAGCATCAACAAGAAGGCAACACGAGACATCGCACCTACCGTCGAGAGCGGTTACTAACAGGTTAAGTGGAGTACTCGTCACACACGACGATACCGCACATTTACGATGGTTCAAGTTGTTTTGCTACAGGTGATCAACAAAGGTTGTTAGCATGGCATCTCACTCAAGCATGGCAAAGCACACAAACATTTCAAGAGGTGAAGCATAAAGTAAACTATATAATCTAGTCATTTTAAGTGGGGGTAAAACCTATACATGGCAACTATTACGGACCCCACGATAATTATTGCATTTGGTACTGTTTTGCCCCTAATCATATTTTATTATCTTTATTAGCAATCAAGATCAGCATAAACACAATGTACATGCAATTCTAGTCAAGTTACATATAAGAAACATTTTAAACAGAGCAACGGTTAAAAAGTTATTAAAGAAATAATTTACAGTGGCATGCAGTGTAATTAGCAGTCAAATAACATATAAACAAGGTCAAACATGTCAAAGAGGCACATTTTATTAATCTACACGAAAAACTAAGCAACTTTCATGTTTTACGCGTCGCGATCCGAGCTACGGTTAAAAAGATACGGGCATCGCAAGAAATAAATAAATCTGCCAATTTAATAACCAGAAAAAAATACAGGGTCTACGGGGCTGAAATACGTGGGCGCTGTTTAGTTATCCAGCGCACAAGGCGCTACACAGTACTAGGCCGAGCCCATCTAGCGCAGCAAGGAAAAAATAACATTAAAAAAAAGGAGGCTGGCTCACCACACGGGCCTGGCCTAGGCCGGCCAGTGGCGCTGGATAGGAAATCCCGCCCTAGGCGGGGCGAAGCGGGCCTGTGGGGCATTGCTGGGCTGCGGCTGCGGGAGGCCCCACGTGGGCGCGCTGGCCCAGCCGCTGGATCGAGCGACGCGCTCGTCCTCGTTCCCATCGAACAGAGGCCGGCGGCGGCGGCTGGAGATCCGGCGAGGAGCCGGCGGGGCGTAGATCCGCGGCGGCGCGACGTCAAGGCGGCGGGGTGACCGGATCCGGCGGAGGGGAGAACACTGGCGGCCGGGGTGGTCGCTGCGAGCTCGGGCAGGAGGCCATGGCCATGGCGCTCGGGCACGTCGCGGCTCGCCCATCCATGGCAGCGGCGGCCCCTGTGCCTGCGAGGAGAAGGGGAGGTGAGAGGGAGGGAGATGTCGTGGAAAGGAGGAGGAGGAGAGACCTGCAGCGGGAGGCGCCTCGCCGGAGCACGTTGGAGGCTGGCGGCGCACGGGACGACAGTAGGTGAGAGAGAGAGAGGAGAGAAACCAGGGCGCATCTGGGCCGTTGAATCGGCCGATCCGACAGTCCAGATCGCAGGGGAGCAAAAAATCTCTGATTTGGAGGGCTAGCGGGAGTTTTTGGGGAAAATGTGAGGGGGTGGCTGCAATTTTTGGCTAGGGAAACCCTAGAAATGGATGGGAGTGTGGTGGTCTTTATATAGCCCAGGTGGCTGGTAGTTTGCAAAAACATCCCCGGTTTTTCTCTCGCGCGCGCGGTGTTTACGTTTCTGACCGCCGGGGGTCCGTAGCACCTCCGATTCGGGTAAAACTTTGAACTGCGCGATCAGCGCGTCGAGCCGGCGACGTTCACCTCGCGTTGGAACCATTCCGAGAACAGTTTCCGGCGCGCTATAAAAATAACCCGTTTAATTATTAAACGAGGGTTTTTGTTCCGTTGGCTGCGGCTGGTCTCGTGCGGTTTTTGCGACGGTGATCGGGCGAAACCCGGTGTCGCAAGTGTCGAGTGGAAGGGTGGCAAGGGTCGGTCTCCGTCCGGTACGAGATAAGAGGGGTAAAAATAATTGCCGATCGATAAATCGGGGATGCAAACACCGCAAACGAATCAGACAATCAAACAATTCACACCGAAAAAAAAAATTTAATTTTTTTTAAATCTGGGCTGTTACATTTCTCTCCCACACAAAGAAAGTTGGGTTCTATGTTGTTATGAACAGCAATCAAAGCTAAAGAAAACTAAAAATAAAACCTAAGAGCGAGACGCTCCAAGCATAGCACATAACGCATGAAGTGATAAAAATATAGTGAAACGAAAGACGAACTGATAATTATTGATGGAGAAGGGGATGCATGGGGGCATCCCCAAGCTTAGACGCTTGAGTCTTCTTGAATATTTCTTGGGGGTGCACGGGGGCATCCCCAAGCTTGAGCGTTTGACACTCCTGAATCTTCTTTTATCTTCTTCCCTCGCACACTCGAAAACTCCCTTCATACATAACTCATCATAATCTGATTAGCGAGGTTAGTACCCACAATAAAATAATTTTTCTCTACTGGAAATAAGGATTTTCTTGAATATCTACTGTTTCTCAAGATTTCCAAAAAGTTTTTGCAAATAAAAAGCAAGCTTAAGGTTTGCAAAATGAAGAAAAGGCAAAACAGGACAGAATCTGTGAAAAACAGACCAGCAGGTAGGAAAGAATTTTTTAGGGGCACTACTGAAACTCAAATCAAAAAACTCGGAACATACGAAAGTTCCGTGATTGTATAGAGCATGCTGTGTAAAAATTTCAGCTCAAAAAGATGAACTGGGATTTTTCTGTGATTTTTCCCGTCACGAAGACAGAATCTGCTTTCTGGACAGCATGTCACAACTTTCACTTCCCTTGTCATATGAGGCTATAAATGGCACAAAGCTTGAAAAGTAAAGATACAATGATGTTGCTACAGTAGTAAAAGTCATCAAGACCACTAAAAACAGAAGAAAAACAAAAAGGAAACCTAAATTCGTTGTGGGCTGCCTCCCGAAAGCGCTTCTTTAAAGCCATTAGCTAGGCTTAATGCAAAAAGAATCAAGTCTTATCAAGAAAATAACCAGCCCGTGTGACGGACTCAAAAGGTAACTTAATCTTTTTCCTAGGGAAGTGTTCCATCCCATTATTGAGAGGGAATTGGAATTTGATAATCCCTTCTTTCATATCAATAACAGCACCAACGGTGCGAAGAAAATGACGTCCCAAAATAATTGGACAAGAAGGTTCACATTCAATGTCCATAATAGTAAAATCAACGGGAACATAATTGTCATTGACAATGATAAGAACATCATCGATCTTCCCCAAATATTTCTTTACAGAAGAATCGACAAGACGAACACCAAAAGAACAAGGATCAAAAGGTTTCAATTCAAATATATCATACATTCTTTTGGGCATAACGGAGGTACTAGCTCCAACATCACATAAAGCATAGCAAGAGAAATTATTCAACTTAATTTTAATAAAACGATCCCAACCATATTCTAGCTTTCTAGGTATGGAGGCTTCTACCCTAAGCTTCTCCGCCCTATTAATAATGAGAGCATTAGTGATATGCTCCGTGAAGGCAAGATTAAGTGTGCTAGTGCGGGGGTCTCTAGACATCTTGTGAAGGAAACGAATAACTTCAGAAAGGGTGCAATTATCAAAATCAAGGTCACTACTATCAAGTAAAGTGGTAGTGGTGTCCTTTAGGCTCACTTGTTTGGTAGCTTCTATAGTCATAGGAGTTTCTTCTTCTTCGGTTGAGGTCATAGCATCACCATTAATAGGTCCTGTGGGACTAGGGGTGCATTGGGTGCTAAGAGTTTGGATATCCTCAACAACTTGGATAGTAGAAATGGTATGGTGTGTGGGAAGGCTCTTAATTCTATCTTCTTCCTCCTTTTCTCTAGCCCATCTCTCTTTAAGTTTAGCCATCGTCCTAATGTTTTCATTAATTTGCACTTGAATAGCATTCATAGGAGTGACCTTCCTCTCCTCAAGAGGAGAAGTTCTAATTTTAAGCAATTCTACATCATGGGCTAAATTTTCTACCTTCGACGAGAGATTATCTAATTTGTCTAGTTTTTCCTCTACACTCTTGTTGAAAGATTTTTGGGTAGTGATGAAGTCTTTAAGCATACTCTCTAATTCAGAAGTGGAGTTCTTGGTGCTAGAATAAGTGTTGTTGCTCCCATAGTTATTGGAGGGGAACGGTCTAGGATTGTTACCACTATTACTTGTATAAGCATTGTTATTGAAGTTGTTTCTAGAGATAAAGTTCACATCTACTTGATCTTGAGCAATCAAAGAATTTAAAGGAACATCAGGAGGACCAATAGGCGATTGCTTGGTAAGTAGAGACATAATCAAGTTAACTTTTTCATTTAGGGAGGAGATCTCCTCGACAGAGTTTACCTTCCTACCTGTTGGAGCTCTTTCGGTGTGCCATTGGGAATAGTTGGTCATCATCTCATCGAGTAGTTTTGTTGCAGCACGAACTGTTGTTGACATAAAGGTTCCTCCCGCGGACGAATCTAGCAGGTTTCGCGAGGTAAAGTTCAAGCCTGCATAAAAAGTTTGGATAACCATCCAAGTTGTCAAACCATGCGTAGGGAAATTCTTAACAAGAGATTTCATGCGTTCCCAAGCTTGGGCAACGTGTTCATTATCCAATTGCCTAAAATTCATAATATTACTTCTCAATTGGATAATCTTAGCTAGGGGGTAGTACTTCCCAATAAAAGCATCCTTGCACTTATCCCAAGAATCTATGTTATTCCTAGGCAAGGATTGAAACCAGATTTAGGTCCTCCTCTCAAGGGGAAAGGAAAAAATCTTAAGCTTAACAATATCACCATCTACTTCTTTATACTTTTGCATATCACAGAGCTCAACAAAATTATTTAAGTGCAAAGCAGCATCATCTCTAGCACCGGAGAATTGCTCTTTCGTAACAAGGTTTAGAAAAGCAGGTTTAATCTCATAAGAAGGTGCTGAAGTAGCAGGTGTAGCAATAGGAGTGCAGATAAATTCACTGTTGTTATGACTAGTGAAGTCACACAACTTTGTGTTCTCGGAGGAACCCATAGCAGCAGCAAGCAAGATAACTATTTTTTTTATTTTTGATAAAGGACACTAAAGCAAAAACTGAAAGGTAAACTAACAAGACTAAAAAGCAAAGATAAATGGTAGTGTGCAACTCCCCTATCTTGAAGAGTGGTGTCCCCGGCAACGGCATCAGAAATTGCTTTGATGTCACGAGAATTGCTCGCCCCTCGTTGGTTACCCAAAGTGGAAGGTTTGAGATGTAGACAGCAGCAAATTTCCCTCGGTGAAGATACCAAGGTTGGTCTCCAATAGGACTCCGACAATTATAGGAAGGTGACAACGGCGCTAGAGATCAGGCGGTTGACGTGGACCTGCAAACACACACAACATATAACTTTGCTCCCAACGAGTTCAGAGAGGTTGTCAATCCCTCCGGCCTTGTTGTTTACAAAGGATAAAACGTACGGGATAATAATGATAGTGATAGCAACAGAAAAGTAAATAAATCAGAAAATAAATAGTGGGTGTAAACGGTATTGGAAATATGGACCGGGATCCCATGATGTTCACTAGTGATGTCTCTCTCCCAAAAGACGATAAAATAGCCATGCGAGGTAAAAAATTTACAGCTGGGCAATTGACAGGATTATGTGCGCAAACCAATGCTAACTATGCTATAAAGAAAGGCAGAGGCTCAAAAGCATGGGCGGTACGCCAGGACAAGTAGACCGAAATCCATCTGCATCTACCTACTAATCATCCACCTTGAGATATCTATCCAAAACATCTCGCTGGTATTAAGTTGCGAATCCCACCCAAAGTGTAAACTCAAAGCAACAGACAACTGCATTAAAGAACTTTGCGTAAAGTAAACAATCCTTGCACCCGCAAGTAAAAGCACCGTTGTTTTCTCCCTTGTGGCAACAGCACATCCCCTAGACTCATGTTTCTGTCACTCAAGCTAGTCATCAGGGGGCATGAACCCACAATCATGCATAACGCTCCCTCTTGGAGTCACTACCTACTACTTGGCCAAAGCAATAAAAAGCAACGAAGAACATGCAAGAATTACTCAAGAACATAAATATAAAAGAGGAGAATCAAATATATTACTCAAACACAATCTGAACATAGTCTCATAATCCATCGGATCCCAGCAAACTAAACATAGCGACAGCAGAAAGATTACTTTATGTGCCTCGATCATGTACGGCAGCTCACGAGGTATAAACCATGAAGAACAAAGAGGGGGGAGAACATCACATAGCTACTGATCATGGACCCATGGTCCAAGCGGGACTACTCACAGTTCATCCGGGAAGCGTCCATGGTGGTGGAGAAGCTCCCGGAGGTGGTTCCTCCCTCCGGCAGGGTGCCGGGAAGAGGTCTCCTGGTGCTCCCGATCTTGGAAGCGCGGCGGCGGCGGAACAGATGAGAGATCGTGAAAAAGGGTTCTCGGTTCGGAAGTTTCCCGTCACGGAGAATATATGGCCGAAGGGGGGCAGCCACGGGGGCCACCAGGGGTCCAGGCGGCCCCCTGGCACGGCCCCACCCTAGGGCGCGCCGGGAGGACGTCTAGGGCCCTGGTGGGTCCCCTCTGGCCCCTCCTTGGTGATTCCCGAAGCTTCCGAAGCGCTGATTTTTTATTGGATTTTTCCCGAGTTTTTGGAGCACATTTAATATGGGGGAAAACTGAAATAGAAAAACAGCAGAAATCAGGAACTGGCACTGGGGTGCACTGAGTTAATAGGTTAGTCCAAATATGATAAAAAAATGTATGGAAGTGCATCAATATCATAGCAATATCACACAAAAGAAGCATGGAGCAAGCAGAAATTATAGATACGTTTTGGACGTATCAGTGGACCCCTTGGCTGCCCCCCTTCGCCTATTTATTCTCCGTCACAGGGAAACTCCGATGACAGAAGCCTATTTCGCAAATTCTCCTCTGTTCTGCCGCTGTCGCGCTTCCAATATCGAGAGCACTGTCAGGACCCCTACCAGCACCCTGCCGGAGGGAGGATCGACCTCCGGGAGCTTCTCCACCACCATGGACGCTTCCCGGATGTGTCATGAGTAGTCTACCTTGGACCATGGGTTCGTGATCAGTAGCTATGTGATGTTCTCCTCCCCTATTTGTTCTTCATCGATTAGACCTCGTGAGTTGACCTACATGATCGAGGCACATATGTAATTCTTTCTGCTTTTGCTATGCTGAGTTTGGAGGGATCTGATGGATTGTGAGATTATGTTCAGATTGTGATAGAGTAATATAATTGGTTCTTATCTTTTGTATTTTTGTTCCGAAGTAATTCTTGCATGTTCCCCGTTGCTATTTATTGCTTTGGCCAAGTGGTAGGTAGTGACTCCAAGAGGGAACGTTATGCTCGATTGTGGGTACATGCCCCCTTATGACACGCTTCAGTGACAGAAACATGAGTCTAGGGGATATGTTGTGGCCACAAAGGTAAAAGAACGGTGCTTGTAACCGCGGTTACAAGGATTGTTTACTTTACGCAAAGTTCTTTTAATGCAGTTGTTTGTTGCTTTGGGTTTACACTTTGGGTGGGGCTTGCAAATTAATACCAGCGAGATGTTCTGGATAGATATCTCAAGGTGGATGATTAGTAGTAGATGCAGATGGATTTCGGTCTACTTATCTTGGCTTACTGCCCATGCTTTTGAGTCTCTTCCTTTCTTTTGTAGCATAGTTAGCATTGCGGTGCGTTTATAATCCTGTCAATTGCCCTTCTGTAATTTTTTTACCTCGCACAGCATCTTTATCGTATTTTGGGAGAGATACATCACTAGTGAACATCACGGGACCCCGGTCCATATCATCATCACTATTTACACGCTCATTTATTCTCTTGCTTTTTACTTTCAGTTGCTATCATTATCATTATCCTGTGTTTTTTATCCTTTGTAAACAACAAGACCGGAGAGATTCACAACCTCTCTGAACTTCGTCGGGAGAAAAGTTAATTGTGTTGTGTGCAGGTCCGCGTCAGGTGCGCCGCTGACACCTACTTATCATCGCCGGAGTCCTACTGGTCGATACTCAACCTCGTTATCTTCACCGAGGGAAACTTGCTGCTACGATGCATCTTACCTTCCACTTGGGGTAACCAACAAAGGGCGAGAAGCAATACTCTCTTGCGTATCAAGAAAATTTCTAGCGCCGTTGCCGGGGACTCCGAGTGGTAAGTTAGAGAGTTGCCCACTACCTTTTACCTTTACTTTTTAGTCCTGTTAGTTTACCTTTATTTTTTTTATCTTTGTGTCCTATGTCAAAAATTACAAAAAATCTTCCACACCTGCTGCTGCTATGGGTTGCTCTGAAAGCACAAAGTTGTGTGACTTCACCAGTCACAACAACAAAGACTTTATCTGCACTCCTATTTCCACACCTGCCACTTCATCTACCTCTTATGAAATTAAACCTGCTTTGCTAAACCTTGTTATGAGAGATCAATTCTCGGGTGCTGGAGATGATGCTTCTTTACACTTGAATAATTTTTTTGAATTATGTGATATGCAAAAGTATAAAGAAGTAGAAGGTGATATTGTTAAGCTCAAGCTTTCTCCTTTCTCTTTGAGGAACGGATCTAAAATCTGGTTTCAATCTTTGCCTAGGAATAGCATAGATTCTTGGGATAAGTGCAAAGATGCTTTTATTGGGAAGTACTACCCACTTGTTAAAATTATCCAATTGAGGAGTAACAGTATGAATTTTAGGCAATTGGATAATGAACATGTTGCCCAAGCTTGGGAACGTATGAAATCTCTTGTTAATAAATTCCCTACACATGGTTTGACTACCTGTATGGTTATCCAGACTTTTTATGCAGGCTTGAACTTTACCTCGCGGAACCTGTTAGATTCGGCCACGGGAGGAACCTTTATGTCAACTACCCTTGGTTCTGCCACAAAACTTCTCGATGAGATGATGACCAATTATTCCCAATGGCACACCGAACGCGCTCCAACAGGTCGGAAGGTAAATTATGTCGAGGAAATTACCTCTCTCAATGATAAAGTTAATTTAATTATGTCTCTACTTACCAAGCAACTCTCTATTGATCCTCATCATGGTCCTTTAAATTTTTTGGTTGCTCAGGAAAAAGTAGATGTGAACTTCATTGCTAGAAACAACTTTCATAATAATGCTTATAGGGGCAACTTTGGTAGTAATCCTAGACCGTTTCCATCCACTTATGGGAACAACAACACCTACCCTAGCAACAAGAACCCCACTTCTGAATTAAAAAACATGCTTAGGGACTTTATAACTACCCAAAAAGCCTTCAACAAGAATGTGGAAGAAAAGCTAGCTAAATTAGATAATCTTTGTTTGAAGGTAGACAGCTTAACCCTTGATGTTGAGATTTTGAAAATTATAACCTCTCCCCTTGAGGAGAGTAAGGCCACTCCTATTAATGCTATCCAGTTAGAAATTAATGAAAATATTAGGATGATGGCTAAACTTAAGGAAATATGGGCTACAGAACAAGAGGAAGAGGATAGAATTAATAGCCTTCCTATACACCACACTGTTGCTACTATCCAAATCATTGAGGACACTGAAACTATTAGCACCCAATGCACTCCTGGTCCCATTGGACCTATTAATGGTGATGCTAATACCTCAACCGTAGAAGAAGAAACTCCTATGAACATAGAGGGTTTCAAGCAAGTGAGCTTATATGACACTACTACCACCTTTGATAGTAGTGATATTGATTTTGATAGTTGCGCCCTTTCAGAAGTTATCAGCCTATTACACAAAATGTCTATAGACCCCCACACTAGCACACTTAATCTTGCCTTCACGGAGCACATCACAAATGCTCTTATCAAAGCTTGGGAGGAGAAGCTTAGGATAGAATCCTCCATACCTAGGAAGCTAGATGACGGTTGGGAACCCATGATAAAAATTAAATTAAATAACTTCTCTTTCTATGCTTTATGTGACGTTAGAGCAAGTACCTCCGTCATGCCCAAAAGAATGTATGATATGTTTGAATTGAAACCTTTTGATTCATGTTATTTTGGTGTTCGCCTTCTCGACTCTTCCGTAAATAAACCTTTGGGGAAGACCGACAATGTTATTATCATTGTCAATGAAAACTATGTTCCCGTGGATTTTATCATTATGGATATAGTGTGTGAACCTTTATGTCCAATTATTTTGGGACGTCCTTTTCTCCGCACCGTTGGTGCCATCATTGACATGAAAGAGGGGAATATAAAATTTCAATTCCCTCTCAAAAAGGGGATGGAACACTTCCCTAGAAAGAAAGTCAAGTTACCTTTTGAGTCCGTTACACGGGCTAGCTATTATCTTTCTCTTGATAAAACTTGATTCTTCTTTTGCCTTATGCCTAGCTTAAAGGCGTAAAAGAAAGCGCTTGTTGGGAGGCAACCCAAGATGTTTTTACTTCTGTTTTTAGTGGTGTTGATGATTTTACTACTGTATCAACATCATTGTGTCTTTATTTTTTAAGCTTTGTGCCAAGTATAGCCTCATATGACAAGGGAAGTGAAAGTTGTGACATGCTGTCCAGAAAACAGATTCTGTCCTCGTGACGGAAAATTTCGAAACAAATCACCAGTTCATCTTTTTGAGCTGAATTTGTTACACAGCGTGCTCTATACAATCAAGGAACTTTCGTATGTTCTGAGTTTTTTGATTTGAGTTTCATAAGTTCCCCTATTAAATTCTTTACTACCTGCTGTTCTGTTTTTCACAGATTCTGCCACGTTTTGTCTCTCCTAACTTTTGCAAACCTTAAGCTTGCTTTTTCTTTGCAAGAACCTTTTGGAAATCTTGAGAAACAGTAGCTCTTCAAGAATATTTTTATATCCAGTGGGAAAATATATATTTATTAAGGGTACTAACCTTTCTAATCAGCTTATGATGAGTTGTGTATGAAGGGAGTTTTCAAGTGTGCGATGGAAGATGATGAAAGAAGATTCAGGACTGTCAAGCGCTCAAGCTTGGGGATGCCCCCATGCATCCCCAACAAATATTCAAGGAGACTAAAGCGTCTAAGCTTGGGGATGCCCCCGAGCATCCCCTTCTCCATCATCAATCATCAGTCCGTCCTTCGTCTCACTATATTTTTATCACTTCATGCGTTATGTGCTATGCTTGGAGCGTATCGCTCTTAGGTTTTATTTTTAGTTCTCTTTAGCTTTGCTTGCTGTTCATAACAAGTTAGATCCCGTCTTAATTTGTGTGGGAGAGAAACACGCTCCACTTTCAAAATCTAGAACACATCATATGATTCTTCATGCCTATCTTTTTGCTGTTGTGTGTTCTTTATCTTTTCATAGCTACTTCCATGGTTAGTTTTAGTCTTAGTTTGTTTTTAACAAGAGCCTTGGCTTTTGTTTAGTTTATTGCTGGAACTCTCTTTAGTTTTCATGTTTATCTTGTTATGAGAGTTGGTTCTTGCACTGAGTTATGTCTTGTTTTGAGAAGTAGGTAATTGAGGTTGCTATTTAATTTTAGTAGTAACTTGCAACAGTTTTGAGGTATTGATGTGAGTAATGTTTGAACTTTTTGTGTCAAGAGATCTAGCCTATTAGTGATAGGTGTCGTATTTTGGGCAATCCGTGTTTATTTTCAAAAACCTAAAAACTAGTTGAGAACTCTAGCTACTAGATGGATCACTACTCTTCTGAGGGGTCGGATATTAGAGTACACTCACGTACCATGAGTCGAGGATGCGCAAGGATAACCAAACCCCCATACAATCCTCCTCGGGGTACTTGTTTCTTTGTGAACCTCCTCATTAGATTGAGAGTTACCGATAATAAGTGCATGAGTTCTTCGGACTAATGTAAGTATTGAAAGTTGACACTTCCACCTCCTCATATTTGCTAGCCTCTCATGTGTCGTGCATTGCCTCCTTCTCACTCCGAGAGTTGGCGTCCACCTTCGCCGGTACATCCAAACCCTTAGCATGATACGCTTTGTCATCATAAACCTCCTTATATCTTCCCTCAAAACAGCCACCATACCTACCTATCAAAGCATTTCCATAGCCTTTCCGAGATATATTGCCATGCAACATCCACCTCTTCATGACTTGATCTTCATGTCCTACATGTTCCTCCTACACTGGCAGCGACATACATTGCATACATCATGATAGTTACATCTTCTTTATGATTTGAGTACCTTGTAAAGTGTGAAAGATCTTCTATACCCTCTTCTAAATTAGAGTGTTGCCCTTAAGTGAGGAAAATATCCCAAAGTGGACTAAATAAAAGATCCCAAAGACGACAAATGAGAGTTCAATAGAAAGAGCCATTGGGGCCACCAAAAAATACAAAAAAAAGAAAAAAGAGAAAAAGAAAAAAAAAAGAGAAAGGGGCAACACTACTATCCTTTTAAAAGATCTACACTAGTACTCCCTCTTATCCTTGTACTCCATAGAGATGATCATGCATATAGCTATGTGGGGACCTTCACACTACAGAACTTGGCTTGCATATTACAAGGATGAGCCTCCTCAAAATAGATCTAGGTCTTCATGAGCGAGTAAGTTAGATGCACCCCCCACTAGTTCCATTGGAGAGATTTTCAGCTCATATGTGCATCCGTTGCATGGCAATCCCTACTCCTCACATCATATCTATCATTTGGCCTTCTCGCCTATGATTGTCCTCATTTATGTGAGCCTTTCTCACATTTTTTTAGTTCCTCCTCCACCATATTCTCTCTTTGCCATCCTAAGTGTCAAGTCTCGTGCTTACGCTCATCCATTGCATGAGTGCTCAAAATATCGAAAGGGAGTGGATAAAATTGACTTGTTCCTGGCTAGTGGTCTGGGGACGAGTCAAGATAAGATTCCAAAGAAGACCAAGTGTGAAATTTTAGTAGATTGAGTTCTCAACAAAAAATACTTTTTCTTCTCGTATTCCCTATCCCCTTTCTTGCACACAAACAGCATTTGGAGACATTCGAGTCACGGACAGCGAGAGCTCTTGCACCTAATGTTCTTTCGTTGCTTGTTTCAATGATAATATAGACTCTTTCATGTTATGACTTGAATTGAATTACATACCTTGATTTCTTTACTTTTCAAAGTCCTTATATGGTTGCTAGCATGTCACCACAGAAATTATGCCTATTATCATTTACCTACTCGAGGACGAGCAGGAATTAAGCTTGGGGATGTTGATACGTCTCAAATGTATCGATAATTTCTGCTCGCTCCATGCATGTTTTATGTGATATTGCTATATTCTAGATGCACTTTCATACACTTTTGATCATATTTGGACTAACCTACTAACTCAGTGCACTGCAGTGTCAGTTCCTGTTTTCTGCAGTTTTTCTATTCCAGGTTTCCCCCATATAAAAAATTCTCCAAAAATTCGGGAAAAATCGGATAAAAATCTGTGTCACGGAGTCTTCCAGAAGTACCCAAGTGGGGCTAGAGTGATAGAGTCGAGGTGTCCCGATCTTTTGATGAGATGATAACTACGATTTGAAGGAGTCGACTTTGACGATCTGACTACAAACGTGCAACGACGTTGCGCCTTAGAAATCGCTAAACCAGTCTCCTGAAGGTTATTGACCACGCCGGAGCACGATCAACCTGACCACGAAGGTCTATTCCTGCAAGCAATCGAAGAACGAGCAAGAATATGATAAAACCAATCTGAATATTGCGAAAATAGATGAAGTGTTTATAAAGGTGGGATTCTGAAAGCGGTCTTGATCTGGTCGTTGGACAAAAACCGAGTACACGAAGTTGCAATGATGGCTAACTTTTAACTAAACAAAATCCAAGTCTAAAAGATTCCCTATGGGGTGTATATATAGGGAAAAAGAGAGGGAATTTCGTCCTCCCTTGGCAAGGTGGGACTAAAATCCCTCTTTAGTCAATTTCCCTAGAATACGGGCTCTAGAACTGCCTAATAAGTACTATTTCGAAATTTACATGGGCCTAGCCCAAAAATAAGGTGGCGCAGCACCAATAATAAGCTATGGACGAAATTTATTAATTGCCATCTTGTATATTTCGTCCATCTTCTTTTATGTCATCATGGTGGTTTCAAAGTGCGGAAATCTCCAGCAAGATCTCCGTTCTTGTTCCCTTCACGCACACCTTCATCTCCATGCTTGATCATGCTCCAATGCTCATCCTTCTTGTCCATGCTAGGTCCTTCATTTTTCAGCAACAGAAATATATCTATGTTAGGCAGCATCATATTCACATGAACATTAGAAACATTACCAAGGAACGAAAGTACCTGATAATTTAACTTCCGTGCACGATCTCTCGTAATTGGTCTAATAGGTATATTAGAAGGGGCTATGGGTGTAAATATGGTAGCCATGTCCTCATCATCCTCCCTTTCTTGAAAACAAAGCCGTCCTCGGCGTTGCTTAATCTGAAATGTGGCTATCAAAAGAGACAAGGTGTACATGTTGTATATATATATATATGTCATCCATTCTTACTTCCCTTAGTTTTTGGACATGAAACACATGTATATATGAGTAACTTTCATACGTTGTGAAATATAAAGATATGTGATCATCACAATACGTAAACGACATGAAAGTATTACAACTCAGTTTGCATATATAAGTGAAGCTCTTATTCACATCTAAAGATTTACAATGCTCATCATTAAACCATCCCAATATCGGTGAATAAACGTTAATGTTTTTCGAAGGACATGCTACAACAGGCTTAACTAAGTAGTCATGCAACAAATCATTCGACGCAGAATCATCACCAACATTAGAGGTCATATCAAAATGATTAAGCATTGGCAGTTTCATAATAGTAACATGAGTATCCAGAATAGATGGTGTGCTCAAATCAACAGGTAACTCAACACATGATTTATTCAAATCTACTATGCAAGCATCATCCTCATGTGAAGTTATGTCATCAATACCTTTATTTTTATCTTGTTGCAACGACTCAGATGATGTAGGTACGGATGATGGAAAGGTCATAAAGGCTGGAGGCGATATCACACTCACAATAGGTGGCATGGTCGTCGTAGAAGGTGCAACGGCGAAGGAGACAATCGGCGGTGGTGAGCATGGTCTGGAATAGTAGCCGTCGTAGTCGCCCAAAGCATCCTCCTATATATGCCTCTCAAAGGTACAAGCACGAACATACATACCAATAATGCAACGAGGAATATAATGAAATCGTGCGCGTATGTCATCGTTCAAGCAATTAAAAAATCTATTCTTCTTATCATCTTCAGATTCTTCTATGTCACACTGATGCATATAAGATTTAAACTCTTGATAGTAAGCATGAACAGTGTTACTCCCTTAATTTAATTGTTCTAATTTGCGAAGCAATTCACGACGATAATAAGGAGGAACAAATTTATGTCTCATTATAGCTTTCAAATCTTTCCAAATTGAGGGTTTATTATCAATGTTTTTCTTAATATACACACTCCACCAAATGGAAGCAAAACCAGTAAATGCGTGAGTGGTAGCTCGTACTCTCTCAAGTTCAGAAAAATTATTACTCTCAAAAAATTGTTCTACTTCAAGCTCCCAATCAAGATAAACAACAGGATTAAATCTACCCTCAAAAGATGGCAAAGAAATAACCTGTCCATATGCTTCTTTGTGTGGGTGCATCTCTCGTGGTGGTGAACATGTGTCCATCGGCGAAGCACTGATAACTCCGGAACCTGTCATAGTTAGTAGAAACAAGAAACAAAAATGTTCCTATGAACTACTAGGATGTGGTGGTAAAGCGCTCACAGTAAAGCAAATATCAGTGTCTTACAAGTCCTTACCATGCAGCAGGTGGTGATCGGCAACCGGCGGTGTCAAATAACTCCAAAGATTGTGTAAAGCGATTGCCAGGTGAACGTATGTATGCGCGTTGTGGAAATACGTGGAGCTGGGTTGGCTATATATATGTGGAAAAAATGCTACAACCACGTTAATAAGTGCAAGCTGAAAATTCGTTCAAAGTAGTCGAGTGCTGATCTTAGTCTAGACTATACTAGAGACGCGAGCCTAAGACACATATAAAATTCATGTGCAATGAGTACGAACGACGCAACAACGAAACCAAATGCTCCTTTTTTTTCCTCAAACTTTCTTTCCTCAAACTTTCCTTTTTTTTATCTTTTATTCTTTCAACGGCCAAGCTCCTCCCTTTTTTTCTAGCAAAGCTCCAACCAAATATGGACGCTAGAATCCAAACTTTATTGCTCTTTGGTGTCCCTAGGACTTGTACGTGGGGTACTACTACAAGTTCTCTTGCTTACTTTTTTTTTAAGTTCAAAACGTGGATGACAAGAACACTTTTCAAACTCCAACGTGATAACCAGATATGGATAAAAACTTTCCAAAGAAACTAGTAAGATCGGCACCCTTTTTTTTCTGTTGTTATCCTCCAAACGCATCCAAGATTTACCAAAACAATAGCGCTGGATTTTTCCCTACCAAACTTCCACGTGTAATTCCTCTATTCTTTTTACCAGACTTTCCTTTTGAATAGGATAAAACTTGACCGCTCTTCTAATCAGCCAGCAACAAATCCCACGCCTAATCTTCACCGAGATTTTTTTTCTTCTCTCCCCCTCTCTTTCCTTTTTTTTTCTGCGCTCAACTTTCCAAAAAATATAGCCTAGACGTGAATCAAGTCCTTGAACCAACAAACTTACTTTCTATCTCTCTTTATGACCGATCAAGCCTTTCCTTTCAAAAATTTCCTTTTTATTTTGTGCACTTCTTTCCTTGTGAAGACCCCACGTGTGGAAACTTCTGTTTCTTTCCTCTTGCTTTATTTTTCGATAGCACTCACGGTTTCCAAGGAAACTAATCCTAACCACCGTAACAAATCAGGTTTCTCTCTCTTGCCTTTTCTCCAAGATTAGATAACGTACTAGTGGAGGATTTGGAGCCGTACGTGTAGCACACAAACCGAAACAGCAATGCCTTTGCTGCAAAATTCTCTTCTTGCCGTATCTCTCCCCACACGAAAATTGAGATTTGCTGAATTTTCTGACGATGAAGGACAACAAGATGAACTGATGAAATTCTTGACGATGAACGACAACAAGAAGAACTGATGGATGCTGACAGCGGAAGATGACAACAAAGTGGATGACGGTGTACGCGGATGCGACGTAAACAAAGCGTGACTTGAACTCGAAACTCTAAAAGTTTAGACACTAAAAACCAACGACTCAACACACGATGCAACCGAAAATTCAACAAAGCAAAAACTAAGTGATAATGGCAAAAGGCTCAGACTGTCTTGGACATGGATGAACTAATGTACTATTTTTTTGGCTTTTTCTGGATGATAGGTGATAAAAATTAAATCTAATCTAGGGATAACTGGAAATTCTCACCGAGCAACCTGAAAACTGATACCACTTGATAGAGTCGAGGTGTCCCGATCTTTCCATGAGATGATAACTACGATTTGATGGAATCGACTTTGACGATCCGACTACAAATGTGCAACGACGTTGCGCCTTAGCAATCGCTAAACCAGTCTCCTGAAGGTTATTGACCACGCCGGAGCACGGTCAACCTGACCACGAAGGTCTATTCCTGCAAGCAATCGAAGAACGAGCAAGAATATGATAAAAGCAATCTGAATATTGTGTATATAGATGAAGTGTTTATAAAGGTGGAATTCTGAAAGCGGTCTTGATCTGGTCGTTGGACACAAACCGAGTACACGAAGTTGCAATGATGGCTAACTTTTAACTAAACAAAATCCAAGTCTAAAGGGTTCCTTATGGGGTGTATATATAGGGAAAAAGAGAGGGAATTTCGTCCTCCCTTGGCAAGGTGGGACTAAAATCCCTCTTTAGTCAATTTCCCTAGAATACGGGCTCTAGAACTGCCTAATAAGTACTATTTCAAAATTTACATGGGCCTAGCCCAAAAATAAGGTGGCGTAGCACCAATAATAAGCTATGGACGAAATTTATTAATTGCCATCTTGTATATTTCGTCCATCTTCTTTTATGTCATCATGGTGGTTTCAAAGTGTGGAAATCTCCAGCAAGATCTCCGTTCTTGTTCCCTTCGCGCACACCTTCATCTCCATGCTTGATCATGCTCCAATGCTCATCCTTCTTGTCCATGCTAGGTCCTTCATTTGTCAGCAACAGGAATATATCTATGTTAGGCAACATCATATTCACATGAACATTAGAAACATTACCAAGAAACGAAAGCACCTGATAATTTAACTGCCGTGCACGATCTCTCGTAATTGGTCTAATAGGTATATTAGCAGGGGCTATGGGTGTAACTATGGTAGCCATGTCCTCATCATAGAGGGACACCACCAAGGGCCCATGAGGCCACCTGGCGCGGCCAGGGGCCTGTCCGCGCCAGGGGGGCGCCTGGACCCCTGGTGGCCCCCATGGCTGCCCCCCTTCGCCTATTTATTCTCCGTCACGGGGAAACTCCGATGACAGAACCCTAATTTGAAAATTTTCCTCTGTTCCGCCGCCACCGCGCTTCCAAGATCGAGAGCACCGTCAGGACCCCTCCCGGCACCCTGCCGGAGGGAGGATCGACCTCCGGGAGCTTCCCCTCCACCATGGACGCTTCCCGGATGTGTCGTGAGTAGTCTACCTTGGACCATGGGTCCGTGATCAGTAGCTATGTGATGTTCTCCTCCCCTCTTTGTTCTTCATCGATTTGACCTCGTGAGCTGCCCTACGTGATCGAGGAACATATGTAATTCTTTCTGCTTATGCTATGCTGAGTTTGGAGGGATCTCATGGATTATGAGATCATGTTCCGATGTTGATAGAATAATATAATTGGTTCTTATATTTTGTATTTTTGTTCCGAAGTAATTCTTGCATGTTCCCCGTTGCTATTTATTGCTTTTGCCAAGTGGTAGGTAGTGACTCCAAGAGGGAACGTTATGCTCGATTGTGGGTACATGCCCCCTGATGACACGCTTCAGTGACAGAAACATGAGTCTAGGGGATGTGATGTGGCCACAAGGGGGAAACCAACGGTGCTTGTAACCGCGATTACAAGGATTGTTTACTTTAAGCAAAGTTCTTTTAATGAAGTTGTCTGCTTCTTTGGGTTTACACTTTGGGTGGTGCTCGCAACTTAATACCAGCGAGATGTTCTGGATAGATATCTCAAGGTGGATGATTAGTAGTAGATGCAGATGGATTTCGGTCTACTTATCTTGGCGTACTACCCATGCTTTTGAGCCTCTTCCTTTCTTTTGTAGCATAGTTAGCATTGCGGTGCGTTTATAATCCTGTCAATTGCCCTTCTGTAATTTGTTTACCTCGCATAGCATGTTTATCATCTTTTGGGAGAGAGACATCACTAGTGAACATCACGGGACCCCGGTCCATATCCTCATCACTGTTTACATGCTCATTTATTATCTTGCTTTTTTACTTTCAGTTGCTATCATTATGATTATCCTGTGTTTTTGATCCGTTGTAAACAACAAGACCGGAGAGATTGACAACCTCTCTGAACTTCGTTGGGAGCAAAGTTAATTGTGTTGTGTGCAGGTCCGCGTCAGGTGCGCCGCTGACACCTACTTATCATCGCCGGAGTCCTACTGGTCGATACTCAACCTCGGTATCTTCACCGAGGGAAACTATCTGCCACGCTGCATCTTACCACCCACTTGGGGTAACCAACGAAGGGCGAGAAGCAATACTCTCTCGCATATCAGTGACCCACCTGTAGACGATGCTCCAGAAGCAGAACATAACGTCTTTGAGACACGCAAATATGACCACATTATAGTTTCTTGCACCATCCTTACATCTTTGGATACTGATCTCCAGAAACGTTTTGAACATCACGACGCCTATGAGATGGTTGAAAATCTGAAAACCATCTTTCAGGCTCATACTCGCGCTGAGAGATATGTTATCTTTGATAAGTTCTATAAATGTAAGATGGAGAAGCACAGCTCTGTCAGTGAACATGTTGTAACAATGGGAGGCTATATCCAACGCCTAATTCAACTGGGATGTGTGATCCCAGATGAGTTAATCACTTACAGGGTGCTGCAGTCGCTCCCTTCGAGCTACAAAGGCTTTGTGCTAAACTATAACATGCAAGGCATGAATAAGACTCTCAATTAGCTTTTCGCGATGTTGAAATCTGTGGAAGTGGACATCAAGAAAGAACATCAAGTGTTGATGGCCAATAAGACCACAAGTTTCAAGTAGGATAAAGCCAAAAAGGGACACTGCAAGAAGAGTAGTCAGCTGCCGCTCGGGCGGGAAGCCTGTTGTCGTGCCTGTGAAGCCCAAGGCTGGTCCTAAGCCTGACAATGTGTGTTTCTACTACAAGGGAGAAGGTCAATGTAAGCGCAACTGTCCCAAGTACTTGGCGGATAAGAAGGCTGACAATGTCAAAGGTATATTTGATATAAATGTTATTGATGTGTACCTTACTAGTTCTCGTAGTAGTGCCTGGGTATTTGATATTTGCAATTCGAAACTGGAGCTACAGAATAAATGGAAACTGGTGAGGGATGAGGTGAAGATGCGCGTCGGGAATGGATCGAAGGTCGATGTCCTCACTGTCGGGATGTTACCTCTTCATCTACCTTCGGGATTAGTTTTAAACCTTAATAATTGTTATTTGGTGTCTGCGTTAAGCATGGACATTATATCTGGATCTTGTTTATTGTGAGACGGTTACTCGTTTAAATCACAGAATAAAGGTTGTTCTATTTTTATGAGTAATATCTTTTATGGCCATGCACCCGACGTAAATGGTTTATTCTTGTTGGATCTCGATAGTAGTACTTCACACATCCGTAACATTGATGCTAAAAGATGAAAAATGACTAATGATAATGTCACATACTTGTGGCACTGCCGTTTAGGTCATATTGGTGTAAAACACATGAAGAAACTCCATTCTGATTGAATTTTCCAGTCACTTGGCGTTGAATTATTTGAAACATGTGAACCATGCCTCATGGGTAAGATGACTGAGACCCCATTTTCTGGTACGATGGAACGGGCGAGTGACTTGTTGGAAATCATACATACTGATGTGTGTGGACCAATGAGCATTTCGACACGTGGTGGATATCGTTACTTCCTAACATTCATTGATGATTTAAGTAGATATGGGTATATTTACTTAATGAAACACAAGTCTGAAACATTTGAAAAGTTCAAAGAATTTCAGAGTGAAGTAGAAAATCATCGTAACAAGAAGATCAAATTTCTACGATCTTATCGCAAAGGGGAATATTTGAGTTATGAGTTTGGTATTCACGTGAAAAACTGTGGAATTGCTTCCCAACTCACGCCACCTGGAACACCACCGCGTAATGGTGTGTCTGAGTGTCGTAATCTCACTTTATTAGATATGGTGCGCTCTATGATGCCTGTATCCGATCTACCAATGTCATTTTGGGGCTATGCATTAGAGACACTGCATTCACTTTAAATAGGTCACCATCTAAATCCGTTGAGACGACACCATATGATTTGTGGTTTGGCAAGAAGCCTAAATTATCGTTTATTAAAATTTGGGGTGCGAGGGTTATGTCAAACAGTTACAACCTGATAAGCTCGAACCCAAAGAGGAAAAATGCGTATTCATAGGATACCCTAAGGAAACTATTGGGTATACCTTATATCAAAGATCTGAAGGCAAAGTCTTTGTTGCTAAGAATGGATCCTTTCTTGAGAAGGAGTTTCTTTCGAAAGAAGTGAGTGGGAGGAAAATAGAACTAGACGAGGTTATTAAACCTTCTCCCGAATTGGAGAGTACCGCAGCGAAAGATGATCTGGATCTTCTGGTGCCGCCTTCTCAAGCTAGAGAGGAGGAAGCTGATGATAATGATCATGAAGCTTCGGTCGAAGTTCCCATTCGTAGGTCAACTAGGTTACGTACTACTCCTGAGTGGTACGGTAACCTCTCATGAATTTTTTATTGTTAGACAATGACGAACCTACGAACTATGGGGAAGAGATGATGAGCCCAGATTATGGAAAATGGCAAGACGCCATGAACTCTGGAATGGAATCCATGAAAGAAAACCAAGTGTGGGCTTTGGTCGACCTTCCCGATAGCCGCAAGGCTGTTGAATATAAATGGATTTTCAAGAAGAAAAAAGACGTTGACGGTAATGTTGTCATACATAAAGCTCGACTTGTCGGAAAAGGATTTTGAGAAATTCAAGGAGTTTACTATGATGAGACCTTCTCACCCGTAGCGATGCTTGAGTCTGTTAGGGTTCTACTAGCAATTGTTACTTATTTCGATAATGAAATTTGGCAGATGGATGTCAAAAGTGCATTCCTCAATGGAAACATTGAACAAGAGTTGTACATGGTACAACCCCAAGGTTTTTTCAATCCTAAGGATGCCGGTAAAGTGTGCAAGCTTCAACGTTCCATATTTGGACTAAAGCAAGCATCCCGGAGTTGGAATCTTCAATTTGATTAGGTGATCAAAGGTTTTGGATTTGTCCAATATTATAAAGAAGCTTGTGTTTACAAGAAAGTGAGTGGGAGCTTGGTTGCATTTCTGATTTTATATGTAGATGACATATTACTAATTGGGAATGACGTGGAGCTGCTTAACAGTGTGAAAGATTAATTGAATAATAGTTTTTCAATGAAAGATCTTGGTGAAGCTGCATACATATTAGGCATTAAGATCTAGAGAGATAGATCAAGACGCTTAATAGCACTTAGTCAAAGTACATACCTTGAGAAGATAGTGAAGAAATTCAATATGCAGGATGCAAAGAAATGTTCTTTCCCCATGTTACAAGGTAAGCCATTGAGTAAGACTCAGTGTCCAACTACGTAAACAGAAAGGGAAAGGATGAATAAAACCCCCTATGCCTTGGCCATAGGTTCTGTTATGTATGCCATGTTGTGTACTAGACCAGATGTGCCCCATGCTCTTAGTTTGACGAGCAGGTACCAGAGTGATCCTGGAGAGGCTCACTAGACAACAGTTAAAAATATCCTTGAGTACCTAAAGATGAATAAGGACATGTTTCTTGTCTATGGTGGTGATGAAGAGCTCTTCGTAAAAGGTTACGTCGATGCTAGCTTCAATACTGATCCAGATGACTCGAAATCTCAATCAGGGCATGTCTTTATCTTGAACAGAGTTGTGGTTAGCTAGAGGAGTTCCAAGCAGAGCATCATTGCTAGATCAACATTAGAGGCGGAGTATATGGACGCTTCTGAAGCAGCGACAAAAGGGATATGACTGAAGGAATTTGTCACTGAACTCGACGTTGTTCCGAATGCACTGGATCCCATGGAGATATTTTGTGACAACACTGGTGCCATTGCTCTAGCCAAGGAACCAAGATGTCACAAGAGCTCCAAGCATATAAAACGCTGGTTTCATCAAATTCATGAGCATGTCAATGAAGCAGAAATTAGCATTAGCAAATTACATAAAGATGAAAATATCGCAAATCCATTGACTAAAGTTCTTCCACAAAAAAACATGATCAGCACCAGAATGTCATGGGTGTTACATTTCTGCCAATGTTAACTAGATTATTTACTCTAGTGCAAGTGGGAGATTGTTCGAAATATGCCCTAGAGGCAATAATAAAAAAATTATTCTCATATTTCCGTGTTATTGATATATGTTTATTTTCCATGATATAATTGTATTAACCGGAAACATAAAGCATGTTTGGTTGCATAAACAACACCGCGTCCCTAGTAAGCCTCTACTATACTAGCTCATTAATTAATGATGGTTATGGTTTCCTTACCATGAACATCATTTGTTTATTCATTAATGGGATCATGTCATTAGAAGAATGACGTGATGGACAGACCCAACTAAGCATACCAATATTGATCGTTTCATTATGTTTATATTGTCATGCCTTTTATTGTCAAGTATCATGTTTCTTAGACCATCAGATTATGTTATTCCCGGGTACCGGAAAAATACATTGGGGACATCAACCATCACATCGTGACAGGGTGATCATAAAGATGTGTTACGGGTATCTCTGAAAGTATTATTGAATTACGTGAATCAAGACTGGGATTTGTCCCTCCATGTGACAGTGAGATATACTCTGGGCCCACTCTGTAATGCACATTCGGTAACGCTTGCAAGCACGTGACGAATGAGTTAGTCACAGAGAATGTTGTATTACAGAACGAGTAAAGAGTACTTACTGGTAACGAGATTGAACTAGGCATAGCGATAACGACGATCGAATCTCGGGTAAGTAAAATATCATGTCACTAAGGAAATTTTGTACAGATTATAGTAGTCCACGACATAGTGGTTCAATCGATAAAGATCTTAGTTTAATGTTGTAAGGCCCGATATGCGGTACTGTTCCAGATCTAGATGTTTCCATCCAGATCTGGGGACGAAGCACATACCGGTCCCACCGCGACATACGACGAAGCCATATGCCCCGGATTTCCAACATGATATCACAACATTACAGATACAAGGATACAACATCTCATACAATTGGCATACAACTGCCTCAAATACAATACAAAAGCGGAAGATACATGTCTGGGTACAGACTACAATCAAATGCCTAGTGGCAAAGAGAAAAACATGGATCCCCATAACCACATGGGTCCAGGCCCTCCGCCGGGATCCGCCTAACTAGTCGTCGTCGAGTCTCCACGTGAAACGTCGATCACCATACCTGTTGTCGATCAAGAACCCTGAAAAGAGTTTGGGGGTAGTATCATGAGTATAGAGGTACCCAGCATCCAACTGTAGTGGTCATCTGACCCAGCAAGGACTTCATCACTCGTCATTATAGGACAACTAGTAGTTTACGGTAAGGAAGGGGTAAGTGGTGAGGTTGCTGCCGCACTAGCATTTATGAAGTGGCTAACGATCTAGAGAGTAAGGTAAGAAGCCAAGCATTCGATGAGGAATCGCCTCCAACAAGTATTGCTAACAACTAATTACGCAAAAATCACACCTATCCTGTCCTTGTCCTCCTCTTCGCATCCCGATGAAGAAGAAGCAGTCAAGGCACACACACACGTTGATCAAGTTATATTAAGATTATCTTAGTTGTTGTTGTCTATGAACAGGACGTAGGTCTCAAGTCGTCCATAACCGTCGACACGGCTTCTCGAAAATATTTAACCCTGCAGGGGTGTACCAAATGCCCATTACAAGGCTCCGCATGCACGCCCATCTCTCTCAGTTGCTACCCATTATAGGCAACCATTTTATGATTTAGTTCCGAGAGATCCGAAACGACAGGTCCCTCTAACTAACAACGAACAAATCCGGGTGGCCCCCGGGGAGTCGACACCCAACTCAAAAGCCGTCCGCGCTCTCGAATCGGTCTCTACCGCCTGTCGCAGGTTTGGATGGCCGGTTAATCACACATGGGAAACCGGGTCCTCAGCCGGACAAAGTGGGCCAGCAAGGGAACTATGTCCTCACTGGTCCAGGTTGGTTTAAAAACTACTGGCAGCTGACCAGCACACACATGGTTTCAAATGTTAAATCAGCTTGGGCCACCACTAGAAATGTTTGAAGCTAGGTAGGTAAGAAAAGGGGACCCCATAAAATCCCACACGCGGTTAGGCACGCTCAGTCTTAAAACTAATACCCGGAACTCGGATCCAAGGTGACTCGAATGGAACAAAGCGTCGGGGCGGGATAGCCTAGACCTTCCATCCTTCGTCGAATATAGTCAACATCATAATAATCATATCATCAACAACAATATAATAATGTGACAGCCCAAACCAAGGACTAACAGGGTAACATCGTAGCATCCTAAGCATGCATACTAAGCAGAGGCTGAGCAACGAGCAATAGTAACATAGGAGTACAAGGTTTGCTGGGAAGGGACATGGTTGTATCGGTTTGAAAGAGGTTGTAAACATGTGGTACGATCAAACATCGAACCTATCCTAGACTAGCATGCAAACCGCTGGTTGAAATAGAATGGATCATAAGTAATGCATAGTCCTTGCCTGTTGATAAGTCGGGTTCCGAAGGTGTAGTGGATCGCAAGCTCGCATCGTCTCCGAAGGTACCCGCGGAAGCACACAAGATGATAAACACTGGAAATCAATCAACGAGCAAGCATCTATTACTACGAGGAAAACACGAGCAATCATCAACAATAAGGCAACACGAGACATCGCACCTACCGTCGAGAGCGGTTACTAACAGGTTAAGTGGAGTACTCGTCACACACGACGATACCGCACATTTAGAAAGGTTCAAGTTGTTTAGCTATAGGTGATCAACAAAGGTTGTTAACATGGCATCTCACTCAAGCATGGCATAGCATAAAACATGTCAAGAGGTGAAGGATAAAGGAAACTATCTATGCTAGTCAATTTAAGTGAGGCACAACCTAAACATGGCATAACACTAAGTGCCCCACGACAATTAAATGATTTAGTACTGTTCTGTCCTAAACCGTATTTTAGGTTGGTTAACAACAGAAAACAATAGCATAAACACAAAGTACAGGAAAAACTAATCAAGTTACATATAAAGAACACCCCAAATGGAGTTACAGTTAAAAAGATACAAGCAAAACAAGTTACGGGCACAATCTGCCAACATCACGAAGCACACTTTAGAGCAATCCATAAACAGGATAATGAATTCAAACATGCTCACAAATGATATGGAACTAAAGTAGACATGACAGGGAAGGCATGGCAAAAAGAATCATGCAAATAGGCATCATGAACAACTAGTTATAGCCCATGCAAAATGCAATAAAACATTACTGGTCTAGGACTTAGTGAAAATAATGAAAACAGGGCAGAAACTGTTATTTTTATGTTGTATAAACAGGGGTAAAACTATATGCAAAAGTGCAGCAACATGACATAGCAATATATGAGCATGAACTAGACATGATGGTGATCAGGTACAAACAAGAATCATGGTCATAGGCATCATAGATCAAAAGATATTAAGCATGCAACATGCCATCGGAACGTTACAGACTTAGAGAAAAATAGATGTGGCTGTCAAAAATAGTGGCATAGCAACTTTGGAGCTCAATAACTATATGACCAGAAAGCATATCATGACAATGCAATACATGTAATGGAAGTAGACATGATGCTTAACAATATGCAATTGGAATCACTCAATTCCGAGAAACGGTCGTGACACACTCGTCGACCGAAGTTGCAACAAAATATAAACAGCAGCACACTAACAGCAGGGTAGCTACTTTGGGTGAAGATACAATCATGATGCAACACTCAATTATGACATGTGAAGGCATGTAATTGAAGTAGAAACAGTGCTTAACAGGACGCAAAACGAATCACTCCATTCCGATGAACGGTTGCGAAGAAACCGTCACCCGAAGTTGCAATAAAATAACAGTTTAGCAACAACAGCACAGCTAACGATCTGGTACCCACTTTGACGCAGAATTAAACTTTCTAGACGGCCTCAAACGGAAAAACTTTCTACATACGAACGAAAGAGCACGTAAAACTGAGCAATTCATATTTTGGGCGCAACGCGATCCGAACTACGGTTTGATCGTTATTAACGTCGCAAAACAGCTAACAGCAGTAAAATTACAGGACTTAGCAAAATTTCAGCAGGGTCTAGGAAAAAAATGTCGACCTCATGGGCTGCGGCCCGACAGGCCGAGGCGGTTGGTGGCTGGGCCACGGGATCTGGCCCGTGGCGTTGCTGGGCCAGGGGGCAAGGAGGCCGGCGGGGCTCGGCCCACGTGGCCACGTCGGTGGCGAACGGCTCGGCCTGGTCCTCTCCAGGACGAAGACCGCGGCGGCGAGCTCGTCGTCCGACAACGAGCGGCGCGATGGAGGGGATGGGGCGGCCAGCTCCATGTGCGGCGGAGGAGGCACGGCTAGGGGAGGATCCGGGCGCGGACGTTGGCCTCCGACGCGGGCAAGGCGGCCGGCGCGAGCTCTGGCCCGAGCTCGGTTCGTGGCGGCGGCGGACCAGCGGGAAGCAGAGGAGGAGACCAAGGTGAGAGGAGGGAGGAGAGGGAAAAGAGGAGGAAGGGAGAGAGGGAGGAAGGAGGGGCGCGGCAGAGGGGAGCCGGTGGCGCGGCAGAGGGGAGCCGGTGGCGCAGCTGCTGCCGGCGTCGGCCGGAGTTGGAGGCAGCGGCCTCAGCCTCCATGGCTGCACGATGGGAGGTGAGAGGAGGGGTTGGGGGGACACGTGGTCTGGGACCTCCGTTCCTAGATCTGATGGCTGGAAGTCATTGGTAGGCTAGGCTTTCGGGATTTGGGGGCTAAATTGTGAAAATTGGGGCTTTTGTGAGGGGGTGGCTGCAATTTTGTGGCTAGGGAAACCCTAGAAAGAGGTGGGAGTGTGGTGGTCTTTATATAGCCCAGGTGGCTGGTAGTTTGCAAAACATCCCCGGTTTTTCTCTCTCGCGCGCGTTGTTTACGTTTCTGAACGTCGAGGGTCCGCAGGACCTCCGATTCGGGTAAAACTTCGAGCAGCGCGTCGAGCCGGCGGCGTTCACCTCGCGCTGGAACCGTTCCGAGAACACTTTCCGGCGCTATAAAAATAACCCGTTTAATTATTAAACGGGGTTTTTCGTTCCGTTGGCTGCGGCTAGTCTCGTGAGGTTTTCGCGGAGGTGATCGGGTGAAACCCGGTGTCGCAAAGGTGGAGTGTCAGGGTGGCAAGGGTCGGTCTCCGTCCGGCACTAGATAAGAGGGGGAAAATAATCGCCGATCGATAAATCGGGGATGCAAACACCGCAAACAAATCAGACAATCAAACAATTCACACCGAAAACAAAAATTTTAATATTTGTGAAATCTGGGCTGTTAGAAATATGTGGGAGTCATTATGAATATACTGGTCCCTCTGATGGTTATTGATAAGAGAGATGTCTCGATCATGTATGCACGTTCTCGAACCCGTAGGGTCACACACTTAACGTTCGGTAATGCTAGAATAGTTCTGGGATAATTTTATTAATGGTGTTTGAATATTGTTCGGAGGCTCGGATGAGATCCTAGACATCACGAGAAGCTCCGGAAGAGTCCGAAGGTAAAGATTTATATATGGCAAGTTGATTTCAGGGTTCTGGAAAAGTTTAGGATTTTTTCAGCAGTGTCGGCATGTTATAGAAGGTTCCAGAGGGTTCCACTATGGGCCCCACCTGTTTTGGACGACCAAGGGTGGTCCATAAGTCCATGTGACCAGCCCTCCTTGGTTAATGAAGACAATAAATGGGAATCCCTTCAATGGGAAGGTTACCACTCTTAACAGAAAGGTTTTACCATCTTTTAAATAAGAGAGGGGTTTTCACTTGGGAATTGAACTGGCTACGACCTCCTTGCCTATATAAGAGAGGGGAGAGGCTCACGAAGAATCCCCAAGTCCTTCCACACCTCCTCCTCCCTCAAGTGCATCGCTTGGCGAAGCCCTGCCCGTGGTAAATTCTTCACTATATCCACCACCATGTCGTCGTGCTACTGGAATTGATCCCATCTATTTCTCCCTCTTGCTTGCTGGATCAAGAAGAAGGAGACTTCATTGAGTTGTATGTGTGCAAGCCTCTGGAGATGCTGCTCGTTTGCAGTGCTGATCGGATCGAACTTCACCAACAACTTCACCAAGCTGCGTTGACATAAACGTTCAACGCGCGTGTTCTTCGAGGGCATCTTCAAGATTGGATCTTGGATGTTGCTTCCGCATGTGAGAGAATATTTTTGTTTTCTATCGCGCAATCTCCTACAAGGGGACCTTTCTTCTAGGAGAGGGCATCGTTGGTTCAAACCGTTCTTCCATGTCGATAACCTATGTTGGTCGTGAAACGCATTCCCGAGGGTACCCATGGGTCTATTCCCCGACACAAGTAGCGAACCATCCATGGGAGGGCCCAAAGGAGACACATAAAGGAGTAAATTTACCTATGTATGGTTGATGTGTGTGTCCCTTGGGAAAGTGTTAGGTCAATGATGAAGGTCCAGATGATCTTAGTCCACCCCACATCATCTCATCCCCTTGTGAAAGATCTTGGGTATGTTAGGGGCATGTCACACCCCAAAAAATGTACCATGTGAATTATGCCATTAGTGGATGCTCGCATTTGAGGCCCAACAAAAACTTTTTCCTTGCAGTTGTGTGATGATGAATGCATGCTTGATTTTGTGTGCTTAGTGATGATCATGATGTTTCTTGTAGTCAAAGAGGAACGTTTGAGATTACCATGTGTTGTAGGTTCACTTGTGTGAGTAGTATAGATCACCACCGCACTATCTTGTTGGTCATGTTAGCATGATCATAAGCAAGATCACACTAAAACCCTAGCATCTATATTGCTAAGACCCTCACATCCTTTAGCAATTTTGCACTCCTGTACAATATTCACTAATAGTTTCGTTTGCATTTTTTTTCTTTTGTTTAGTTTAGCATTATGAAATGCTTGTGTGGAACTCAAGAACTTCAGAAAATGATATTCTTTAAGCATGATTTTAACCTCAACAAGTCACTAACCTAATAATTTGTGCATACTAGAGATAACCAAAGAAATGTTTGGTTTGAACCTTTATAAACAAAGAGGAAAATCACTAATGATATTTTGATCATCAAAACAACCGCAACACACTTTGATCCCTGAATTTTTTCCAAAAAATTCAAAGTCAAGTACCCTTGGGATATCTTCACAAACACCTTGTGGGCAGCATTGTGTTTTTTTGAATTTTTGAGTGAAAATTCATTCAGAAAGTTATAAATAGCCCCTAACGTTGGCTAAGACCTACCCAGATTCCTCCTAACCCATACCCTCTCTCCCCCTCTGTCTTAGCCATGATATCTAAGATCCTAGAGGGATTTGGAGAGGAACTCAACCTCTTGGTAAAACTTATCTCTCCCTCTCACATGGTAATCCCATCTCTCTCTCATCTCTTAGATTCCCTCTCCCCTCTCCCCTAGCCACACATTCCCAAGTTGCACCACCCTCTATAACTGGCTAGCTGCACGCAATTCACCCTTCTTTTTGACCCAGCCCGATCGCCTTGGGCAGCAAGATCACCCCGACGCCTCCCCATTGGCCTCGCACAGCAACGCTTCGTGCCCCTTCCCGTTCGCGCGCTCACGGGAAGAACCTGTAGCACATCTCGCACGCTCCCGAGGTGGGCATCCTGCTGCACGCGAACCCCCTTCCTGTGCCACGGACGCCATGGACCCCGAGCCCCTCCCCACCTCGCACGAAAACACTTCCCCCTCTGCAGTAGCTAGCTAGCAAGGGGAAAAGCCCTGTCTTCCTGGCCGAGACGCGAGCGAGGCGAGTTCATTCTTGAGCCCTTCTCAGCGTCAACAAGGAGGTTGCCGCTCCCCGTCCTCTGCTCCCTCTCTCTCCATTTTCGTTGCACATAAAGCCTCGCCCTAACCTGAACTCCGCGGCTTCACGCAGGCAGCAGCAAGGATGCTGGAGCTGACGCGGTCATCATCGTCCTCCCCCACCTCTGCAAGTACTCGAGCTGCCACCTCGAGCCCTCCCCGTACACCGGATGTGGAAGGAATCTAACCTGCACGTCCGTCTATGTTCTGTCGGAGACCTACGTAGCCGCTCTCCTCGTCGTCTTCATCAACGTCTCAGAGGCATCCCGCGTCCATGCGCACAGAAGGAGCAAGGAACGGAGCCGCCTCCGTCGTCATACACCGCCTCCGAGCACAAAAATGGGTCAAGGAAACCGCGCCACACGCCCTCCTCCTTCGACCAGAACGCCGTCGGCCAACGACTCCTCCGGTGAGCACCCCACTCCCCCCACGCAGCCATTAGGGCACAACCAACCAAGGCGGTACCTTCCTTGTACTGCACCCATACTAATAGGCTTTAATGTGGATGAGTTTTAGTGCAATGGTTGTATCGTTCTCTTTATCGGTTGTATCTGTCCCTCCTGAAAGCTTCTTCGTGTAAGGATCTTCACTTTCAGTTTGTCTTCGATGCTTCCCTTACGGGTGGCGTATTTTTTCCCATTTGCTTGACTTCGTCATCTGTGCACGTGTAGCTCTGCTCAAACCTTTGTATTCTCGAGAGTGGAGGGTAAAGTAGTGAACCATCAATGAGAGGGCCCAAAGGAGACACATAAAGGTGGGAATTTCTCTCTGTATGCTTGATGCATGCGTTCGTTAGGAAAGTGTCAAGTCCATGATGAAGGTGTAGATGATCTTAGTCCATCCCACATCATCTCAGCCCCTTGGGAAACATCTTGGGTATGTTAGGGGAAAGCCATTGGAAGTGCCCGATCTACAGGAGTTTGAGGATTTTTGACGAAGAACGGGAAGAACAAGAGGGAAATCCAAAAGAAAATACTATACCAAGAGGAAGAAACACAAGATTCACTAGAAATAGCTACTCAAATCATCCCCATAACCAACACGCCAAGATCCAACAACAACAAAATGTGAAGAACAAGAGACAAATCCAAAAGAAAACACAAGACAAAGAGGAAGAAGAACAAGATTCACTAGCAATAGCTACTGAAATCATCCCTATAGACAACACACCAAGATCCACCAACAATAAAAAGAAAGATACAAAGGTAGTGACTACAAGTCTATAAGAGAGGGGGATCTTGAGAAAGAGAGAGAGAGAGAGAGATCTAGTCTCCCTCAAGTGCAATAACATTGAGGTCGGAATATCAACCAAAGAAGAAGCCTCTCTCCCCAAGTAGTGGTAGAACTCTAGAGGTGGAAGACCCCATTGGAGAAGTAGAAGAGCAAAGCGAGGAGGAGGATATACATAGTTCTAGTTAAGTGACGGGGTAAGTGAGGAAGAGAGAGAGAGAGAGAGAGAGAGAGTAGGATACATAAACACTTGTCCTATGCTGCATGCAGGAAGGCGTTGTATCGCTCAACCGGATTTTTGTGCAACCGACGCAATACCGTCGCAGTACTTGACCCATACTATTAGGCTTTCTTGTGGATGGGTGGTAGTGCAGTTGTTATGCCGTTCCCGGTATTAATTGTATCGGTCCCTCCAAGAAGCTGTCGGGAACACCACGCTAGGCACACGGAGGAGTGCCTCGGATTAGTTCCGGGAGGGTGGAGACCTCCAGCTGGCTCCCACCGGCCGAAAAAGAGCACATCGCATTCAATACGCTAGAGGACAAGCATGCACTGCTGACAGGAGGTAGCATACACTTGGCGAGTCCTCTCACGCCTACCCAGCCCATACATGCTCCAGCCGTCCCCGCAACGCTACAGGAGCTTCCCGGAAGATCCCAGAACGCCTCAAAGTACACAAGTATAATATAACCACCCTTACTGTAGCTATTAGTGGGACTGTGGCGAGCCCCTTTCTCTATAAAAGATAGACGCCAACCACATCAGAAGGGGGGGAAAGAAAGGAGAAAAGGAAAAAGAGAAGGGAAAAAAGGGAAAAAAGAAGAGAAGAGAAAGGAAAAAAAAGAAAAAAAGAAGAGGAGAAGAAGAGAGGCAAGAAGGAGAAACTAAAATAAGGAAGAGAAGAAGGAAGAACCAGCAAAAGGAGAGGCCACCACCTGAGTGGATTCATCTCTGGATGAATCCACTGAGAGGCGGAGGAGGAGTTCATCCCTAATACTTCTCGGAAGACCTCCCAAGGATTCCCCTTGGGAGGATGACTAGTTCAACCAAGAGGAGGAGAGCGTAGTGGAGTGTAGCATATGGTATCTGTAGGAGATTGCGTGATAGAAAACAAATATTTTCTCTCACATGCGGAAGCAACATCCAAGATCCAATCTACAAGATGCTAGTAACGGGGAGAGTAGATCATCATACCCTCGAAGAACACGCATGTTGAATGTTTATTTCAACGCAGCTTGGTGAAGTTGTTGGTGAAGTTCGATCCGATCAGCACTGCAAACGGGAAGCACCTCCGGAGGCTTGCACATGTACAGCTCAATGAAGTCTCCTTCTTCTTGATCCAGCAAGCAAGAGGGAGAAATAGATGGGATCGATTCCAGCAGCACGATGGCGTGGTGCTGGATATGGTGAAGAGTAATGTATGTTTGAAGTACTACTATCGAGATCAAACAAGAATAAACCATTTACATCGGGTGCATGACCATAAAAGATATTACTCATAAAAATATAACAACCTTTATTCTATGATTTAAACGAGTAACCGTCTCGCAATAAACAAGATCCACATATAATGCTCATGCTTAATGCAGGCACCAAATAACAATTATTAAGGTTTAAAACTAATTCCGAAGGTAGATGAAGAGGTAAAATCCCAACGGAAATGACATCGACCTTTGATCCCTTCCCAACGCGCATTGTCACCTCATCCCTCGCCAGTCTCCGTTTATTCTGTAGCTCCTGTTTCGAATTTCAAATATGAGCAACCGAACCGGTATCAAATACCTAGGCACTACTACGAGAACTAGTAAGGTACACATCAATAACATGCATATCAAATATACCTTTGACATGGCCAGCCTTCTTATCCGCCAAGTACTTGGGGCAATTGCGCTTCCAATGACCTTCTCCCTTGAAGTAGAAACACAAAGTGTCCGGCTTAGGACCAGCCTTGGGCTTCACAGGCGCGACAACAGGCTTGCCGCCCCGAGCGGAAGCTGACTTTCCACTCTTCTTAAAGTGTCCCTTTTTGGGTTTAGTCTTCTTGAAACTTGTGGTTTATTGACCATCAACACTTGATGTCCTTTCTTGATGTCATCCTCCATAGATTTGAGCATCGCAAAAAGCACATTAAGAGTCTTATTCATGCCTTGCATGTAATAGTTCAGCACAAAGCCTTTGTATCTTGGAGGGAGCGACTGCAGCACCCTGTCAGTGATTTACTCATCTGGGATCAGACATCCCAGGTGAATTAGGCGTTGGATATAGCCTCCCATTGTTATAACATGTTCACTGACAGATTTGTGCTCCTCCATCTTACATTTATAGAACTTATCAGAGATCTCATATCTCTCAGCGCGGCTCCGAGTCTGAAACATGGTTTTTAGCTCTTGAACCATCTCATAGGCGCCATGATGTTCAAAACATTTCTAGAGATCAGTATCCAGAGATGTAAGGATGGCGCAAGAAACTATAATTTGGTCATCTTTGCGTGTCTCAAAGACGTTATGTTCTGCTTCTGGAGCATCGTCTGCAGGTGGGTCACCTAGCGCATCTTTGAGCACATATTGCTTCTTACACCCAGTGAGGATAATCCTCAGGTTGCGGTGCTAGTCAGTGAAGTTTGAACCAGATGATTTTAGTTTTTCTTTCAAGCAATGCGCGGAAGTTGAACTGAGCTATGCGGGCCATGATCTACAACATTTTAGCAAATAAAATTTTAGACTATGTTCATGATAATGAGTTCAGTTTAATCAACTTACTAACGAACCCCCACTTAAATCAACATCCCTCATAGTTGTCTAGTGGTAGACGATCCAAATACACTACACCAAGTCCGATATTCACGAGAGAAGATGTAGTTTCAATGGTGAACATCAAAATGTTGATCATATCATTCATATAACTCATGTTTAACCTTTCGGTTCATTGCGTTTCAAGGCCATGTTTGTACATTCTAGGCTCGTCAAGTTAACCAAAGTAATTTTGCATGTGTAAAACTGGCTTAAAACCGTCGTATGTGAACGTAGCGTTTACCACATCCGATCATCACGAGATGCTTCAAAACGACTGATACGTCCCAAATGTCTCTATACTTTTTGCTTGCTCCACGCATGTTTTGTGTGATATTGCTACGCTTTTGATACACTTTCATATCTTTTTATAACATATTTTGGAACTAACCTATTAATGTTTGCAAGAGTGCACAAGTTCTTATTTTTTACTTTATGTGTAGGAATTACTTGCATAAAGGAAAAATCATAAAAAGAAGCCTCGTAGGAGTTGGACTCTAACTCTCCTGAAATCTGTCCCCACCAGACAGGTTTTAAAGATCGCCTCGGAAACGCTAGAAGACGGCCTCAAACGGAAAAACTTAAAATACAAAGTTGTAGGGAATTTGTTTCCGGTGGATCTAGACATAAAATTCGGCCCAATCTGGGTTCGGATGCTCCCTGGAGCCCCGAAATACCAAAGACGTAATCTGGATGACGGGAATCTGAGAGTCTATATAAAGAGAGGAAACTTAGGTCAAAGGGCACCACGAAATTTCCTCCCCCTTGGCAGTCTTCTTGAGGGCGAGATCAATATCCACAGAAGCACCATCTCCAAGGAATAAATAGGGGGCAAGGGCCATGGCCACCGCCGTGGCCGCCGCCGCCACCTACTCCTTCATCTCCTCTTTGTTGCACCTCTTCATCAAAAACTCTCTCTCTCACCATGTACATGTGTGAGTTGTTCCCCTCAGGGCTAAGGTTTCTACCAGTAGTTATGTGGTCAATTATCTTTCCCATGATGTGATCTTCATTGTGATCATAGGCTATGTTAATCTAGGATGATTCAATGATATTTCCCCTTCCTCTATGTATTGGATTGATGTATCACTTGATCTTATCTAGTATAATCCCAGAGACCATGGTGACAGCGGTCTATTGGACATGGATTAGAAGAATATTTTTATGAGTGATTTCCTCTTTTGTGTGTTGATTTAAGATTGAGAGTCTCTTGGTGCTTGTCTTTGACTATCCTTGAGATATGTTTAGGTGATTGTGGTACTCTCTTTGGATGGCCGCGGTGACATTGGGAAAACCATAGATTGAGAACTACGAACTTTGAGGTGTGCTTTTCTAGCCCTACATAATTCTTGTCCTCTCTTGACCACAAAGGAATGATCTCCGAGTGCATGTCCATTGCATGTTTTATGGGAAATATCATGTGATTAGACTATGTTAATGTTGTTGGGACTTGCAACTAGTGAAAGTATGACGCCTAGGCCTTGTTTCAACCATTGCAATACCGTTTGTGCTCACGTTTACCACTTGTTTCCTTGCTGCACTTTTTATTACAGATTTATATTACTTCGTTTTGCCACACCTACCACCCATATTTTACCATCTCTCGCCGAACTAGTGCACCTATACAACTCCTAGTTGTATTAGGTGTGTTGGGGACATAAGAGATTTCTTGTATCTTAATTGAAGGGTTGCTTGAGAGAGACCATCTTCAACCTCTATTTCCATGAGTTCGATAAACCTTAGGTCATCCACTTGAGGGAAATTGTTGCTGTCCTACAAACCTCTGCGCTTGGAGGCCCAACATAGTCTACAAGAATAGAAGCGTGCGTAGACATAACCGACGAAATTTCGCGATGGTGCATACTAAGGGAGAACACATTTATCTTGATATTTAGTGTGAGGGATCATCTCATAATGCTACTGTCGTGCACACAAAAAATAAGATGCATAAAAGGATAAACATCACATGCATAAAATATGTGAAATGGTATAGCCCTTTTATTGCGCCTTGATCTCCATCTTGAACGCACCGACATGATCTCCATTATGGCACCATGTTGGTCTCCACCGTATGGAATCTTGGTTGCCTACACCATGTTGCATCTACAACTATTGCTAACTCATAGTGATAAAGTAATTGAATTACATGGCGTTTGAAGTTGACACGCAGGTCATACAATAAATATATAAGACAACCATATGGCTCCTGCAAGTCGTGAAACATTACAAAACATGATCATCTCATACATCACAAATAGATCATATGAATAGTTTGGGCTATACCACAACACAAGAACCCCTGCAAAAACAAGTTAGACGTCTCTCCTTTATTATTGCAATTTTACGTGGCTTCTACGGTTTTGCATAAGAACCGTTCTTACCTACACAAAAAAACCATAATGTTGATATAAGAAATTGCTTCTTAATCTCATAAGGGCCCTCCTTTGTAAATGTGGTTAATACTATGGTAAGAGTGACTCACACCCGCAGGTCGCATGTGCAATACAGGTTGCACATCAAGTGTGAAACCGGTCTCAATCTGAAGATTGTAAATTGGTCCGGGCCGCTGCATCAAACCATACCGCAAAACCAAATACACATGGGAGGGTAGCAACAAGAAGATCAGCGCCCACAACTCATTGTGTGTTCTAACTGTACAGCCTCTATGCATAGAACCTGGCTCTGATGCCACTGTAGGAGATTGCGCGATAGAAAACAAAAAAATTCTCTCACATGCGGAGCCAACATCCAAGATCCAATCTAGAAGATGCTAGTAACGGGGAGATTAGATCATCATACCCTCAAAGAACACGCGCGTTGAAAGTATGTTAATGTTAATGTTATTGGGAGTTGCCACTAGTGAAAGTATGAAGCCTAGGCCTTTTTTCCACCATTGCAATACCGTTTGTTCTCATGTTTACCAGTTGGTTCCTTTCTGCACTTTTTATTACGGATTTCTATTACTTCGTTTTTCCACACCTACCACCCATATTTTACCATCTCTTCGCCGAACTAGTGCACCTATAAAACTCCTAGTTGTATTGGTGTGTTGGGGAAAAAAGACTTCTTGTATGTTAATTGCAGGGTTGCTTGAGAGAGACCATCTTCAACCTCTACTTCCCTGAGTTCGATAAACCTTAGGTCATCCATTTGAGGGAAATTGTTGTTGTCCTACAAACCTCTGTGCTTAGAGGCCCAATATAGTCTACAAGAATAGAAGCGTGCGTAGAAATCAAGCTATTTCTGGCGCCGTTGCCGGGGAGGTAAGCGTTGAAGGTATATCTTTAGATCTTGCAATTAAATCTTTTCGTTTCTTGTTTTTATTTTCACTAGTTAGGCTTATGGAAAACAACAAAAATATTATGAGAGAGCTTTATGAGCTCTACCTTGAGTTGGGACATGAAGTGTTTGAAGAGAAAATCAAAAAGCCTTTTGAGCTTTACTATTTGTAAAACACTCATGGTAGTAGCAATGTTATTAGTATGTCTTCTTGGAATACTTTTGATGCTAATGATATGAAAAGTTATAAGCTTAGGGATGCTACGTTTTATGAAGATGATCTTTTTAGCCCCCCAAGTTTTGATGAAGAAATTTATTTTGACAATACTTTTCCTCCTATCTATGATGATTATTGTGATGACACTTATGCTATAAAGAATAAATGTTTGGAAGTGTATCATGATAAGAATGATTCATGTGATAGCTATTTTCTTGAGTTTGCTCCCACTATTACTAATGAGAAGGATTTTGCTTATGTGGAGAGTAACAAATTTTCTATGCTTGTGGATCATGATAAGAATTTTTTATGTGTTACTTATATTGTTGATTTTATTCATGATCCTACTGAAAATCATTATGAGAGGGGAACATATTCTTATAGATATTTCAATAATATCAAGTTCCCTCTCTTTATGTTGAAGATTTTGAAGTTGCACTTATTTTGCCTTCCGATGCTAGTATCTTTATGCTTCAATGAGTTATTTCTCTACAAGATCCCTTTGCATAGGAAGCATGTTAGACTTAAATGTGTTTGGTATTTGCTTCTTTATGCTCTCTTTTGTGCTTCAACCCTTATTCCTACGAGAGCATCATTAAAATTTTAAGTGTATCTTTATGGCTATAAAGAAAGAGCTCTAGGGAGACAACCCTTGTTATCTTTACTTTGAGTTTTTACTTTCAGTTTTTAGTGGTCTTGATGATTGTTACTACTATAGCAACATCATTGTATCTTTATTTTCAAGCTTTGTGCCAAGTCTAGCCTCCGATTGCAAGAAAGTTCAAAAGTTGTGACATGTTGTCCAGAAAACAGATTATGTCCTTGGACGGAAAAATTAGCCTAAAATCACCAGATCATCTTCTTGATCTGAATTTTTCTGACAGCATGCTCCATACAATTTACTTTCGAGCGTTTATTCTGAGTTTTTTTATTTGAGTTGCAGAAGTACCCCTAAAAAATTCTTTACTGCCTGTTGTTCTATTTTTCACAGATTGTTCCACGTTTTGTCTCTCCTAACTTTTGCAAACCTTAAGCTTGCTTTTTATTTGCAAAAACCTTTTTGCAATCTTGAGAAACAGTAGCTCTTCAAGAATATATTTATATCCAGTACGGAAAAATTATTTATTAAGGTTACTAACCTCTCTAATCAGCTTATGATGAGTTATGTATGAAGGGAGTTTTCAAGTGTGCGATGGAAGATGATGAAAGAAGATTCGGGAGTGTGAAGCGCTCAATCTTGGGGATGCCCCCATACATCCCCAATAAATATTCAGGGAGACTCAAGCGTCTAAGCTTGGGGATGCCCCCGTGCATCCCCTTCTCCATCAACAATCATCAGTTCGTCTTTCGTCTCACTATATTTTTATCACTTCCTGTGTTATGTGCTATGCTTGGAGCGTCTCGCTCTTAGGTTTTATTTTTAGTTTTCTTTAGCTTTTCTTTATGTTCATAACAAGTTAGATCCCGTCTTACTTTGTGTGGGAGATAAACACGCTCCACTTTCAAAATCTAGAGGATTCTTCATGCCTATCTTTTTGCTATTGTGTGTTCTTTATCTATTTGTAGCTACTGCCATGTTTAATTTTAGTTTTAGTTGTCTTTAGCAAGAGCCTTGGCTTTTTTATTAGTTTGTGGCTGGAACTCTCTTTAGTTTTCATGTTTATCTTGTAAAGAGAGTTGGTTGTTGCACTGAGTTGTGTCTTGTCTTGAAAGTAGGTAATTGAGGTTGCTATTTAATTTTAGTAGTAACTTGCAATAGTTTTGAGGTATTGATGTGAGTAATGTTTGAAATTTTGGTGTCGAGAGCTCTAGCCTATTAGTGATAGGTGTCGTATTTTTGGCAATCCGTGTTTATTTTCAAAAACCTAAAAAACTAGTTGAGAACTCTAGCTACTAGATGGATCGCTAATCTTTGGAGGGATCGAATATTAGAGTATACTCACGTACCATGAGTCGAGGATGTGCAACGATAACCAAACCCCCATACACTCCTCCTCGGGGTACTTGTCTCTTTGTGAACCTCCTTATTAGATTGAGAGTTACCGATAATAAGTGCATGAGTTATTCGGACTAATGTCAGTATTGAAAGTTGACACTTCCACCTCCTCATATTTGCTAGCCTCTCCCGTGCCGTGCATTGCCTCCTTCTCACTCCGAGAGTTGGCGTCCACCTACGCCGGTACATCCAAACCCTTGGCATGATACGCTCTGTCATCATAAACCTCCTTATATTTTTCTTCAAAACAGCAACCATACCTACCTATCAAGGAATTTCCATAGCCTTTCCGTGATATATTGCCATGCAACATCCTCCTATTCATGACTTGATCTTCATGTCATACATGTTCCTTCTACACTGTCAGCGGCATACATTGCTTACATCATGATAGCTACATGTTCTTTATGTTTTGAGTACCTTGTAAAGTGTGAAAGATCTTCTATACCCTCTTGTAAATTAGAGTGTTTCCCTTAAGTGAGGAAAAGATCCCAAAGTGGACAAATCAAAAGATCCCAAAGAGGAAAAATGAGAGTTAAATAGAAAGAGCCATTGAGGCCACGAAAAAATACAAAAAAATAGAAAAAGGAGAAAAAGAAATGATCATTCGTGCATATAGCTATGTGGGGACCTTCACACTATAGAACTTGGCTTGCATATTCCAAGGATGAGCCTCCTCAAAAGAGCTCAAGGTCTTCATGAGCGAGAAAGTTGGATGCACCCCCACTAGTTCCATAGGAGAACTTTTCTTAGCTCATATGTGCATCCGTTGCATGGCAATCCCTACTCCTCACATCATATCTATCATTTGGCATTGTCGCCTATGATTGTCATCATTGATGTGAGCCGTTCTCACCCTTTTTGTCTTCCTCCTCCACCATATTTCTCTCTTTGCCATCCTAAGTGCCAACTCTCGTTCTTACGCTCATCCATTGTATGAGTGCTCAAAATATCGAAAAGGAGTGGATCAAATTGACTTGTACGTGGCTAGTGGTCTGGGAACGAGTCAAGATAAGATTCCAAAGAAGACCAAGTGTGAAACTTTACTAGATTGAGTTCTCAACACAAAAATATATTTTTCTCGTATTCCCTATCCATTTTCTTGCATGCAAACACCATTTGGAGACATTTGAGTCACAGAAAGCGAGAGCTCTTGCACCTAATATTCTTTCGTTGCTTGTTTCAATGCTAATATAGACTCTTGCCTGTTATGACTTGAATTGAATCACGTATCTTGATTGCTTTACTTTTAAAGTTCTTATATGGTTGCTAGCATGTCACCACAAAAATTATGCTTGTTATCATTTACCTACTCGAGGACGAGCAGGAATTAAGCTTGGGGATATTGATACGTCCCAAACATATCTATAATTTCTGCTTGCTCCATGCATGTTTTGTGTGATATTGTTATGCTTTTGATACACTTTCATATATTTTTATAACATATTTTGGAACTAACCTATTAATGTTTGCAAGAGTGGACAAGTTCTTATTTTTGTACTTTATGTGTAGGAATTACTTGGATAAAGGAAAATTCACAAAAAGAAGCCTTGTAGGAGTTGGACTCCAACTCTCCCGAAATTTGTCCGCACAAGACAGGTTTTAAAGATCGCCTCAGAAATGCTAGAAAACGGCCTCAAACGAAAAAACTTAAAACTACAAAGTTGTCGGGAATTTCTTTCCGCTGGATGTACACATAAAATGCGGCCCAATCGGAGTTTGTATGCTCCCTCGATCCCCGAAATACCGAAGACGTAATCAGGATGACGGAAATCCGAGAGTCTATATAAAGAGAGGAAACCTAGGTCAAAGGGCAGCAGGAAATTTCCTCCCCCTTGGCAGCCGTCTTGAGGGGAGACCAATCTCCACAACATCACCATATCCAAGGATGAAGAAGGGGGTCAAGGGTCGCTGCCCCCAAGAGCCGTGTCCACCGCCGTGGCCGCCGTCGTCTCCTTCATCTCCTCCGGGCTGCACCTCTTCATCAACAACTCTCTCTCTCTCTCACCATGTACATGTGTGAGTAGTTCCCCTCGGGGCTAAGGTTTCTACCAGTAGTTATGTGGTCAATTCTCTCTCCCATGATGTGATCTTCGTTGTGATTATAGGCTATGTTAATCTAGGGTGATCCCATGATATGTCCCCTTCCTCTATGTATTGGATTGATGTACTCACTTGATCTTATCTAGTATAATCGTCGAGACCAAGGTGAAAGCGGTCTATTGGACATGGATTAGAAGAATATTTTCATGAAAGATTTCCTCTTTTGTGTGTTGATTTAAGATTGAGAGTCTCTTGGTGCATGTCTTTGACTATCCTTGAGATATGTTGTGGTGATTGTGGTACTCTCTTTGGATGACCGCGGTGACATTGGGAAAACCATAGATTGAGAACTAAGAACTTTGAGGTGTGCTTCTCTAGCCCTACATAATTCTTGTCCTCTCTTGACCACAAAGGAATGATCTCCGAGTGCGTGTCCATTGCATGTTTTATGGGAAATATCATGTGATTAGACTATGTTAATGTTGTTGGGACTTGCGACTAGTGAAAGTATGACGCCTAGGCCTTGTTTCAACCATTGCAATACCGTTTGTGCTCACGTTTACCACTTGTTTCCTTGCTGCACTTTTTATTACAGATTTATATTACTTCGTTTTGCCACACCTACCACCCATATTTTACCATCTCTCGCCGAACTAGTGCACCTATACAACTCCTAGTTGTATTAGGTGTGTTGGGGACACAAGAGATTTCTTGTATCTTAATTGAAGGGTTGCTTGAGAGAGACCATCTTCAACCTCTATTTCCATGAGTTCGATAAACCTTAGGTCATCCACTTGAGGGAAATTGTTGCTGTCCTACAAACCTCTGCGCTTGGAGGCCCAACATAGTCTACAAGAATAGAAGCGTGCGTAGACATCAACGATGAACTTTCGCGATGGTGCATACTAAGGGAGAACACGTTTATCTTGATATTTAGTGTGAGGGATCATCTTATAATGCTACTGTCGTGCACACAAAAAATAAGATGCATAAAAGGATAAACATCACATGCATAAAATATGTGAAATGGTATAGCCCTTTTATTGCGCCTTGATCTCCATCTTGAATGCACCGACATGATGTCCATTATGGCACCATGTTGGTCTCCACCGTATGGAATCTTGGTTGCCTACACCATGTTGCATCTACAACTATTGCTAACTCATAGTGATAAAGTAATTGAATTACATGGCGTTTGAAGTTGACACGCAAGTCATACAATAAATATATAAGACAACCATATGGCTCCTGCAAGTCGTGAAACATTACAAAACATGATCATCTCATACATCACAAATAGATCATATGAATAGTTTGGGCTATACCACAACACAAGCACCCCTGCAAAAACAAGTTAGACGTCTCTCCTTTATTATTGCAATTTTACGTGGCTTCTAGGGTTTTGCATAAGAACCGTTCTTACCTACACAAAAAAACCATAATGGTTATATAAGAAATTGCTTCTTAATCTCATAAGAGCCCTCCTTTGTAAATGTGGTTAATACTATGGTAAGAGTGACTCACACCCGCAGGTCGCATGTGCAATACAGGTTGCACATCAGGTGTGAAACCGGTCTCAATCTGAAGATTGTAAATTGGTCCGGGCCGCTGCATCAAACCATACCGCAAAACCAAAATTACACATGGGAGGGTAGCAACAAGAAGATCAACGCCCACAACTCATTGTGTGTTCTAACTGTAAAGCATCTATGCATAGAACCTGGCTCTGATGCCACTGTAGGAGATTGCGCGATAGAAAACAAAAAAATTCTCTCACATGCGGAGCCAACATCCAAGATCCAATCTAGAAGATGCTAGTAACGGGGAGATTAGATCATCATACCCTCAAAGAACACGCGCGTTGAACGTTAATTTCCACGCAGCTTGGTGAAGTTGTTTGTGAAGTTCGATCCGATCAGCACTGCAAACGAGCAGCACCTCCGGAGGCTTGCACACATACATCTTGATGACGTCTCCTTCTCGATCCAGCAAGCAAGAGGGAGGAATAGATGGGATCGATTTCAGCAGCACGACGTCGTGGTGTTGGATATGGTATAGAGTTTCCCGCGGCCAGGGCTTCGCCAAGCGATGCACCTCTCTTATATAGTCAAGGAGGTTGTCTCCACTTCAATTCCCAAGTGAAAACCCCTCTCTCATTTAAAAGATGGTAACACCTTTCTTTTAAGAGTGTTAACCCTACCATTGAAGGGCTTCCCATTTATTGTCATAATTAACCAAGGAAATCTGGTCACATGGACTAGTGGACCACCCTTGTTCGTCCAAAACAGATGGGGCCATAGTGGGACCATTTGTAACCTTCTAGAACATTCCGACACTCTCGAAAAAATCCTAAACTTTTCTGGAACCCTGAAATAACCTTGCCATATATAAATCTTTACCTCGGACTCTTCTGGAGCTCCTCTTGATGTCTAGGATCACATTCGAGACTCCTAACAATATTCGAACACCATTAATAAAATTATCCTAGACCTATTCTAGCCTTACCAAACGTTAAGTGTGTGACCCTACGGGTTCGAGAACATGCAGACATGATCGAGACATCTCTCTGATCAATAACCATTAGAGGGACCAGGATATCCATAATAACTCCCACACATTCAACGATGATCTTTATCGATTGTACCACTATGTCGTGGACTACTATAATCCGTAAACAATTTCCTTTGTCACATGATATTTTCCTTACCCGAGATTCGATCGTTGGTATCGCTATACCTAGTTCAATCTCGTTGCCGGTAAGTACTCTTTACTCGTTCTATAATACAACATTCTCTATAACTAACTCATTAGACACGTGCTTGCAAGCGTTACCGAATATGCATTACCAAGTGGACCCAGAGTATATCTCACCGCCACACGGAGGGACAAATCCCAGTCTTGATTCATGTAATTCAACAAGTACTTTCAGAGATACCCGTAAGACATCTTTATGATCACCCTGTTACGATGTGATGGTTGATGTCCCCAAAGTATACTACTGGTACCCGGGAATAACATAATCTCATGGTCTAAGAAACCTTATACTTGACAATAAAAGGCATGACAATATTATTGGGGTTCGTAGCAGAAAACACAAATTTTTCTAAGTAGCGTTCCCATAACCCAAGATCTAGCTAGCCGTATTACCGTAACGGAAAGGATTGCGGAAATAACATAACTCGGGGTGTAGTCCGTTGCGCGGGAAACATTCCCGCAAACGTGGTTGATGTAGCCGATCAAGTTTCACAGCCCCCTGGCTGTGTTGAGCACCCGGATGGGTGTAGTGCCACACGTGCAGCACCTCGTAGTACTCGCACACGTACGAGACTCGATGACGACCTCCGTTCTCCGATCCAACAGAGGTGGCGGAAGCAGACCTCCGGACGGAGCTTCGGCAGCACGACGGCCTCCGATTCTAGCAGAGAAGTTTCAATTCCAATAAAGGCTCACACTAGGGAGCCCACCGTGGAAGAGACAAGGGAGGGGAGAAGACCGGAGAAAACCGATCTCAATTCGGAGTAATATTTATTTTCTCACGAATTTATGTGTATTAAATATGTGCACCCTGGCTATCTATATATAGGCAGAGGGGAGGGAGTCAACCCCCCTCCCTTAGCAATGTGGGACTAAAGTCCCTTGCTAAGGGGGGTGGCCGGCCAAGGGGGGGGAGGGGGCGCACCCCTCATGGGCCCTAGGGCCCATGGCGCCTCCCCCCTCTTTTCTTTTTCTTTTTCCCTTTTTAATTCCCCTAATGGGCCTTTTTCTCCACTAAGGCCCATAACACATATTAATTAGAAATAAAATGATTTTAATTATTAATTCAATTAATTAATAACTAAAACATAATATTCTATCTCCCGGTGCTCCGGAACACCTTCCGGTTCACTCCGAACTTGTTTCGGTTCAACACGGTACTTCTCCGATATTGTTTCCTTTATTCTCTGGTTGCTCCGATGGTTCCGAAAAGATCTCCGATTTCATCGAGCCCTTAAGTGTGTTACCCTACGGTCCGAGAACACTCCAGTCATGACCTCGCAGAGGCTATGGTCAATGATCATCAGCGGGACCTGGATGCCCATAATGACCTCTGTGCATTCCGGATATCAACACCGATTGGACCTTACGCCGTATAGCATTCCCTTTGTCAGCGATACTGGATTGTTCCGAGATTCGATCAATGACATCCTATGTCTGGTTCAACCTCGTTCCGAACAAATCCTTATTCACTCGTTCCCGTGATATTCATCCGCGTGACCTAGTCACACACTGCGCAGCTTTATGGATGGAATCTCACCGAGTGGGCCCCGAGTATCTATCCATTATATGGATTGACAAATCCCTCTCTTGTAACAATACTCCTCAACATATCTCCACGGAATACCTAAGATACAACCGTTATGACCCGCATATTTCAGTCAGGTGGTGGGATGTAAGTCAAAGCATGCGGGAAGATAGTGATTATGCACGTACTCACGGTCAAAGGAACGGTCTACCACGTTCTGTAATTACAGCACTGAACCTTCATAAGATTTGATCATGCTGTAATGCTTACTTTGGGTAATGTTCATCACGTCACTTAACCAGTGAGGTGACCTCATAGTCAAGAGACTTAATTGTCCATGATCGCGAAACCACGATCATCATGTTGACCATGAACTAGTTATCGATGTAGAGGCTAACTAGGAACTATAGGGGTTTCTATACCACACCTGCATCATTGTTTCACTGACGCAGTTCTAGCACGGTATGAAACTGGTTATGAACATGCTTAGATATATTGGAATAATCATATATTATTTGCCTCTAGAGCATATATCCAACAGTCTCCCACTTGCACTAGAGTGCTAAAAATCTAGCCGCATTTTTCTGATCATAATCATCTTATCACATAAGTGTTCATTGATCATGCATGATCATGGAAGAGGGTTCGTCAACGAACTGCACCAATTCAGATTCGTATGTTTCCTTTGCAACTGGTACAGGTCAAAAGCTCTTTTGACATACCACTCATTATCATATAATGGTTGGATATAAGTTTCGCGGGAGAGTGAGACTATTATTTCACAGTATCCTCCAATGATCTCTTGGTTCAGCCTTTAGAAGACTCATCCTTAGTCATATATACTGGGAAATACACTCAACCAGAAGTCCAATACTTCTAACGCTAAACTTTTATCCATACGTCTACTTTCTTAAGTAGTATTATGTTTGTAGTGCCGTGAATTTTGCTCACATTTCTTTCATGTCTTTGGTGATGTCTCTAATTCCATATAGACCCATAATATGGCTTGCAATTGTAATCTTGCATTACATTCAAGTCTATTATCCTTTCTATATTTTAGAGTACAGTCCTCAGTATTCCTCATATACTGAAATCATGGACTTTATTCAGATTCTGTGTTTTACTCCTAAAGCACATCGGAATCTGTTCTTCTTCCAAGAACTTTTGAGTCATTCTGTTGTTGGATTCACAACGCATGTTATATGGTAGAATCATATGTCAAGAACATATAAGATCACATGTCCAGTACATGGTGCATCTTTAATCTTCCATCAAGACATTGCTTGTGATATTTGGATTTCATCCATTATATAATTTCTAGCCACAAGAACCTGTTTCTTGTCTAGAAGATTATTCCAACCTTCACTTCGTTTCATTATCCGTATCTTAATCTACTCATATAGATTTCATCGTGTAATGTGTTGGTATTTCACATAAAAGAAGATTTCTTGCAATCTTGTATTTTATTTGCCTTATGCTCTATATATATATCATAATGCACATATGTATATAAGACGATTCTCTATATACACAATCAATGCATATCCATATATATACATATGAGATCATTCTTCACACATATCGATGCATATATGTTTGAGACAATGCTCATGCTCCCACTCAAATATATCCATCATATACTCATATATTTGTGGTTCAGCTTTCATCAAGTCATTTTATTGTTCACTATGTCTCACATAATGACAAAGCTTCCAAAGCTCCCACTCAGAAAATGCCCTCTGTATTCCAAGTTTCCAGGAAGTCTTCAAAGCTCCCACTCAGTTTCATGAAACTGCAGGCCCACTCAATATTTTGGTCATCACAAAATCACTTGATCAAATCAAGGTTGAGGGTTCCTGTCTTGAGGTACTATAGTCCATCCTTTTAACGAAGTAACCTTCGTCATGCACGTTGCAATTCTCTTTCAAATCCCAAATTTGACTGAGATGCAATTTCAGGCTATGGTCCATCGTAGTGTAAATGAAATATTTTATTGATTAAAGCATTCCTACGTTTTCGTAGTCAATCACTATTGAACTTTGGTCATAACCAAATAATGCCTTATGCCCATTACATTAATCTCAATAACTCTTCAGTTTGTCGAGAATATGAAATAACCGATTTATTTCACAGGACGTGAGCCATCCTATATGTAACTCAATATTATTTCATTTCTCCTCGTGTTCTAGGCTACCATCATTCCTTTGTGTCTTCAAGCAATATTATTCCCTATTGTTTTATTAAGAATACTCATGATTATTGTTCTGTACAGAACGTATTCATGACAACCTTCTAAATTCAACAATGGCTTCAACTCATATACCAAGATAAATCATCTTTGGCATATCCTTCCTTATGCAGTGTCATTACAGCGGAACATGCTTCCGTTGCAATACTCTGATATTCTGAAGGCAAGGTCCAATACCCCGGTTAAAGTTTCCATTATTTCCCATTGGATCCGTGTCGAGAGACTTTTCTCGTATTACCAATTAAGCAACACAAATTTTGCTATTCGGGGAGAATATGTAATTTCAATTGCTCGTAGTTTTATTACAAAGAAATTCTTTCTTTTAAGAAACCTTATAACACCATCAGTTATGGAGCTATCATGTCTCATTAGAATTAGGATGGTTTCCTATTCATGAAGTGGGTGTTTTAACTTAATGAATTAAACAACTTATTCGACAATAACTATAGTGCTAGGGGAAAGAACGTTTAGACCATACTATGGTTTAGTATGACTACGAATGGTTTGAGTAGTCTAGCACTTTCAACTTCCATCGCAGTTTGTGGTACAACTTCCACAAGTCTCCCATTATGTCAATATCAATACTTATCACTTCGGATCATAGCGTAGTGATATGTGTCCTTGTATTCTCACTTCTCACTGTGATTCCTGAATCTCAGCTTTATGATCTCAATTGAATACAACTTTCAATTAATCATATGAAGTCTTTAATGATAACTCACATGCCCATTCTACATCATTTATGTATAATGATTGGCACAAGTTCTACTTGCTAGAACCTTGTCATGATTATATTTATTGCAGAGGTTCATAGATCGTGTATCTAATCCATCTCATGCAATCAAGTTATGATTTTCATTCGATAATGAACTCACAATTTAATAGATCATACATTTAATGAATTCATCAGTTATGAAGTCACCTCATGCAATCAAATCTTTGACTTGTTATAATCAAGACAACTTTATCATTAAACATTGAATATTTCTTGACAATAATAGTAGTATTATAAATGCTTTCTATCATATCATAAATCAAGACGTAATCAAAGTATAAGTACACTTTTATTCATAAAGATGGAACAACTGACTTGTCTCATTACATGAATAACTTTGTCTCGCGAGATGCAAGACACACAACTAAGTGTTCATACTATAATGATTACATAAGATTTATCTAATACTCTAAGTATCTCCTATGATAGATGTCTCGGCGGAATCCATGCTGGCCATCAACTGACTTGATATCCATCAATCCTTGATTTCACCTCTTCCCGTCCATGCAACGGCAGGTCCTGTTTTCATAAAACAGAATAAGTATCACATACTCATTTACTGCAAGTGTTGTATAAGGGAGCAAACATTTATAAAGTATATCAAATATATACCTTCTCCATCGACAACTTCTCCTTCAATGGGTTCAACCTCCAGATACTGAAGTCTATCCATGAAGTCAGAGAACTCGAGGCTTTCACCTCTGCCGACATAGCCATGGACATGGTCTGTATAGCTCGATGGAAGCGAGTGTAACACCGTGTATATCGCAGACTCATGTGTGGTCTCATAGTCAAAGTCATCTACGAGGCTCAGATGTATCTTATGCATCTTGGCCAAGTGTGCCTTCAGGCAAGAGCCTTCTTCCATCTTTGTAGAGAGAAACTCACTTTCTAACTCAAATCTGGCAACTCTAAACTGATGCAAGTTTGATGACTTCATCTCATAGATCATATCGTATGTATCCAAATCAGCATACTCCTCACGCAAAGGTTGCGGAATGCTGGTTTCTATGATACCCTTAGCTATGGCATATGTCCTTCGACGATATTGATAATCAATCGCCGCTCGTGCATCCATGTCGTTTTCTGGAGGGTTTCCCACGTGCCTTTTAGTTAAGAATGAAAGGTTGATTCTCTTGAGCACGGCTCTAAGGCGTAAGTACCAACTAACGAAGTTTGACCCATTTTCTCTAAGTCTTTCACCATGTAAGAAGGAAACCATTTCAAGGTACTGGGTATTATCCATTTTCTACAAACATAATTGCAAGGAACACAATTAAGACTAGTTCACAACAAATGAGTTCATATAATCATATTATAAATGAGATCGCACTAAAAAAATTCATCCCTAGGAAGTTTTAGTGATTACATGATCCAGATTCACTGCCCGACCTCGAATATCACACGGACGACGGGTCAGTTTCAAAGGTAGACAACAACTTGTGCGATCACATTATCTTATATGTACTGTGACTCATGCTCAATCTTTCGATCTCTAGTATTCCGAGGCCATATCTGCATATGCTAGGCTCGCCAAATTAACCTCCATGTTATATGCTGCTCAGCAAGGCCCTATCTGCATATGCCAGGCTTGCCGAACCCAACCTCATGTGAACTCCATTTAATATGTAGGACAACTCCGGTATGTACGGAGCATCAAGCCATATGGGAGAACCTTCCAGGCGGTGCACACTTCGGTAGAATACTTGTGTTTGGCTTTGTTAAGGGATCATCTTATCACATGCTACCGTCGTGTATCCTATACTAGCAAGTTTTAAGATGTCTGAGCTATGGCAACACTAAGTCTACAGTGTCTCCATTTTAGTTTGTTTTATGATGACGATTACTACTTACTAGTAACACATAGCAAAGCTATCACTACATCACAAACAAACAAACGATAGCCCCCACTTAGCAATACAAGGTTTAGACGTTCTAGTTGTATATTGCAAGTTTTACGTGGCTGCTAGGGCTTTCATAGTTAAACAGGTTTTAACCTACGAGTCAACCACAACGTCAACCATACGATTGTCTCTATTACACCCCGCACGGGACCCTCCGTTGCAAATGCCACATCCGCTAAAGTAGAGAGACAGACACCCCCCCAGCCACTTTATACGGTACAAGCCGCATGTCAAGCGTGGAACCAGTCTCGCGTAAGAGTACGTGTAAAGTCAGTCGGGGGCCGCTTCATCAAACGATGCCGCAGATGTGAACAAGTACACGTGGGAGGGTAACAATCATACAATCAACGCCCACATCCCCGATGTGTTCTATCCGTACAGTAATACTAAGAATAGACCTAGCTCATGATACCACTGTTGGGGTTCGTAGCAGAAAACACAAATTTTTCTAAGTAGCGTTCCCATAACCCAAGATCTAGCTAGCCGTATTACCGTAACGGAAAGGATTGCGGGAATAACATACCTCGGGGTGTAGTCCGTTGCATGGGAAACGTTCCCGCAAACGTGGTTGATGTAGCCGATCAAGTTTCACAGCCCCCTGGCTGTGTTGAGCACCCGGATGGGTGTAGTGCCACACGTGCAGCACCTCGTAGTACTCGCACACGTACGAGACTCGATGACGACCTCCGTTCTCCGATCCAGCAGAGGTGGCGGAAGCAGACCTCCGGACGGAGCTTCGGCAGCACGACGGCCTCCGATTCTAGCAGAGAAGTCTCAATTCCACTACAGGCTCACACTAGGGAGCCCACCGTGGAAGAGACAAGGGAGGGGAGAAGACCGGAGAAAACCGATCTCAATTCGGAGTAATATTTATTTTCTCACGAATTTATGTGTATTAAATATGTGCACCCTGGCTATCTATATATAGGCAGAGGGGAGGGAGTCAACCCCCCTCCCTTAGCAATGTGGGACTAAAGTCCCTTGCTAAGGGGGGTGGCCGGCCAAGGGGGGGGAGGGGGCGCACCCCTCATGGGCCCTAGGGCCCATGGCGCCTCCCCCCTCTTTTCTTTTTCTTTTTCCCTTTTTAATTCCCCTAATGGGCCTTTTTCTCCACTAAGGCCCATAACACATATTAATTAGAAATAAAATGATTTTAATTATTAATTCAATTAATTAATAACTAAAACATAATATTCTATCTCCCGGTGCTCCGGAACACCTTCCGGTTCACTCCGAACTTGTTTCGGTTCAACACGGTACTTCTCCGATATTGTTTCCTTTATTCTCTGGTTGCTCCGATGGTTCCGAAAAGATCTCCGATTTCATCGAGCCCTTAAGTGTGTTACCCTACGGTCCGAGAACACTCCAGTCATGACCTCGCAGAGGCTATGGTCAATGATCATCAGCGGGACCTGGATGCCCATAATGACCCCTATGCATTCCGGATATCAACACCGATTGGAACTTACGCCGTATAGCATTCCCTTTGTCAGCGATACTGGATTGTTCTGAGATTCGATCAATGACATCCTATGTCTGGTTCAACCTCGTTCCGAACAAATCCTTATTCACTCGTTCCCGTGATATTCATCCGCGTGACCTAGTCACACGCTGCGCAGCTTTATGGATGGAATCTCACCGAGTGGGCCCCGAGTATCTATCCATTATATGGATTGACAAATCCCTCTCTTGTAACAATACTCCTCAACATATCTCCACGGAATACCTAAGATACAACCGTTATGACCCGCATATTTCAGTCAGGTGGTGGGATGTAAGTCAAAGCATCCGGGAAGATAGTGATTATGCACGTACTCACGGTCAAAGGAACGGTCTACCACGTTCTGTAATTACAACACTGAACCTTCATAAGATTTGATCATGCTGTAATGCTTACTTTGGGTAATGTTCATCACGTCACTTAACCAGTGAGGTGACCTCATAGTCAAGAGACTTAATTGTCCATGATCGCGAAACCACGATCATCATGTTGACCATGAACTAGTTATCGATGTAGAGGCTAACTAGGAACTCTGGGGGTTTCTATACCACACCTGCATCATTGTTTCACTGACGCAGTTCTAGCACGGTATGAAACTGGTTATGAACTTGCTTAGATATATTGGAATAATCATATATTATTTGCCTCTAGAGCATATATCCAACAAATATAAACTTAATGAAACGATCAATATTGTTACGCTTAGTTGGGTCTATCCATCACTTCATTCTTCTAATGGCATGCTCCCATTAATTAATAAACAACTCATGTTCATGGTTAGGAAACCATAACCATCACTAATTAACAAGCTAGTACAGCAGAGGCTTACCAGGGACGCGGTGTTGGTTATGCAACCACACATGCAATATGTTTCCGTTTAATACAATTCTAGCATGGAAAATAAACATAGATCATGAACACGGAAATATGTTAATAACCATTTTATTATTGACTCTAGGTCATATTTCCAACAGTCTCTTCTCCCAGAAGATCACCTTGTACTGTATTCTACTCCATCACCAGCAAAGAAGATCAGACGTGTAGGAGTAGGGGTTTTAGTCTCCGGACTGCCCGAACCTGGGTAAACCCCTGTGTTTGCTTGCATCAGCTCATTGTCGTTTCGATGCCACAGGGACCTTCGTTCATACCAAGCAAGCAGGAACCTTACGTGTCCCCCGTCCCGCACGGTCCCCGGGTCGTGCCCTTCCGGAAGCACCCCATCCATAAGGTGGCCTCGGGGCGGCGTCGCCGCTGTTCTCCCCGACTTCTGGTGCTAGGCAAGGGTTGGGCGCTAACCCCCCCGACACATGGCGCTAGAAAGAGGGCCTGAGAAACGTACCCTCGACACTTTGATGCTTCCCTCGTGGGTGGCATATTTTTCCCATGTGCTTGACTACCTCCTCGGTGCACATATATCTCCGTCAAACCTTTGTATTCACGAGAATGGAGGGTCAAGTGTAGTGAACCGTCTATAATAGGGCCCAACGGACACACATAAAGGAGAGAGTTCACCTATGTATGTGTGATGTGTGCACCCCTTGGGAACGTTTCAAGTCCGTTATGAAGGTGCGGGTAGTGTTAGTCTGACCCACATCATCTCACCCCCCTTGGGAAAGATCATGGGGATGATATGGCGCAAGCCCTAAGATGTGCCTTATCTGCACAAGTTAGAGGTGTGTTTGACGAAGAATTTCAAGACCACGAGGGAAATCCAAAATAAAACACAGGAACAAGAGGAAGAAGAACATGATTCACTAGCAAGAGGTACTCAAATTATCCCCATAGCATACAGACCACAAGATGCAACACCAACAAAATAAAAGATATAAGTAGTTTTCCAAATCCATGAGATAGGTGGATCTTGAGAGAGAGCGAGAGAGTGAGAGCTAATCTTTCTCCAAGTGCTACAACATGGAGGTTGGAGGCTAAACCATTGAAGAAACCTCTCTTCCCCAGGAGTGGTAGACCCTACATGTGGAAGATCCCCGTTGGAGAGGTAGATGTGCAAACTTTTTTCAAGATATCTCAAATACTTTGCGAACATAGCTAGGAGGAGCGGGGATATCGATAGTTCTAGTACAGTGAAGGGGCATGCGGGAAAGAGAGAGAGATAGAGAGAGAGAGAGAGAGAGAGAGAGTGGAGGATACATGGACACTTGGCCCATGCTGCGTGCAGGCAGAAGGTTGTATCGCTCAACCAAATTTTGGTGCAACCGAGACGGTACAGTCCTAGTACTACACCCATACTTATAGGTTGTAATGTGGATGGGTGGTAGTGCAACAGTTGGATCGTTCCTCGTATTGGTTGTCTCGTCCCACCTAAAAGTTTCTTCGTGTGAGGATCGTCACATTAGGTTTCGCTTCGATGTTTCCCTTGCGGGTGGTAGAGTTGTTCCCATGTTCTTGACTTCCTCATCCGTGCACGTGTAGATCGGCTCAAACCTTTGTATTCTCGAGACTGGAGGGTCAAGTTGTCAGGGTTGCTTCTCCGGCCCTCCTTATAGCGCCAGATGTTGGGGGTTCATGCTCAGCCCTTTTACAGCGCCAGAACTCGGGGAGAACGGCAGCGACACCACCCCGCACGGTTGATGGCAAGAGAGTGTTAATACTCTTCAAGCCTCGTTGGTTACCCCAAGTGCAGTGTGAGATATAGTGCAGCGGCAAGTTTTCCCTTGGCAAAGCCAAGGTTTGTCTCTCGTAGGACTCCGAAGGATACAAGAAGGTGGTAAAGTGAACAATGGCGCCGAGGTTGCTAGCTTCACCTGGACCTGCACACAGATACAAATAACTTTGCTCCCAACGAGTACAGAGGAGTTGTCAATTCCTCCGGCCTTGCTGTTTACAAAGGATCAACGCAAGAGGTAAAAGTGGAACTAAAAGTAAAGACTAAAAGTAAATTGAGGGTGTAAACAATAATGTGAAGATGGACCGGGGTCCCGTGATTTTCACTAGTGATGTCTCTCTCCCAAAATACGATAAAAGTGCTAGCGAGGTAAACAAATCACAGCTGGGAAATTGACAGAATTATGAAGGCACCGCAATGCTAACATGCTGCAAAGAAAGGAAGGGCTCAAAAGCAATGGGCAGTAAACCAAGGTAAGTAGACCGAAATCCAACTGCATCTACTACGAATCATCCACCTTGAGATATCTATCCAGAACATCTCGCTGGTATTAATTTGCGAATCCCACCCAAAGTGTAAACTCAAAGCAACAGACAACTGCATTAAAAGAACTTTGCGTAAAGTAAACAATCCTTGCACCCGCGGGTACAAGCACCGTTGTTTTATCCCTGGTGGCAACAGCACATCCCCTAGTCTCATGTTTCTGTCACACAAGCTAGACATCAGGGGGCTGAACCCACAATCAAGCATAACGCTCCCTCTTGGAGTTGCAAGAAAACTACTTGGCCAAAGCAAAATACTGCAACGGAGAACATGCAAGAATTTACTCAAGAACAAAATATAAAAGAGAAGAACCAAATATATTACTCATCACAATCTGAACATCGTCTCATAATCCATCAGATCCCAGCAAACTCAGCATAGCAACAGCAGAAATTACAAAAGTGCCTCGATCATGTGAGGCAGCTCACGAGGTCTCGAAAGTGGAAGCACAAAGAGGAGAGAAGTACATCACATAGCTACTCGTCACGGACCCATGGTCCAAGGGGGACTACTCACGGTACATCTGGGAGGCGTCCATGGCTATGGATGGTCTCCCGGAGGGGGTTCCTTCTCCCGGCAGGGTGCCGGGACAGCTTCTCCAGGCAGCCCCGATCTTAAAACGGCGGCGGCGGAGGTACAGAGGCGAGTTCGCGGAAACGAGATTGATATTAGGGGTTTCCACTCCGAGGGCTAAATATAGGCGGAGGGGGCATCGAGGGGACCCACAGGGCAACTAGGAGGCCCCCTGACGCGGCCTATGGTGGGGCCGCGCCACGGACCCTTCTTGTAACACCCTCAGTTGTTGTAACAGTAATCATCATCACTATTGACCATCACTGTTTGTTAATCACTGTTATCCCCTGTCCTTAATCAAACTTTGCTTCTGCTCTTTTCAAACCATGCTGGTTGGTAATCAAAACCCCAAGGCCCAATTGCATCTTGCTCATCAAGAAACCAAACCCTAATTGAAACTTCTTTAAATGAAAAATAAAACAAAAGTGCTCAATTAAAGTTGTTCCAAAAATCATGTAACTATTTTTGTAAATTGCCTAAAATCATTATAATCATGTTGGGCCAACTTTGGTAATTTTTGAAGTTACAGAAAATTCCAAACAATTCAAACAGTAGGTTAAAACCCTTACTTTGGGCATTTAATATTTAAACTAAATATCTAATGAATTTCTTTTGCTGCAAAAACTTTTGTGGCACCTCAGTAATATGTAAACCTAATTTACAAACACCAATAATATTTTACAAAAATGCTAGGGTTAATAAATCAATTACAGAAAATAATTTGAGCAAACAGAAAATAAAACAAAATAAAACAGGGGCTTAAAGCTCGCCTGGGGCGAGGCCCACCTCAGCCAGCCCACCCCGGCCCGTCTTCCACCTCCCACCTGCCCCCATCACATCGGCCACCTGCTCGACGCCGTGGCGCAGCCGTGGCCATGGACGCCGCTGGAGCCCTCCCCTCCCTCACCTGCTCCCTACGACCGGGGAGGCGATAAGCACGCCCCCACCCACTCCCTGGACACGCCCCCACCCCATTCCCCTCCTCCTCCTCTCGCCATCGTTGGGGAAATATTACCCGAGCGCCGCCGTCGCCGTTGCCGTGGCCGCACGCGGCCAACGGCCACTACCGCCTACGCTACCGTGTCCAGCCTCAGCACCGTCGTCGTCTTCATCAAGTCCCGCAAGGAATCGAGCCGGGAGCCCTCCCTCGTCTCGCCCTCGTCTTCGTCCCCCGCTCCGGCCACCGTGATCCCGTCGTCGATTCCGGCCTCGTCGCGCCTCCCCCAAGCTTGCTGCCCTCCCCTACGCCTCCGTCGTGAGCTCCTCTACCCCCTCCTAGTTTCCCGTGGCCTCCCGTTCGCCGTAGCCTCCCGCGCCATTGGAGCCGAGCACGTCTCCGCCGTCACCCCAGAACGTATCCAGGCTATTCTTGACTGGACTCCTCCCAAGACCGTCAAGCAAGTCCGCAGTTTCCTCGGGCTCGCTAGCTATTGCCGCCGTTTCGTCGAGAATTTCTCCAAGATTTCCAGGCCTCTGACTAATCTACTTCACAAAGGCATCAAGTTTGAGTGGACAGATAAATGTCAAGAAAGTTTTCAAGCACTCAAGGACAAGCTAACTTCTCCCCCGGTGCTTGCTCCCCCTTATACTCAGAAGGACTTCGTGATATATTGCGACGCATCTCGTCAAGGATTAGGCTGTGTCCTATTGCAAGAGCGCAAGGTGATTGCTTATGGCTCGCGTCAGTTGCGTGCTCACGAAGACAAATACCCAACACATGATCTCGAATTGGCAGCAGTAATTTATGCACTGAAGCTGTGGCGACATTACCTCGTCGGTAATCGTTGTGAGGTCTACACTGACCACCAAAGTCTGAAGTACCTGTTTACTCAGCCAGACCTGAATCTTCGTCAACAACGATGGCTCGAGACAATAGCCGACTTCAACATGGATATTTCGTATACCCCTGGCAAGGCTAATGTGATGGCCGATGCCTTGAGCCGCAAAGCTTACTATTCTGAACTTGAGGTTCAGGTGCAGCAACCACTTCTGTATGAAGAGTTTCGCAAGTTGAATCTCGAGATTGTTCCTCAAGGTTACGTCAATAACCTGGTTCTCGAGTCAAAACTCGACGCCCTCATCAAGAGTAGACAATCTCTGGCCCCGGACATTGTGAAGATCAAGCAGGACATCGCCGAAGGGAAGCCCTCCTATTTTACCATTGATGCTAATGATGGTGATATTGTGTACTTCAAGGGCCGCTTAGTAGTTCCTGTGAGCCCGCCCCTCATTAACTGTGGTCCGGATATCATGGAAGAAGCCCATAATTCTCCCTTGTCAATCCACCCTGGTAGTACCAAGATGTATAAAGACCTTCGACAACAGTACTGGTGGCCGTACATGAAGCAAGACATCGCCCGCTATGTTTCGCAATGTGACGTTTGCAATCGCGTCAAAGCCGGACATCAGAAACCTGCTGGTTGGTTGCGACCACTCCCTCCTCCTGATTGTAAGTGGGACAAAGTCGAGATGGACTTCGTCACTGGTTTTCCTAAGTCACAGAAAGGTAACGATGCCATCTTTGTCATCATCGACCGATTCTCCAAGATTGCACACTTCCTGTCGGTCAAAGAGACGATCACTGCTAGTCAGTTAGCACACTTGTATATCTTCCGAATTGTGTCCCTCCACGGTATTCCGATGGAGATCAGTTCGGACCGTGGCAGCATTTTCACCTCAGGATACTGGAACAGTTTCATGGAAGCTTTCGGGACTCGTCTGAATCTCAGCACCGCTTATCACCCCCAGTCGCAAGGCCAAGTTGAACGAGTTAATCAAGTGCTGGAAGACATGCTTCGCGCGTGTGTCCTTTCGTTCGGCATGAAATGGGAGGATGCTCTCCCGTACGCGGAATTCTCGTACAACAATAGCTATCAGGCTAGCTTGAAGATGGCCCCCTTCGAAGTTCTATACGGACGTAAATGTCGAACCCCCCTGAATTGGTCAGGAACTGGGGAACGACCCTACTTCGGACCGGATCTTGTCCAACAGGCTGAAGAACAAGTTCGCATTGTGCAAGAAAATCTCAAGGCCGCATAGTCTCGTCAGAAGAGCAACTATGACCGCAAACACCATGAAATGGAGTATAAGCCTGGTGAATACGCATACCTCCGTGTCACTCCCATGAGGGGCACTCATCGCTTCGGTATCAAGGGCAAGTTGGCTCCTCGCTACATTGGCCCGTTCCGTATCGTTTCCAGGAGTGGACCCGTGGCATACCGGTTGGAATTGCCGCCGAACCTCTCCCAAGTCCACGATGTTTTCCACGTGTCGCAACTCCGTCGCTGCTTCAAGGATCCTATCCGCGAAGTGGAGCATGATATGATCGAGCTGCAACAAGACTTGACTTATCGAGAACATCCGAGCCGCATTCTCGATCAGTCTGAGCGTCGGACTCGCAACAAGACCGTCAAGTTCCTCAAGGTCCAGTGGTCGAATCATTCTGAAGATGAAGCCACATGGGAACGCGAAGATCGCCTTCGCGATGAATACCCCGATCTTTTCCTCGCTACCACTTAAATTCTCGGGACGAGAATTCTTGTAGTGGGGGAGATTTGTAACACCCTCAGTTGCTGTAACAGTAATCATCATCACTGTTGACCATCACTGTTTGTTAATCACTGTTATCCCCTGTCCTTAATCAAACTTTGCTTCTGCTCTTTTCAAACCATGCTGGTTGGTAATCAAAACCCCAAGGCCCAATTGCATCTTGCTCATCAAGAAACCAAACCCTAATTGAAACTTCTTTAAATGAAAAATAAAACAAAAGTGCTCAATTAAAGTTGTTCCAAAAATCATGTAACTATTTTTGTAAATTGCCTAAAATCATTATAATCATGTTGGGCCAACTTTGGTAATTTTTGAAGTTACCGAAAATTCCAAACAATTCAAACAGTAGGTTAAAACCCTTACTTTGGGCATTTAATATTTAAACTAAATATCTAATGAATTTCTTTTGCTGCAAAAAACTTTTGTGGCACCTCAGTAATATGTAAACCTAATTTACAAACACCAATAATATTTTACAAAAATGCTAGGGTTAATAAATCAATTACAGAAAAGAATTTGAGCAAACAGAAAATAAAACAAAATAAAACAGGGGCTTAAAGCTCGCCTGGGGCGAGGCCCACCTCAGCCAGCCCACCCCGGCCCGTCTTCCACCTCCCACCTGCCCCCATCACATCGGCCACCTGCTCGACGCCGTGGCGCAGCCGTGGCCATGGACGCCGCTGGAGCCCTCCCCTCCCTCACCTGCTCCCTACGACCGGGGAGGCGATAAGCACGCCCCCACCCACTCCCTGGACACGCCCCCACCCCATTCCCCTCCTCCTCCTCTCGCCATCGTTGGGGAAATATTACCCGAGAGCCGCCGTCGCCGTTGCCGTGGCCGCACGCGGCCAACGGCCACTACCGCCTACGCTACCGTGTCCAGCCTCAGCACCGTCGTCGTCTTCATCAAGTCCCGCAAGGAATCGAGCCGGGAGCCCTCCCTCGTCTCGCCCTCGTCTTCGTCCCCCGCTCCGGCCACCGTGATCCCGTCGTCGATTCCGGCCTCGTCGCGCCTCCCCCAAGCTTGCTGCCCTCCCCTACGCCTCCGTCGTGAGCTCCTCTACCCCCTCCTAGTTTCCCGTGGCCTCCCGTTCGCCGTAGCCTCCCGCGCCATTGGAGCCGAGCACGTCTCCGCCGTCACCCCAGAACGTATCCAGGCTATTCTTGACTGGACTCCTCCCAAGACCGTCAAGAAAGTCCGCAGTTTCCTCGGGCTCGCTAGCTATTGCCGCCGTTTCGTCGAGAATTTCTCCAAGATTTCCAGGCCTCTGACTAATCTACTTCACAAAGGCATCAAGTTTGAGTGGACAGATAAATGTCAAGAAAGTTTTCAAGCACTCAAGGACAAGCTAACTTCTCCCCCGGTGCTTGCTCCCCCTTATACTCAGAAGGACTTCGTGATATATTGCGACGCATCTCGTCAAGGATTAGGCTGTGTCCTATTGCAAGAGCGCAAGGTGATTGCTTATGGCTCGCGTCAGTTGCGTGCTCACGAAGACAAATACCCAACACATGATCTCGAATTGGCAGCAGTAATTTATGCACTGAAGCTGTGGCGACATTACCTCGTCGGTAATCGTTGTGAGGTCTACACTGACCACCAAAGTCTGAAGTACCTGTTTACTCAGCCAGACCTGAATCTTCGTCAACAACGATGGCTCGAGACAATAGCCGACTTCAACATGGATATTTCGTATACCCCTGGCAAGGCTAATGTGATGGCCGATGCCTTGAGCCGCAAAGCTTACTATTCTGAACTTGAGGTTCAGGTGCAGCAACCACTTCTGTATGAAGAGTTTCGCAAGTTGAATCTCGAGATTGTTCCTCAAGGTTACGTCAATAACCTGGTTCTCGAGTCAAAACTCGACGCCCTCATCAAGAGTAGACAATCTCTGGCCCCGGACATTGTGAAGATCAAGCAGGACATCGCCGAAGGGAAGCCCTCCTATTTTACCATTGATGCTAATGATGGTGATATTGTGTACTTCAAGGGCCGCTTAGTAGTTCCTGTGAGCCCGCCCCTCATTAACTGTGGTCCGGATATCATGGAAGAAGCCCATAATTCTCCCTTGTCAATCCACCCTGGTAGTACCAAGATGTATAAAGACCTTCGACAACAGTACTGGTGGCCGTACATGAAGCAAGACATCGCCCGCTATGTTTCGCAATGTGACGTTTGCAGTCGCGTCAAAGCCGGACATCAGAAACCTGCTGGTTGGTTGCGACCACTCCCTCCTCCTGATTGTAAGTGGGACAAAGTCGAGATGGACTTCGTCACTGGTTTTCCTAAGTCACAGAAAGGTAACGATGCCATCTTTGTCATCATCGACCGATTCTCCAAGATTGCACACTTCCTGTCGGTCAAAGAGACGATCACTGCTAGTCAGTTAGCACACTTGTATATCTTCCGAATTGTGTCCCTCCACGGTATTCCGATGGAGATCAGTTCGGACCGTGGCAGCATTTTCACCTCAGGATACTGGAACAGTTTCATGGAAGCTTTCGGGACTCGTCTGAATCTCAGCACCGCTTATCACCCCCAGTCGCAAGGCCAAGTTGAACGAGTTAATCAAGTGCTGGAAGACATGCTTCGCGCGTGTGTCCTTTCGTTCGGCATGAAATGGGAGGATGCTCTCCCGTACGCGGAATTCTCGTACAACAATAGCTATCAGGCTAGCTTGAAGATGGCCCCCTTCGAAGTTCTATACGGACGTAAATGTCGAACCCCCCTGAATTGGTCAGGAACTGGGGAACGACCCTACTTCGGACCGGATCTTGTCCAACAGGCTGAAGAACAAGTTCGCATTGTGCAAGAAAATCTCAAGGCCGCATAGTCTCGTCAGAAGAGCAACTATGACCGCAAACACCATGAAATGGAGTATAAGCCTGGTGAATACGCATACCTCCGTGTCACTCCCATGAGGGGCACTCATCGCTTCGGTATCAAGGGCAAGTTGGCTCCTCGCTACATTGGCCCGTTCCGTATCGTTTCCAGGAGTGGACCCGTGGCATACCGGTTGGAATTGCCGCCGAACCTCTCCCAAGTCCACGATGTTTTCCACGTGTCGCAACTCCGTCGCTGCTTCAAGGATCCTATCCGCGAAGTGGAGCATGATATGATCGAGCTGCAACAAGACTTGACTTATCGAGAACATCCGAGCCGCATTCTCGATCAGTCTGAGCGTCGGACTCGCAACAAGACCGTCAAGTTCCTCAAGGTCCAGTGGTCGAATCATTCTGAAGATGAAGCCACATGGGAACGCGAAGATCGCCTTCGCGATGAATACCCCGATCTTTTCCTCGCTACCACTTAAATTCTCGGGACGAGAATTCTTGTAGTGGGGGAGATTTGTAACACCCTCAGTTGCTGTAACAGTAATCATCATCACTGTTGACCATCACTGTTTGTTAATCACTGTTATCCCCTGTCCTTAATCAAACTTTGCTTCTGCTCTTTTCAAACCATGATGGTTGGTAATCAAAACCCCAAGGCCCAATTGCATCTTGCTCATCAAGAAACCAAACCCTAATTGAAACTTCTTTAAATGAAAAATAAAACAAAAGTGCTCAATTAAAGTTGTTCCAAAAATCATATAAATATTTTTTAAAATTGCCTAAAATCATTATAATCATGTTGGGCCAACTTTGATAATTTTTGAAGTTACAGAAAATTCCAAACAATTCAAACAGTAGGTTAAAACCCTTACTTTGGGCATTTAATATTTAAACTAAATATCTAATGAATTTCTTTTGCTGCAAAAACTTTTGTGGCACCTCAGTAATATGTAAACCTAATTTACAAACACCAATAATATTTTACAAAAATGCTAGGGTTAATAAATCAATTACAGAAAAGAATTTGAGCAAACAAAAAACAAAACAAAATAAAACAGGGGCTTAAAGCTCGCCTGGGGCGAGGCCCACCTCCGCAGCCCACCCCGGCCCGTCTTCCACCTCCCACCTGCCCCCATCACGTCGGCCACCTGCTCGACGCCGTGGCGCAGCCGTGGCCATGGACGCCGCTGGAGCCCTCCCCTCCCTCACCTGCTCCCTACGACCGGGGAGGCGATAAGCACGCCCCCACCCACTCCCTGGACACGCCCCCCACCCCATTCCCCTCCTCCTCCTCTCGCCATCGTCGGGGAAATATTACCCGAGCGCCGCCGTCGCCGTTGCCGTGGCCGCACGCGGCCAACGGCCACTACCGCCTACGCTACCGTGTCCAGCCTCAGCACAGTCGTCGTCTTCATCAAGTCCCGCAAGGAATCGAGTCGGGAGCCCTCCCTCGTCTCGCCCTCATCTTCGTCCCCCGCTCCGGCCGCCGTGATCCCGTTGTCGATTCCGGCCTCGTCGCGCCTCCCCCAAGCTTGCTGCCCTCCCCTACGCCTCCGTCGTGAGCTCCTCTACCCCCTCCTAGTTTCCCGTGGCCTCCCGTTCGTCGTAGCCTCCCGCGCCATTGGAGCCGAGCACGTCTCCGCCGAGGAAGGACGTGCGCTCGCTCCAGTGAGCTTCAGCTCACGCCGCCTGCACCACTGTGTTCCTGGTAGAGCATAGGTTCGGTTGTGATGAGTTGCGCGCTAGATTTCACCCCGTACCCCCGACTTCCATTTGACCCGAGCGCTGCCTCCGCCATTGTTGACGGCGAGCTTCACTCCGGCCACCCCCGACGTCGCCACCGCCTGGAATCGACTCAGCGCTGCCTTCCAGTTCGAATGCACCAAACCCCGTGGCGAACGGTGCCCCCTAGCCCATTTCCGACGCCCTCCCGTGGCCTCCGCCGTGCTGGGCATGCCGGCGTCTCGCCGCCGGTGCCCCCCCTGACGTGGCACACCTGGGGGCACCCCTGGGTCACTGTCAGTGGGCCCCTTGGTCCCAGTTGACTGGGCTGACCAGTCAACTGTGCTGACTGGGCAACCCCAGTCACTGACAGGTGGGTCCCCTCTAATTAATTAACTTAATGTTTTAGGTTAATCTAATAATTAAAATTGAGTCACTGACAGGTGGGTCCAGATGCATTTTCTGATTTAATTAAATGTTTTATAAATAACAGAGGCTGACATGTGGGTCCCACATGTCAGCACTGTTTTGGATAATGTTTAATAAATATTAAAAGAAATCCAGAAAATCATTTAAATTGATTTAAACTTGGAAATTCAATAACTTTTAAACCGTAACTCGGATTCAAAAACTTTATACATGAAAATTGATCAGAAAAATATAAAGAATACAAATACACTATCCGTATGTCTACCACACCCCTCTAACACAATGAACATCGAACGTTCCCCCTCCGGGCCGACTGTCCGATAAATTGTCCGGTACTGTTAGAGTGCCCGGATGAATTTATTCTGAACACGAATGTTTCTCGGAATAGATCAACTAGCATGGATACACCCCCCTTATATTGTTCCGGTAACCACGACACCTCCGGCTTGATCCTTCCCCTCCGGACACCCTTTCCGGTAATCATCCAGAGCCGGTAGTTCATCCTCAGATGAATTTCCGTTCCGAGCAACGTGCATTGCACTGCGTTAGAATACCGTTAACATTTCATCTATCATGTCATGCATCTGTTTGTATATGCTTGCTGTGTATTTACTGTTTATTCCCCCCTTAATCTCCGGTAGACCCCGCTGCTGCCGTCGACTACACCGCTGCTGAGTACGACTACGTCGTCGACGACCCTACTACTACCGTCGAGCTTGCAGGGAAGCAGAGCCATTCTCTTCCCCAGATATCGCTTATTTTTCCGTACATTTCTTGCACTAGGCATTGTTACTGCTGCTGCTACGATTACAATCCTATTCAATTGCATAGCCTGATTTTGTCGCCCCTTGATGTGCCTTCCTTTATCCTATGCTGCCTATTATTATTATGCATTATCCAGCAGTGAGCCCTGCGCATTGTTAGCTAGAATTAGATAGAGGGTCGTGCTCACTCCGGGGAGTGAACGCGGATACTAATATTATAACTGCACAGGTACGGTACAAAGCAGACACCGTCTAAGGCCCGTATCTGGGTTATGCCTAGTCACCTCAAGTGTGAGCTATCAAGGAGTAATCCTTGTACTCCACTCGAGGCTGACTTTGTCTTGCCGCCGTAGGGTCCTGAACGACGATTGTCCTTCAGGTAAGAAGTCAGGCGACCCAACGGTGCCCGCGAGAGGTATTGCGACGGGACGACAGGGAGGGTACGGCCAGTGTACCGGTGTGCTTGGCCCCTGTTCGTTGGCCGCGAGAGTTACCAACCCACGAAAGTCGAGCTCCTCCAGGAGCACACGCGAGACAAGGTAAGGAGACGGTTCACCTTGTTGGTAACCGCAGTGACTTGGTGGGACGACGGGGCAGGCACCGATGTACTGGTGGTCCTGGCTACTGTCGTTGTCCGCGGGTCAGTTAAGTCGAGGCAACGATAACGGTTGTCACGCAGGTTAATTAAAAATGCTAAATGGTTCAGTGAATGTCTTGAGTTGGCTATATGCCATGTACGCACTACCTACCCGTGGGAACTACTAGTTATGGGCTCCTCCGCTTCTTAGTGTCGTTCGAGGACTCTTTAGACGTCAGCAGTACCGCGGGCTGATTGCCGGGAAGTGCGATGTCTTCTTGGCTCGAGTTGTGTTGTTTTTGTTATGGCTTCCCGGCCACCCACGCACCGTGCAGGAGTACGTCAGGGTTGGGGTCCAAGGCCCTGGGTACTTAGGATTTAGACCGGCGGATGGCCTCTCTGTTGAGTTGGAAAGATGGGCTATGAAGTGTCGGATAGCCTCGGTGGAGCGTTCCCTAACAAGGTTCCCGCCACCCTGGAGATCCGTGCGTGTAGCGTAACACAAGTGCACCCCTGCAGGGAAGATTAATCTATTCGAATAGCCGTGTCCACGGTAACAGGACGCTTTATGCTGAAGCTGGATCTTACCACTAGAAACTATTGTTATTAAACTGTATGGTTCCGGGTTTTTCTTCCTCGCGGGGATGTCGAGGAGGTGAACTCGGAGGCATTGTTAATTATTACAACTTATTATTATACAATGCTGCAGCAACTTCTGCTGCATTGTTACTTTATGCTTTATATAAACTGTTAGCTGATTCTTACCTCATGCTGCAAGACATCGTCGGAAGATGCTAGTCTTCGATAGGCCTAGCTTCTTACCCTTGCTCTGAATTTCTGTCTTTCAGTCCACTATATACAGCCTCTTCTTTCCGTTGATACAATGCATAATGCTTAGTAGCGAACGTAAGACTCGCGGGTATACTAGATACTCACCTGCTTTATTTCCTTTACTGTTTTTCCTGATCGGCCGCTGCAGCCGACGTTGGAGCCCAGGAGCAGGAGTACCCCGGAGGCGCCTACTACGACGTCGAGTTCCCCGTTGACCAGGAGTAGTTCGGTGGATCCCAGGCAGGAGGCCTCGCCTTTTCGATCTGTATCTCTGATGTGATTTGTGCTAGCCTTCTTAAGGCAAAACTTGACTAACTATGTCTGTACTCAGATATTATGGCTTGTATGACTTAAATATTCGGGTCCGCGTGACCCCCTCTATTGTAACATATTTGTTTATCCTTTTGTGTTTAGTGTTGTGCTGTGATATTATCACCGTGGCACCCTAATCTCAGTCGTGTACCCTGTGTGTATGATTACTATACACGGTCTGATTTTGGGGGCGTCACACTTCTGGAGTCCCTTTGGTGGCCCCCCCTCCACTGCCTTGGTGATTCCGAAAGCTTCCGGGTCGCTGATTTTTTATCTGATTTTTCTGGATTTTTTGGAGCACTTTTAATGGCCGGAAAACCTAAAATACAAAAACTGCAGAAAACAACAACTGGCAGCTGGGTGCACTAGGTTAATAGATTAGTCCAAATATGCTCAAAAGTGTATGAAATTTCAAGCAAATCATGGCAAAGTCACACAAAACATGCATGGAGCAAGCAGAAATTATAGATACGTTTGGGACGTATCAACATCCCCAAGCTTAATTCCTGCTCGTCCTCGAGTAGGTAAATGATAACAAGCATAATTTCTGTGGTGACATGCCACACAACCGTATAAGGACTTTTAAGTAAAGCAATCAACGCATGCAATTCAATTCAAGTCTTAACAAGCAAGAGTCTATATTAGCATTGACACAAGCAACAAAAGAACAAAAGGTGCAAGAGCTCTCGCTGTCCGTGACTCGAATGTCTTCAGATGGTGTTTGCGTGCAAGCAGGGGACTGGGAAAAAGAGAGAAAAAGGTTGTTGGGAACAACTATCTACTAAAGTTTCACACTTAGTCTCCTTTGGATTCTTATCTTGACTCGTCCCCAGACCACTAGCCAGGTACAAGTCAAACTGATCCACTCCCTTTCGATATTTTGAGCACTCATGCAATGGATGAGCGTGAGCAAGAAATTTGACACCTAAAAGGAGAAAAAGAAAGAAGGTGGAGGAGGAAGACAAGAAAGGTGTGAAAGGCTCACATCAATGAGGACAATCATAGGCGAGAGAGGGCCATATGATAGATATGATGTGAGGAGTAGGGATTGCCATGCAACGGATGCACATGTGAGCTAAAAGCTCTCCAATGGAACTAGTGGGGGTGCATCAAACTTGCTTGCTCAAGAAGACCTAGAGCTCGTTTGAGGAGGCTCATCATTGGAATATACAAGCCAAGTTTCTATAGTGTGAAGGTCCCCACATAGCTATATGCATGATGATGATCTCTATGGAGTACAAGGGATAGAGGATGAAGTGTTGGGAATGTGCCCTAGAGGCAAATAATATATGTTTATTGGCGTATTCCATTAGTTCATAATAAGTTTTATATTGTGCTATAATTGTATTAAGCGGAAACATTAATACACGTGTGGTATACAAACAACCAGGTCCCTAGTTAACTCTAGTAAACTAGTCCATTGGGCAATTGATGATCAAGGTTTCCTGATCATGAGATGTGAACAGTCTATTGACAATGGGGTCATGTCATTGGGAGAATGACATGATGGACACACACCCACCAGAAGTGTTTCAGTGTGATCCAGTCACATAGTTCAACATTGCGATAACTATAAACGTAGTGACCCGATCCTTAAGACCGTGATGATCATACATAATTGCTATCTACCAGGATGCTTTGAGTGCATTAACCGTTACACTGAAACATGGTAACCATAAAGGTGTATCTTGGGTATTCCGAAGTAGATATGTTGATGAGTATGCAAATGATCAAAACGAGATTTGTCCATCCGAGTGACGGATAGGTACTCTAGGCCCACTCGGTGATATTACATCATAAAGATTGCGCAATCATGTAACTAGGTCACGGGGTTGTAATATCACGGGAACGAGTAAACATGTTTGTCGGTAACGAGAATGAACTAGGTATATTGGATACCGACAATCAAACCTCGGACAAACAAAGTACCGTATGACAAAGGGATCAGGACTCAACGTTAACGGTTCAAACGATGAAATTAATTCGATGGAAGCGCAGGGGTTCATCAAGGATTGTAACCAGATCCCACATGATGGTCATTGGTCAGAGAGTGTCTGATCATGTCTGTTGTTTCCCGAATCGTAGGGTGTCACGCTTAAGGGTATTCGACGCAATAAGGATTGATTCGGGATCATCGGTGAAATAAGAGAGAACACCAGAATTGTTCCGGGAGGTGCCGGAAGTTGTTCTGGATATTTTGAAAGGTTCAAAATAATGTTTAAATATGTTTTATTATTGAATTAACAGAATTAAATATTAAAATATGATTAAATATAATTAAAAATTAATTAAAAGGCCTATGGGCCTAAAGAGGCCCATTAGGGGAAGGAGGGAGCTCCCCTTGGGCCAAGGCGCCAAGGGAGGGAGCCCACCTCCCCTAGCCGCACTAAACCCCCTCCCTTCCCTGGGGTTTAGTCCCACATGGGAAGGGGAGGGAGGGTGGCACCCCTCCTTGGCCTATATAAGGAGGGGTGGGTGCATTTTTTCTGCACACAATTTTGATTTGAGACAAGTTTCTCAGATCTCTCTTCTCTCTCTTTCTCCCTCCTCGAGTGGCCTCCCCTTGTTTGGAGTCTACACTTGGTTGGGGTTTCTCCACCATACGCACGCCGTCGTGCTGCTGGAATCGGGATCCGAATCCATCTTCTTTCCGCTGCTCTTCTGGTTCGGGGACCGGAGGGAACGTCGGGTACACCGTATGTGTGTAATCCCGCGAGGCACTACACTTTTGGTGCTCCTTCATCGTCGAGGCCGTGTCGCGACGTCTTCACCGACAACGTTCCGACGGGGACGTAATCCCGTCATCGGTCTACAAGGACCGGATGGCTTCTGGAGTCATCGAGGATCTCCGCCGCATCGAGGATCGGCGGGTACGACTACAGCAACCACGTTCACGCGGGAACGTTTCCCTCTTAACGGACTACATACTGGTATGTGACCTGTTTCCATCTGTTACTTGCATCGCCATAGCATAGGTCTTGGGTTCGGGACGCGTAGGTCATGAAAAAATATTGTTTTCTGCCCCGTTCCCCAACAGTGGTATCAGAGCAAGGATATGCGTAGATGTATTGTACGGATAGAACACATCTAGTATGTGGCATCAATTCTCCAATTGTTACCCTCCCACGGGTACTCATTTAGCATTGCGGCAATGTCCTGATGAAGTGGCCCCGACCGACCTTACGCGTTTATGCGAGACTGGTTCCACGCTTGACATATGGCTTGTACCATATAAGTGGCTGGGGGTGTCTGTCTCTCTAACATTAGCGATGCGAAGACGTTTGCAGCGGAGGGCCCCGATAGGGTGTAATAGAGACAATTGTGGGATCGGTGTTGTGGTTGTATGTTCGTAGGCATAGAAACGGTTCTATCTCGAAAGCCCTATCAGCCACGTAAAACTTGCAAAAGATAAAGTAGAGGCGTCTAAACTTTAATTTGTAGGAGGGGCATCATAGTTAGTATGATTTATACTATAGCATCCTGTTTTGCTTGTATTGGATATACGACGGTAGCATTATAGGATGATCCCTCACTAATCCAACAAAGTGTCCTTCCTCAGTGCAGCACCATCTGGAAAGATCTCCATTATGGAGGCATCGCGTGTCACACGGGTGTCAAACATATTAGCGTTCAAATGAGATGGGTGGAGCAAGCCTAGCATGTCCAGAAACATGTCCTTGCATACGCGGCATATAATCACTAAGGTTATTGTGGCGAGCCTGGCATATGCAGATATGGCCTCGGGACACAATGATCGAAAGATCGAGCATGAGTCACATGGATGATGTGATTGGCATGATGGTCTACCTTGAGAATATACTGATGGTCGTGTCACACGGGGGATGTATAGTTCTCAAGGATCGTGTAATCACTTAGAATAAACTATAGGATGTTTGTCTCAGTGGGAGTTCCATAATTGTTTTTAAAAACATGAACTCCTATTATGAACTTAATCTTCATGTCTTAGCAAATATCATTGTAGATAATGTCATAACCAATGTTTATAACCATGGCTCTTTAGTGTGATGTAGAACTTAAGGAAAATAGGTCTTACTTCATTGATGTGTACCAACACCGCTAAAGACATACTCATTACTGATGACTTATTAAAACGTAATACGAGAACTGCTAGGAGATCACTACAAGAAATCTGTTAATTCATGACAGATTCAGACCGTCACAAATAAGCAGAACACTGTCATCGAAGGGCACCCATGACGGATTTGAAATCCATCATGTATACCGCGTCATAATTTGACCACCGTGCATTGCCTTACGGATAACAGAAACCGTCATGGATCTATGACGATGCTTGACTGTCATGGATCCCTGGTAGGTAACGGCGTTAGCTACATGCCATGTCACTGTCTAACATGGCAACCAACAAGGATTGACGTGCCCAATTATAATAGTAGCCGGTTTCAAGCCATCTAGTAATACCCCAATTTTGATACATCCCATTAGCATTTTAGCCATTTCATTAATTCTACGGAGAGTTTCAGAACAAGCTGTCTTAATCATCAACACACCAATCACAAATAATTTCTATGGTCATGTTAAGACATACAACATCACAGGAACCATGCCGAACCATAACAGTCTAATATCAACATTACAACATCAGAGGAAACATTATAAACAAAACATGTTTGAGGCCACCAATCAACTTGTCGCCCTCACCAAGATCGATGTCAGTTGAGGTCGATGGTGTTTCAATTAGGGCATCTCCAATACTCTAGTGAACCTTCAAACCAAAGATAATAGATGTTAGTGAAATTACTTAACACATGTAATGTATTTGAACAAAACAAGCAAAGTTTCTAGTTATTGAAATTGTAATAGATACACCATAAACTTGCTAGAAAAGATTGGCACTATCAAAGGATTTTATATGAATGAAATAGACTAGTGAACAATTGTAAATGAGATAACAATGAAGATAATTAAAGCATGTAGTTTCTTAAACATACATCACAGTTTAAATTAATGTCCAGGAGGAATAGAGAGAAAAAGCATAAAAGCAGGGCACACAACAGAAAAATCAAATGATTAAATTGTAATAGCATGAAACCATCCTATAGCACGTGCGCACAGACCAACAAAACCACAAGCATCTACTATCAGTAGCACAAAAAATTCAGACAACACTTTATTGAACTGATGTTACATTCATGACCAATGTAGGAATTTCTCCATTCTGAACATATGTAGTTTGAACTGATAAACCACTTTACATATCATCTACTAGTATTAGCAAAAAATAACAAGATAATTCAAGTAGACTAAATGTAGAAGAAAGTCATCCTTGAGCAGCAAGCTACAAACCAACAAATAAGCTTGTATTGTTCTTCATGCTAAGCATTTTACAAGATATTTGTACACTGATAATAAATACAAAAAAATTCTAAATTCACATGTTAAGAAACGTGGTTTATCATAACATTACATAAGCTTGTGGATTTCCAAACAATGTGTAATGACACTAAACATTATGTATGTATATTTATTTCGCAAGGCATGCAAAAACATCACAAAAAAATGTATGGAACATTGATCGGTTTACACTAATTCTTATTATTTATGTATTTTATGGAACATATGCAAATTGTAACAAACTGAATCTTTCCCACAAGCAAGTACACTTTAAGTACAGAATATTTTGTGTAACCAAAGGCAAGGTAAAGACTTTGAGAGTTTTTCCAGTCCAGTCAAAGTGCCAAATTTAAATATAAGACTACCAAGATTTTGATATGCATGGCAATCAATGCAAAACTTTCAAAACAAAGCCTTAATCTTAGCTAATTTTATTTTACTTACAGAATACATCAGCAACCCTTGATTACTGTAAATACAGAATCACAATATCCAAGTGTAGAAAAGATCATCTCAAACTAAGCCACTCTCATATGAAAACAAATTGGCTTCCTTAATATCTTCCATTGAGCTAGTATGATATAAATTACTGTATTAGATTAAATTAAAGGACTTAGATATAAATCATAAGATCTAGTTTAGAGGAAAGCTAGCAAAAAGCTAGCAAAGTGCGCCATATATAGAATCACCCCTCAAAAGAAAAAAAAACCCAATCAGGAAAGAACAAACCGACAACTTACATTTGGCTTTGTTTGCATCATGGTTATCTAGAGAACCAAATATCATGTATATCATGCAGAAACTACTGAGTTACAATCAAAATCATTTTAGGTTAAAGTTTGGAAAATTGCTTATGAAGATTGCTAAATAAAGAATCCTAATTCATGTAAAGTTAGAATCGCATGGAAAATTCCATGCTGCCATTTTTAGGACGAGACCAAGATAAGGACCTTTACATGTTGTAGCTGTAGGCTAAAACAGTTTCATAAGTACCCAAACAACACTAAAAGTGCAACTTGCAGACACCTTACTTCATTATGAAGGAACCAGTCAATATAAAAGAATAGAGAAGGGAACATCAGGCCACTAGATGCTCTCCAAGTTTCATACCAACGACTGGAAATACATTTGCACCATACGTGCTCCATCTTGCTCCTCCCTCACATACTCAGATCCATTACCTTTCATCCTAAATTCCTAATACAAGGAGTCATCGTTCAGATATGAGAAGGTGCAGAAGTGCATACGTAAGAGAGAAAAAGTGGTTCAAAGAAAGATGTACCTACAGGTTACATTCAGAGAGAAATTAAGTGCAATATCTCCGTTCTCTGCAAAAATAGTATATGTCAGCAACACATTTTAGAGGCAGCTCCACCGTTGAGCACGCACAGGAAGCAGCAGCTTCACCAGCGAGCATTGAGAAGTTGACCTAGCAGCAGCAAATCCCGTGGCAGCCTGACTACTGCATCTCCCTTTCTGCTCTATCTCTATCTCCATCTCCACACCATTAATCGTCCCCGTCCTTGTCCTCTACTACAAGTGCGAATAGCCTGCTGCGTCCCGCACTAGGCAGGAGAGGGACTGTGACTCCCCGGATGCAGGTCGAGACCTTTGCCCCCACACTGCCGCCGCTGCTCAGCGCAAATCTGGAATGGGGGGGGGGGGGGGCCCGCGTCAAATCAATGTGGTGGAAAAGATGTTGCGTCACGGGACGAGCTCCAAGGTGTGATCCGTGGCGGCGGAGGGTACCGGAGACGGACGGAATCGAGCGGCGTCGTTGGGGTGTTGGAGTGGATCTGGAATGAGGGGGAGAAGATGATGGGGGCGGCGGCGGAGGGAGAAAGAGATAGGGAATCGGCCAGATTAGGGTTAGGTCTCTTATATGGGGAGTAGCTGTGGTGGGTAATTTTTCCACGCCGTGACTTAAGAGAATTTGTATCTCCACGCGCGGTTCTAAAATTTTACATCTTCGCGTCCTTCATACGTGTTTCCTTTTCATTTTTACTTTATAAAAAATATATATACCGATTAATGTATCCATATGTGTGACATATGGGGCCTAACCGCAGGATACATAAATAAGATCCATCTATGGCGGTCAAGTTCGTGTACAAAGAGAAAAAGTGTAGGACGAGCTAGTCGATCCATGACAATTTCCATGACGGTCATCGTTGGCTGTCATAAAAAGGCTACCATATTGGTGGCTGGCGCATATCTTGCTGATTTCGGATGGTTTCCATGACGGTTTCTAGGAACGTCATGAGAAATATGGCATGTATTAACAGATTTCTTGTAGTGGATACACCGGATAACTCCGTAATTGAGGAAGATGACGATGAGTATCGTATTCATCGTCTCTTATTCAATGACTGTCCGATACACCATACTTCATTCTATGGATTCTGAATTGTGAATGCATGATTAAGATACCAACACGTATGACGTGCTAAGTGATCTTAAAAGCACTAAGTCACAAATTAGAGTAATGGAATATAAGTATATGGACGGGGTTTATTTCAACTATGGTGGAAGTAACAACCTGCTGAGAAAGTCACTTGGAAAATGTATAAGATACATGAACACCTTGTGTACAACTTGGACTACAGAATGACTGGTTACTTTGCGATAACTGGGGAGTTGCATTCGCTTCCTCCCAGTTACAAAGACCGCGTCTAGACTATGTCATGAAGGAGAATCGTTCACCTGTCATGATGTCATGGTTAAAGTTGTGAACTTTAAAGGTAGAACCAATGTAGGAATAGTCATTGACAGAGAAAGTATATTTGATACACGGGTTATAAATGTCTTTCCCCACAAAATACTAATTGTGGTTGATTAAGTATTCGATGCTTGAAATCACTGCTTAAAGAGTGGCTCAGAAGGGATGAGGTGACAATGTGTGCTGACGGTAATCAAGATAGTTGATGGTCGACAACACTCTCCCTCTACATCTATCATTTGATTAGTATATGAATAAATTTATGATCGTTTGAGTGTGAACTTTATTAGTGTGTCTTGCATTTCGCGAATACAATTATTCATATTAGTGGGAAACAAGTCAGTTGTTCTCCTTTTATGAATGATATCTTTTATGGTCACATTACGGTTATGAATGAGTTATTCTTATATTGATGGTAGTAGTTTGATCATTTATAAGAAATATTGTAATGCCAAGAATTAACCAAACTTAGTAATGACACTACCGTTTAAGTCATTATTGGTTTGATGAAGTCTTGAGATACTTGATCTCTTGACACATGCAAACCATGCCTCTTTAGGTGAGATGACTGAAACCTCGCATTCTGATAAAACAGAGTTTTCGATGACTGTTGCATATCATACATAGTGATGTATCATATTTCAGCATGTAGTGAATTTCATTATTTCGTAAACTTCAGATGTGGACTTAGATGAATATGTGTATTCACTAATGAAACATGAGTTTGGGATAGTTTGATGTGATCAAAGTGATTTCAGAATGAAGACGGGTACTAAATTAACGAGAAAAACAAGTCTCTACGATTTGATCAAAGAGACAAATGTTTTGAGTTAGCCTTCGGCATACGGACTTGTGTGAAAGTTGTTCCACAAATTACAATGCTTGGAACACTTCAATATTGTTGATGTGCCTGAACATTATAATCATACTCTATTGGATAGTGTATGGTATAAGTTATCTCTTACCGAGTTACGTTATTATTGTTTAGAGTTATTAATTTAATAAGCAAACACTCACTTCAGTATAGGGAACCATCTGAGTTCGTGGAAACCAACATTATATAAGTTATGGTGTGTCATGGTTCCTAGGAAAATAATTTATGTGGTAAATTATCTTTGTAGTGTATCCTTAGTCAACTATGGATGCATCTTCCGCAACTAGGACCAAAGAGCAAAACTTGTGTTGCTAAGTTTGGTGTTTGTCAAGAAGTGTTCTTGATGAATGTGTTAATGGAAGAAAGTGAAAGTTCAAACAAGGTAATTGACCTTGCCTCCAGATGTCAGAGTAGCGCAACGAAATGTGTTCCGAAACCAAAGCTCTACAATTAGAGGAGAAAATGATGATAATGATCATGGTGTTTCGGTTGAAACTTTTACTGAACAAAGTAGGATTCAAGAATACATATTTGCCCTTGTGCAAAGTAATATTCATGATTCACTTGTCAAGTTAATGGAACAAGACATACCTACGAACTACGAAGAAGCGATGCTGGACCTAAGTACGAGAAATGACTATGAGTCATGGAATCCTATATTGAGTTACATTTAAGATTACATGAATCTTATCGAGTAAAGAGGTTACTTGATATTCTGAATAACTTCAAGGTTATAAGGAATAAATGTGAACATCAAAGGAAGACATCAAGATCTATTTGTCATGAAGGATGTTTTTGACAAATTCAAAAGGTTGACTACAATAGTAGCGATGCTTGAGTCAATAGGATTATCACTACGATTGATCCAAATTGTTATCAATACCATGAGTTCCTCAAATCCTGCATTTGAAGAGGGGTTGTAATTGGTACAACGAGAAGGTTTTGGAAAACATATGGATGCTAGTGTCTCGTAACCGGAATTCTCGATTTGATGGATGATCAAAGGATTCTGGACTTAGACAAAATATCGAGGAAACATGCATTTGCATGAAACTGAGTGGGAGCTGAATAGTATCCTAAACCTAATATGTGGACGACATATTTTGAGTGGGAGCTATGGGATTATTATCCTGAACTTAATATGTGGGTGACATATTTGAGTGGGAGCGTGACAACATTCTCATATATAACATATGGTGAATGATGTAGTTGGTATTAATGATTATTGAAAATCTTTCATGAATGAAGTTAAGCATTGAAAATCTATTAAGATAGATTAATGCGTTTAATATCATTGAGTCGGAATACTTTCCTGGATAAGATTCTGAAGAAGTTCAGAATGGGACAAGTCAAGAAGGTAGTTCTTACTTGTATATCCAAGAGAAGTATCGAGTTAATCTCAGTACAAGAACAATGGTTAAATGATGGTTAAATGAAAGAAATGGATGTGCTACATCCTCTATGCCTCTGTCATAGGTTCTTTCATATAAAAACCAAAGTTTTGTACTCGACGTAATGTGACCCAAGTTCTTAGTAAGAAGAACATGTTGTGATATGATTTATGAGTAAATCATTGAACAAAGAGTTAAGTTTATCCTTCAGTATCTGGGGAGAACTGAGGATACATCTCTAATTTGTAAAGGATAGTGGACTTGACCATAAATGTTATGTTGGTTCAACTTCTGACACTAACCTGGAAAATTGAGATATCATACTAATAAATGCCTAGGTTGAAAGAAACATGGTTAGACATCAAAGTTGCATACAATGCACTAAGGATTAAATCTACAATGATATGGCTACTTTAGAAGTGACAAGAGTTATATTCTGGCTTAAGAAGTTTGACTTCTGACTGAGTGAGTTTCAGTGTGCATGACTATGGGAAAGTCCGCGTGACCCACCGGATGTCATTGCTGAAACACAAACAAACGAAGTCTCACTCTACCGCCGAATATATATATATATATATATACCTCATCATTATAATGGATAATGAAGTAATGTCAAACTAGGTGACATTAATGATTTGCAAAAGACATACGGATCTGAATGGTACTCAGACCGTTGATACAACCTTTTCCACAAGCAAGCATGATCTATAACCATATACATGATATGGAGTTATGATCCACAGAAAAATGCAACTAGATTATTTGTACTCTATTGCAAGTGGGAGACTGTTGGGAATGTGCCCTAGAGGCAAATAAAATATGTTTATTGGCGTATTCCATTAGTTCAATAAGTTTTATACTGTGTTATAATTGTATTAAGCGGAAACATTAATACACGTGTGGTATACAAACAACCAGGTCCCTAGTTAACTCTAGTAAACTAGTCCATTGGGAAATTGATGATCAAGGTTTCCTGATCATGAGATGTGAACAGTCTATTGACAATGGGGTCATGTCATTGGGAGAATGACATGATGGACACACACCCACCAGAAGTGTTGCAATGTGATCCAGTCACATAGTTCACCATTGCGATAACTATAAACGTAGTGACCCGATCCTTAAGACCGTGATGATCATACATAATTGCTATATGCCAGGATGATTTGAGTGCATTAACCGTTACACTGAAACATGGTAACCATAAAGGTGTATCTTGGGTATTCCGAAGTAGATATGTTGATGAGTATGCAAATAGATCAAAACGAGATGTGTCCATCCGAGTGACGGATAGGTACTCTAGGCCCACTCGGTGATATTACATCATAAAGATTGCGCAATCATGTGACTAGGTCACACGGTTGTAATATCACGGGAACGAGTAAACATGTTTGTCAGTAACGAGAATGAACTAGGTATATTGGATAACGACGATCAAACCTCGGACAAACAAAGTACCGTATGACAAAGGGATCAGGACTCAACGTTAACGGTTCAAACGATGAAGTTAATTCGATGGAAGCGCAGGGGCTCATCAAGGATTGTAACCAGATCCCACATGATGGTCATTGGTCAGAGAGTGTCTGATCATGTCTGCTGTTTCCCGAACCATAGGGTGTCACGCTTAAGGGTATTCGACGCAATAAGGATTGATTTGGGATCATCGGTGAAATAAGAGAGAACACCGGAATTGTTCCGGGAGGTGCCGGAAGTTGTTCTGGATATTTTGAAAGGTTCAAAATGATGTTTGATAATGTTTAAATATGTTTTATTATTTAATTAACAGAATTAAATATTAAAATATGATTAAATATAATTAAAAATGAATTAAAAGGCATATGGGCCTAAAGAGGCCCATTAGGGGAAGGAGGGAGCTCCCCCTTGGGCCAAGGCGCCAAGGGAGGGAGCCCACCTCCCCTAGCCACACCAAACCCCCCTCCCTAGGGTTTAGTCCCACATGGGAACGGGAGGGAGGGTGGCACCCCTCCTTGGTCTATATAAGGAGGGGTGGGGGTGCCTTTTTTCTACACACAATTTTGATTTGAGACAAGTTTCTCAGATCTCTCTTCTCTCTCTTTCTCCCTCCTCGAGTGGACTCCCCTTGTTTGGAGTCTACACTTGGTTGGGGTTTCTCCACCATACGCACGCCGTCGTGCTGCTGGAATCGGGATCCGAATCCATCTTCTTTCCGCTGCTCTTCTGGTTCGGAGCCCGAAGGGAACGTCGGGTACACCGTATGTGTGTAATCCCGCGAGGCACTACACTTGTGGTGCTCCTTCATCGTCGAGGCCGTGTCGCGACGTCTTCACCGACAAAGTTCCGACGGGGACGTAATCCCATCATCGGTCTACAAGGACCGGGTGGTTTCTGGAGTCGTCGAGGATCTCCGCCGCATCAAGGATCGGCGGGTACGACTACATCAACCACGTTCACGCGGGAACGTTTCCCGCTTAACGGACTACATACTGGTATGTGACCTATTTCCATCCGTTACTTGCATCACCATAGCATAGGTCTTGGGTTCGGGACGCGTAGGTCATGAAAAATTATTGTTTTCTGCCTCGTTCCCCAACATGAAGTACTAGTGTGGATCTCTCAAAAGGAATAGTAGTGTGCCCCCTTCTCTCTTTTTATTTTTCTTTTTCTCTTTTTTCTATTTTATATATATATTTGGTGGCCTCAATGGCTCTTTCTATTTAACTCTCATTTGTCCTCTTTGGGATCTTTTGATTTTGTCCTCTTTGGGATCTTTTCCTCACTTTAGGGGCAACACTCTATATTTTACAAGAATATAGGAGATCTTTCACACTTTACAAAGGTACTCACATAAAGAAGATACAACTATCATGATGCAAATGTATGCCTCTTCCAGGATAGCAGGATATGCAATGATACTAGCGCGTCATGTAGCAATGATTAGGGCAAGGCCCAACTAGCATGCAGCTCATCGATCAAGCAAGTAGCATGTATGACATGACGATCAAGTCATGAGAAGGTGGATGTTGCATGGCAATGTATCTCGGAAAGGCTATGAAAATGCCTTGTAGGTAGGTATGGTGGCTGTTTTGAGGAAAGATATAAGGAGGCTTATGATGACAGAGCGTATCGTGCCAAGGGTTTGGATGCATCGGCGAAGTATGCGCCAACTCTCAAGGTGAGAAAGGGCAATGCACGGTACCGAAGAGGCTAGAAAAAATATAGGTGGGTGGAAGTGTCAACTTTCGAATACTCACATTAGTCCGAAGAACTCATGCACTTATTATCGGTAACTCTCAATCTAATCAGGAGGTTCACAAAGAGACAAGTACCCCGAGGAGGAGTGTATAGGGGTTTGGTTATCCTTGCGCATCCTCGACTCATGGTACGTGAGTGTACTCTAATATTCGAACCCTCCAGAGGTTAGTGATCCATCTAGTAGCTAGAGTTCTCAACAGGGATTTTTGGTTTTTGAAAATCACACGGATTGCCCAAAATACGACATCTATCACTAATAGGCTCGAGCTCTTGACACCAAAAGTTCAAACATTACTCTAGTCAATACCTCAAAACTATTGCAAGTTACTACTACAAAGAGAATAGCAACTTCAACTACCTACTTCTAGTCAAGACACAAAACTCAGTGCAACAGGCAAACTCTCTAACAAGATAAAACATGCAACCTATAGAAAGTTCAACCTAGAACAAAATAAAAGCTCTAGAAAAACTAAAGCACTACAACTAAATAGAGCAGCAGCTAAGAAAAGAAAAAGTACAACTCACAGCTAAAAGAATAAGCATGCAAATCCTATCAGGAGTTCTAGTTCAAGCGGAGCGTGTAACTCTCCCACACAAAAGAGTAAGCTGGGGTCTAACTTGTTACTACAGCAAACAAAGCAAAAACAAACCTAGAAAAGTAAAGAGCGAGACGCTCCAAGCATAGCACACAACGCATGAAGTGATAAAAATATAGTGCAACGAGGGACGAACTGATAATTGTTGATGAAGAAGGGGATGCATGGGGGCATCCCCAAGCTTAGACACTTGAGTCTCCTTGAATATTTATTGGGGGTGCACGTGGGCATCCCCATGCTTGACCGTTTGACACTCAAAGATCTTCTTTCATCATCTTCCATCGCGCACTTGAAAACTCCCTTCATACATAACTCATTGTAGACTGATTAGAGAGGTTAGTGCCCTACTAAAATAATTTTGCTCTACTACAAATAAAGATTTCCAGGAAGAGCTACTGTTTTTCTTGCCTGCCCAAAAGATTTTTCAAAGAAAAAGCAAGCTTAAGGATTGCAAAACTGCGAAAAGAAAAACCGGGGCAGAAGCTAAGGAAAACAGAACAGCAGAGAGAAAAGAATTTTTTAGGGATTCTGCAACTCAAATCAAAAAACTCAGAACATACGAAAGTTTCGTAATTGTATAGAACATACTTCTGCCTCGATCATGTAGGGAAGCTCACGAGGTCTAAACCATGAAGAACAAAGAGGGGAGTAGAACATCACATAGCTACTGATCGTGGACCCTAGTCCAAGGTAGACTACTCAAGGCACATTCGGGAAGCGTCCATGGTGGAGGGGAAGCTCCCGGAAGTCGATCATCCCTCTGGCAGGGTGCCAGGAAGGGTCCTGACGGTGCTCCCGATCTTGGAAGCGCGGCAGCGGCGGAACAGAGGAGAATTTGAGAAATAGCGTTCTCTCTTCGGATGTTTCACGTGACGGAGAATAAATAGGCGAAGGGGCAGCCAGGGGGGCACCAGGGGCACAGGCGCCCCCCTGGTGCGTCCAGGCCCTTGGACGCGCCAGGTGATCTCCTGGGTGCCCGGTGGTTGTCCCCTGGCCCTCCTTCGGGCTTCGGGAGTCTTCCGACACGCTGATTTTTTATCTGATTTTCCCGGATTTTTGGAGCACTTTTTATATGGGGGAAAAATGAAATAGAAAAACAGCAGAAAATTGGAACTGGCACTAGGGTGCACTGAGTTAGTAGGTTAGTCCAAATATGATCAAAAGTGTATGAAAGTGTATGTAGATCATAGCAATATCACACAAAACATGCATGGAACGAGTAGAAATTATCGATACATTTGAGACGTATCAAGCCTTGCCCGAGGGAAACCTGTTCACCATATTCACCACCACGCCGTCGTGTTGCTGGAATCGGTCCCATCTACTTCTCCCTCTTGCTTGCTGGATCAAGAAGAAGGAGACGTCATCGAGTTGTGTGTGTGAAAGCCTCCGGAGGTGCTGCTTGTTTGCAGTGCTGATCGAATCGAACTTCACCAACGACTTCACCAAGATGCGTTGAAATAAAAGTTCAACACGCGTATTCTTCGAGGGTATGATGATCTACTCTCCATGTTACTAGCATCTTCTAGATTGGATCTTGGATGTTGCTTCCCCATGTGAGAGAATTTTTTTATTTTCTATCGCGCAATCTTCTACAGTGGTATCAGAGCTAGTTCAATGTGTAGATGCTTTGTACGGTAGAACACAATGAGTTGTGGGCGTTGATCTTCTTCTTGCTACCCTCCCATGTGTATTTTTGGTTTTGCGGTATGGTTTGATGCAGTGGCCTGGACCAACTTTACAATCTTCGGATTGAGACCGGTTCAACACTTGACGTGCAACTTGTATTGCACATTTGGCCTGCGGGTGTCAGTCGATCTTACTATAGTATTAACAACATTTCCAAAGGAGGGCTCTTATGAGATTACGAAGCAATTGGTTATATCAACGTTGTGGTTTTTGTGTAGGTAAGAATGGTTCGTATGAAAAACCCTAGAAGCCACGTAAAATTGCAAAAATAAGGGAGATGCGTATAACTTGTTGTTGCAGGGGTGCTTGTGATGTGGTATATCCCAAACTATTCATATGATATATTTGTGATGGATGAGATAATCATGTTTTGTAATGTTTCACGACTTGCATGTCGATGAGTACATCAACCGACAGGAGCCATATGGTTGTCTTAATTATTTATTGTATGACATGCGTGTCAACTTCAAATGCCATGTAATTGCATTACTTTTTCTCTATGAATTAGCAATAGTTGTAGATTCAACGTGGTGTAGACAACCAAGATGCCATAAGATGGAGACCAACATGGTGCCATAATGGAGATCATGTCGATGCGTTAAAGATGGAGATCAAGGCGTAATAAAAGGTCTATACCATGTCACATATTTTATGCATGTGATGTTTAACCTTTTATGCATCTTATTTTGCGTGTGCACGACGGTAGCATTATAAGATGATCCCTCACGCTAAATATCAAGATAAACGTGTTCTCCCTTAGTATGCACTGTCGCAAAAGTTCGTTGTTTTGAAGCATCTCGTGATGATCGGATGTGGTAAACTCTACATTCACATACGACGGGTGTAAGCCAGTTTTACACATGCCAAAATACTTTGGTTAGCTTGACGAGCTAGCATGTACAAACATTTCCCCGGAACGCAACAAACCAAAAGGTTAAACATGAGTCAAATGAATGATATGATCAACATTTTGATGTTCACCATTGAAACTACGTCTTCTCTCATGAAGATCGGACTTGGTGTAGTGGATTTGGATCGTGTACCACTAGACAACTATGAGGGATGTTGATTTAAGTGGGAGTTCGTTAGTAATTTGATTAAACTGAACTCATTATCATAAACATAGTCTACAATTTTATTTGCTAAAATGTTGTAGATCATGGACCGCATAGCTCAGTTCAACTTCAGCGCATTCCTTGAGAAAGAAAAACCTAAAATCATCTGGTTCAAAATTAACTAACTCGCACCGCAACCTGAGGATTATCCTCACTAGGTGTAAGAAGCAATATGTGCTCGATGCTTCACTAGGTGGCTCACCTGCAGACGATGCTCCCGAAGCAGAACATAACATCTTTGAGACACGCATGGGAGGCTCTATCCAAAGCCTAGTTTAGCTGGAATGTGTGATCCCAGATGAGTTAATCACTAACAGGGTGCTGCAGTCTCTCCCTCCAAGCTACAAATACTTTGTGCTGAACTATAACATGCAAGGCATGAATAAGACTCTCAATGAGATTTTTGCGATGCTGAAATCTGCGGAAGTGGACATCAAGAAAGAACATCAAGTGTTGATGGTCAATAAGACCACAAGTTTCAAGAAGGTTAAAGCCAAAAAGGGACACTTCAAGAAGAGTGGAAAGTCAGCTTCCGCTCGAGGGTGGCACGTAAGGCCCGATATGCGGTACTGTTCCAGATCTAGATGTTTCCATCCAAATCCGGGGACGAAGCACATATCGGTCCCACCGCGACATATGACATAGCCATATGCCCCGGATTTCCAACATGATATCACAACATTACAGATACAAGGATACAACATCTCATACAATCGGCATACAACTGCCTCAAATACAATACAACAGCGGAAGATACATGTCTGAGTACAGACTACAATCAAATGCCTACTGGCAAAGAGAAAAACATCGATCCCCATAACCACACAGGTCCAGGCCCTCCGCCGGGACCCGCCTAACTAGTCGTCGTCGAGTCTCCACGTGAAACATCGATCACCGTACCTGTTGTCGATCAGAACCCTGAAAAGAGTTTGGGGGTAGTATCATGAGTACAGAGGTACTCAACATCCAACTGTAGTGGTCAACTGACCCAGCAAGGACTTCATCACTCGTCATTCTAAGACAACTAGTAGTTTACGGTAAGGAAGGGGTAAGTGGTGAGGTTGCTGCCGCACTACCATTTATGAAGTGGCTAACGATCTAGAGGGTAAGATAAGAAGCCAAGCATTCGATGAGGAATCGCCTCCAACAAGTCTTGCTATCAACTACTTACGCAATCATAACACCTATCCTATCCTTGTCCTCCTCTTCGCATCCCGACGAAGAAGAAGCAGTCAAGGCACACACACACGTTGATCAAGTTATATTATGATCATCTCAGTTGTTGTTGTCTATGAACAAGGAGTAGGTCTCAAGTCGTCCATAACCGTGGACACGGCTTCTCGAAAATATTTAACCCTGAAGGGGTGTACCAACTGCCCATTACAAGGCTCCGCACGCACGTCGATCGCTCTCAGTTGCTACCCATCACAGGCAACCATTTTATGATTTAGTTCCAAGAGATATGAAACGACAGGTCCCTCTAACTAACAACGAACAAATCCGGGTGGCCCCCGGTGAGTCGACATCCATCTCAGGAGCCGGCCGCGCTCTCGATCTGGTCTCTACCGTCTGTCGCAGGTTTGGACAGCCGGTTAATCACACATGGGACACCGGGTCCTCAGCCGGACAAGGTGGGCCAGCAAGGGAACTAAGTCCTCACTGGTCCAGGTTGGTTTGTAAACAACTGGCGGCCGACCAGCACACACACGGTTTCAAATGGTAAATCAGCTTGGGCCACCACTAGAAATGTTTGAAGCTGGGTAGGTAAGAAAAGGGGACCCCATAAAATCCCACACGCGGTTAGGCACGCTCAGTCTTAAAACCAATACCCGGAACTCGGATCATAGGTGACTCGAATGGAACAAAGCGTCGGGGCGGGATAGCCTAGACCTTCCATCCTTCGTCGAATATAGTCAACATTATAATAATCATCTCATCAAAAACAATATAATAATGTGATATCCCAAACCAAGGAGTAACAGGGTAACATCGTAGCATCCTAAGCATGCATACTAAGCAGGGGCTGAGCAACGAGCAATAATAACATAGCAGTACAAGGTTTGATGGGAAGGGACATGGCTGTATCGGTTTGAAAGAGGCTGTAAACATGTGGTAGGATCAAACATCGAACCTAACCTAGACTAGCATGCAAACCGCTGGTTGAAATAGAATGGATCATAAGTAATGCATAGTCCTTGCCTGTTGACAAGTCGGGTTCCGAAGGTGTAGTTGATCGTAAGCTCGCATCGTCTCCGAAGGTACCCGCGGAAGCACACAAGACGATAAACACTGGAAAGCAATCAACGAGCAAGCATCTATTACCACGAAGCAACACAATATCAAGAAGACGTCACACGACACAGCAACGCGATACGGATCTATCGTCGAGAACGGTTACTAACAGTTTAAGTGGGGTATCGGTCACACACGACGAATACCGCACGTTTAGAAAGGTTCAAGTTGTTTAGCTACAGGTGATCAACCAACGGTTGTTAACATGGCAAGGCACCCAAGCATGGCATATCACACAAACATGGCAAGAGGTGAAGCAAAAAAATAAACTACCTAAGCTAGTCAATTTAAGTGGGGTGAAATCCTAGACATGGCAAACTATTACGGACCCCACGATAAAAATGGAATTAGGTATTGTTTTTCCCTAAACAATAATTTATTATTTTAATTAGCAAGCAAGAGCAGCAAAAACACAATCTACATGCAATTCTAGTCAAGTTACATATAAAGAACATTTTAATCAGAGCAACGGTTAAAAAGATATTGCAATAACAGTTTACAGTGGCAAGCATTGTAATTAGCAGGTAATCAACAAGTAAACAAGATCAAACATGGCAAAAAGCAACATTTTATTAATCTACGCGCAAAACGGAGCAACTTTCATGTAGAAAGCGTCTCCATCGGAGCTACCCGTGAAAAGATATAAGCATCGCAAAATTACACCGCAAACTGCCAAAATAAATAAATACAGAAAAGAAAATAAAAACTCTAAGGAAAAAAAGAGGGGCGCGGTGGGCTCTCACCAGTGGGCCGAGGCTAACGAGGCCGGAATGGTTCGGGCTGGAGCTGCTGGGCCAGGGGCGCCTGGGCCAGGGGGCAGGCGAGGTGGTGGGCCTCGGGGTGAGGCCGGCCCACCCGGGGCGCACTGGAGGGTGGCGGCTCCCGTGCCTCGTCCCGACTTGGACAGGACCGGCGGCGGCGGCTTCGATCCAGCACGACAGTGGCGCTGGTCCGACCGGCATGGAACGAGCCCGGCGTGGAGAGGACCAAAGGAGGCGGGGCAGCGCGGTCTCGAACTGAGAGGAACGCCGGCATGGTCTCAGGGCGGAGCATTGCGGCGTGCTCCTTCGCTGGCCATGGCAGCTTCGTCTTGACGGCCATGGCGGTGCGGGGCGAGTTACTGGGAGGGAGAGCACGGTGAGGGAAAGGGAGAAGAAAGAGGAGGAGAGGGAGGACGGCGCGGCGTGGAGGGGCTCACGGGCAGGGAGGCTCGCCGGATCCGGCTGCTGGCGTTCCAAGGCGGGGCGGCGACGAGCTTCAAGCTCAGGGCATCCATGGTGGTTCCTGGACATAACGAGAGAGGAGGTGAGGGGAGATAGAGAGGGGAGAGGGAAGAGGAGAGGAGCGGCAGGGGGGCGCGACCTGCGGGGGCGGCGGCCGCGGCGGCTCGCCGGCGTGGGAGGGCTCGCGGGCGTGAGCTCGGGCCATGGATTTCTCGGGCAGGGAGAAGGCTCCATGGGAGGAGCTCCACGGGATCCATTCCGGGCGACGTGGCAGCCTCCGGGGCCGTCGGATCTCCGGATCTGACGGTCCAGGACGAATAGGGCAATTTCCAGATCTGGTGGAGCTAGGGTTACGAAAATTGGGGATTTTTGGGGCAAAGAGGAGGGGGTGCCTGCAATTTTGGACTAAGGAAACCCTAGAAGAGGGGTGGGAGTGTGGTGGTCTTTATATAGCCCAGGTGGCTGGCGGTTTGCAAAAACATCCCCGATTTTTCTCTCTCGCGCGCGGTGTTTACGTTTCTGACCGCCGGGGGTCCGCAGTACCTCCGATTTGGGTAAAACTTCAAACTGCGCGATCAGCGCGTCGAGCCGGCGGCGTTCACCTCACGCTGGAACCGTTCTGAGAACACTTTCCGGCGCGCTATAAAATATCCCGTTTAATTATTTAAACGGAGTTTTTCGTTCCGTTGGCTGCGGCTGGTCTCGTGCGGTTTTCGCGACGGTGATCGGGCGAAACCCGGTGTCGCAAAGGTCGAGTGTCAGGGTGGCAAGGGTCGGTCTCCGTCCGATACGAGATAAGAGGGGGGGGGGAATAATCGCCGATCGATAAATCGGGGATGAAAACACCGCAAAAAAATCAGACAATCAAACAATTCACACCGAAAACAAATTTTTAATTTTTGTGAAAACTGGGCTGTTACAATACTACACCACCAACAAGGGATCTCGTCCCGAGATCCAAGACGACCCGGGGGAGAGAAAAGAGTCGACGATCTTCAACACCACCAACAAGGGACTCTGCTCCATGTCGAACGAGGATCTTCCGTCGCGAAACTTTCCGCAGGGAGATGGCAACGTCGAAGATCAAAACCATTAGGTGTCAAGAGGAAGAACGACTACTAAAACCTGGTCAAAGGGATAGTGGATTTCGACGCAAGTCGTGAAAACACCGGACAAAAGGAGGGAGGGAAAAGGACGACCCAAATGATACCCAAAATCGGAGAAGCTAAAGGTACTACAGGAATTCCCAAACCTGAGATCGGAATCGAGACAATACGCTGCAAGCAAGGCATTGTAACGATTCCGATACTCCACACACTCGAGATCCTAAAGTTTTGAAGGGGATAAGACGAGAATTAAAACACTTACGACACTTGTCCTGACCAGAGCAAAGGTAAGGAGTAAAAAGATCCTACTCTCCGATAACTAACTTAGTAACTACAAAATAGTTTTTGTCTAGACTCGACTTCGGCCAGAGAAGGGATCCTACGGTCGGTAAGGCTCTGATACCAAGTTGTAAGGCCCGATATGCGGTACTGTTCCAGATCTAGATGTTTCCATCCAGATCCGGGGACGAAGCACATATCGGTCCCACCGCGACATATGACATAGCCATATGCCCCGGATTTCCAACATGATATCACAACATTACAGATACAAGGATACAACATCTCATACAATCGGCATACAACTGCCTCAAATACAATACAACAACAGAAGATACATGTCTAAGTACAGACTACAATCAAATGCCTACTGGCAAAGAGAAAAACATCGATCCCCATAACCACACGGGTCCAGGCCCTCCGCCGGGATCCGCCTAACTAGTCGTCGTCGAGTCTCCACGTGAAACATCGATCACCGTACCTGTTGTCGATCAGAACCCTGAAAAGAGTTTGGGGGTAGTATCATGAGTACAGAGGTACTCAGCATCCAACTGTAGTGGTCAACTGACCCAACAAGGACTTCATCACTCGTCATTCTAGGACAACTAGTAGTGTACGGTAAGGAAGGGGTAAGTGGTGAGGTTGCTGCCGCACTACCATTTATGAAGTGGCTAACGATCTAGAGGGTAAGATAAGAAGCCAAGCACTCGATGAGGAATCGCCTTCAACAAGTCTTGCTATCAACTACTTACGCAATCATAACACCTATCCTATCCTTGTCCTCCTCTTCGCATCCCGACGAAGAAGAAGCAGTCAAGGCACACACACACGTTGATCAAGTTATATTAGGATCATCTCAGTTGTTGTTTTCTATGAACAAGGAGTAGGTCTCAAGTCGTCCATAACCGTGGACACGGCTTCTCGAAAAGATTTAACCCTGAAGGGGTGTACCAACTACCCATTACAAGGCTCCGCACGCACGTCGATCGCTCTCAGTTGCTACCCATCACAGGCAACCATTTTATGATTTAGTTCCAAGAGATCCGAAACGACACGTCCCTCTAACTAACAACGAACAAATCCGGGTGGCCCCCGGTGAGTCGACATCCATCTCAGGAGCCGGCCGCGCTCTCGATCTGGTCTCTACCGTCTGTCGCAGGTTTGGACAGCCGGTTAATCACACATGGGACACCGGGTCCTCAGCCGGACAAGGTGGGCCAGCAAGGGAACTAAGTCCTCACTGGTCCAGGTTGGTTTGTAAACAACTGGCGGCCGACCAGCACACACACGGTTTCAAATGGTAAATCAGCTTGGGCCACCACTAGAAACGTTTGAAGCTAGGTAGGTAAGAAAAGGGGACCCCATAAAATCCCACACGCGGTTAGGCACGCTCAGTCTTAAAACCAATACCCGGAACTCGGATCCTAGGTGACTCGAATGGAAGAAAGCGTCGGGGCGGGATAGCCTAGACCTTCCATCCTTCGTCGAATATAGTCAACATTATAATAATCATATCATCAAAAACAATATAATAATGTGATATCCCAAACCAAGGAGTAACAGGGTAACATCGTAGCATCCTAAGCATGCATACTAAGCAGGGGCTGAGCAACGAGCAATAATAACATAGCAGTACAAGGTTTGCTGGGAAGGGACATGGCTGTATCGGTTTGAAAGAGGCTGTAAACATGTGGTAGGATCAAACATCGAACCTAACCTAGACTAGCATGCAAACCGCTGGTTGAAATAGAATGGATCTGATAGAGGCGAAGGTGTCCCGATGTTTCGATGAGATGATGGAGATCGATTTTTGGTGGAGTAGACTTTCACGACCCGACTACGAACGTGCGAAGACGTTGCGCCTTAGCAATCGCTAAACCAACTCCGAGAGGTTATTGATCCCGCGGATGCACGATCAACCTGACGACGGAGATCTAATTCCTGCAAGCAATCGAAGAACAAGCAAGAACTAAGAATTGCAATCTGGATATTGCGAATATAAGATGAATGATTAACAGAAGTTGGGGTTCCAATGAGGTCTTGGCCTGGTCGGATGACACAAACGAAGAGCTCGAAGTTGCGTCTATGGCTAACTTAAATCTAATTAAAACCCAAGTCTAAATGACGCCCTAAGGGTTGTATATATGGGGGAACAGAGGGGAATTTCGTGGCCCCTTGGAGGAGGGGTCCGAAAACAACCCTAACTCGGTTTCCCCACACATACGGACTCTAAAAAATAACCTATTAAGTGTATTTAAAAATTACATGGGCCTGACCCAATAATAAGGTGACGCAGCACCTATAATAACCCTTGGACGAAAATATTAATGTGGCATCTTGTGTCTCTCGTCCAAGTCTTCATGCACGCCTTATGGTGGCCTCAAAGTGCGAAAATCACCACTGGAAGCTCCATTGTCCTTTCCCCCGCGCGCACCTCCTTCTCCATGCTTGATCCCACTCCAATGACCATCCTTCTTATCCATGCTAGGTCCTTCATTCATAAGACAAACAAAAGTATCTAATTTAGGCAGCATCATATGTTCCTGAACATTAGAAGGATTCGCAAGAAACGAAAGTACCTGATAATTTAGTTGACGTGCGCGTGCTCTAGTAACTGGTCCAGTATGTGTAGTTGGTGAAGATGTGGGTGTAACATTAGTAGAGATGTCCTCATCATCCTCCCCTTCTTGAATTGAAGTCGTCCTCGACGGAAGCTCATCATCTTCTCCCAAATAAGGTTTCAAATCTGCAATGTTAAATGTGGGACTAACCCCAAAATCTGCAGGTAGCTCAAGTTTATATGCATTATCATTAATTTTCTGTAAAACCTTAAAGGGACCATCAGCTCGTGGCATTAACTTAGACTTGCTCAAATCAGGAAACCTATCTTTACGTAGATGTAACCAAACAAGATCTCCTGGTTCAAACACAACATGCTTTCTACCCTTATCACCAGCAAGCTTGTATCTAGCATTCATTTTCTCAATGTTTTCTTTAGTTAACTCATGCATTTTTAATATCAATTCAGCATGTTGCTTAGCATCAAAATTAACCTTCTCCGAAGATGGAAGAGGCAGCAAATCAATAGGTGCACGAGGTAGAAAACCATAAACAATCTCAAAAGGGCACATTTTAGTGGTAGAATGAAATGAACGATTATAAGCAAATTCAATATGAGGTAAACATTCTTCCCACATTTTCAAGTTACTCTTTAAAACAACCCTAAGCATAGTAGACAAAGTCCTATTGACTACTTAAGTTTTTCCATCAGTTTGGGGATGACATGTAGTACTAAAAAGTAGTTTAGTCCCCAACTTAGCCCATAAGAATCTCCAAAAATGGCTAAGAAACTTAGTATCACGATCCGAGACAATAGTATTGGGCACACCATGTAAGCGAATAATCTCACGACAGAATAAATCAGCAACATTAGCAGCATCATCGATTTTATGACATGGTATAAAATGTGCCATCTTAGAAAATCTATCCACGACAACAAATATGCTATCCCTCCCCTTCTTTGTTCGAGGCAAGCCTAAAACAAAGTCCATGGATATGTCCTCCCACGGAACACTAGGTACAGGTAAAGGCATGTATAAACCATGAGGATTGAGTCGTGACTTAGCTTTCTGACATGTAGTGCAGCGAGCAACGAAACTCTCAACATCCCGTATCATCTTTGGCCAAAAGAAATGTGTAGCAAGTACGTCCTCCGTCTTCTTCACGCCAAAGTGTCCCATTAATCCTCCTCCATGCGCCTCCTGCAACAAAAAAAGACGAATAGAGCTAACTGGAATGCATAGCTTGTTAGAACGGAACACAAATCCATCACTAAGCACAAACTTGTTCCATGTTCTACCCTCTCTACAATTCTGCAATACATCTTTAAATTCCGCATCATTTACATATTGATCTTTGATTGTCTCTAAACCGAATACCTTGAAGTCAAGTTGTGAAAGCATAGTATAACGACTAGACAATGCATCAACAATAATATTATCTTTCCCCTTCTTGTGTTTAATGACATAAGGGAAAGTCTCAATAAATTCAACCCACTTAGCATGTCTACGATTAAGTTTTGCTTGACTTCTTATGTGTTTCAAAGATTCATGATCAGAATGTATAACAAAATTCTTTGGGCCATAAATAATGTTGCCAAGTTTCTAATGTCCGAACAAGAGCATATAATTCCTTATCATAAGTAGAATAGTTCAGACTAGGCCCACTCAATTTTTCAGAAAAGTATGCAACAGGTTTAGCATCTTGTAATAACACACCTCCCAAACCAATCCCACTAGCATCACATTCAAGCTCAAAAGTCTTACTAAAATCAGGAAGTTGGAGCAAAGGAGCATGTGTTAACTTATCTTTCAATACCGTGAAGGCTTCTTCTTGTGCGGTACCCCAAGTAAAAGGCACATCCTTGCGTGTAAGCTCATTGAGAGGTGCAGCAATGGTAATGAAATCTCTCACAAAACGCCTATAGAAACCAACGAGACCAAGAAAACTCCTCACTTGTGTGACCGTTTTGGGCTGCGGCCAACTCTCAATCGCCTCGATCTTGGCTTTATCAACTTCAATTCCCTGCGGAGTAACAACATAGCCAAGAAACGATACTCGGTCGGTGCAAAAGGTGCACTTTCCAAGGTTACCAAACAAACGTGCATTACGTAGAGCAATAAAAACAACACGTAAATGATCCAAATGTTCCTCCAAAGATTTGCTATAAATCAGTATATCATCAAAATAGACTACCACAAATCGTCCAATGAAAGCACGTAAAACCTCGTTCATTAATCTCATGAAAGTGCTAGGTACATTAGTTAACCCAAAAGGCATGACTAACCACTCATATAATCCAAACTTAGTTTTAAATGCCGTTTTCCATTCATCTCCTAATTTCATGCGAATTTGATGGTATCCACTACGCAAATCAACTTTGGAAAACATGGTAGAGACACTTAATTCATCAAGCATATCATCTAACCTAGGAATAGGATGACGATAACGAATAGTAATATTATTAATGGCTCGACAATCAACACACATACGCCATGTTCCATCCTTTTTAGGCACTAATATAACAGGAACAACACAAGGACTAAGGGATTCACGTATGTAACCTTTGTCGAGTAGCTCTTGTACTTGACGCTGAATCTCCTTCGTCTCCTCCGGATTAGTACGGTATGGCGCACGGTTGGGCAGCGAAGCACCGGGAATTAAGTCAATCTGATGCTCAATCCCTCAAATAGGTGGTAATCCCGGTGGTACGTCTTGTGGAAAGACGTCAATAAACTCCTGCAAAAGGTCAGTGACAACAGGAGGCAAAGAAGGAGGCAATTCCTCAAATGAAAACAAGGCTTCTTTGCACACAAAAGCATAGCACACATATTGACTAACATCCAAATCCGAAATATCAACCTTAGTAGCAAGCAAAGTTAGACTAGTCAATTTAATTTCATTAGAAACAACAGAAGAAGATTTGCTATTAGTCTTATGTTGTTGCTCAAATTCTTTAGCTGCTATCTCATTTTCACTCTTATTTTTCTCCTGTTTAGCTTTACTAGCTCTAGCAAGATCATCTTTCACAATTTGTTCAGGAGACATAGGAAGTAAAGCAATATTTTTATCCTGATGAACCAGAGTAAACTGATTTGTCCTACCATGGTGTACAACATTCCTATCAAATTGCCATGGTCTACCAAGTAAAAGAGAGCATGCTTGCATGGGTACCACATCACAATCAACATAATCAGCATATGCAGCAATGCTAAAGTGCAGACGAACAGAATGCGTTACCTTAATCTTACCACTATTGTTAAACCACTGAATATAGTACGGATGGGGGTGTGGTCTTGTGGTGAGAGATAGCTTCTCCACCAACTCCATGCTAGCCAAGTTGTTGCAACTCCCTCCGTCAATGATGATGCGAACCGAATGTTCTTTCACCACTCCCTTTGTGTGGAACAAATTATGCCTCTGGTTTTGCTCGACCTTCGTTACCTGCACACTTAACACACGTTGAGCAACCAAACTAGCATATTTATCTGTATCATCAGGAGCCATATACTCTATATCATGAGCATCATCATGGGCACCCTGTTCCTCATGAGCAATGAGAACTAAAGTCTCCTCATCATAGTCACTCGCTGACTCATACCCACCATCCGCCGTAATAGTCATCACACGCTTGGAGGGACAGTCTTTTGCGAAGTGACCTCCACCTTGGCACCTGCGACATTTAATATCACGATCTCGTGTTTGCCCTGTGGAAGACATGGATGAAGAAGAACTCGCCGCTGGACCACTCTGTGCACCCTTGAACGGTGGCGCTGGCTGTTTTGGTGGCTTCCTGTAAGAATGAGCGGCTGAAGTAGATGGTGGTGCAGCAGGACGTGTGGATGTAGAAGCTCCACGCGATGTCCATGATGTATTTCATCCTGCAGAAAAGTTAGGTCTCGTAGCGGCCTGTCGATCCTGCACTTCACGTTCAGCTTTACAAGCAAGATGAAACAAATGAGTGATAGTAGCATAGTCCTTGTATTCTAGAATAGTTTGTATCTCCCTGTTTAAGCCACCCATAAAACGTGCAAGCATAGCTTCATTATCCTCTACTAGGCCACATCTAATCAATCCAGTTTGTAATTCTTGATAATATTCCTCTACAGAATTTTTTCCCTGTCTCAAACGCTGTAATTTTTGTAGCAATTCACGTTGATAATAAGGAGGAACCCAGCGAGTACGCATAGCATCTTTTAAAGCAGCCCAAGTAGTTGGAATATTATTAGCATGCAATCTACAATGTTCAGACCACCAAATAGATGAAAATCCCGTGAATTCACAAACAGCAGCAGTAACACGTCTATTCTCAGGATATTGTAAACATGTAAAGCGTTGTTCAGTTTCTAACTCCCAAGTAAGATAAGCATCAGGAATATATCTACCCTCAAACGGCTTAAGATTCAATTTAAGTTTAGGCACATGTTCATCATCGCGTACCTGAGGGGGTGGTTGGTGTCGACCGTGGCGAATGTTGGGACGTGGACGTCCAGCTGGCTGCTCATAGGCCGCTTCCTGTTCCACCTCCTCCTCGTAATCACCCTCGTAGTTGTCGTCCTGGCCGACGTCAGAAGCAGCAGCAGTAGAAGCTACTGCAGCAGCAGGAGGAGCACCAATACCAGCATCTTGTCCTCTCGGAAACAGAATACGTCGTGCACGTGGTAGTGGCGGTGGCTGTGGCTGTGCTGGAGCGGCATCAGGCTGTGTAGGTAGGCGTGCGATCAACTCAGTAAACTTGGCGTCGAGCTTGGTGTCGATCATCTTTTCCACGCCATCAATCGCCTCTGTAAATCTGTTCTCGATGTCATTCACCTGTTCAGACATCATTTGTGCAAATTTATCATGTAGCTCCTTGTTTGTCATGTTCTCCCAATCAGGTGCATCCCGCGCCACTTCATCATGTGATCCTGGCATGGTTAGAAGAAATAGAAAACACACAGGAATATGATCCTACTTCTACTAATGGGATGTGGGGTGGTGGAAAGCACAAATCCGTCAAGCTTTTCTTTCGTTCTTACCGATTCTTACCTAGCAGCAGGTGGTGATGACAACCAACGGGTCAAAACTCTCAGAGATATGGTAGAGCGATGGCCAGGAGGTGTCAAACGCACGATGTAGAATATATGTGGAGTTGTAGGAAGGCTGACAAGTATGGTAGAAAAAACTCAACAGTAATCAAAACAGAGATGCAAAGCTGAATAAACACTCAACGTCGGTACTGTGCTGATCCTAGGCTAGACCGTACTAGAGACGCGAGCCTAAAACACCAACGAAAGCACGACGCGGCACGTAAACAACTGAGAAGCACACTCTGAATTTTTTTTCTCTTTTTTTTTGCTTTTTTTTTCGATGCGGGACTGCGGTGGCTGAAAAAGTGCGAAAAAATCACTATGGTGGCGAACGTCTCAAAATGAGTTTCTGGACCTAAGGAATGTATGGGCACGAAATTTTTTTACCCCTGAAAATTTTGGCCTAAAAACTGCTTTAGAAAGCGTGCCAGACTCTTTTTTTTTTGGAAGTCACCCCCTTCTACGTACGACAAAGATTGGTGAAATCCGACTCTAATCAACTCAAAACTAATCCGGCTACGGAGAGATCACAAAACGAACGGGTGATGGAACTCAACTCGGATCGGTAGGTCGTGGTGGTGTATATGGACTCTGCTTGGCGGAACGTGGTGGTGTATCTGGACTCGGATTGGCGGAACGTGGTAGGATGACTACTGTGCGGCGGCGACGTGGCAAACTGTGATCAAAACTCGAAACTCTAAGGGAACTAGACGCTAAGATCAGCAGCTTGACACAACGATGCAACCGTAAATTCAACAAAGCAAGTAATGAAAAGAAAACTGGACAAAGGCTAGGACTGTCTTGGGACGTGATGATCTAACCCTAATTTTTTTGTTGGCTTTTTCGTGGACTGTAGGTATGAAGAACAGAACCAATCTAGACTATTAAAACTGGTAAATCTCACCGAGCAACCTGGAAATATGATACCACTTGATAGAGGCGAAGGTGTCCCGATGTTTCGATGAGATGATGGGGATCGATTTTTGGTGGAGTAGACTTTCACGACCCGACTACGAATGTGCGAAGACGTTGCGCCTTAGCAATCGCTAAACCAACTCCGAGAGGTTATTGATCCCGCGGATGCACGATCAACCTGACCACGAAGGTCTAATTCCTGCAAGCAATCGAAGAACAAGCAAGAACTAAGAATTGCAATCTGGATATTGCGAATATAAGATGAATGATTAACAAAAGTTGGGGTTCCAATGCGGTCTTGGCCTGGTCGGATGACACAAACGAAGAGCTCGAAGTTGCGGCTATGGCTAACTTAAATCTAATTAATACCCAAGTCTAAACGACGCCCTAAGGGCTATATATATGGGGGAACAGAGGGGAATTTCGTGGCCCCTTGGAGGAGGGGTCCGAAAACAACCCTAACTCGGTTTCCCCACACATACGGACTCTAAAAAATAACCTATTAAGTGTATTTCGAAATTACATGGGCCTGGCCCAATAATAAGGTGATGTAGCACCTATAATAACCCTTGGACGAAAATATTAATGTGGCATCTTGTGTCTCTCGTCCAAGTCTTCATGCACGCCTTATGGTGGCCTCAAAGTGCGAAAATCACCACTGGAAGCTCCATTGTCCTTTCCCGCGCGCGCACCTCCTTCTCCATGCTTGATCCCACTCCAATGACCATCCTTCTTATCCATGCTAGGTCCTTCATTCATAAGACAAACAAAAGTATCTAATTTAGGCAGCATCATATGTTCCTGAACATTAGAAGGATTCGCAAGAAACGAAAGTACCTGATAATTTAGTTGACGTGCGCGTGCTCTAGTAACTGGTCCAGTATGTGTAATTGGTGAAGATGTGGGTGTAACATTAGTAGAGATGTCCTCATCAGGATCATAAGTAATGCATAGTCCTTACCTGTTTACAAGTCGGGTTCCGGAGGTGTAGTTGATCGCAAGCTCGCATCGTCTCCGAAGGTACCCGCGGAAGCACACAAGACGATAAACACTGGAAAGCAATCAATGAGCAAGCATCTATTACTACGAAGCAACACAAGATCAAGAATACGTCACACGACACGACAACGCGATACGGATCTATCGTCGAGAACGGTTACTAACAGTTTAAGTGGGGTATCGGTCACACACGACGAATACCGCACGTTTAGAAAGGTTCAAGTTGTTTAGCTACAGGTGATCAACCAACGGTTGTTAACATGGCAAGGCACCCAAGCATGGCATATCACACAAACATGGCAAGAGGTGAAGCAAAAAACACAATCTACATGCAATTCTAGTCAACTTACATATAAAGAAAATTTTAATCAGAGCAACGGTTAAAAAGATATCGCAATAACAGTTTACAGTGGCAAGCAGTTGTAATTAGCAGGTAAACAACAAGTAAACAAGCTCAAACATGGCAACAAGCAACATTTTATTAATCTATGGCAAAACGGAGCAACTTTCATGTAGAAAGCGTCTCCATCGGAGCTACCCGTGAAAAGATATAAGCATCGCAAAATTACACCGCAAACTGCCAAAATAAATAAATAAAGAAAAGAAAGTAAAAACTCTAAGGAAAAAAAAGAGGGGCGCGGTGGGCTCTCACCAGTGGGCCGAGGCCCACGAGGCCGGACTGGTTCGGGCTGGAGCTGCTGGGCCAGGGGCGCTTGGGCCAGGGGGAAGGCGAGGTGGTGGGCCTCTAGGTGAGGCCGGCCCACCCGGGGCGCACTCGAGGGTGGCGGATCCCGTTCCTCGTCCCGACTTGGATAGGACCGGCGGCGGCGGCTTCGATCCAGCACGACGGTGGAGCTGGTCCGACCGGCGTGGAATGAGCCCGGCGTGGATAGGACCAAAGGAGGCGGGGCAGCGCGGGCTCGATTGGAGAGGAACGCCGGCATGATCTCAGGGCGAAGCGGCACGGCGTGCTCCTTCGCTGGCCATGGCGGCTTCGTCTTGACGGCCATGGCGGTGCGGGGCGAGTTCCTGGGAGGGAGAGCACGGTGAGGGAAAGGGAGAAGAAAGAGGAGGAGAGGGAGGACGGCACGGCGTGGAGGGGCTCACGGGCAGGGAGGCTCGCCGGATCCGGCTGCTGGCGTTCCAAGGTGGGGCGGCGACGAGCTTCAAGCTCAGGGCATCCATGGCGGTTCCTGGACAGAACGAGAGAGGAGGTGAGGGGAGATAGAGAGGGGAGAGGGAAGAGGAGAGGAGCGGCAGGGGCACGCGACCTGCAGGGGCGGCGGCCGCGGCGGCTCGCCGGCGTGGGAGGGCTCGCGGGCGTGAGCTCGGGTCATGGATTTCTCGGGCAGGGAGAAGGCTCCATGGGAGGAGCTCCACGGGATCCATTTCGGGCGACGTGGCAGCCTTCGGGGCTGTCGGATCTCCGGATCTGACGGTCCAGGACAAATTGGGCAATTTTCCAGATCTGGTGGAGCTAGGGTTGCGAAAATTGGGGATTTTTGGGGGAAAGTGGAGGGGGTGGCTGCAATTTTGGACTAAGGAAACCCTAGAAGAGGGGTAGGAGTGTGGTGGTCTTTATATAGCCCAGGTGGCTGGCAGTTTGCAAAAACATCCCCGATTTTTCTCTCTCGCGCGCGGTGTTTACGTTTCTGACCGCCGGGGGTCCGCAGTACCTCCGATTCGGGTAAAACTTCAAACTGCGCGATCAGCGCGTCGAGCCGACGGCGTTCACCTCGCGCTGGAACCGTTCTGAGAACACTTTCCAGCGCGCTATAAAATATCCCGTTTAATTATTTAAACGGGGTTTTTCGTTCCGTTGGCTGCGGCTGGTCTCGTGCGGTTTTCGCGACGGTGATCGGGCGAAACCCGGTGTCGCAAAGGTCGAGTGTCAGGGTGGCAAGGGTTGGTCTCCGTCCGATATGAGATAAGAGGGGGGGGGGAATAATCGCCGATCGATAAATCGGGGATGCAAACACCGCAAACAAATCAGACAATCAAACAATTCACACCGATTTTTTTTAATTTTTGTGAAAACTGGGCTGTACATGGCAAGCCTGTTGTCGTGCCTGTGAAGACCAAGGAAGGTCTTAAGCCGGACACTGTGTGTCTCTATTGCAAGGGAGAATCTCATTCGAAGCGCAACTTCCCCAAGTACTTTTCGGATAAGAAGGTTGGCAATGTCAAAGGTATATTTGATATACATGTTATTGATGTGTACCTATCTAGTTCTCGTAGTAGTGCCTGGGTATTTGATACTGATTCGGTTGCTCATATTTGCAATTCAAAACAGGAGCTACAGAATAAACGGAGACTGCCGAGGGATGAGATGACGATGCGCGTCAGAAATGGATCGAAGGTCGATGTCATCGCCATCGGGATGTTACCTCTTCATCTACCTTGATTAGTTTTAAACCTTAATAATTGTTATTTGGTACCTGCTCTAAGCATGAACATTATATCTGGATCTTGTTTATTGCGAGACGGTTACTCGTTTAAATCACATAATAATGGTTGTTCTATTTTTATGAGTAATATTTTTATGGTCATGCACCCGACGTAAATGGTTTCTTCTTGTTGGATCTTGATAGTAGTAATTCACACATCCATCACATTGATGTTAAAAGATGAAAAATGAATAATGATAATAGAACATACTTGTGGTACTGCCGTTTAGGTAATATTAGTGTAAAACGCATGAAGAAACTCCATTCTGATGGACTTTTCCAATCACTTGATTTTGAATCATTTGACACATGTGAACCATGCCTCATGGGTAAGATGACCAAGACCCTGTTTTCTGGTACGATGGAATGGGCGAGTGACTTGTTGGAAATCATACATACTGATGTGTGTGGAGCAATGAGCATTTAGACACGTGGTGGATATTGTTACTTCCTAACTTTCACTGATGATTTAAGTAGATATGGGTATATTTACTTAATGAAACACAAGTCTGAAACATTTGAAAAGTTCAAAGAATTTTAGAGTGAAGTAGAAAATCGTCGTAACAAGAAGATCAAATTTCTACGATCTGATCGCGGAGGGGAATATCTGAGTTACGAGTTTGGCATTCACTTCAAAAACTTTGGAATCGTTTCCCAACTCACGCCACCTGGAACACCACCGCGTAATGGTGTGCCTGTGCGTCGCAATCGTACTTTTTTAGATATGGTGCGCTCTATGATGTCTTTATCCGATATACCAATGTCATTTTGGGGCTATGCATTAGAGATAGTTGCATTCACTTTAAATAGGGCACGATTTAAATCTGTTGAGACGACACCATATGAGTTGTGGTTTGGCAAGAAGCCTAAATTATAGTTTCTTAAAATTTGCAGGTGCGAGGTTTATGTCAAACGGTTACAACCTGATAAGCTCGAACCCAAAGCGGAAAAATGTGTCTTCATAGGATACCCTAAGGAAACTATTGGGTATACCTTCTATCACATATCCAAAGGCAAAGTCGTTGTTGCTAAGAACAGATCCCTTCTTGAGAAGGAGTTTCTTTCGAATGGAGTGAGTGGGTGGAAAATAGAACTAGACGAGGTTATTGAACCTTCTCCCAAATTGGAGAGTAGCGCAGCGCAAGAATATTTGGATCTTCTGGTGCCTCCTTCACCGGCTAGAGAGGAAGAAGGTGATGATAATGATCATGAAGCTCCGGTCGAATTTCCCGTTCGTAGGTCGATTAGGTTACGTACTACTCCTGAGTGGTACGTAATCCTGTCATGAATGTTTTATTGTTAGACGATGACGAACCTACGTACTATGAGGAAGCGATGATCAGCCCAGACTCTGGAAAATGGCAAGACGCCATGAACTCTGAAATGTAATCCATGAAAGAAAACCATGTGTGGACTTTGGTTGACCTTCCTGATAGCCGCAAGGTTGTTCAATGTAAATGGATTTTCAAGAAGAAAACAGACGCTGACGGTATTGTTACCGTACATAAAGCTCGACTTGTCGCAAAAGGTTTTCGACAAATTCAAGGAGTTGATTACGATGAGACCTCTCATCTGTAGCGGTGCTTAAGTCTGTTATTGTTCAACTAGCAATTGCTGCTTATTTCGATTATGAAATTTGGCAGATGGATGTTAAAACTGCATTCCTCAATGGAATCATTGAAGAAGAGTTGTACATGGTACAACCCCAAGGTTTTGTCAATCCTAAGGATGCTGGTAAAGTGTGCAAGCTTTAGCGTTCCACCTATGGACTAAAGCAAGCATATCGGAGTTGGAATCTTTGATTTGATGAGGTGATCAAAGGTTTTGGATTTGTCCAAAATTATAAAGAAGCTTGTGTTTACAAGAAAGTGAGTGGGAGCTCGGTTGCATTTCTTATTTTATATGTCATTTACATATTACTAATAGGGAATGACATGGAGCTTCTTAACAATGTGAAAGATTATTTGAATAATAGTTTTTCAATGAAAGATCTTGGTGAAGCTGCATACATATTAGGCATTATGATCTATATAGATAGATCAAGACACTTAATAGCACTTAGTCAAAGTACATACCATGAGAAGATAGTGAAGAAATTCAATATGCAGGATGCAAAGAAAGGTTCTTTGCCCATGTTACAAGGTCAGCAATTGAGTAAGAATCAGTGTCCCACTACGGCAACAGAAAGGGAAAGGATGAATAAAATCCCATATGCCTCGTCCATAGGTTCTGTTAACTATGCAATGTTGTGTAGTTGACCAGATGTGTCCCATGCTCTTAGTTTGACGAGCAGGTACCAGAGTGATCCTGGAGAGGCTCACTGGACAGCAGTTAAAAATATCCTTAAGTACCTCAAGAGGACTAAGGACATGTTTGTTGTATATTGTGGTGATGAAGTGCTCTTCTTAAAAGGTTACGTCGATGATAGCTTCAATACTGATCCAGATGCCTCAAAATATCAAACAGGGTATGTCTTTATCTTGAACGGAGTTGCGGTTAGCTGGAGGAGTTCGAAGAAGAGCGCCATTGCAAGATCTACATTAGATAAAGAGTATATGGCCACTTCTGAAGCAGCGACAGAAGGGATATGGCTGAAGGAATTTTTCACAGAACTCGGGGTTGTTCTGAGTGCACTGGATCCCATGGAGATCTTTTGTGACAACACTGGTGCCATTGCTCTAGCCAAGGAACCGATCTCCAAGAATATCAAACGCCGGTTTCATCAAATTTGTGAGCATGTCAATGAAGGAGATATTACCATTAGCAAAGTACATATGGATAAGAATATCGCAGATCCATTGACTAAAGTTCTTCCACAAACAAAACATGATCAACACCAGAATGCCATGGGTGTTAGATTTCTTCCAATGCAAACTAGATTATTGACTCTAGTGCAAGTGGGAGACAGTTGAAAGTATTCCCTAGAGGCATAATAAAATTGTTATTATCATATTTCCGTGTTCATGCTATATGTTTATTTTCCATGCTATAATTGTATTAACCGGAAACATAATGCATGTGTGGTTGCATAAACAACACCGTGTCCCTAGTAAGCATCTATTATACTAGCTCGTTAATTAATGATGGTTATGGTTTCCTAACCATGAACGTGAGTTTTTTATTAATTTATGGGATCACGTCATTAGAAGACGTGATGGACAAACCCAACTAAGCATAACAATGTTGATCGTTTCAATAAGTTTATATTGTCATGCCTTTTATTATCAAGTATTATTGACGAGGGGGTACCCGCACGACTCCTCGCTGTGAGGGTACCTGGTGCATGTCAAGACTGGCGGCCCACTAGAACACTCACAAACCGACATGAAGCCCAAGACTTGAAGCGCAAGAAAAGGACTCCTACTTGTAATCAACTAGGACTCATATAAACCCCTACCTGGCTATCTATATAAAGCGAGGCATGGGCACCTCTCTAGAGAAATCAATCCACCACACATAGGACTAGAAAAATCTCTCTCCACCAAATCCCTCGCGGCACCCCTGTACATCATCATCAATACAAGATCAGACAAGCAACATGTAGGGTTTTCCCTCCGGGGGCCTGAAGCTGGGTAAATCGTGCCCCATGTGTCGCTTGTCCATCGTCCGAATCCTCGAAAACGCGACCACGTCACACTTCTCCCTCTACGATATAAACCTAGGGTGACTAACCCTAGGATTCACCGAGGCCGATCATCGTCAATTGGCGTCATCTATGGGAACGACATGCGCGTTGGAATCATGGATTCGGTAGCTCCAATCTACATCGACAATCCATCGACTTCGGAAGGACCCGATTCAATTTGGGTTCATCGCAATCTCGGCTTCTTCAAAAACTACATCAAGATCGACATCAAGCTCATGGAGAAAACAAGATAATTTTCGAGCGCGTCACTCGAAGATCGACCTCAACAAAAAACGCTCACGCGCAACCTATAGGATAGCAAGAACTTCTGTGTTGCAGACACTCGTGGCGAAGACTCGGAAATCATCTCGATGATCCCTTCAGTGGAAAGATTGAAATTCAATTTTCGACAATCTATGAAAATTTTAGCAAATTCCAACGGCTGGATCTCCCTCGGCGACTCCCTTTCTGAAGCACTCTCGGAATCTGACAAAAATTCGCGTGACGCCAGCACAAAAAATTATGACATTGGCTCAGACATTAACTTGAAGAACCCTCCGATGAAAGGATGCGGGACTAAATCCCTCATCAGCACAAATTTCTTTAGAAAATTCCAACGGTTAGATCTCCGTCAGCGGCTCTCGCACTACAACGCGTTTTTGGATCTACGCGAGATCGCGAATTTGGGTTCAATGTTTACCCGCAAGGCTTCTACTCCAACTCGACATGCCATGTATGACTCACCAAGATTAATACATCGACTCACACCAGTACAACAAGGGATGCACGTCACGCAATGTGGGCACCCCGGACTATATGTCTGAAGCGGCCAGCTGTGCATACCGTCATGCTCCCATGATCAGTGTCGCATGACGCACAACTCGACAATGGATATCACAGTCACAAGTTCATACAGTATCGAATACAAAGTCATACATAAACATAGTCTTACACGGCCTCATCGGGATCAAATGGCAGCGGAATAAGAAAAAGCAAGATAGATAGCAGCATCACAATCCACAGGCAAAGCTCAGAGCGTAGCACATCCTAGTACTCGTCAGTCGCGTCATCGTCAAATACCTGCTCCTCCAAGCCTGGCCGATTGAATAACCAGGGACAAAGCCGTGAGTACATACAAAGTACTCGCAAACCACCTAAAGAAAGGAACAAAGATTTTTGTACAAGAAAATAATGGGATGGCTATATGGTGGGGTTTAACCTGGGGAACCTAACTACTCAATATTAGTTAAGTTGGAAATATTTTACTCTTGACAAATTTTAATCCCACAAATTATATTCGATTAAATCCTATCCAACCCTTTTCAACATCATCGTGAACCATAATTCTCAGTACTAGAATTTCTCATCTAGTCTCCACAAAGTGTGGCCTCACTAGCTGTCCATGACCGTGGACTCCGGCTACTCGAATAGTTTTCACTCTGCAGAGGTTGTACACTTTACCCACAACATTCGATACATCCGCCGGGAGTTCCCACGGTTCGTCATACCTCAGTATGCGGTTTTCGGATAATCGACCGTAGTCTTCCCCTTGCCTATCCTAGTACAGGTGATCTACCCGATGCCCACATCCTGAACTGTCCGTGTGCAAGGTCATGCTCCTTGTGCAAGCCTTCACCGTAGTAAAGGTGCGGAAAAGTTCCGTACCGACATTGATATAGTCCAGCGTATTACACCCCCGACGCATTGGAAGGATTCCGGCTTCTGGGTACCATCGTGTACCTCACTCATGTAGTTATAAGATCCCTGTACTAAGATAAGCAAGCTTCCAACTAGCCCTGTCCCATACCAGAGTATTGTGGTTGTACTGTAATACTAGGTTTTGGCGGCACTTATAGAGAGTCCCTCTAGAGTTTGAATATGTTCAACAATGTTTCCAACAACCACAACCTTGGCCATCACATCTTCTTAGATGTATGCCAATACATTAGGGGGGAGCAAGATTAACCAAATTATTAAGTTTCCACTAGTTCTTTAGCAAGGCTTGTAATAGTACCACAAGATTACCGGTGTCTAGTTTATTTCTCCCAAATAGGTAGGCTTACAAGGTATGTGGTGTTTCACCTAATAAACTAATACAAACCCATCCCCAAATGATATAACAGTAGCATGATATATGATATGGTACAAAGAAGTAAAATGTAGGACAAGGGTTTGAGTTTTTGAAGATGGCTTGCCTTCCTCGGCGGTGTCTCCCGGTACGGCTTCTTCGGCTTGGAAGGAGTCTTCACCTGGAACGTCAAGCGGTTCGTCTACACGTTGCGGAAAAGAGCACACAATTACCAAGAGGCAAAAGCAGCACACGACACACAACATTCAATTTTCACAATCAAACACAAACAACAAGGGCAAAATAATTCTCAGAGTTTTAACTCCCATGTTTATTAAGTCCTAAAACATGCAACCAAGGCTAAATTTTACAACAAAGCATTAGGATAACTTTACTGGATTTATTAATTTGCAGTAAAACAACTTTAACTATAAGTAATATTATTAACCTATTTTATTCACTAACAACCTTTTAATTTTTATTAACTCAACAACCAATTGTATAGAAATAACCTACTGACCATAGGTTAGTTTTATATTAAACTAATAATTTAATATTACTAGTATTATTTAGATAAGAATTAAACTAGCAAAGGTAATAATAATAAAAAGACCACAAATTTGTTTAACCTAAAAACTAGTCTACACACACAGAAAAATCAAGAATAATCATAGGAATATAAACAAGTCAACACCACATTTTTAGAGTCAACAAGGAATTAACTAAAACTATTTTAAGCTGATAACATAAACAATTAACTAGTTAAAACTAAAACAACCACTTTGGCACTGGACAAAAATTATTCTAAACATGTAGAATTATAAACATTAATTTTATGCACCCAACAAAATTTATTTCACTGAAATTGGAGTTGTAGTTATTTTTCTATAAGTAAAACGGTGTTGCAGCTTAATAATAATAACAAAAAAAAAACAGCAGGCCGGCCCGGCTATCAGGCACCCACGGCGCTCCCTTCGTTTTTTTAAACGGGCCGAGCCCAGCACAGCGCAGCAGCGGTTTTTTTTAACTTACACCGAAGGGGTATGTGGCTTTCCTGGCCGTTGGATCAAGTGTGATCGAACGGCCAGGGGGCTTCTTCTTCCTCCCGCTAGAGCAGGAACGGGAGCAGGCTCCCATGGCAGACAGAGGCGGAGAGGACCTCGCCGGAGCACCTCCGGTAGCCGGCGGTCGAAGGGGAGTGATGGGGCGAGGTCGTAGGGGGCCTGGGGCTCCATTTTTGCCCTAAAAGGGGCCGCGCGAGGTGGAGTTTTTGTGGGGGCCAAGGCGTACAGTAGGGGACGGGAGCTCACCATGGGGGTCGTTCCGGGCGGCTGTAGGCGACGACGAGGTGTGGCGGGGGCGCGGCTCGGTGGCGGGGTTCCGTTTTTGGGCTCGGAGGCGGCTGTGGACGTCGGAAGTGGCGACGACTCGGGGTAGACGGCGTCGGGGTAGCACGGGCTCGGGGTAGGGCGTCACCTCCTCCTCCTGGCCGGCGGCTCCGACGTGAGCGAGGCAGAGGGGCGGGCTCGCCGGACTCCCCTCCTCCTCCTCCTCCGGTCTCCCTCTTCCTCCTCTTCCGGTCTCCCTCTTCCTCCTCTTCTCCTTCCTCTCTTCCTTTCCTTCTGCTCGGGCTGGCAAAGCGGACGAGCGGGGTGGTGTGGCTGGGTGGTGCTGTGGTGGGGCGAGTGTGGAGAGGAGGGCTGGGGTGGCCTCCTTTTATAGGCGAGCGAGGGAGAGCTCAAACGGGAGGGAGATTGGGGTGGCGATCCGTGGCCTCTTTGGTTACTGGGCAACGAGGACTGTGGACGGGCTCGTGAGAGAGGTGAGGTGGGTCGATTCCGGCGTGGCGTTCGCCGGTCACTTCATGGCCGAGGGTTGGGGGGTACGCGAGCTCTGTCAGTCCACGCCATCGATCCGTGGCCTCGATGGGGGGTAGGCGTACACAAGAACAAGGATGCGAGGAGGATGACAGTGGGCCAGCAGCAGGGAGAGAAGGAAATGATAAAGAGAGAGAGATAACAGGAGCGAGAGGGGGAGAGGCTCTCCCTGCGTGGGGAGAGAGAGAACGTGAGAGAGAGAGGGGAGGTTAGAGGGAAAGAGAGAAATTAGGGGAGGGATTAGTGAGGTAGTTAGGATAGTTTATCTTCTCATTTTTTCTTTTTTTTAAGCACCAAACACCCATTTTTGAAGAGATAAAAATAATATACAACTCTCTTATTACTAGTATTATTGTTATTGTTGTTATTATTATTAGGTTAGATATAAAGATCATGCATGCATTTCCTTATGATTTTATGTAGTTAGAAAATTTTATTGATAAATATTTTAGTTATTAGCAACAACCAAAAGGTTGATACCTAAGGATTTTTTTGTGGTGGCTAAAACTTTTAGTATTATTACTATATAGAAAATTTACTAGGTGTTAGCACCAAGGGTTTTTAGAATTTGACAAGTTGCCATTTTTTTATGACCAAGTAAGGATGAAGTGCATGCATGGTAGACATATATGGTTAACCATAGTCACTAGGTTATCTTAGGCACATGCAACACAAAATGATCACCATCACAAGTGCATCATCAAGCAACAACATGACTAACCCTAAGCACACAAGTTCAAGCATTGAAACACAACCTAACATTTCATGCAAGGTTTTTTTTGTTGGCTCTAATTTTTGGTTAACTAGATTAACAAGAAGAGTAAAAGTTGGGATGTGACACGCAACCTTGACAAATTGACCCCGCCCTGCGCGCCGAGTCCTTTAGGGTCACTTACAACACCGTCGACTCCAACCACACAAATCATCCTGCGCCCAGCTCCTTTGTATGGGCTCTCCCGCACCGAGCTCCATTGCGTAGGAATCGTCGCCTCGAGTCCTCTCGTAACTCGAGGGATAACCTCATCACGACGACTTCGCTCCGCAACTCCGTCGCCTGAACATTCGAGGGCTCGCAGACTCGTGGGCTGAACATCGCAGTCGCCATCACATTGACTCCGTCCTCTACACCGACAACGGCCGCGGCATCGACTCCATCCACTCCATGGACTCCATTATCAGCATCAAGACCTCCCCCATCAAGACCGTCCGCCGCATCGACTCCAACAACACCACACAATGAGAAATCGACGGATCCCGCACCAAGAGGAAGATTCGCGAATCCCTAGAAGCGTATTTGATGCCCGGGGGTTAGCGTTTTTTCGAAATCAACAACGACATCAACTTCATCGGCTCCAGTGCGGATACACGCCGCACAACTCTATCATGTTGACTCCGCTTGGCGCGTCGAGTCCTTCTTAGTCACTCGCCACATCGTCAACTACAATCACACAAATCATCCAGCGCCGAGCTACTTTGTATGGGCTCCCTCTACCGAGCTGCATCGCGCATGTACCGTCGCGTCGAGCCCCTTCGGCACCTCGTCGTGTACATTCATCACGCCACGTAACCCCACCGCCTTAAATACTCGGGGGGATCACACTTCAACGAGAACAAATTCAACACTGCATCTAACCAGCGGACTCATGCGCCGAGTTGCTTCGTGAGGGTTTCCCCCATGCTGAGCTCCATCGCGTCGGCGCTAGCACACCACTCGCTCTCCTACCGGTCAATCTACATCAGCACGCATCTATTCCGCCCAATGCGTCGAGTCCTCTCGTCACTCCCCGGACAACTTCATCACGAAAAATCCACCGCGCGATCCCGCCGCTTCAACACCCGAGGGCCGATGGACCCGGGGGCTGAACATTGCAGCCGCCATCGCGCCGACTCCGTCCTCTACATCGACTCCGGGCATGGCATCGATCACGACTACGACGTCGATTATGTCCTCTACATCGACTACGACTGCGACGTCTATTTCGTCCCCTACATCGACTTGTACCGCGGCGTCGACTCCGTCCTCTACACCGACCATGACCGTGGCGTCGACTACATCCTCTACACCGACCACGGTCGCGGCGTCGACTCCGTCCTCTACATCGACCACAGACACGGCATCAACTACAGCAGCGACATCAACTACACCCACACCGCACCTACGAAGGATCACAAAACACTAAGTCTTTCTACTACGAGTCGATTTTTTTTTCTGTTTCTCATATTTTTAACTTTCTCCGGTCGCACTCGCCACCCGTGAGATATCTTACATCTACCTGCAGCAAAGCGTTTTGCCGCCCCCGAGACAGCTAAAAGAATCAGGGGCTGTTTTCACCCTGATTTTGCAGGAAATTGAGGACAAGTCAACAAATATTCAACAACTGCTCCTCGGTCACACGCCGCAACTTCTTCAAGACGACTCCGCCCAACGCGTCAAGTCCTTTCCGACGACACGCCATGCACCCAACGCTCGGGGGCTGTACCGTAGAGGCCAAGAATTTGGCTTCAAAACAACTTGAGCATATGCCCGACTCTACAAGACGCACATAGCCTCAGGGGCTACTCCCATCGGGAGCGCTGCCGCGCACCCAACGAATTTCATCACACAGCTCAAACAAGAAGACGGGGTTAGCTTAACAGACAACTCAAGCTTATGCCCGACTCTATGAGTCGAACATAGCCTCGGGGGATACTCCCATCAGGACCGCTGGCGCACACCGAACGAAGCACAATTTTCTCATCCTATGAAAAGAAGAACTCGCCGGATTTCCAAGCGGACAATACCTCGGTGTTTCCCATCACCAACAACCCGGCAACTACTTCATTAGCACTCGACACATATGCGTATCAAGAAACCTGAAGCACGCTCGAAAGATTCGAGTGCTCACTCTTGGCGTATCAAGAAACTTGAAGGACTCTCGAAAAATTTGAGTGCTCACTCTCGGCGTATCAAGAAACCTGAAGCACCCTCGAAAATTAAAGCAACAACACTCCTAGAGTATCAAGCAACAACACTCTCGGTGTCACAACCCTTGTTTTGGTATGTGCTTTTATTCCTAGAAATAAGGCATCGTGTTTAAATTCATTTTTTAATAGTTGGTGATATTGGATAAGCCTCAAAATAAATTTAAATAAATGGCCAGACAAAAATCTTTTTCCAAAAATCTTCTGAACTTTTTGAAACTCTCTTTAAATGGGTATGATCACATTTCATGTGATGTGCGTCCCATCTCATGCTCATGGAATTTTGAAAAATTCAAATAGAAGCTTGGAAATTAAATAATAATCATATTTGAATTGAAATTCAAATGTTTTGAATTTCAAAAATTACAAAACAGTGAGAGTGACTAGGGATATGTCACCTAAGCCCATATAAAATGCTTTGGAATTTTTATAAAGTAATTTGCTATAATATGCAAATCAAAACAAATAAAAACAGAAACAATAAAAGAAAAAGAAAGAAAAGGGCAAAGCCCACTTACTTGGGCCCAACTAGCCGAGGTGGCCCAGCCCAGGGGAAAGGGTGTCTTCCTCCTCGTGCTAGCCAGGCACCTCACGGCATGGCGAGCATGCCGGCGTCGCAGTGGCTAGATGCGCCTCTCCCCTGTCCTCATCTCCAGGCCAGGAGAACCTCCTCAAAGTCCCCTGCCTTTCCGCTCTCTCACTGGTCGCCTTCCCTCTCTCCCACGTTTGATTTGGGAACCACCGGAGAAGAACCAGAGCTCCCCGTCCTGTGCACGCGTGGCCACCGGCCTCACCTCGCCGCCCAATGATGTCCAGGAGATGCACAACGTCGAGCTGCACCTCCTCGTATAATGATTCGAGCCCCCTCTCCTTGAAGACGACGCTCGTGTCTTCCCCGGATCTGGCAAGGAAGCCGCTCGCCGTTGAAAAATCCGGCGCCACCAGCTCGTCCCGGACCCCGACGACCACCCCATTGAGTTGACAGTGAGGTCCCGGTTCGTTTCCCCCTAGCCGCTCGTTTTGGTGCCCGGAGTCGCCGTCTTCCTCTCAACCGAGCACGGGTCGCCGCCAGCGAGGTCGTCGCCGTGCCTACAATGCCTCCCTGTGGTCTCCGTGTGCTCAAGGCGACGCACGCGAGCAAGGGCTACGCCCTAGTGCCCTCAGCGCAACCAGAAGTGGCCGGAGAGCCATTCCGGTGAGACACCGCCGTGGCCAGTTGCCACCGGCGGCTAAACGCCGGCGAGGCTGACGTGGCCCCGGCCTAAGTAACATTAACCCCCTCCTAATCCCCCTAATCACCCACTAACAGGTGGGGCCTTGCCCCTATCCCCCTGTTAGTTTTGAATTTAATGGGGATTAACCCCTGGGTCACTGACCAGTCACTACTGAAAAAACAGCTATAGATAATATGGGCAATAATGGCGCACCAGATGGCCAGTGCGCCATTACTAAATAGCAATGGAGCACCAGGTCCAGGTGTGCCATTAGTGCCCTTTCTAGTAATGGCGCACCTATAAAGCAGTGCGCCACAGCCCATTCGCTCCTGGACCAGCCCCCTCCCTTGACTCAGCAATGGCGCACTTCACGGAAGTGCGCCATTAGAAACCAGGGATGCCAATGGCGCATTTCCGAGAAGTGTGCCATTGCTAAGTCAGGGGAGGGGTGGGCCCAGGCCTGATGACACAACAATTGCGCATGCCGCGGGGGTGCGCCATTACTAAGTTTGTAACAGTAATGGCGCATTTCTGCCATGAGCGCCATTACTGTCCTGGTCCCCCCTCTATGGCCCCTGGTCCCCCTCTCCCAGAGTTAGTAATGGTGCACTGCTATTCGGTGCGCCATTAGCTCCCATACTTAGTAATGGCGCATATTTGTGGAGGTGCGCCATTACTAAGTCTGGGAGCATCTAGATGTTTTGGCAGCCTACACCACACTCACTTTCTCCACCCCCACTTCCAACTAGATTCTCTCGGTTCCTTCCTTCTCTTCACCTTGTTTACACCATAGATCTACCCAAAATAAGTATTTGTATCTCCTTTTTTCATTGGTAAGTAAGGTATATCTCTTTATTGTTGTGTAGACCTAGTTTGTTCTCTCTCGACACACTTTTTGTCGGTGTATATGTGTGGTGTGATGTGATGATCATGGGGTATATATGTATTGGTGAGTGATGATCATGGCGGGATATGCATGTATGTACGTGTTTTTTGCAGGTACCTCACATATGCGGTAGTTGCCAATATTTTGCCGGAATGTTGATTCATTTCCGTTTCGGCGAAAATTTGGCACACTTTGCATTCTTTTTTGTCCTAATAATTAGGCAAGGTCATGCCAAATTTTTGTTTGGTTCTAAAATATCGTTTTGCTCTATGCCCCGCAGTCGACCATGGTTCGCAAGATGACCGAAGGCATCGTGGATAGGTTTTTGAGCTCCGCGAAGGTCGAGATGATTCAAAAGAACGAGACGGAGATTAGATGTCCTTGTCGAAGATGCAAGCTGAAGTGCCTTTTGGACCCGGATTCGAAAACCATAAAGGGGCACCTGCTCATGCGTGGTTTCATGGATGACTATCGGTGGCAAGGTGATGAAGAAGATTATGAATTTGTCCATGGTGGCCGGGCAACAGTAAGAAAAAATAGCGCCGAGGGAGGGCGAGAAGACGAAGAATCTCCCGGACACGATCACGATGCATGACACAATCATCATGTAGAAGATGTCGGACATGATCATGAGGAAGATCAAGACGAAGGGCATGATCATCATGAAGATGAAGATGCCGGAGAAGACCACGATGGACCATCGTCGATGGACTGGGTGCAGGACCGTCATCTTCAAGAGTTTCTTCTGAATGAGGCGAGTAATAACGCAAGAGCTGCCGCCCGAGAGAAATCCAAGCTAAATCAACTTGAGATGGACGCGGTTACTCCATTGTATGAAGGATACAATCCCGATGATACCCGCCTGAAAGTAGATCTAATGGCTCTCGAGATGAAAGTAAAACACAAAATGACCGACACATGCTTCGACGAAAACATGTCATTCTGGAAAAAACGTCTTCCAAAGGGGAACACGTGCCCGACCAGTTTCAATGAGGCGAAGAAAATCGTGTGTCCTCTGGATTTACCGCATGTTATATACCATGTCTGCGCTAACGATTGCATCATTTATCGGCATGAGTATGCGGAGTCCACCGTATATCCGAAGTGCGGCGCCAGTCGATACAACAAGAAGAAGAAAGCTCCTCAAAAAACGGTGTGGTACTTTCCGATCATTCCTCGTCTGCAGCGTTATTTCGCGGAGCCTAAGCAAGCTAAGCTCATGCGCTGGCATGCGGAAAGGAAGCAGCAAAAGGAAGAAGCTGAAAAAATGATCCATAAAAAGACAAGATGTTGAGTCACCCTTCTGATGGGACCCAGTGGGAGGCGTTGAACTTCGTGGGGGACTTTGGGAAGGATCCAAGGAACGTAGTGTTGGTCGCGAGCACCGATGGAGTCAATCCTTTCGGCAACCAGAGAAGCACACATAGCACCTGGCCAGTGTTTGTGGGCATGTACAACATCCCTTTGGGAGTGCATGAAGAGGAAGTACATGCACATGATTGTGCTAATTGAAGGGCCTAAACAACCAGGAAACGACCTCACTCTGTATGTGGGGCTCCTGAAAGAGGAGCTAGATATGTTATGGAGAACGCCAGTCAATACGTGGGACGCTGTAGAGGAAACATATTTCCCTATGAAAGCCGCACTGCTCACGACGGTGCACGACTATCTCGGTTTAGGATATGTCGCGGGGCAGGTGGTCCACGGACACTGTGGATGCGCTAGGTGCATGGACGACACAACGTATCACCATCTACCTAAGGATCACGGGTCTTTAAAAACCGTGTTCATGGGACATCGAAGATGGCTTCCTCACAATGACCCATGGAGAAAACGCAAGGATCTGTTTGATGGAATAGCCAAACCCAGAAAGGCCCCACGTAGGAGGAGCGGCACCGAAATAGATTTGATGTTGAAAAATTGGGAAGGGTGCCCACCGCCAGGAAAGATCAATTCTAAGAGAAAGGCGCCAGAGCCGCTGCTGAAGGTATGGAAAACGAGGTCTGTTTTCTGGGACTTGCCGTACTGGAACATTCTCGGTGTGCCGAGCAGCCTTGATGGCATGCATATCACCAAGAATGTGTGCGAGAGTATGTTTGCTACCCTGCTCAACATGCTAGAAAAGACCAAAGATGGGCCGAAAGCAAGGGCAGACTTGCTATCAATGGGCATCAGGGAGGACCTTGACGCAAACCGCCCTAATGATGGTGATGATGATGACGACGACGATGATGATGATGAGCCACCGGAGGACACAGAAAGTCGTCGCAAAGGCAAAAAAGCCAAGAAGCAGAGCGAACACTATTGGCCCCCGCGTGCTTCACTTTAAGTCAGAAGGAGATCCAACAGCTAATCAACTGCCTCCTAGGGATAAAACTTCCTTAAGGTTTCGCGGGGAAGATCAGCAGATACCTAGAATCAGCGAAGCAGAGGTTCAGCGGGATGAAGTCTCACGACTGTCACGTGCTGATGACGCAACTACTTCCGCTTGCAATCCGCGGGATCATGGACGACCACTTATGTGAAACGCTATTTGGCCTATGCAACTTTTTTATGTCATCTCTCAGAAATCGACTGGCGTGATGCAACTCAGAAGGCTACAAGAAGAGATCGTGGTGATAGTATGCGAGATCGAGATGTACTTCCCGCCCGCATTCTTTGACGTCATGGTGCATCTCCTCATCCATATCGTGTATGATATCATCCAACTCGGGCCGACGTTACTGCACATCATGATGCCGTTCAAAAGGATGAATGGTGTGATCAAAGGATACGTTCGCAACAGGTCTCGTCCAGATGGAAGCATAGCCCAGGGCTTTCTGACCGAGGAGTGCATCTCCTTTTGTACAAATTATCTACACATCGATAACCCTGTTGGTCTGCCTGTCAACAGGCACCTCGGCAGGCTCGCTGGATGTGGTCACCGTGAGGGTCGCCACGAAATGCATGTCGACTTCCAGGATCGAGTCGCCGATTTTGAAAGAGCAAACCTAGTCGCGCTGCAACACATAGACTTGGTCGATCCTTGGGTGGTACAGCACAAAACCTCAATCGAGAAGACGTACAATGACCGAGGCCAACAGTGGACGGACGGGGATGTACTCAAAGATCACAAGTCATGCTTCACGCGTTGGTTCAAGGACAAGCTCCTATCGTACCCTTCACATGAGGACTCTTCCGAGGAAGAAAAGCTCGTATTCGCCTTGTCACAGGGTGCCGAGCACAACCTGATGACATATCAGGCGTACGATATGAACGACTACACATTCTACACCGAGGAAAAGGACATGAAGAGCCATTATCAGAACTCCGGGGTAACGATGGAAGCCTACACCGATAAATTAAAGAAACGATACTATGAAAGGATCGAGGAGATCTAGGAGCTCAGTTACGCTGGAGAGAAGGTGCTGATGTTCTGCGTCAGATGGGCCAAGAGCGTCGTAAAAGAAAGTCGGTATTTCACCACCATGGTTATACCCGAAGCCAAATCCAAGACCATGGGCGCAAACGTCACCGCGAAAAATAAGCCATGGGTACTGGCTAGCCAAGTAGACCAATGCTTCTTCATTACCGACCCGTCAAATCCCAGCCGTGTTGTCGTGCGGAGAGGCAAAAGGAACATCATCGGAATGGATGGAGCCGCCAACAAGCAAGACTTCGACAAGTACGGCGACCAGAAGATTGAAGATGACGACGATGATGATGCAGTACCATACAAATCAAGAAGAAGCAGGACCACCCTACCTAAAGGCGTTCGCCCGTTCAAGAGAAGAAATCAAGGGGTTCCGGGGCTAAATTATGCAAACGCGAGAAAGAAGGGCAAAACGATTGTGAAAATATGTTATCTAATAAGATCCAATCACGACGTGTCTACCGCGCGTGTGTGCATGTGGGCATTTTGTATCATTTTTCCTATGAAGATTGATATGTCTATATTTTTGGAGATATTTGAGACATTATATATTACTATTTTTTTATGATCTTTTAAATATTACATTATTTTAAATATACTACATAGTTATAATTATCGTCTTAGTATAAAATTAACCTCTGCTTATTACATGCAATTAAAAGTGTCATGGGCTTGTTTTAGAGTATTTTAAAGTGTTTGGATGTTTATCATAAGGTTAAAATAAATATTTAAAAACGGTGCAAAAAGTGGGGTTGACAGGACTTGAACCTGGGTGGCTCGCTTAGTGTATCAAGGGACCAACCGCTAGGCTATCGAAGTGGTTTTGTCCATAACCACTCACGCAACTCTTTTATCCTTACTACTAATGCTAATGGCGCACCCCGTGAAAGTGCGCCATTGCTATCCCGATGCTTATGGCGCACCTACTAAAATGTGCGCAATTTCTATCTCCCACTAGACATACCGGCCTACCTAACGACTCCACCACACATCCCCATGCCCACCTCTCGCGCAAAGCCTAGATCACGCCATCGCCTTGCCCGCCATGCCGCTCGTCCCCGGTGACCCCCTCCGCTTCGGTGGCCTCAACTCCGACCGCCTCCTCCGCGGCGCCCACCGAGAGACGGCAGGTCGAAGCCACATCCTCTCTGCCGCTGTCGCGCCCGGTGCACGCCAGGTTTTCTCACGGCGGCCAACGGGTCAATTCCGACACCGCCTCCGTCTCCTTCCGTCGATGCGCCCCCTCCTCGCGTCGCCGACGGCTCCTCGCTCCCCAGGTTCCACCCCCTTCCCAGATGCTTCCGTTGCAAAGCCTGCAAATGTGGTTATATAGTTATGTCCTCCAGATCTGTAACAAATGTGGTTGTTCTAAATGAAACTTGTGATTTGTCTAGATCCGCATGTGTGAGATACTCTAATATAGCAATCATGTCAATGTATAGTTTAGAGCAGTGAAATTTACAATGGTTTTGGAGTTCACATTGATATTGCAGGTGGGTTTTTTTTGATAAACCTGTGAACTTGCAACACTGACTGCTTGCATTTGCATGTCTAATCTGTCGACTTTACCATACTACATGCGTACTTTTAGAGAGTAATTTCCATCACTTTAAAATCACAGCAAGGAACTGTTATTGTCCTCACTAATGACATGCATGAATGATCTGTTGTTGATGGTTGTGAATGGCATAAGTGCATAAATGGCATGATGATGAATTATTGAAGTTATGCCATGGCGTATTTAAACTTTAATTTAAATCCTGAATGCTTCAGGTTCATATGCTAAAACTGAATGCTTCAGGTTCATTTGTTGAATTTAAACCCTGCTGTTAACCAAATTGTGTTTACCCAAATTGGGGATACTAGCAAAATCTGAATATATGCAAAAAATAGTTTGAATCTGTAATTGTTTATTAGGGAGACTAGCGCCCGTCTTTGTTGTTCTTCCGTGGGCAAGATTTGGCTGGGTCTTATATTCGCTCTGGGTTCAGATTTTGGATTGAAGGTTCTGGTGGCTGCAAGTGCAAGGTGTTAACGTGCTAAATGTTGTCGAAATTATAGCTAGAATTCAGTTCTTAATCCCGCACTTAGTTGACAGTTGCGGGTAATGTGGAACACATTCAGAGTGCTGGGTTTCTAAGTGATATGTTTTTATAACATTGTACTAAGAACGAAGCCAAGTGAAATTATGATGATACTGTTCCTGCAAGTACCATGTTTTCACCTCGTTGGTTCAGATTAGATGACTGCACACAACTGATTGTTCTGAATTGTACACTATACTTGTAAGTGGTATTAAACTACCTGCCCTCTTTGATCTGTGATTCACATTGTTGGACTATGATCTCGATAAGTAGATAACTGATGTTTATTCGTGTGAGAATCCAGTGTTACTCGTATCCTCCATGGTTGACAGTTAGAGCAACAAAAATATTAACATGGTTGACAGTCAGAGCAACAAAAATATTAACAGTGGTAGTAAAATTGAATTAGATATGTTAGTATCGTTGGATTAATAACCATTTGCTCAACATAGATGAATAACCTGAAAAAATATGATGACAAAAATCTGAATATATATAATTTGACCATTTGCATGCAAAATCTGAATATATATAATTTGCATGCAAACAACAGCTCATGTATTATCCTTTGTTGCTGATCTCCTTGTTTCTTTTATATGCTATACTATTCCTCCCCAGTACCAGTATCAGTACCACACCATGTACACCATCTCTAAAAGTCAATCCTAGTCACTATGTGCTGAACATAGAAAATTTAAATGATTCGCTAGCACTAAATTTCAGTGATCACCTATGTCACTGAGGAGTTGTCAGAACCCCAACTAGGGTAAGTGCTAGGGCTTGTTTGACCCTTTGCATCATGTAAAAATTCAATTGAAATTCAAAATTGGGGAAGCAGAAAGCCCTGAGAAATTATTTGAAATGGCCAGATAAAAATCTTTTTCCAAAAATCATTTGAATGTTTGGAAAATTCCTAGAAATGTTGCTGATCATTTTAAAAGTGGTTTGGGATCAATCCCATGCACATGGAATTTTCTAATATTCAAACAGTGGCTTTGGAAATTAAATAAACCCCTATTTGATTTGGAATTCAAACTTATTGAATTTAAAAAATGTCCAAATTTTTTGTGTGGCTAGCTACTGGTCACCTAGGATTTATAAAATTGTTTGGGCATTTTTATAAAATGTTTTGATATTTGTTTTATCAAAACAGAACAAATGTCAGAAGAAATAAAAGAAAAACAGTGAGGAGAGGCTTACCTTGCACCTAGGCGCAGGCCCACTCACCTGTAGCCGGCCCAACCCACCCGAGCTTCTGTCGTCTTCTACCCCTCGCCCCGAAGCTGCTCGGTGGCGAGCCGAGAGCGCGCGGCGACCGCGACGCCACGCCACCAGCCTGCCTGGCTCCCCCTCGCCCTCTTCTGAACGCCACGGAGATGCCCAGACCCTCCTTTCCCTTTCCCCTCCACTCAAAGTCCCCCTCTCACGCTAGCTCGCCGGACTTTTTGCGCCGACAGAGAACTTCACCGGAGCACGCCGATGAGCCCGCGCGGCCAACGACGCCAAGACGCCGGACAAGCATGTCCTTCTGCTTCCAAGTCGACGACCACCTCCCCCGTGCTCTCCCGTGGCCGTTTGGTCATTCCGGCGACCACTCCGCCGTGCCAGAGGTCGCCGGAGGCGACATCCCGGCGGGCCCAGCTTAATTAGCCCTAAGCCACTTACTAACCCCCTCCAGTGTCACAGACAGGTGGACCCAGCCCCTAACTAAACCCCCTCTTAGTTTTAATTAACAAGAATTAGCCTCACTGACACTGACCAGTGGGTCCCCCTGGACAGAGCCCCTGTGACATCAGTATTGCGTCATGCTGATGCAATAAACAGTTTCCAGAAATTAAAATAATTAAAGAAATTCCAGAAATTCCAGAAAATACCCCAAACTTTGGAAATTCATAGAAAATTCATTTTAACTCCAAATTAAACATATAATATATGAAAAATTATCATAAAAATACAAGGATTAAGAATATGAAATTTTTTTTTAAGTTTGACCATTTTAAAATGGGGGAACAGAAGCAAATGTGTATATGAATTAATTTGAAATTGAATTTGGAGTATGAATTTGCATTTCAAATGCAATATACTTCAATTAAATTGAATATGCTACAAACCAGTACCATTCACATCATGGACAAACTTATCATGTGTATGTGCATTTTACTTTCGAAGTTGTCCCCCTCTTGTTGATGATTGTGTCGGTAACAGTGCCTCCGAGACGGTGATCCCCCTGAAGAAGAAGACCACCGTTAAGACCCGTGTATCGTCAGCAAGGCAAGCAAACCCCATTGATCATGTCTATAAAATCCTACTTCCCTCTCAGTCTCGCTTATGCATGTTTAGGAGATCATCGAGACACGTTCTTTCGCATAGTTGAACCCATTCCGATGCATGACCTATCATTTTGCCACCGTATTAAGCAAACCACAATCCTAGCAGATTTAGGAGTTGGTTGATGAGCATGTGGCCCCTACAACTGTTACTGCTTTTGCTGCTTAGTGGTAAAATGAGGATGTTTTGATTGTGAGTCGGGATGGAATGAACACAGTGGTGTTGATGAAAGTGAAACGTGTTGGTGAATCCACCCTAAACAAAGGTGAACGATGAGAGGCTGTGTAGGAGTACACAGTGGGTTGTCTCGTTGAACACTGCCCTAGGCCCCGAGTTCCTGTTTTGTGATCCAAGACAAAGAGTATGACCAAATGTAGGGTTTTATGGGAGCCCCGTTTGGCCTCTTTACGTACCCGATCCGGTCCAGGAGTCACACTAGATTCGGGCTTTCCGTTTGATTTATGTATAGATATGTGGGCGGACCTGTGAGGCAGTGAAACCATCTGTCAAAGGTGGCGTCTCGGTCCTTTACATTATCTGAGTCCGTTTCGTGGAACCGGCCGGACTCTCGAGCGGTGACAAACTCAGGTAGTCGACTCCTGGATTAGAGAAGGTGTTGTGAGGGTAGTGCCTTGGTTTCATCCACGTCCGACATCCGCTTGAAGGATGAAAAGAACGAGGCGATAAGTGATGACACGCGTGTGAAGATGTACACCCCTGCAGGGTTAATGAACTATTCGAATAGCCGTGTCCGCGGTTATGGACTACTTGGAAACCTCTACTTGATCATAGACAACTTGAATGGATACTTATAAAACTCGCAACATAAGCGTGAGTGCTATGGCGTGCTTTCTCATGGGGAAGTCGGGGAAGGCACCATATTGGTGTAATTGGTTGGAGATGTAGTGGACTCGTGTACGCTTCTTACCTCAAGTCTGGTACTCGTAGTACAGGATTAGCCAAGTCAAAGCTGGCACTTCTGCATGTTGAACCCCACCTCCTTTACCTTGATACTTGAGCATGAGTAGTTTAGTTCTGATGTAAGTCTTGCTGAGTACGACTTTGTACTCACGTTTGCTTATTCTTTGTTTTAGATGAGAACCCGGACCCCGATGGAGTCACCTTCGTGAAGCTCGACGTTGACTAAGTTAGCATAGTCCCAGACAGCAGTCTGGTCCCTCGTGGAAGGGCATGTTTGTTGTACAAGGCTTCTCTAAGCCATTTGTTAAACTTGTCTGTACTCAGACATAATTTTCTTCCGTTGTATGATGTAATGTTGATCACAGACATGTGATCTTTGTATGCTCTATGTGTATATCTATAAAGAGTACTTGTAGAGTTATGTGATGATACCTGCTGTTCATACTAGGCATGTGTGCTGCGTGTATGTTTATAACATGCATGTCTTAGTATGGGTTTTCGAGACCTTAGTTGTGATCTGGCTGGCGGTCTTTTATACACCAAGTGGCCCTTAGATGTGCGCAGCTTGGGGCATCGCGATGCGATTGTTCGTGACTCTGTCACGTGCACACTTTGTTGTATGATCGAGCCCGCCCTAGACCTCGACTAAGTGATCGGGCTGGAGTAAGTATATGTAAGAGTTAGGATTCAATTGATAACATGGTTGAGGCGACTTGTCTATGAGTATGGGATTCACCACCCATAAGCATTTAGACTTGTGAGCGGACGATGAGGACCCATCTCAGTTGATCATCCGGCCTGAATGGGATGCCCCTCATGTTCGATGCTTACCGAGAACGTTCTGTGCTTGGCCTTGTCTGCTTAGACAAGTGGGTACGGTTCTCGGCTCTCCATGTGATTGCATCGTGACTGGAATTACATACGCTAACCCCAGGTCCCGACAGACTTGGTATCAGAGCAGGACTGTCTGTAGGCTTATCAAACCCTTGGTCGAAGTCGAGTCTAGCATTCTATAGTTATATACTTACTTGGGTATAAAGGGAACAACGTAAGGCTTCTTTTTCTCCTTACCCTCATCGATCTGAGTTCTGGGTCACCCTTATCTTTTCTACTACGGGATGATAGGACTAGGCTCATCTATGTCTTACTAGAACATCTCGTTGAGTGCTTCCTTTTAGCCGTAGGATTATTGTGGTCGTCCAGAGTCTTCCTGTTTTGAGTTCCTTGAGGAAGTTCTGTCCAATCTCCTCGAGGTTGTCTTGTTTTCCATCCCGGTGTAGCCGCTATGCTGCCGGATTTATCCCGTGTTTCTGTGGATCTTTGCCTTCGCATTATACTCTTTTCCTCCTTCATCATATCTTGTTATCCTTGAATCCATCATACAATCTGTTCTGATTGTTGATTTTTATCACACAGGATGTCAGGTGGAACTCGTAGTGCTGTTCGTCGGAATCGAGACCGTGTTCGGAATCGAAATGATGATGAACCTCTACCACCGCCTTCTGCGGCGGAAATCATGATGGAAGCTGAGAAGAATCAACGCGATCAAACACGTCTTCTGGAGCTCATCGAGCAGAATACCTCACGTCATTGCAATGTGGTTGTGAGCATTCAGGACTTCATCCTCCTCAAGCCACCGGTATTCCGATGTTCTTCTGAGCCCCTTGAAGCTGATGATTGGTTCCGTTCCATCGAGCGTAAGCTTGATGCTGCACATGTTGCTCCCGATGACCGAGTTATATTCGCGGCATACTTTCTGGAAGGTGCTGCTGCTGAATGGTGGGAGAACTATGTTCCTATGCAGCCAGATGGTCACCTAGTGACTTGGCAGGAGTTCTGTGTTGCCTTTCGAGGGTACCACCTTCTAGATGAGTTGATGGAGCGCAAGAAGAAAGAGTTCTGCAATTTGACTCAAGGAGAGATGTCCATCCATGAGCATGTGAGAGAATTCAACCGTCTTTCCCGGTATGCCCAAGATGAGATCACCACCGATGCCAGAAAGCAGGCAAGGTTCCGTAAGGGACTTAGCCCTATCCTTCGTCATGATCTCAACCTCATCGAATTTGCCACCTTTGAGGATTTAGTCAACAGATCCTTCAGAGCTGAGCATGGCAATGAAATTTTCGAAGAGTCCCGCAAGCATTCTCTTGAGCTTGCTTCTTCTTCAAGTTCAGCCCCTCAGAAACGCCGAATTTGGATTCCAACCAGTGTCATACTTCAAAACCTTCTCCAGAGGCCACCACCAAATATATGCCATCCACCCCAACACATTATTCCACCCCGGAGTGATGGTGTGCATCCAAGTAATCCCACTCCCAACAATTCAGACAGGGTATGCTTTAAGTGTGGCCTTCCAGGCCATTACTATCGTCAATGCCCTCAGGTCTTGATGGCACCACGTCATTCTCGACCCAAGCCTCCAAAGAAATCCACCACCAAAACCATCCCAGCAAAGCTTTCATTCACAAGTAGTGGTTGTGTGAACCAAATCTCAGTTGAGGAAACCACTGCTGCTTCTGACGTCATTCTTGGCACACTCCCAGTCAATCATGTCCCCGCCTCCGTTCTTTTCGATCCAGGAGCTTCTCATTCATTCATGTCGGAGAGTTATGCACTTCGTCATGAGTTCCCCTTTGAAGAAATGTTTTCTCCAATGGTCATTCAAACTCCTGGTTCAAAGTGGAAAACTAATAGAGTAAGCCATGGCAATCAAATTGCAATTGAGGGTTTAGTATTCCTTGCTTCTCTTATAGCCCTCAAGTCTTCGGACATTGATGTCATCCTAGGAATGGATTGGTTATCAAGGCAGAATGCTTTCCTTGATTGTAAAGCCAAATCAGTTAAACTCACCCATCCTTCCGGCCAGATCATTGACTACACATCACCCAGCTCTAAAAACCAGATGCATACTTTGAATGTGCTTCCACTTCCAGACCTTGAAGATGTTCCGGTGGTTCGTGACTTCCCGGATGTCTTTCCTGAAGAGCTGCCAGGAATGCCACCCGACAGATGTGTAGAATTCATAGTGGATCTTATACCAGGCACAACCCCAATCTCGAGACGCCCATATAGAATGGCCCCACATGAGTTAGCTGAGCTAAAAACCCAACTTGATGCTTCGTTGGCAAAAGGCTTCATCCGCCCTAGCTCATCGCCATGGGGTTACCCCGTTCTGTTCGTAACGAAGAAAGATGGAACAGAAAGGATGTGCGTAGACTATTGTCCGCTAAATCTAGCGACGATAAAGAACAATGTAAGACCCCTGATGCGGTACTAACTCTAACTAGTCGCTTTCGCGTCCGGTCGGAGTTAGAAGCGCATCAAACGCCACCGGCGCACGACACTCGCACTCGTGTCGCGGCCGGATTCTCGACAACAGGTATAAAAACACAACTCTACAAGAAAGGGAAATATATATATAGAGATAATAGATCAGGGCATACAACGCCACTGTCCAAAATACATAACATCTCATGAATATAAGTCGTCAGTACATCAAGCGGAAGCAAGTCGGACCGGGTACGGTCAAGACACAAATTACCCTATAGAGGGCTGCACATAAATCCACCCACGGGAACGTCTGAGCCCAACTAAGGATCCTACTGGTCGGAGTAGTCGTACTCGTCGTTATCCTCCGGGGGCACCTCCACGAAGTATCGTCCAGTGCTGGGGTCGAAGTAGTAGTCCACTGCAGCGGCCGATCAGGCAAAGCGGTAAAAGCGGAAAAGTAAACGGGGGTGAGAACATATCATTACGGAATAACTAACGCTACAGGTAAGGTAAAGGTAAAGATAGTTTGCAGCCGTACTAGCATATATGGTGGCTACACGTTCTATCAGAATAAAGAGGAGATCCAAGAAGTTGCGGTGACAACGTGTCGTAAGTCAGCTATCCGCCTACTCGCACAAGCATAACACAACCTCGTTTCTCTCTCGGTCCCCCTGGACGAAGAAAGACAACCAAGGCACACACACGGTTTGTCAAGTTTTATAGCATGATTACATTGATGTTATTCTATGAACAAGGAGTAGGTCTCAAGTAGTCCATAACCGCGGACACGGCTTTTCGAAAAGATTTACCCTGCAGGGGTGTACCAACTGTCCATGATAGACGTCGCATGTACGCCCGGTTTCCACTTGGCTAGGTAAGCGCCTGAAACTCCGGAACGTCAGAGTCCCTCCTAACTAGCAACACACATATCCGGGTGGCCCCCGGGGAGTCGACATCCAATCCGGGAGCTGGCCACGCTCTCGGATCGGCCTCTTCCGTATCAACAGGGTTTGGGTTACCGGTGAAGCCTCACATGGGGACCGGGCCCTCGCCGGTCAGTCTTGGGCCAGCCAAGAAACTATGTTCTCCTGGCCCTGGTTTGGTTTGGAAACAACTGGGGATCCAACCAGCACACACACATTGCAAATGTAAAAACAGCTTGGGCCACCACTAGAATGTATGAAGCTAGGTAGGTAAGACAAGGGGGCCCCATAAAACCCCACACACGATTAGGCACGCTCGTCAAGAAACACAATACCCAGAACTCGGGTCTTAGGTGACTCAAATGGAACAAAGCACTAGACGGGAATAGTCCAGCCTTCCACCTTTCATCGAATATAGATTAACATCATTTAACAATAATAAATATCAACCAACTCCTTTTATAGCATGATATCCCAACCATAATTATATAAGGTAAGCAGCAAGTTTTCTATCCATACTAAGCAATGGCTGAGCAGCGGTAACTTAGCAGAACAATGGTTTGCTGGTATGTGGGGATCATGGCTGTATGGGTTTAAACATGGCATAATATGTAGATAGGATCAAGCAATAACGTTCTAGATCTACAGCTAGGCATGAGCAGAAAGTTATAAAGTAATGACACAGATCTCCCCCTTGCCTGGTAAGGTAGTCGTAGAAGCAATCACGGTACCCTCGGGCTCGGTGTCGGACAGCTCCACGTAAGTCTCCTCGGCGGTCTCAGGTGCTAGCGTAAGGTACCGGCAGGAAAAGGCACACAAGTAAGCGACTGCAGTAACTCAAACAAGGATGGCATGAACAGGTTTTATTTACATGATATGACCCTGTCTAGGCAAGTTTAAATGAAGGTGATGACGACAAGTCGTCACTTTCATATGCAATTTATTTACATGTGATGGCTTTGGTCTGAGCCTTAACTTAGGTGTAAATAGCATGATAGCATGACATGAACAACAAAGCATTACAGGAATTTAATTAACATGAAAGTAAAACAATGATTCCGGAGACGGAGTAGTGTCGGTGAAATTGACACTTGTGAAGGTGCGACAATTGCTGGAGGTCAGCCACATAGCACATGACAATATGTTAAGGCTGACTGAAGAAAGGATAGGATGGAACTGCCTTGGCAAGATCAGATGAACAACATCTCAGATGCACTGAAGCTGAGGTGTTGTAGACAGACAGACCTGAAGCTTCTGGACCAGGTGATCACACCTTGTCTAAAAGAAAATGCTCAACTCAACAATAAAACATCACTGCTGAAATCCTTGCAGAAAAAACACCCCAAAACATATATGACATGCATCCATTTGAATTTGCAAAAGCAGTTGCAAATTCAACTGAAGTTCAGGGGGCTGAGTGCAAAATTGCTCCTCATGAATTTTTGAAAAGGTTCAGTTGATGAAAACATTACCACCATGCAACTCCTTGTGCAAAACTACCCAAAAATCATATATGATATGGGCAATTTGCAAGCTGAGCCAATTTCCAAAAATAAATAAAAGTAACAGGGGGTTTATTTGCAAAATGACACAACTCCAAAATTTAGAAGGGGTCAGATGCAAAAATGAGTATCACCACTGCAATCAGTAGCTCAAACTACCCGAAATTGATATATGGGATGCCTCTGTTTGAAAACTGGTCCAAAATCAGATTTGAATTTGGAATCAAATTCAAATTTGAATTTAAACAGAAAAGAAATAAAGAAAAGAAAAGAAATTAAAAAGAAAAGAGCTGGGTTAGCTCCATGGGCTGGTTTCGGGGAATCCGGCCCATGTCAGCTCCCTGGCCCCCATGGGCTCAGCCCACTCGGCTGGACGCACTGACCAGCGGGGCCCAGGCGTCAGCCTCACACTTAAATCAAAAAAAAATGGGGGGGGTCGAACGGGATTCGAACCCGCGGCGTCTCGCTCGTCTCCACGCTCGTTACCACTGCGCTGCGATTCGAGTTCTGAACAGATACAACACACAGTCTAGTTAAGGTTCAGTCTTTGGTTCTCTGAACTTCAAACGCCTGCAATCTCTGAACCCCGACGGCGTCTCTCCACTGCGGCGAACTCCACGCCGCGTACAGACCAGCTCCGGCCACCCCGCCATGGAATGAAACCGAGAGGGTGCCTAGCTGAACACAACGAGGTACGTCGTGGCTCCCAGCTCTAACGCTACCGCTCGCTAGCCTCACCGGAACAGAACTGCTGCGGCGGCTCTGAACCTAATCTTCAGACGGCCCGTGCCTGCAACTTCCGGCGTACCGTGCGACGAGCACACGGCGCCTCTGGCCACGGCCTTGCTTGCAATCGCGAGAGGGAAGTGCCATGGACACGCAGTTGCCCTGGCCGCGACTTGAGGCTCACCGGAGCGGATGGCATGCTCGTCTGAATCTCACGGCGGTTCTGTCTGACGGAGTTGCGCAGAGTTCAGACACGCGAAAACGAAAACGACAACGAAGAAAGGCGGCTCCTTTGGTGCCAAAGACGCGTACTGGGCACTCGCAGACCACGCGGGAGGTCGTCCGAGGTGTACCACGGCACGGTGACCACGGACTCCTCGCCGGCGACGAGCTGCGCGGCAGACGACTGCTGCTAACGTGAATGAAGCGCCGCGCAATGCTACGGTTGAAAGCGTGGGCACTAGCTCACCTAGTGGGTCGCCTTGGACGTCCCAGCCTTGCCGTAGAGGAAGAAGATGTTGACGTCGGAGTCGAGGAAGACGACGGCCCGCGGCGAGGATCCACGGCGCGGGGGCGTCCTGTTCCTCCTGGCACGCTTCTGAAGCAAGGAACGCACACCTGAGGTCACCAACACGGCGTGAAACCACGGAATTGCAGAAAGATCGTCAAGGCGGCGGCGGATTTGGTCTGAATCTCACCGGAGCCGAGCGGGAACAGGACGGAGGGAAAATCCTCTCCCGGCGGCGGCGAGGGGAAAACTCTGGGGGGAACGGAACCCTAGGGGGTTCGTGTGGCTCCAGGAGGCTGCTTATAAGGAGGGCGGCCTCCAGCCACGCTGGCAGGGCGTCGACGTCGAAGAAGCTCGCCGGTGTGAGAGAGGAGAGGGGAGGGGACCTCTCCACGGTGGAAAGGCGACCTGTCCCCTCCCTCGGATCCGGATCGGGCGGTCGGGGTGCCTCCCGCTTACCACTTTGCTGGAAAGGCCCCCAACTGGGCGGCGGCCTGCGAGAAAACGGGCTGGGCTTCGGCTGGAAAAAGAAAAGGGAAAAGAAACCTGCTGGAGAAAAAGAAATTGGGCAGCAGACAAAAAGAAAAAGAAAAGAAAATATAGGGGAGAAGGAAAAATATTTCAAACATTTTTACAAATCCCCTAAAAATATGTGTGATCATCCAAAATTGGTTTGACCATTTTTGCATGCAGGGAAAAATCTCCACAAGCAAAACAGTACCTTTTCTATTTAAAATTAAATAGAAAAGGACTTTGAAGAGTTTTTGAGAGAAAAATAAAAGGTTAAAAATTCCATGAGTTTGAAATTCTTAATCCTTGCATTTTTCTGGATTTTTCAAAAGTGGTTTGGCCAATTTTGGCAACAACAAAAATGTGGCCCTGTTTTTGAATTCAAAACACTGGAACTAGGGCTACTGTTTTTGTTGGTGGCAAAAATGCTTTGAGGGTTTTAAAACCCTTGCCACATGAAATGAAATGGCTAGGCCAAGTGAGGTTAGCATGTGGCAAGGAAAAATCCAACAACACCCTTCTTGAACCACTTTGCATGCAAAAGAAACCAATCCAAACTGACTCCAATCTCCATGCTAATTTAAATCACCACATGAAAAGATGTAAACTTCCACCATGCCAAGTTACCAGTCCAACAGGGAAAGTATAATACATGGTGATAGTAACTTATTACATGTGGGCTGTTACAGCTCTCCCCCACCAACACAGGATCTCGTCCCGAGATCTAAGCAAGAAAAAGCTCGGGATACTCGGAACGGAGATGATCTTCACGCTCCCACGTGGCTTCCTTCTCCGAGTGATGTGCCCACTGCACCTTGAGGAATTTGACGGTCTTGTTGCGAGTCTTGCGTTCTGACGAGTCAAGAACACGGACTGGACGCTCTGCGTAAGAAAGATCCGCACTGAGCTGGATCTCGCCCAAGTCCACTGCCTGCTCTGGCTGCTTAAAACATTTCTTCAACTGAGACAGGTGGAACACATCATGCACCATAGCCAAACTGTCTGGAAGCTCGAGGCGGAACGCAAGAGGTCCCCGAGTCTCAAGAATGCGGAACGGACCAACGAATCTGGGAGCCAACTTGCCTTTGATCCCAAAGCGGTGAGTGCCTCGAAGTGGAGACACTTTGAGGTATGCGAAGTCACCAACTTTGAAGTCAACACCACGGTGCTTCTTGTCATAATAGGCCTTCTGCCTAGACTGTGCTGCCTTCAGGTTCTCTCGGACAATTTTCACTGTGTCCTCAGCCTCCTGGATCACATCTGGTCCGAACAGCTGCCTCTCGCCTGTCTCGGACCAGTTCAAAGGTGTCCTGCACTTGCGACCATACAACACTTCAAACGGTGCTGCCTGCAGACTTGCTTGATAGCTGTTGTTGTATGAGAACTCAGCATATGGCAAGCACTCTTCCCACTTCATGCCAAACGAGATAACACATGCTCTCAACATGTCCTCAAGAATTTGATTCACACGCTCAACCTGCCCACTGGTCTGAGGGTGATAAGCGGTACTGAACAACACTGTCGTACCAATTGTCTTTTGAAAAGCCTGCCAGAACTTGGAGGTGAAAAGACTGCCTCGATCAGAACTGATCTTCTTGGGGATGCCATGCAAAGATACAACTCGTGCGGTGTACAAATCCGCCAACTGAGCTGCTGAAATGGAGTCCTTCACTGGAAAGAAGTGGGCAACTTTGGAGAGATTGTCAATGACAACAAAGATGGCATTGTTCTTCTTCTGCGATAGAGGAAATCCGGTGATGAAATCCATCTCAATGTGATCCCATTTCCACTCTGGAATTTCAATTGGCTGAAGTAGCCCTGCAGGCTTCTGATGCTGTGCCTTCACTCTCCTGCACACATCACACTGGGAGACAAAACGGGCAACATCCCGCTTCATACGAGTCCACCAAAAGCTCTGCTTGAGGTCCTGATACATCTTGGTGCTACCAGGGTGGATAGACAACTTTGAGTCATGGGCTTCTCTCAAAATGACTTCTCTGAGACCTCCTTCCTTGGGAACAACAACTCTCTCCTCGAACATCACGGTGCCGTCATTATGCACTGAAAAGCAACCGTACTTCGGAATTGAGGCGGCAACACCCTGCTTGACTTTCTGAATCATCAAGCTACCAGACTGAGCCTCACGAATCTTCTCACGGATAGTGGGCTGTACCACTAGGTTGGCTAGATAGCCTGCTGGAACTAGCTCAAGATTGAGCCTTCGAAAGGCCTCACACAAATCGGGGTGTATCTTCTGCACCTGAACATTGTTGCAATCACCCTTGTGGCTCAACGCATCAGCTATGACATTCGCCTTGCCAGGCGTATACTGAATATCCACGGAGTACTCAGTAATAGTCTCGAGCCACCTCCTTTGCCTCAAGTTCAGGTTAGGCTGCGTGAACAAGTACTTTAAGCTTTTGTGATCAGTGAACACATCAACCTTCCTCCCTAGGAGTAGGTGTCGCCAAGTAACCAACGCATGAATCACTGCAGCCAGCTCAAGATCATGGGTCGGATAGTTCCTCTCAGCCTGCCTCAACTGTCTGGAGGTGTACGCCACAATATTCTTTCCCTGCATCAATACTCCGCCAAGGCCATTCAACGAAGCATCACAGAACACCTGAAACGGCTGTGACTCATCTGGCGGCGTAAGGATCGGAGCTGTGGTCAGCCTTACCTTCAGCTCATCAAAAGCTGCCTGGCAAACGTGTGACCAAACGTACTTCTTGCCCTTGCACAACAGTTCAGTCATCGGCTTTGCTATCTTGGAGAAATTCTCGACAAACTTCCTGCAATAGCTGGCAAGTCCGAGAAAGCTCCTCAACTGCTTGACATTTTTCGGCGGAGTCCAATCTTGAATCGTCCGGACTCTGTCTGGGTCAACAGCAATACCCTCCGAGGAAATGACATGGCCAAGAAAGTTGACTTTGTTCATCCAGAATTCACACTTGGAGAACTTTGCATAAAACTGGTGATCTCTCAACTTCTGCAACACCAATCTGAGATGCTCCTCATGCTCAGCCTCTGACTTGGAAAAGACAAGGATGTCGTCGAGGTAGAGGAGTACGAACACGTCTAGCCACTCTTGGAAGAGATAGTTCATGGCCCTCATGAACGTCGGAGGTGCGTTTGAAAAGCCAAACGTCATGACCGTAAACTCGTACAGGCCATATCGAGTGCGGAAGGCTGTCTTAGGAATGTCTTCCTCACGGACACGAATCTGGTGGTACCCCATCTTTAGATCAAGCTTTGAAAACACCTTTGCTCCATGCAACTGTTCAAACAAGTCATTGATGTTGGGCAAAGGGTATTTGTTTTTGATCGTCTTCTTGTTGATACCACGGTAGTCTTGAACCAACCGACTAGTACCATCTTTCTTCTTGACAAAAAGACACGGGGCACCCCAAGGGGAAGTGCTCGGACGAATGAGCCCATCCTTCTCAAGCTTTACCAACTGCTCTTTCAACTCAATCAGCTCTTCCGGACACATCTTGTAAGGCTGCCGAGATATCGGCTGTGTACCAGGTTCTAGCTCGATCACGAACTCAATAGCACGCACGGGTGGAATACCTGGCAACTCCTCTGGAAAAACATCTGGGAACTCTCGAACAACTCTGACCTCCTCGATCAATGGAGCAACTCCAGCGTTCAGAGCGTACAACTGTGCTGATCCCACTGTCGAGCCACAAGTGTACCAAATCTCTGTGCCTGAATCGTGCGTCAGCAACACGGTCTTGGACGGACAATCAATCTTGGCCTTGTACTTGACAAGCCAATCCATGCCCAAGATGACATCAATGTCGGAACGGGTCAAGACTATTGTTGATGCTGAAAAGATAGCACCCTGGATAGAGATCTCCACATCTGGAACAAAAGCAGTGGAGTTTGTCTTGGAACCGGGAGAAACAATAGACAACTGCTGAGACAAACCCTGAGGGTGTAACTCGGCACGCTCAACGAAAGCTCTTGAGACAAAAGAGTGAGAAGCTCCGGAATCAAACAACACTGAAGCTGGAACTGAACATACAAGCAACCTACCAAGCACAATCTCAGACGACTGCTGAGCCTCTGCCACGGTCACGTTGTTCACCCTGAGCGCTCGTGGCTGGGCTCGCACCATCGCGTTGCTCGGTGTAGAGCGAGGTGGAGGCGGAGGCAGCCTGACGTAACGAGGGTCGGTGCACTGCGGAGACTTGTGGCCCGGCTTGCCACACTTGAAGCACGTGATCTCTGGCCTGGGCTGGCCCTGTTGAGCAGGCGGCCTCGCGTGTGGTGGAGTAGAGCGAGGTCCGTGCTGCACTGGGACGGGAGGGCGGGCAAAAGTGCGGACAACTGCCCCCCTCTGCTGGAACTGCTGACGCTGCTGCTGAGGCTGTGACTCTGCAACCCAGGACTTGGCCTTCTTGTGGATCATCACTGTTGAGCTGTGCTCTCTCTGCTTCCTCTTCTCTACGGAACGCTCTGCCTCAGCTGACTCCTGTCTGATAGCCTGGTCGACGAACTCTGAGAACAGGCTCGGCGTGGACAAGGTGAGCGCATACTTGATGTCCGGGGCAAGACCACCGCGGAACCTGGCAATGCGCTTGGCCTCTGACGAGACCTCCTCTGGAGCGTACCTGGCAAGCCTGACGAAGGCCAGGTTATACTCCTGCACAGACCTGTCCCCCTGCCTCAGAGCTAAGAACTCCTCGCGCTTCCTCTCGATCAGACCACTGGGAATATGAGCAGCTCTGAAATCCTTGACGAAGTCATCCCACGTGATCTCCGTTTCACCCTTGTTCTCCTTGTACGTCGCGAACCAACTGCCTGCAGCACCCTGGAGCTGGAAGGAGGCGAAGGTGACATAGTCGACGGGTCTGACGGAGTTGGCCTTGAAGTGCTTCTTGATCTCTGCAATCCAGTCATCCGCCTCCAGCGGGTCTCGAGCCTCGGAGAACCTGGGGGGGCTGATCGCAAGAAACTGCTGTAATGTGGTGTACTGTGGACGATCATTCCTCTGAGCACCCTGGTGCTGCAGCATCTGAAGGATCGCAGCTGTGCCCTGAGCCACTGCAGCTACAGCCTCCCCAAGGATAGGGTTCTCTGGCGGCGGCATGTTCGCTCTTGGCATCCTGTATACAGGAACACTTATGAGAACATGAACGAATGATTGAAGTAACCAGAGTTAAAGCAAAATTGAAAAACAAAACTTCCTCATGAGGTATGAGAAAGCCGAAGGCTGAAATTCCACCAAGGTTAACCCGGAAAGTCGTTAACTAGGTGCTACTGGAATTCCCAAACCAAGAACATCCGAATCCAATATAATAATGTGCTAGCGAGCACACAACACTATATGTACGAGCGGTTGGAACCTGCACAATGAGACATCTGCCCTGAGCGGCCCGCCATCACGGTCGTCCATAGGGGAAAGACACCACATCCATATTACCATAGGATGCCCGCCAATCCTGTATGGACGGTTCACCTGGGGTACGCCGTAAGCGAGGTAGAGCAGTCAACCCCAAGTGGCGGCTCAGTGGTCTCAAAGACGCCAACACATCTCGTCGCTAGCAAAACATTATAGAGGAATCGAAGTCTCATGTAAACGAGATCCTAGACTTGAAAGGGGATAAGTTACAGAGAGAAAACATCGTTTCACTTCCTCACGGAAAAGGGGTGGGAGGGTGGGATAAGGAGAAAACAGAAAGAGGTCCTACTCTCCGAAATTTTTCCTTATATAACTACCAAAATAGTTTCTAGACTCAACTTCGGCCAGTAAAGGGTCCTACAGTCAGTCCTGCTCTGATACCAAGTTGTAAGACCCCTGATGCGGTACTAACTCTAACTAGTCGCTTTCGCGTCCGGTCGGAGTTAGAAGCGCATCAAACGCCACCGGCGCACGACACTCGCACTCGTGTCGCGGCCGGATTCTCGACAACAGGTATAAAAACACAACTCTACAAGAAAGGGAAATATATATATAGAGATAATAGATCAGGGCATACAACGCCACTGTCCAAAATACATAACATCTCATGAATATAAGTCGTCAGTACATCAAGCGGAAGCAAGTCGGACCGGGTACGGTCAAGACACAAATTACCCTAGAGAGGGCTGCACATAAATCCACCCACGGGAACGTCTGAGCCCAACTAAGGATCCTACTGGTCGGAGTAGTCGTACTCGTCGTTATCCTCCGGGGGCACCTCCACGAAGTATCGTCCAGTGCTGGGGTCGAAGTAGTAGTCCACTGCAGCGACCGATCAGGCAAAGCGGTAAAAGCGGAAAAGTAAACGGGGGTGAGAACATATCATTACGGAATAACTAACGCTACAGGTAAGGTAAAGGTAAAGACAGTTTGCAGCCGTACTAGCATATATGGTGGCTACACGTTCTATCAGAATAAAGAGGAGATCCAAGAAGTTGCGGTGACAACGTGTCGTAAGTCAGCTATCCGCCTACTCGCACAAGCATAACACAACCTCGTTTCTCTCTCGGTCCCCCTGGACGAAGAAAGACAACCAAGGCACACACACGGTTTGTCAAGTTTTATAGCATGATTACATTGATGTTATTCTATGAACAAGGAGTAGGTCTCAAGTAGTCCATAACCGCGGACACGGCTTTTCGAAAAGATTTACCCTGCAGGGGTGTACCAACTGTCCATGATAGACGTCGCATGTACGCCCGGTTTCCACTTGGCTAGGTAAGCGCCTGAAACTCCGGAACGTCAGAGTCCCTCCTAACTAGCAACACACATATCCGGGTGGCCCCCGGGGAGTCGACATCCAATCCGGGAGCTGGCCACGCTCTCGGATCGGCCTCTTCCGTATCAACAGGGTTTGGGTTACCGGTGAAGCCTCACATGGGGACCGGGCCCTCGCCGGTCAGTCTTGGGCCAGCCAAGAAACTATGTCCTCCTGGCCCTGGTTTGGTTTGGAAACAACTGGGGATCCAACCAGCACACACACATTGCAAATGTAAAAACAGCTTGGGCCACCACTAGAATGTATGAAGCTAGGTAGGTAAGACAAGGGGGCCCCATAAAACCCCACACACGATTAGGCACGCTCGTCAAGAAACACAATACCCAGAACTCGGGTCTTAGGTGACTCAAATGGAACAAAGCACTAGACGGGAATAGTCCAGCCTTCCACCTTTCGTCGAATATAGATTAACATCATTTAACAATAATAAATATCAACCAACTCCTTTTATAGCATGATATCCCAACCATAATTATATAAGGTAAGCAGCAAGTTTTCTATCCATACTAAGCAATGGCTGAGCAGCGGTAACTTAGCAGAACAATGGTTTGCTGGTATGTGGGGATCATGGCTGTATGGGTTTAAACATGGCATAATATGTAGATAGGATCAAGCAATAACGTTCTAGATCTACAGCTAGGCATGAGCAGAAAGTTATAAAGTAATGACACAGATCTCCCCCTTGCCTGGTAAGGTAGTCGTAGCAGCAATCACGGTACCCTCGGGCTCGGTGTCGGACAGCTCCACGTAAGTCTCCTCGGCGGTCTCAGGTGCTAACGTAAGGTACCGGCAGGAAAAGGCACACAAGTAAGCGACTGCAGTAACTCAAACAAGGATGGCATGAACAGGTTTTATTTACATGATATGACCCTGTCTAGGCAAGTTTAAATGAAGGTGATGACGACAAGTCGTCACTTTCATATGCAATTTATTTACATGTGATGGCTTTGGTCTGAGCCTTAACTTAGGTGTAAATAGCATGATAGCATGACATGAACAACAAAGCATTACAGGAATTTAATTAACATGAAAGTAAAACAATGATTCCGGAGACGGAGTAGTGTCGGTGAAATTGACACTTGTGAAGGTGCGACAATTGCTGGAGGTCAGCCACATAGCACATGACAATATGTTAAGGCTGACTGAAGAAAGGATAGGATGGAACTGCCTTGGCAAGATCAGATGAACAACATCTCAGATGCACTGAAGCTGAGGTGTTGTAGACAGACAGACCTGAAGCTTCTGGACCAGGTGATCACACCTTGTCTAAAAGAAAATGCTCAACTCAACAATAAAACATCACTGCTGAAATCCTTGCAGAAAAAACACCCCAAAACATATATGACATGCATCCATTTGAATTTGCAAAAGCAGTTGCAAATTCAACTGAAGTTCAGGGGGCTGAGTGCAAAATTGCTCCTCATGAATTTTTGAAAAGGTTCAGTTGATGAAAACATTACCACCATGCAACTCCTTGTGCAAAACTATCCAAAAATCATATATGATATGGGCAATTTGCAAGCTGAGCCAATTTCCAAAAATAAATAAAAGTAACAGGGGGTTTATTTGCAAAATGACACAACTCCAAAATTTAGAAGGGGTCAGATGCAAAAATGAGTATCACCACTGCAATCAGTAGCTCAAACTACCCGAAATTGATATATGGGATGCCTCTGTTTGAAAGCTGGTCCAAAATCAGATTTGAATTTGGAATCAAATTCAAATTTGAATTTAAACAGAAAAGAAATAAAGAAAAGAAAAGAAATTAAAAAGAAAAGAGCTGGGTTAGCTCCATGGGCTGGTTTCGGCGAATCCGGCCCATGTCAGCTCCCTGGCCCCCATGGGCTCAGCCCACTCGGCTGGACGCACTGACCAGCGGGGCCCAGGCGTCAGCCTCACACTTAAATCAAAAAAAAATGGGGGGGGGGTCGAACGGGATTCGAACCCGCGGCGTCTCGCTCGTCTCCACGCTCGTTACCACTGCGCTGCGATTCGAGTTCTGAACAGATACAGCACGCAGTCTAGTTAAGGTTCAGTCTTTGGTTCTCTGAACTTCAAACGCCTGCAATCTCTGAACCCCGACAGCGTCTCTCCACTGCGGCGAACTCCACGCCGCGTACAGACCAGCTCCGGCCACCCCGCCATGGAATGAAACCGAGAGGGTGCCTAGCTGAACACAACGAGGTACGTCGTGGCTCCCAGCTCTAACGCTACCGCTCGCTAGCCTCACCGGAACAGAACTGCTGCGGCGGCTCTGAACCTAATCTTCAGACGGCCCGTGCCTGCAACTTCCGGCGTACCGTGCGACGAGCACACGGCGCCTCTGGCCACGGCCTTGCTTGCAATCGCGAGAGGGAAGTGCCATGGACACGCAGTTGCCCTGGCCGCGACTTGAGGCTCACCGGAGCGGATGGCATGCTCGTCTGAATCTCACGGCGGTTCTGTCTGACGGAGTTGCGCAGAGTTCAGACACGCGAAAACGAAAACGGCAACGAAGAAAGGCGGCTCCTTTGGTGCCAAAGACGCGTACTGGGCACTCGCAGACCACGCGGGAGGTCGTCCGAGGTGTACCACGGCACGGTGACCACGGACTCCTCGCCGGCGACGAGCTGCGCGGCAGACGACTGCTGCTAACGTGAATGAAGCGCCGCGCAATGCTACGGTTGAAAGCGTGGGCACTAGCTCACCTAGTGGGTCGCCTTGGACGTCCCAGCCTTGCCGTAGAGGAAGAAGATGTTGACGTCGGAGTCGAGGAAGACGACGGCCCGCGGCGAGGATCCACGGCGCGGGGGCGTCCTGTTCCTCCTGGCACGCTTCTGAAGCAAGGAACGCACACCTGAGGTCACCAACACGGCGTGAAACCACGGAATTGCAGAAAGATCGTCAAGGCGGCGGCGGATTTGGTCTGAATCTCACCGGAGCCGAGCGGGAACAGGACGGAGGGAAAAGCCTCTCCCGGCGGCGGCGAGGGGAATACTCTGGGGGGAACGGAACCCTAGGGGGTTCGTGTGGCTCCAGGAGGCTGCTTATAAGGAGGGCGGCCTCCAGCCACGCTGGCAGGGCGTCGACGTCGAAGAAGCTCGCCGGTGTGAGAGAGGAGAGGGGAGGGGACCTCTCCACGGTGGAAAGGCGACCTGTCCCCTCCCTCGGATCCGGATCGGGCGGTCGGGGTGCCTCCCGCTTACCACTTCGTTGGAAAGGCCCCCAGCTGGGCGGCGGCCTGCGAGAAAACGGGCTGGGCTTCGGCTGGAAAAAGAAAAGGGAAAAGAAACCTGCTGGAGAAAAAGAAATTGGGCAGCAGACAAAAAGAAAAAGAAAAGATAGGGGAGAAGGAAAAATATTTCAAACATTTTTACAAATCCCCTAAAAATATGTGTGATCATCCAAAATTGGTTTGACCATTTTTGCATGCAGGGAAAAATCTCCACAAGCAAAACAGTACATTTTCTATTTAAAATTAAATAGAAAAGGACTTTGAAGAGTTTTTGAGAGAAAAATAAAAGGTTAAAAATTCCATGAGTTTGAAATTCTTAATCCTTGCATTTTTCTGGATTTTTCAAAAGTGGTTTGGCCAATTTTGGCAACAACAAAAATGTGGCCCTGTTTTTGAATTCAAAACACTGGAACTAGGGTTACTGTTTTTGTTGGTGGCAAAAATGCTTTGAGGGTTTTAAAACCCTTGCCACATGAAATGAAATGGCTAGGCCAAGTGAGGTTAGCATGTGGCAAGGAAAAATCCAACAACACCCTTCTTGAACCACTTTGCATGCAAAAGAAACCAATGCAAACTGACTCCAATCTCCATGCTAATTTAAATCACCACATGAAAAGATGTAAACTTCCACCATGCCAAGTTACCAGTCCAACAGGGAAAGTATAATACATGGTGATAGTAACTTATTACATGTGGGCTGTTACAAACATGTACCCACTGCCCAGGATCAATGATCTTTATGATCAACTTGCTGGATCCTCTGTCTTCTCCAAGATGGATTTGAGATTAGGTTATCATAAAATCAAGATCCGAAACGAGGACATTCCCAAAACGACCTTCACTACTCGTTATGGTCTTTACGAGTATACCGTCATGTCCTTTGGTTTAACCAATGCCCCCGCCACATTCTCGCGCTTGATGAATTCGATCTTCATGGAGTACTTAGATAAATTTGTTGTAGTTTATCTTGATGACATTCTCATCTACTCAAAGAACGAAGAAGAGCACGCAGAACACCTTAGGCTGGTATTGATGAAACTTAGAGAGCACCGCCTTTATGCCAAGTTCTCCAAGTGTGAATTTAGAAGTGACCTACTTAGGCCACGTGATTTCTGCGAAAGGTGTTGCAGTCAATCCCGAGAGAGTTCAGGCCGTCCTTGACTGGACTCCACCTGAATCGGTTAAGCAAGTTAGGAGTTTTCTTGGCTTAGCAAGCTATTGCCGCCGCTTCGTTGAGAACTTTTCTAAAGTTTCAAAGCCTCTTACTGAACTCCTCAAGAAAGATAAGAAATTCCAATGGACCCCCAAGTGCGAGGAAAGCTTTCAAGAGCTAAAAAGAAGATTGACCACTGCACCCGTACTTGCACCTCCAGACACAAAAAGGGATTTCGAGATCTATTGTGATGCTTCACGGCAAGGGTTAGGATGCATACTTCTGCAAGATCGACATGTGGTAGCTTATGCTTCACGCCAGTTGCGGCCACATGAAGAGAACTATCCTACCCATGATCTTGAACTCGATGCCGTAGTTCATGCCCTGAAGACTTGGCGACATTACCTCCTTGGTAATCGTTGTGAGATATATTCCGATCACCAAAGCCTCAAATACATATTCACCCAGCCAGATCTTAACCTCAGGCAAAGACGCTGGATAGAGTTGATAAAAGATTATGACTTAGGAATTTCTTACACCCCAGGCAAAGCCAATGTCATGGCTGATGCACTAAGTCGTAAGTCGTATTGTAACAACCTCATGTTACAACAGTATCAACCACTTCTTCATGAGGAATTTTGCAAGCTCAATCTTGAGATAGTTCCTCATGGATCTCTTTTCAACTTGGTGGCGAAACCAACCCTTGAGGATCAAATCATAGCCGCCCAGAAGCAAGATAGTAGTATTCAAGAGATCAAGCAAAACATTGTTAGCGGAGTTGCTAAATGTTTTTCTGCAAATGATCAAGGAACGATATTCTTTGAAAATCGTTTAGTAGTTCCTAAGAATGAAAACCTAAAGCAGCTGATCCTTAAGGAAGCTCATGACACTCCCCTCTCAATTCATCCCGGTAGCACAAAAATGTACCGAGATCTACGCCAGAGATTTTGGTGGACCCGGATGAAGAGAGACATTGCACAATTTGTTGCCGAATGTGATGTTTGTCGTCACATTAAGGCAGAACACCAAAGACCTGCTGGTACTCTTCAACCATTGTCTATTCCCGAGTGGAAATGGGACAAGGTCGGTATGGACTTCATCACCGGCTTTCCAAAAACCCAGAAAGGAAATGATGCCATCTTTGTTGTCATTGATGGACTTTCAAAAGTTGCTCACTTCCTTCCCGTTCGCGAGTCTATAACTGCTAGTCAGTTAGCGGACTTGTACATCTCTAGAATTGTGTCTCTTCACGGTGTTCCTTTGGTGATCAATTCTGATCGTGGTAGCCTTTTCACCTCTAGATTTTTGGAAAGTTTTCAAAATGCTATGGGAACTCATCTATCCTTTAGTACAGCTTTCCACCCTCAATCTAGCGGTCAAGTTGAAAGGGTTAATCAAATCTTAGAAGACATGCTCAGAGCTTGTATTATCTCATTCGGAAAGAATTGGGAGAAATCTCTTCCATTTTCCGAATTTGCTTATAACAACAGTTTTCAATCTAGTCTGAACATGGCTCCTTTTGAACTCCTCTACGGACGACGATGTCGAACACCCCTAAACTGGTCAGAAACCGGTGAAAGACAACTCTTTGGACCGGATATGATCAAGGAAGCAGAAGAGCAAGTTCGCATTGTTCGTGATCGTTTGAAAGCCGCTCAGTCTCATCAGAAAAGCTACTATGATCGTCATCATAGGGAAGAGAGCTATAGTATTGATGAGAAGGCTTACCTTCGGGTTACTCCTCTGAAGGGAACCCAAAGGTTCGGTATCAAAGGCAAGTTGGCCCCACGTTACATCGGACCTTTCCGCATTCTCGCTAAACGTGGAGAAGTTGCCTACCAACTTGAACTACCTCCGCACCTTTCCCGAGTACATGATGTATTCCATGTGTCACAACTCAGGCGTTGCCTCAAGGACCCCATCCGCGAAGTCGACCATGAAACGCTTGATCTCCAAGATGACCTTTCTTATCAAGAGTACCCTGTTCGTATTCTTGATTCCGCAGAGCGTGTCACTCGTCGTCAGAAGATCAAGTTCCTCAAAGTGCAATGGTCACATCACTCCGAGAAAGAAGCAACGTGGGAAAGAGAAGATCGCCTCCGTGCCGAGTACCCCACCTTCCTCCCGACGACTTCTGAATCTCGGGACGAGATTCTTTTGAGTGGGGGCGAGTTGTCAGAACCCCAACTAGGGTAAGTGCTAGGGCTTGTTTGACCCTTTGCATCATGTAAAAATTCAATTGAAATTCAAAATTGGGGAAGCAGAAAGGCCTGAGAAATTATTTGAAATGGCCAGATAAAAATCTTTTTCCAAAAATCATTTGAATGTTTGGAAAATTCCTAGAAATGTTGCTGATCATTTTAAAAGTGGTTTGGGATCAATCCCATGCACATGGAATTTTCTAATATTCAAACAGTGGCTTTGGAAATTAAATAAACCCCTATTTGATTTGGAATTCAAACTTATTGAATTTCAAAAATGTCCAAATTCTTTGTGTGGCTAGCTACTGGTCACCTAGGATTTATAAAATTTTTTGGGCATTTTTATAAAATGTTTTGATATTTGTTTTATCAAAACAGAACAAATTTCAGAAGAAATTAAAGAAAAACAGTGAGGAGAGGCTTACCTTGCACCTAGGCGCAGGCCCACTCACCTGTAGCCGGCCCAGCCCACCCGAGCTTCTGTCGTCTTCTACCCCTCGCCCCGAAGCTGCTCGGTGGCGAGCCGAGAGCGCGCGGCGACCGCGACGCCAGGCCACCAGCCTGCCGGGCTCCCTCTCGCCCTCTTCTGGACGCCACGGAGATGCCCAGACCCTCCTCTCCCTTTCCCCTCCACTCAAAGTCCCCCTCTCACGCTAGCTCGCCGGATTTTTTGCGCCGACAGAGAACTTCACCGGAGCACGCTGATGAGCCCGCGCGGCCAACGACGCCAAGACGCCGGACAAGCATGTCCTTCTGCTTCCACGTCGACGACCACCTCCCCCGTGCTCTCCTGTGGCCGTTTGGTCATTCCGGCGACCACTCCGCCGTGCCAGAGGTCGCCGGCGGCGACATCCCGGCGCGCCCAGCTTAATTAGCCCTAAGCCACTTACTAACCCCCTCCAGTGTCACAGACAGGTGGACCCAGCCCCTAACTAAACCCCCTGTTAGTTTTACTTAACAGGAATTAGCCTCACTGACACTGACCAGTGGGTCCCCCTGGACAGAGCCCCTGTGACATCAGTATTGCGTCATGCTGATGCAATAAACAGTTTCCAGAAATTAAAATAATTAAAGAAATTCCAGAAATTCCAGAAAATACCCCAAACTTTGGAAATTCATAGAAAATTCATTTTAACTCCAAATTAAACATATAATATATGAAAAATTATCAGAAAAATACAAGGATTAAGAATATGCAATTTTTTTTATGTTTGACCATTTTAAAATGGGGGAACAGAAGAAAATGTGTATATGACTTAATTTGAAATTGAATTTGGAGTCTGAATTTGCATTTCAAATGCAATATACTTCAATTAAATTGAATATGCTACAAACCAGTACCATTCACATCATGGACAACCTTATCATGTGTATGTGCATTTTACTTTCGAAGTTGTCCCCCTCTTGTTGATGATTGTGCCGGTAAAAGTGCCTCCGAGACGGTGATCCCCCCCCCCCGAAGAAGAAGACCACCGTTAAGACCCGTGTATCGTCAGCAAGGCAAGCAAACCCCATTGATCATGTCTATAAAATCCTACTTCCCTCTCAGTCTCGCTTATGCATGTTTAGGAGATCATCGAGACACGTTCTTTCACATAGTTGAACCCATTCCGATGCATGACCTATCATTTTGCCACCGTATTAAACAAACCACAATCCTAGCAGATTTAGGAGTTGGTTGATGAGCATGTGGCCCCTACAACTGTTACTGCTTTTGCTGCTTAGTGGTACAATGAGGATGTTTTGATTGTGAGTCGAGATGGAATGAACACAGTGGTGTTGATGAAAGTGAAATGTGTTGGTGAATCCACCCTAAACAAAGGTGAACGATGAGAGGCTGTGTAGGAGTACACAGTGGGTTGTCTCGTTGAACACTGCCCTAGGCCCCGAGTTCCTATTTTGTGATCCAAGACAAAGAGTATGACCACATGTAGGGTTTTATGGGAGCCCCGTTTGGCCTCTTTACGTACCCGATCCGGTCCAGGAGTCACACTAGATTCGGGCTTTCCATTTGATTTATGGATAGATGTGTGGGTGGACCTGTGAGGCAGTGAAACCATCTTTCAAAGGTGGCGTATCGGTCCCTTACATTATCTGAGTCTGTTTCGTGGAACCGGCCGGACTCTCGAGCGGTGACAAACTCAGGTAGTCGACTCCTGGATTAGAGAAGGTGTTGTGAGGGTAGTGCCTTGGTTTCATCCACGTCCGACATCCGCTTGAAGGATGACAAGAACGAGGCGATAAGTGATGACACGCGTGTGAAGATGTACACCCCTGCAGGGTTAATGAACTATTCGAATAGCCGTGTCCGCGGTTATGGACTACTTGGAAACCTCTACTTGATCATAGACAACTTGAATGGATACTTATAAAACTCGCAACATAAGCGTGAGTGCTATGGCGTGCTTTCTCGTGGGGAAGTCGAGGAAGGCACCATAGTGGTGTAATTGGTTGGAGATGTAGTGGACTCGTGTACGCTTCTTACCTCAAGTCTGGTACTCGTAGTACAGGATTAGCCAAGTCAAAGCTGGCACTTCTGCATGTTGAACCCCACCTCCTTTACCTTGATACTTGAGCATGAGTAGTTTAGTTCTGATGTAAGTCTTGCTGAGTACGACTTTGTACTCACATTTGCTTATTCTTTGTTTTAGATGAAAACCCGGACCCCGATGGAGTCACCTTCGTGAAGCTCGACGTTGACTAAGTTAGCATAGTCCCAGACAGCAGTCTGGTCCCTCGTGGAAGGGCATGTTTGTTGTACAAGGCTTCTCTAAGCCATTTGTTAAACTTGTCTGTACTCAGACATAATTTTCTTCCGTTGTATGATGTAATGTTGATCACAGACATGTGATCTTTGTATGCTCTATGTGTATATCTATAAAGAGTACTTGTAGAGTTATGTGATGATACCTGCTGTTCATACTAGGCATGTGTGCTGCGTGTATGTTTATAACATGCATGTCTTAGTATGGGTTTTCGAGACCTTAGTTGTGATCTGGCTGGCGGTCTTTTATACACCAAGTGGCCCTTAGATGTGCGCAGCTTGGGGCATCGCGATGCGATTGTTCGTGACTCTGTCACGTGCACACTTTGTTGTATGATCGAGCCCTCCCTAGACCCCGACTAAGTGATCGGGCTGGAGTAAGTATATGTAAGAGTTAGGATTCAATCGATAACATGGTTGAGGCGACTTGTCTATGAGTATGGGATTCACCACCCATAAGCATTTAGACTTGTGACCGGACGATGAGGACCCATCTCAGTTGATCATCCGGCCTGAATGGGATGCCCCTCACGTTCGATGCTTACCGAGAACGTTCTGTGCTTGGCCTTGTCTGCTTAGACAAGTGGGTACAGTTCTCGGCTCTCCATGTGATTGCATCGTGACTGGAATTACATACGCTAACCCCGGGTCCCGACAGGAGTGCTTAAATTCAGTGTGTAAATTCAGTTTTAGCAAATGAACCTGAAGGTAGTGTATATGCTTGTTGTGCCTATATGTAAGCACTAACCATAATCAATTTGTATAGCTGTAGGAAGAGGACTTGAAGCATTCTTCTATTAAAGGTAAACTTGAAAGGCCTTGTTATACATCTATAGTTGCATTGCCTAGGCAGGTTGCAACTTTTAGATATGTTAGTATCATTGACAGGTTGCAACTTTTAAATATTAGGTGGTTTTTCGTGAATTTGTTAGTATCATGTGGGTGATGTTTTTAGATTGGTGAAACCATAGGTTAGTTCTGTTCACAGTTCTATTTATATATTGTATGCTTTTGTCACTTGTCCTTTGTGTACCTGGTTGTGCCTATATATATGCTTGTTGTGCCTATATGTAGGCCTTTTTTGTGCAGGTACAAATAGTTACCTCATTCTCCCGAAATTTCAATTAATTTCCGTTTCGTTTGAGAATGGGGTCCTAGCTCAAGAAAATTAGCAAAGGTCATGCCGACTTTTTCCGTGATTTCGTGCATGACCTTTGTTAATTTTCTTGACCTAGAAGGTGCTTTGCATGCACTTTTCTAGTTATTTATATTGACTAGTTATTTTTTGGTTGCACATCATTCATTTGACCACATTTTCTAAAACCTGCCTTTCATTTTTCCTTTTCTAGATTTCCTCTAAATGTGACAAGAATAGATATACTAGCTACCCTGATATCATCCAATCACTCTAGTAGCATTTTTCTTATCCTATTTAGTGGGTGTAGATGGCCGACAACGATGAGGCCTCCGGTACGCACCACCAGAAGCAATATTGGGAGATGAGCATGGACGATGATCCACAACCTCAACCCTGCAACGACAACATCGGGGATGACTCTACTGATAACGAGTACACAACCGCTAGCGGGGATGATTGTGGTGCTGCCGAGGCCGATCCCGCCACTGATGATGGCAGCCAACCCACAGATGGCAGTCAACCGAAGAGGAAAAAAAAGGAGAGGCGCCCGAGCAAGCTAGGCACCGTCAAGGAGGAATTTACTGAAGTGCCTAGAAATGGGCTTCCAACGGTGCCCGAACAATTAGTCCGTGGGTACTCCAGACAACTCAGGTGCATTCTCCGGAGCACCGTCTCGATCAACACCGAGAACCTAAGGCATCCCGACCGAGCAAATTTGCGCAACCTCCTCTTCACGAAGATGCACAATCGATACAAGTTCCCCGCTCAATTCGAAAACACAAACCTCTTAGGGAATAAAGTGAACAGTGCCGCCTCACGAAGATGAGAACATCCCGGGCTACTTGCGGAAACAAGGTGAAGAAAATGATTAGTAAGTGTCGGGACCCGGGGTAAGCGTATGTAATTCCAGTCACGATGCAATCACATGGAGAGCCGAGAACCGTACCCACTTGTCTAAGCAGACAAGGCCAAGCACAGAACGTTCTCGGTAAGCATCGAACGTGAGGCGCATTCCATCCAGGCCGGATGATCAACTGAGATGGGTCCTCATCGTCCGCTCACAAGTCTAAATGCTTATGGGTGGTGAATCCCATACTCATAGACAAGTCACCTCAACCATGTTATCGATTGAATTCTAACTCTTATATAGACTTACTCCAGCCCGATCACTTAGTCGGGGTCTAGGGCAGGCTCGATCATACAACAAAGTGTGCACGTGACGGAGTCACGAGCAATCGCATCGCGATGGCCCAAGCTGCACACATCTAAGGGCCACTTGGTGTATAAAAGACCGCCAGCCAGATCACAACTAAGGTCTCGAAAACCCATACTAAGACATGCATGTTATAATCTTACACGCATCACACATGTCTAGTATGAACAACATGTATCATCACATAACTCTACAATGTACTTCTTTATTGACTTACACATAGAGCATACAAAGATCACATGTCTGTGATCAACATTACATCATACAATGGAAGCAAATTAGGTCTGAGTACAGACAAGTTTAACAAATGGCTTAGAGAAGCCTTGTTCAACATACATGCCCTTCCACGAGGGACCAGACTGCTGTCTGGAACTATACTAGCTTAGTCAACGTCGAGCTTCACGAAGGTGACTCCATCGGGGGTTCGGGTTCTCATCGAAAACATAGAATAAGCAAACGTGAGTACAAAGTCGTACTCAGCAAGACTTACATCAGAACTATACTACTCATGCTCAATTTTCAAGGTAAAGGAGGTGGGGTTTCAATATGCAGAAGTGCCAGTTTTGACTTGGCTAGTCATGAACTACGAGTACCAGACTTGAGGTAAGAAGCGTACACGAGTCCACTACCAAGTCTCCAACCAATACACCACTATGGATACTTCCTCGACTTCCCCACGAGGAAGCACACCATAGAACTCATGCTTATCTTGCGAGTTTTATAGTATCCATTCAGGTTGTCTAATAATCAGGTACAGGTTTCCAAGTAGTCCATAACCGCGGACACGGCTATTCGAATAGTTTATTTACCCTGCAGGGGTGTACATCTTCAACGCGTGTCATCACTTACCGCCTCATTCTTGTCACCCTTCAAGCGGGTGTCGGACGTGGATGAAACCAAGGCACTACCCTCACATCACCTTCTCTAATCCAGGAGTCGACTACCTGAGTTTGTCACCGCTCGAGAGTCCGGCCGGTTCCACGAAACGGACTCAGATAATGCAAGGGATCGAGACGCCACCTTTGACAGATGGTTTCGCTGCCTCACAGGTCCACCCACATATCTATGCATAAGTCAAATGGAAAGCCCGAATCTAGTGTGACTCCTGGACCGGATCGAATACGTAAAGAGGCCAAACGGGGCTCCCATAAACCCTACATGTGGTCATACTCTTTGTCTTGGATCAAAAAACAGGAACTCAGGGCCTAGGGCAGTGTTCAACGAGACAACCCACTGTGTACTCCTACACAGCCTCTCATCGTTCACCTTTGTTTAGGGTGGATTCACCAACACGTTATCATCAGCATCACTGTGTTCATTCCATCCCGACTCAAAATCATAACATCCTCATTGTATAACTAAGCAGTAATAAGCAGTAACAGTTGCAGGGGCCACATGCTCATCATTCAACTCCTAAATCTGCTAGGATTGTGGTTTGCTTAATACGGTGACAAAATGATAGGTCATGCATCGGAATGGGTTCAACTATGCGAAAGAACGTGTCTCGGTGATCTCCTAAACATGCATAAGTGAGACTGAGAGGGAAGTAGGATTTTATAGACATGATCAATGGGGTTTGCTTGCCTTGCTGACGATACACGAGTCTTAATGGTGGTCTTCTTCTTCTGGGGTGATCACCGTCTCGGAACGTCTCTCATCGGATGCAATCATCAACAAGGGGGGACAACTTCGGAAGTAAAAAATGCACACACACATGATAAGGTTGTCCATGATGTGAATGGTACTGGTTTGTAGTATATTCATCTTAATTGAAGTATATTGCATTTGAAATGCAAATTCAAACTTCAATTTTGAATTCAAGTTAAGCCATATGCAAACTTGCTAATGTTCACCCATTTTAAAATTGTCAAAAATGAAAACAAATTGCATATTCTTAATCCTTGCATTTTTCTGATAATTTTTCATATATTATATGTTTAATTTGGAGTTAATATGAATATTCTATGAATTTCCAAAGTTTAGCTATTTTTCTGCAATTTCTTTAATTCTGTAAACTTCTGGAAATTGGTTTATTGCATCATGCTGATGTAAGCATGACATCAGGGGTGCTCTGACAGGTGGGGCCCTGTGGTCAGTCACAGTGGGGGTTAACCCCGGTTTAATTAAATCTCTTGATTAATTAAAGGGCACACGGACCACACGTCAGTGACTGAGTAGGGGGATTAGGGCCCTAATCAAGTGGCCACGTCGGCGGGCTGCCGGTGTTGAGCCGCCGGTGCCATCCGAGACGGCGGCGTGCTTCTGGACGGCGGCTCCGGGCACGAATCGGAGCGCCGCGACCACCAGGAGACGTAGCACGCACGCGCGCGTCTCCCTAGCAAGTCAAGCGTCACCGGGGAGGTCAAGGGTGACGACGGCGAGCGGCGGGGCGGCTACCCGAGACGGCCACGACGGGGAAGCGGCTACGGGGCGCGGAACAGAGCACGTGATAGGGGGAAAATGAGCGCGTGCTCACCCTGAGAGCAGAGGCGGGGTCGGGGAGGCCGGAGGAGCGTCTGCGGCGACGTATTTGACGGAGAAGACCCGGCGGCCGCAGCGGAGGAGGATGAGTGGGGCGTCGCGTAAGAGGCGTTCGGAGACGATTGGCTATACGGGGAGGCGCTTGACGACGAGGCGGAGCTCATGGACAGCTTTGCTCAACGGGAAGGTGATGATGGCCATGCTTGCGCTCGACGGCGGCGACGGGCGTCCTCGGTGGCGGTGAGAAAAATGGCGAGGCGAGAGGGGGCTCGACCAGAGAGGGGGGGGGATGGAGGAGGCTTCCAGGGCCTTCTCCAGTCGAGGAGATGAGGACGGGGGAGGCTGCGAGGGACGTGGAGGCCACGACGGCATCGGCATGCCGGGCACGCAGCTGTGTGCTCGTGCCCAGGGAAGATGACAAGGGTGCCGGGGTGGGTTGGGCCTGGCTTCTGCTAGTTGGGCCCAAGCCAGGTAAGGCCTCTTTCCTTTTTTTCTTTTCTTTATTTCTGTTATTTGTTTTGCTCTGGTAAAAATACCATAGCATTTTATAAAAATGCCCAAATAATTTTAAAAGACTCGGGTGACCAGTAGCAAACCACATCCAAGTTATGGGCATTTTTGAAATTCAACACATTTGAATTTCAAACCAAATAGGGGTCAAATTTAATTTCCAGGGCACATTTTGAATTTTTGAATATTCCATGGGCATGGGAATGAACCCAAACCACTTTTAAAATGATCACCATCATTTATAGGAATTTTCCAAATGTTCAAATGATTTTTGGAAAAATATTTTTATCTGCCATTTGAATTAAATTCTAAGGGCTTTTCTTTTCCCCATTTTAGAATTTCATTTGAATTTTTGCATGATGCAAAGAGCACAATCAAACCCTAGCACTTACCTAAACTTGGGTTGTGACAACTCGCCCCCACTCAAAAGAATCTCGTCCCGAGATTCGGAAGTCGTCGGGAGGAAGGTGGGGTACTCGACACGGAGGCGGTCTTCTCTTTCCCAGGTTGCTTCTTTCTCGGAGTGATGTGACCATTGCACTTTGAGGAACTTGATCTTCTGACGACGGGTGACACGCTCTGCGGAATCAAGAATACGAATAGGGTACTCCCGATAAGAAAGGTCATCTTGGAGATCAAGCGTTTCATGGTTGACTTTGCGGATGGGGTCCTTGAATCAACGCCTGAGTTGTGACACATGGAACACGTCATGTACTCGGGAAAGGTGCGGGGGTAGTTCAAGTTGGTAGGCAACTTCTCCAAGTTTAGCAATAATGCGGAAAGGTCTGATGTAACATGGGGCCAACTTGCCTTTGATACCGAATCTTTGGGTTCCGTTCAGAGGAGTAACCCGAAGGTAAGCCTTCTCATCAAGATTGTAGCTCTCTTCTCTATGATGACGATCATAGTAGCTCTTTTGACGAGACTGAGCGGCTTTCAAACGATCACGAACAATGCGAACTTGCTATTCTGATTCCTTGATCATATCCGGTCCAAAGAGTTGTCTTTCACCGGTTTCTAACCAGTTTAGGGGTTTTCGACATCGTCGGCCATAGAGGAATTCAAAGGGAGCCATGTTCAAACTAGATTGGAAACTGTTGTTATAAGCAAATTCGGCGAATGGAAGGTATTTCTCCCAGTTCTTTCCGAATGAGATAACACAAGCTCTGAGCATGTCTTCCAAGATTTGATTAACCCTTTCAACTTGACCGCTAGATTGAGGGTGGAAAGCTGTACTAAAGGAGAGATGATTTCCCATAGCATTTTGAAAACTTTCCCAAAACCTAGAGGTGAAAAGGCTACCACAATCAGAATTGATTTCCAAAGGAACACCGTGAAGAGATAGAATTCTAGAGACATACAAGTCCGCCAACTGACTAGCAGTTATAGACTCGCGAACAGGAAGAAAGTGAGCAACTTTTGAGAGTCGGTCAATGACAACGAAGATGACATCATTTCCTTTCCGGGTTTTTGGAAAGCCGGTGATGAAGTCCATACCGACCTTGTCCCATTTCCACTCGGGAATAGACAATGGTTGAAGAGTACCAACAGGTCTTTGGTGTTCTGCCTTAATGCGACGACAAACATCACATTCGTCAACAAATTTTGCAATGTCTCTCTTCATCCGGGTCCACCAAAATCTCGTAGATCTCGGTACATTTTTGTGCTACCGGGATGAATTGAGAGGGGAGTGTCATGAGCTTCCTTAAGGATCAGCTGCCTTAGGTCTTCATTCACAGGAACTACTAAACGATTTTCAAAGAATATCGTTCCTTGATCATTTGCAAAGAAACATTTAGCAACTCCACTTACAATGTTCTGCTTGATGTAAGGCCCGATATGCGGTACTGTCCCAGATCTAGGTGTTTCCACCCAGACCCGGGGACGAAGCACATATCGGTCCCACCGCGACATATGACATAGCCATATGCCCCGGATTTCCAACATGATATCACAACATTACAGATACAAGGGTACAACATCTCATACAATTGGCATACAACTGCCTCAAATACAATACAACAGCGGAAGGTACATGTCTGGGTACAGACTACAATCAAATGCCTACTGGCAAAGAGAAAAACATCGATCCCATAACCACACGGGTCCAGGCCCTCCGCCGGGATCCGCCTAACTAGTCGTCGTCGAGTCTCCACGTGAAATGTCAATCACCATACCTGTTGTCGATCAAGAACCCTGAAAAGAGTTTGGGGGTAGTATCATGAGTACAGAGGTACTCAGCATCCAACTGTAGTGGTCATCTGACCTAGCAAGGACTTCATCACTCGTCATTCTAGGACAACTAGTAGTTTACGGTAAGGATGGGGTAAGTGGTGAGGTTGTTGCCGCACTAGCATTATGAAGTGGCTAACGATCTAGAGAATAAGATAAGAAGCCAAGCATTCGATGAGGAATCGCCTCCAACAAGTCTTGCTATCAACTATTTACGCAATGATAACACCTATCCTATCCTTGTCCTCCTCTTCGCATCCCGACGAAGAAGAAGCAATCAAGGCACACACACACACATTGATCAAGTTATATTAAGATTATCTCAGTTGTTGTTGTCTATGAACAAGGAGTAGGTCTCAAGTCGTCCATAACCGTGGACACGGCTTTTCTAAAAGATTTAACCCTGGAGGGGTGTACCAACTGCCCATTACAAGGCTCCGCACGCACGCCCATCTCTCTCAGTTTCTACCCATCACAGGCAGCCATTTTATGATTTAGTCCCAAGAGATCCGGAACGACAGGTCCCTCTAACTAACAACGCACAAATCCGGGTGGCCCCCGGGGAGTCGACACCCAATCCAAAGGCCGGCCGCGCTATTGGATCGGACTCTTCCGGCTGGACGAGGTCGGGGTAACTAACCCATCACTGTGGGTAGCCCTCGAGCTTCTAGGTTTGGACCAACAAAGGAACTCTGTCTCCGCTGGCCCGAGTTGTTTGAAAATCTGCTGGGAGCTCACCAGTCACACACACGGTTTTCAAATGGTAAAACCAGCTTGGGCCACCTCTAGAAATGTTTGAAGCTAGGTCGGTAAGAAAAGGGAACCCCATAGCATCCCACACGCGGTTAGGTACGCTCAGTCTTAAAACCACTACCCGGAACTCGGATCCTAGGTGAATCGAATGGAACAAAGCGTCGGGGCGGGATAGCCTAGACCTTCCATCCTTCGTCGAATATAGTCAACATTATAATAACCATATCATCAACAACAATATAATAATGGGGTATCCAAAACCAAGGAATAACAGGGTAACATCGTAGCATCCTAAGCATGCATACTAAGCAGGGGCTGAGCAACGAGCAATAGTAACATAGCAGTACAAGGTTTGCTGGGAAGGGACATGGCTGTATCGGTTTGAAAGAGGCTGTAAACATGTGGTAGGATCAAACATCGAACCTAACCTAGACTAGCATGCAAACCGCTGGTTGAAATAGAATGGATCATAAGTAATGTATAGTCCTTGCCTGTTGATAAGTCGGGTTCCGAAGGTGTAGTTGATCGCAAGCTCGCATCGTCTCCGAGAGGTACCCGCGGAAACACACAAGACGATAAACACTGGAAAGAAATCAACGAGCAAGAATCTATTACTACGAGGCAAACACGATCAAGAAGGCAACACATAGCACGACAACGCGATACGGATCTATCGTCGAGAACGGTTACTAACAGTTTAAGTGGGGTATCGGTCACACACGACGAATACCGCATGTTTACGGAGGTTCAAGTTGTTTAGCTACAGGTGATCAACCAACGGTTGTTAACATGGCAACTCAAGCAAGCATGGCATAGCACAAAAACATGTCAAGAGGTGAAGCACAAAGTAAACTATCTATGCTAGTCAATTTAAGTGAGGCACAATCCTAAACATGGCATAACACTAAGTGCCGCACGATGATTAAAACATTTGGTACTGTTCTGCCCTAAACCATATTTTAGGTTGGTTAACAACAGCAAACAATATCATAAACACAAAGTACACGAATAAATAATCAAGTTACATATAAAGAACACTCCAAACGGAGTTACGGTTAAAAAAGATACAAGCAAAACAAGTTACGGGCACAATCTGATAACATCAGGAAGCACACTTTAGAGCAATGCATAAACAGGATAATCAATGCAAACATGCTCACAAATGACATGGAACTAAATTAGACATGACAGGGAAGGCATGGCAAAAAGAATCATGCAAATAGGCATCATAGATCAAAAGATATTAAGCAAACAACATGACATCGAAACGTTACAGACTTAGAGAAAAACAGAGGTGGCTGTCAACAACAGCGGCATAGCAACTTTGGAGCTGAATAACTATATGACCAGCAAGCATATTATGACAATGCAATACATATAATGAAACTAGACATGATGCTTAACAATATGCAATTGGAATCACTCAAATCCGATAAACGGTCGCGACACACTCGTCGACCGAAGTTGCAACAAAATATAAACAACAACACACTAACAGCAGGGTAGCTACTTTGGATCAAGATACAATCATGATGCAGCAAGAAATTATGGCATGTGAATGCATGAAACTGAACTAGAAACAATGCTTAACGCAACGCAAAAGGAATCACTCAGTTCCGACGTACGGTTGCGAAGAAATCGTCGCCCGAAGTTGCAATAAAATAATAACAGCAGCACTTAACAGAAAAGAAAAAGCAATTAACGGCCTGATGCCCACTTCAACGAAGAATTAAACTATCTAGACGGCATCAAACGTAAAAACTTTCTGCATACGAACGCTAGAGCACGCAAAACTGAGCAACTTTCGTTTTGGAGGCACGTTCATCGGAGCTACGGTTTAAGCGTTATTAACGGTGCAAAATCGAATCAGCAGCTAAATTATAGGACTTGGAAAAATTAGGAGCAGTCTAGGAAAAAAAAAGGTCTTGGGCCCTCACCCAGATCTTGGCCCAGATCTGGCCTGGAGAGGGGCGGGCTGGGCCTCGGCCTGGTAGGCCTGTTGGAGGAGGCCGGCGGCCTGGTGCAGTGGGCCGGCCCACAGGCGGCGGTGAGGTGCCTCGGGCTGGCGGCTGCGGTTGGTGAGAGGTGGAGATGCAGGGCTGACGACGTGGCGCGATCTGAAGCCTCCGATCTGCGATCCAACGGCTCCGGAGACGCCTGATCTAGGGTTTGCTGATTTGGGGGGAATAGCTGTGAAAATTGGGGCAGATCTGAGGGGGGTGGCTGCAAATTTTCCATGGGGGAAACCTTAGAAGGCCTAGGGGAGTGTGGTGGTCTTTATATGGCCCCGGTGGATGGCAGTTTGCAAAAACATCCCCGGTTTTTCTCTCGCGTGCGCGGTGCTCACGTTTCTGACTGCCGGGGGTCCACAGGACCTCCGATTCGGGTAAAACTTCGAACTGCGCGATCAGCGCGTTGAGCCGGTGGTGTTCACCTCGCGCTGGAACCGTTCCGAGAACACTTTCCGACACGCTATAAAAATATCTCGTTTAATTATTAAACGGGTTTTTTTGTTCCGTTGGCTGCGGCTGGTCTCGTGCGGTTTTCGCGACGGTGATCGGGTGAAACCTGGTGTCACAAAGGTCAAGTGTCAGGGTGGCAAGGGTCGGTCTCCGTCCGGTACGAGATAAGAGGGGGGAAAATAATCGCCGATCGATAAATCGGGATGCAAACACCGCAAACAAATCAGACAATTAAACAATTCACACCGAAAACAAATTTTTTGATTTTTCTGAAAACTGGCTGTTACACTTGATATCTTGAATACCACTATCATGTTTCTGGGTGGCTATGATTTGATCCTCAAGGTTTGGTTTCGCCACCAAGGTATAAAGAAATCCATGAGGAACAATCTCAAGATTGAGCTTGCGAAATTCCTCATGAAGAAGTGGTTGATACTGTTGTAACACGAGGTTGTTACAATACGACTTACGACTTAGTGCATAAATCATGACATTGGCCTTGCCTGGGGTGTAAGAAATTCCTAAGTCATAATCTTTTATCAACTCTATCCAGCGTCTTTGCCTGAGATTAAGATCTGGCTGGGTGAAAATATATTTGAGGCTTTGATGATCAGAATAGATCTCACAACGATTACCAAGGAGGTAATGTCGCCAAGTCTTCAGGGCATGAACTACGGCAGCGAGTTCAAGATCATGGGTAGGATAGTTCTCTTCATGTGGACGCAACTGGCGTGAAGCGTAAGCTACCACATGTCTATTTTTCATAAGTATGCATCCTAAACCTTGCCGTGAAGCGTCACAATAGATCTCGAAATCCTTCTTGGTGTCTGGAGGTGCAAGTACGGGTGCAGAAGTCAATCTTGTTTTTAGCTCTTGAAAGCTTTCCTCGCACTTGCGAGTCCATAGGAATTTCTTATCTTTCTTGAGGAGTTCAGTTAGAGGCTTTGCAACTTTAGAAAAGTTCTCGACGATGCGGCGGCAATAGCTTGCTAAGCCAAGAAAACTCCTAACTTGCTTAACCGATTCAGGTGGAGTCCAGTCAAGGACGACCTGAACACTCTCGGGATTGACAACAATGCCTTTCACAGAATTCACGTGGCCTAAGTAGGTCACTTCTGGTAGCCAAAATTCACACTTGGAGAATTTAGCATACAGGCGATGCTCTCTAAGTTTCATCAATACCAGCCTAAGATGCTCGGCATGTTCTTCTTCGTTCTTCGAGTATATAAGGATGTCATCGAGCTAAACCACGACGAACTTCTCCAAATACTCCATGAATATCGAGTTCATCATGCGTGAAAAAGTAGCAGGGGCATTGGTTAAACCAAAGGACATGACGGTGTACTCGTAAAGACCATAACGAGTAGTGAAAGCCGTTTTTGGAATGTCATCGTTTCTGATTTTGATTTGATGATAGCCTAATCTCAAATCCATCTTGGAGAAGACAGAGGATCCTGCAAGTTGATCATAAAGATCATTGATCCTGGGAAGTGGGTACTTGTTCTTTATCGTCACTAGATTTAGCGGACGATAGTCTACGCACATCCTTTCTGTTCCATCTTTCTTCGTTACGAACAGAACGGGGCAACCCCATGGCGATGAGCTAGGGAGGATGAAGCCTTTTGCCAACGAAGCATCAAGTTGGGTTTTTAGCTTAGCTAACTCATGTGGGGCCATTCTATATGGACGTCTGGAAATTGGGGCGGTTCCTGGGGCAAGATCTACAATGAATTCTACACATCTGTCGGGTGACTATGTTTAAGGAGTTGGATCTCTGGATAGCTTCCTAGAGGATGACCAACGTTTACTAGGGGCTACAACAGATATGTCAGGGTAGAAAAGTACCCCAAAACGATGGTTAGTGTGGTTCTTCTGCCTAGAAGACATCTAAAGTGGGAGTAGAAGCTGGAAATGAATCACTATAGGTCTCTAGAACAAAACCTACAACAAACTATAGAGAACTGTCGGGTATGCCACCTATAAGTTCTTCTAAAAGGACAACCAAAATGAAGAGAAGGGTTTTGCAAATGCATCAGATTATGAAGAAACCTGGAATGACTCGGACAGCATAACGACTGTAATTGCAAGAGAAATGGAAATCCTCACAACATTTCAACAGCACTTACATAAGAAGTCTCAGAATAGGAAGCACAACGACTCTAGAAAACCGAACACAACTTTCCTACGGCTACAAGGAAGCAATCAACGAGATGTTCTAGTAAAGACATAGATGAGCCTAGTCCTATCTTCCCATAGAACAAGATGACGGTGACCCAGAACTCAGATCGATGAAGATAAGGAGAAAAAGAAGCCTTACGTTGTTCCCTTATACCCAAAGTAACTATATAGCTATAGAATCCTAGACTCGACTTCGACCAAGGGTTTGATAATCCTACAGATAGTCCTGCTCTGATGCCAAGTCTGTCAGGACCCGGGGTTAGCGTATGTAATTCCAGCCACGATGCAATCACATGGAGAGCCGAGAACTGTACCCACTTGTCTAAGCAGACAAGGCCAAGCACAAAACGTTCTCGGTAAGCATCGAACGTGAGGGGCATTCCATCCAAGCCGGATGATCAACTGAGATGGGTCCTCATCGTCCGCTCACAAGTCTAAATGCTTATGGGTGGTGAATCCCATACTCATAGACAAGTCGCCTCAACCATGTTATCGATTGAATCCTAACTCTTATATAGACTTACTCCAGCCCTATCACTTAGTCGGGGTCTAGGGCGGGCTCGATCATACAACAAAGTGTGCACGTGACGGAGTCACGAGCAATCGCATCGCGATGCCCCAAGATGCACACATCTAAGGGCCACTTGGTGTATAAAAGACTGCCAGCCAGATCACAACTAAGGTCTCGAAAACCCATACTAAGACATGCATGTTATAATCATACACGCAACACACATGTCTAGTATGAACAACAGGTATCATCACATAACTCTACATTGTACTTCTTTATTGACTTACACATAGAGCATACAAAGATCACATGTCTGTGATCAACATTACATCATACAACGGAAGCAAATTAGGTCTGAGTATAGACAAGTTTAACAAATGTCTTAGAGAAGCCTTGTTCAACATACATGCCCTTCCACGAGGGACCAGACTGCTGTCTGGAACTATACTAGCTTAGTCAACGTCGATCTTCATGAAGGTGACTCCATCGGGGCCCGGGTTCTCATCTAAAACATAGAATAAGCAAACGTGAGTACAAATTCGTACTCAGCAAGACTTACATCAGAACTATACTACTCATGCTCAAGTTTCAAGGTAAAGGAGGTGGGGTTTCAACATGCATAAGTGCCCGTTTTGACTTGGCTAGTCCTGAACTACGAGTACCAGACTTGAGGTAAGAAGCGTACACAAGTCCACTACCAAGTCTCCAACCAATACACCACTATGGATACTTCCTCGACTTCCACACGAGGAAGAACACCATAGCACTCACGCTTATCTTGTGAGTTTTAGAGTATCCATTCAAGTTGTCTAATAATCAGGTACAGGTTTCCAAGTAGTCCATAAACACAGACACGGCTATTCGAATAGTTTATTAACCCTACAGGGGTGTACATCTTCACACACGTGTCATCACTTATCGCCTCATTCTTGTCACCCTTCAAGCGGGTGTCGGACGTGGATGAAACCAAGGCACTACCCTCACATCACCTTCTCTAATCCAGGAGTCAACTACCTGAGTTTGTCACCACTCGAGAGTCCGGCCGGTTCCACGAAACGGACTCAGATAATGCAAGGGACCGAGACGCCACCTTTGACAGATGGTTTCGCTGCCTCACAGGTCCACCCACATATCTATGCATAAGTCAAATGGAAAGCCCGAATCTAGTGTGACTCCTGGACCGGATCGGGTACGTAAAGAGGCCAAACGGGGCTCCCATAAACCCTACATGTGGTCATACTCTTTGTCTTGGATCACAAAACAGGAACTCGGGGCCTAGGGAAATGTTCAACGAGACAACCCACTGTGTACTCCTACACAACCTCTCATCGTTCACCTTTGTTTAGGGTGGATTCACCAACACGTTATCATCAGCATCACTTTGTTCATTCCATCCCGACTCACAATCATAACATCCTCACTGTATCACTAAGTAGTAATAAGCAGTAACAGTTGCAGGGGCCACATGCTCATCATTCAACTCCTAAATCTGCTAGGATTGTGGTTTGCTTAATACGATGACAAAATGATAGGTCATGCATCGGAATGGGTTCAACTATGCGAAAGAACGTGTCTCGGTGATCTCCTAAACATGCATAAGAGAGACTGAGAGTGAAGTAGGATTTTATAGACATGATCAATGTGGTTTGCTTGCCTTGCTGACGATACACGAGTCTTAACGGTGGTCTTCTTCTTCGGGGGTGATCAACGTCTCGGAACGTCTGTCATCGGATGCAATCATCAACAAGGGGGGACAACTTCGGAAGTAAAAATGCACATACACATGATAAGGTTTTCCATGATGTGAATGGTACTGGTTTGTAGTATATTCATCTTAATTGAAGTATATTGCATTTGAAATGCAAATTTAAACTTCAATTTTGAATTAAAATTAAGCCATATGCAAACTTACTACTGTTCACCCATTTTTAAATGGTCAAACATGAAAACAAATTGCATATTCTTAATCCTTGCATTTTTCTGGTAATTTTTCATATATTATATGTTTAATTTGGAGTTAATATGAATATTCTATGAATTTCCAAAGTTTAGCAATTTTTCTGCAATTTCTTTAATTTTTTAAACTTTTGGAAATTGGTTTATTGCATCATGCTGACGTAAGCATGACATGAGGGGTGGTATGACAGGTGGGGCCCTGTGGTCAGTCACAGTGGGGGTTAACCCCGGTTTAATTAAATCTCTTGATTAATTAAAGGGCATAGGGCCCACACGTCAGTGACTGGGTAGGGGGATTAGGGCCCTAATCAAGTGGCCACGTCGGCGGGCTGCCGGCGTTGAGCCGCCGGTGCCATCCGAGACGGAGGCGTGCTTCTGGACGGCGGCTCCGGGCATGAATCGGAGCGCCGCGACCACCAGGAGACGTAGCACGCACGCGCGCGTCTCCCTGGCAAGTCAGGCGTCACCGGGGAGGTCAAGGGAGACGACGGCGAGCGGCGGGGCGGCTACCCGAGACGGCAACGACGGGGAAGCGGCTACAGGGCGCGGAACAGAGCACGGGATAGGGGGAAAATGAGTGCGTGCTCACCCTGAGATCAGAGGCGGGGTCGGGGAGGCCGGAGGAGCGTCTGCGGCGACGTATTTGACGGCAAAGACCCGGCGGCCGCATCGGAGGAGGACGAGCCGGGCGTCGCGTAGGAGGCGTCCGGAGACGATTGTCTATACGGGAAGGCGCGTGACGACGAGGCGGAGCTCATGGAAAAATTTGCTCGACGGGAAGGTGACGATGGCTATGCTTGCGCTCGACGGCGGCGACGGGCGTCCTCGGTGGCGGTGAGAAAAATGGCGAGGCGATAGGGGGCTCGACCAGAGAGGGGGGAATGGAGGAGGCTTCCAGGGCCTTCTACAGGCGAGGAGATGAGGACGGGGGAGGCTGCGAGGGACGTGGAGGCCACGGCGGCGTCGGCATGCCGGGCACGCAGCTGTGTGCTCGTGCCCGGGGAAGATGACAAGGGTGCCGGGGTGGGCTGGGCCTGGCTTCTGCTAGTTGGGCCCAAGACAGGTAAGGCCTCTTTCCTTTTTTCTTCTTTTCTCTATTTCTGTTATTTGTTTTGCTCTGGTAAAAATACCATAGCATTTTATAAAAATGCCTAAATATTTTTAACAGACTTGGGTGACCAGTAGGAAACCACATCCAAGTTATGGGAATTTTTGAAATTCAACACATTTGAATTTCAAATCAAATAGGGGTCAAATTTAATTTCCAGGGCACATTTTGAATTTTGGAATATTCCATGGGCATGGGAATGAACCCAAACCACTTTTAAAATGATCACCATCATTTATAGGAATTTTCCAAATGTTCAAATGATTTTTGGAAAAATATTTTTATCTGGCCATTTGAATTAAATTCTCAGGGCTTTTCTTTTCCCCATTTTTGAATTTCATTTGAATTTTTGCATGATGCAAAGAGCACAATCAAACCCTAGCACTTACCTAATCTTGGGTTGTGACAGTAAGGGTGTTAGTTACAAGAAGATAAGGGAGGAAAATCCTTCCATGAGTGAAACTGACTAAGAGGAGTTCAAGCTCAAGTGCGAGGACACCTAAACTAGTGAATCGAGTCAGTGGGGGAAAGGTATGCGGGAATTGAACTTAGGGGTCCACAGACTCGGTCCTGGTGGTTTGTAACGACCCGATGCACTAGGAATCCAAGTCCCTATGCATTTTGTGCTATTCCCTGGATCAATAGCTAGCACACACAGTACACGATGTAATATCAAGAATAAACCACATGTCATAAATATTACATCGAAGATCCAGTAGTACAATAAAGCATACCTTCATAGCTCAAGGCTAGCTTGCAAATAGAATTCAGCGGAAAACAATAAAGAGCTTCGTGGCGTCCATCAACTCCAGCGGCAACTTGAGTATAGACATCATAACCCTACAACACATCACTTACTCGTCGTATACAATCCTACAACACCGAAGGTTACAGCCCGACAACGGGTCAGTACATCTGATTTGTACGGCAAGTCACACGAAAAAGGAGATAACAGACCTATCGATACATGCAAGGTAAGTCAAAGGAAGGCTTATGGTTTTATTTTGCAGAAAGCTGATTTTTCCTTAGTCTACCTAAATCAAAATTTTAGTTTATCTTACTACATATGGTTGAATTGGGCTACACCAATTCCAACACATACCCTTTATTAAATCTTTCCCACTCAAGTTTTATTAAGGTGATTCATCTGTCAAGATCCTCCAATAGCAGTAATGCCTAGTTGCTCAAAGTTGTCCATAACCGGGGACACGGCTAATCATGATTAGTGTGTACGCTCTGCAGAGGTTTGTACACTTTACCCCCTGGACTCAACCCGAAGATTGAGACGAAGTCTTTCAGAAGAGGTCACCAACACCCAACGTCAAGCGGGTAAACCTATCACATCTACATCTGCTAGCTTTTCACGGGAGAGGCTTCCTACAACGTACTCAACTACGGCAGAGCCCATATGGCCAGCGAATGTACATGGAAGCTCCTAGTCACCAAGTATGTCTGATCTTTTTGAGCCTGGACAGCGCCCACTTACGTTCAGAGGGTAGATACCATGACGTTCTTTATACCACGAATACCAGCCATTAGGGTACAACCTGGTCTCGCATTAGATAAGGTACGAGCCCCCAGGAAGCACTCCCTACCCATCCAGAGGTGAATTCTATTTAAGGTTTTCTAGTCAAGTCATTAAATCCTCACATAGCTCAATGTAATCTCAAACCAATCCCCATCTACAAGCATAGCAATATATAACAAGCACGTGCTAGGTTGTCTAAGCAAACAGGATAAGATCATATGGCTACCCTACTAGGTTTGCATCAATAATAATATAATACTTCCTACACATGCATAGGGTGATATTTGCTACATGCATAAGTAAAAATAGAGGTTGTGAAATGGTCAAAGTATGACTTGCCTTATACATTCGATGAAGTTCTTCGCTCTCACAATCCAGATAACTCTACTCGTCAAACTATGAGCAATCTATCGTAAACGAAAGAACTCAAATAACCCATCATGCCAAAAGAAAGATTCAAAAGGTCAACAAATCAATCTCAACAAAGTTTAGCAACAAAAACAACTAGGCTTGACAAGTATAGGTGTCGATGTGCTCGAAGGTGATAGGTGGAAAGTAAACTCGAGAGAGTCAACGGATAAAGGATTATCGATATAAAATATTATGATCAAAGGCATTATTAATTCAAGGTGAAAATTATGCCAATATGGAAGGTGTGTGGATATGGCCGATAGGATGTTTCAAATGATCCAATATGCAAAAAAAAGAATCACGTGAACGGAATACTATGACACGGGTTATAGTATAGTGATGTTTGAATTAAATTTAAATTCAACAGATCAAAAAGTATTTGAATATGGTGGACAAATGATATAGACAGCAAGTATATGATACGAGTGATCATACGCAAAAATAATTAATTGAATTGGATCAACGGTATAAAAGATACGGCCTCCGGAAGGTTGAATTTGAATCTAAATAAATTCAAATTAAAATAGTTTCAAAAGTTGATTTGATATGTTTACTGGATAGAGAAGTTCAAAAGATAAACTTAGGCTTTTGAATCACCTAAATCGGACTATCGGTGTAAAAGATATGGCTAATATAAAACTAGGGACTAATCTGTGAAAGACATTACTGAATCGTAAATAAGAAAATAAACTTCATCGCGAACAGGTCCTTTTCGCTAAAGGCCGAAACCACATCTCACCGATGATGATTTGGCGACAAGACAAAAACCGAGGCGGCGGCGGCACGGACTTCGAGGTTCACCGGCGGCACGGATTTTGAGGTTCACCGGCCGCACGAAAATCGAGGCTCGCCGGCGGCATGGAAATCGGGGTTCACCGGCGGCACGGAAATCAAGGTTCACCAGCAGCATGGAAATCGAGGTTCTTGGGCGCGGAAATCGAGGTTCGCCGGTACGGAAATCGAGGCTACGGCGGCATGGAATCCGAGGTTCACCGTCATGGATCTCGAAATTCACCGGCGGCGGACGGAAAACGAGGCGCCGCTGGGATGATTTAGGGTTTAGAAAAAAACGAAAAAGAAAAATTTTAAAATCTTATATAGCCCAAAAAAATAATAATTTAAAATTCGTCTCGGGCTCAAATTCCTACGTGGCGCAAAACAACACTTGACCGGCTGGAAGGCCCAAAACGAAAACTCGTTTTTTTTTTACTTTTTATTTGGTTAACCAACTACGCAAAACATTTTTAAATAATAAAATAATAATTTTAAAAGTGTCACAGAAATAAAATAAAATAATAAAAATAATTGTTTTTGCCGAAATTACTATTTCAGCTATTATGTAGTTTTCATAAATACCTTTTATGCAATAAACTACGTATAAAATTATAAAAAAATCCCAAAAATAAATTTGAGTCATTTATAATTCCTATGACACAATTTATAAACACACAAAAATATTTTCAACACTTTTCAACCTTATTTAGAATGGGTATAAGTCATATTATATCCTCTCCAATAAATTGCCTTAAGTTGAAAAATGCCTGGAATATTCAGAAAAATTCAAATAATTATTTAAAACCTTTTCCAACTATTTTAATATATTGAAGGAGTCATATTGCCTTCTCCCATTTCAATTTATTGGATTTGCTTTAAATAATGAAATTCAAATAAGATAAGAAATGAATAGTTGGGAAAGTAATTTTATTCCCTCTCATTTTAATATTCATTTAAACTCCAAAAGTTTCATATCCTAGTGAAAATCAAACATATCAAGCAAACAATCCTTATTATAATTTATTTATTAACATTTCAAAATTTGGAAAATTTTGGACGGTTACAAAGTGGCAGAACAGAAATGGGACAAGGAGAACGCGGAGCGTGCCGCGCAAGGCCTATCGCCCCTCTTAAAAAACTACGGACATAAGCCTACCGATAACTATGTCAGGGCCCGGTACAAGAGGAACCCGATAACAGGGGAGCTTACGACGGATCCGAAGGTGGAGGAGCTTGAGCGTCTTTTGGTAAAGAATACCTCCCCTTGTTTAATTAGCGTCATATGGGTGAATTTTAAAATTAGTGAAGTCAAATTTCTGAATGGTCCGCGCGCTCCTTGTGTAGGAAACTAAAAGAGGCATTGTGGGGTCCCCGCCTATCGCCCCTTGGGACAACTCTTTGAATAGGACGGTCAACACACTCAAGAAAAAGGATAAGTTTAGTAAGTCGTCGTCAGCTGGTCGTGTGTCCGGCAAAGGTTGTTCCACAAAATGGTCGGACTACTATGACACTAGGCGAAAGGAGAAAAGCACTAGCAGCTCGGAGAACCAGACAGAGGCACAACTCCAGGAAAAAATGGAGCAGATTCCATGCATTATCGAAGAACAAGTTGGACATGCGCTCAACAACATGATACTTCCTTGTTTGTGTTCATGCGAGACTGGCTTGCGAGTGGTCAACAGGGGATGCCCCCGATTCCCAGCTTCACGGGCAGCAACTCCCACAACGCGATGGCGACGGCCGCAGCGGTGTCTTCGGTGGCGGCCACAGCGGTGTGCCCGGCGGCGGATGCATTTGTGACCCCGACGGTGGCCACGACGGTGTCCCCGGCTACGGCCGCGTTGGTGTACCCGACGGCGGATTAGTTTGTGACCCCGGCGGCGGCGCCAGTATTGGAGCGTAAAACACCAATGCCCGGCACCTCAGGAGCAAGAGCCCCCTCCGTCACATGCCCGCCGTCCGTTGGCGATCCATCGACATTATCCGAGCTCAACGCCATCACGGTAACTAAGCCTCGGCCGATGACTTCATCTTCTTTTGCCTTTGACTGGGCATCCTTGACGCCCTACATGTTTTCGCAGGGCGCCGCCAACGTTCGATGCACTCTCCTACACTTCGTGGACGAGGAGTTGGTTGATGTCGCCGTGGGAAAAATCGTTCAATCGGGCAACCACGTGTTCCATGATAATCCGATGCCAACCACCTTGTATAGGGTTCAACTGGTTCGGGTGCTGGATGACTACGATGATTTGTTTCCTCCCTATCGACCCCCTGGAGCCGACAACAAAGAAGTGGTGGACCTCCGTGGCTGCTTGAGCTGGAACTTGCTTTGGCCGAATGCCAGATTCATTTGGGGGTGGGGAACTACTCCACCCCACCGCCAGTCGTGACGGCGCCAAGCCATGGCAAGACCGTTGCAACGCCGTCAGCTGATCCGGGCCACCACCCCACAGACATGGATGTGGCACAAGATCGGAGCAACACCAACACCAACACACTACTTTCCCGTGTCGATGAGTTCTTCGAGGAACATGGTGGGTGCGAGATGGATGAGCTTTTCCCTCCTGCTTCTCAAGAACCCAACCTTGGTACAAATGACTCTCACCGCCCATCTCGTAGCACGGAGATAAATTGCAACAATAAGCATCGACTGTTCAGTTCTCAGGAGACGCCTCCAGCTGCCGCCTTCACCGAGGCTGAGACGGCCGAGGCGCAAAATATTATCACCCCCAACACACTCAGGAAGGCGGTCTCTGAGCAGGTAAAGGTCCCATTACATGAGAAGCCAAAGAAGGGACGGGGAAGAAGGAAGAAGGTTGACACTAATGCGAGCCAGCCGGCACCGACGATCCGTGCTCAAGACGGGCCACCAAGACCCGACGGAATCATGTCGAGGGTGCATGTGGCGGGTAGGCCGATGCTATCTGCTGCAATGCTCGATGCTGCAACCGGTGCTATGAAGAGTATGCATGACATTTTTCTGAATACAGAGATGCGGCGTCTCAGAGAGAATGATGTGGCATACCCGGTTTTCACCGCCAAGGTGTCAGAGGGAAAGGGCTTTGTTGCTTGCGACATCGGACGTGTGATCTTCCCGCGGTTTGATGACATCTTCGCTATGTTTCACCTTTTTTCCGCTGCACTACACATTCATTCGGCTATTTGCGCTCAGTATAGAGATGCGGATCATTAGAGACAAGACCCCGGACATCGTTATAGTCGACCCCTTCTACATGCGTGCCAAGCTCTTGGCCAGCCCCGGGGAACGGTGATTCGCTAGTGATTACCTCCAAGACGTCATTCTGGCGAACAAGGATAAGGACAACTTCCTCGTGCCATACTTTCCCAAGTAAGTCATCCCCTCACGTCCCCGTAACGTACATGAGGTTGCTTAGATTTCGGTCGTTCTTTTCGTCCTAACATCTGTGTTGTGTGAAGTGATGAAACAAAGTGCACACTCATTGCTCAAAGCCCGAAATGATCCATGGCCAAGTATTTCGATCCGGACCGTGAGTCGAACAAAGACTACACAATATCAAGAAATTTCCCGATGAGGCTCTCTCGCGCTACTCCAAATCTGGAGTCACCTTCAAGAAGGAAGTTGTTAGGTACGGCGCGCACGTGTTCACTCATGTAAAGAAGTTCGCATGCGTCAAGAAGCCGCCTGGCGGTCAGAAGGATGCCTACTACGCCTTGCATCACATGCGGGCGTTCGTACGGGACCAGCAACAGCTTACGCTACCTTCTCATCTCAAGCACTGGGCCGAACGTTTGTCGGAAATCCAAGATGCTGACCTCTGACAAGAATTCTTTCGCATCCATTCGGACTTGGCAGGAATCATCTCTGGAGATGTCCTTCGTAACACGGGGGAGTTCTACCTCAACAATCAACTGTCCAACCTTCTAATAGATACAATGCTAAGATTGCAGGCTGACGACGATCGCTCATTCATGACCATCACGAAAGACGGGGGCTTCACCACCGCTCCGACCCGTAAGAGGAGTCAAAAGTCTTGATGCCCGTGCGCCTAGCTATGTAGTTTTGGACTATCGACGAGAGCTCGTGTGCTGTATAAAATTTTATGAACTTGTATGTACGTATGTCTCCTTAGGTTAAATAGTCGTCATTCAACTTATATGTAGTCGATGCTATCTATTACTACGACCATGAACCCTGTGCTATTAATGTGTGTTGCTTTTCTCTTCCTTTGGTCCTTAATTTTGTTGTATAAGTATGTTCCTATTAACGTTTTGTTTGTCCAGTGCATAAAGAAGATGCCGTCGTATGTCGTGTACATTGTAGGATTCCCGGAGTCTACGACGACTGGGAGGATTGTCGAAGACAGGTTCACTGTTTTAGCAGTAACAGTTACAAAGGGTACCCCACAAGGGCGGAGGCGGAAGCTAGATACGCACGCTATCTAGTGGGGGATAGGAGGGAGAGGAGGAGGAACCGGATGAAGATCACTTTGGTCACGATGATGCTCATCGTGACCGCCACCCTCTTCTTCAATGTCATGGTAGTTTAGACATCGACTTGTAATGTGAAGACAAACTCGCTACTCGAGACTTGTAATGTTCTAACTTTTTCGGTATTTTGAATTCGGAGACTAATATGATGATTTGTAATCGGAGACTAATCTTCCGTTGTATTCGGAGACTAATCTTCTATTGTATTCGACAAATCTATGTTGTTTATAAATATGTTCTTTATATATGTTTGTAACCTGTGCAAATAGAGAAAAGCAAAAGAAAAAAAAATCCTAATATTCATAGTAATGGCGCACATACAGTACATTAGCGGCGCATGTACAGAAACACATCAATGATGCACTTCCTGAGAGTACGTCATTAGTGACTCAGAGCACAATACACACATGAGATAGTAATGGCGCACCAAATGTGCGCCATTACTATCACTTACTAATGGCCTGCTAGTAATGGCGCACCGTATGTGCACCCTTAGTAGCCAAATTAGGTGCGCCATTAGAGACCTTTTTATAGTAGTGAGTGGGCCCTGCTGTTCAGCCCTCCCCCCACACGTCATCATTGCGTCTTGCTGATGCAATAATTCAATTTCTCTGTTTAATAAAAAAATCAGAAAATAGTTAAAACTTTGAAATTGAATAACTTTTAAACAATAAATCCAAATCAAACAAATAATATATGAAAAATTATTAGAAAAATGCAAGGAATCCAAATATGCTACTTTCAAGCATGAAAAAATAGTTTACACTGATGAAAAAGTAGAAAATTAAATTTGCGAAATTTGGAATAATCATTTGGAGTTTGAATTTGGAATTCTTTTTCGAATAAACTTCAATTAACATGTTGAAACATGAAAGTACCCCACATCAGTACCATGCAATGCTATGTTACACATCTTGATTGTGCATTGCAGTGTGATGTTTATATTGTTGTCTCTGTGTCTGCTTCTTCTCGATAGATTCATCGTCGGACGTAGTTTTCGACTTCTCTGAAGAGTGGCACCTCGTGATCGTCAGCAAGGAAAGAAAACCCCATTGATCATGTCTATACAAACCCATTTCCCTCTTGTTCTCTTATGCATGATTAGGTGATTCACATGTTACCGTTGTACCTTAGTTGAACCCATCCTTTGCATGACCTATCATTGCTGCCACAGTATTAAGCAAACCTCAACCTAGCAGACACATGATTGTTTGTGTTCATCATGTGGCCCTTCATCCATGTTACGCTTATGCTATGCTAGAGTTGTATGCAATGAAGATGATCCATCTGGGTGATGCATCGGGTTGGTAGAGAACAATGAAATATAATGGTAATGTGTTGGTGAAGTCATCTTAACAAAGGTGAACAATGAGAGGCTCTGTAGGAGTACGCAGTGGGTTGTCTCATTTACACTTCCTAGGCCCCGAGTTCTCGTGTTGTGATCCAAGACAAGAGTACTTCCACATGCAGGGCTATGGGACCCCGTTTGGCCTACTAACTCACCCCGACTATGGTCCAGGATTCGCATGGGTTATTGCTTCTTCGATTTTATTTTGTACCGGAGTGGGAGGTTATACACGGTTACTTTTTAGCACGGTTTTAGACAAGCGCAGTATCATCCGTCGAGGTGGGCTAGTCGGACCGCCCATACATCGTTTGAGTCCTCAATGGATACCCTGGCCAGATTTCTGATTGGGGTACATAATCAAATAGGCGATCCCCTAGACTAGAGTTGGAGCCGTGAGGTAAGTGCCTTGGTGTTTATCCTCGTCCGACATCCGCTTGAAGGATGATGGGTCACGGGCGGTAAGTGATGACACGTGTGTGAAGCCTACACCCTTGCAGGGTTAATGAACTATTCGAATAGCCGTGTCCGCAGTTATGGACTACTTGGAGACCTATACTTGATTATTAGACAACTTAAATGGATACTCTAAAACTTCCAAGATAAGTGTGAGTGATTTGGGTTTCTTCCTCGTGGGAAGTCAAGGAAGAATCCATGGTGGTGTATTGATGTGGTGATCAAGATTAGATGAACTCGAGTGCACTTCTCATCTCAACTCTATGTAGTCGTAGTACAGGATAGCCAAGTCAAAGCTTTCTGCATTACAACTCCACTTGCCTTTACCTTGATACATGAGCATGAGTAGTGTAGATCTGATGAAAGTCTTCCTGAGTACGACTTTATACTCACGTTTGCTTAATTTATGTTTTAGAGACGAGACCACTGACCCTAATGGTGGCCTCCCCCTCAAGCTCGACGCCGACGAAGTCATGTAGTTCCAGACAAAAGCCCGGTCCCTCTGGAGGGTCGTTGTGTTTTCTTAAGGCTTCTTAAGCCATTTGTTAACCTTGCCTTTACTAAGACATAATTGGCTTCCGTTGTTGTTTGATGTAATGTTGGGTCACATTCATGTGATCTCTGTTTGTAATACTACTTCTATATCTTCTCTATTTAGCAGATGCAATAAAATTATGAGTTTATAGAGGTCAGGTTGTGTTACCTGCTGCTTACACTAGACATGTATGCTGCGTGTATGATTATAAAGTGAATGTCTTAGTGTGGGTTCGATAGGTTGGTTTTGATCTTGCCGGTGGTCTTTCATACACCAAGTGGCCCTTAGATGTGTGCACCTTGGGGAAATGCGATGCGATTGCTCGTGACTCTGTCACGCGACACACTTTGTTGTTTGATTGAGCCCGCCCGAGACCCCGACTAAGTGATCGGGCTGGAGACTGTTTATGTAAGTGTTATAATTCAATCGATAATATGGTTGAGGCGACTTGTCTATGAGTATGGGATTTCACCACCCATAACCATTTAAACTTGTGAGCGGACGATGAGGACCCATCTCAGTTGATCATCCGGCCTGGATGGGATGCCCCTCATGTTCGAGCTTTCTAAGAGTGTTCTGTGCTTGGCCTTGTCTGCTTAGACAAGTGGGTACGGCTCTCGGCTCTTCATATGATTGAGTTGTAGCAGGAATTACAACGCAAACCCCGGGTCCCGACATACTTGGTATCAGAGCAGGTTTGTCTGTAGGATTACTAAACCTTGGCCGAAGTCGAGTCTAGCATTCTATAGTTATATAGTTACTTGGGTATATGGGAACAACGTAAGGCTTCATTTTTTCTCCTTACCCTCATCGATCTGAGTTCTGAGTCACCCTCATCTTTTCTACGGGAAAATAGGACTAGGCTCTTCTATGTCTATACTAGAACATCTTGCTGTTTGTTTCTCAGTAGCTGTAGGAATGTTTTGGTCGTCTAGAGTCACCATTCTATCGAGCCTCTTGAGAAGGTTCTGATCATTCTTGCAGATTGATTCATTTTTTTCACCCTGGTACAGCCGTTATGTTGTCCGAATTGTCCCATGTTTCCAGTGATTCCAATGCTTTTGCATTACAATCTTCTCCGCTCTTAAATTATGTTATCTTTCCTTTGATTCCATCATAAATCCTACTCTGATGGTTGATTTTTATCACACAGAATGCCAGGTGGAACTAGATGTGTTGAATCTGGTCATGGTAATCAAAATGGTGATGATGATCCTCCTCCACCGCCTTCTGCGGCGGAAATCATGATGGAGGCTGAGAGAAATAATCGTGATCAAACACGCCTTTTGGAGCTCATTGAGAAGAATACTTCTCATCAAATAAATGTGGTAATATCCATCCTAGTTTTCATCCTCCTGAACCCACCAGTTTTCCATTGTTCTTCTGAGCCCCTTGATGCCGATGATTGGCTCCGTTCCATCGAGCGTAAGCTTGAGACGACGCATGTTTCTCCATATGATCGTGCGATGTTTGCGGCATACTTTCTGAAGGTGCTGTTGGTGAATGGTGGGAGTGTTTTGTTGCAATGCAGCCTGATGGTCACATAGTGACATGGCAGGAGTTCCATGATGCCTTCCAAGGGTACCACATTCTGGATGAGTTGATGGAAAGAAAGAGGGAAGAGTTCTGCAATTTGTCTCAGGGAAATATGTATGTTCATCAGTATAAGACTGAGTTCAATCGCCTTTCTCGTTATGCCCCTGAGAAGATATCAACCGATGCTAAGAAGTAGTCAAGGTTCCGTAAGGGACTTAGCCCTATAATTCGTCATGATATCAATCTCCTTGAATATTTCAACTTCGAGGATTTAGTCAATAGATCATTCAGAGCTGAGCATGGAAATGAGGTCTTTGAAGAGTCTCGCAAGCGTGATCGTGATCTTGCTTCATCTTCTAGTTTGGGTTCCCAGACACGTCGAATTTGGATCCCACATAGTTCCCTTCCTTCGCACTTGATTCCAAGACCATCTCCCATGGAACATCAACTTCCTCCACCAAGCAAGAAACCCCAAAAATATAGTAGAGAGCATGCCATCCAAACTCCACAACCTAACATCCGATTGTGCTACAAATGTGGTAATACTGGCCACATTGCACGAAAGTTTTCATTGCAAGAGAATGTTCCTCCTCATCCAAAACATAAAGCCAAACCACCAAAGTCTTCCAAATCCATGTCCATTGTTGTTGAATACGGACGTGTGAACCATGCCACCATTAAAGAAGCCCAAGAGGATACTGATACGTCCCAAAAGTATCTATAATTTCCTCTTGCTCCTGTTGACACACGAACACGGCACATGTACCCTCGAATCCGGGGGTGATGCACCGCAGCTCACGTCGAAGGAGATCCGAGCAGCAGCGCGATACGCAAGACAGATGTCGGATGCTTTTGAGACACCCGAAACCCCAAGCTCCCGGGAGGGACCCCGTCGGGGAGCTCGGCGGCTATGGGCTGCTCCGTGTCTACCTGATCGCCCAAGGAGCTCCGTAGATCGATGTCTCCAAACCTGAAGAACAACGAAGAACGAGAGAAAGAACACGTAGATGAGATGTGAAAAAATAGACGAAAGTAGGGTTTGCGTTTGGGTTGCGATTGATTGTGTTGTTTTCAATCGTCCGTCACCTCATCTATATATGAGGAGGCTGGAATTTCCGTACAAGAAAAGGATTCCAAATCCCATCCAAATCTTTCCAAACTTTAACCGAACTCGGATTACAGGTGGGCCTGGGACAACAATTCGGTTTTAGGGAGTTTCGGGGCTGTAAACGACCTCGGATGAAAAAACTAAAAACATCAAAGTTGTAGCCCTTGAAATTTCCAAGAATTTTCATGTTGAACGTTTTTTGATTGGAGTGCATCTTCGGGGCCAAAATCCTCGTGCAAAAAAGGCCACAACTGGCGCTACCCACCAGACATCAGTTATATAAGTGTCTGGTGGGTCGCGCCACTTTATGGCTTACGATAGGGCTGTACTCCGAGGGCTGTAACGTTTGCATACGAACTCGGACTGAGACGATTCAAAAACCAAAATGGACCGGTTCGACGAGACCACGCCGCATCATGTAGAACATTTTTCCATTTGATGATGTTTTGAAAGCCTAATTGGCAGAATAGTACTCTGTATGCTAGGATCTTATCGCTTCGAACATAGTTTCGGCCTCCAAGATGGAATCGGATGACGACGGCTCGAACTACAAAGATGTCCATATCGACGATACCAAACTTTTCCATGTAGAACAATTTTTCATTTGAGGCCATCTTGTATATGAATATTGTCGTGCCAAAAACTGGTGTCAACACATGCCCCCTGTTTTTCTGCAAAACTTGTGTGCCGAAAAATAATTTGTACCATACAGGATCTAAGGACGATGTCAACACTCCATCGGCCATGCGTGTTCTTAGGGTGATAATTAAAAATCGTCCATGTTTTGTTCTTAGGGCGATAATTACATATCGGCCATGTCTTGTTCAAGCATCCTGCCACACACTTGGGTGGTACTTCTTCAAATATTTGCCATTAAGAGCTTGAGGCAGTAGTGTCCCTTGTATAGATTCCACCAAATATGAATTCCTGGGAACTACTCTCTCAATCTTGAAAGGTCCCTCCCAACTCAGTGACCACTTTCCAAACTTTTTGTCCTTTGAACTGATTGGCAAAATCCCCTTCCACACAAGATCTCCAACTTGCAAATTCTTTGGTTTCACCTTTTTGTTGTAAGCAATAGCCACCCTCAACTTATCTTTCTCTATGGCTCTCAATGCAACCAAACGTTTATCGGAAACTTCATCAAGATTGTCCATCATTAGATTATAAAAATCCACAGCTGATAAATCATTTTGTTTGGCTATTCTCAAAGCATTCAAATTCACTTCCACTGGCAAAACAGCCTCTTGACCATAAACCAGTTCATACGGAGTTACCTTAGTAGCACCATGCCTTGAGATTCTATGCGCCCACAAAGCCTCAGACAACAGATCATGCCATATCCTAGGGTTATCTTCAATCTTCTTCTTGATGAGCTTGATCAATATCTTATTACTTGACTCGGCCTGTCCATTAGATTGGGCATAATATGGGGAGGAATTGAGCATCTTTATGTTGTATGATTCGGCAAATTCCCTAACTTGATGTGACATAAAAGATGAACCTTGATCTGTAGTCAAAGTTTGAGGAATACCGAATCTATGAATAATATGCTCCTTTATAAACGTAATAACCTCCACATGTGTCATATTCCTGAGAGGTACTGCTTCAGACCACTTAGTGAAATAATCAGTTGCTACCAACACAAACCGGTGCCCCTTTGAAGAAGAAGGATAAATCTGTCCAATGAAATCCAAACCCCATCCTCTGAAAGGCCACGGCTTAACAATGGGATGTAACATAGCAGCAGGGTCCAACTGAATATCTCCGAATTTTTGGAAAGCTTCACACCCTTTGTAATACTTGAAGCAATCATTAATCATAGTCGGCCAATAGAACCCAGCGCGCCGCAATAACCACTTCATCTTGTGAGCCGACTGATGAGTACCACAAATTCCATCATGCACCTCTCCCATAGCAACTCTAGCTTGATCTTCATCTAAGCACTTCAAGAGAACAAGGTCAACTGTTTGGCGATAAAGGTCACCATCCCTCAATTCATATTTGAAAGCCATGCGCCGAATAGTTCTGTCCACCCTCTTACTCGGATCAGTCAAGTACTCAATGATGGGCTTCCTCCAGTTTTGATCTGCATCAGATTTCTCACTAGTAGCTGAATAAGCAAGCTCCACTTCGGCCTTCTCTTCATTGTCTGCAACTCGGCAGTCCCTGCTTCCGAATTGACTTTGAGGACTCGTATCAGATTTGTCATTGCTGGCCGAAGCAATAGGCTTTAACTCGGCCACTTCCATATTGGCAAAACATGACATCGGTTTATGAGAGACATGAAAAATGTCACGACTAACATGATAACCAGATGCTTGTTGTGCCAAATCATTTGCTCTCCAATTATCATATCTACACACATGAGCAATACTAAAATAATCTAAAGTAGCAATTATATCTAGACATTCATCAAGATAAGTATTGAGTGATCCATCAAAACATTTAAACGCTCCAGCAACTTGTGTCACTACCAATAATGAATCACCAAAAGCTTCAATATGTGTAGCACCTATAGCAAGTAGCATTCTTAAACCGAATAACAATGCTTTGTATTCGGCTTGATTATTTGTGCAAAAATATTCTAAGCGGCATGAGGCTTCAAAAACAGTACCATGAGGAGATATATAAGCAATACCAACACCTTGACCGTTTCTACAAACTGATCCATCAAAATATAATCTCCAAGGCACTACCGAGACAAGATTCATATCAATATCATGCTCGTCATTAATCCGATGCTCAACAATGAAATTAGCAAAATTTTGGCCTTTCATAGATTTCAAAGGTTTTTTCTAAAAAAAATAGATTTCAAAGGTTTATAAGCCAAATCATATTCAATTAAAGCATAAGCCCACTTGCCAATTCTACCACTAAGAACTGGCCTATGTAACATATATTTGATGACATCGGTTTGACAGGCTATTATGCAAGTACTTGGTACAAGATAATGTCTCAATTTTGTACAAGCATAATATAAACATAGACATAATATTTCAATAAAAGTGTACCTTGTCTCCGCATCCAATAGGCGCCGACTTATATAAGTAATAGCATGCTCCTTCCCTTCGGTTTCTTGAGTCAAAACAACACCAATAACACCTCCTTCTGCTGCAATATAAAGCGTAAAAGGCTCTTTATGCTTAGGAGCTCTCATCACCGGAGGAGTGCACAAATAGTTCTTGATTTGATCAAAAGCTGCTTGCTGTTTTCCCCCCCAAGTAAACTCAGCATCATTCTTTAACCTAAGTATAGGAGTGAATGCATCAACCTTTCCTGACAAGTTAGCAATGAATCTCCTCAAATAATTAACCTTGCCAAGGAAACTTTGCATATCCTTTTTACACGTCGGAGCCTCCACCTTCTGGATAGCCTCTATCTTCTTAGGATCAATTTCTACACCCTCTTCATGAATTATGAAACCCAAGAACTTGCCAGCCGATACACCAAAAGCACACTTCAAAGGATTCATCTTTAGTCCATATTTCTTCATCCTCTCAAATGCTAGGCGCAAATCGGCTAAGTGAGACTCAAAAGCATCCGACTTGACCACAATATCATCAATGCAAACCTCAATTATATTACCGAGTAGATCATGAAATATTAAATTCATAGCCCTCTGATATGTGGCTCCGGCATTCTTCAAACCAAAGGTCATCACTACCCACTCAAATAAACCTACGAAACCAGGGCATCGAAAAGATTTGATTATACCCCGCATTACCATCGAGGAAACTGATAACTCTATCTCAAGAAGCATCATTAATAAGCATATCAGCTATAGGCATGGGATACTCATCTTTGGGGGTAGCTCGGTTCAGATCTCTGAAATCAAGGCACACTCTCAACTTGCCGGATCCTTTCTTCTCCACAGGCACAATGTTGGAAATCCACTCGGCGTACCTGCAAGGTCTAATAAAATTATCATTAAGCAAATGACCGATCTCTTCCTTGATGCGGTCATGCATTTTAGGATGGACTTTTCTAGGTGCTTGCTTATAAGGCCTAAAACCACTTTTTATAGGAAACCGATGCTCAACTAGCTCTCGGCTCAAACCTGGCATCTCATGATATTCCCATGCAAAGCAGCAAACATATTCTTTCAATAGATCGATTAATTTAGATTTATAATCGGCTCTTAAATTTTTGTTTACAAACGTCGGCCTAGGGATTGAACCATCTCCTATGTCTACTTCCTCTAACGGATCAGCCGACGTGAAACCTTGCCCCAGCTTGTCCATATCATTCAACTCTTCAATAGAATCGAACATATCGTTCTCCTCTGACCGATATGCTTCAATGCTCTTCTGCAACCATTCTGAGTTAGACGTGACTTGACACACATCGATTCTGAGTTGTTCATCATCCAACAACAACTCCCTAGTTGGCTCTTGCTCGGTGGAATCCGAGTGGTGTGCAACTCGGTGGTCTTTGCTTCCGAATTGTTGCTCAGCAGCCTCGCTTCCGAGGTTCTGCAACTCGGTAACTTCTTTTCAAGTTGGCTGTTGCGACCTGGTAACCTATGGAAAAGTCGTGACTCGGTCGTTTCTGCCTCGGAGTTGACTTCCTCGAGTGAGTTTCGATATGATTCGAAGTTACAATCCATTTAAACATATTCCGTGGAACCGATTATCACCAATCGGCTTTAACACTACGGGTAAGAACACGTTCTTGGTGGCGCTAAGAAAATCAAACTCTGTCAAGTCGCGCCCCGTTAAGAAAGTAACATTGGAGTGTTGCCAATCCAGCGATGACTCGGCCATAGCAACACAGACTGAGTTGTCAGCATGAACGACCTCCACCTCGTCATCAACCCACTGTATCAAAAATTGGTGCATAGTAGATGACACACACTGATTTGCATGAACCCAGTCACGACCTAGTATAACATTGTAGTTCCCTTGCACCTCCACAACAAAGAAGGCAGTGGCCAAAGTCTTGCTTCCAACCGTAAGCTCCACATACATGACACATTTGGCTTCAGTTTTCTCTTTGCCTTCAAATCCATTGAGAACCATATTCGTCTTTATCAAATCTTCATCTTTCAAACCCAACTTCTTGAAGACCGAATAGGGCATCAGATTCACAACAGCACCACCATCAACAAGCATCCGAGAAACTGGCGATCCATTAATATGTCATTTGAGGTATAATGGCCTCAAGTGTGTCACCGGTTCCTTTGGCTTCTCGAAGATAGCATTCTTGTGGCCGAAATCCATGTGGGCTACCTCTCCTTCCTCATCTGTAGCACGGAACTCAGCAGGTAAGTAAAACACCATGTTGATATCCATACCTTCATGAGCCGGTGAAGACTCATAGTCAAGCAACTCGTCTTCCTCCTCAAATGTTTCCTCCGGTTCCTTTGTATCTCCGAGTGAAGATGCGTCCATGGGTAACTTCGACGATACCATGGTAGTGGCATCATTCTCCTTTGGAGGTGTGGGTGCTGCTGCGATAGATGTAGAAACCACCATGTTTTCTGTTTTCTTCGGCTTCCACACCCTCCCTGCGAGCATCATGGGACGTTCTGTATTGAACAACTCGTCCCTTTTCTTCTCTGCTTCTTGTTCCGTCTTCTCGCGGTTCCTCATGCGCTGCAATTTCCTTTTCTGCGTTTTGGTTATACCGAGAGGACACCACCAAGGTTGTGTATACTTAGGAACCCTTGGCTTGATTTCACTCGGAACAGCTTCATGATTTTTAGCCAAAGGACTCGGCGGGAAAGCAAGCATGTCACTTGGAGCAGCAGTAGCATTTTTACTCGGAAGAGAAACCACATCACTACTCGGAATCGAGTCAACTTTATTTAAGTCGGTCGAGTTGCTGTTACTCGTCTCCTTGAGTTTTAAAACCTCGGTGTCCATCATGATAGTCTTGGCACTAACATCTCCCTCCTTTCTCTCGGCATACTCGGATTTTTCAGCACTTGGCGACTTAGCACGCTACACCTTTTTGTTGGTCCTTTCCGAGTAACCTTGCATTGGCCGGCTTGCACCACTGTTCAAACGGCCTTGTTTGGGATAAGAGAGCCTATCATGTACGGACCTCCTTGGTGATGCCCACCCTGGATGAAAAGCATAGGGAACCATTGGGGGCAGCTCCCATCTCTCGTCGAAACCACCCGAGTAGTATGGCGCATAAGGGGGCGACATCATCCACGGCGCCGGCATCCATGCCCCATATGGCCTTGCGTGACGTTGGTATTCCTGTTTGGGCAGTGATCTCGAGCGCTTCAATGTCGATGATGACCGGTTTGAGCTAGAACCGGCTGCTTGGTTTGCATACTTGGAAAGCAACATGTCAAAAGTAGGCTTGATTTTCTTGTGTTGCGGCTTAGCTTCATTCTTCTTCCACCTGCCGACCTCTGGACTATTGGGCTTGACAAATCTAATGCGGTCATTAGCCGATGATTGCCCCCCGAGTAACTCAGAATTTCCTCCTGTCCGAGTAACACGTAACTCAGAATTCCTGCTTGGCCGAGTAGCGTGCGACTCGAAATCTTCTCCTTCCATGTGTTTCTTGCCCTGCCGAGCTGCAGCTAACTCGGATGCTCTTCTCTTCGGAGCTGCATCTAACTCGGCATTTGTTTGTTGTATACCACCCGGAGCAACAAAATTCCGAATAGTGATCTTGATTGTCTCTCCACCTCCGGGTTTCTTGTCCAGCACCACTTGCCTTCCCGGGCTCTTGTTGCCATCATTGTCTTTCCTGGACTCACCAATAACAACATTAGCCTTGTTAGCTGATTCGGCTATGTCTGGCTGAATTAACATCTTCTTCCCCTCCAAGTCCATGGTATTCATTGGGAAGGGCTGCTTATCAACTTGCATCTTAGAAAAACTCAATCGTCCGTCATTAATGGCCGATTGAATCTGTCGTCGGAAAACATTGCAATTGTTAGTAGCATGAGAGAAAGAGTTATGATATTTGCAATAAGCACGTCGTTTTAGCTCTTCAAACGGCGGTAAAGTATGAGACATCTTGATAATCTTAGCTTGCAGCAAAGTATCAAAAATTCTATAACATTTAGCAACATTAAAAGTGCATTTCATCTCTTCCTCCCGATTCTTATGAATCGGATTTAGATCAAGACAAGTAAAAGGTTTGGTCTTTGAGGGCCAAACGAACTCAGCAGCATAGACATCGGCCTCATCGTCCGAGTTATCACTAGTATACTCAACCACATTCATCATAGGACGATCAACCTTGTATCTATGCACATCCTTGAGCTCTTTGCTCCAACTCTCTTGAGCCAAAGCTCTCTGCAAAAATTGGTTGATGGTTAGGAATTCATGGCCTTCTAGTTTTTCCTTAATGTTAGTCCTTAAACCATTAAGCACAAGATCAGCCAAGTCTCTTTCTGTTATCACCAAACTATGGCACCGGTTCTTAGTATCTCGGAATCTCTTGACATAGTCAGAAACTGATTCATCATTTTTCTGCTTAACCGATGTAAGGTGTGACAACTTAACCTCATTATCGCCGCTATAAAAGTGATCATGAAACTTCTGTTTTAATTGTGACCACAAGCTAATAGAACCATGCGGCAAAGAAGAAAACCATGAAAATGCAGTACCAGTTAATGACAAAGGAAACAAACGCACTTTCAATTCATTAATGCGGCAAGCCTCACCAAGCTGCGCCAAGTACTGACTAATGTGCTCCCATGTAGTTTTCTTGCCCTCTCCATCAAACTTAGTAAATTCTGGGATCTTATAACCTGGAGGGCACTGGATTGCACCAAAGTATTCAGGATACGGTTTTTGGTAAATCCGATTCCTAGGTAACTCGACACCAAAGTTATCACGGAGCATTTTAATCATATCCTCCCTAAGGTTAGCTAAGGCATCGTCTGTATTAGCCGATGCAGCTTGTGGCAGTGGCATAGGAGGGATAGGATTACTGGTTATGGGCGCTGAAGGTAGCATGTACATTGAGTTGTAATTCGGCTGCGACCGAGTTGGATCTGCCGAATTGTAACTCGGCAACAGCCGAGTAGTGTCTGTGCCCGAGTAAACCGAGTTGTAACTCAGCTGCGTATGAACAATATTTGCACCTATGGGTATAGCTTGGTTCGGCATGTTCACCAAACTAGGCATGACGGGATTACCTTGCATAGGCACAATCTGATTTGTATGAGCAGGCGAGTAACTCATCGGCAATGGTGGTGCTGATGGAAGAGGCAAAGTTGAGCTAGGGTTTCCCATACTTGCAAGCATACTACCAATATTAGCATTAGAAGATTGAGCATTATTTTTCTGAGCCTTAGTATTTTCCAAGAAACCTTGATAGATTAGATCATTACTAGCAGTAATACGGCTCTCAATTTCTGCCCATTTCTCTTGAGAAAAGGTAGCGCTTACATTGGGTTTAGTCGGCTCAACAGGAAGAGGAGGGATCTTGATTTCTCCAATTGGAGTAGTGTGGCCTTGGCGTCCCTTGCTGAAGTTTCTGAGGAAAGCTTGCAAATTCTCCTCCTCGTGTTGTTTCTTGAGCGCCTCATGAGCCTCGTCGCTCTGCTTCTTGAACTCTTCATAGATTTTGCGGTGTTCTTCCGATAGATCATCAAGGCTAGGCTTAATGATGTTATCGGTGTTGATCTCTGACTTGGACATGGTTGATGATGATTTTTTGAAACTTGTCCCCAGCGGAGTCGCCAAAAAGTGTGTTGACACACGAACACGTCACGTATACCCTCGACGCCGGGGGTGATGCACCGCAGCTCACGTCGAAGGAGATCTGAGCAACAGCGCGATACGCAAGATAGCTGCCGGATGCTTTTGAGACACCCGAAACTCCAAGCTCCCGGGAGGGACCCCATCGGGGAGCTCGGCGGCTATGGGCTGCTCCGAGTCGACCTGATCTCCCAAGGAGCTCCATAGATCGATGTCTCCAAACCTGAAGAACAACGAAGAACGAGAGAAAGAACAGGTAGATGAGATATGAAAAAGTAGATGAAAGTAGGGTTTGCGTTTGGGCTGCGATTGATTGTGATGTTTTCATCACGTTATCTATATATGAGGAGGTTGGACTTTCCGTACAAGAAAAGGATTCCAAATCCCGTCCAAATCTTTCCAAACTTTAACCAAACTCGGATTACACATGGGCCTGGGACAACAGTTCGGTTTTAGGGAGTTTCGGGGCCGTAAACGACCTCGGATGAAAAAACTCAAACCATCAAAGTTGTAGCCCTTGAAATTTCCAAGAATTTTCATGTTGAACATTTTTTTATTTGAGTCCATCTTTGGGGCCAAAATCGTCACGCAAAAAGGGCCAGAACTGGCGCTACCCACCAGACATCAGTTATATAAGTGTCTGGTGGGTCGCGCCACTTTATGGCTTATGATAGGGCTGCACTCCGAGGGCTGTAACTTTTGCATAAAAATTCGGATTGAGACGATTTTAAAAACCAAAATCGACTGGTTCGTCGAGAACAAGCCGCACCATGTAGAACATTTTTCCATTTTATGATGTTTTGAAAGCCTAATTGGCAGAATAGTACTCTGTATGCTAGGATCTTATCGCTTCCAACATAGTTTCGGCCTCCAAGATGGAATCGGATGACGACGGCTCGAACTACAAATATGTTCATATCGACGATACCAAAATTTTCCATGTAGAAGACTTTTTCATTTGAGGCCATCTTGTATATGAATATTGTCGTGCCAAAAACTGGTGTCAACAGCTACATGCATGTTTTGTGTGATATTCCTATGATCTAGATACACTTTCATACACTTTTGATCATATTTGGACTAACTTATTAACTCAGTGCACCACAGTGCCAGTTCTTCTTTTCTGCTGTTTTCTTATTTCAGGTTTCCCACATATTAAAAGTGCTCAAAAAATTCCGGAAAAATCAGATAAAAAATCAGCGTGAAGGAACCTTCCGGAATCACCTGCGTGGAGATAGAGGGCCACCACCAGGGACCCAGGTGGCCACCTGGCACGACCTAGTGTTTGGCCGCTCTGCGGGGGGCGCCTGGACCCCTGGTGGCCCCCCTTACTGCCCCTTCACCTATTTAATCTTCGTGACGCGAAACCTCCGAGGACATAACCCTTTTTCGTGATTTCGCCTCTGTTCCGTCGCCGTCGCGCTTACAAGAACGGGAGCGCCAGCATCCCTCTTCCCGGCACCCTGCCGGAGGGAGGATTGACCTCCGGGCGCTTCCCCTCCATCATGGACGCTTCCGGATGTGCCGTGGGTAGTTTCCCTTGGACCATGGGTCCGAGATCAGTAGATATGTGATGTTCTCCTCCCTTCTTTGTTCTTCATGGTTTAGATATCGTGAGCTGCCCTACATGATCGAGCACATATGTAATTTTCTGCTATTGCTATGCTGAGTTTGATGGGATCTGATGGATTATGAGACTATGTTCAGATTGTGATTGAGTAATATATTTGGTTCTTATCTTTTATATTTTTGTTCCTAAGTAATTCTTGCATGTTCCCTGTTGCTGTTTATTGCTTTGGCCAAGTAGTAGGTAGTGACTCCAAGATGGGATGTTATGCTTGATTGTGGGTTCATGCCCCCCTATGACACGCTTGAGTGATAGAAACATGAGTCTAGGGGATGTATTGTTGCCACAAGGGGGAAAACAACGATGCTTGTAACCGCGGTTGGAAGGATTTTTTACTTTACACAAAGTGCTTTTTAATGCAGTTGTCTGTTGCTTTGGGTTTACACTTTGGGTGGGGCTCACAACTTAATACCAGCGAGATGTTCTGGATAGATATCTCAAGGAGGATGATTAGTAGTAGATGCAGGTGGATTTCGGTCTACATACTTTGGCGTGCCGCCCATGCTTTTGAGCCTCTTTCTTTCTTTGTAGCATAGCTGGCATTGCGGTGCGTTTTTAATCCTGTCAATTACCTAGGTGTGGTTTGTTTACCTCCCATAGCAGTCTTATCGTATTTTGGGAGAGAGACATCACCAGTGAACATCACGGGACCCCGGTCCATATTCTCATCATTGTTTACACGCTCATTTATTTTCCTGCTTTTACTTCTTAGTTGTTATCATTATCCCTTGTGTTTGATCCTTTGTAAACAACAAGACCAGAGAGATTGACAACCTCTCTGAACTTCGTTGGGAGCAAAGTTATTTGTGTTGAGTGCAGGTCCAAGTCAATTGCGCCGTTGACACCTACTTATCATTGTCGCAGTGCTGCGGGAGACAAACCATATCCTCTAGATAGGGGAAACTTGCCGCTACGATGCATCTCACCTTCCACTTGGGGTAACCAACGAAGGGCGAGAAACCATTATCATCATCTCAGCCATCAAGCAAGTTTCTGGCATCGTTGTCGGGGACTCCGAGTGCTAAGATATGGGAGTTGCACACTATCTTTTACCTTTGCTTTGTAGTCTTGTTAGTTTACCTTTCAGTTTTTGCCTTTGAGTCTTATACCAAAAAACTCCAAAAATAGTATGTCTAGTTCCTTACTTGCTAATCAATGTCTGACTTCTTCGAAACTAGATCTTATTGGCATGGAGGATTCACTAAGGATCAACAAAAGTGGTACAAGGAACACAACTTGTCTCAAAAGAGGATACACTTATGGAAACAAATACAACAGTGGTATGAGTATGCTAGAAACTTGTTCTCAATATATAATCTATCTTTCTGCAGGGATGAATCTTGTTGGTTTATGAGGCACAAAAACCTTGCTTTCCAATGTGAGTACAATGATAATGAAACCTTAGCCTCTTATGCTAAGAGAAATTATGATTTTGATGATGCAGAGAAAATAGAAGAATTTGTTGCTTATAAGGGTGCCTATGAAATTACTTCTCTTCTTAAAAATATTGGTGATGCCCCTTATAAATATGAGAGTCTTGCTATACATAACTATTGTTTGGAAAATTATGATGCAAATTATTATATTACTGATCATCTTGAGAGAATCTCTCCCCCAAAGGAAGAGACTAATGTTTTGTAGGACTCTATGGAAGAAGAAATTGCTGAACCTGAAAGCCCCTTGGATGAAAAAGAGGAGGATAGTGACGAACAAAAGGAGTAAGAATGGAGCCATCCATGTCTACCTTCTAATGAGAGTAACTCTTTGACTCTTACCTTATATGAGTGTTAGGATCCTATGGATTCTTTTGAAATATCCCTTTTTGATGAAGTTGATGCCTTCTATACTTGTGGCCATGATGCCATTATGAATGATGCTTATGGAGATGAACTTGCTATAGTTACTCATGTTAAGAATGAAATTGTTGCAATTGCACCCAAACTTGATTTCCCTATTATCCTTTTGAAATCTCCAACTCATATTCCGGAGAATTTTTCTCTTATCAAGACTCAATGTGATGGGTTGCATTTATCTTATGATCCTAAAGACCGTGTTGAAAAATATACACGTGTTCTTGTAGGTCATGAACAACATGCTTTATTTGATAGTTATATTGTTGAATTTGTTCATGATGCTACTGAAAATTACTTTGAGAGAGGAAAGTTTGGTTGTAGAAACTTCCATGTTACAAAAACACCTCTCTTCATGATGAAAGTTTTGAAGTTGTTCTTGTTCCATCTTCCTATGCATGTCAATTTGTGCTTATTTGATTTATTTCCTTACAAGATTCCTAGGCATATGAAGTGGGTTAGACTTAAATGTGTTTCATATTTGCTTCTTGATGCTCTCCATTGCTTCGATTCTTATTCTCTTGAGAGCATCTTTTAAAATCTTTATGCCTACCTTAAAGGCGTAAGAGAAAGCGCTTGTTGGGAGGCAACCCAAGATGTTTTTACTTCTGTTTTTAGTGGTATTGATGATTGTTACTACTGTAGCAATATCATTGTATCTTTATTTTCAAGATTTGTGCCAAGTTATAGCCTCTTATGATAAGGGAAGCAAAAGTTGTGACATGTTGTACAGAAAACATATTCTATCTACTTGACGGAAAAAATCAAAACAAATCACCAGTTTATCTTTTTTAGCTGAATTTTTAACAAAGCATTCTCTATACAATTTTGAAACTTTCGTATGTTCTGAGTTTTTTGATTTGAGTTGCAGAAGTGCCCCGAAAAAAATTCTCTACTACATGTTGTTCTCTTTTTCACAAATTCTGCCACGTTTTGCCATTCCTTACTTTTGCAAACCTTAAGCTTTCTTTTTCTTTACAAAAACCTTTTTGGCAATCTTGAGAAACAGTAGATCTTCAAGAATATCTTTATTTCCTGTGGGAAAATATATTTTATTAAGGGTACTAACCTCTCTAATCAGGTTATGATGAGTTATGTATGAAGAGAATTTTCAAGTGTGCGAGGGTAGATGATGAAGGAAGATACGGGAGTGTCAAGCGCTCAAGCTTGGGGATGCCCCCATGCATACCCAATAAATATTCAAGGAGACTCAAGAGTCTAAGCTTGGGGATGCTCCCTTGCATCCCCTTCTCCATCAACAACCATCAGTTCTTCATTCGTCTCACTATATTTTTATCACTTCATGCATTATGTGCCATGCTTGGAGCGTCTCGCTCTTAGGTTTCTTTTTAGTTTTCTTTAGCTTTGCTTGTTGTTCATAACAATTTAGACCCCAGCTTACTTTGTGTGGGAGAGAAACATGCTCCACCCCAATCTAGAACACATCATAGGATTTTCATGCCTATCTTTCTCTGTTGTGTGTTCTTTATCTTTTCGTAGCTGCTGCCATGTTTAGATTTAGTTTTAGTTTTTGTTTTTGTATTTAGCAAGAGCCTTGGATTTTGTTTAGTTTGTTGCTGGAAATCTCTTTAGTTTTCATGTTTATCTTCTTAAGAGAGTTTGTTGTTGCACTGAGTTGTGTCTTGTCTTGAAGTAGGTAATTGAGGTTGCTATTTAATTGTAGTAGTAGCTTGCAATAGTTTTGAGGTATTGTTGTGAGTAATGTTTGAACTTTTGGTGTCATGTGCTCTAGCCTATTAGTGATAGGTGTCGTATTTTGGGCAATCCGTGTGTATTTTCAAAACCTACAAAAACTAGTTGAGAACTCTAGCTACTAGATGGATCACTAATCTTTGGAGGGATCGGATATTAGCGTACACTCATGTACCATGAGTCGAGGATGCGCAAGGATAACCAAACCCCCATACACTCCTCCTCGGGCTACTTGTCTCTTTGTGAAACCTCCTTATTAGATTGAGAGTTACTGATAATAAGTGCATGAGTTCTTCGGACTAATGTAAGTATTGAAAGTTTCCACTTCCACCTCCTCATATTTGCTAGCCTCTTCCGTACCGTGCATTGCCCTCTTCTCACTCCAAGAGTTGGCGTCCACCTTCGCCGGTACATCCAAACCATTGGCATGATACGCTTTGTCATTATAAACCTACGTATATCTTTCCTCAAAACAGCCACCATACCTACCTATCAAGGCATTTCTGTAGCCTTTCTGAGATATATTGCCATGCAACATCCACCTCTTCATGACTTGATCTTCATGTCATACATGTTCCTGCTACACTGGCAGAGGCATACATTTGCATACATCATGATAGCTACATCTTTTTTATGTTTGAGTACCTTGTAAAGTGTGAAAGATCTTCTATACTTTCTTGTAAAATAGAGTGTTTCCCTTAAGTAAGGAAAAGATCCCAAAGTGGATGAAATTAAAAGAGCCCAAAGAGGACAAATGAGAGTTAAATAGAAAGAGCCATTGAGGCCACCAAAAAATACAAAAAAATACAAAAAAGAGAAAAAAATAAAAAAAGAGAGAAAGGGGCAACACTACTATCATTTTGAAAGATCCACACTAGTACTCCCTCTTATCCTTGTACTCCATAGAGAGGATCATCTATGCATATAGCTATGTGGGGACCCTTCACACTATTGAACTTGGCTTGCATATTTCAAGGATGAGCCTCCTCAAATGAGCTCCAGGTGTTCATGAGCGAGCAAGTTGGATGCACCCCCACTAGTTCTATTGGAGAGCTTTTCTTAGCTCATATGTGCATCCGTTGCATGGCAATCCCTACTCCTCACATCATATCTATCATTTGGCCTTCTCTCTCCTATGATTGTCCTCATTGATGTGAGCCTTTCTCACATTTTTTGTCTTCCTCCTCCACCATATATCTCTCTCTTTGCCATCCTAAGTGTCAACTCTCGTGCTTACGCTCATCCATTGCATGAGTGCTCAAAATATCGAGAAGGAGTGGATCAAATTGACTTGTACCTGGCTAGTGGTCTAGGGACGAGTCAAGATAAGATTCCAAAGAAGAAAAAGTGTGAAGCTTTAGTAGGTTGAGTTCTCAACAATTATATTTTTCCCTCGTATTCCCATACCCCCCTTCTTGCATGCAAACACCATTCAGAGACATTCGAGTCACGGACAGCTAAGAGCTCTTGCACCTAATGTTCTTTCTTTGCTTGTTTCAATGCTAATATAGACTCTTGCCTGTTATGACTTGAATTGAATCACATAACTTGATTTCTTTACTTTCAAAGTTGTTATATGGTTGCTAGCATGTCACCACAGAAATTATGCTTGTTATCAATTACCTACTCGAGGACGAGAATGAATTAAGCTTTGGGATGTTGATACGTCCCAAACATATCTATAATTTCTGCTTGCTCCATGCATGTTTTGTGTGATATTGCTATGATCTAGATACACTTTTGATCGTATTTGGACTAACTTATTAACTCAGTGCACCATAGTGTCAGTTCCTGTTTTCTGCTGTTTTTCTGTTTTAGGTTTCCCCCATATTAAAAGTGCTCCAAAAATTCGGGAAAAATCAGATAAAAAATCAGCGTGAAGGAACCTTCCGGAATCACCTGGGTGGGGCCAGAGGGCCACCACCAGGGACCCAGGCGGCCTAGGGGCTGGCCGCGCCGGGGGGTGCCTGGACCCCTGGTGGCCCCTCTGGCTGCCCCCCTTCGCCTATTTAATCTCTGTGACGCGAATTCTCCAAGGACAGAACCCTTTTTCGCGATCTCGCCTCTGTTCCGCCTCCGCCGCGCTTCTAATATCGGGAGCGCCAGCAACCCTCTTCCCGGCATCCTGCTGGAGGGAGGATTGCACTCCGGAAGTTTTCCATCCACCATGCACGCTTCCCAGATGTGCCATGAGTAGTTTCCCTTGGACCACGGGTTCGTGATCAGTAACTATGTGATGTTCTCCTCCCCTCTTTTTTCTTCATGGTTTAGACCTCGTAAGCTTCCCTACATGATTGAGGAACATATGTAATTTTCTGCTATTGCTATGCTGAGTTTGCTGGGATCTGATGGATTATGAGACTATGTTCAGATTGTGATTGAGTAATATATTTGGTTCTTATCTTTTATATTTTTGTTCCTAAGTAATTCTTGTATGTTCTCCGTTGTTGTTTATTGCTTTGGCCAAGTAGTAGGTAGTGACTCCAAGAGGGAACGTTACTGCCCCTTCACCTATTTAATCTTCGTGACGCGAAACCTCCGAGGACATAACCCTTTTTCGTGATTTCGCCTCTGTTCCGTCGCCGTCGCGCTTCCAAGAACGGGAGCGCCAGCATCCCTCTTCCCGGCACCCTGCCGGAGGGAGGATTGACCTCCGGGCGCTTCCCCTCCATCATGGACGCTTCCGGATGTGCCGTGGGTAGTTTCCCTTGGACCATGGGTCCGAGATCAGTACATATGTGATGTTCTCCTCCCTTCTTTGTTCTTCATGGTTTAGATATCGTGAGCTGCCCTACATGATCGAGCACATATGTAATTTTCTGCTATTGCTATGCTGAGTTTGCTGGGATCTGATGGATTATGAGACTATGTTCAGATTGTGATTGAGTAATATATTTGGTTCTTATCTTTTATATTTTTGTTCCTAAGTAATTCTTGTATGTTCTCCGTTGTTGTTTATTGCTTTGGCCAAGTAGTAGGTAGTGACTCCAAGAGGGAACGTTATGCTCGATTGTGGGTTCGTGCCCCACCGATAACACACTTGAGTGACAGAAACATAAGTCTAGGGGATGTGATGTTGCCACAAGGTGGAAAACAACGGTGCTTGTAAAAAAAGTTGCAAGGATTGTTTACTTTACGCAAAGTGCTTTTTAATGCAGTTGTCTGTTGCTTTGGGTTTAGACTTTGGGTGGGGCTCGCAACATAATACCAACGAGATGTTCTGGATAGATATCTCAAGGTGGATGATTAGTAGTAGATGCAGTTGGATTTCGGTCTACTTATTTTGGCGTACCGCCCATGCTTTTGAGCCTCTTCCTTTCTTTGTAGCATAGTTAGCATTGCGGCGCATTTTTAATCATGTCAATTGTCCAGCTATGATTTGTTTACCTCGCATAGCAGCCTTATCGTCTTTTGGGAGAAAAACTTCACTAGTGAACATCACAGAACCGTGGTCCATATTCTCATCACTGTTTACACGCTCATTTATTTTCCTTCTTTTACTTTCTAGATGTTACCATTATCCCTTGCGTTTGATCCTTTGTAAACAACAAGACCAGAGAGATTGACAACCTCTCTGAACTTCGTTGGGAGCAAAGTTATTTGTGTTGTGTGCAGGTCCACGTCAGTTGCGCCGTTGACACCTACTTATGATTATCGGAGTCCTACGGGAGAAAAACCCTATCCTCTGCATAGGGGAAACTTGCTTCTACGCTGCATATCACCTTCCACTTTGGGTAACCAACGAAGGGCGAGAAACCATTATCATCATCTCAGCCATCAGATACTAAGGTTGTACTCGGTACACTTCCTGTGAACTCCAAACCTGCTTCTGTTCTATTTGATTCTGGAGCTTCTCATTCCTTTTTGTCTGAAAAGTTCACAATCCTGCATGACATTTCATTCGAGGATTTTCCTACCTCTTTCATGATTAAAACTCCAGGATCCACATGGCGTACCAGTAGGGTAAGTTGTGACAATGAAATTGTTGTTGAGGATCTTGTATTCCTTGCTTCTCTCATAGCCTTGAAATCTTCAGATATCGATATCATCTTAGGTATGGATTGGTTGTCGAAACACCGTGCCAAGATTGATTGTGCCACTAAATCAGCTCAACTCACTCATCCTTGTGGCAAGATAGTCCATTTCGCATCTCAAGGTTCAGAAACCCAGCTATATTTGTTGAATGATCATCCCCTTCCTAACCTTGAAGATATTCCGATAGTTTGTGACTTTTCGGATGTCTTTCCAGAAGTGCTGCCATGAATGCCTCCTGACAGATGTGTAGAATTCTTGCCCTAGGAACCGTCCCAATTTCCAGACACCCATAGAGAATGGCGCCACATGAGTTGTCTGAGCTCAAAATCCAACTTGAAGCTTCGTTGGAAAAAGGCTTCATCCGTCCTAGCTCATCGCCATGGGGTTGCGCCATTCTGTTCATAACGAAGAAACATGGAACCAAAAGGATGTGCGTAGATTATCGCCCTCTTAATCTAGCGACGATAAAGAACAAGTACCCACTTCCCAGGATCAATGATATTTATGATCAACTTGCTGGATCCTCAGTCTTCTCCAAGATGTATTTGAGATTAGGTTATCATCAAATCAAAATCAGAAACAAGGACATTCCCAAAACGGCACTCACTACTCGTTATGGTCTTTATGAGTACACCGTCATGTCCTTCGGTTAAACAAATGCCCCAGCCACTTTTTCACGCTTAATGAATTCGATCTTCATGGAGTATTTGGACAAGTTTGTTGTGGTTTACCTCAATGACATCCTTATATACTCGAAGAACGAAGAAGAACATGTTGAGCATCTAAGGCTGGTATTGATGAAACTTTGAGAGCATCGCCTATATGCCAAATTCACCAAGTTTTAATTCTGGTTACCAGAAGTGACCTACCTAGGCCACGTGATTTCCGCAAAAGACATTGCTGTCAATCCCGAGAGAGTTCAGGCCGTCCTTCACTGGACTCCACCTGAATTGGTTAAGCAAGTTAGGAGTTTTCTTGGCTTAGCAAGCTATTGTCGCCGCTTCGTTGAGAAATTCTCCAAAGTTGTAAAGCCTCTAACTGAACTCCTCAAGAAATATAAGAAATTTGAATGGACCCCCAAGTGCAAAAAAATCTTTCAAGAGCAAAAGAGTAGATTAACTTATGCACCCGTACTTGCGCCTCCATACACCAAAAGGGATTTTGAAATCTATTGTGATGCTTCACGGAAAGGGTTAGGATGCATTATTATGCAAGATCGGCATGTGGGACCATACGCTTCGCGCAAATTGCGTCCACATGAAGAGAATTACCCTCCCATGATCTTGAACTCGCTGCCGTAGTTCATGCCTTGAAGACTTGGCGACATTACCTCCTTGGTAATCGTTGTGAGATCTATTCTGACCACCAAAGCCTCAAATATATATTCACCAAGCCAGATCTTAATCTCAGGCAAAGACGCTGGATAGAGTTGGTAAAATATTATGACTTAGGAATTTCATACACCCCAGGCAAAGCCAATGTCATGGCTGATGCACTAAGTCGTAAATCTTATTGCAATAATCTCATTTTGTCGCAATGTCAACGTCTTCACTATGAGGAATTTCGGAAGCTCAATCTCGAGATTGTTCCTCATGGATTCCTTTCCACCTTGATACTGAAATAAATCTTGAGGATCAAATCTTAGCTACCCAGAAACATGATGGTGGTATCCAAGATATCAAAGAGAACATTGCTAGCAAAAGTGCTAAATATTTCTTTGTAAATAATTAAGGAACGGTATTCTTTGAGAATCATTTCGTAGTGCCAGAAAACCACAACCTAAAAGAGTTGATCCTTAAGGAAGCTCATGACACACCTCTCTCGATTCATCCCGGTAGTACGAAAATGTATTGAGATCTACACTAGAGATTTTGGTGGACCGGTATGAAACGGGAAGTCGCTCAATATGTTGTTGAATGTGATGTTTGTCGTCGCATTAAGGTAGAACATCAAAGACCTGCTAGTAGTCTTCAACCTTTGCCTATACCTGAGTGGAAATGGGATAAAGTCAGTACGAATTTCATCACTGGCTTTCCAAAGCCTCAAAAAGGAAACAATGCCATATTCGTGATCATTGACCGTCTTTCCAAAGTTGTTCATTTCCTTTCTGTTCGCGAGAGTATAACTGCTAGTCAGTGATGACCCTCAACTGTAGGGGATCGATTGTAGTGTTCTCGCGGGTAAGTTAACCCAATTTATTGATTCGACACAAGGGGATCCAAAGAGTATTTATAAGCTTTGATAGTTGAGTTGTCAATTCAACCGCACCTGAAATATACTTGCTTGCAACAAAGTATTAATAACAACTATGGTATGATAGTGATAGTGATAATAGCAAAAGTAAAACAGCGGAAATATACTAGTAGTAACCAACAGGGTTAAAACACTGTAGGCTAGGGAGATGGATGGTTGGGCGCTGCATGAATAAGAGTGAACATGTAATAGATTCTAACACGGGGCGAGGCACACAAAAAAGCGGTGATCATCTAGGCAAATATCAAACAATAGGCATGTATCCCGTAGGTAGTTGTGCGTGCTTGAAATAAGAACTTGCACAATATCTTTTGTCCTACCATCCCGCTACGAACGGGGCCAAAGGGAACTTATGGAGATTAAGGTGCTCCTGTCAACAAGCACTGGAACAAAGCAATAAACTCAATGGATACATGGAATCCTCAAATTATGGACCATCCCCTTTGGTGTCCCAAGCTGTCACCTTTGGGATCGCCGGTTCCGGACCATAATAGGTGCATAGAACTCATAGATAGGATCTCAAACATAAATATACTCATGAAAACATAAGTGGTTCAGATCTGAAAACATGGCACTCGGGCCCAAAGTGACAAGAACTAAGAGAAACAAGTTGTCGCAAAGATGATAAACACCAAAGTAGATGATAGGCAACATGCCCCCAACAATCTGACGAACTATTACATGATCAAACTTATCCAATCCCTACGATCCCCTTTGCCTACAACAGGGAATTACTCACACATGTGAAGAGAAGTCATGGAGGGAGGATGGATTGCTGATGGTGATGACGATGGCGACGATCTCCCTTCTCCGGAGGGAAAACCAGACTCCAGATTAGCCCTCCCGAGGAAGAACAGAGGGTGGCGGCGGCTCCGCGATGGGTTCTGGAAAATTGACTTCTATTTCTGAGTTTCCCCGTCACGAGAATAAATAGGTTCCAAGGTAGGCCACCGGAGGGGGTGGGACTCACCCAGGCGGCCTCGCGCCGCGGCCGGGGGGTGGCCGCGCCAGCTGGGCACATGGGGGCCCCCTGTCACCCCTCTGGCCCACCTTCTGGCCCTGGGTCCCTCCAGGTGCGTGGATTTTCTGTATTTTTTCTGAGAATTTTCTGAGATGTCTAAAAATCCATTTTCCTGCACACAGTAAAACCATAAAGGCAGCTCTGCTAAAAACATCGTCATTCCGGGTTAGTTTAGTTCAAATCATGCAAGGATGAGGGCAAAACAATAGCAAAAGTGTTTGGAAAAGTAGATACGTTTGAGACGTATCAACTCCCCCAAGCTTAGCCTATTGCTTGTCCTCAAGCAATTCAGTTCAACGAACTGGACGCGACAAAGAAACTTTGACAAACTCTTTTGCTTCATAAGATGTATATAAGCTGGTAGTACGAAAAGAGTTTAACAAGTATCAAAACAATGCTATGAGGACAATGCATGAAGCAATCCTTCTTTGAAGTGATCAATGACAAACAACCAAAAGTAAACAATATGCTGCCAAAAATCAAGACAAGATCACAATGCACATAGCCTGAACATACTAGAGTGGTATCCCGCTAGCCTCCATGAGTGCAGCAAAACATAAATGCCGAAAATCCTCCAGAGTTTTAAAGGAGACTAGAGCTAAGAATTACAGACTAGCAATATCACAAGCATGCAAAAGAAAATTTAATACTTTGGGACAATGCATGTTACACTAAGAATGACAATTATGCTCTCAATAGTTGGTGCTTTGAAGAAAGAAGGGGAGACTCTCGAACCGTGGATTTTTTATGGCAAGGTTGAAAACCCGTGGTCGGAAGAAAAGACTAAACATGTGCCAGAGCTCTTGGTTTTGAAAACAGAGAAAAAAATTCTTTTGAGGAGTGCAACTTTCCAGTCAACGGTGAACGATAAAGGTCTCTCAATATCTCCCATGCCAACCATATTAATGCTTTTTTGATTACACTTTTGTTCCCTTATCCATCCATTGTTTGACGGTCTATGGAACCTTTTATTTTGGCTCAAGTATGGAAGGAGGATGTCGTTCCATCTATCATTAGCAGCATTTGGTACATTTCATTGCATCATCAAGTATGGGGGAGGTGTAACTCTTTTTTTTATTTGACTAGTTAAAACTTCCGTCAAAATATTTTTGGCATGGTAGATACTGATTTTCCCTCACCGCACCATGAGCTTGTACGGTTACAAAAGGGAAGCTTTTGAATAGATTTCGAGATGGCACAAGAAAGTCTAAGTTAGGAGTGGCCGGTAAATACCACATATAGGAAGGTATGGTGGACTCAAGTGGAACAACTGCTTTGAAAAGGAGTTTGGATACACAAGCAGAATTCCGCTTAGTGCGAGCTAAGGCTAGCAAAAGACTGGGAAGCGACCAACTAGAGAGCAATAATTGTCATAATCATGCATAGGGACAAAGCAACATTGAATCGGGCATGAATGTGATATAACTATTCTGAAATAAAAAAGATCATCAAGGCATGATAGACATTTTAGTCATAAACATGTGTGAACATGTGCCAAGTCAATCCAAGAATCCTCCGAAGGGAAATACCACTTCAATATGCCAAACCATGAACAATGCAATGCATGTAAATCATTTCAACAAACACATTATGCACTCTAGCTATTTGAGATCAGCCACCAGAAAAGCATGAACACTGGGAAAGCATTGTAAACATAGCACTATGTCGCTACAAGTTGGCCTCTAGATCATAAGTACACGCATATGTACAAAAGTAGAAACAAGAAGAGTTCATACCGGTGTCCATTGTTTCTTACCTTCTGTTGATCTTCTTCATTACTACCTTGTCACTTGCACGACCGAACATGGGAAATATATAATCAAATGCCATCACGGACTAGAGCTGAACTCTGAAACAAAGCAAACTAAAGAGAGAAAGGAAATCTTTTTTGGTTTTTTAAAGGTTTAACAAAAGAAAAAGAAAAGAGAAATCTTTATGTTGTTTCTGAAAATTAAAAGAACAAAGAAGAACGGTCAAAAACTTCGAAAAGATCAAAGAGAAAAAAACGGATAATACAATGGAAAAGTAAGAAGGGCACGTACTCCCCCAAGATTAGGCTTTTGGCCTAAGTTGGTAGCAGCTACTGCCCTCAGGAGTCTCCTTCTTCGGGGTGATGGTAAGTCCAAGGGTCGTATGAGTCCTCAGGCGCATACACCGAAGTCCTCGGTTCCTCCCATGAGGAAGGTCCTGCGCTCCAAGCAGAAGAAGATCCCTCGCCATGCTGGGTGACGGTCTCCCCCTAGAAAGGTGGGAACTCACCATGCTCCTCCTTGTTGGGCACAACCCCCTCCATGGGGTTATGCAGCTGATACTGGTCCATGAACTCATTGAACTAGACATCATTGAAGGACCATCCGTTCCTACGAGTGTTATAAAAAAAGTGGTGCAGGTAGACGAATCTCACGAGTAATGGTCTTTTCAAACCACAAAATATAAACAAGATTACCAAACTAGGAAGTCATGGTAACAAACTTATGCCTCTTCATAGCAGCAAGATAAAGACTTGCGTAAGAAAAGGAAACATCATCAGGATGCGGGGTGCCGTTAAGAGACTCAAGGATAAGTGTGGCGTAAACTCCACCAAATAAATCACCCTTGTTACTGTTCGTAACAAGGCGTCGTGCAATTAAGGAACCCACATTATAATCATTCCTACCAGAGAGGGCGTTCGCATAAATAGCAAAATCTGGTGCAGAACCGTTTCTCCAGTTGTCACGAGCCAACACCCCTCTAGCAATAAAGTACGCAAAATACCTGATGTGGGGGAATAAAACGCTGGAAATCTTTGTACGCTGAATGTCTCTCTCCTCCTGGATACAAAGGGAGTTGAAGAGAGTCCTCAACTCGGAGGGCTGAGTGTTCATCCTCGCAGTCTGACCAGCGTTCGGCACACCTATTATATCAAAAAACTGTGACAAAGACATGGTTATAATATTGTTATAAAGTTTGAACTCGACGGTTCCAACAACATGGTTATAACAAATACTATTAACAAAGCAGGAGGTGAGCTTCTTATATTGTACCACACGGCATAGTACTAGCCATGTCAAACCTGCATTGGCACAAAGGACATAAAAATCCTCCTTAATCCCTGCAGCTTCAAGAAATTCATCGCATGGATACATCATTGCGCATGCTGGACTTGTGTCCTCCAACAACTCCAAGGGCACATGATCTTCATTGTAGCTCACCCTAGCAGCAAAGGGTGAAGCTGCAGCTCTAGTAACTCGATCGAGCGCTCGAGCTTCTTCTTCCCAAGCCACCCCTTTGCTTTTCCTAGCAAACTCATTTCTAAAAAAATTGACAATTCACAAAAACAAGGATTTAAAGAAAGTGAGTTGAGGCAGACTACTCTACTCACTTACCTAAGGCATAAACTTGCATCAAAACTTGGAAAATAAATTTCTACACATGCATGCAAGCTCATCTATATAGCACCAAGAACTACTAAATACTCACAAATGAAGCCACCAATCAAAAATCTAATTGGAGGGGTGGAGGATTTACATACCAGGGAGTATTTGCTCGAAATATCAGCTCAAATGGTGGGCTGTAGAGAGAGATCGAAAATGGCCTCCAAGAATAGCAAGAACGCGAGAAGGAGTGGAGAACACCTGTTTTTGGAGAGAGAGGAAGCAGGAGGAAGAAGAAATACCTGCAGGTGGGTCTTGTGGGCCTAGGCGCCCTTTGGGCGCGGCCAGGGGGCTGGCCGCGCCAGCTGGCCTCCTAGGCCACTGGTGGGGCCCCCTGGTCAGCCCCAGGTGCCTCTGGGTGACTCCCGACATGGAAATTTTTATTCTATTTTCTCTGGAATTTTTCTGAAAACTTCACTGTTGAAAAAATTTCGGAGTTCAAAAAGCTGCGGAACTTTCTGAAAACTTGAAGCAGTCATTAGAATGGTGAAGCTTCAAAAACATATAAACTTGGTACAACAAAGAGAATAAAAGCTAAAGCAAATGAAAACATAACAAGCTCCACTTTTTACCTATATTAAACATTCTAGCTAGCAAGGTTGATCAAGTCTTACCAACAAACCGACGATATATAGAGCAAAAAGTATCACCTCTTATGAAGTGATCTGTAAGGCCCGATATGCAGTACTGTTCCAGATCCAGATGTTTCCATCCAGATCCGGGGATGAAGCAAATATCGATCCCACCGCGACATATGACATAGTCATATGCCCCAGATTTCCAACATGATATCACAACATTACAGATATAAGGATACAACATCTCATACAATCGGCATACAACTGCCTTAAATGAAATACATCAGCGGAAGGTACATGTCTGAGTACAGACTACAATCAAATGCCTAGTGGCAAAGAGAAAAACATCGATCCCATAACCACACGGGTCCAGACCCTTCGCCGGGATCCGCCTAACTAGTCGTCGTCGAGTCTCCACGTGAAACGTCATTCACCGTACCTGTTGTCGATCAAGAACCCTGAAAAAGAGTTTGGGGGTAGTATCATGAGTACAGAAGTACTCAGCATCCAACTGTAGTGGTCAAATGACCCAGCAAGGAATTTATCACTCGTCATTCTAGGACAACTAGTAGTTTACAGTAAGGATGGGGTAAGTGGTGAGGTTGCTGCCGCACTAGCATTTAAGAAGTGGCTTAACGATCTAGAGAGTAATATAAGAAGCCAAGCATTCGATGAGGAATCGCCTCCAACAAGTCTTGCTATCAGCTATTTACGCAGACATAACACCTATCCTATCCTTGTCCTCCTCTTCGCATCCCGACGAAGAAGAAGCAATCAAGGCACACACACATGTTGATAAAGTTATATTAAGATTATCTCAGTTGTTGTTGTCTATGAACAATGAGTAGGTCTCAAGTCGTCCATAACCGTGGACACAGCTTCTCGAAAAGATTTCACCCTGCAGGGGTGTACCAACTGCCCATTACAAGGCTCTGCACGCACGTCCATCTCTCTCAGTTTCTACCCATGATAGGCAACCATTTTATGACTTAATCCCAAGAGATCCGGTACGGAAGGTCCCTCTAGCTAACAACGAACAAATCCGGGTGGCCCTCGGGGAGTCGACACCCAATCCAAAAGTCGTCCGCACTCTCGGATCGTACTCTTCCGGATGACGCAGGTCGGATTTCCGGTAATTCTCACATGAGGCCGGGTCCTAGCTGATCAGGTGGACCAACAGAGAAACCATGTCTCCACTGGCCCAAGTTGTTTTAAAAGATATCTGCTAGGAGCGACCCAACAGACATATATACATGGTTTTCAAATGGTAAATCAGCTTGGCCCACCTCTAGAAATGTTTGAATATAGATAGGTAAGAAAAGGGGACCCCATAAAATCCCACACGCGGTTAGGCACGCTCAGTCTTAAAACCAATACCTGGAACTCGGATCCAAGGTGACTCGAATGGAACAAAGCGTCGGGGCGAGATAGCCTAGACCTTCCATCCTTCGTCGAATATAGACAACATATATAATAATCAATATCATCAACAACAATATAATAAAGTGATAGCCCAAACCAAGGAGTAACAGGGTAACATCGTAGCATCCGAAGCATGCATACTAAGGAGGGGCTGAGCAACAAGCAATAGTAACATAGCAGTACATGGTTTGCTGGGAGGGGACATGGCTGTATCGGTTTGAAAGAGGTTGTAAACATGTGGTAGGATCAAACATCGAACCTAACCTAAACTAGCATGCAAACCACTGGTTGAAATAGAATGGATCATAAGTAATGTATAGTCCTTCCCTGTTGATAAGTCGGGTTCCGAAGGTGGAGTTGATCGCAGGCTCGCAACGTCTCCGAGAGGTACCCGCGGGAGCACACAAGACGGTAAACACTGGAAAGCAATCAACGAGCAAGCATCTATTACTACGAAGCAAACACGAGCAAGCATCAACAGGAAGGCAACACGAGACAACGCACTACGGTAGCGCATCTATCGTCGAGAGCGGTTACTAACAGGTTAAGTGGAGTACTCGTCACACACGACGATACCGCACGTTTACAATGGTTCAAGTTGTTTATCTACACAAGGTGATCAAAGGTTATTAACATGACATCTCACTCAAGCATGGTATAGCACACAAACATGGCAAAGGGTGAAGCATAAAGTAACTATCTATGCTAGGCAATTTAAGTGAGGCACAACCTAAACATGGCATAACACTATGGGCCCCATGACGATTAAAACATTTGGTATTGTTCTTCACTAAACCATATTTTAGGTTGGTTAACAACATCAAACAATAGCATAAACACAAAGTACATGAAATTCTAATCAAGTTACATATAAAGAACATTTTAATCAGAGCAACGATTAAAAAGTTATTGCAGATTACATTTACAGTGGCAAGGGTTGTAATTAGCAGGTAAACAACATGTAAACAGAGTCAAACATGGGAAAAGCGCACATTTTATTGATCTACACAAAATTCTAAGCAACTTTCATGTTTAAAGCGTCATGATCCGAGCTACCGTTAAAAAGATACGGGCATCGCAAAATTATAACTAAATCTGCCAAAATACTAAACAGAAAAAAAAGCTATATGCCTCCCGGGCCGAATCTGCAGCAATTGGGCCTAGACAGAGGCGGGCGAGAGATAACTAAAACGCGCTCACCGCGCAACATAGGGGTGGGCCGAGCCCAACAGCATTACAGAAAAAAAAGAAAAAAGACGGGGCTCACCGAGTGGGCCAAGCCCATGACGGCTGTGGGCGCAAGATAAGGGAGGCTCGCCCACAGGCGAGCGGCAGCAGGTCAGGGCCTCGCGGGCTGGGCCTGGGGGCGCTCCTGGGCTGCTGAACGAGGCCGGCCCACGTGGGAAACGGCTGGAGCGAGGGCACGGGTCTCGGCTTCGTCCCGAACGGGAGGGATCCCGGCGGCGGCGCCATCCCTGCGGCTCCAGCGAGGTGGTGGCGTCCAGCGAACTTGGAACGGCGGAGAAGGGAGCGGATCCGAGCAGATCTGGGGCGCAGCAGAAGGATCCGACGAGGCTCGGCGAGCGAAGGCGCGGTGCTCCTCCATGGCGGCCTCAAGCTTCTGACCGGCCCTCCATGGCGCTTGGCTTCAACACAGAGAGGAATCGAGAGATTAGAGAAAGAGATGGTGAGAGGAGAGAGGATAAGAGGAGAGGGGAGGCATGGAATGAGAGGGATTAGGGGCTAGGGTTTGTCCATTTTTGGATGTGGGGATGTCTGAAATAGGCAGGGGTTCCTTAGGGGTTGTTTTGGGCCTGGTTAGAGGGGTTTTGGGCTAGATTTTTGGGTGGGCTTGGATTAGCAGACAAGAGGGAAATATCTCGTCGGTCGGTTGGCTGCCCGCATGACGTTTTATAAATATACCCCTGGATTTACACCGGATACTATGCTTGGCACATCCACGAAGTCGGACTCACACGAAAATCGAAACACCCCCTCATAGCATCGAACTGACGCCGTCTACAACGTTTCCCACCAAACTAAGAACGTCGAGCCCCTCCCAATAAAATAACCCATTTAAATATAAATGGGGGTTTTTCCGCACCGTTGGTGAAGGCTGGTCTTGTGACGGTAGTTGCGGCAGTGATCGGGTGAAACCCGGTGTCTCAAAGGTCGAGTGTCAGGGTGGCAAGGGTCGGTCTCCGTCCGGTACGAGATAAGAGGGGGGGGGAAATAATCGCCGATCGATAAATCGGGGATGCAAACACCGCAAACAAATCAGACAATCAAACAATTCACACCGAAAACAAAAATTTTAATTTTTGTGAAATCTGGGCTGTTACATGATCATTGCACCTTTACTTTAATGGACATTGTCCTGACCATAATGGTTTTGTATTTGTGGTGCACGTGTAGAGGACAGTCCCATTCTCCAATCTTCACGGTCTCGATATTCTGTATTGAGTTAAGGCCATGCCTTTTGTCGTTCTTCTTCGGAAAATACACCGTGTGTTCTTTATCATCAACGTTGAAGGCGACCTTTCCTTCATTGCAATCAATAATGGCACCTGTGGTGTTTAGAACAGTTCTACCAACAATAATAGACATGCTCCCATCCTCGGTCATATCAAGAACAACAAAGTCTGTAAGGATCAAACAATTAGCAACTTCAACGGGAACATCCTCACAAATACCTATCGGGGCGGCTGTTGACATGTCAGCCATCTGAAGAGAGATATCTTTAGGGATTATCTTATCTAAACATAGCCTTTTATAAAGAGAAAAAGGCATAACACTCAGCCCTGCTCCGAGATCACATAAGGAAGTTTTCACATAATTATTTTTTATGGAGCAAGGGATGGTGGGTATACCTGGATCACCAAGCTTCTCAGGAATCTTGCCACTGAAAGAGTAGTTAGCAAGCATAGTAAATATTGCCTCATTAGGAACTTTTATTTTGTTAGTAACAATATCTTTAATATATTTTGAATAAGGAGGTAACTTAATAACATCAGTCAAGGGAATTTGCAGAAAAAGAGGTTTCATCCATTCACAAAATTTATTATAGTGCTCTTCTTCTTTAGATTCGAGAGGCTTACCTGGAAAGGGCATGGGTTTTTGTACCCACGGTTCACTTTCCTTCCCGTGTCTTCTTGCGATGAAGTCTTCTCTAGTGTACTTCTTGCGTTTATCAGGTGCTTCTTTTTCTTGCACCTCGGAAGGATCATCCTTCTTCTTATCCTTTTCTTCGGGCTCGGCACCGTCTTTTGTTTCAGCATCGGAGGTAGGTATGTTGTTAGGATCAACAACTAGTTTTTCACTTGTAATAGGATAATTGGAGTTGTCAGCTTCCTTGTGTTTCTTCTTCTTCTTTTTCTTCTTTGGAGAGCTAACAATCTCGTCTTCTAATGGCACTTGAGAATCTTGCTCGATCATCTTTGGATGCCCCTCAGGATAGAGTGGGTCCTGGGTGTGTGTTCCACCCCTAGTTTTGATGCCATAAGCTTGTATGTCCTGTTTGGCATTGTTAGCAACCAAATCTTTTTGCACAGTAGAAATTTGTTCAAGCTGAGTTTGAACCATATGAAAATGCTTAACAAGACATTTAACATCATTAACTATTCTTTCAAGAACACCAAGCAAACTTTTGATAGCAAGAGAATTATCATGCAACTGACGTTGTATCCTCCTATCAAAATGGTATTGCTTAATAATAAAATTATCAAGCTCATCTAAGCATTGGTCGGGAGGCTTACCTTTAGGGAAGTCACTTTCAGTAAAGTCTAATAGAGAGTGTACCCCTACCAAGGGAGGGTGAGTAGTAGGCTTACACAACTTCTCGATAGGAGGTAGATTATTCACGTCTTCCGCTTTAATTCCTTTCTCCTTTATAGACTTCTTTTCTTCTTGCATATCTTCGGGGCTCAGAACAAGCATGTCGCTCTTCTTCGGTGGTGGAGGTGGTTCAGGAATGGACCAATCTTCATAGTTCTTGGCAATTTTGCCCATTAATTATTCGGCTTCGTCCCGTGTTCTTTCCCTGAAAATATATCCAGCACAACTATCCAGATAAAATATATCAAGTAATTCATTCTTGGGGACTTCATGTCCCGGCCTAGCCTTAAGTAAATCACAATACCCCCCCCCAAGCATTAGGGAGGTGCTCATCCTGCAATTGTTTAAAGTTATAGATTCTTTGCAAAGAAGCATGTTGCATATGAGCAGGAAAATATTTATCAACAAAGAATTGAACTAAGTCCTGAGGACTCTAAATGGAACCATAGGGTAGTGCATCGTACCATGATTTAGCGTCTTCCTTCAAAGAAAAAGGAAAAAGATTGGCCACATAGAAGTTTCGTATCTTTTCATCAGTAGTAAATAGGTCACCTAACTCAGCGAGTTTGGTTAGGTGTGCTATATCATCATCATTTTCTCTGCAATAAAAGGGGTCAGCTGTAAGGCCCGATATGCGGTATTTTTCCAGATCTAGATGTTTCCATCCAGATCCGGGGACGAAGCACATATCGGTCCCACCGCGACATATGACGAATTCATATGCCCCGGATTTCCAACATGATATCACAACATTACAGATACAAGGATACAACATCTCATACAATCGGCATACAACTGCCTTAAATACAATACATCAGCGGAAGGTATATGTCTAAGTACAGACTACAATCAAATGCCTACTAGCAAAGAGAGAAACATTGATCCCCATAACCACACGGGTCCAGGCCCTCCGCCGGGATCCGCCGAAATAGTCATCATCGAGCCTCCACGTGAAACGTCGATCACCATACCTGTTGTCGATTAGGAACCCTGAAAAGAGTTTGGGGTAGTATCATGAGTCTAGAAGTGCTCAGCATCCAATTGTAGTGGTCATCTGACCCAGCAAGGACTTCAGCACTCGTCATTCTAGGACAACTAGTAGTTTACGATAAGGATGGGGTAAGTGGTGAGGTTGCTGCTGCACTAGCATTTATGAAGGGGCTAACGATCTAGAGAGTAAGATGAGAAGCCAAACATTCGATGAGGAATGGCCTCCAACAAGTCTGCTATCAACTACTTACGCAAACATAAACCTATCCTATCCTTGTCCTCCTCTTCGCAACCCGACGAAGAAGAAGCATTCAAGGCACACACACGTTGATCACGTTATAGTTACGATTCAGTTGATGTTATCTATGAACAAGACGTAGGTTCCAAGTCGTCCATAACCGTGGACACGGCTTCTCGAAAAGATTTAACCTTGTAGGGGTGTACCAACTTCCCATTACAAGGCTCCGCACGCACGCCCATATCTCTCAGTTTCTACCCATCACAGGCAGCCATTTTATGATTTAGTCCCGAGAGATCCGAAACGACAGGTCCCTCTAGCTAACAATGAACAAAACCGGGTGGCCCCCGGTGAGTGCACATCTAACTCAAAAGTCGGCCGCGCTCTCGAATCGGCCTCTACCGTCTGGACGAGGTCGGGTTAGCTACCCAAACTATGTGGGCAGCCCCCTAGTTTCCAGGTGTGGACCAACAAGATATACCATCCCACTGGCCCGGTTTATTTTAAATCCACTGGTTGCAGACCAGTTACGCACACGGTTTCTCAAATGATAAAATCAGCTTGGGCCACCACTAGAAATGTTTGAAGCTAGGTAGGTAAGAAAAGGGGACCCCATAAAATCCCACACGCGGTTAGGCACGCTCGGTCTTAGAACCAATACCCGGAACTCGGATCCTAGGTGACTAGAATGGAACAAAGCTTCGGGGCGGGATTGCCTAGACCTTCCATCCTTCGTCGAATATAGTTGTAACAGCCCAGATTTCACAAAAATTAAAAAAAATTGTTTTCAGTGTGAATTGTTTGATTGTCTGATTTGTTTGCGGTGTTTGCATCCCCGATTTATCGATCGGCGATTATCTTTCCCCCTTTTATCTCGTATCGGACGGAGACCGACCCATGCCACCATGACACTCGACCTTTGCGACACCGGGTTTCACCCGATCACCGTCGCGAAAACCGCACGAGACCAGCCGCAGCCAACAGAACGAAAAAACCCCGTTTAATAAGTAAACGGGATATTTTTATGGCGCGCTGGAAAGTGTTCTCGGAACGGTTCCAGCGCTAGGTGAACGCCGCCGGCTTGACGCGTTGATCGCGCAGTTTGAAGTTTTACCCGAATCGGAGGTCCTGCAGACCCCCGGCGGTCAGAAACGTAAACACCGCGCGCGAGAGAAAGACCGGGGATGTTTTTGCAAATTGCCAGCCACCTGGGCTATATAAAGACCACCACTCTCCCACCCATTTCTAGGGTTTTCCTAGCCACAAAATTGCAGCCACCCCCTCCAAATTCCCAGATTTTCTCCAATTTTCCCCCAAATCCGAAAAACCCTAGCCCCAGGTGTTTCTGGTCGTCAGATCCGGCGATCTACGGCTCAGATCACGCCCCGGAGGCCTCCACCGCAGCACAGCCGCACCCGGGCCGTGCGGGCTCGCCTCCGCCGCCGCCGGCCCCGATCTGGGCTCGGGAAGCCACCGCCGCCCGTGGAGCCAACCATCCCCGCCTCCGGCGGCCGCGTGCGCCGGGCCTGCGAGCCGCCGCCCGGCCACCTCTTCTCCTCCCCCTGTGGCCTTCCTCCTCTCCCTCTCTCACCCGTTCGCCGCCCCTCCCTCGCAGGAACGCCACCGGAGCGCCACCGCGTGCCACCGCCACCATGGACGGGCGGTCCGAGCTCCGCCGCCCGCGGGACCGCACTGCATCGTCCCTGGACCTCGCCGCCGCCACTTGACCCTGCCGGCTGGGCCCTACGACCTGGATCCGCCGCCTGCCCCTCACCCGCTGCGCGACCTCGCCGGTACGGCCGCCGGAACCGCCGATGCCTCCGTCCAAGTCGGGATCGGGATCGAGCCCGATCCAAACCGCCGCTGGAGATCGCCAGGTGGGCCGGTCCAAATCCGGCCTGTCTCTCGTGGCCCACCTCCTTCATTGCGGCCCAGCCGCGATCTACCAGCCTCCACGGCCCAGTCCAGCGCCGCCTCAGCCGAGTGGGCCGAGGCCCATTAGTGAGCCAGCCCGTGTATTTTTTTTCCTCTTCCCTGTAATTTTTTTTCTCAGTCCCTGGTAATTTTGCTGCTGATTCATTTTTGCGACGTAATTTGCGATCAAACCGTAGCTCGGATCACGTTGCGCCCAAAAAGGAAATTGTTTAGAATTGTGTGTACTTCGGTTCATCTCTTTTGAGAATTTTGATTTGAGGCCATCTTGATGGTGCAAATCTGTGTTGAAGTGGGCATCAAGCTGTTAACTGCTGTTAATTCCTGTTAAGTGCTGCTGTTGTTATTTTATTGCAAGTTTGCATGATGATTGTGACACATCCATGATGCCTATTTGCATGATTCATTTTGCCATGCCTTCCTTGTCATGTCTACTTTAATTGCATATCTTTTGTGAGCATGTTTTCATTCATTATCCTGTTTATGCATTGGTCTAAAGTGTGCTTCCCGATGTTGGCAGATTGTGCCCGTAACTTGTTTTGCTTGTATCTTTTTAACCGTAACTCCGTTTGGAGTGTTCTTTATATGTAACTTGGTTAGTTTTTCGTGTACCTTGCGTTTATGCTATTGTTTGATGTTGTTAACCAACCTAAAATGTGGTTTAGGACAGAACAGTACCAACTATTTTAATTGTCGTGCGGCACTTAGTGTAATGCCATGTTTAGGTTGTGCCTCACTTAAATTGACTAGCATAGATAGTTTCTCTTATACTTCACCTCTTGAAATGTTTGTGTGCTATGCCATGCTTGAGTGAGAAGCCATGTTAACAACCTTTGTTGATCACCTATAGCTAAACAACTTGAACCTTGTAAATGTGCGGTATCGTCGTGTGTGACGAGTACTCCAATTAACCTGTTAGTAACCGCTCTCGACGGTAGGTGCGATGTCTCGTGTTGCCTCCTTGTTGATGCTTGCTCGTAATTGCTTCGTAGTAATAGAGTGTCTGCTCGTTGATTGCTTTTCAGTGTTTACCGTCGTGTGTGCGTCCGCGGGTACCTCTCGGAGACGATGCGAGCTTGCGATCAACTACACCTTCGGAACCCGACTTATCAACAGGAAAGGACTATACATTACTTATGATCCATTCTATTTCAACCAGCGGTTTGCATGCTAGTATAGGATAGGTTTGATGTTTGATCCTACCACATGTTTACAGCCTCTTTCAAACCGATACAGCCATGTCCCCTCCCAGCAAACCATGTACTACTATGTTACTATTGCTCGTTGCTCAGCCCCTGCTTAGTATGCATTCTTAGGATGCTACGATGTTACCCTGTTACTCCTTGGTTTGGTCTATCACATTATTATATTGTTGTTGATTATATGATTATTATAATGTTGACTATACTCGACGAAGGATGGAAGGTCTAGGCTATCCCGCCCCGACGCTTTGTTCCATTCGAGTCACCTAGGACCCGAGTTCCGAGTATTGGTTTTAAGACTGAGCGTGTGTAAGGCCCGATATGCGGTACTGTTCCAGATCTAGATGTTTCCATCCAGATCCGGGGATGAAGCACATACCGGTCCCACCGCGACATATGACATAGCCATATGCCCCGGATTTCCAACATGATATCACAACATTACAGATACAAGGCTACAACATCTCATACAATCGACATACAACTGCCTTAATACAATACAACAGCGGAAGATACATGTCTGAGTACATACTACAATCAAATGCCTACTGGCAAAGAGAAAAACATCGATCCCACAACCACACGGGTCCAGGCCCTCCGCCGGGATCCGCCTAACTAGTCGTCGTCGAGTCTCCACGTGAAACATCGATCACCATACCTGTTGTCGATCAAAACCCTGAAAAGAGTTTGGGGGTAGTATCATGAGTACAGAGGTACTCAGCATCCAACTGTAGTGGTCATCTGACCCAGCAAGGACTTCATCACTCGTCATTCTAGGACAACTAGTAGTTTACGGTAAGGAAGGGGTAAGTGGTGAGGTTGCTGCCGCACTAGCATTTATGGAGTGGCTAACGATCTAGAGAGTAAGATAAGAAGACAAGCATTCGATGAGGAATCGCCTCCAACAAGTCTTGCTATCAACTACTTACGCAAACATAACACCTATCCTATCCTTGTCCTCCTCTTCGCATCCCGACGAAGAAGAAGCAGTCAAGGCACACACACGCGTTGATCAAATTATATTAAGATTATCTCAGATGTTGTAGTCTATGAACAAGGAGTAGGTCTCAAGTCGTCCATAACCGTGGACACGGATTCTCGAAAAGATTTAACCCTGCAGGGGTGTACCAACTGCCCATTACAAGGCTCCGCACGCACGCCCATATCTCTCAGTTGCTACCCATCATAGGCAACCATTTTATGATTTAGTCCCGAGAGATCCGAAACGACAGGTCCCTCTAACTAACAACGAACAAATCCGGGTGGCCCCCGGGGAGTCGACACCCAATCCAAAAGCCGGCCACGCTCTCGGATCGGACTCTTCCGTATGGCCAAGGTCGGGTTTAGTCTCACCTATATAACAGGGGACTTCCCTAGCTCACCAGTGTGGACCAACAAAGGAACTCTGTCTCTGCTGGCCCGAGTTGTTTTAAAACCACTGGCTGCAGACCAGTTACGCACACGGTTTGAAATGGTAAATCAGCTTGGGCCACCTCTAGAAATGTTTGAAGGTAGGTAGGTAAGAAAAGGGGACCCCATAGTATCCCACACGCGGTTAGGCACGCTCAGTCTTAAAACCAATACCCGGAACTCGGGTCCTAAGTGACTCGAATGGAACAAAGCGTCGGGGCGGGATAGCCTAGACCTTCCATCCTTCGTCGAATATAGTCAACATTGTAATAATCATATCATCAACAACAATATAATAATGTGATAGCCCAATCCAGAAGTAACAAGTTAACATCGTAGCATCCTAAGCATGCATACTAAGCAGGGGCTGAGCAACGAGCAATAGTAACATAGCAGTACAAGGTTTGCTGGGAGGGGACATGGCTGTATCGGTTTGAAAGAGGTTGTAAACATGTGGTAGGATCAAACATCGAACCTAACCTATACTATCATGCAAACCGCTGGTTGAAATAGAATGGATCATAAGTAATGTATAGTCCTTGCCTGTTGATAAGTCGGGTTCCGAAGGTGTAGTTGATCTCAAGCTCACATCGTCTCCGAGAGGTACCCGCGGAAGCACACAAGACGGTAAACACTGGAAAGCAGTCAACAAGCAAGCATCTATTACTACAAAGCAAACACGAGCAAGCATGAACAAGAAGCAACATGAGACATCGCACCTACCTTCGAGAGCGATTACTAACAATTTAAGTGGAGTACTCGTCACACACGACGATACCGCACATTTACGGTGGTTCAAGTTGCTTAGCTACAGGTGATCAACCAACGGTTATTAACATGTCAAGGCACCCAAGCATGGCATGTCACACAAACATGAAAAAAGGTTAAGCACAAAGTAAACTACCTATACTAGTCAAGTTAAGCGAGGCAACACCCTACACATGGCATAACACTAAGTGCCTCACGATGATTAAAGGATTTGGTACTGTTTTGTCCTAAACCATATTTTAGGTTGGTTAACAACAGCAAACAATAGCATATACACAAATTACACGAAAAACTAACCAAGTTACATATAAAGAACACTCCAAACGGAGTTACGGTTAAAAAGATATAAGCAAAACTAGTTACGGGCACAATCTGCCAACATCACGAAGCACAATTTAGAGCAATGCATAAACAGGATAAAGAATGCAAACATGCTCACAAATGATATGTAATTAAAGTATACATGATAGGGAAGGCATGGAAAAAAGAATCATGCAAATAGGCATCATAGATCAAAAGATATTAAGCAAACAACATGGCATCGGAACATTACAGACTTAGAGAAAAACAGAGGTGGCTGTCAAAAACAGCAGCATAGCAACTTTGGAGCTCAAAAACTATATTACCAGCAAGCATATCATGAAAATGAAATACATGTAATGAAGTAGACACGATGCTTAACAACATGCAATTGGAATCACTCAATTCCGATAAACGGTCGCGACACACTCGTCGACCGAAGTTGCAACAAAATAACAGTTTCAGCAACAGCAGCACAATAACATCAGGATCACCACCTTGGAGCAAGATTTAATATAGCTAAAGCACCCAAATATGACAAGTTAAAGCATGGAAATGAAGTACACATGATGCTTAACACATAGGAAAAAAGAATTAATGCAATAGGCCTCATGGATTAGTCACAATCATCATGCAAACTTGCAACAAAATAATAACAGCAGCACATAACATCAATTAGTAGAAGTTTAACGGCCTAATGCCCACTTCAACACAGATTTAAACTATCTAGACGGCCTCAAACGGAAAAACTTTCTACATACGAACGCTAGAGCACGCAAAACTAAGCAACTTTCGTTTAGCCGTTACACGCAGTACAAAAAGCAATCAGCAGCAAAATCCTGGGGACTTAGCAGAAATTAGGCCCTAGAGGGAAAAAAAAAGGGGGCTGGGCTGCATCTCACCCAGTGGGCTCGGCCCAAGTGTCCTGGGGCGCTAGGAGGAGGCGGTTGGGCCCTGGCCGAGCTAGGCCACGCAGGCACGCCGGCCCACGTGGCGAGGGTGGCCCAACCAGGCGGCTGGATCGGCTCGGGCAGCCGTTCCCGAGCGAGGCGGCTGGCGGCGGCATGCACGGCCGCCGGCGACCTCCGACTTGGCGGCGCGGAACAAGATCGGCCGGGACGGAGCACAGGGAAGGCGGCGGCCGGATCCGGTCGATTCCGGTGCGGTGGATGCCCGGGGCGGCGCGACGGCGTCCCTGGAGTGGATGCTCCGAGCTCGGGTCGTCAGCGTCTCCTTGCTCCATGGCGCGAGCTCCGGCGTGACCTGGTCAGAGAGGAAGAGGGGTGAGGTGAGGGAGGTGCAGAAGGGAGGAGGAGAGGGAGCAGAGGCGCGCGCGGCGGCGCGACGCCGACGGGCAGCGGCGGCTCGTCGGCTCGCCGGCCGGAGGAGAGGCTGCGCGGCGAACTCGGATGTCCGGATGGGCCTGGGCTGGCTGGCGGCGGGGAGGCGTCCCCTACGCGGCCTGGGCGCGGCTGGGGCGAGGTGGAGGCTCCCTGGCCGTGGATCTGGCGATCCGACGGCCAGATCCGGCTGGGAAGCTAGCGTTTCGGTTTTAGGTGGGATTTTGGGCGAAATTTTGTGCAAAAAGAGGGGGTGCCTGCAATTTTCCATTAGGGTAAACCCTAATTGGGTGGTGGAAGGGTGGTGGTCTTTGTATAGGAAGGTAGGCTGGCTAGTTTACGCAAACGTCGCCGGTACCTCTCTCGTGCGTCTGGTGATCGCGTTCGTGACCGCCGAGACTCCGTACGGACTCCGATTCCGACGAAATCTCGAACCACGCGCTCAGCGCGTCGAGCCCGTCGATCGTACCTCACTGCGGTGACATTCCGACAACATTTTCCGGCGCGCTATAAAAATAACTCGTTTAATTATTAAACGGGGTTTTTCGTTCCGTTGGCTACGGTTGGTCTCGTGCGGTTTTGCGACGGTGATCGGGTGAAACCCGGTGTCGCAAAGGTCGAGTGTCAGGGTGGCAAGGGTCGGTCTCCGTCCGATACGAGATAAGAGGGAGAAAAATAATCGCCGATCGATAAATCGCGGATGCAAACACCGCAAACAAATCAGACAATCAAACAATTCACACCGAAAACAATTTTTTTCATTTTTGTGAAATCTGGGTTGTTACAGCGTGCCTAACCGCGTGTGGGATTTTATGGGGTCCCCTTTTCTTACCCACCTAGCTCCAAACATTTCTAGAGGTGGCCCAAGCTGATTTACCATTTGAAACCGTGTGTGTGCTTGGTTGGCCCCCCAACAGTTTTAAAACAACTCGGGCTAGCGGAGACAGAGTTCCTCTGCTGGTCCACACTAGTGAGCTAGGGAAGTCCCCTGTTATATAGGTGAGACTAACCCCGACCTTAGCCATACGGAAGAGCCTGATCTGAGGCCGTGGCCGGCTCTTGGATTGGGTGTCGACTCCCCGGGGGCCACCCGGATTTGTGCGTTGTTAGTTAGAGGGACCTGTCGTTTCGGATCTCTCGAAACTAAATCATAAAATGGTTGCCTATGATGGGTAGCAACTGAGAGAGATGGGCGTGCGTGCGGAGCCTTGTAATGGGCAGTTGGTACACCCCTGCAGGGTTAAATCTTTTCGAGAAGCCGTGTCCACGGTTATGGACGACTTGAGACCTACTCCTTGTTCATAGACAACAACAACTGAGATAATCTTAATATAACTTGATCAACGTGTGTGTGCCTTGACTGCTTCTTCTTCGTCGGGATGCGAAGAGGAGGACAAGGATAGGATAGGTGTTATGTTTGCGTAAGTAGTTGATAGCAAGAGTTGTTGGAGGCAATTCCTTATCGAATGCTTGGCTTCTTATCTTACTCTCTAGATCGTTAGCCACTTCATAAATGCTAGTGCGACAGCAACCTCACCACTTACCCCATCCTTACCGTAAACTACTAGTCCTACAATGACGAGTGATGAAGTCCTTGATGGGTCAAATGACCACTACAGTTGGATGCTGAGTACCTCTGTACTCATGATACTACCCCCCAAACTCTTTTTAGGGTTCTTGATCGACAACAGGTACGGTGATCGACGTTTCGCGTGGAGACTCGACGATGACTAGTTAGGCGGATCCCGGCGGATGGCCTGGACCCGTGTGGTTACGGGGATCGATGTTTTTCTCTTTGCCTCTAGTCATTTGATTGTAGTCTGTACTCAGACCTATATCTTCCGATGTTCTATTGTATTAAGGCAGTTGTGTGTCGATTGTATGAGATGTTGTATCCTTTTATCTGTAATGTTGTGATATCATGTTGGAAATCTGGGGCATATGGCTATATCATATGTCGCGGTGGGACCGATATGTGCTTCGTCCCCGGATCTGGATGGAAACATCTAGATCTGGAACAGTACCGCATATTGGGCCTTACAATAGTCAACATTATAATAATCATATCATCAACAACAATATAATAATGTGATAGCCCAATCCAGAAGTAACAAGGTAACATCATAGCATCCTAAGCATGCATACTAAGCAGGGGCTGAGCAACGAGCAATAGTAACATAGCAGTACAAGGTTTGCTGGGAGGGGACATGGCTGTATCGGTTTGAAAGAGGTTGTAAACATGTGGTAGGATCAAACATTGAACCTATCCTAGACTAGCATTTAAACCGCTGGTTGAAATAGAATGGATCATAAGTAATGTATATTTCTTGCCTGTTGATAAGTCGGGTTCCGAAGGTGTAGTTGATCGCAAGCTCGCATCGTCTCCGAAGGTACCTGCAGGAGCACACAAGAGGGTAAACACTGGAAAACAATCAACGAGCATGCATCTATTACTACAAAACAAACACGAGCAAGCATCAACAAGAAGGCAACACGAGACATCTCACCTACCGTCAAGAGCGGTTACTAACAGGTTAAGTGGAGTACTCGTCACACACGACGATACCGCACATTTAGAATGGTTCAAGTTATTTAGCTACACAAGATGAGCAAAGGTTGTTAACATTGCATATCACTCAAGCATGGCATCGCACAAAAACATGTCAAGAGGTGAAGCATAAGATAAACTATCTATGCTAGTCAATTTAAGTGACGCACAACCTAAACATGGCATTCCACTAAGTGTCGCACGGCAATTGAAATATTTGGTACTGTTCTGTCCTAAACCATATTTTAGGTTGGTTAACAACAACAAACAATAGCATAAACACAAAGTACACGAAAAACTAATCAATTTACATATAAAGAACACCCCAAACGAAGTTACGGTTAAAAAGATACAAGCAAAACAAGTTATGCACACAATATGCCAACATCAGTAAGCACACTTTAGAGCAATGCATAAACAGGATAATGAATGCAAACATGCTCACAAATGATATGGAACTAAAGTAGACATGGCAGGGAAATCATGGAAAAAGGAATCATGCAAATAGGCATCATGGTTCACTAATTATAAGCAACACAAAAAGCTATAAAACAATACTGGTCTAGGACTTAGTGAAAATCAGGAAAACATGGCAGAAACTGTTATTTTTATGCTGCATAAACAGGAGCAAAACTATATGCAAAAGTGCATTAACATGGCATAGCAATATATGAGCATGAACTAGACATGATGGTGATCAGGTACAAACAAGAATCAAGGTAATAGGCATCATAGATCAAAAGATATTAGGCAAACAACATGGCATCGGAACGTTACAGACTTAGTGAAAAACAGAGGTGGCTGTCAACAACAGCGGCATAGCAACTTTGGAGCTCAATAACTAGATGACCAGCAAGCATATAATGACAATGCAATACATATAATGGAAGTAGACATGATGCTTAATAGTATGCAAAAAGAATCAATGCAATAGGCCTCATGGATGTGTCACAATCATCAATCAAACTTGCAATAAAATAACAGCAATAGCACACTAACAGGAAATATTAATAATTAACAGCCTGATGCCCACTTCAACACATATTAACAACAACAAGATCGCCTCAAATCAAAATGCTCACAAAAGATGAATTGAAGTACACACAATTATAAACAAATTTCCTTTTGGGCGCAACGTCATCCGAGCTACGGTTTGATCGCAAAACTACTCGCAAAATTGAATCAGCAGCACATTAATTCCAGACTTAGAAAAAATTGGAAAAAGATAACCACTGGGAAAAAAAGTGGCCCGGGCCTCACCATGGGCCAAGGTCCCTCTGCCTGGCTGGGCTGGAGTCGCCTAGGAGGCCGGCTGCGGGCCGCTTGGCTTGGGCCGAGCTGGTCCGTCGGCCGCGCCTGGCTGGCCGGTTACGGGGTCGAGGAGGCAGCCAGTCGGGCTCCTCCCGACGGCTGGTAGCGGTGGCGGCCGGCGGCGCCCGTCGTCGGCGAGAAGCGGCGCGGGATGGCGGTGCTTGGAGGCGCGTGGAGGTGGAGAAGAGTGCGGCGGCGCCGTGCTGCGTGCAGAGGAGGCCGACGAGCTCCTCGGGCGGCGGCCGAGCTCGGGCCGGCCATGTCCAGGGCGGCTCCGGCGGCTGGCAGACCTGCGGGGAAAGGGGAGGGAAGACGGTGAGGAGGAGAGGAAGGGGAGAGAGGTGAGGAGGAGGGCGGCTGCTGCCGGCAGACGGCGGCTCGCCGGCCGGAGGAGGCGGCGGCGGCCTCGGCCGGATCGGGCGGCGTGATGGAGACTTCCAAGGGATGGAGAGAGAAGGTGGGGATGAGGGGCGATCTGGGCCGTCGGATCTCCGGATCTGACGGTCCAGATCAGATGGTACTAGGGTTTGGACGAAAATTGGGCCTATTGGGAAAATTTGGAAGAAGATCTGAGGGGGTGGCTGCAATTTTGTGGCTAGGGAAACCCTAGAAAGGGATGGGAGTGTGGTGGTCTTTATATAGCCCAGGTGGCTGGCAGTTTGCAAAAACATCCCCGGTTTTTCTCTCACGCGCGCGGTGTTTACGTTTCTGACCGCCGGGGGTCTGCGGGACCTCCGATTGGGGTAAAACTTTGAACAGCGCGATCAGCGTGTCGAGCCGGCGGCGATCACCTCGCGCTGGAACCGTTCCGAAAACACTTTCCGGTGCGCTATAAAAAGAACATGTTTAATTATTAAACGGGGTTTTTTGTTCCGTTGGCTCCGGCTGGTCTTGTGCGGTTTTCGCGACGGTGATCGGGAAAAACCCGGTGTCGCAAATGTCGAGTGTCAGGGTGGCAAGGGTCGGTCTCAGTTCGGTATGAGATAAGAGGGGGAAAAATAATCGCCGATCGATAAATCGGGGATGCAAACACCGCAAACAAATCAGACAATCAAACAATTCTCACCGAAAACAAAAATTTTAATTTTTGTGAAAGCTGGGTTGTTACGTTAGCCTCGACTGTAGATATAAGTGAAAGATCAACAGAGAAATCATAATCAGGATCAGTGATGCATATAGGAGATGTGGAAATTTTAGGATCAGGAATAATTTTGTTCTTCATGGAGTGCTTTTCGAGCAGCTCCTTAACAGCACCAGGGTCAGAGTCGACACACCCTTTGAGTTCCCTACAAAAATCATCGTCAAGAGTAAAATAATCATCATCAAGGATCCTCTCCTTGAGTTCATCTAAGTCTGGGTAACCAAAGATTTTGCAAGTAGGAATATAGGTAGCAGGAGTCTCGGTCTTGGATTCTGCTGCGAACTTAGCGGTCTGATTTTCAATATAGTGACCAAGAAAACTAGTATCATCAAGAGTAGGGAAGCATCATCAAAAGTATTGGACATAGTAACAGACTCGGTTGAAGTAGCATGTGGTGGTAGTGGTGAAGCAAACTTACTAATAACGGAAGGTGAATAAAGCGTAGAACTGGTACTCAGAACGGTACCTTTTCTTGTAGTAGATGGTAGGATCGGAACCTTGGGGTCTCCTTTCTTACCCATAGAGGATGAAGTGTGGCAGGAAGGATACTTCAAGTAGACATGTAAATATTGCTATGCTCCCCGGCAACGGCACCAGAAAACAGTACTTCATGACCCTCAACTGGAGGGGATCGATTGTAGTGTTCTCGCGGGTAAGTTAACCCAATTTATTGATTCGACACAAGGGGAGCCAAAGAGTATTTATAAGCTTTGACAGTTGATTTGTCAATTCAACCTCACCTGAAATATACTTGCTTGCAACAAAGTATTAATAGCAACTGTGGTATGATAGTGATAGTGATAGTGATAACAGCAAAAGTAAAACAGCAGAAATAAACTAGTAGTAACCAACAGGGTTAAAAAACTGTAGGCTAGGGAGATGGATGGTTGGGCGCTGCATGTAAGAGTGAACATGTAATAGATTCTAACACGGGGCAAGGCAAACAGAAAAGAAATGATCATCTAGGTAAATATCAAACATTAGGCATGTATCCCGTAGGTAGTTGTGCGTGCTTGCAATAAGAACTTGCACAACAACTTTTGTCCTACCATCCCGCTACGAACGGGGCCAAAGGGAACTTATGGAGATTAAGTTGCTCCTGTCAAAGAGCACCGGAACAAAGAAATAAACTCAATGGATACATGGAATCCTCAAATTATGGACCATCCCCTTTGGTGTCCCAATCTGTCACCTTTGGGATCACCGGTTCCGGACCATAATAGGTGCATACAACTCATAGATAGGATCTCAATCATAAATATACTCATGAAAACATAAGTGGTTCAGATCTGAAAGCATGGCACTCGGGCCCAAAGTGACAAGTATTAAGAGCAACAAGTTGTAGCAAAGATGATAAACACCATATTAGATGATAGGCAACATGCCCCCAACAATCTGACGAACTATTAAATGATCAAACTCATCCAATCCCTATCATCCCATTTGCCTACAGTAGGGAATTACTCACACATGTGAAGAGAAGTCCTGGAGGGAGGATGGATTGTTGATGGTGATGACTATGGTGACGATCTCCCCTCTCCGGAGACCAAATCAGCCTCCAGATTAGCCCTCTCAAGGAAGAACAGAGGGTGCCGGCGGCTCCGCGACGGGTTCTGGAAAAGCGACATCTATTTTGGATTTTCCCCATCACGAGAATAAATAGGGGCCAAGGTAGGTCACCAGAGGGGGTGGGACCCACCCAGGAGGCCTCCCAGCGCGGCCACGGTGTGGCTGCGCCAGCTGGGTGCCTGGGCCCCCCCTGGCTCCCCTCTGGCCCACCTTCTCGCCCTGGGTCCCTCCGGGTGCGTCGATTTTCTGTATTTTTTCTGAGAATTTTCTGAGATGTCTAAAAATCCATTTTCCTGCACACAATAAAACCATACAGGAAGCTCTGCTGAAAACAGCGTCACTCCGAGTTAGTTTAGTTCAAATCATGCAAGGATGAGGGAAAAACAATAGAAAAAGTGTTTGGAAAAGTAGATACGTTTGATATGTATCAGTCAGTTAGGAGATTTATATGTCTCCCGGATCGTCTCTCTCCATGGTGTTCTATTGGAAATCTACTCAGACCATGGAAGTGTTTCACCTCTCGATTTTGGGAAAGTTTTAAAAATGTTATGGGAACGCATCTCTCCTTTAGCACCGCTATTCATCCCCATTCAAGTGGTCAAGTAGAAAGAGTCAATCAAGTACTTGAAGACATTCTTAGAGCCTGTGTTATCTCATTCGGAAAGAGTTGGGAGAAATCTCCTCCATTCGCCGAGTTTTCTTATAACAACAGCTTCCAATCTAGCTTGGGAATGGCAACTTTTGAATTTCTCTATGGGCGAAAATGTCGAACACCATTGAACTGGTCAGAAGCCGATGAAACACAATTCTTTGGACCGGATATGATCCTAGAAACAGAAGAGAAGGTTTGCATTGTTCGTGAGCAATTGAAAACAGCCCAGTCTCGTTAGAAAACCTACTATGATCGTTATCATAGGCAAGAAAGCTACGAGCTGAACAAGAAGGCTTACCTACGGGTTACTCCTCTGAAGGGAACCCATTGCTTCGGTATGAAAGGCAAATTGGCTCCACGTTACATTGGTCCTTTGCGCCTTCTCGCTAAACATGGAGAAGTTTCCTACCAACTTGAACTACCCCCGCATCTTTCTCAGGTTCACGATGTCTTCCACGTATCACTCAGGCGTTGCTTCAAGGATCCTATCCGCGAAGTAGACCATGAACTGCTTGATCTCCAAGAAAACCTGTCATATCGAGAGTATCTTGTCTGTATCCTCGATGAAGCTGAGCGCACCACCCTGCGTCAGAAGATCAAGTTCCTCAAAGTGAAGTGGTCCAACCATTCTGAGAAGGTCGCCACCTGGGAACGAGAAGATCGTCTTCGAACCGAGTACCCCTCCCTCTTCCCGACAACTTCTGAATCTCAGGAGGAGATTCTTTTGAGTGAGGGCGAGTTGTCACAACCCTAGTTTTGGTATGTGCTTTTATTCCTAGAAATAAGGCATCGTGTTTAAATTCCTCTTTTTAATAATTGGGGATATTGGATAAGCCTCAAAATGAATTTAAATAAATGGCAAAAATAAAATCTTTTTCCAAATATCTTCTGAACTTTTTGAAAACTCTATAAATGGGCATGATCACATTTCATGTGATGTGGGTCCCATATGATGCTCATGGAATTAAAAAAACAGAAGCTTGGAAATAAAATAATACTCATATTTGAATTGAAATTCAAATGTTTTGAATTTCAAAAATTCCAAAACAGTGGGAGTGACTAGGGATATGTCACATAAGCCCATATAAAATGTTTTGGAATTTTTATAAAATAATTTGCTATTTTATGCAAATCAAAACAAATAAAAAAAAGAAACAATAAAAGAAAAAGAAAGAAAAGGGGCAAAGCCCACTTACCTGGCCCCAACTAGCCGAGGTGGCCCAGCCCAAGGCAAGGGCGTCTTCCTCCTCGTGCTACCCAGGCAGCTCACGGCGTGGCGAGCATGTCGGGTTCGTCGTGGCCAGCTACGCCTCTCCCCTATCCTCATCTCCTCTCCAGGAGAACCCCCTCGAAGCCCCCTGCCTTTCCTCTCTCTCACTGGTCTCCTTCGCTCTCTCCCCCGTTCGTTGGCCGCCACTTGAGAAGAACCAGAGCTCGCCGTCGTGTGCCCGAGTGGCCACCGGCCTCCCCTCGCCGCCCAATGATGTCCAGGAGATGCGCAACGTCAAGCTGCACCTCCTCGTAGCAGGATTCGAGCCCCCTCGCCTTGAAGACGACGCCCGCGTCTTCCCCGTCTCCGGCAAGGCCGCCAGTCGCCGTTGAAAAATCCGGCGCCACCAGCTCATCCCCGACCCCGACGACCACCCCATTGAGTTCACGGTCAGGTCTCGGTTCATTTCCCCCTAGCCGCGCTCGTTTTGGCGCCCGGAGTCGCCGTCTTCCTCTCAACCGAGCACGGGTCGCCGCCGGTGAGGTTGTCGTTGTGCCTCCAGTGCCACCCCGTGGTCGCCGTGTGCTCAGGGCGATGTGTGCGAGCAAGGGCTACACCCCAGCGCCCTCAGCGCATCCAGTAGTGGCCGGAGAACCACTCCGGCAAGACACCGCTGTGGCCTGTGGCCATCGGCGGCTAACCGTCGGCGAGGCTGACGTGGCCCCGGCCTAATTAACCTTAACCTTCTCCTAACCCCCCTAAACACCCACTAACAGGTGGTGCCTTGCCCTCATAACCCCCTGTTAGTTTTAAATTAAACGGGGATTAACCCCTGGGTCACTAACCAGTGGGCCCCGCTGGCCACCCCCCCCCCCCCACGTCATCATTACGTCATGATGATGCAATAATTCAATTTCTCTGTTTAATAGAAAATCCAGAAAATAGTTAAAACTTTGGAATTGAATAACTTTTAAACCATAAATCCAAATCAAACAAATAATATATGAAAAATTATCAGAAGAATGCAAGGAATACAAATATGCCACTTTCAAAGATGAAAAAATATTTTAAAATGATCAAACAGTAGAAAATGTAATTTGGGAAATTTTGAATAATCAATGGGAGTTTGAATTTGGAATTATTTTTCAAATCAACTTCAATTAACATGTTAAAACATGAACATACCCCACATCAATACCATGCCATGCTATGTTACACATCTTGATTGTGCATTGCAATGTGATGTTTACATTGTTGTCTCGGTGTCTGCTTCTTCTCGATAGATTCATCGCCGGACGTAGTTTCTGACTACTCTGAAGAGTGGCACGTCGTGATCGTCAGGAAGGCAAGCAAACCCCATTGATCATGTCTATATAAACCCATTTCCCTCGTGTTCTCTTATGCATGATTAGGTGATTCACATGTTACCATTCTACCGTTAGTTGAACCCATCCTTTGCATGACCTATCATTGCTGCCACAGTATTAAGCAAACCTCAACCTAGCAGATACAGGATTGTTTGTGTTCATCATGTGGCCCTTCATCCATGTTATGGTTATGCTATGCTAGAGTTGTATTCAATGAAGATGATCCATCTGGGTGATGCATCGGGTTGGTAGAGAACAATGCAATATAATGGTAATGTGTTGGTGAAGACATCTTAATAAAGGTGAACAATGAGAGGCTGTGTAGGAGTACATAGTGGGTTGTCTCATTTACACTACCTAGGCCCCGAGTTCTCGTGTTGTTATTCAAGACAACAGTACTTCCACATGCAGGGCTATGGGACCCCGTTTGGCCTACTAACTCACCGCAACTATGGTCCAGGATTCGCATGGGTTATTGCTTCTTCGATTTGATTTTGTGCTAGAGTGGGACGTGATGCACGGGTACTTTGTAGCACGGTTTTAAGCAAGCGCAGTAACATCCGTCGAGGTGGTATTGTTGCACCGTCTATACATCGTTTGAGTCCTGAATGGAAACCCCGGCCGGATTTCTGTTTGGGGTACATACTCAAATAGGCGATCCCCTGGCCTAGAGTTGGAGCCGTGAGGTAAGTGCCTTGGTGTTTATCCTCGTCCGACATCCGCTTGAAGGATGACGAGTCACGAGCGGTAAGTGATGACACGTGTGTGAAGCGTACACCCCTGCAGGGTTAATGAACTATTCGAATAGCCGTGTCCGCGGTTATGGACTACTTGGAGACCTATACTTGACCATTAAACAACTTAAATGGATACTCTAAAACTTCCAAGATAAGTGTGAGTAGGGGTGAAACCGGACCGGATTCGGTCGGATAATCTCTATACCGTATCCTATTCCATATATGTTTTCAGATTCGGAAGCGGAACGGATGCGGATTCGAATACCGGATCATGCGGATTGGAATACCGGATTAGGCGGATTCGGAAGCGGTACGGTAACGGAAAAGCATCGGATTGGAAATGGACATTTACCATATTTATATATGAGGAATATATAAATGATTTAAACTAGAATCATAAATAAATAATGATCAAATATAAATACTTTTACACTTTAAGAACACATAAAGCACGAGGTAGTATTGAAATAATAAAAATAAATCACTAACAAGCATATGTCATGTTCCAAAAGCAAAGATAACACTTATATACTTCTCCTCAATACTTAAACCTTGGTCCATCAATCGGATTCGGAAATTAAAATTTTGGATTATCCGGCTAGAAAAAATGGATTATCCTATTATGTCAAATATTTGTAATACCATTTCCTATATCGTATCCTACCAATCGGATTCGGGTTCGGATCAGATTATTGTCGAATGTTAAAAATATGTTACCGTATCCTATAAAAACGGATTCGAAAACGGTTTCGGTCGGTAATTATCCTAACCACTTTCACCCTTAAGTTTGAGTGCTTTGGGTTTCTTCCTTGTGGGAAGTCAAGGAAGAATCCATGGTGGTGTATTGATGTGGTGATCAAGATTAGATGGACTCGATTGCGCTTCTCATCTCAACTCTATGTAGTCGTAGTACATGATAGCCAAGTCAAAGCTTTCTGCATTACAACCCCACTTGCCTTTACCTTGATACATGAGCATGACTAGTGTAGATCTGATGTAAGTCTTGCTGAGTACGAATTTGTACTCGCGTTTGCTTAATTTATGTTTTAGAGATGAGACTACTGACCCTGATGGTGGCCTCCCCCTCAAGCTCGACGTCGGTGAAGTCATGTAGTTCCAGACAATAGCCTGGTCCCTCTGGAGGGTCGTTGTGTTTTCTTAAGGCTTCTTAAGCCATTTGTTAACCTTGTCTTTACTAAGACATAATTTTCTTCCGTTGTTGTTTGATGTAATGTTGGCTCACAGTCATGTGATCTCTGCTTGTAATACTACTTCTATATCTGCTCTTTTTAGCAGATGCAATAAAATTATGAGTTTATAGAGTTCATGTTGTGTTATCTGTTGTTTACACAAGACATGTATGTTGCATGTATGATTATAACATGCATGTCTTAGTGTGGGGTTCGATTGCTTGGTTTTGATCTTGCCGGCGGTCTTTCAGACACCAAGTGGCCCTTAGATGTGCACAGCTTGGGGCATCACGATGCGATTGCTCGTGACTCTGTCATGCGACACACTTTGTTGTATGATTGAGCCCGCCCGAGACCCCGACTAAGTGATCAGGCTGGAGTCTGTTTATGTAAGTGTTATAATTCAATCGATAATATGGGTATGGGATTTCACCACCCATAACCATTTACACATGTGAGTGGACAATGAGAACCCATCTTAGTTGATCATCCGGCTTGGATGGGATGCCCCTCACGTTCGAGCTTTCCGAGAGTGTTTCGTGCTTGGCCTTGTCTGCTTAGACAAGTGGGTACGGCTCTCGGCTCTTCATATGATTGAGTTGTAGCAGGAATTACATATGCAAACCCTGAGTCCCGACACTCATAGAGTCTCAAGCAACATCACTTTTTGAAAATTCAAATGATCACTCTCAAGCAACAGCACTCTCGGAGTCTCAAGCAACATCACTCTCGGAGTCTCAACCAACAACACTCTCTGAAGATTCAATTGGTCACTCTCAAGCAACCTGAAACACTCTCGAAAATTTTGAGTGCTCACTCTCGGGGTATCAAGCAACCTGAAGCACTCTCGGAAGATTCGAGTGCTTACTCGCCCATACTGCAAAGTGTTCGAGTGACTACTCACACAATGATACAAGGCATAAAGAACGAGCAAATGGGCCCCCACCTGAGCATACAAACACTCTGTGGGTACTCATCCTATTAGTCCACTCGACGGTTTTCCGAGTGGGCGCATTCCATATCAACTCCAGTCCAACAAGAGCAGACGCATCTCCAGAGTTCGGGTGCTCCCTCACCCAACAGAAAACAATGTGCTCGAGTGGCTACTCGCACTAACCGACAAGAAAAAATGCATATACAGAGTTCGGGTGCTCCCTCACCAAGAAGATGATGAAGTGCTCGAGTGGCTACTAGCACTAACCAGCAAGACCCGAATAATACCCAGAAGAAAATTCTTCCCGAGCACTGGAGTGCACCACGGGTGCATACGCTATTAGCTCACTCGACTACTATCCGAGTGGGTGCATCTCTTATCAACTCCTCGCCTGAGCTCGCAAATGCTCCGCGAGTGACTGCTATTAGCTTTCTTGTCCACTATCTGAGTGAGGGTATCTCTTATCAACTCCTTGCCTAAGCTCGCAAATGCTCCGCGTGTGACTGCTAGCTCACTCGACGACTATCCGAGTGGGTGCATCTCTTATCAACTCCTTGCCTAAGCTCACAAATGCTCCGCGAGTGACTACTATTAGTCCATTTGATTTGTTTTTCCAAGTGGGTGCACTTCTAATTAGGATCCGCACCTCTATAAAAAATGATGCCTAAGAGGCGACACACTGCACCCCAGATATCGCACAAGCTTAGCGCGTAGGTAAGACCCCACTGTGCAGTCGGCCAGGCCGGGACTTGCCACAGCTACGACTTCACTCCCGATGTTTTCCATGCGCATTGCATGAAAAGAGTTGAGCCAATGACAGACGCGTTAAGGCTATTTGCTGAGACCGGTGGCATTGATCCAATAAGACCTACAGCGGCATGGACTTTGCTACACACCGGTTGTTTTCCAAGTTCGCGGCGAGGGACGCGACTTGATTGGGCTATTGAGGTGTTTTCCACTAGCGCAATTCGCCAAGGCTCGACTAGTCGACTACCTTGGGCCTTTTTAGCTTATCATCCCTCAAATAAACTATCTTTTGTGGCTAACAGCCGACGACTTGCATCAAATCGACACGCACAACTATAGCTTATTACGGACTTGAGTCCCTGCACGACTCTTCGAGTCCCCCAGACAATCAGACTCCCATCGGGACCATACTCACGGCAACTTTGACTGCTCATCATCAAATGATGTACGGATCCTCAACAGAAGATCCCTAAAGGTTCGAGTGCTCACTCGAGAAAGCGACACTCACTACGACAGCTAACGCAGATTTGAGTCCCTGCGTGACTCTTCGAGTCCCCCAGGTTCTCGGGGGCTACTGACGAGGGGGTACCCCCACGACTCCTCCCAGTGAGGGTACCTGGTGCGTGTCAAGACTGGCGGCCCACTAGAAGACTCACAAACCGACATGAAGCCCAAGACTTGAAGCGCAAGACAAGGACTCCTACTTGTAGTAAACTAAGACTCATGTAAACCCCTACCTGGCTATCTATATAAAGCTAGGCAGGGGCAACTCTCTAGAGAACTCAATCGACCACGCATAGGACTAGACAGATCCCTGTCCACCAAAGCCCTCGCGGAGCCCCTGTACATCATCATTAATACAAGATCAGACAAGCAGCATGTAGGATTTACCCTCCAGGGGCCTGAACCTAGGTAAATCGTGCCCCCATGCTTTTCCATCGTCTGAATCCTTCAACGCACGGCCACGTTGCTCTCCTTCCTCCTATAGGAAACCTAGGGTACCTAAACCCTGGATTTGCCGAGGTCAATCCTCGTCAATCATGTTTCTTAGACCATGAGATGATGTTATTCCCGGGTACCGGAAGAATACTTTGGGGACATCAACCATCACATGGTGACAGCGTGATCATAAAGATGTGTTACGGGTATTTCTGAAAGTACTTGTTGAGTTACATGATTCAAGACTGGGATTTGTCCCTCCATGTGACGGTGAGATATACTCTGGGCCCATTCGGTAATGCTTGCAAACACGTTACTAATGAGTTAGTCACATAGATTGTTGTATTACAAAATGAGTAAATAGTACTTACCGGTAACGAGATTGAATTAGGTATAGCGATACCGACGATTGAATCTCGAGTAAGTAAAATGTCGTGTGACAAAGGAAATTGTGTACGGATTATAGTAGTCCACGACATAGTGGTTCAATCAATAAAGATCTTCGTTGAATGTGTGGGAGTAATTACGGATATCCTGGTCCCTCTAATGATTATTGATAAGAGAGATGTCTCGATCATGTCTGCACATTCTCGAACCCGTAGGGTCACACACTTAATGCTTGGTAACGCTAGAATAGCCTTGGGATAATTTTATTAATGGTGTTCGAATATTTCTCGGAGTCTCGGATGAGATCCTAGAAATCACGATGAGCTCTGGAAGAGTCCGGAGGTAAAGATTTATATATGGCAAGTTGATTTCAGGGTTCCGGAAAAGTTTGGGATATTTTTGGTAGTGTTGGAATGTTCTAGAAGGTTGTGGAGGGTCCCACTATGGGCCCCACCTGTTTTGGACGACCAAGGGTGGTCCACTAGTCCATGTGACCAGCTCTCATTGGTTAATTATGCCAATAAATGGGAAGCCCTTCAATGGGAGGGTTACCACTCTTAAAAGAAAGGTGTTACCATCTTTTAAATGAGAGAGGGGTTTTCACTTGGGAATTTAAGTGGCTACAACTTCCTTGACTATATAAGAGAGGGGAGAGGCTCTCCAAGAATGCCCAAGTCCTTCCACACCTCCTCTCTCACGTGCATCTCTTAGAGAAGCCCTGCCCGCGGGAAACTCTTCACCATATTCACCACCACATCGTCATGTTACTGGAATCGATCCCATCTATTTCTCCCTCTTGCTTGCTTGATCAAGAAGAAGGATACTTCATTGAGATGTACGTGTGCAAGCCTCCGGAGGTGCTGCTCGTTTGCAGTGTTGATCAGATCGAACTTCACCAATAACATCACCAAGCTGTGTTGAAATAAACGTTCAACGCGCGTGTTCTTCGAGGGTATGATGATCTACTCTCGCCGTTACTAGCATCTTCTAGATTGGATCTTGGATGTTGCATCCACATGCGAGAGAAATGAATTGCTTTCTATCACGCAATTGCCTACATAACTTCCACTTCATAGTTGACCCATTCTATTAATAATTGATGCATGGTAGATGGCACACATTGATTAGGATGAACCAAATCACGGCCCAATATAACATTATAATTACCTTGCACCTCAGCGATGAAGAACGTGGTGGCCAAAGTTTTGTTTCCCATAGTGAGCTCCATGCACATCACACCTTTGGCCTCTGTCTTTTCTTTCCCATCAAATCCGTTAAGCACCATATTGGTCTTCATCAATGCATCATCATATAATCCAAATTTCTTGACGACCGAATAGGGCATAAGATTTACCACAGCACCACCATCAACTAGCATCTTTGCAATAGGTGATCAATTAAAATGACTTTTCATGTACAATGGCTTCAAGTGTTTCATTGGTTCTTTTGGTTTCTCAAAGATGGCATTTTTAGGACCAAAATTTAGCTGAGCCACATCCTCTTATTCATCTACAACACGAAATTTGGCAGGTAAGTAATACACCATATTAATATCCATACCTTCCCGAGCCGGCGCAGATTCATAATCCTTCGTATCATCTTCATCTCCTAAGGTGTATACTGGACTTAAAGTCTCTTCGGTTGAAGAAGATGTAACAAGTGGCATGGATGATGTAATAGGGACACGATCATCCTTTTTTGGTGGTGTAGGTGTTTTTGCAGTTAACGTAGAAGCACTTGTGTTTTCCTTTTGTTTAGGCCTCCATATTTGTTTTGCATGTACCATGGGCCGAATTCCATTAATTAATTCATCCATTTGCTTCTCCTTTTCGTGCTCCACCTTCGCATGATTCCTCATATGTTGCAATCTCCTCTTCATGGTCTTAGTTAAACCAGGAGGACACCACTTAGGTTGAGCATATTTGGGATCCATGTACTTTTCCGTTCTTGTGCTATCCTCGTGATCATTAGCCATGGAACCCTGCTGAGCAACAACAATATCATCATTAGAATTAGCTAGATTATCAACAATCGGCCCTTGGATCCCCTTCTGCTTGTCAGATTTTGAAATTTTCGCACCATGTGAGTTAGCACGCCACACTTTTTTATTCACTTTGCTCGGAAACCTTGCGATGGCCGACTATCACCTTGATTAAAACAAACTTTTCAAGAATAAGAAAACCTCCCATGAGTGAGCCTCTTAGGTGCTGCCCACCCCATATAAAAAGCATAAGGGCCCATTGGCGGCTTCCCCCAACCACCGTTGAAGCCTCCCATGTAATATGGCGCATAAGGGGGTGGTGATGACCCGTATGGCCTCTCATAGCGTTGAATTTCTCGCGGAGGTCATCTTGAACGCTTTGAAGTTGATGGCCGATTAGAGCTAGAACTGTCCACTTGATTGGCCTACTTGGATAGCAACATATCAAAGTTTGGCTTGATTCGCTTGCGCCTAGCTTCATTCCTTTTCCCCTTGCCAACTTCTGAATTCTTGGGTTTGACAAATTTAACATGATCATCCTCTTGCACTTGTGGTTGCCCCCCGAGCGTAGGATTTTTTTATGGTGATTTTTATTACTTCCTTACCATCGGGTTGCTTGTCAAACACAACCTGTCTTCCCAAGACCTTGTCGCCTTCCTTGCTTTTCCTGTATTCACCAATAACGACATTGTCTCTATTAGCAAATTCGGCTATGTTAGGCCGAATTAACATCTTCCTTCCTTCCAAGTCCATGGTGTTCATCGGGAAGGGTTGTTTATCCACCTGCATCTCGGTAAAATTCAATCGTCCATCACTAATGGCCGATTGTAAATCGTTAGTGGCATGAGAAAATGAATTACGATATTTACAATAAGCGCGCCGTTTCAGCTCTTCAAACGGCGGTATGGTGTGTGATATCTTGACCATCTTATCTTGCAACAAAGCATCAAATATTCTACCACACTTGGATATATAAAAAGTAAATTTCATCTCCTCATCACGATTCTTAAGAATCGGCTTAAGAGCATTTCATGTATATGGTTTGGCCATTGAGGACCAAACAAACTCAATGGTATAGACATCAACCTCATCATCTGAATTATCATCATTGTAATAGACCATATGCACTCTAGGACGGTCGGTTGTTGACCTATGAACCTCTTTACTTCGACTCTCTTGGGCCAAAGCTTTCTGCAAGACTTGGTTAATATTGAAAAAGTCATAACTTTCTAGCCTCTCTTTAATGCGAGTCTTCAAATCATTAAGAACAAGATCTGCCAAGTCTCTCTCAGTTATCACTAAGCTATAGCATCGGGTTTTTATATCTCTAAACCTATTGACATAATCGGTGACTGATTCGTCATATTTTTTCCTAACCGATGTAAGATGTGACAACTTAAGCTCATTGTCGCCACTATAAAAATGAACATGGAATTTCTTTTCTATTTGCGACCATAAGAGAATAGAGCCATGTGGCAAAGCAACAAACTAGGAAAATGCGGTAAGTCAAAGATAAGGGAAATAAACGCACTTTCAATTCTTCTAATGAAGTTGCTTCACCCAACTGTGCTAGATACTAACATGCTCCCAAGTTGTTTTTGTGCCCTCTCCACTAAATTTTGCAAAATTAGGAACCGTGTAACCTTGAGGGTACAAAACTACATCGAAGTGTTCCAGATAAGGCTTTTGATACACATGACTCTTTACTTTTGCCTCACTTACGAAAGTTTCTTGAGACATCTTATGCAAATCCTCCCTTAGTTTGGCTAAAATTGGATCTGAGGTAGATGTTGATGCTTGTGGCAACGGCATAGGAGCAACTTGAGTACTAGCTAATGGTGCAACTTGTGAGGTGGGCGTCGAACCATAGTTCAGCGGAAGACGAAACATGCCTGCAATTACGGGCGATGTGGAAAATTGATTCGGCGTTGACGCCGAATTGGTCACACTCGCAAGAGGATTAGGATAGGCAGGTGCAGTCACAAGTTGAGTGGTTTGGCTAGGATAAAAATTCATCGGAAAATGATAATGGTATTGCATGGGAGGTGCCGATGGAATAGGTAAAGTTGGATTAGATTTTTCTAGGCTAACAGATACACAACCAGTACCACTAGATGATGGATGCATACTTTTTCGAGCATCAGTATTTGCTATGAAATCATTATAAATCATATAATTACCCTTGCTAACAATACTTTCAATCATAGCAACTTGCTCATCATAAAAAACTTTATGCACAGTGTTTCATCTAGCTTGTTATCGAGAGGAGGGAGACTGATTTCTCCAACTGGAGTGAAGTTTCCTTGGCGGTCCTTCTTGAAATTTGCAAGAAAAAATTGCAAATCCTACTCCTCATGGTGTTTCTTCAGCGCCCCGTAAGCTTGAGCGCCTCGTAAGCCTCCTCCCACTGCTTTTTGAGGGCTTCATATGTTTGGCGATGTTCCTCCGAAATTTCAGCAAGACTAGGCTTAATGATGTTTTCGGCGCCAACTTCTGAGGTCTTGGGGAGATCTGACATGGTTGATGATTATTATTGATCTATCGTCCCAAGCGGAGTCGCCAAAAAGTGTGTTCGCACACAAACTGTAACAGCCCGGGATTTTCACCCAAATTAAAAAAATTGTTTGTTGCATTATTTTGTTGATTGCTAGAATTGTTTGCAGTATTTGCTTCGCCAATTTATTAATCGGTGATTATATTTCCCCCTCCTTCTCGTATCGGCATGCGTGACCAACCCTTTACACCATGGCACACAACCTTTGCGGCATCGGGTGTTTACCCGATCACTTTCGTAGCTTCCGGCACAAGACCAGCCTTCACCCTCAGTGCGAAAAACCCCGGTTATATTTAAATGGGTTATTATTTTATCGGGCGGTGTTTCAAATTTTGTGAGAATCCGACTTCGTCGGGTAGGTAAACGTTCGGATGTGCCAGACATAGTAGCCGATGTAATCCGAGAGGCGTATTTACAAAATGTCAAGCAAGATATTAGCTGACCTCCCAGATTTCCCTCTTATCTACTAAACCAAGCCCACCCACAATCAGGCCCAAAACAACCCCTAAGGAACCCCTGCCTATTTAAGGCATCCCCACATCCAAAAATGGACAAACCCTAGCCATCCTCCTGCAGATTTCCGTGCCCAGCCTCTCCACCGCCGCCACCTCGCAGTCTCCCACCAACCCCCACCCCAGATCTAGATCCAACGATCTGGACCGTCCAATCCGGATCGAATGGCTGTGGGTGAGCCACGTCACCAGTTGAAGACTCCGAGCGGCCAGCCCCCAAGCCGCTCCCCCGTGCCAGAGTGCCCCCACTGCTTCGCGTCGCCGTGCTCCGGTGCCGCTCCGGCCGGCGAGCCGCCGTGACCCCTCCGGTGAGCTCTGCCGCTGTGTCGCGCCTCCCTTCTCCTCCTCTCTCTCCTTCCCTAACCCCTCTCTAGTTCTATTGAAGGCCGCAACCGCCATGGGTGGAGCTCTAAGGACCTCACGCCACGAGCCCGAAGCACCCCGCCGGCCTCCTCCCGCATCGCACCGTCCGGGTTGCCGCGCCACCGTTGACCTGCACCGCCTCCTCGCGCCCCACGTAGCCTCCTCCCCGGAATCCAGCAGCCGCTGCCCGCCACCGTTGTTGGTCCGATGGGATCGGGAGGAGACCCGTCGGCGACGTCCCCGCTCGTGACCAATGTCGGGCCGGTGCGTCCAGTGGCCAAGCGGGCAAGCTGCTTCGCTTCGGCCCGCGCCAGAAGCCGCGCTGAGCGATCGCCCACTATCCTTCGCCTCCTGGGCTCGACCCAGCAAGGTGAGCGGCCCAGCCGCCCCTACTCTTTTTTTTCTCTTTTTCTGTCTAGTGTGAGATGGGCTTGGCCCATTTGTACTGTGAGATGTGTAGCGCCCGTGTGCGAGAAATAACAAGATTGTTCCCACTCTGTTAGGCCTAGTAGCTCCTAATTCGGCTCGTGGAGGCTTATTTTTTTCTGGACTCGTAAATAGCATATATTGTTGTATTTTGCGATGACCGTATCTTTTTAATCGTAGCTCGGATCGCGATGCTTTCTACATGAAAGTTGCTCTGTTTTTTGTGTAGATTAATAAAATGTGGTCCTTTGCTATCTATGCACTTGTCTACATGTTGTTTCACTGCTATTTATATCGCATGCCATTGTAAAATGTAATAGGTCGTAACTTTTTAACCGTTGCTCCATTTAAAATATTCTTTACATGTAACTTGACTAGAATTTCATGTAGGTTGTGAATATACTGCTCTTGCTTGCTAAAAAAATAATAAAATTATGTTTAGGTTAGAACAGTATCAAATGCAATAATTATCATGGGGTCCGTAATAGTTTCCATGTATTGGTTTTACCCCCCCCCCCCCCCACTTAAAGTGACTAGATTAGATAGTTTTTTTATGCTTCACCTCTGGCCATGATTGTGTGACATGCCATGCCTGAGTGGGATTCCATGTTAACAACCTTTTCTCATGTTGTGTAGCTAAACAACTTGAACCATTCTAAATGTGCGGTATCATCGTGTGAGATCGATACTTCACTTAACCTGTTAGTAACCGCTCTCGACGACAGATGTAGTACTGTAGTGCGCTGTCTTGTGTTGCCTTCTTGTTGTTATTTGCTGGTGATTGCTTCGTAGTAATAGAGGCATCTTCGTTGATTGTCTTTCCAGTGTTTACTTCTCGTGTGCTCTCGCGGGTACTCTCGGAGACGTTGCGAGTTTGCGATCGACTACATCTTCGGCTTCGTGTTCTCATCAGGTAAGGGGGAGCATATTGTTGGGGTTCGTGGCAGAAAACACAAATTTTTCCTTGACCTGCGATACCCAATCCCAAGACCTATGCTATGCTGATGCAAGTAACGGACAGAAATAGATCACATACCAGTATGTAGTCCGTTAAGCGGGAAACGTTCCCGCATGAACGTGGTTGGTGTAGTCGTACCGGCAATCCCCGATGCCGCGCAGATCCACGATGACTCCTGTAGCCACCCGATCCTTGCAGACCGATGACGGGATTACGTCCCCGTCGGAACGTTGCTGATGAAGACCTCGCGATACGACCACGACGATGAAGTAGCACCACAAGTGTAGTGCCTCGCGGGATTATACACATACAGTATACCCGACGTCCCTCCGGGCTCCGAACCAGTAGAGCAGCGGAAAGAAGATGGATTCGGATCCCGATTCCAGCAGCACGACGGCGTGCGTATAGTGGAGAAATCCCCAACCCAGAGCAGCCTCCAAACAAGGGGAGTCCGCTCAAAGGAAGGAGAAAGAAGGGAGAGAGATGAGAAACTTTTCTCAAAAAATTCATGATTAAAAGGGCACCTCTACCCCTCCTTATATAGGCCAAGGAGGGGTGCCACCCCCCTCCACTTCCGGGGTGGGACTAATCCCAAGGGGGGGGGGTGGCGCACCAAATAAAGGGGGTGGGCCCCTCTATGGCGCCATGGCCCATGGGGGAGGACTCCCTCTCCCCCTAATGGGCCCTATGAGGCCCATATGCCTTTTAATTCATTTTTAATTATATTTAATTATATTTTAATATTTAATTCAGATAATTAAATAATAAAACATATATTAAACATTATTAAATATATTTTGAACCTTTCAAAATACCCAGAACAACTTCCGGCCTTCATCGGAACAATTCCGGTCATCACCGGAACAATTCCGGTGTTCTCTCCAATTTCTCCGGTGATCCCGAATCAATCCTTACTGCGTCGAGTACCCTTAAGTGTAACACCCTACGGTCCGGGAAACAGCAGACATGATCGAGACAACTCTCATTGATCAATGACTAATCAATTGGACCTGGTTACAATCCTTGATAGCCCCTGCGCTTCCATCGAATGAACTTCAATCGCTGTTGGATCCGTTAACCGTGTGCCTGTTCCCTTTGTCCCATGGTACTTTGCTTGTCCGATGTTTGATCATCGGTATCCAATATACCTAGTTCGTCCTCGTTCTCAACAAACAAGTTTACTCCTTCCCGTGATATTACAACTCCGTGACCTAGTCACACGTTTGCAAACTTTATGATGTAACATCACCGAGTGGGCCCAGAGTACCTATCCGTCACACGGATGGACAAATCCCTCTTTGATCTATTTGCATACTCATCAACCATCTATTTCGGAATACCCAAAGTGCACCGTTATGGCCAGCATATTTCAGTCAGGCGGTGGGATACAAATCAAAGTCTCCTTATAGATGACAATTACGTATGATCATTACGGTCAAAGGATCTGGTCAGTACGTTATAGTTATCGCAATGTCGAACTATGTGACTTGATCACATCGCAACACTTCTGGTGGGTGTATGTCCATCATATCATTATCCAATGATATGACTCCATTGTCAACAGACGCCATTGTCTCATGATCAGGAAACCTTGATCATCAATCGCCCAATGGACTAGTATACTAGGGTTAACTAGGGACCTGGTTGTTTGTATACCACACCTGTATTAATGTTTCCGCTTAATACAGTTCTAGCATAGTATCAAACGTATTATGAACTAATGGAATATGCTCAATAAAACATATTTTATTTGCCTCTAGGGCACATTCCCAACAGTCTCCCACTTGCACTAGAGTACAAATAATCTAGTTGCATTTTCTCTGGATCATAACTCCTTATTGATCATGCTTGCCCGTGGAAGAGGTTGTATCAACGGTCTGGGTACCATTCAGAACCGTATGTCCTTTTGCAAATCATAATGTCACCTAATTTGACATTCCTTCATTATCCACTATAATGATGAGGTATATATTTTGGCGGTGAAGTGAGACTTCGTTTGATGTGTCATAGCAATGACATCCAGTGGGTCACGCGGACTTTCCCATAGTCATGCACACTTGAAACTCACTCAATCAGAAGTCTAACTTCTTAAGCCATAATATAACTTCTGCTACTTCTAAAGCAGCCACATCAATGTAGATTCAATCCTTAGTGCATTGTATGCAACTTTGATGTCTAACCATGTTTCTTTCAACTTAGGCATTCATTAGTATGATATCTCAATTTTTTCTAGGTTAGTGTCAAAACTTGAACCAGCATAACATTTATGGTCAAGTCCACTATCCTTTACAAATTTGAGATGTATCCTCAGTTCTCTCCAGACACTGAAGGATAAACTTAACTCTTTGTTCAATGATTTACTCATAAATCATATCACAACATGTTCTTACTACTAAGAACTTGGGTCACATTACGTCGAGTACATAACTCTGGTTTTATCTGAAAGAACCTATGACAAAGGCATAGAGGATCCAGCACATCCATTTCTTTCATTAATCATTAACCATTGTTCTTGTACTGAGATTAACTCAATACTTCTCTTGGATATACAAGTAAGGACCACTTCTTGACTTGTCCCATTCTGAACTCCTTCAGAATCTTATCCAGGAAAGTATTACGACTCAATGCTATTAAACACATATCTATCTTAATAGAACTTCAATGCTTAATACTTTATTCATCTTCATTTATGAACGATTCAAATAATCATTAACACAAACTGCACCATTCATAATATGTAATCCATATATGAGAATGTTATCATGCTCCCACTCAAATATGTCATGCACATATTAAGTTATAGGATAACACTCATATTGCTCCCACTCAAATATGTCAGCCACATATAAGACAAGGATAACATCCACATGGCTCCCACTTAGATATGTCAGACACATATTAAGTTCAGGATACTAACCACATGGCTCCTACTCAAATATGTCATTTACATATAAGGCTAGGATAATACTCCCATAGCTCCCACTCAAAATATGTCGTCTACATATATCAAGTTTCAGGAAACTATTCAGCTCCCACTCAGTTTCATGCAAATGCATGTTTCCTCGATATTTTGGCTAAGTCCAAAATCCTTTGATCATTCATCAAATCGAGAATTCAGTTTACGAGACACTAGTATCCATATGTTTTTCCAAAACCTTCTGGTTGTACCAATTACAACACTTCTTCAAATACAGGATTTGAGGAAGTCACGGTATTGATAACAATCCTGGATCAATCGTAGTGAATATCCCTTTGACTCAAGCATTGCTACACATTGTAGTCAACCCATTGAATTTGTCAGAAACAATCTTTGTGACAAACCAATCTTGACGTCCCTTTGATGTTCACATTTATTCCTCATAACTCTGAAGTTATTGTGAATATCAAGTAACCTCCTTACTTGATAAGATTCAAGCAATCTTAAATGTAACTCAACATAGGATTTTATGACTCATAGTCATATCTCGTACTTAGGTCCACCATCGCTTCTTTGTAGTTCGTAGGAATGTCTTGTTCCATTAACATGACAAGTGAATCATGAATATCATTTTGCATCAAGGGCAAATATATATTCTTGAATCCTACCTTTCTCAGTAAAAGCTCCCATCAGAAAAATCATGATCATTATCATTAGTTTCTCCTCTTATTGTAGAGCTTTGCTTCCAGAACATATTCCGTTGCACTACTCTGACATTTTGGAGGCAAGGTCAATTACCTTGGTTGAACTTTCACTTTTCTTCCATTACCACATTTATCAAGAACAATTCTTGACAAACACCAAACATAGCAATACAAGTTTTGCTCCTTTTGGTTCTAGTTGTGGAAGATGCATCCATAGTTGTCTAAGGATACACTACAAAGATAATTTATCTTACATAAATCAAGCTTCCTAGAAACCACAACACACCATGACATATATAGTGTTGGTTTCCACGAACTCAGATGGTTCCCTATGCTGAAGTGAGTGTTTGCATATTAAATTAATAACTCTAAACAATAATAACGTAACTTGGTAAGAGATAACTTAGACCATACACTTTTTCATAGAATATGATCACAATGTTCATGCACGTCAATCATATTGAAGTGTCTCAAGACATTGCAATTTGTGGAACAACTTTCACACAAGTCTTTATGCCCAAGACTAACTCAAAACATTTGTCACTTTGATCAAATCGTAGAGACTTGTCTTTCTTGTTAATTTAATATCCATTTTTACTCTGAAATCCCTTTTGATCATATCAAACTATTTCAGACTAATGTTTCATTAGTGAATACAAATATTCATCTAAGTCCACATACGAAGTTCACGAAATAATGAAATTCACCACATGCTGACATACGATACATCACAATGTATGATACTCAACAATCAGTACACAATCTGTTTTACCAGAATGCGAGGTTTTAGTCATCTCACCTCAAAAGCATGGTTTGAATATGTCAAGAGATCAAGTATCTTAAGACATCATCATACCATTCATGACTTAAACTGTAGTGTCATTATTAAGCCTGGATATTTCTTGGCATTACAATATTTCTTATAAATGATCAAACAACTATCATCAATATAAGAATAACTCATTCATAATCGTGATGTGACCATAAGAGATATCATTCATAAAAGGGGAACAACTGACTTGTTTCTCACTAATATGAATAATTGTCTTTGCGAGATGCAAGACACACTAATAAAGTCCTCATTCAGACGATCATAAAATTTATTCATATATTAATCAATTGATAGATGTAGAGGGAGAGTGTTGTCGACCATCAACTATCTTGATTGCCGTCAGCACACATTGTCACCTCATCCCTTCCAAGCCACTCTCAAGCAGTAAGTTCAAGCATCGAATACTTAATCAACCGCAATTAGTGTTTCGTGGGAAAGACATTTATAACTCGTATATCAAATATACCTTCTCCGTCAATGACCATTTCTGCATTGGTTCTACTCTTAAAGTTCTTAACTTTAACCATGACCTCATGACAGGTGAACGATTCTCCTTCATGACATAGTCCAGACATGGTCTTTGTAACTAGGAGGAAGCGGATGTAACTCCCTAGTTATCGCAAAGTAACCAGTCATTCAGTAGTCCAAGTTATACACAAGGTGTTCCATGTATCTTATACATTTTCCAAGTGACTTTCTCAGTAGGTTGTTCCTTCCACCATAGTTGAAAGAAACCCCTTCCATATACTCATATTCCATTTCTCTGATTTGTGACCAAGTGCTTTCAAGTTCACCTAGCACGTCATACGTGTTGGTTAACATGCATTCACAATTCAGACTCATAGAATGAAGTATGGTGTACTGGACAGTCATTCATAAGTGACGGTGAGTACGATACTCATCATCATCTTCCTTGAATACGGAGTTATCAGGTGTATCTCCTAGCAGTTCTTCGTATTATGTTTAACAAGTCATTACTAATGAGTATGTCTCTAATGGTGTTGGTACACATCAATGAAGTAAGACCCATTTACCGTAAGTTCTATCATACTAAAAGAGCCATAGTTCTAAACATTGGTATGACGTTATCTACAATGATATTTGCAAAGACATGAAGATTAAGTTCATAATATGGAGTTCATGTTTCAAAAACAATTCTGGAACTCCCACTCAGACAAACATCCCTCATAGTTTGTTCTAAGTGATTACACGATCCTTGAAGAACATACCTCCCCCGTGTGACACGATCATCAGTATGTTGTTCAAGGTAGGCCATCATGCCAATCACATCATCTATGTGACTCATGCTCGACCTTTCGGTCTCTTGTGTCCCGAGGCCATGTCTGCACATGCCAGGCTCGCCATAATAACCTTAGTGAGTATATGCTGTGTATGCAAGGCCATGTTTCTGGACATGCTAGGCTTGCTCCACCCATCTCTTGTGAACGTAAAAATGTTTGACACCCGTGTGACACGTGATGCCTCCATAATGAAGAACTTTCCAGATGGTGCTTCACTAAGGAAGGACACTTTGTTGGATTAGTGAGGGATCATCCTATTATGCTACCGTCGTATATCTAACATATTAGCAAAACAGGATGCAGCATAAATCATACATGCTATGATTCCCCCCGACATGCAAATTAAAGTTGAAAACGCCTTTCTACTTTATCTTTTGCAAGTTTTACGTGGATGCTAGGGGTTTCGAGAAAAGAACCGCTTTCTATCCTGCGAAAACAAGCCACAACACCAATCCCGCAATTGTCTCTATTACACCCCTGTCGGGGCCCTCCGTTGCAAACATCTTCGCATCGCTAATGCAGAGGGACAGACACCCCCCCAGCCACTTTATATGGTACAAGCCATATGTCAAGCGTGGAACCAGTCTCGCGTAAACGCGTAAGGTCGGTCGGGGGCCGCTTCATCAAACATTGCCGCAATGCTAAATGAGTACACGTGAGAGGGTAACAATTGAGCATTTATGCCCACATACTAGATGTGTTCTATCCGTACAATACATCTACGCATAGCCTTGCTCATGATACCACTGTTGGGGTTCGTGGCAGAAAACACAAATTTTTCCTTGACCTACGATACCCAATCCCAAGACCTATGCTATGCTGATGCAAGTAACGGACAGAAATAGATCACATACCAGTATGTAGTCCGTTAAGCGGGAAACGTTCCCGCATGAACGTGGTTGGTGTAGTTGTACCGGCAATCCCCGATGCCGCGCAGATCCACGATGACTCCTGTAGCCACCCGATCCTTGCAGACCGATGACGGGATTACGTCCCCGTCGGAACGTTGCTGATGAAGACCTCGCGATACAACCACGACGATGAAGTATCACCACAAGTGTAGTGCCTCGCGGGATTATACACATACAGTATACCCGACGTCCCTCCGGGCTCCGAACCAATAGAGCAGCGGAAAGAAGATGGATTCGGATCCCGATTCCAGCAGCACGACGGCATGCGTATAGTGGAGAAATCCCCAACCCAGAGCAGCCTCCAAACAAGGGGAGTCCGCTCAAAGGAAGGAGAAAGAAGGGAGAGAGATGAGAAACTTTTCTCAAAAAATTCATGATTAAAAGGGCACCTCTACCCCTCCTTATATAGGCCAAGGAGGGGTGCCACCCCCCTCCACTTCCGGAGTGGGACTAATCCCAAGGGGGGGGTGTGGCGCACCAAATAAAGGGGGTGGGGCCCTCTATGGCGCCATGGCCCATGGGGGAGGACTCCCTCTCCCCCTAATGGGCCCTATGAGGCCCATATGCCTTTTAATTCATTTTTAATTATATTTAATTATATTTTAATATTTAATTCAGATAATTAAATAATAAAACATATATTAAACATTATTAAATATATTTTGAACCTTTCAAAATACCCAAAACAACTTCCGGCCTTCATCGGAACAATTCCGGTCATCACCGGAACAATTCCGGTGTTCTCTCCAATTTCTCCGATGATCCCGAATCAATCCTTACTGCGTCGAGTACCCTTAAGTGTAACACCCTACGGTCCGGGAAACAGCAGACATGATCGAGACAACTCTCATTGATCAATGACTAATCAATTGGACCTGGTTACAATCCTTGATAGCCCCTGCGCTTCCATCGAATGAACTTCAATCGCTGTTGGATCCGTTAACCGTGTGCCTGTTCCCTTTGTCCCATGGTACTTTTCTTGTCCGAGGTTTGATCATCGGTGTCCAATATACCTAGTTCGTCCTCGTTCTCAACAAACAAGTTTACTCATTCCCGTGATATTACAACTCCGTGACCTAGTCACACGTTTGCAAACTTTATGATGTAACATCACCGAGTGGGCCCAGAGTACCTATCCGTCACACGGATGGACAAATCCCTCTTTGATCTATTTGCATACTCATCAACCATCTATTTCGGAATACCCAAAGTGCACCGTTATGGCCAGCATATTTCAGTCAGGCGGTGGGATACAAATCAAAGTCTCCTTATAGATGACAATTACGTATGATCATTACGGTCAAAGGATCTGGTCACTACGTTATAGTTATCGCAATGTCGAACTATGTGACTTGATCACATCGCAACACTTCTGGTGGGTGTATGTCCGTCATATCATTATCCAATGATACGACTCCATTGTCAACAGATGCCATTGTCTCATGATCAGGAAACCTTGATCATCAATCGCCCAATGGACTAGTATACTAGGGTTAACTAGGGACCTGGTTGTTTGTATACCACACCTGTATTAATGTTTCCGCTTAATACAGTTCTAGCATAGTATCAAACGTATTATGAACTAATGGAATATGCTTGATAAAACATATTTTATTTGCCTCTAGGGCACATTCCCAACACATATATCATGCTTATAAATTTCAGCTCACTTGTGCCTAGGTATAGGATAGAATGATTGCTTGATCCTACCATTTCATATTTATGCCTCTCAAATAAATACAAATAGCCATGTCCCCCACATCCCAACAAACCATTGTTTGGCCATGTACCTTGCTTGCTTAACCACTGCTTAGTATGCATGCTTAGGATGCTATCAACTGTTCTAATGTTACTCCTTGGATTGGGCTATCACATTCATATATTACTGTGGATGATGTAATTTATTTAAATGTTGACTATACTCGACGAAGGATGGAAGGTCTAGGCTATCCCGCCCCGACGTTTTGTTCCATTCGAGTCACCTAGGACCCGAGTTCCAGGTATTGTGTCTCTTGACGAGCGTGCCTAACCGCGTGTGGGATGCTATGGGGTCCCCTCTTCTTACCTACCTAGCTTCAAACATTTCTAGTGGTGGCCCAAGATGATTTACCATTTGAAAAACCATGCATATATGTGGCACCCCGACTCAGAGCAACCGGTTTGCCTCACATTGCCAGCCTAGAGATCATGTCTTCTGGCAATGCACAACATATTGGTACAGAAATAACCACTTCCTTAATAATTATACAGGTACATAGGTTCGGGATTACAAACTGCTACGAGGCATGGCGGCACATCTCGTGCGACAACAATATCTACATTATTTATGTCACATCTCGGGGCCTCGATACGAGCGACGAGAAACTCTACGGCAGCGGAATAACGGGGTGATGCAGCTCCACTCCACGGGAACACTGCTGGGATACGGCCTAGTTCGTGAAGTATGGCACACGAGAGTCTTCAGGCACAGCTTCTCCTACATCTGGCATGACACGCCAGGTTAGTACATCAAATGTACTTGTGAGCTCACAACAACCATGTCATCAGAGTGAACAATAACAACAATGCAAACATAACGAGCATAGCACAATATCATAGTTAAGATTGTTTAAATACCAACCACCCATGATCACCGCATGATCCTGTAGCTTACCTCCGAGTCCATCCTGACTCAGCATCCGGGTCATCGCATGACCTCCCAACTATTCCAGTCATCGAAGGACCACAAGTTAACATCATCATTTTACCGGTTTGTGTTGACCCATAGTGTGACCTAGAACGAACTGTGTCCAATACCATGCACTCAGCTATTCGAATAGATTTGTAACACTCTGCAGAGGTTGTGCACTTTACCCACACCATGGAGCTCCTTGCGCAATGGACTAGGACTACTCCAACGAAACTTGCCTACCGCGTAACCTTTCTACAGCACCACCGACATCGCATGCCTTGGGTATCCCTGTGTCCTCCAGACACCTGCCATCGCATGGCCCTGACCATCACATGGTCCATAACATTGTCCCAACCGGGGACTCACGGGTAAATATATCAACTCTGTATTTCTAGATTACCACCACCTACCTGATCAGGGTAGCGTGCAATGCGTAACCTTCCCTTTTTGGTGGCACCCGTAAAAGGCACAATGATAGCCCAAGCTAAGGCCTGCCCATACATGCAAATGTGGCTTTACGAAATAAGTTCGGTTCGGTGGCACTCGGTCAACTGTTAATTCATGTTCATTAGGTTTTAACCATAATCATTTGCAATATGAGATCAAGTCATAAACTGAACATAAATATATGAACATGATGCCACCACCAAACATGTGCAGCAACTAGTATTGCATCAACATGGGTTCATCGAGGCATGGGCATCAAGACTCATATGGGATCAACATGTATGAATTACTAACATGAATCATGATAGAATTAACCTGAATATGACATGAGCTTAGACCAACATGTAAATGACCAGAGGACATGGCATGGTCATATCACATCAATTTAGCATGGTAGAATTGATTTAATTAGCAATTAAATTCAAGGCAAATTCAATTCAAATGAGCAAAGCATCATGTAACAATTATAGACCCTCATGAAAAGAATGTTGTGGCTTGCCTTGGTCAAGTGGAGTGTCACTGAACTCCTGGTTCTCAGCAAGCAAGTTGTGGTCCTCTAAAAATAATTTCAAATTGCAAAACAAAATAAGTCAAATGAACACTTCTTCTGTCCAGTGCACCTAGACAGAGAGGAAAGCTACCAAACTTTGCCAACTTAAAGAGCATTTTAAGACAAAATTTTAGCAAAAAGAATCAACTCATTTGGCCTTGTAGTTTAGGAGATATTAGAGGTCAAAGTTGGGTCAAAATTCATTTTAAATTGATTTAAATGAATTTCCAGAGAATTTCCAGAACAGGCCACGTAGAAGACATATTCTGGAGAATACGCCTCCACTTGATACCCTTTCGGGCTGGCCTGGGTGGCTGACAGTGGGCCAGCCCTGTCAGGCTTAAGTGAAAGAGAGAGGAACAGGACCCGACGGCTCCGGCGAGGGAGTTCGCCATCGACGAGGCCCTGTCGACTACGAGAGATAGCACAAGTGGACGGAGGAGCTTACGTCGAGCACGCACGTACCCAGAACACGGTGTATGGCGGCTGGACGGCGAGGCTAGGTCAATCTCCAGTGGCTGGTGGCGGAGGTGCTCGTCGAAGTTGGGAGTTTTAGCACGATTGCCACCAGCGAGCATGACATTAGAACCACCAGAGCACGAGGAGGTTAGGGGAAACAAACGCGGGACCAGGGGATCACCGGAGGAGGATGGCCGGCGTGGAGATCTCACAGCGGAACTCCGGTGAGCTCTATGGCCTGGGGCCTTCCCGGCCGGTTCTCTCTGGTGGGGAGCTTAATTAGAGTGCAGTGGGTGAGATTGCGATTGCTGGGATCAAGGAGGGGTTCGGGTATTACAGGTGGCCACGGGATTCCGAGGAGGGTTCCACCGTGCAGAAGAATCCGGAGTAGTGCGAGGGAGGAGATAAGCTTGAGCTTCTCCGGCGTGTAGAGGACCTTCTGGAGGTGACCTGGCGCGCGTGCGAGCGGCTCCCAAGGCCCTGCATCGACGGGGCGATGGGTCACGTCGGCAAAGGTCTCTACGGCGTATCTGCAACAGCGAGTTAGGCGGCGGGCGTCGCGGCTTTGCTCGGAGCAGATGGCGCGATGTGGTGCAGTGGAGCTGGCGACAAGCAGGCGCGTCCACAGGCATTGCGGAGACGTGCGGTGCACAGTGGCCAGCACGCGTGCCCTCTGTCGAACAGTGGTGGCGACGGTGCAACCTCCGGCGAGCGGCGGGGCTTTGGGCGAGGACAGGTGGCGCATGGGTGAGCTTCTAGCTCTACGGACATGGAGGTGCGGCTGCGGGCTCACCGGGCGAGGCGTGCCCCTGATGGCGACGTCTTGGCCACAGCCAGAGCACGCCTTTGTCACGTAGTGCGCGTGCTCACCCTGTGCACGCGTGCACTAGGTGTAGCCACTCCATGACACATAGGCAACGTCCAGAAGTGCATCTGGGGTAGTGGGGGTCTGGGGGAGGCTGCAAGCTGAGGCTAGCTTCAACATTAACTTTCTGCAACAAACTTTGGGAATTTCTGCAGGTTGATTGGCTGGGAGTTTTGAGCTGAATTTTTGTGTGCATGCATGGTTTAGGAAGGTGCTCAAGTGGTAAAAATTCCAGAGCCAATTGACCAGCGTACAGGGTACTTCCTTCACAAAATGCTCCTCTATCCAGAATTGAAGAAGTATTGCTAGAGGGGAAATATTGTACTGAACTTGTTGATATTTTTCCAGAGAATCATGAGGCATGATCCTAGAGTTCAGCACAAAAAGTTTCAAAGAATTTGGACAAACGGAGAGGGTGATGGCTTCAAAAACATGGGAGAAAAAGGCTTATTCCTTTAATGAAAAAGGAATATCTTGTGAAATAAAAATGTGGCAAGGGGATGGGCGATCAGAACTTGATGTAGGACATGAGGGAGAAGGGTTTTGAGGTCACTTGGCCTAGGGAAAAATTGGGTCCAAGTGATCAAGGCCAAAAGAGTTGCAAAACACCAGGCAAATGAAATTCAAATTTCCAGAAATCAGCAAAAAGGGTTTGCAAAACAAAAGGCCAAAAACCAGGATGTCACAAGCCTACCCCCTTTAGGGTAAATCTCGTACTCGATATTTGGTTGATCAGGGAACAGATACGGATATGCGGACCTCAGAAAGTCTTCCCTTTCCCAAGTAGCTTCCTCCTCGGTATGGTGTGCCCACAGTACCTTGTAAAACCGTATTACCTTACTATGGGTGGTCCTTTCCATTACGTCCAAAATTCTGACGGGCTTCTCCTCATTAGTCAGATCCTGTGTCAACTCTAATTCCTTCATATCCACTTGCTTGACCGGTGGTGCGATGCATTTTCTTAACTGTGATATGTGGAACACATCATGAACATCGGACAGTTACGGGGCTAGTTCCAATTGGTATGCTACCCTTCCTCTTCTAGCCATTACTGGGAACGGCCCGATGTATCGTGGTGCAAGCTTCCCTCGAGTGTGGAATCTCCTCACTCCCTTCATCGGTGTTACTCGAAGGTAGGCATACTCTCCGGGCTCAAAGTTCACTTCCCGATGTTTCCGGTCATAGTAGTTTTTCTGACGAGACTTGGCTGTTTTCAGACGGTCCTGAATTTCCCTGACCTGATTTTTGGCTTCAAGCGTCAAATCCATACCAAAGATACGGATGTCTCCTGTCTGTGACCAATTCAGAGGGGTATGACACCTACGCCCATATAGTGCTTCAAACGGTGACATCTTGAGGCTGGACTGATAACTGTTGTTGTACGAGAATTCCTCATATGGAAAACAGTCTTCCCACTTGGTTCCATAGGCCAACACACATGCCCTGAGAATATCTTCTAGAATCTGGTTAACTCGTTCAGTTTTGCCATCAGTCTACGGGTGATATGTCGTGTTGTGCTTTAGTGCGGTTCCCAAGGCTTGATGTAGTCGTGTCTAGAATGCGGAGGTGAACGTGGAACCTCTGTCGGAGGTGATTGTCTTGGGTACGACATGGAGGCTAACAATTCGGGACATGTATAACTCTGCTAGCTGATCTGCTCAATAAGTAGTTCGGACCGGGATAAAGTGGGCCACCTTGGTGAGCATGTCCACAATAACCCAAATGGAATCATGGCTTCGGGGTGTTTTGGGAAGTCCCACGAAAAAGTCCATGCATATGTCTTCCCATTCCACTGAGGGACTTTTAGGGGTTGCCGCAATCCAGCGGGCGTCTGATGCTCGTCTTTGACTCGGTTGCAAATATCACAGCACACAACATAGTATGCAATATCCTTCTTCATTCCACGCCACCAAAATGTTGTCCGCAAATCCTGGTACATCTTGGTACCTCCTGGGTGGATGGAGTACGCAGACTCATATGCTTCTCGCAGTATTTGCTGCCTTAGGCTGTTCTGGTCTGGTACACATAGTCGGTCCTCAAACCATAGCGCCTCTTGGTCATCGACGCGGAAGGGTGCGGCTTTGCCCTGTCATACCTTCTCCTTGATCTCCTGGATCTCCTTGTCTTGTTTCTGAGCTTCTTTGACTTCTTCCACGAGAGTTGGGGTAATTTCCATTGTCTTCACATACAGTGGGTTGCATAGCACCAGGTTGAGGCTAGCAAATTCCCTTTGTAGTTTTGGATTCATCCCTTTCTAAAGTGTGCGGAGCATGCTTGGATTTCTACTGAGGCCATCGGCCACCACATTGGCTTTCCCGGGATGGTAGTTGATCCCGAGGTCGTAGTCTTTGACCAGTTTCAACCATATCCTCTGCCTGAGGTTGAGATCCGGCTGGGTGAAAATGTACTTGAGGCTCTTGTGGTCCGTGTATATTTCGCATCGTTCGCCGATAAGATAATGCCTCCATATCTTCAAAGCATGCACTACAGCTGCCAGCTCCAGATCATGGGTGGGATAATTTCCTTCATGTGGGCGTAGCTATCACAACCCTAGTTTGGTATGTGCTTTTTATTTCTAGAAATAAGGCATCATGTTTAAATTTCCTTTTTAATAATTGGGGATTTGGAAAAGCCTCAAAAATAATTTAATAAAAGGCCAGGCAAAAATATTTTTCCAAAAATGCTTTGACCTTTTTGAAAAGTCTCATAAATGGGCATGATCACATTTCAAGTGAAGTGGGTCCCACTCCATGCCCATGGAATTTTCAAAATTCCAAAATGCCCTTGGAAATTAAATCAATATGGTATTTGCAATTGGAATTAAATAATTATAATTCCAATAATTCTAAAACTTTGTGAGATGACTTATATATGTTTCATTAGCTCACATAAAAAAATTAGAATTTTATAAAATGGTTTGGTTTAGAAATCAAATCAAAACATAAAATAGAAAAGAAATTAAAAATAAAACAGAAGAGAGAAAGAGGGGAACCCACCTTGCTTACCTGGCCCAGCCTGGAAGGCCCAGCCCAAAAGGGCATGGCCGTCTTCCTCCCAGGCCAGGCAGGCAGGCAGCTCGCCGCCGGCCACGGCATGGGCGCCAGGCAGCTACCTGCCTGCCCCCTGCCCCTTTAGCCAGCGCCGTGGAGGCCCTGGAAGCCTCCCCTATTCTTTCCCCCTCCTCTGGACCCTTTCCCCTCTCTCTCCGGAGAGATCCAGCGAGGACCCGAGCGCCACCGAGCCCGCCGACGTGCGCAAACGTGGCCACCGACCACCGTTCGCTCCGCCGTGTTGTCCAAGACGTTTCCTTCACCCGTCTTCGTCTTCGCACCCGATCAATTGAAGCCGAGGAGCTCTGTGGGAGACGCGAGATTCGATTTCCTCCGCCACGGCCATAAACCTCCGGCGAGCAATTGTGTCGCCGTTGCTGCCCCTCCGGTCTGCTCGTCCCCTCCGGCATGCTCAGGGTGAGCTTCCCCTTCCTCCCCGCCCTTTTGTGCTCCTCCCCGAGGCCCTAGTCGTTGTTCCCATTGAGCCCGAGCCCAGCCGCCGCGCCTCTCGTCACCGGCGTTCTCTCCGGCCGCCCCGAGGTGCATGGCTTGCACCAGTGGGTGCGCAAGGCCACGGGGAGCACTTTGGTGCCTCCCCTGTGCCAAGCTGTGGCCGGGAGCGCCACTCCGGCGAGGCGCCGCCGCCTCCCGTGGCCACCGGCGGCTAACCGCCGGCCGGCTGGATTGATTAGGGGGCTAACCCCCTGATTAGTTTGGCCCTAACCACTGACAGGTGGGACCAGCCCCCCTAAAATCTAATTAAGTTTTAATTAAACCGGGTTTTAACACAGAGCCACTGACATGTAGGCCCCACATGTCAGCCCCCCCCCCCCCCTGCGTCAGCATGACACAAGCATGATGCAGTAAATTAATAAATCAATTTCTTTATTTAAAAGAAATTCCAGAAAACTATTAAATCTTGTAAATTCAATAACTTTTAAACCATAACTCCAAATTAAATAACTAATATATGAAAAATCATCAGAAAAATGCAAGGATTCCAAAATCATATTTTCATAGCTGAAAACACATCTATGATGATGGACCTGTAGCATTTAGCTATTTGGGTTATTTGGAATAATTCAAAATAAATGTTTAAATCATTTCAAATTAAATCTTTGCAATGCCAACCTTATCACATGAACATCAGAGGCATATCATACACATGACAACATAGTTTACAAATACCAAACATTAGCAAATGCAACTTTGGCTAATTTGAACAACATTTGGAGTTTGAATTTTAATTTCTTATTCAAATCAACTTCAATTAACATGTGACAAGTTGAACCTATATCACATCAGTACCATGCCATGAATCATTTCTTGAATGTGCATTGCAATGTAATGTTCATACTTGTGTCTCGGTGTTTGCTTCTTCTCGATAGATCCATCGCCGGACGTAGTTCCTGTTTCTTCGAAGAGTGGCACCCCGAGTCCCGACAATAAGGCAAGCAAACCACCTTTGATCATATCTATAAAAACCCAGTTTCCCTCTTGTTCTCTAATGCATGAATAGGTGATCACATGTTACCGTTATACCGCTAGTTGAACCCATCCCTTGCATGACCTATTATTGTTGCCACAGTATTAAGCAAAACACAACCTAGCAGATACCATAATGTTTGTGTTCATCATGTGGCCCTTCATCCATGTTAATCCTATGCCATGCTAGAGTGATTACTTTGATGTTGATCCATCTGGGTGATGCTTCGGGATGGTAGTGAACACATGCAACAAGGTGGTAACGTGTTGATGAAGTCACCCTAATATAAGTGAACAATGAGAGGATGTGTAGGAGTACACAGTGGGTTGTCTCATTTACACTGCCCTAGGCCCCGAGTTCTTGTGTTGTGATCCAAGACACAGATTACTACCACATGTTGGGCTCATTGACCCCTCTCGACCTATTAACTCACCCCGACTATGGTCCAGGATTCGCATGGGTTAATTGTTCTTCTATTTGATTTCATAATGTAGCACGGTTTTAGGCAAGAGCAGCACCATCCGTCGAGGTGGGCTTGTCGGACCGTCCATACATCGTCTTGGTCCTGAACGGAAACCCCGGCCGGATTCCCGATTGGGGTACATACTCAGATAGGTGATCCCCTGGACTAGAGTTGGAGCCATGAGGTAAGTGTCGTGGTACTATCCTCGCGGACACCGCTTGAAGGTGACGAGTTCTAGGCGGTAAGTGGTAGCTACGTATGTGAAGAAGTACACCCCTGCAGGGTTAATGAACTATTCGATTAGCCGTGTCCACGGTTATGGACTACTTGGAGACCTTTACTTGATTATTAGACAACTCAAATAGATACTCTAAAAATCTCAAGATAAGTGTGAATGCTTTGGGTTGCTTCCTCGTGGGGAAGTCGAGGAAGGATCCATGGTGGTGTATTGATGTGGTGATCAAGATTAGATGGACTCGTGTGTGCCTCTCATCTCAACTCTATGTAGTCGTAGTACAGGATAGCCAAGTCAAAGCTTTCTGCATTACAACCCCACTTGCCCTTACCTTGATACCTGAGCATGAGTAGTATAGTTCTGACGTAAGTCTTGCTGAGTACGACTTTGTACTCACGTTTGCTTATTGTATGTTTTAGAGACGAGACCACTGAATCTGATGGTGGCCTCCCCCTCAAGCTCGACGCCGGCGAAGTAATGTAGTCCCAGACAACAGCCTGGTCCCTCTGGAGGGTTGTTGTGTTTTCTTAAAGGCTTCTTAAGCCATTTGTTAACCTTGTCTTTACTAAGACATAATTTCCTTCCGTTGTTGTATGATGTAATATTGGGTCACCGTTATGTGATCTCTTCTTGTAACACTACTATATCTGCTCTGTATAGCAGATGCAATAAAACTATGAGTTTGTAGAGTTCATGTTGTGTTACCTGCTGTTATGCACTTGGCATGCATGTTGCGTGTATGTTTATATTGTGCATGTCATGTGTGGGGTTCGATACCTTAGTTGTGCTCTCGTCGGCGGTCTTTCTTACACAAAGTGGCCCTGAGATGTGCGCAGCTTGGGGCATCGCGATGCGATTTCTCGTGACTCCGTCACGTGGCACACTTCGTTGTACGATCGAGCCCGTCCGAGACCCCGACTAAGAGATCGGGCTGGAGTCTGTTTATGTAAGTGTTATGATTCAATCGATAATATGGTTGAGGCAACTTGTCTAAGAGTATGGGATTTTACCACCCATAATCATTTAGACTTGTGAGCGGGCGATGAGGATACATCTCAGTTGATCATCCGGCCTGGATGGGATGCCCCTCACGTTCGAGCATTCCGAGAGTGTCTTGTACTTGGCCTTGTCTGCTTAGACAAGTGGGTATTGCTCTCGGCTCTCCATATGATTGAATTGTGACTGGAATTACATATGCAAACCCCGGGTCCCGACAGACTTGGTATCAGAGCAGGACTGCCTGTAGGATTACTCAACCTTGGCCGAAGTCGAGTCTAGCATTCTATAGTTATATAGTTACTTTGGGTATAAGGGAACAAAGTAAGGCTTCATTTTTTCTCCTTACCCTCATCGATCTGAGTTCTGAGTCAACCTCACCTTTTCTATGGGAAGATAGGACTAGGCTCTTCTATGTCTATACTAGAACATCTCGTTGTTTGTTTCTCAGTAGCTGTAGGAATGTTTTGGTTGTCTAGAGTCACCATTCCATCGAGCCTTTCGAGAAGGTTCTGATCATTCTTGCAGATTGATTCATTTTTTCACCCTGGTAAAGCCGTTATGCTGTCCGATTTGTCCCGTGTTTCCAGTAATTCCAATGCTTTTACATTACAATCTTGTCCGCTCTTAAATTATGTCATCTTTGCTTTGATTCCATCATAAATCCTACTCTGATTGTTGATTTTTATCACACAGAATGTCAGGTGGGACTAGATGTGTTGAATCTGGTCACTGTAATAAAAGTGGTGATGATGATCCTCCTTCACCGCCTTCTGCAACGGAAATCATGATGGACGCTGAGCGAAATCGACGTGATCAAACACGCCTTTTGGAGCTCATTGAGAAGAATACTTCTCTCCAGCGAGATGCGGTAATATCCATCCAGGAATTCATCCTCCTGAACCCGCCGGTATTCCGATGTTCATCTGAGCCCCTTGATGCCGATGATTGGCTTCATTCCATCGAGCGTAAGCTTGAGACGGTGCATGTTTCTCCAGATGATCGTGTGATGTTCGTGGCATACTTCCTGGAAGGTGTTGCTGGTGAATGGTGGGAAAGTTTTGTTGCAATGCAGCCTGATGGTCACGTTGTGACTTGGCAGGAGTTCCGTGATGCCTTCCAAGGGTACCACATTCTGGATGAATTGATGGAAAGAAAGAGGGAAGAGTTCTGCAACCTATCTCAGGAAAATATGACTGTTCATCAGTATAGGTCTGAGTTTAATCGACTTTCTCGTTATGCCCCTAAGAAGATATCAAGCGATGCCAAGAAGCAGGCATGGTTCCGCAAGGGACTTAGCCCTGTCCTTCTTCATGATCTCAATCTCCTTTAATTTGTCAACTTTGAGGATTTGGTCAATAGATCATTCAGAGCTGAGCATGAAAATGAGGTATTTGAAGAGTCTCGCAAGCGTGATCGTGATCTTGCTTCCTCTTCTAGTTCGGGTTCTCAGAAACGACGAATTTGGATCCCAACTAGTGCCATTCCTTCGCACTTGATTCCAAGACCATCTCCACAAAGCAAGAAAACCCAGAAATATAGTAGAGAGCTTGCCATCCAAACTCCACAACCTAACACATGAGTGTGCTATAAGTGTGGTAATCCTGGCCACATTGCACGGCAGTGTTCATTGCAAGAGAATGTTCCTCCTCATCCAAAACATAAAGCCAAAGCTAAGCCACCAAAGCCTTCCAAAGCCAAGTCCGCTATTGTTGAATACGGACGTGTGAACCATGCCACCATCAAAGAAGCCCAAGAGGATACTAAGGTTGTACTCGGTACACTTCCTGTTAACTTCAAACCTGCTTCTGTTCTATTTGATTCTGGAGCTTCTCATTTATTTTTGTCTGAAAAGTTCGCACTCTTGCATGACATTTCATTTGCGGAGTTGCCTACCCCTTTCATGATTAAAACTCTAGGATCCACATGGCGTACCAGTAGGGTAATTCATGACAATGAAATTGTCGTTGAGGATGTTGTATTCCTTGCTTCTCTCATAGCCCTCAAATCTTCAGATATCGATATCATCTTAGGCATGGATTGGTTGTCAAAACACCGTGCCAAGATTGATTGTGCCAATAAATCGGTTCAACTCACTCATCCTTCCGGCAAGATAGTCCACTTCGCATCTCAAGGTTCAGAAACACAGCTATATTCGTTGAATGAACATCCCCTTCCTAACCTTGAAGATATTCCGATAGTTTGTGACTTTCCACATATCTTTCCAGAAGAGCTGCCGGGAATGCCTCCTGGCAGATGTGTAGAATTCATTGTAGATCTTATCCTAGGAACCGCCCCAATTTCCAGACACCCATATAGAATGGCCCCACATGAGTTAGTTGAGCTTAAAATCCAACTAGAAGCTTCATTGGCAAAAGGCTTCATCCGCCCTAGCTCATCGCCATGGGGTTGCCTCGTTCTGTTCGTAACGAAGAAACATGGAACAGAAAGGATGTGCATAGACTATCGCCCGCTAAATCTAGCGATGATAAAGAACAAGTACCCATTGCCCAGGATCAATGATCTTTATGATCAACTTGCTGGATCCTCTGTCTTCTCCAAGATGGATTTGATATTAGGCTATCATCAAATCAAAATCAGAAACGAGGACATTCCCAAAACGGCTTTCACTACTCGTTATGGTCTTTATGAGTACACCGTCATGTCCTTAGGTTTAACCAATGCCCCAGCCACTTTTTCGCGCTTGATGAATTCGATCTTCATGGAGTACTTAGATAAATTTGTTGTGGTTTATCTTGATGAAATTCTCATCTACTCAAAGAACGAAGAAGAGCACGCAGAAGATCTTAGGCTGGTATTGATGAAACTTAGAGAGCATCGCCTTTATGCTAAGTTTTCCAAATGTGAATTCTGGCTTCCAGAAGTGACCTACCTAGGCCACGTGATTTCTGCAAAAGGAATTGCTGTCAATCCCGAGAGAGTTCAGGCCGTCCTTGACTGGACTCCACCTGAATCGGTTAAGCAAGTTAGGAGTTTTCTTGGCCTAGCATGCTATTGTCGCCGCTTCGTTGAGAACTTCTCCAAAGTTGCAAAGCCTCTAACTGAACTCCTCAAGAAAGATAAGAAATTCAAATGGATCCCCAAGTGCGAGGAAAGCTTTCAAGAGCTAAAGAGAAGATTGACTTCTGCACCCGTACTTGCGCCTCCAGACACCAAAAGGGATTTCGAAATCAATTGTGATGCTTCACAGCAAGGGTTAGGATGCATACTTATGCAAGATCGACATGTGGTAGCATATGCTTCACGCCAGTTGCGTCCACATGAAGAGAACAACCCTGCCCATGATCTTGAACACGCTGCCGTAGTCCATGCCCTGAAGACTTGGCGACATTACCTTCTTGGTAATCGTGGTGAAATCTATACCGATCACCAAAGCCTCAAATACATATTCACCCAGCCAGATCTTAATCTTAGGCAAAGGCGCTGGATAGAGTTGATAAAATATTATGACTTAAGTATCTCTTACACCCTAGGCAAAGCCAATGTCATGGCTGATGCACTAAGTCGTAAGTCGTATTGTAACAACCTCATGTTACAACAGTATCAACCACTTCTCTATGAGGAATTTTGAAAGCTTAATCTCGAGATAGTTCCCCATGGATTCCTTTCCACCTTGATAGTGAAACCAACCCTTGAGGATCAAATCAAAGTTGTTCAACAACGTGCTCGAGGTATCCGATATATCAAACAAAACATTGCTAGCGGTAAGGCCAAATGTTTTACCCTAGACCATGAGGGTACTGTGTACTTCGAGAATAGGATGGTAGTTCCGAAGAATAGGAATCTAAGGTAGCAGATCCTTAAGGACGCTCATGACACCCCTCACTCGATTCATCCTGGTAGTACTAAGATGTATCAAGATCTACACCAGAGATTTTGGTGGACTAGGATGAAGCGAGAAATCGCTCGACATGTTGCTGAGTGCGATGTTTGTTGTCGTGTGAAAGCAGAGCATCAAAGACCTGTTGGTACTCTTCAACCTTTAGCCATTCCTGAGTGGAAATGGGATAAAGTCAGTATGGATTTCATCACTGGCTTTCCAAAATCTCAAAAGGGAAACAATGCCATCTTCGTGGTCATTGATCGTCTTTCCAAAGTTTCTCATTTCCTTCATGTTCGCGAGAGTATAACTGCTAGTAAGTTAGCGGATTTATATGTCTCCCGGATCGTCTCTCTCCATGGTGTTCCTTTGGAAATCAATTCAGACCGTGGAAGTCTTTTCACCTCTCGATTTTGGGAAAGTTTTCAAAATGCTATGGGAACCCATCTCTCCTTTAGCACCGCCTTTCATCCCCAGTCAAGTGGTGAAGTAGAAAGAGGCAATCAAGTTCTCAAAGACATGCTCAGAGCATGTGTTATCTCATTCGGAAAGAGTTGAGAGAAATCTCTTCCATTCGCCGAGTTCGCTTATAACAACAGCTTCCAATCTAGCTTGGGCATGGCACCCTTTGAATTTCTCTATGGACGAAAATGTTGAACACCATTGAACTACTCAGAAACCGGGAAAGACAATTCTTTGGACCGGATATGATCCAGGAAGCAGAAGACAAGGTTCGCATTGTTCGTGAGCAATTGAAAACAGCCCAGTCTCGTCAGAAAAGCTACTATGATCGTCATCATAGGCCAGAAAGCTATGAGCTGGACGAGAAGGCTTACCTCCGGGTTACTCCTCTGAAAGGAACCCATCGCTTCGGTATCAAAGGCAAATTGGCCCCACGTTACATAGGCCCCTTTCGCATTCTAGCTAAACATGGAGAAGTTGCCTACCAACTTGAATTACCCCCGCATCTTTCTCAGGTTCACGATGTCTTCCACGTATCTCAACTCAGGCGTTGCTTCAAGGACCCCATCCGCGAAGTAGACCACGAAACGCTTGATCTCCAAGAAAACTTGTCAAATCGAGAGTATCTTGTCTGTATCCTTGATGAAGCTGAACGCACCACCCGACGTCTGAAGATCAAGTTCCTCAAAGTGCAGTGGTCCAACCATTGTGAGATGGAAGCCACCTGGGAACGAGAAGATCATCTTCGATTCGAGTACCCCACCCTCTTCCCGGCGACTTCTGAATCTCGGGAAGAGATTCTTTTGAGTAGGGGTGAGTTGTCACAACCCTAGTTTGGTATGTGCTTTTTATTCTAGAAATAAGGCATCATGTTTAAATTTCCTTTTTAATAATTGGGGATTTGGAAAAGCCTCAAAAAGCATTTAAATAAAAGGCCAGACAAAAATATTTTTCCAAAAATGCTTTGACCTTTTTGAAAAGTCTCATAAATGGGCATGATCACATTTCAAGTGAAGTGGGTCCCACTCCATGCCCATGGAATTTTCAAAAGTCCAAAATGCCCTTGGAAATTAAATCAATATGGTATTTCCAATTGGAATTAAATAATTATAATTCCAATAATTCTAAAACTATGTGAGATGACTTATATATGTTTCATTAGCTCACATAAAAGTTTTTTGAATTTTATAAAATGGTTTGGTTTAGAAATCAAATCAAAACATAAAATAGAAAAGAAATTAAAAAGAAAACAGAAGAGAGAAAGAGGGGAACCCACCTTGCTTACCTGGCCCAGCCTGGAAGGCCCAGCTCAAAAGGGCATGGTCGTCTTCCTCCCAGGCCAGGCAGGCAGGCAGCTCGCCGCCGGCCACGGCATGGGCGTCAGGCAGCTACCTGCCTGCCCTCCTTCCCCTTTAGCCAGCGCCGTGGAGGCCCTGGAAGCCTCCCCTGTTCTTTCCCCCTCCTCTGGACCCTTTCCCCTCCCTCTCCGGCGAGATCCCGCGAGGACCCGAGCGCCACCGAGCCCGCCGACGTGCGCAGGCGTGGCCACCGGCCACCGTTCGCTCCGCCGTGTTGTCCAAGACGTTCCCCGCACCCGTCTTCGTCTTCGCACCCGATCAATTGAAGTCGAGGAGCTCTGTGGGAGACGCCAGCTTCGATTTCCTCCGCCACGGCCATAAACCTCCGGCGAGCAATTGTGTCGCCGTTGCTGCCCCTCCGGTCTGCTCGTCCCCTCCGGCATGCTCAGGGTGAGCTTCCCCTTCCTCCCCGCCCTTTTGTGCTCCTCCCCGAGGCCCTAGTCGTCGTTCCCGTTGAGCCCGAGCCCAGCCGCCACGCCTCTCGTTACCGGCGTGCTCTCCGGCCGCCCCGAGGTGCATGGCTTGCACCAGTGGGTGCGCAAGGCCACGGGGAGCACTTTGGTGCCTCCCCTGTGCCAAGCCGTGGCCGGGAGCGCCACTCCGGCGAGGCGCCGCCGCCTCCCGTGGCCACCGGCGGCTAACCGCCGGCCGGCTGGATTGATTAGGGGGCTAACCCCCTGATTAGTTTGGCCCTAAGCCACTGACAGGTGGGTTAAGTTTTAATTAAACCGGGTTTTAACCCAGAGCCACTAACATGTAGGCCCCACATGTCAGCCCCCCCCCCCTGCGTCAGTATGACACAAGCATGACGCAGTATATCAATAAATCAATTTCTTTATTTAAAGGAAATTCCAGAAAACTATTAAATCTTGTAAATTCAATAACTTTTAAACCATAACTCCAAATTAAATAAATAATATATGAAAAATCATCAGAAAAATGCAAAGATTCCAAATATCATATTTTCATAGATGAAAAACACATCTATGATGATGGACCAGTAGCATTTAGCTATTTGGGTTATTTGGAATAATTCAAAATAAATGTTTAAATCATTTCAAATTAAATCTTTGCAATGCCAACCTTATCACATGAACATCAGAGGCATATCATACACATGACAACATAGTTTACAAAGACCAAACATTAGCAAATGCAACTTTGGCTAATTTGAACAACTTTGGAGTTTGAATTTGAATTTCTTATTCAAATCAACTTCAATTAACATGTGAAAAATTGAACCTAGATCACATCAGTACCATGCCATGATTCATTTCTTGAATGTGCATTGCAATGTAATGTTCATACTTGTGTCTCGGTGTTTGCTTCTTCTCGATAGATCCATCGCCGGACGTAGTTCCTGTTTCTTCGAAGAGTGGCACCCCGAGTCCCGACAATAAGGCAAGCAAACCCCCTTTGATCATATCTATAAAAACCCAGTTTCCCTCTTGTTCTCTTATGCATGAATAGGTGATCACATGTTACCGTTCTACCGCTAGTTGAACCCATCCCTTGCATGACCTATCATTGTTGCCACAGTATGAAGCAAAACACAACCTAGCAGATACTATAATGTTTGTGTTCATCATGTGGCCCTTCATCCATGTTAAGATTATGCCATGCTAGAGTGATTACTTTGATGTTGGTCCATCTGGGTGATGCTTCGGGATGGTAGTGAACACATGCAACAAGGTGGTAACGTGTTGATGAAGTCACCCTAATATAAGTGAACAATGAGAGGCTATGTAGGAGTACACAGTGGGTTGTCTCATTTACACTGCCCTAGGCCCCGAGTTCTTGTGTTGTGATCCAAGACACAGATTACTACCACATGTTGGGCTCATTGACCCCTCTCGACCTATTAACTCACCCCGACTATGGTCCAGGATTCGTATGGGTTAATTGTTCTTCTATTTGATTTCATAACGTAGCACGGTTTTAGGCAAGCGCAGCACCATCCGTCGAGGTGGGCTTGTCGGACCATCCATACATCGTCTGGGTCCTGAACGGAAACCCCGGCCGGATTCCCGATTGGGGTACATACTCAGATAGGCGATCCCCTGGACTAGAGTTGGAGCCGTGAGGTAAGTGTCGTGGTACTATCCTCGCCGACACCGCTTGAAGGTGACGAGTTCTAGGCGGTAAGTGGTAGCTACCTATGTGAAGAAGTACACCCCTGTAGGGTTAATGAACTATTCGAATAGCCGTGTCCGCGGTTATGGACTACTTGGAGACCTTTACTTGATTATTAGACAACTCAAATGGATACTCTAAAAATCTTAAGATAAGTGTGAATGCTTTGGGTTGCTTCCTCGTGGGGAAGTCGTGGAAGGATCCATGGTGGTGTATTGATGTGGTGATCAAGATTAGATGGACTCGTGTGCGCATCTCATCTCAACTCTATGTAGTCGTAGTACAGGATAGCCAAGTCAAAGCTTTCTGCATTACAACCCCACTTTCCTTTACCTTGATACCTGAGCATGAGTAGTATAGTTATGACGTAATTCTTGCTGAGTACGACTTTGTAGTCACGTTTGCTTATTCTATGTCTTAGAGACGAGACAACTGGACCTGATGGTGGCCTCCCCCTGAAGCTCGACGCCGGCGAAGTAATGTAGTCCTAGACAGCAGCCTGGTCCCTTTGGAGGGTCGTTGTGTTTTCTTAAAGGCTTCTTAAGCCATTCGTTAACCTTGTCTTTACTAAGACATAATTTTCTTCCGTTGTTGTATGATGTAATGTTGGGTCACAGTTATGTGATCTCTTCTTGTAACACTACTATATCTGCTCTGTATAGAATATGCAATAAAACTATGAGTTTGTAGAGTTCATGTTGTGCTACGTGCTATTATACACTTGACATGCATGTTGCGTCAATGTTTATATCAGGCATGTCATGGTGGGGTTCGATACCTTTGGTGTGCTCTCGCCGGCGGTCTTTCTTACACCAAGTGGCCCTGAGATGTGCGCAGCTTGGGGCATCACGATGTGATGGCTCGTGACTCCGTCACGTGGCACACTTCGTTGTACGATCGAGCCCGCCCGAGACCCCGACTAAGAGATCGGGCTTGAGTCTGTTTATGTAAGTGTTATGATTCAATCATTAATATGGTTGATGCGACTTGTCTAAGAGTACGGGATTTCACCACCCATAATCATTTAGACTTGTGAGCGGGCGATGAGGACCCATCTCAGTTGATCATCCGGCCTGGATGGGATGCCCCTCACGTTCGAGCTTTCCGAGAGTGTCTTGTACTTGGCCTTATCTGCTTAGACAAGTGGGTATGGCTCTCGGCTCTCCATATGATTGAATTGTGACTAGAATTACATATGAAAACCCCGGGTCTCGACAGTAGCTTCCGGGAGGCGTATGCTACAACCTTTCCTTCTTGCATCAGCACACATCCAAGGCCACGTCTGGAGGCGTCACAATAAATGTCAAATCCCTTGTGGAGGTCTAGCAAGGTTAAGACCGGTGCGGAAGTTAACTTGGTTTGTAGCTGCTTGAAGCTATCATCACATTCCTTGGTCCAGTCAAACTTCTTATTCTTCTTCAATAGCTCGATCAATGGCTTGGCTATTTTGGAGAACCCTTCAATGAACCGGCGATAGTATCCTGCCAATCCCAAGAAACTTCGGACTTCAGTCACTCTGGTGGGTGGCTTCCAGTTCAAAATGTCGGCCACTTTACTGGGGTCTATTTCTACTCCCTGTGCTGATAGAATGTGCCCCAGAAATCCCACCTCTTTTAGCCAGAACTCGCACTTGCTGAATTTGGTGTATAAACGGTGAGCTCGCAGTCGCTCCAATACGATACGGAGATGCTGCAAATGCTCTTCTTCACTTCTGGAGTATATGAGGATATCATCAATGAATACCACCACAAACTTGTCCAGGAAGTCCATAAAGACCTTGTTCATCATGCCCATGAAGTATGCTGGATCATTTGTCAATCCGAATGTCATGACCGTGAACTCATATAGGCCATATCTCGTGGTGAACGTCGTCTTGGGTATGTCTTCCTTCTTGATCTTCAGCTGGTAATAGCATGTACGAAGGTCTGTCTTGGAAAATACCCGTGCACCATTCAACTGGTCGAACAGGTCATCAATGCGGGGTAGCGGGTATTTGTTCTTGATGGTGTCTTCATTCAGTGGCTGGTAATCCACACACATACGCGGGCTGCCATCCTTCTTTTTGATAAACAACACAGGCGATCCCCATGGCGAGGTGCTAGGGTGAATGTACCCTTTCTACAATAACTCGTCCAACTGCTTCTTCAACTCTACCAGTTCGGTAGACGGCATTCGGTAGTACTTCTTGTATATTGGGGTTGTGCCGGGAACAATCTCAATAGCTAACTCCAGTTCCTTGACTGGTGGCATACCTGGAAATTCTTCAGGGAATACATCCGGGAATTCTCTGACCACTGGAATCTTGTTCATGTCATCTGTGGTGATCGGGCATACCAATAACTCTGTCTTTCGTGGCATTCCCACGGCGGTGAACCGGACTGCTTTTCAGTCTGGGTTGACCAGCTTCACTATTCGAGTCTGGAAGGAGAGGCGGACCTGGTGAGTTGTGAGCCAATCTACTCTGAGAATTGCATCAAGCCCCTTAGATTCAAGCAGAACAAGGGCGGCCAGAAACTTAACTTCATATATCTCAATCGTCAGATCCTTGCATATCCTGTCTTCTCTGAGCACGCCCCCAGGGGTTTGTACCACAACGATTTTGTCCAAAAGAGAGATAGGAAAATTGTTTTGGGTGGCAAAACTCCGCGAAATGAATGAGTCGGTTGCCCCGGAATCAAATAATATAACTGCGGGTATGTTATTAATATGAAACATACCGATGAACATCTCGGGGGACTCGTGGGCCACTTCGGCCGAGACGTGGTTGACTCGAGCCTGGCGATAGTTCGAGTTGGGCTGGCCCCCAATGTTGTTGACTTATGGTGCTGGTTTCCCCATCCTTGCGGGGCATTTCCTGGAATAGTGCCCTGGCTTTCCGCAAGTGAAACAAGTGCCATTGCGAATGCATGCGGTGCACAGTGGCCGGCACGCGTTCCCTCTGTCGAACAGTGGCGGCAACGGTGCGGCCCTTGATGGCGACGTCTCGGCAACTACCAGAGCACGCTATTGGCAGGCAGTGCGCGTGATCACCCTGTGCACGCGTGCACTGGGTGCAGCCACTGCTCGCCAAGCGTGTCCATGGCACCTAGGCAACGTCCAGAAGTGCATCTGGGGTAGTGGGGGTCTGGGGGAGGCTGCAAGCTGAGGCTAGCTTCAAAATTAACTTTCTGCAGCAAACTTTCGGAATTTCTGCGGGCTGATTGGTTGGGAGTTTTGAGATGAATTTTAGTGTACATGCATGGTTTAGGAAGTTGCTCAAGTGGTAAAAATTCCAGATCCAATTGACCAGTGTACAGGGTACTTCCTACCCAAAGTGCTCCTTTGTCCATAATTGAAAAATAATTTCTAGAGGGGAAATATTGTACTGAACTTGTTGATCTTTTTCCATAGAATCATGAGGCATGATCCTAGAGTTCAGCACAAAAAGTTTCAAAGCATTTGGACAACTAGAGAGGGTGATGGCTTCAAAAACATGGGGGAAAAGGCTTATTCCTTTAATGAAAAAAGAATATCTTGTGAAATAAAAATGTGGCAAGGGGATGGGTGATCATAACTTGATCTAGTACATGAGGGAGAAGGGTTTTGAGGTCACTTGGCTTATGGAAAAATTTGGGTCCAAGTGATCAAGGCGAAAAGAGTTGCAAAACACCAGGCAAATGAAATTCAAATTTCCAGAAATCAGCAAAAAGGGTTTGCAAAACAAAAGGCCAAAAACCTGGATGTCACAATATATGTCTGTTGGGTAGCTCCTCGCAGATATTCTTGAAAACAACCTAGGCCAGCGGGGATATGGTTTCCTTGTTGGTCCAACATTTCCGGCTGAGGACCCGGCCTCATGTGAGAATTTACCGGCAATCCAAACCTGCGACAGACGGTAGAGACCAATTCGAGAGCGCGGCCGGCTTTTGAGTTGGATGTCGACTCACCGGGGGCCACCCGGATTTGTTCGTTGTTAGCTAGAGGGGCCTGTCGTTTCGGATCTCTCGAACTAAATAATAAAATGGTTGATTGCGATGGCTAGCAACTGAGAGAGATGGGCGTGCATGCGGAGAATTGTAATGGGCAGTTGGTACACCCCTGCAGGGTTAAATCTTTTCGAGAAGAAGAGTCCACGGTTATGTACGACTTGAGACCTACTCTTGTTCATAGACAACAACAGTTGTGATAATCTTAATAACTTGATCAACGTGTGTGTGCCTTGACTGCTTCTTCTTCGTCGGGATGCGAAGGGGAGGACAAGGATAGGATAGGTGTTATGTTTGCGTAGGTAGTTGATAGCAGACATGTTGGAGGCGATTCCTCATCGGCTGCTTGGTTCTCATCTTACTCTAAATAGATCGTTAGCCACCTCATATATTGCTAGTGCGGCTGCAATGTAAGGCCCAATATGCGGTACTGTTCCAGATCTAGATGTTTCCATCCAGATCTGGGGACGAAGCACATATCGGTCCCACCGCGACATATGACAAAGTCATATGCCCCGGATTTCCAACATGATATCACAACATTACAGCTACAAGGATACAACATCTCATACAACAGGCATACAATTTCCTTAATACAATACATCAGCGGAAGATACATGTCTGAGTACAAACTACAATCAAGTGCCTAGTGGCAAAGGTAAAACACACCATTCCCGTAACCACACGGGTCCAGGATCTCCGTCGGGATCCGCCTAACTAGTCGTCGTTGAGTCTCCGCGAAGGCGTCTAGAAGGAGGGTCGTCGAGCTCCACTGAATTCCAACATCGTTTGCCTAACGTGCGTAAAAGAGAAAAGAATGGGTGAGCTATATCAACAAGTCTTGTAACTAACTTCTCACGATAAGATGAGGGTGGTGTCGAGGTTTCAGTCGCACTAGCAATATATGAGTGGCTAACGATCTATTTTAGAGTAAGATGAGCACCAAGCATTCGATGAGGAATCGCCTCCAACAAGTCTTGCTACCAGCTACTTACGCAAACATAACACCTAGCCTATCCTTGTCCTCCCCTTCGAATCCCGAGGAAGAAGAAGCCGTCAAGGAACACACACGTTGATCAAGTTATTAAGATTCTCTCAGTTGTTGTTGTCTAGGAAATAGGAGTAGGTCTCAAGTCGTCCATAACCGTAGACACGGCTTCTCGAAAAGAGTTAACCCTGCAGGGGTGTACCAACTGCCCATTACAAGGCTCCGCACGCACGATGGTTCTCTCAGTCGGGCCCGTTAAAGAGAGTTGTTCCGAGAGTCTATACGTCATAATCCCTTTAACTAACAACGAACAAATCCGGGTGGCCCCGGTGAGTTGACATCCAACTCAAAAGCCGGCCGCGCACTCGAATTAGCCTCTACCGTCTGGACGAAGTCGGGTTAGCTGCCCAAACCATGTGGGCAGCCCCCTAGCACCCTAGGGTGGACCAACAAGAGAAACCATGTCTCCGCTGGCCCAAGTTGTTTGAAATCTGCCGTCCGCGGACCAGCCATACACACGTTTCAAATCATAAATCAGCTTGGGCCACCGCTAGAAATGTTTGGAGCTAGATAGGTAAGAAGAGGGGACCCCATAGCATCCCACACGCGGTTAGGCACGCTCGTCAAGAGACACAATACCAGGAACTCGGGTCCTAGGTGACTCGATTGGAACAAAGGATCGCGGCGGGATAGCCTAGACCTTCCATCCTTCGTTGAGTATAGTAAACATTGTAATAATCATATCATCCATAACAATATAATAGTGTGATAGCCCAATCCAAGGAGTAACAGGATAATAGTTGATAGCATCCTAGCATGCATACTAAGCAGTGGCTGAGCAGCGAGCAATAGTAACACAGCCGAATAAGGTTTATTAGGATGTGGAGGACATGGCTGTTTGGTTTATTTTACAGGCATGAATATGAAGTGGTCGGATCAAGAAATCATTCTATCCTATACCTAGGTGTGAGTGAGCTGAAATTTATAAGCATGATATATGCTCCCCCTTACCTGATGAGAAGTCGGTGTCGAAGGTGTAGTCAATCGCAAGCTCGCATCATCTCCGAGAGTAACCGCGGGAGCAAACAAGAAGGAAACGTTGTTGTTTCAGTTTCGCGCGTAGATTTGCGAGTAAACCGTAGCCCGTATCGCGTTGCGCCCAAAAGGAAAATTGTTTAGAGTTGTGTGTACTTCAATCCATCTTTTGTGAGCATTTTGATTTGAGGCCATCTTGATGTTTATAATCTGTGTTGAAGTGGGCATCAGGCTGTTAATTGCTATTATTTCCTGTTAGTGTGCTGCTGCTGTTATTTTATTGCAACTTTGGTTGATGATTGTGACACATCCATGAGGCCTATTGCATTGATTCTTTTTGCATACTGTTAAGCATCATGTCTACTTTCATTATAGGTATTGCATTGTCATGATATGCTTGCTGTTCATATAGTTATTGAGCTCCAAAGTTGGTATCCCGCTGTTTTTGACAGCCACATCTATTTTTCCCTAAGTCTGTAACGTTCCGATGCCATGTTGTTTGCTTAATATCTTTTGATCTGTGATGCCTATGACCTTGATTATTTTTTGTACCTGATCACCATCATGTCTAGTTCATTCTCATATATTTCTATGTCATGTTGCTGCACTTTTGCATATAGTTTTTCTCCTGTTTGTACAGCATAAAAATAATAGTTTCTGCTTTGTTTTCCTGATTTTCACTAAGTCCTTGACCAGTAATGTTTTATTGCATTTTGCATGGGCTATAACTAGTTGTTCATTATCATGTTTATGCATTGCTCTAAAGTGTGCTTCCTGATGTTGGCAGATTGTGCTCGTAACTTGTTTTGCTTGTATCTTTTTAACCGTAACTCCGTTTCGAGTGTTCTTTATATGTAACTTGATTAGTTTTTCGTGTACTTTGTGTTTATGCTATTGTTTGCTTATGTTAACAAATATAAAATATGGTAACAGTACCAATTACTTAAAATTGTCGTGGAGCACTTAGTGATATACCATGTTTAGGTTGTGCCTCACTTAAATTGACTAGCATAGATAGTTTATCTTATGCTTCACCTCTTTCCATGCTTGTGTGATATGCCATGCTTGAGTGATATGCCATGTTAACAATCTTTTTCTCACCTTGTGTAGCTAAACAACTTTAACCATTCTAAATGTGTGGTATCGTCGTGTGTGACGAGTACTCCACTTAACCTGTTAGTAACCGCTCTCGACTGTAGATGTGATGTCTCGTGTTGCCTTCTTGTTGATGCTTGCTCGTGTTTGCTTCGTAGTAATAGATGCTTGATCGTTGACCGCTTTACAGTGTTTGTCGTCTTGTGTGCTTCCGCGGGTACCTTCGGAGACGATGCAAGCTTGCGATCAACTACACCTTCGGAACCCGAGTTATCAACAGTCAAGGACTATACATTACTTATGATCCATTCTATTTCAACCAGCGGTTTGCATGCTAGTCTAGGATAGGTTCGATGTTTGATCCTACCACATGTTTACAGCCTCTTTCAAACCGATACAGCCATGTCCCCTCCCAGCAAATCGTGTATTGCTATGTTACTATTGCTCGTTGCTCAGCCCATGCTTAGGATGCTAAGATGTTACCCCCTGTTACTCCTTGGTTTGGGCTATCACATTATTATATTGTTGTTGATGATATGATTATTATAATGTTGATTATATTCGACGAAGGATGGAAGGTCTAGGCTATCCCGCCCCGACGCTTTGTTCCATTCGAGTCACCTAGGATCCGAGTTCCGGGTATTGGTTTTAAGACTGAGCGTGCCTAACCGCGTGTGGGATTTTATGGGGTCCACTTTTCTTACCTATCTAGCTTCAAACATTTCTAGTGGTGGCGCGAGCTGATTTACCATTTGAAACCCCGTGTGTGTGCTTGGTAGATCCCCTCGCGGTTTTTAAACAACCAGGGCCAGCGGAGACAAGGTTTCTCTGTTGGTCCACATTGGTGAGCTAGGGAAGTCCCTTGTTATATAGGCGAGACTATACCCGACCTTGGCCATACGGAAGAGTCCGATCCAAGAGCGTGGTCAGCTTTTGGATTGGGTGTCGACTCCCCGGGGGCCACCCGGATTTGTTCGTTGTTAGCTAGCGGGACCTGTCGTTTCGGATCTCTTGGAACTAAATCATAAAATGGTTGCCTGTGATGGGTAGCAACTGAGAGAGATGGGCGTGTGTGCGGAGTCTTGTAATGGGAAGTTGGTACACCCCTGCAGGGTTAAATCTTTTCGAGAAGCCGTGTCCACGGTTATGGACGACTTGAGACCTACTCCTTGTTCATAGACAACAACAACTGAGATAATCTTAATATAACTTGATCAACGTGTGTGTGCCTTGACTGCTTCTTCTTCGTCGGGATGCGAAGAGGAGGAAAAGGATAGGATAGGTGTTATGTTTGTGTAAGTAGTTGATAACAAGACTTGTTGGAGGCGATTCCTCATCGAATGCTTGGCTTCTTATCTTACTCTCTAGATCGTTAGCCACTTCATAAATGCTAGTGCGGCAGCAACCTCACCACTTACCCCATCCTTACCGTAAACTACTAGTTGTCCTAGAATGACGAGTGATGAAGTCCTTGTTGGGTCAGTTGACCACTACAGTTGGATGCTGAGTACTTCTGTAATCATGATACTACCCCCAAACTCTTTTAAGGGTTCTTGATCGACAACAGGTATTGTGATCGGCGTTTCACGTGGAGACTCGACGACGACTAGTTAGGCGGATCCCGGCGGAGGGCCTGGACCCGTGTGGTTATGGGGATCGATGTTTTTCTCTTTGCCACTAGGCATTTGATTGTAGTCTGTACTCAGACATGTATCTTCCGCTGTTGTATTGTATTAAGGCACTTGTATGCCGATTTATGAGATGTTGTATCCTTGTATCTGTAATGTTGTGATATCATGTGGGAAATCCGGGGCATATGACTTCGTCATATGTCGCGGTGGGACCGATATGTGCTTCGTCCCCGGATCTGGATGGAAACATCTAGATCTGGAACAGTACCGCATATCGGGCCTTACAACTTGGTATCAGAGCCTTACCGACCGTAGGATCCCTTCTCTGGCCGAAGTCGAGTCTAGAAAAAAACTATTTTGTAGTTACTAAATTAGTTGTCGGAGAGTAGGATTCTTTTTACTCCTTACCCTTGCTCTGGTCATGACAAGTGTCGTAAGATTTTTACTCTCGTCTTATCCCCTTCAAACTTTAGGATCTCGGGTGTGTGGAGTATCGGAACCGTTCCAATGCCTTGCTTGCAGCGTATTGTCTCAATTCCGATCTCAGGTTTGGGAAATCCTGTAGTACCTTTAGTCTATCCGACTCTGGTAAACATCTTGGTTGACTGTTGACTTCAGTCCTCTTGCCCAGTATCCTCACGATTTTAGTGAGAATGCTTCCCTTGATCGTCACTTTCAATTGTCGTTCTTCCTCTTGATCTCCCGATGGTTTCGTTTTCCGACGTTGTCGTCTCTCTGCGGAAATTTATCTCGACAGAAGTTCGACGTCGACATGGAGCAGAGTCCCTTGTTGGTGGTGTTGAAGATCGTCGTCTCTATTTTCTCCCCCCCCCTCTCCCTCGGATCATCTTGGATCTCGGGACGAGATCCCTTGTTGGTGATGTTGTATTGTAACAGCCCAGATTTCACAAAAATTAAAAAAAAATCTTCGGTGTGAATTGTTTGATTGTCTGATTTGTTTGCGGTGTTTGCATCCCCGATTTATCGATCGTCGATTATTCCCCCCCCCCCCTTTATCTCGTACCGGACGGAGACCGACCCTTGCCACCCTGACACTCGACCTTTGCGACACCGGGTTTCACCCGATCACCGTCGCGAAAACCCACAAGACCAGCCGTAGCCAACGGAACGAAAAACCCCGTTTAATAAGTAAACGGGATATTTCTATAGCGCGCCGGAAAATGTTCTCGAAACTGTTCCAGCGCGAGGTGAACGCCACCGGCTCGATGCGCTGATCGCGCAGTTCGAAGTTTTACCCGAATTGGAGGTCCTGCGGACCCCCGGCGGTCAGGAACGTGAGCACCGCGCGCGCGAGAGAAAAATCGGGGATGTTTTTGCAAACTGCCAGCCACCTGGGCTATATAAAGACCACCACTCTTCCACCCCTTTCTAGGGTTTCCCTAGCCAAAAATTTGCAGCCACCCCCTTCACAAAACTCAAATCTGCCCATTTTACCCCAAATTTTTGCAAACCCTAGCTCCAGCCATCTGGAGCCGTCGGATCTAAGATCCAACGGCCCCAGAGGCCTCCATGTTGCTCCCAGCCGCCCCAGCCGGATTCGGGCCCCGGCGGGCCAAGCCGCCGCTGCTGCGGGCCCGCGAGGCCCATCTGCGTGCCGCCGTTGTCCCGTGCTCACTCCTCCTCCCATCGGCAAGCTCGCCGCCGCTGCACTTCGGTTGGTCGCCGCGCTCTCCGTACCACGCCGCGGTGAGCTCCCACGCCCCTCTCCCTTCTCCTCCTCTGCCCTCACGCCTTCCCCTCTCCTCCGTGCAGGCCGCTGGAGCTCGCACCGCCGCAGTCCTCACCATGGCCACCGCGCCATGGGAGCCGCGGCCCGAGCTCGCACTCGCTCCCGAGGAGCTCGTCGTCGCCTCGCCTTGGAACGCCAGCAGCCGGATCCGTCGCCGCCTCCTCCTCCCAAGGCTGTCCAGGCCTCCTCGCCGCTCCGCCCGCTGCCGGCCGGCGAGCCAGCCGCCGTCGGCACCCGATCTAGAAAGGGCGGCCAACCCAGGCGCCACCGACCGCCATGGGCCGGCCAGGCTCACGACCCAGCACCTGGCCAGGCTGACAGCCGCCTTCTGCCTCTTGGGCTGAGCCTAATAGAGGGGTGAGGCCTTTTTTTTCTTTTTTTTCTTCATCTGTTTTTTTTCTAAGTCTGTGATTTTTGCTAAGTCCTGGAATTATGTGCTGCTGTTTCAATTTCGCGCGTAGATTTGCGAGTAAACCGTAGCCCGGATCACGTTGCGCCCAAAAGGAAAATTGTTTATAATTGTGTGTACCTCAATCCATCTTTTGTGAGCATTTTGATTTGAGGCCATCTTGATGTTGATAATCCGTGTTGAAGTGGGCATCAAGCTGTTAATTGCTATTATTTCCTGTTAGTGTGCTGATGTTGTTATTTTATTGCAACTTTGGTTGATGATTGTGACACATCCATGAGGCCTATTGCATTGATTCTTTTTGCATACTGTTAAGCATCATGTCTACTTTCATTATATGTATTGCATTGTCATGATATGCTTGCTGGTCATATAGTTATGGATCTCCAAAGTTGCTATCCCGCTGTTTTTGACAGCCACGTCTGTTTTTCTCTAAGTATGTAACGTTATGATGCCATGTTGTTTGCTTAATATCTTTTGATATGTGCTTCCTATGACCTTGATTCTATTTTGTACCCGATCACCATCATGTCTAGTTCATGCTCAAATATTGCTATGTCATGTTGCTGCACTTTTGCATATAGTTTTTCTCCTGTTTGTACAGCATAAAATAATAGTTTCTGCCTTGTTTTCCTGATTTTCACTAAGTCCTTGACCAGTAATGTTTTATTGCATTTTGCATGGGCTATAACTAGTTGTTCATGATGCCTATTTGCATGATTCCTTTTGCCATGCCTTCCCTGCCATGTCTACTTTAGTTTCATATCATTTGTGAGCATGTTTGCATTCATTATCATGTTTATGCATTGCTCTAAAGTGTGCTTCCTGATGTTGGAAGATTGTGCCCATAACTTGTTTTGCTTGTATCTTTTTAACCGTAACTCCGTTTGGAGTGTTCTTTATATGTAACTTGATTAGTTTTTCGTGTACTTTGTGTTTATGCTATTGTTTAGTGCTGTTAACAAATATAAAACATGTTTTAGGACAGAACAGTACCAATTACTTTAAATTGTCGTGGAGCACTTAGTGATATGCCATGTTTAGGTTGTGCCTCACTTAAATTGATTAACATAGATAGTTTATCTTATGCTTCACCTCTTGCCATGCTTTTGTGATATGCCATGCTTGAGTGTTATGCCAGGTTAACAATCTTTTGCTCACCTTGTGTAGCTAAACAACTTTAACCATTCTAAATGTGCGGTATCGTCGTGTGTGACGAGTACTCCACTTAACCTGTTAGTAGCCGCTCTCGACGGTAGGTGTGATGTCTCGTGTTGCCTTCTTGTTGATGCTTGCTCATGTTTGCTTCGTAGTAATAGATGCTTGCTCGTTGATTGCTTTCCAGTGTTTGTCGTCTTGTGTGCTTCCGCGGGTACCTTCGGAGACGATGCGAGCTTGCGATCAACAACACCTTCGGAATCCGAGTTATCAACAGGCAAGGACTATACATTACTTATGATCCATTATATTTCAACCATCGGTTTGCATGCTATTCTAGGATAGGGTCGATGTTTGATCCTACCACACGTTTACAGCCTCTTTCAAATCGATACAGCCATGTCCCCTCCCAGCAAACCATGTACTGCTATGTCACTATTGCTCGTTGCTCAGCCCCTGCTTAGTATGCATGCTTAGGATGCTACGATGTTACCCCCTGTTACTCCTTGGTTTGGGCTATCACATTATTATATTGTTGTTGATGATATGATTATTATAATGTTGATTATATTCGACGAAGGATGGAAGGTCTAGGCTATCCCGCCCCGACGCTTTGTTCCATTCGAGTCACCTAGGATCTGAGTTCCGGGTATTGGTTTTAAGACTGAGCGTGTCTAACCGTGTGTGGGATTTTATGGGGTTCCCTTTTCTTACCTATCTAGATCAAACATTTCTAGTGGTGGCCCGAGCTGATTTACCATTTCAAACCCCGTGTGTGTGCTTGGTGGATCCCCTCGCAGTTTTTAAACAACCCGGGCCAGCGGAGACATGGTTTCTCTGTTGGTCCACATTGGTGAGCTAGGGAAGTCCCCTGTTATATAGGTGAGACTAAACCCGACCTTGGCCATACGGAAGAGTCCGATCCGAGAGCGTGGCCAGCTTTTGGATTGGGTGTCGACTCCCCGGGGGCCACCCGGATTTGTTCGTTGTTAGCTAGAGGGACCTGTCGTTTCGGATCTCTTGGAACTAAATCATAAAATGGTTGCCTGTGATGGGTAGCAACTGAGAGAGATGGGCGTGCGTGCGGAGCCTTGTAATGGGCAGTTGGTACACCCCTGCAGGGTTAAATATTTTCGAGAAGCCGTGTCCACGGTTATGGACGACTTGAGACCTACTCCTTGTTCATAGACAACAACAACAACTAAGATAATCTTAATATAACTTGATCAACGTGTGTGTGTGCCTTGACTGCTTCTTCTTCGTCGGGATGCGAAGAGGAGGACAAGGATAGGATAGGTGTTATATTTGCGTAAGTAGTTGATAACAAGACTTGTTGAAGGTGATTCCTCATCGAATGCTTGGCTTATTATCTTACTCTCTAGATCGTTAGCCACTTCATAAATGCTAGTGCGGCAGCAACCTCATCACTTACCCCATCCTTACCGTAAACTACTAGTTGTCCTAGAATGACGAGTGATGAAGTCCTTGCTGGGTCAGTTGACCACTACAGTTGGATGCTGAGTACTTCTGTACTCATGATACTACCCCCAAACTCTTTTCAGGGTTCTTGATCGACAACAGGTATGGTGATTGGCGTTTCACGTGGAGACTCGACGACGACTAGTTAGGCGGATCCCGGCGGAGGGCCTGGACCCGTGTGGTTATGGGGATCGATGTTTTTCTCTTTTCCACTAGGCATTTGATTGTAGTCTGTACTCAGACATGTATCTTCCGCGGTTGTATTGTATTAAGGCAGGTGTATGCCGATTGTATGAGATGTTGTATCCTTGTATCTGTAATGTTGTGATATCATATGGGAAATCCGGGGCATATGACTTTGTCATATGTCGCGGTGGGACCGATATGTGCTTCGTCCCCGGATCTGGATGGAAACATCTAGATCTGGAACAGTACCGCATATCGGGCCTTACACTAGTGAAGGAAGCTTCTCAGATGATGGGTGCATCCGATCGTTGGAACCAATAGACTCGGTACCGGTGTGGCAGAATGCAACCCGGATTATCCTCACTTTGAGCTTCCACACTGTGTCACGGTGTTCATGGCTGACACCGGAGGACAGGGGAGTCAGGCAACGCAGAATCAGGGCGCAGAGCCGACTACCAACACAGTCCCTAATCCAAATAGGGAGTCGGCGGCCCGCTCATCAGAATAAGTCCTCACATGAGCAGAAGCCCTCACTGATGCCTTGAACTCTCTCGATGAGGCTTTGGCCATACCAATGGCAACGGAAAATCAGGAGGCCTGGAGGACAAGATTCGATGGACTCAAGGCACGGGTAACAAGCATTCGGAGGGAGATCAATGCTGAAAAAGAGAAAATGGCGGAAAGAGAAGCGCGACTCGTCCAAGAAACTAGGCGCCTTGGGGAAGAATCTGATCTGATAGAGGCTCAATGATTAAGCCTCGCCCACACGCATCCTCAGGGACCTGTGAGTCGGACCCCCCCCCCCCCCCGACTACCAAGGACGAGCGATGTTCCATAGCCCTCACCAGTCGACTCCCCCAGGATTCACGCACCTAGATAGCCGGTTCCTCCGCATGCCCAGATCGTTTCCATACACCTCCTCATTACATTAATAACCCCATGGCTAACGTCGTGGCGGCAACTCAGTTCCTCAGCAACGCGCCAATCCATGGAGACACTCCAGCGGATCACGCCGCTCGAGAAGCTGTCGACTTACTCAAGACTGCGATCACACAACAAGTCCAATATTCGCAAGGAGTCTCGTACTTGCATGGGACTCTGTATCACAGTACCAGCCCACAATCTGAATCACCGGCTCCCGCAGCCTCGAGCAGCCATCGCCAAAGCCAAGCGTCGCCGCCTCCAAGCCCTCACGAGGTTGTAAGAATCTTAGACCTACCGAATCCTAACCTCGAGCGCCGTATAGAGCCGGTGACCAAACTTCCCCCGCAAGATCAAAATATCGATTTCGTCAGCAGATCCGTGGGTAACCGGTGCCTACACCAGTAGGAAATAGGCTACTGGTGGCGTACAGTTTTTTGTTACCGCTAGCGGGCACGCGTACGCTAGCGATGTCACGCCAGTGGTAAATGGTAAAAGGTACCACTGGCATACCATTTGTACGCCAGCGCCAGCGATAAGGCAGGTTACTGATGGCAGACAGGCTTGTACGCCAAGAGTAGTAATTTAGGTACGCCACTAGTGAGATAGGAACAGTGGCGTGCATCCCTCACGTACGCCAGGAGTAGTAATTTAGGATTTAAAAGAAATAATAATACTAGTGGGCATGTGTTTCATCATATACAACAGTAGTATTAATTTGGAGATTAAAAAAATATACAGATAATTTATTTGTCCGAACATAGATGCATATTTAAAACACCTCTTCTTATTCCCATATTATATTTTCAGTTGACTTGGAATACATAAACATTTACTTTGGCATATGCCAAAATATCATGTACAAAGAAAAGTACGTAGTAAAAAATTGCTTAGGCCTTATCGAAGTCGTCATCGTCGTCGCCGCCGACACAGCAGCCCGTGTTGAGGTCGTCGTTGCCGCCACAAGCCCTTGTCAATGTCTTCGTTGCCGCCACCACAGTGTCTTGTCGCCGTCGCTTCCACAACCCCTTGTCGATGTCGTCGTTGCCGCCACCACAGCCCTGTCTCGATGTCATCATCGCCGCCACAACCCCTTGTCGACGTCGTTGTTGCCGCCACTACAGCCTCGTGTCCCCGTGTCGATGTTGCCGCCGCCACAACCCCTGCATTTTATACACAAACAAGGAAGATGTTCATGTACAGAATAACACTAGATACAGCAGTTCTAACTTCAGAACAAGTGCTTTATGTAATTTTAGAGGTGTGAGTTTGTTAGCATCAACAAATAAGTGTACGTGTCAGCACACAAGAACTACTCAAGGTAGTTTGGTACAGATTTTAGTTTACTGGATATTCTGTCCAGAACAACAAGCACTCCAACTAGCTATTTATATTCTAGAGAAATAAGTCATTACCCTTCCTGATAGTGATGATGTACAGTGGGTATTTAGAGCTACAAGAAACACAATGAATATAACAAGATGGAAAAGCAAATGCCAACTTGGATTTTATACTAGCAAAGATGATTTACATCACAATTTGATTTACTAGCAGTGATTTATACTAGCAGGTATATAAACACACAATTGGCATCACCATTTGCTTTACTTGGCCGAAATAAGACATATTCATAAAAATGAGCCTTATATACAAAAGGAGCTATTCTATGTTGATGGACAACACTCTACTCCTTAAACAGTACCTCATCTCCTTTTTTGATAGCATGCCCAGCCTTAATTATAACTTCAAGATTGTAAAACTACTTGTAGAAAACAAATTGAGCAAATTGTCATTGCACTGCACTAAAATTGCACTAATTCAACTAGGAGTATATGAACAAGTTGCAGAGAACATGGCAGAAGCCTTATTGCAGACACCTAGTGCAAATGAATTGAATCAGAACTAGTACAGTACTTAAGCTAGAGAGAGGAGGGCTCGTGGCTCACCAAGCTAGAGGGATGAACTTAATTCTGGAGGGAGTACATTAGAAATCTGAACTGTATTGCTACACTAGAGCACTCAAACTACTGTATTTCTCCTTATACTCCAGGCAAATTCAGTGACTACTCTAGAATTAATCCAAATTGCGCCGCTCATCGACAATCACGACTCTAGTTTCCACCGTTGCTCCTTGTCTTGAAGTTGTGGAGGAGGAGAGCGAGGAGAGCTTCCGACTGCGCAAGTCAACTATAATGATAACACATGAAAAGAAATCATATCTACTTCCAGGAAAACATATATTGGTGATGCTATATTCAGCAACACAAATATTTACTTCCAGGAAATAACATTGTATGCACTCGCGAGAAAGGAAAACATATTCCTAAATTATATAATGCGGAACACGGTAAATTTGAAATCTGCAAGCAACAAATAACTATAATAATCTGCCTTTAGATTAGATGGTCATCCTCACTTGCAGCAAGTCACAACATGATTGAAATAACTTATACATGTTGTTCTATGAACATACTGCAGTACCAAACAGTGAATTCTTAATTTACAGTAAGACGGTGTAAGCAGTTCAATGGCAGCAATCCTACCAACAACACAAAGTCTTCAAGATAATGCAAAACTGAAACGTCACAAGAAGGTGATGGCTTACCTGGCGAAGGGATCTGGCTTGACCCAAGCCATGGTGGAAGAACGCATGCTACAATCGAACGATAGTGCCTTTGAAACAGAGAGCTTTCAATCACCTTCTCTTAGTACATGTCCACGACGACGATGTGGTGTTGCTCGCCGACCGTGATGTACATGATGTCGGCGTTGACTGGATCGATGACGGCGATCTGCGGCAGCCTCGTCCCCTCCTCCACCGGGTGACCTGCATCCTCCAAGACCTGCCTGAGCTCCACCTGATGCTCCAGCGTCCACCTCCTGCCCTCGTCGTCCAGCACAAAGGAGCTGAGCAGGAACGAGTCGGCTATGGACGCGTCAACGAAGCGCAGCCTCCCGTCGCTGACGCTGATGCGCCGGTACTTGGCCACCTCCCGCCTAAATTTGCCGGATTCGCAGCCCTGCGGGCCACCGCTCCCTCCCGCTTCACCAATTCCAGATCCCGCGCCGCCGCCGCCTTCCGATCCGCTGCCGCTGAGCTCGGGCTCCTTGGCCGCGACTGCCACGAGGAGACGCAGAAGGGACCGGAGAGAGAGGAGCGTAGGGGCGCGAGGGCCGCCGCGGTGGATTGGGGCTGGGGGAGGGCGAGAGGCGTGCGTGTGTGTGGTGAGGGAGAATAGGATAGGGTCCGGTGGGAGAGAGAGAGTAGAGAGATGGTGGGCGGCGGTGGGGCTGGGTTGTTTTACCGCTGCCGTAAATAATGTGAGTAAGCCAGTGCTAAAATAAGTACCGCTCGCGGATATATAAACGTGTACGTCAGTGATAATTTGCCTTATGTGTTCGCATTCAGACACATTTATCGCTGGCGTACATTTTTATTTGTATGCCAGTGATATCTTTTTACCGCTAGTGCGCACATTATATTGTCCGTCAGCGATAATACTACCGGCGTACGGATTTTTTATTTCGTCATTGATAGCAGTGCGGCTATAGCCTATTTCCTACTGGTGTTGGGGTCGTCTTTAAGGAACACACTCTTGCCCCCAGATTTCAAGGGACCGAGTAAGATTCCCAACTATAAAGCTGACATGGACCTGACGACTTGGATCGAAAGTTACGACCTCGCCATGGATATGATGCAAGCCAGCAAAGAGGTTTGTGCCCGTTACCTCACGATGATGTTGGAAGGACGGCATGTACATGGTTCAAAAACCTCCCAGAGAACTCCATCGCCTCTTGGGCAGATCTCAAGGAAAAGTTCATCAAGAATTTCCAAGAAACTTGCCGGCGAGCCACCACAATCGTCGACTTGGAGCATTGTCTAGAAGGAAGGAGAGTCGGCACTAAGGTGGGCACGATGAATCGTAGAGATAGTCCATTCCTCATACACTATTACTTCCCAGACAGCAGTGATCGTCTTGGAAAGAAACTGCAAGTTTGAGCCCTTGGTACATAAATTTGGCCGACTCAAAAGAACGGTCAACAATATGGGAGAGCTCATGAATGCGGTTATCAAGTATGCTGAGTCTGACAAAACCAAGGATGTTGATCCAAAAGAGGATAAAGCTGATAAGAATATAAAGAACAATAGCAAAGGATCCCAGAGACAGAATCAACAGACCAAGCTTCGACTCGATCAGACTACTTCTGACTTGGTAGCCAACACAAATGTCGGCTTCCAAAGGCAGAAGCAGGGGGACAACAACTACCGCAAGTCGGAAGGAAATTTTTGCCCCAAAGCAGCTTTGAAGAAGCTATGAAAAGGCCTTGCCCAACACATAGTAAACCTGGTCGTCCAGCCAATCACACCTGGGAAGAGTGCAACTTCATGAAAGAATACGCACGGCGCGGAAGCCGGGGACCTCCCGGGTTAGGTGGAGGAGCCAACCAGAACAGCAACAACCAAAACTTTGGCCATCAAGGAGCCGGCGCGGCACCTCAACACCAAAGGGGGAAACGGTGCTTGTAACCGCGGTTTCAAGGATTGTTTACTTTACGCAAAGTTATTTTAATTCAGTTGCCTGTTGCTTTGGGTTTATACTTTGGGTGGAGCTCGCAACTTAATACCAACGAGATGTTCTGGATAGATATCTCAAGGTGGATGATTAGTAGTAGATGCAGTTGGATTTCGGTCTACTTATTATGGCGTACTGCCCATGCTTTTGAGCCTCTTCCTTTCTTTATAGCATAGTTAGCATTGTGGTGCGTTTTTAATCCTGTCAATTGCCCAACTATGATTTGTTTACCTCGCATAGTAGTTTTATCGTCTTTTGCGAGAGACACATCACTAGTGAACATCACGGGACCCCAGTCCATATTCTCATCACTGTTTACACGCTCATTTATTTTCTACTTTTACTTTCTAGCTGCTATCATTATTATCCTTTATCCCTTGCGTTTGATCCTTCGTAAACAACAAGGCCAGAGAGATTGACAACCTCTCTGAACTTCGTTGGGAGAAAGGTTATTTGTGTCGTGTGCAGGTCCAGGTCAAGGTAGCAACTTTTGTCTAAAAAAGTGCCATTGTTTCCTTGCCACCTACTTATCACTTTCGAAATCCTATGTGAGACAAACCCTATCCTCTACATAGGGAAAATTTGCTGCTATCCTACATCTCACCTTTCACTTGGGGTAACCAACGAAGGGCGAGAAGCCATTATCACTTCCACTCCATCAAGCAAATTTCTCGCGTCGCTGCCGGGGATTCCGAGTGCCAAGATAGGGGAGTTGCACACTATCTTTTACCTTTGCTTTTTAGTCTTGTTAGTTTACCTTTCAGTTTTTATCTTAGTGCCCTATATCAAAAACCACAAAAAAATTATTTACCTTGCTTTTAGTTGTCCTTCTTGTTTAGATGAACATGTTAGGACTTGGTGCTTTGAGGGAATCGGAAGTTCTAGATTTCCGTCAAAGGGATGAAGAAAATATGAAGAAGTCATGGGACAGAATTTCTGTAACATCCCAATTTTCTAAATTCGGATGTTAATAGATCATCATATGCATGTCATGCTGGAGTTTTGCATTATTTGGATTTTATGAATATTTTAAACATTTTTCAACTTAAGGCAATTTATTGGAGATGATATAATATGACTTATCCCCATTTTTGAAATGTTCGAAAATAGTTTAAAATATTTTCTGGAGACTTTTTAAATTTACTTTGGGGTTATAAATAATCTCTAAAAATATTTTGGGAATTTATTTATGCTCTGGGAAATTTTAAAAACATTTTTGGAGTTTTTCGGCATTTTTAAATTACCGAAAAAGTATTTAAAAGTATTTTAAAATAAGTTGCAAACGTTTTTATTTTTATTAAATATTTTGGTAATGCCAAAAATTCACTTTTATTATTTTAAAAGTTTTGGTGAAACAGAAATTAAAAATAATTATCCGTTAATTTTCAAAAATTGTTTTGGGCCTAATGGGCCTCTTCTGTTTTTTTACGCCAACCGTATTCGAATCGGATTAAAAAAAAGCTTACCGGGGCGGGTTATAAATGCCCGCGGACCCGCGGGTATTAGGGTTTCCACCTGTTAGCGCGCCGCCGCCCGTTCCGCCGCCGCCTCCGTCCCGGAGTTCGCCGCCGCCCCGAGGTGAGCCGCCGTCGCCCCGTCCTTCCCCGCCACCCCGCGCCGCCGCCGTCCGTCGCCGGAGCCCCTCGCCGCGCCGCGCCGCGCGCCGCGCTGGAGCCGACGGCCATAGCCGCCGGTCCGGGCCGGTTCGCCCGCGCCGCTCGTCGGCCGTCGGATCGAAATCCGACGGTCCGTTTTAGATCGGGGTGTTTTTTTTATTAGGGTTAGGCTTTTTTTTCGGTTAACCGCGGTTTTATTAAACAACGGACGTTCGCCGGAGTGGACGCCGTTCGCTCCGTAGCTGAGGACCTATTCGCGATAGAGAAGTTATTTTATTTGTGGATTAGCCCTTTTGGCAGAAAAGAGCCCGGAACCGTTTTCGCAATATCTTTAAAACCGTAGCTCCGTTTTAGTTAATTCTTTTTGCGTTGAGATCGTTACGAAAAATCCTATCCAGTAGACAAAGTTTTCAAAAAAATTCAGTTTTCAAATTTGAATTTGTACATATTTAAATTCAAAGTTCCGGTGACCGTAGTTTGCAAACGGTGCAACCGTTTTCGACGATTCCAATTGCGTTGGATTCGTGGTGACGAGTACTTTATGTTTATCTACTGTTTAACTTGTTTCCTTGCTGTTCTTTTGGAGTTTCTTCTGCTATGCTTGTTTATGATTGTTATGTGTTAACTTTGTATTGATTGCAACTCTGGTTGATCGTATAGACTGCCCGAAGTGCAACGCTTCGTATTGTGAGGATTGTGATTGTCAGGAGCAGGATCAAGGCAAGTCATGCATTGACCATTTCACAACCTATATTTTTTACTTATGCATGTAGCAAATATCACCCTATGCATGTGTAGGAAGTTTTATATTATTATTGCTGCAAACCTGGTAGGGTAGCTACATGATCTTATCATGTTTTCTTAGACAACCTAGCACGTGCTTGCTATATATTTGCTATGCTTGTAGACGTGGATTGGTTTGAGATTTGATTGAGCTATGTGAGGATTTAATGACTTGACTAGCAAACCTTTAGTTAGAATACACCTCTGGACGGGCTGGGAGTGCTTCCTGGGGGCTCGTGCCTTATCTAAGGGCGAGACCAGGTTGTACCCCTAATGGTTGGTTTTGGTGGTCGACAGTACGTCATGGTATCTACCCTCTGAACGTAAGTGGGCGTCGTCCAGGCTCAAAAAGATCAGACATACTTGGTGACTAGGAGCTTCCATGTACAGTCGCTGGTCATATGGGCTCTGGCTTAGTTGAGTACGATGTAGGAAGCATCTCCCGTGCAAAGCTAGCAGATGTAGATGTGATAGGTGGTACCGGCTTGCCGTTGGGTGTAGGTGACCTCTTCTGAAAGACTTCGTCTCAATCTTCGGGTTGAGTCCAGCGGGGAAAGTGTACTAACCTCTGCAGAGTAAAAACTAATCATGATTAGCCGTGTCCCCGGTTATGGTCATCCTTGAGCTACTAGACATTACTGTTACTGGAGGATCTTGACATACGAATCACCATAATAACTTGAGTGGGCAAGATTTAATAAAGGGTGTGGATTGGAACTGGTGTGCCCAGTTCAATATTAATTAGTAAGTTAAACTAAATTTTTGACTAGGTAGATTGGGAAAAATCAGCTTTCTGCAAAACAAAACCATAAGCCTTTCCTTTGACTTACCTTGCATGTAGTGATAGGTCTGTTGTATCCTTTTCCGTGTGACTTGCCGTACAAATCAGATGTACTGACCCGTTGTCGGGCTGTAACCTTCGGTGTTGCAGGTTTTTCAGACGACCAGTAAGGTGCGTTTAGGATTGAGGGTCTACACTCAGCATGTTCTCTTGTGGATGTTGATGGGACTCCTCGTTGTATGATTTTGCTTCCGCTATATTTATGTTGAATAAGCTAGCCTTGAGCTATGCAACTTGTTATTTACTTTATTCTGGATCATACGTTGTAATAATGATGCACTTGTACTTTGATATACATCTATGATACTGTGTGTGCCAGCGAGTTCGATCCAGGGACTGGCACTTGATCACAGAGACTTCAATTCTATGTGAATTGAGTCGTTACAGATGGTATCAGAGCAGTGTGTTGACTGTAGGAAATGACCCTAGAAATGGATTAGAAAATCCATAGGAATGAAACTATTACTTTACATCACTTTGTCTTGTACTTACTTACCTTCTCTATCTCGTACTCATACCTGTTCTAATCTTGCCTTTCCTCTCTTTGATTATAGATGACCACTTTGTCGTACCGCTCCATGGCGTTTGGACCTGAGCTCAAGGGGATTTGCCATTACCTGAACATCTATGCTCCAGTCTTTCAGCCGGACATAGTGGAGACAAGAGGAGCCGATGACTACTGGCAAGTGGAGACATTTCTCCTAGGAAGCATGATGGAAGAAAGGGTGATCACAGAGTCATTCGAGGTGCATGCCCCGGAGAAGGAGCAGTGTTTGCGCATAGCCGCTCACATGGCTCTTTGATGCATCGTCGACCGGTATGCCGGCCGGCTAAAGGGTACGGTGTACGAGGAGATGACCAAGATCCTTCCATCGGGGAACATATGGACAAAGAAGTTCAATTATGTGCCTGGGACCATTTGGCCAGGTACAACTGCCTACTTCATCCAGAGCCTTGAGAAGCACATGCACAACCTGGAGAAGAGCACCCAGTCGGATCTCTACACCATCACTGAGTTGCAACAGAAGAACACCATGCTCAAGAGGGACGCCAACAAGTTGAAGAAGTAGAGCATGGAGATGCAAGTGGAGATCAATAGGCTGAAGGAGAAGCTGAAGGCCAATGGTGTGGAAGAAAAAGAAGAGGAACCAGAACTGGAGACTTCGGCAGAAGAAGATGAACCGAGTCCCAAGAGGCACAACCGCATTAGTGGGCGCGAATACCGCATGCTGTTTAGCAAAGTCAGCGTTCGGAGTTACTTCACCGTAAATTAGTTTACTATCGTTATCGTGTTAGCGTATTTGTCTATGTCGACTTATTCGGTATGGCAATACTAGGTTGCTTGATATACTATTATATTACTCGTGGTTGTGTTGAGGATCTTATATCAGTTATGCAATATATTTTGAGACTATATGTTGTGATTGTATTTGCTTATTGGTATGAGTGCTTTTGCCTGATGATATTGATGATTGGTGATTGGTGATAATTGTATGATGATTGTGTGGAATGATATGTTGTATATGTATATGTTGTCTTGATCATAATAAGCACATGGGGTAGGATATATTTCCCTAGCTACTTTCTGTCTACAACTTACCTATTCTTACCCAACAGATGCCGCCGAGACGTGATCCCACGGGAAATGGGAACAACAACAATGAAGTGCCAGCTTACATGCAGCAGTTACTTCAAGGACAAGCTCAGTTGATCCAGTTGCTCACTCAGAATATGGGAAACAACAACAACAATACGCCACCACCACCACCTGTGGACACGCTTGCGAGGTTCCCGAGGTTGAATCCTCAGAGGTTCTCTAGCACCCCTGAACCCATAGTGGCGGATGACTGGCTTCGTTCAGTGAGCCGGAACATGGAGACAGTTGGCTGTACTGAGGCAGAGAGAGTGAGGTTTGCCTCACATTTTCTGGAGGGTCCTGCCGCTGCATGGTGGGACAACTACTTGGTGACCTATCCCATCGACACCATCACTTGGGCGCAGTTTTAGGCCGCGTTTCGCGCCGCACATGTCTCTGCAAGCCCTATGGCTTTGAAGAAGAAGGAGTTCCGCAGCTTGCGCCAAGGAGGTCGCACAGTAGCGGAGTATGTAGAGGAATTCAACAAGCTTGCCCGCTACGCTCCAAATGATGTCAACACGGATGCAGCTAGGCAAGAGAAGTTCTTGGAGGGTCTCAACGACGAGTTGTGAGTGAAGTTGACGGTGGCTACTTTCAACAATTGCCAAGGACTCATTGATAAGGCCATTGTGCTGGAAGGGAAACATCAGGCTATGGAGTACCGCAAGAGGAAGTACAGCAACAACAACAACAAGTACAACTCAGGGCCACAGCAGAAGCAGCGCACTTCCTATAATGGGAATGGAGGACATAACCATCATGGTGGGAATGGACATCATCATCATGGTGGAAATGGACATAACCATCATGGAGGGAATGGCCACAACCATAATGGACACAATCATCACAATGGGCACAAGAATGGCAATGGGAAAGGAAATGGAAATGGAGGGAACTATAACCTGAACCGTCAAGTGGTGAATGCTCAGAAGGACCTTAGTCAAGTTATGTGTTTCAAGTGCAGGAAGATGGGACACTAGTCCAACATGTGCCCGGAGAACAAGGACAACAATGGGAATTCTGGAGTCAGCAAGCCCAATCCTTTCAACAAGGGGCATGTGAACCATGTCAACGTGGAGGAGATTTATGATGAGCCTGATGCTGTGATTGGTAAGTTCCTTATCAATTCAGTACCCGCACTTGTTCTTTTTTATTCTGGTGCATCGCATTCATTCATATCGAGGGTATTTGTGGATAAGCATGAGTTACCTACCGTAGTTCTTAAGTCATCTATGCTCATAAGTTCCCCGGGAGCGGAGATGTCAGCTATTTTGGGATGCTTTCAGATAAGCCTAGCCATAGGGAAGCATGATTTTCCTACATATTTGATTATATTGAAGTCACAAGGTTTGGATGTTATATTGGGCATGGATTGGCTAGCCAAGTACCAAGGTGTTATTGATTGTTCCAGTCGGTCCATCACTTTCCGTACACCGACTGGGCAGAAGATCAGATATGTATCCAAGTATAAGCATCAGCACGCTGAGGTGAATTCTCTTAAGGGGGGTAGCCTGGATGATGTGCGTGTTGTGAGGGATTATCCGGATGTGTTTCCAGAGGAGTTGCCAGGTATGCCACCGGATAGGGAGATTGAGTTCCTTATTGATTTAATACCAGGCACTGTGCCTATTGCTAAGAGACCGTATAGGATGCCCGCTAATGAACTTGCAGAGTTGAAGGAGCAGATTAGAGAATTGCAGGCCAAGGGATTCATTCGCCCAAGCTCGTCACCTTGGGGATCTCTAGTGTTGTTTGTTGAGAAGAAGGATGGAACCCAAAGGATGTGTGTGGATTACCGTTCTCTGAATGATGTTACTATCAAGAACAAGTATCCTCTACCTGTGATTAATGACCTATTTGACCAGTTGGAGGGAGCTTGTGTATTTTCTAAGATTGATCTTCGTTCTGGTTATCATCAAGTGAAGATTCGGGAGAAGAATATTCCGAAGACTGCTTTTACTACAAGGTATGGATTGTATAAGTATACTGTTATGTCATTTGGATTGACTAATGCTCCTGCATACTTCATGAATATGATGAACAAGGTGTTTATGGAGTTCTTGGATAAATTTGTTGTGGTGTTCATTGATGATATATTGGTGTATTCCAAGAATGAGCAAGAGCATGAGGCACATATGCGTTTGGTATTGGAGAAGCTTAGGGAGCACAAATTGTATGCCAAGTTCAGCAAGTGTGAGTTTTGGTTGAAGGAGGTAGGATTCCTTGGACATGTGGTGTCAGGAGAAGGAGTAGTTGTGGACCCATCCAAGGTTTCAACAGTTACAGAATGGGAGACACCCACGACAGTTGGAGACATTCGCAGTTTCTTGGGGCTTGCAGGATGTTATAGGAGGTTCATTGAGAATTTCTCCAAGCTTGTAAAAACCAATGACGGAGCTGTTGAAGAAAGAGAATAAGTTTGATTGGGGCGAGGAATGTGAAACCAGCTTTCAGGAGTTGAAGAAACGGTTAGTAACTGCACCTGTTTTACGTTTGCCTGATATACATAAGGATTTCCAAGTATATTGTGATGCATCTCGTCGAGGACTTGGTTGTGTTTTGATGCAAGGGGGTAGAGTTGTTGCTTATGCTTCACGTCAGCTTAAGAACCATGAGCAGAACTATCCTACACATTGATTTGGAGTTAGCTGCAGTTGTTCATGCATTGAAAAGATGGAGACAATATCTCGTTGGTAATCATTGTGATGTATTTACTGATCATAAGAGTTTGAAGTATATCTTTACTCAGAAGGAGTTGAATCTCAGGCAGAGCAGATGGCTGGAGCTTATTAAGGATTATGATCTGAATGTGCAGTATCATCCTGGTAAAGCGAATGTGGTTGCTGATGCATTGAACCGTAAGAGTCTTATCAGTGTTGCTAATGTTGAGGATATGCCACTTGAGTTATGTGAGCAGTTCAAGAATCTCAGGTTGGAGATAGTTCCTAAGGGATATGTGGCAACATTGGAAGTGAAGCCAAACCTGTTGGAAAGAATCAGAGAAGCTCAGAAGGGTGATGCAGAAATTTAAGAGATAAAGGAGAATATGACCAAAGGGAAATCAGAGGGTTTCCGTGAGGATGAGCATGGAGCCATTTGGTTTGAGAAGCGCATTTGTGTGCCGCAAGATGCAGAGATCAGGAAGTTGATTCTTCAGGAGGCACATGATTCACCTTATTCTATCCATCCCGAGAATACCAAGATGTATTTGGACTTGAGAGAGAGATTTTGGTGGCCTAGTCTGAAGCGGGAGATAGCTCAGTATATTGCATTGTGTGATGTTTGCCAGAGGGTCAAAGCTGAGCATCAGAAGCCAGCAGGATTGTTGCAGCCTTTGCCTATACCAGATTGGAAGTGGGATCAGATAGGTATGGACTTTGTTACTGGTTTACCCAGGACTCGGTCAGGATATGATTCTATCTGGGTAGTGGTTGATCATTTGACGAAGGTTGCTCACTTCATGCCGGTGAAGACAACTTACAACAGTGCCAAGCTAGCCAAGATTTATATGTCCAGGATCGTGTGTTTGCATGGAGTTCCAAGAAAGGTTGTGTCTGATAGAGGTACTCAGTTTACTTCGAAGTTTTGGCGTCAGTTGCATGATACTTTGGGCACTAGGCTGGAGTTCAGTACATCGTTCCATCCTCAGACAGATGGGCAGACCGACAGAGTCAATCAGATCTTGGAGGATATGTTGAGAGCGTGTGCGTTGGATTATGGTTCGAGTTGGGATGACAACTTACCGTATGCTGAGTTCTCGTACAACAACAGTTACCAGGCCAGTCTTCAGATGGCACCATTCGAGTTACTGTATGGCAGGAAGTGCATGACTCCGTTGATGTGGGATGAGGTAGGAGAGCGTCAGTTTTTCGGACCTGACCTGATCAGAGATGCTGAGGAGAAAGTCAAGTTGATCCGTGATAGACTGAAGACAGCACAGTCCAGGCAGAAGAGTTATGCAGATGCTAAGCGCAAGGATGTAACCTATGAAGTTGGAGACCGTGCATATCTCAGAGTTTCACCAATTCGTGGGATCAAGAGGTTTGGAACCAAGGGTAAGTTAGCACCACGTTTTGTAGGGCCTTACAAGATCTTGGAGCGCAGACGGGAGGTAGCTTATCAGTTGGAGTTGCCAGAAGCGTTGTCAGGAGTTCATGATGTGTTTCACGTATCCCAGCTGAAGAAGTGTCATGCGGAGATGGCGGATATTCCTTTGAGAGATACAGTGCCACTTGAGGCAATTCAGTTGGAGAGTGACCTGACTTATGAGGAGAAACCTATGAAGATTCTGGAGACGGCATAAAGAGTTACCCGCACCAAGACAATCAGGCTATACAAAGTTCAGTGGGATTATCATACCGAGGAAGAGGCTACTTGGGAGCGAGAAGAAGATTTGAAGCAAGATCATCCACACCTCTTTCTTAGCCAACCCGAATCTCGAGGACGAGATTCATCTTAAGGGGGGTAGGTCTGTAACGTCCCAATTTTCTAAATTCGGATGTTAATAGATCATCATATGCATGTCATGGAGTTTTGCATTATTTGGATTTTATGAATATTTTAAACATTTTTCAACTTAAGGCAATTTATTGGAGAGGATATAATATGACTTATCCCCATTTTTGAAATGTTGGAAAATAGTTTAAAATATTTTCTGGAGACTTTTTAAATTTATTTGGGGTTATAAATAATCTCTAAAAATATTTTGGGAATTTATTTATGCTCCGGGAAATTTTAAAAACATTTGTGGAGTTTTTTGGTATTTTTAAATTACCGAAAAAGTATTTAAAAGTATTTTAAAATAAGTTGCAAACGTCTTTATTTTTATTGAATATTTTGGTAATGCCAAAAATTCAATTTTATTATTTTAAAAGTTTTGGTGAAAACGGAAATTAAAATAATTATCCGTTAATTTTCTATATTTGTTTTGGGCCTAATGGGCCTGTTCTGTTTTTTTTACGCCAGCCGTATTCGAATCGGATTAAAAAAAAGCTTACCGGGGCGGGTTATAAATGCCCGCGGACCCGCGGGTATTAGGGTTTCCACCTATTAGCGCGCCGCCGCCCGTTCCGCCGTCCCGGAGTTCGCCGCCGCCCGTTCCGCCGCCGCCGCCGTCTGTCGCCGGAGCCCCTCGCCGCGCCGCGCCGCGCGCCGCACGGGAGCCGACGGCCATGGCCGCCGCCGGTCCGGGCCGGTTCACCCGCGCCGCTCGTCGGTCGTCGGATCGAAATCCGACGGTCCGTTTTAGATCGGGGCGTTTTTTATTAGGGTTAGTTTTTTTTCGGTTAACCGCGGTTTTATTAAACAACGGACGTTCGCCGGACCGTTCGCCGGAGTGGACGCCGTTCGCTCCATAGCTGAGGACCTATTCGCGATAGATAAGTTATTTTATTTGTGGATTAGCCCTTTTGGCAGAAAAGAGCCCGGAACCGTTTTCGCAATATCTTTAAAACCTTAGCTCCGTTTTAGTTAATTCTTATTGCGTTCCGATCGTTACGAAAAATCCTATCCAGTCGACAAAGTTTTAAAAAGTTTTCAGTTTTCAAATTTGAATTTGTACAGATTTAAATTCAAAGTTCCGGTGACCGTAGTTTGCAAACGGTGCAACCGTTTTTGACGATTCCAATTGCGTTGGATTCGTGGTGACGAGTACTTTACGTTTATCTACTGTTTAACTTGTTTCCTTGCTGTTCTTTTGGAGTTTCTTCTTCTATGCTTGTTTATGATTGTTATGTGTTAACTTTGTATTGATTGCAACTCTGGTTGATCGTATAGACTGCCCGGAGTGCAACGCTTCGTATTGTGAGGATTGTGATTGTCAGGAGCAGGATCAAGGCAAGTCATGCATTGACCATTTCACAACCTATATTTTTTACTTCTGCATGTAGCAAATATCACCCTATGCATGTGTAGGAAGTTTTATATTATTATTGCTGCAAACCTGGTAGGGTAGCTACATGATCTTATCATGTTTTCTTAGACAACCTAGCACGTGCTTGCTATATATTTGCTATGCTTTTAGACGTGGATTGGTTTGAGATTTGATTGAGCTATGTGAGGATTTAATGACTTGACTAGCAAACCTTTAATTAGAATACACCTCTGGACGGGCAGGGAGTGCTTCCTGGGGGCTCGTGCCTTATCTAAGGGCGAGACCAGGTTGTACCCCTAATGGTTGGTTTTGGTGGTCGGCAGTACGTCATGGTATCTACCCTCTGAATGTAAGTGGGCGCCGTCCAGGCTAAAAAAGATCAGACATACTTGGTTACTAGGAGCTTCCATGTACAGCCGCTGGTCATATGGGCTCTGGCTTAGTTGAGTACGATGTAGGAAGCCTCTCCCGTGCAAAGGTAGAAGATGTAGATGTGATAGGTGGTACTGGCTTGCCGTTGGGTGTAGGTGACCTCTTCTGAAAGACTTCGTCTCAATCTTCGGGTTGAGTCCAGCGGGGAAAGTGTACTAACCTCTGCAGAGTAAAAACTAATCATGATTAGCCGTGTCCCCGGTTATGGTCATCCTTGAGCTACTAGACATTACTGTTACTGGAGGATCTTGACATACGAATCACCATAATAACTTGAGTGGGCAAGATTTAATAAAGGGGGTGGATTGGAACTGGTGTGCCCAGTTCGATCTTAAGTAGTAAGTTAAACTAAAATTTTGACTAGGTAGATTGGGAAAAATCAGCTTTCTGCAAAACAAAACCATAAGCCTTTCCTTTGACTTACCTTGCATGTAGTGATAGGTCTGTTATATCTTTTTCCGTGTGACTTGCCGTACAAATCAGATGTACTGACCCGTTGTCGGGCTGTAACCTTCGGTGTTGCAGGTTTTTCAGACGACAAGTAAGGTGCGTTTAGGGTTGAGGGTCTACACTCAGCATGTTCTCTTGTGGATGTTGATGGGACTCCTCGTTATATGATTTTGCTTCCGCTATATTTATGTTGAATAAGATAGCCTTGAGCTATGCAACTTGTTATTTACTTTATTCTGGATCATACATTGTAATAATGATGCACTTGTACTTTGATATACATCTATGATACTGTGTGTGCCAGCGAGTTCGATCCAGGGGCTGGCACTTGATCACAGAGACTTCAATTCTATGTGAATTGATTCGTTACAGATGGTATCAGAGCAGTGTGTTGACTGTAGGACGTGACCTTAGAAAATGGATTAGAAAAGCCATAGGAATGAAAATATTACTTTACATCACTTTGTCTTGTACTTACTTACCTTCTCTATCTCGTACTCATACATGTTCTAATCTTGCCTTTCCTCTCTTTGATTATAGATGACCACTTTGTCGTACCTCTCCATGGCGTTTGGACCTGAGCTCAAGGGGATTTGCCATTACCTGAACATCTATGCGCCAGTCTTTCAGCCGGACATAGTGGAGACAAGGGGAGCCGATGACTACTGGCAAGTGGAGACATTTCTCCTAGGAAGCATGATGGAAGAAAGGGTGATCACAGAGTCATTCGAGGTGCATGCCCCGGAGAAGGAGCAGTGTTTGCGCATAGCCGCTCACATGGCTCTTGGATGCATCGTCGACCGGTATGCCGGCCGGCTAAAGGGTACGGTGTACGAGGAGATGACCAAGATCCTTTCATCGGGGAACATATGGCCAAAGAAGTTCAAGTATGTGCCTGGGACCATTTGGCCAGGTACAACTGCCTACTTCATCCAGAGCCTGGAGAAGCACATTCACAACCTGGAGAAGAGCACCCAGTTGGATCTCTACACCATCACTGAGTTGCAGCAGAAGAACACCATGCTCAAGAGGGACACCAACAAGCTAAAGAAGGAGAGGATGGGGATGCAAGCGGAGATCAATAGGATGAAGTAGAAGCTGAAGGCCAATGGTGTGGAAGAAAAAGAAGAGGAACCAGAACTAGAGACTTTGGCAGAAGAAGATGAACCGAGTCCCAAGAGGCACAACCACATTAGTGGGCGCGAATACCGCATGCTGTTTAGCAAAGTCAGCGTTCGGAGTTACTTCACCGTAAATTAGTTTACTATCGTTATCGTGTTACCGTATTTGACCATGTCGACTTATTCGGTATGGCAATACTAGGTTGCTTGATATACTCTTATATTATTCGTGGTTGTGTTGAGGATCTTATATCAGTTATGCAATATATTTTGAGACTATATGGTGTGATTGTATTTGCTTATTGGTATGTGTGCTTTTGCCTGATGATATTGATGATTGGTGATTGGTGATAATTGTATGATGATTGTGTGGAATGATATGCTGTATATGTATATGTCGTCTTGATCATAATAAGCATATGGGGTAGGATATATTTCCCTAGCTACTTTCTGTCTACAACTTACCTATTCTTACCCAACAGATGCCGCCGAGACGTGATTCCATGGGAAATGGGAACAACAACAATGAAGTGCCAGCTTACATGCAGCAGTTACTTCAAGGACAAGCTCAGTTGATCCAGTTGCTCACTCAGAATATGGGCAACAACAACAACAATACGCCACCACCACCACCACCACCTGTGGACACGCTTGCGAGGTTCCCGAGGTTGAATCCTCAGAGGGTCTCTAGCACCCATGAACCCATAGTGGCGGATTACTGGCTTCATTCAGTGAGCCGGAACATGGAGACAGTTGGCTATACTGAGGCAGAGAGAGTGAGGTTTGCCTCACATTTGCTGGAGGGTCCTGCCGCTGCATGGTGGGACAACTACTTGGTGACCTATCCCATCGACACCATCACTTGGGCGCAGTTTCAGGCCACGTTTCGCGCCGCAGATGTCTCTGCAGGCCCTATGGCTTTGAAGAAGAAGGAGTTCCGCAGCTTGCGCCAAGGAGGTCGCACAGTAGCGGAGTATGTAGAGGAATTCAACAAGCTTGCCCGCTACGCTCCAAATGATGTAAACACGGATGCATCTAGGCAAGAGAAGTTCTTGGAGGGTCTCAACGACGAGATGTGAGTTCAGTTGACGGTGGCTACTTTCAACAATTGCCAAGGACTCATTGATAAGGCCATTGTGCTGGAAGGGAAACATCAGGCTATGGAGTACCGCAAGAGGAAGTACAGCAGCAACAACAACAAGTACAACTCAGGGCCACAGTAGAAGCAGCGCACTTCCTATAATGGGAATGGAGGACATAACCATCATGGTGGGAATGGACATCATCATCATGGTGGAAATGGACATAACCATCATGGAGGGAATGGACACAACCATAATGGACACAATCATCACAATGGGCACAAGAATGGCAATGGCAATGGGAAAGGAAATGGAAATGGAGGGAACTATAACCTGAACCGTCAAGTGGTGAATGCTTAGAAGGACCTTAGTCAAGTTCAGTGTTTCAAGTGCAGGAAGATGGGACACTACTCCAACATGTGCCCAGAGAAAAAGGACAACAATGGGAATTCTGGAGTCAGCAAGCCCAATCCTTTCAACAAGGGGCATGTGAACCATGTCAACGTGGAGGAGATTTATGATGAGCCTGATGCTGTGATTGGTAAGTTCCTTATCAATTTAGTACCCGCACTTGTTCTTTTTTATTCTGGTGCATCGCATTCATTCATATCGAGGGTATTTGTGGATAAGCATGAGTTACCTACCGTAGTTCTTAAGTCATCTATGCTCATAAGTTCCCCGGGAGCGGAGATGTCAGCTATTTTGGGATGCTTTCAGATAAGCCTAGCCATAGGGAAGCATGATTTTCCTACAGATTCGATTATATTGAAGTCACAAGGTTTGGATGTTATATTGGGCATGGATTGGCTAGCCAAGTACCAAGGTGTTATTGATTGTACCAGTCGGTCCATCACTCTCCGTACACCGACTGGGCAGAAGATCAGATATGTATCCAAGTATAAGCATCAGCACGCTGAGATGAATTTTCTTAAGGGGGGTTGCCTGGATGATGTGCGTGTTGTGAGGGATTATCCGGATGTGTTTCCACAGGAGTTGCCAGGTATGCCACCGGATAGGGAGATTGAGTTCCTTATTGATTTAATACCAGGCACTGGGCCTATTGCTAAGAGACCGTATAGGATGCCCGCTAATGAACTTGCAGAGTTGAAGGAGCAGATTAGAGAATTGCAGGCCAAGGGATTCATTCGCCCAAGCTCGTCACCTTGTGGATCTCTAGTGTTGTTTGTTGAGAAGAAGGATGGAACCCAAAGGATGTGTGTGGATTACCGTTCTCTAAATGATGTTACTGTCAAGAACAAGTATCCTCTACCTGTGATTAATGACCTATTTGACCAGTTGGAGGGAGCTTGTGTATTTTCTAAGATTGATCTTCGTTCTGGTTATCATCAAGTGAAGATTCGGGAGAAGGATATTCCGAAGACTGCTTTTACTACAAGGTATGGATTGTATGAGTATACCGTTATGTCATTTGGATTGACTAATGCTCCTGCAAACTTCATGAATATGATGAACAAGGTGTTTATGGAGTTCTTGGATAAATTTGTTGTGGTGTTCATTGATGATATATTGGTGTATTCCAAGAATGATCAAGAGCATGAGGCACATCTGCGTTTGGTATTGGAGAAGCTCAGGGAGCACAAATTGTATGCCAAGTTCAGCAAGTGTGAGTTTTGGTTGAAGGAGGTAGGATTCCTTGGACATGTGGTGTCAGGAGAAGGAGTAGTTGTGGACCCATCCAAGGTTTCAACAGTTACAGAATGGGAGACACCCACGACAGTTGGAGACATTCGCAGTTTCTTGGGGCTTGCAGGATATTATAGGAGGTTCATTGAGAATTTCTCCAAGCTTGCAAAACCAATGACGGAGCTGTTGAAGAAAGTGAATAAGTTTGATTGGGGCGAGGAATGTGAAACCAGCTCTCAGGAGTTGAAGAAACGGTTAGTAACTGCACCTGTTTTACGTTTGCCTGATATACATAAGGATTTCCAAGTATATTGTGATGCATCTCATCGAGGACTTGGTTGTGTTTTGATGCAAGGGGGTAGAGTTGTTGCTTATGCTTCACGTCAGCTTAAGAACCATGAGCAGAACTATCCTACACATGATTTGGAGTTAGCTGCAATTGTTCATGCATTGAAAACATGGAGACAATATCTCGTTGGTAATCATTGTGATGTATTTACTGATCATAAGAGTTTGAAGTATATCTTTACTCAGAAGGAGTTGAATCTCAGGCAGAGCAGATGGCTGGAGCTTATTAAGGATTATGATCTGAATGTGCAGTATCATCCTGGTAAAGCGAATGTGGTTGCTGATGCATTGAACCGTAAGAGTCATATCAATGTTGCTAATTTTGAGGATATGCCACTTGAGTTATGTGAGCAGTTCAAGAATTTCAGGTTGGAGATAGTTCCTAAGGGATATGTGGCAACATTGGAAGTGAAGCCAAACCTGTTAGAAAGAATCAGAGAAGCTCAGAAGGGTGATGCAGAAATTTAAGAGATAAAGGAGAATATGACTAAAGGGAAAGCAGAGGGTTTCCGTGAGGATGAGCATGGAGCCATTTGGTTTGAGAAGCGCATTTGTGTTCCGCAAGATGCAGAGATAAGGAAGTTGATTCTTCAGGAGGCACCTGATTCACCTTATTCTATCCATCCCGGGAATACCAAGATGTATTTGGACTTGAGAGAGAGATTTTGGTGGCCTAGTCTAAAGCGGGAGATAGCTCAGTATATTGCATTGTGTGATGTTTGCCAGAGGGTCAAAGCTGAGCATCAGAAGCCAGCAGGATTGTTGCAGCCTTTGCCTATACCAGATTGGAAGTGGGATCAGATAGGTATGGACTTTGTTACTGGTTTACCCAGGACTCGGTCAGGATATGATTCTATCTGGGTAGTGGTTGATCGTTTGATGAAGGTTGCTCACTTCATCCGGGTGAAGACAACTTACAACAGTGCCAAGCTAGCCAAGATTTATATGTCCAGTATCGTGTGTTTGCATGGAGTTCTAAGCAAGGTTGTGTCTGATAGAGGTACTCAGTTTACTTCAAAGTTTTGGCGTCAGTTGCATGAGACTTTGGGAACTAGGCTGGAGTTCAGTACAGCGTTCCATCCTCAGACAGATGGGCAGACCGACAGAGTCAATCAGATCTTGGAGGATATGTTGAGATCGTGTGCGTTGGATTATGGTTCGAGTTGGGATGACAACTTACCGTATGCTGAGTTCTCGTACAACAACAATTACCAGGCCAGTCTTCAGATGGCACCATTCGAGTTACTTTATGGCAGGAAGTGCATGACTCCGTTGATGTGGGATGAGATAGGAGAGCGTCAGTTTTTTGGACCTGACCTGATCAGAGATGCTGAGGAGAAAGTCATGTTGATTCGTGATAGACTGAAGACAGCACAGTCCAGGCAGAAGAGTTATGCAGATGCTAAGCGCAAGGATATAACCTATGAAGTTGGAACCGTGCATATTTCAGAGTTTCACCAATTCGTGGAATCAAGAGGTTTGGAATCAAGGGTAAGTTAGCACCACGTTTTGTGGGGCCTTACAAGATCTTGGAGCGCAGAGGGGATGTAGCTTATTAGTTGGAGTTGCCAGAAGCTTTGTCAGGAGTTCATGATGTGTTTCACGTATCCCATCTGAAGAAGTGTCATGCGGAGATGGCGGATATTCCTTTGAGAGATACAGTGCCACTTGAGGCAATTCAGTTGGAGAGTGACCTGACTTATGAGGAGAAACCTGTGAAGATTATGGAGAAGGCATAAAGAGTTACCCGCACCAAGACAATCAGGCTATACAAAGTTCAGTGGGATCATCATACCGAGGAAGAGGCTACTTGGGAGCGAGAAGAAGATTTGAAGCAAGATCATCCACACCTCTTTGCTAGCCAGCCCAAATCTCGAGGACGAGATTCATCTTAAGGTGGGTAGGTTTGTAACGTCCCAATTTTCTAAATTCGGATGTTAATAGATCATCATATGCATGTCATGCTCGAGTTTTCCATTATTTGGATATTATGAATATTTTAAACATTTTTCAACTTAAGGCAATTTATTGGAGAGGATATAATATGACTTATCCCCATTTTTGAAATGTTGGAAAATAGTTTAAAATATTTTTCAGAGACTTTTTAAATTTACTTTGGGGTTATAAGTAATCTCTAAAAATATTTTGGGAATTTATTTATGCTCCGGGAAATTTTGAAATAATTTTTGGAGTTTTTCGGTATTTTTAAATTACTGGAAAAGTATTTAAAAGTATTTTAAAATAAGTTGCACAAGTTTTTATTTTTATTGAATATTTTGGTAATTCCAAAAATTCAATTTTATTATTTTAATTTTTTTGGTGAAAACGAAAATTAAAAATAATTATCCATTAATTTTCTAAAATTGTTTTGGGCCTAATGGGCCTGTTCTGTTTTTTTACGCCAGCCGTATTCGAATCAGATTAAAAAAAGCTTACCAGGGCAGGTTATAAATGCCCGCGGACCCGCGGGTATTAGGGTTTCCACCCGTTAGTGCGCCGCAGCCCATTCCGCCGCCGCCGCCGTCCCGGAGTTCGCCGCCGCCCCGAGGTGAGCCGTCGCAGCCCCGTCCTTCCCCGCCACCCCGCGCCGCCGCCGTCCGTCGCCGGAGCCCCTCGCCGCGCCGCGTGCCGCAAGGGAGCCGACGGCCATGGACGCCGCCGCGCCGGGCCGGTTTGCCCGCGTCGCTCGTCGGCCGTCGGATCGAAATCCGAAGGTCCGTTTTAGATCAGGGCGTTTTTATTAGGGTTAGGTTTTTTTTCGGTTAACCGCGGTTTTATTAAATAGCGGACGTTCGCCGGACCGTTCGCCGGAGTGGACGCCGTTCGCTCCGTAGCCGAGGACCTATTCGCGATAGAGAAGTTATTTTATTTGCATATTAGCCCTTTTGGCAGAAAAGACCCTGGAACCGTTTTTGCAATATCTTTTAAACCGTAGCTCCGTTTTAGTTAATTCTTTTTGTGTTGCGATCGTTACGAAAAACCCTATCCAGTAGACCTAAGTTTTCAAAAAATTTCAGTTTTCAAATTTGAATTTGTACATATTTAAATTCAAAGTTCCGATGACCGTAGTTTGCAAACGGTGCAACCGTTTTCGACGATTCCAATTGCGTTGGATTTGTGGTGACGAGTACTTTATGTTTAGCTACTATTTAACTTGTTAACTTGCTGTTATTTTGGAGTTTCTTCTGCTATGCTTGTTTATGATTGTTATGTGTTAACTTTGTATTGATTGCAACTCTGGTTGATCGTGTAGACTGCCCGGAGTGCAACGCTTCGTATTGTGAGGATTGTGATCGTCAGGAGCAGGATTAAGGGAAGTGATGCATTGACCATTTCACAACCGATATTTTTACTTATGCATGTAGCAAATATCACCCTATGCATGTGTAGGAAGTTTTATATTATTATTGCTGCAAACCTGGTAGGGTAGCCACATTATCTTATCATGTTTTCTTAGACAACCTAGCAGGTGCTTGCTATATATTTGCTATGCTTGTAGACGTTCATTGGTTTGAGATTTGATTGAGCTATGTGAGGATTTAATGACTTGACTAGCAAACCTTTAATTAGAATACACCTTTGGACGGGCAGGGAGTGCTTCCTGGGGGCTCGTCCCTTATCTAAGGGCGAGACCAGGTTGTACCTCTAATGGTTGGTTTTGGTGGTTGACAGTACGTCATGGTATCTACCCTCTGAACGTAAGTGGGCGCCGTCCATGCTCAAAAAGATCAGACATACTTGGTGACTAGGAGCTTCCATGTACAGCCGCTGGCCATATGGGCTCTGGCTTAGTTGAGTACGATGTAGGAAGCCTCTCCCGTGCAAAGCTAGCAGATGTAGATGTGATAGGTGGTACCGGCTTGCCGTTGGGTGTAGGTGACCTCTTCTGAAAGACTTCGTCTCAATCTTTGGGTTGAGTCCAGCGGGGAAAGTGTACTAACCTCTGTAGAGTAAAAACTAATCATGATTAGCCGTGTCCCCGGTTATGGTCATCCTTGAGCTACTAGACATTACTGTTACTGGAGGATCTTGACATACGAATCACCATAATAACTTGAGTGGGCAAGATTTAATAAAGGGCGTGGATTGGAACTGGTGTGCCCAGTTTGATCTTAAGTAGTAAGTTAAACTAAAATTTTGACTAGGTAGATTGGAAAAAATCAGATTTCTGTAAAACAAAACCATAATCCTTTCCTTTGACTTACATTGCATGTATTGATAGGTCTGTTATATCCTTTTCCGTGTGACTTGCCGTACAAATCAGATGTACTGACCCATTGTCGGGCTGTAACCTTCGGTGTTGCAGGTTTTTCAAACGACCAGTAAGGTGCGTTTAGGGTTGCGGGTCTACACTCAGCATGTTCGCTTGTGGATGTTGATGGGACTCCTCGTTATATGCTTTTGATTCCACTATATTTATGTTGAATAAGCTAGCGTTGAGCTATGCAACTTGTTATTTACTTTATTCTGGATCATACGTTGTAATAATGATGCACTTGTACTTTGATATACATCTATGTTACCGTGTGTGCCAGCGAGTTTGATCCAGGGACTGGCACTTGATCACAGAGACTTCAATTCTATGTGAATTGGGCCGTTACAATTTCTGAGGCACATAAGAGAATTATGCCTTGGATACCTATAAAAATTGTGCTTAGAATTTTTTACCATGGTCATTTTAAGTGGTGTAAACACTCTCTTGATATTATAGTTGAAGGAGACTTTTTAGAGTGTGACGAAGCTAGAGCTCTTGATATTGTGCATGGTCTATCTAGTTATTTTGTTTATGATCGTAGTTTTGATAGTGTTATAGATAGACTTGCCACTATTGAAAAGAGAATGGATGCTCTAGACTTGAGAAAGGTAGAGTAACTTAAGTCCAACAAGAAAGAAATGTTGGAGATAGATGATGATTGGGAGCCCTTTGTTAGGATTAACATCTCTAACCAAGACTTCCTTGCTTTTTGTGATATTGGATCCATGGTTTCTACAATGCCAAAAATAGTTTATGATTCTTTGAGACTAAACATGGATAAATTGTCAACTTATCATGAACATGTTGATGGAGATATTTCAGAGGTTAATGGAAAAGTAAAAGAAGTCCAAGTCGCATTCCTTAGTAGGGTTGCAACGATGGATTTCTTCGTCATGGAGCCAAACCAAAGTAACATCGTGCTTGGAAGGACTTCCTCCGAGCTATGAAAGGCTTCATTGATATTGGTAACGGGCACATACGCTTACGCGGTAAGGCTAAAAGTAAGTACCATTTCCCTAGGAAAAAGAAGAATGAACTTATTGAAAATCAATTTGAAGGTTTTTATGATTCCGATGATCTCGGAGACCTTTGATTCTTCTTTTTTCTTTATGCCTAGCTTAAAGGTGTAAAATAAAGCGCTTGTTGGGAGGCAACCCAAGATGTTTTTACTTCTATTTTTAGTGGTCTTGATGATTGTTACTACTGTAGCAACATTATTGTATCTTTATTTTCAAGCTTTGTGCCAAGTTCTAGCCTCTTATGATAAGGGAAGCAAAAGTTGTGACATGCTGTCCAGAAAACAGATTTTGTGTGCTTGACGGAAAAATCAAAACAAATCACCAGTTCATATTTTTTAGCTGCATTTTTTACACAACATTCTCTATAAAATTGTGGAACTTTCATATGTTCTGAGTTTTTTTGATTTGAGTTACAAAGTACCCCCAAAAATTATTTACTACCTGTTGTTCTGTTTTTCACAGATTTTGCCACATTTTTCCTTTCCTTAATTTTGAAAACCTTAAGCTTGCTTTCTCCTTGCAAAAACTTTTTGGCAATCTTGAGAAACAGTAGCTCTTCAAGAATATCTTTACTTCTAGTGGAGAAAAAAATAGTTTGTTTAGGGTACTAACCTCTCTAATCAGCTTATGATGAGTTATGTATGAAGGGAGTTTTCAGGTGTGCGAGGGAAGATGATGAAAGAAGATCCGGGAGTGTCAAACGCTCAAGCTTGGGGATGCCCTCATGCATCCCCAATAAATATTCAAGGAGACTCAAGCGTCTAAGCTTGTGGATGCCCCCGTGCATCCCCTTCTCCATCAACAATCATCACTTCGTCCTTCGTCTCACTATATTTTTATCACTTCATGCGTTATGTGCTATGCTTGGAGCGTCTCGCTCTTAGGTTTCATTTTTAGTTTTCTTTAGCTTTGCTTTCTGTTCATAACAAGTTAGACCCTAGATTACTTTGTGTGGGAGAGAAAAACGCTCCACTTCAAACTAGAACACATCATCGGATTTTCAGACTTATCTTTCTTTTGTTGTGTGTTCTTTATCTTTTCGTAGTTGCTGCCATTTTTAGCTCTTAGTTTTCATGTTTGTCTTTAGCAAGAGCTTTAGCTTTTCTTTAGTTTGTGACTGGTACTCTCTTTAGTTTTCATGTTTATCTTGTTAAGAGAGTTGGTTGTTGCACTGAGTTGTGTCTTGTCTTGCAAGTAGGTAATTGAGGTTCCTATTAAATTATAGTAGTAACATGCAATAGTTTTGAGGTATAGTTGTGAGTAATGTTTGAACTTTTGGTGTCAAGAGCTCTATCCTATTAGTGATAGGTGTCATATTTTGGGAATTCCATGCTTATTTTCAAAACCTACAAAAACTAGTTGAGAACTCTAGCAGCTAGATGGATCACTAATCTTTGGAGGGATCATATATTAGAGTACACTCACGTACCATGACTCGTGGATGCGCAAGAATAACCAAACCCCCATACACTCCTCCTCGGGGTACTTGTCTCTTTGTGAATCTCCTTGCTAGATTGAGAATTACCAATAATAAGTGCATGAGTTCTTCGGACTAATGTAAGTATTGAAAGTTGACACTTCCACCTCCTCAGATTTGCTAGCCTCTTCGGTACCTCGCATTGCCCTTCTCGTGGGAGTTGGTGCAAACTTCTCCGGTGCATCCAAACCCTTGGCATGATACGCTCTGTCATCATAAACCTCCTTATATCTTCCCTTAAAACAACCACCATACCTACCTATCAAGGAATTTCCATAGCCTTTCCGAGATATATTGCCATGCAACATCCACCTTCTCATGACTTGATCTTCATGTCATACATGTTCCTGCTACTATGGCAGAAGCATACATTTGCATACATCATGATAGCTACATCTTCTTTATGTTGAGTATGTTGTAAAGTGTGAAGATCTTCTTTACCTTCTTGTAAAATAGAGTGTTGCCCTTAAGTGAGGAAAAGATCCCAAAGTGGAAAAAATTAAAAGATCCCAAAGAGGAAAAATGAGAGTTAAATAGAAAGAGCCATTGAGGCCACCAAAAAATAGAAAAAAATAGAAAAAGGAGAAAAAGAAAATAAAAAGGGAGAAAGGGGAACACTACTATTCTTTTTGAAAGATCCACACTCGTACTCCCTCTACATCTTGTGATCCATAGAGATGATAGTTTATGCATATAGCTATGTGGGGAACCTTCACACTATAGAGCTTGGCTTGCATATTCCAAGGATGAGCCTCCTCAAACGAGCTCTAGGACTTCATGAGCGAGCAAGTTGGATGCACCCCCACTAGTTCCATTGGAGAGCATTTCTTAGCTCATATGTGCATCCGTTTCATGGAAATCCCTACTCCTCACATCATATCTATCATTGGGATTTCTCTCGCCTATGATTGTCCTCATTGATGTGAGCCTTTCTCACAATTTTTGTCTTCCTCCTCCACCATATTTCTCTCTTTGCCATCCTAAGTGTCAACTCTTGTGCTTACGCTCATCCATTGCATGAGTGCTCAAAATATCGAAAAGGAGTGGATCAAATTGACTTGTACCTGGCTAGTTGTCCGGGGACGAGTCAAGATAAGATTCGAAAGGATACTAAGTGTTAAACTTTAGTGGATTGAGTTCTCAACAAAAATATATTTGTTCTCTCGTATTCCCATCTCCCCCTTCTTACACGCAAAAACCATCTAGAGACATTCCAGTCACGGACTGCAAGAGCTCTTGCATCTTTATGTTCTTATGTTGCTTGTTTCAATGCTAATATAGACTCTTGCCTATTATGACTTGAATTTAATTACATACCTTGATTGCTTTATTTTCAAAGTTCTTATATGGTTGGAAGAATGTCACCACAGAAGTTATGCTTGTTATCATTTACCTACTCGAGGACGAGCAGGAATTAAGCTTGGGGATGTTGATACGTCCCAAACGTATCTATAATTTCTGCTTGCTCCATGCATGTTTTTTGTGATATTGCTATGATCTAGATACACTTTCATACACTTTTGATCATATTTGGACTAACTTATTAACTCAGTGCACCACACTGCTAGTTCTTGTTTTCTCCATTTTTTCTATTTCCGGTTTCCCCCATATTAAAGTGCTCCAAAAATTCAGGAAAAATCAAATAAAAAATCAGCGCAAAAAACCCTTCCAGAATCATCTGGGTGGGGCCAGAGGGCCACCACCAGGGGTCCAGGCGCCCTGGTGGCGCGGCCTAGGGCTTGGCCGCGCCACGGGGCCACCTGGACACCTGGTGGCCCCCCTGGCTGCCCCCATTCGCCTATTTATTCTCCGTGATGGGATTCTTTCGAAGACAAAACCTTTTTTCGCGATCTCGCCTCTGTACCGCCGCCGCGCTTCCAAGATCGTGAGCGCCAACAAACCTCTTCCCGACACCCTTTCGGAGGGAGGATTGACCTCCGGGAGCTTCCCCTCCACCATGGACACTTCCCGTGAGTAGTCTACCTTGGACCATGGGTCCGTGATCAGTAGCTATGTGATGTTCTCGTCCCCTCTTTGTTCTTCATGGATTAGGCCTCGTGAGCTGCCCTACATGATCGAGGCACATATGTAATTTTGTTTTGTTGCTATGCTGAGTTTGTTGGGATCTGGTGGATTATGAGACTATGTTTAGTTTGTGATAGAGTAATATATTTGGTTCTTATATTTTATATTTTTGTTCCTAAGTAATTCTTGCATGTTCTCTATTGCTGTTTATTTCTTTGGCCAAGTAATAGGTAGTGACCCCAAGAGGGAACGTTATGCTCGATTGTGGGTTCATGCCCCCTAATGATACGCTTGAGTTCCAGAAACATGAGCCTTTTAATGCAGTTGGGATGTGATGTTGCCACAAGGGCGAAAAGAACACTGCTTGTAACTGCGGTTGCAAGGATTGTTTACTTTACGCAAAGTTCTTTTAATGCAGTTGTCTATTGCTTTGGGTTTACACTTTGGGTGGGGCTTGCAACTTAATACCAGCGAGATGTTTTGGATAGATATCTCAAGGTGGATGATTAGTTGTAGATGCAGTTGGATTTTGATCTACTTATTTTGGCGTATTGCCCATGTTTTTGACCCTATTCCTTTCTTTGTAGCATAGTTAGCATTGTGGTGCGTTTTCAATCCTGTCAACTGCCCAACTGTGATTTGTTTACCTCGCATAGAAGTTTTATCGTCTTTTGGGAGAGAGACATCACTCGTGACCATCACGGGACCCCAGTCCATATCCTCATCACTGTTTACACGCTCATTTATTTTCTGCTTTTACTTTCTAGCTGCTATCATTATTATCCTTTATCCCTTGCGTTTGATCCTTTGTAAACAACAACGCCGGAGAGATTGACATCCTCTCTGAACTTCGTTGGGAGCAAAGTTATTTGTATTGTGTGCATTTCCAGGTCAAGGAAGCAACTTTTTTCTAAAACGGTGCCATTGTTTCCTTGCCACCTACTTATCACATTCGGAATCCTATGGGAGACAAATCCTATCCTCTACATAGGGTAAATTTGCTGCTATCCTACGTCTCACCTTCCAGTTGGGATAACCAACAAAGGGCGAGAAACCATTATCACCTCCATGCCATCAGCAAGCGGCGGAGCCCACGGAGGGGCCGGGGAGCAGGGTGTCTGTTGACATTGACGTAGTGACGCCCCCGGAGAGCTGCCCTCTGAGGACGCAAACGGTCAGCTTGTTGGAAACCGATGGGCGACGCTTCACGAAGGCAAGAGAATCTCTCGGAGGTGGAGAGGCCGGTAACCGAGGGATGGGGACTAAGCCTCCTGGATTCGACAATGTCACGACTGCAAGATGACGAGTAAGCCACACTTACACCCATGCCATATGTATTGCTAAATGTTCCTAATAATTTCTGAATCATGAAACAGGGAGGAGGAGGCTACCGAGACCCCAACAAAGAGGGCACACATATCGGAAGCTCAGCATTAGGAGGGAACGCTCAGGCAAGCGCCGGAGGGGACCCCAACCATGGAGGAAGTCCAACATCCGTCTCAGGTCCGCACTGTCCCATGCTTTATGGCCCTTATGTATTTTTTAGGTTTCTCAATGTCTCCCTTATCTCTGCAGGGGAGTCTCGTTCCGGGGCACCAGCGGGAGTGCCACCTACATCACTGGAGGATAACGAGGGTGGTTCTTCTCCGACGGAAACCAGGCGGCTGGATTTGACCGTTTACAGTGGAGGAAGGATGGCCCTTGGCATGGGGAAGGAAGGACTCACTGGCACGGGTTCCCGCCAGGAAGGGAGAAATGTGCAAGTGATACGTCCTAAACGTATCTACTTTTCCAAACACTTTTGCTATTGTTTTTTCCTTCATTCTTGCATGATTTGAACGGAACTAACCCGGACTGACGTTTTTTTCAGCAGAGCTACCAGTGCTGTTTTCTTTTGTGCAGGTTTCTGGACATTTAGGTACGCTGGAAAAATTCCAAAAATATATATAAAAAATCAGTGTTCCGGAAGCTTCCACCCGGCCAAAGGGGGGCCACAGGGCAGCCAGGGGGCAGTCAGGATGGTGCCTGGCGCGGCCCAGCCCCTGGCCGCGCCACCTGCCCTCCTGGCTGGGTCCCACACCCCCTGGTGACCTACCTTGGCCCCTATTTATTCTCCCGACGCAGAAACCCCGAAACAGAAGTCGCTTTTCCAATCTACGTCGTGGAGCCGCCACAACCCTCTGTTCTTCCTCGGAGAGCTAATCTGGAGGCTGAATTGGCCTTCGGTGAGGGGGAAATCATCGCCATCGTCGTCATCATCGCCTCTCCATCACCCCTCCATGACTTCTCCTCTCATGTGTGAGTAATTCCCTGCTGTAGGCAAAGGGGATGGTAGGGATTGGATGAGTTAGATCATTTAATAGTTCAATAATATTGTTGGGGGCATGTTACCTATCATCTACTTGGTGTTTATCATCTCTGTTACAACTTGTTGCTCTTAATGCTTGTCACTTTGGGCCCGAGTGCCATGATTTCAGATCTGCTCACCCTTTTGTTTCTTGAGTTTGTGGTGTTCTTGATCCTATCTATGAGTTGTATGCACTTATTATAGTCCGGAACCGGCGATCCCAATGGTGACAGCTTGGGACACCAAAGGGGATGGACTATAATTTGAGGATTCCGTGTATCCATGAATTGTTAATGCTTTGTTCCGGTGCTCTTTGACAGGAGTACCTTAATCTCCCTAAGCTCCTTTTGGCCTCGTTTGTAGCGGGAGGGTAGGACAAAAGACGTTGTGCAAAGTTCTTATTGCAAGCACGTACAACTACCTTGGGATACATGCCTGATGTTTGATATTTGCCTAGATGATCCTTTGTTTTCTGTGAGCCTTGCCCAAGTTAGAATTTGTTACATGTTCGTTCTCATCCAAGCAGCGCCCAACCATCCATCTCCCTAGCCTACAGTGTTTTCCTTCTGCTGGTTACTAGTTGTTTACCTTTGCTGTTCCACTATCACTATCACCACTATTATCATTACCACCACTACCATATCACAGTTGCTACTAATACCTTTGTGCAAGCAAGTGTTTATTTCAGGTGCGGTTGAATTGACAACTCAATTGTCAAAGCCTGTACGTATTCTTTGTGTCCCCAAGTGTCGAATCAATAAATTGGGTTATCTTGCCCGCGAAGACTATCTCGATCCCCTACAGTTGAGGGTTATCAGCAAGTAGAAGGCTCCTCCCATGAGAAGGCTCCAGAGGCCCGTGCTAGCGTCGTCCAAGTACGTAGTTGTCGGAGTTGACATGCTTCCCGGAAACCTGGCTTCAGCTTGGGCTTCTGTTTTGTTGCTTTTCATGGTGCTGAACGTACCAATGTTCGATGCAGGCGAACATTGATTCTTCCATATCGGTGGTGGACAAGAGGAGGGAATGCCAGGCTAGCATGCTGGCCCTAGAAGAGACTCACCGGGAATGGGTCCCGGCGTTCGTCGAGACGACATCATGGCGCCCATTGGAGCTGAATTCTGGATCAACAGTCAGAGGGAGTTCGGGGAGCTCAGGAACAATCACCTTGCGCGAGAGAAGCAGGTGGTTGACTAGGCGCAGCGGGTGGCTTCCCGGGAGGCCGCTATGAACCGGGTGGTCTCGAACAGCAGGAAGGCGCTAAGCATGTGGGCGGTAGAACTGGAGGAGACGCACGCGGTGCAAGCAAGCCAAGAAGAGGAGAGGCTATACATCTGGACAGACCTCAACAAGGTGAGCCAAGCTCAAGCCAAGCCGGATGAAGATATTGTGGAGGAAAGCCAATCCTTCAAATGCCGTGAGGACGCGCTGGATGCCACAGTGGCGGAGGTCTGTTGCAACCTGGTGGAACTTCACAAGAAGTTGCTAGAAGTCGTGTAAAGTGCCTAAGTGGAGGTGGTACGTAGGTTCAAGGGGGGGTGTGGTGGCCAGTGTCTCGAAGAAGGAGGAAGCGGCAGCTTCCGCTTGTGCGGAGGTCGCACGTCTTCAGAAGGAACTGCGCTCCGTAAACAAGGCCTACGCCAAACTGAAGGATGAGTACGTGCGGCACAGGACGTCAAGCGTCGAGGGGTTGGTTCCTCTCTGGAATGTGGCAGACAGCTTTGCCATGGTGTTGAACGATATGCAACTCTCCCATGTTGGGCTCCTTGAAGATCCCCAAGATCATAGGGTGGAAGTTCTGATGGCCTTTTTCTTGACTGCAGCGGAGGTGCTGGAAAAGTACCAGGCAGGGCGCACAGAGCGGGTGGCCCAGATCGTGAAGAACGTGTGTTCAGAGATCTTCAGGTGGGCGTTCGCGAGGTTGAAATTCCACAACCCGGACCTGGAATAGAACACCATGTACATGAGCATTCTGGATCCGGAGGAGCAGAAGCGCGTCGAGCAGAAGTGCCGCAAACACGATGAGAAGATTAGTATCATGATGGCTAGGGGGAAATGATCCCATGTACTTGTCTGTTACCTTGGTTTACCTTTGTCGAGACGAACTCTGGTTGTAATGATGTATTTGACAGCTCGTCCCCCGTGAGGCGAGTTGTGAGAGATCTTGAAGCTTCAGCTTCCTTGAGGCTTGTCGGGTGTTCTTCGTGTGAATGTTGTGAATCCGCGAAAGGTTTTGTGCGCGTTTACTTACGGGAGGAACGTGTGGCGTGCCGTTTGGGATGTAGCCACGGGACGAGCCTTGTCGCTCCCCGAAAGCATTGCACAATCTGACCCGTATCTTTGAACAGTCGATATCAGGATCCGGTATCCAGGATCCACGGAGGAGGAGGATCTTTCCAGAATTCTGATCCTAGTTCCGGAAACTACTTCTCGCGGAAAGGAAGTTTACGGGGACCGGGACACAGGGAATCGGGTCCCCGTGACACAACCAACTGATGGCAATGAAGTTAATAGGTTTAGTGGGATTACCTCCCCTGTTAACCGCGCCAATAAATGATTCTTGATAACCGACAAGTCTAGGGGATCAATTATAGCTTTTCGATAAATAAGAGTGTCGAACCCAACGAGGAGCAGAAGGTGATGATAAGTGACACTGGATAAGGAAAGGCTGCACACACTCAAAGGTAAATATTTAGGGTTTTTTGGTTTAAGCAACAGAAAAGTAAAAGACAAGCAAAGTAAACAGGGTAACTGAGGAGTAGCAAGTGGCCCAATCCTTTCACAAGGATAATCCTAGGAACTAAACTTATAAAAGCTAAAGCGTTCTCGTGAACACATGGGAGAGGTAGCCAAGTTACTTTCACCATACTCCGCCAAGTAATATGTATTGTGTTGATAAGTGTCGGTGGGTGGATCAATGCTAGCACACCTTCTGGACTAAGATAAGTGTACTTTTATGATTACACACCTTGCAAGCATCCGAAAATACAAGGTAGTAATTAAGGCATACGCCTAACCACAACATTACGATCAAGGATCCATAACTCCCTTGTGCAAAAGTGTGCAAACTAGGGTTCAGGTTTCTGTCACTCCGGCAACCCACCATAAGCATCCTTTGTGAACAATGTATTCCTCTAGGCCCATGAAAGGTGAAGTGTTAAGTGTTCGACTCACATAACACCACTAGAGAAATAACAACACAACTTAAGTATCAAACAACACATAACACTTCAACATCATATGACTACTAACAACTAGACTTCTCCCATGTTCTCAAGAACTAAAGTAACTACTCACAAGACATAAAAGAAATCATGATCAGAGGTGATAGATGGGTGGAAAACAATCTGGACACAATGATATTTATCCAACAAAACCCAATAGCATTCACCACAAAGTAGTAATCAACACCAACAGAGTAGAGAGGATAGATAGTACGGATTACAACACAAGTTGCAATTGTGATATGAGATGGGATGGAGATGGAGATGGTGTTGATGTTGGGGATGATGTTGATGATGATCTCGATGATGCCCGTGACGACGATGATGATGATGGCGATGATCTCCCCTTCCGGGAGGTGATCTCCCCGGCGGAATCTGCCCGCCGGAGATTGCTTTTCTCCTCTGTAGGTTTTCGCCCCGTGGCGGCGGCGAAACACGGAAACTCTTCTCTTTTTAGGGTTTCTACCCCAGGGGGGTCTTATAGGCGAGAGGGGGCACCGAGGGGGGCCACCAGGCATCCAGGAGGGTGCCTGGCGCGGCCAGGAGGGGGGCCGCTCCAGGCACCCTTCTGGCTTCCTGGTGGGTCCCCTCACCTCCATCCTTGGTGATCCCCAGTCAATCTTCATAAAAACACTCCCCGAAATTTTCATCGCATTTGGACTTGATCTGATTCAGCAACTGGGTGTCCACTTTTCACCGCTGAATTCCGGTTCTGCTGCTTCGGCACCGGAAAGTTGTAAACTGTGTAAAACAAGCCAAAACAACATAAGAACAATACTTTAAAGTGGAATATATCAATGAATAGGATAATATAAAATAGTGATGCAATTTTTAAGTATCACCAACCAGTGGGACTTTACTGGCAGCAATACGACTGCGCGTGTTCGCACGGAGCGAAGGCTTTGCAGGAACCTTGCACCAGGCTGTGGGACGGACCCAGAGCGTAATCCACACAAATTCGGACCATCCCATCGCGCCCTGTGTGGCTTCCTTCCGAGGCAGTTGCCGCTAGAGGGCAGGGGTAGCTAGGCTCAAGCTGCTCACGTGTCGAGGAGGCGGTAGGACCGCGGTCACCTCCGGGAGACTGTTCTCAGGACAAATCCCACACGATAGTATGGAGGTTCCTGGGCGTCACATTCTTATTTGTCGACCGTGTTTGCCAATAATTCGATTCCCGGGGGAGACTGTGGGCACCCCGGACTATATGTCTGAAGTGGCCAGCTGTGCATACCGTTATGCTCCCATGATTAGTGTCTCATGACGCACAACTCGACAATGGATATCATAGTCATAAGTTCATACATTACCGAATACAAAGTCATACAGCAACATAGTCTTACATGGCCTCATATGGCTCAAATAGTAGCGGAAAAGCAAAGCATGAAAGATAGCAGCGGCACAATCCACAACTCAGAGCGTAGCACATCCTAGTACTCGTCAGTTGCGTCATCGTCAAATACTTGCTCCTCCAAGCCTGGCCGTTTGAATAACCAAGGAAAAGTCGTGAGTACATACAAAGTACTCGCAAACCACCTAAAGAGTTTTTAATCATGGGGGAGCCTAGCTACTCAGTATTAGTTAAGTTGGCAACATTTTATTCTTGGCAAATTTTAAATCCCACAAGGCCGCAAGTATAATTGATTTAATAATGTACAACCCTTTTCATAATATCAACATCATCATCGTGAGCCATAAATTCAGTACTAGAATTTCTTATCTATTCCCCACAAAGTGTGGCCTCACTAGCTGTTCATGACCGTGGACTCCGGCTACTCGAATAGTTTTCACTTTGCAGAGGTTGTATACTTTACCCACAACATTCGATACATCCACCTCGAGTCCACATGGATCGTCATACTTCAGTATGTGGTTCTCGGATAATCAACCATAGTCTTCCCTTTTTCTATCCTAGTACATGTGAATCTACCCCTTGCGTACTACATGGATTGTCTGTGTGTCAGGTCATGCTCCTCGTGGCCCCATGCCTACACTGTAGTCTAAGAGCACCAAGGTTTCCTCAGACGCCAAGCTTAGAGAATTTCACCACTCGACTTCGTGGGCTATCAGATTCTTGGAATCAAACATCCATATGTAGTTATAAGACCCCCGTAGTAAGATAAACAACCTTCCAATTAGCCGTGTCCCATACTAGAGTATTGTGGTTGTACTATTAGGCTAGGTTTTGGCAGCACATATAGAGACTCCCACCATACTTTGAATATGTTCAACGATGTTTCCAACAACCAAAATCTTGGCCATCACATCTTCTTAGATATATTCCATCACATTACGGTGGAGCAAGATTAACCAAATTATTATGTTGTCATTAGTTCTTTAGCAAGGCTAGGGATAGTACATCAAGATCATTGGTGTTTAACTAATTTATCCCAAATAGGTAAGGTATGAGGTATGTGGTGGTTCACCTAAATAAACTAATACAATCCCAACCCAAAATGGTATAATAATAGCATGATACATAATATGGTAAAAGAAAAGAAAAATGGTAGGACAAGGGTTAAGTTTTTGAAGATGGCTTGCCTTCCTCGGCGGTGTCTCCTGGTACGGCTTCTTCGGCTTGGGAGAAGTCTGGACCTGCAACGTCAAGCCTCTCGTCTACACGTTACGGAAAAAAACACACCATTACCACATGGAAAACAAATCACACATTTAAACAGACATAACACACAATTCAACACTTAAGCAAGCAAGCACATGAGTAACACAAATAGGTTCATCAAACTAACATATATGGGAAGAAGTTTTAATGGTGGTGTAACAAGTTCATAGGGCTAAGAAAGGATTAAGCACCACAATACATACTATTTTTACACAAGTCATTTAAATTGGCTTAGGTCCTGTTTTTATTTAATAAATTTAATTCAATAACAATACAAAAATTAGCTACTGTCCAGAAACAAGCATAATAAAATTTAAACATATTTGATTTGATACCAGAGAATAAAATAAAATTATCCTAAATAGTGAATATTAGCAATATTGATAACTTTGTCCCTAATTTTACTTATGCAAACAACAGTCACACTTATACAGAAAACTAAAGCATAATAACAGGATCACAAAATAATGTACTTCGCATTTTTCTGATGTGTACTTATTTCTCAAATATTGTTTTAGTTCAGCCTATAATAAATAAAAACAAACTATTCTAACAAAGCCCTCGAAAATATCTTGCTCAGGGTGAATTTTTCATGGGTGTTGGGCCTGTGTATTGGATCTGTTTACACATTTTTTATAGAACGTGCTATCTACTGCATGTCTGTTATCTAATAACATAACAAATATCTACTAATTAGTAATATTATTACTGAAATTTACATCTAACTTATTACAATACTAAAGATTTAACTAAATTTATAATAAGCAGTAATATATACCTCTAATAATAAAAGGATCATGTTTTTATTTTATTTTATTTTGAATACTTAACTATGCAATAAGTACTTAATAATCAGATAAAATATTAATAATTTGTTTTTAATTTGAATACGTTAACAGAGAATTTGATAATAACTTATCTAAGAACTAAAGTGATAAAATTAAAATAAATCACAAAAATTTTGTGTAAGCACATAATACTTTTAAACAAACACAAAATTAAGGCATATTAAAGGAGCACAATAAATTTTATGATTTTTATATAATTATCTTAGTTCTTGCAATTTAATAAAACAAAAAACATAAAAACGGGCCGGCGTAGGTCTATCTCTCGCCTAGGGGAGTTTTTCTTTAGTGGGCCGAGCGGGATCACCGAGGGGCCTTCCGGGCGGCGGTTGTCGACTGCGAGGGGTGGCGGGCGTGCGGGATGGCCGGGGGGTCTCGTCTTTGGCACAAACGGCGGTGTGGGAAGTCGGCGTAGAAGTTTGGATTGGGACAGAAGCTCAGACTCTTGGTGGCGTCCTCTCCTCGGCGTCGCGTCGCCAGGCGTCGCCGGCGTCACGAGAGGCAGAGGGGCTGCTCGCCAGCCTCCCCTCCTCCTCCTCCGACTTCCTTCCTCCTCCTCTTCTTCCGCTTCTCCTCTTATTCTCCTCCTTCTCTTCCTCTTCTTCCTCTGCTCTTCTGTTTCTGTACGGGCTTGTGGAGTGGTGTGGTGCTGGTGGAGAGTGAGGTGAGTGGCGAGGACAACTAGTTGCCTCCTTTATATAGGCGCGGGCGAGAGTGCTCCAACGGGCGGGAATGCCACATGGGCGATCCATGGCCTCCTCAAGGACTGGCCGAGAGGGGCGGTGGGCGAGCTCGTGAGAGGAGCGCAGGTGGATAGGTTCCGACGTTGGCGTGGCCGTCCACATCGCAGTAGAGGGTTGGGGGGGTATGCGCGCTGTGTCAGGCCACCTCATCGATCAGAGGGCTCGCGGCTGGTTGGGAGGATTGTGGCAGGGAGGCTGACAGGGGGTTGGAGAGAGAAGAGAGACGAGAGACGAGAGAGAGATGTCGTGAGGGAGAAGAACCAACAAAGAGAGGCTCTCCCAACGTGGGGTGGGGAGAGGGAGGTTAGAGGTGAGGGAAATTAAGGGAGGTGGTTAGGTAGTTATCTCCTGTTTAAATTTCTCTAAAAAAGCTTCAAGTTCTTATGGGAAGTGCACCCAAGGTGTTTGATAAAATGTCTAAAGGAATTTTTTATACGTATTTTGAACATTTGTTTTTATAAGATGAGTTATTATGGAATATAACCATTTTATTATGGTTTGCAATATTTATAGAAATTTATTTGTTAATAATTTCAATTATTCTTATCAAGCACAAGGTTAAGGCCTAAGGGGTTTTGTAATAGTTAAATTTATTAATACAATAATTATATAACAGAAAATATATAAGGCTTTGTATTCCTTATACATTTATCCAACAAACAGGAGCAAAAGAAAATGAAAATCAAGGACACAAGAGTAAAGAAAGAGAGCGAAAGAATGCTAAATTATGTTAATGCTTATTGCTATTTCTAGGTGGGGTTTTTGAGGTTGATCAAGTGGTGTCATTTTATGCTCATATCAAGATGTCCTAGTCTAGTTCGGGGTGTAATTATATACCTTGCCATCAAAAGTTCACACATGATCTACCACTACATCTAGACCTCACACAAATTTCAAACATGGGTTCAAACAACATTTCATGCAAAGTTTTTGTTTACTCTAATTTTTCTTATTCTAATAACAGGATAGTAAAAGTGGGGATGTGACAGACCATCCCCCCTTAAAAAGAATATCGACCCGGAGATTCACAACCTAGTGAAGAGATGTGGGAACTCGCGCTTGAGGTAGTCCTCCTGTTCCCAGGTGGCTTCCTCCTCGGTGTGGTTTGTTCACTGGACCTTGTGGAACTTGATCCCGCGCTTACGGGTGACTCGCGTGGCTTCTTCCAGGATACGAAGGGGTGTCTGCCGGTATGTGAGATCCTTCTTGATATCCACCGTGTGGTGATCGATGTTTTTGAAAACTTCAGACTTGTTCGGCACCTCTAGACACTTCCGGGGTTGCGAGACATGGAAGACGTTGTGCACATCAGATAGCTCTTCGGGGAGTCTCAACTGATATGCAACCTGTCCTCGCCTGGCTGTCACCTCAAATGGTCCAATGTATCGGGGCGTTAGGCAACACGACAACGCTTCCTCTTCACATGGAAACACTGCATTCCCTTGAGAGGGGTGACTTGAAGATACACAAAATCTCCAACTTCAAAAGTCACCTCTCAACGCTTTGGGTCGGCATAGCTCTTCTGTCGAGATTGAGCACTCTTGAGACGCTCACGAATCAACATGACTTGCTCCTCAGCCTCCTTCAGAACATCAAGTTCAAAAATCTTCCCTTCCCCGATCTGAGACCAGTTTAGGGGAATGCGACACTTCCTTCTATACAAAGCTTCAAATGGGGCCATCTACAAACTGGACTGATAGCTGTTGTTGTAGGAGAATTCTGCATAAGGCAAGCAGTCCTCCCACTTGGATCCATATTATAGAGCACATGCGCGGAGCATATCCTCAAGTATCTGGTTCACTCGCTCGGTCTGGCCACCATTCTGCGGGTGATAGGCCGTGCCGAACGTGAGCTTGGTGCCTAGTCCCTACTGATCTTGGTTCCAGAATCTCGAGGTAAACTGAGTACCTCGGTCTGACACAATCTCCTTCGGGACTCCATGCAGATAAATGATCCTTGACATGTACAAGACTGCTAGCTGATCTCCTCGATATGTGGTTTGCACCGGAATGAAGCGCGTTACCTTGGTGAGCCGGTCGATGATGACCCAGATAGAGCCATTACCTTTGCTCGACCGCGGTAGTCCTGTGATGAAGTCCATGCCAATCTTTTCCCATTTCCACTCAGGAACTCGGAGTGGTTGCAGCAATCCCGCAGGTCTCTGGTATTCCGCTTTCACCCTGTGGCTGATTTCGCACTTGGAAACATAGTAGGAAATCTCACGCTTAATACCGTGCCACCAGAACAAGTCCTTCATGTCTTGATACACCGGAGTGGATGGAATAGGGTGTATCATGAGCTTCCTTCAGGATAGTGAGCTTCAACTCCTTCACATCACGCACACACAATCGGCCATCGAACAAAAGAACTCCTTCATCATCTATCGAGAACTTCGGGGCCTTGCCGAGGGGTATCTTCTTCTTGATTCCCTCGATACTATCGTGTCCCTTCTTTGCCTCCTTGATCTGATCAAACAGAGTCGGAGTCAACTCGAGGTGAGCAAGAAAGCTGGGAGTAAAAATCTCCAAACCCAGCTTCTCGAACTCCTCAAGTAGAGATGGCTTCTCCTATCTGATCACCACATTAAGAGTGCAGGGGTTACGGCTGAGGGCGTCTGCTACCACACTGGCCTTGCCAGGATGGTAGTGGATTTCCAGAACATAGTCCTTGATCAACTCGATCCATCTCCTCTGCCTCATGTTCAAGTCCTTCCGAGAGAATATATACTTCAGGCTCTTATGGTCCGTGTATATGTCACATCGGTGACCCATCAGGTAGTGTCGCAATCTCTTGAGAGCAACCACAACTACGACTAGATCCAATTTGGGGGTGGTGTAATTCACCTCATGTGGCCTCAACTCCCTGGACAGGTACTCAATGACTTTGCCGACTTGCATCAGAACACAACCCAACATCCAATCTTTGATGCGTCACAATACACATCAAATCTCTTGGTCAGGTCAAGCATCGTCAAAACTAGGGCAGATACCAATCTGCTCTTCAGCTCCTAGATACTAGATTCACACGTCTCTATCCACTCAAACTTTTGGTCCTTCTTCAACAGTTGAGTCATAGGATGGGCAATGCTGGAGAAGCCTTCCACAAATTTGCGGTAATATCCTGCTAATCTGAGGAATCCTCTGACTTCGGTATGGTTGGTCGGGGCTGTCCAGTCCATGATGGACTGAATCTTGGCAGGGTCAACGGGTATTCCTCCTTCTGACAATACATTTCCCTAAATCTGTCTTCCTTGAGCCAGAATTCGCACTTGCTGAACTTGGCGTACAGGTGGTACTCTCACAAAGTCTCAAGAACTAAGAACAAATGCTCGGCATGCCCTTCTTCGGTCTTGGAGTATATCAGGATATCATCAATGAAAACCACGACAAACTTGTTGAGGCACTTCATGAAAATATTGGTCATGAGGTTCATGTAATAAGCCGAGGCATTGGTAAGTCCAAAGGACATCACAATGTACTCGAACAAACAATAGCGGGTCGTGAAGGCTATCTTGGGTATGTACGACTCTCGTACCTTCAGCTGGCGATATACAGTCCTCAGATCAATCTTAGAGAAGACTCGGGCTCCGTTCAACTGGTCGAACAGATCCTCGATCTTGGGGAGTAGATACTTATTCTTGATGGTCACTTCATTCAGCTTAGGGTAGTCCACAGACACACATATGGTGCCGTCTCTCTTGTCCACAAAGAGAACTGGCGAACCCCAGGGTGAAACATTGGGTCGAATTAGTCCCTTTTGGAGCATATCATTCATCTTTTTCATCAACTCAACCAGCTCTTTAGCATTCATCCGGTTGGGTCTCTGTGCAATTGGGGCTGTGCGAGGCACTAACTCAATGACGAACTCTATATCCCCATCAGGCGGCATACCAGGTAACTCCTTCTCATTGTTTCCAACAGCGGCAACAACGAGAATGTTCTCCATGGGGCAAAGCCAATCCTTAGCATCCAGCGGCTCCTTCGTCTGCGAGAACACAGGCGGGTTGGTGTTCTAGAAATCTCGAATCCTAGACCTAGGCTCCTCATTCCCACCAGTTACTTTGCCTCCTTGGTTGGCATTGGTGGTGGACTGGACTAGCTGCTGGAGTGCAGCCATGTTCGCCTGGCGCTCCTTCATAAGAAGTTGCAGAAGCTGCGCCATGTTCGGGTCGGGTGGTGGAGGTGTCACATCAACGGATTCACTTGGATGAGCGCAGGTGTGTCACGACATCTTGAAGTAATTGCGCAAGATAAGGGGGAATTTAGTCTACAAGGGGGTAAGTTTCTAACAAACTAGTTATCATACACAAGCAGATATAAATTAGGGAATAAACATGCAAATAGGCAAATCATCACATGGTAGCATAGCAATAACTTAAGTCTCGCACACCATCAAGTCTTGCAGGTAAACAACCACAAGTTCATCGAACCGATCCACAGCACAACCCAAAAGAGACAACTACCCAATGGGATACCTCCTAAGCGCCCCTTTCCTCATCATCGTTGATGAAAGCATGATCCCTCGAGTTCGAAGTGTCCTCCGCCTCGTCAAAGTCATCCTCATCACTAAGAAAAGCACGACCCTCCTTCTGGATGTCCTCACCATCGTCCAGAGCAACAATCTCATCCTCCAAATCGTTGCACTTGTGCTTCAGACTCCTAGTCTTCTTCTTGAGCTTCTCATTACTTTCCTCCAAACAGGTGACATGGTCCTATAGCTCCTTAATAATCCAATCCTTGGACCCCAGATCGATGTGAGCGTGACTCCCTGTCTAGAGGTTGTAGTCGTGCTTAAACCGGACTTCACCCAGCCGAGCCTTAGTCAAAGCCAGGTTCTTCTCCATAGTGATCAGGTGATCCCTCATGATCGGGTGAGGAATGCCAGGAGTGGGATCTCCCTCGTCGTCGCGCATCCCATAGTGACGGAACCGCGTGGACCCTAGATCATACTGGTGGAACCTCACAATGTGAGCAATTTCCTCCTGACAAACTCAACGTAGGCCCTCCTCCCAAGTATGGGTGTACACCAAAAAGCCGTTGGTGTCAGACCGCGGAGTAACCTCCGATCCTCGGAGCGCACACCGCACAACCAGGCGAACTTCAAGATCTTCCCTACAGGAGATCTTGTAAGCCCAGAACTCCGCAACTAGGCGGTGAACAAGCTCAAGAAGCTCATTCAGATCCTTAGAAAAGAACATCTTCCCAGCCTGAGCCAGCTGGAGGTGGTGCACAGGAACTCCATCCATCTACATTTTTTTAAGTTTAAGTTAAGATGACAAGTGTGTAAGGTTTTAAACATACCAAAACAGTTATATAGAGGGGATAAGAGAGGTAAGCATTTTATACTATGAATTTTACCATCTCTTTGTTTTAGAAAATAGTTTTTGATTTTCTCCCATCCTATATATCGTCCATTCTAACCAGGTTGCTATGGTCTGAACAACGGCTCTAATACCAAGTCTATGGGCACCCCGGACTATATGTCCGAAGTGACTGGCTGTGCATATACCGTCATGCTCCCATAATTAGTGTCTCATGACGCACAACTCGACCATGGATATCACAGTCATAAGTTCATACATTGCCGAATACAAAGTCATACAACAACATAGTCTTACATGGCCTCATCTGGCTCAAATAGCAGCGGAAAAGCAAAGCATGAAAGATAGAAGCGGCTCAATCCACAGGTAAGCTCAGAGTGTATCACAACCTAGTACTCGTTAGTCGCGTTATCATCAAATACCTACTCCTCCAAGCCTGGCCGTTTGAATAACCAGGGACAAAGCTGTGAGTACATACAAAGTACTCGCAAACCACCTAAAGAAAGGAACAACAATTTTTGTACAGGAAAATAATGGGATGGCTATATGGTGGAGTTTATATCATGGGGAGCCTAGCTACTCAGTATTAGTTAAGATGGCAACAATTTATTCTTGGCAAATTTTTAATCCCACAAGTATAATTGATTTAATCATGTCCAACTCTTTTCATAATATCAACATCATCATCCTGAACCATAAACTTAGTACTAGAATTTCTCATCTATTCCCCACAAAGTGCGGGCTCACTAGCTGTCCATGACCATGGACTCCGGCTACTCGAATAGTTTTCACTCTGCAAAGGTTGTACACTTTACCCACAACATTCAATACATCCGTCGAGAATCCCCACGGATCGTCATACTTTAGTATGAGGTTCTCAGATAATCGACCATAGTATTCCCCTTGTCTATCCTAGTATAGGTGAATCTACCCCTTCCGTAATACATGGACTGTCCGCGTGTCAGGTCATGCTCCTCTTGGACCCATGCCTGCACCGTAGTCAGAGAGCACCAAGGTTCCCTCAGACGCCAAGCCTAGCGCATTTCACCACTCGACTTCGAGGGCTATCATATTCGTGGACTCAAACATCCACGTGTACTTATAAGACCCCCCTACTAAGATAAACAAGCTTCCAACTAGCCCTGTCCCATACCAGAGTATTGCGGTTGCACTGTAAGGCTATCTTTTGGCGGCACTTATAGAGAGTTCCTCCAGACTTTGAATATGTTCAGCGATGTTACCAACAACCATAATCTCGGCCATCACATCTTCTTAGATGTATGCCATCACATTAGGGTGGAGCAAGATTAACCAAATTATTATGTTGTCATTAGTTCTTTAGCAAGGCTAGCGATAGTACATCAAGCTCATTCGTGTTTAACTAATTTATCCCAAATAGGTAAGGTATAAGGTATGTGGTAGTTCACATAAATAAACTAATATAATCCCTACCAAAAATGGTATAATAATAACATGATACATAATATGGTATATGAAAAGTAAAAATGTAGGACAAAGGTTAAGTTTTTGAAGATGGCTTGACTTCCTCGGCGATATCTCCTAGTACGTCTTCTTTGGCTTGGGAGGAGTCTGGACCTGCAACGTCAAGCATCTCGTCTACACGTTACGAAAAATAACACACCATTACCACATGGCAAACAAATCACACATTCAAACAGACATAGCACACAATTTAGCTCTTAAGCAAGCAAGCACATGAGTAACACAAACAGGTTCATCAAATTAACATATATGGGCAGAAGTTTTAATGGTGGTGTAACAAGTTCATAGGTCTAAGCAAGGATTAAGCAACACAATACATAAGATTTTTACACAAGTCATTTTTATTGACTTAGATCCTGTTTTTATTTAATAAATTTAATTCAATAACAATACAAAAATTAGCTACTGTCCATAAGCAAGCATAATAAAATTTAAACATATTTAATTTGCTAACAGAGAATAAAATAAAATTATCCTAAACAATGAATATTAGCAATATTAGTAACTGTGTCCCTAATTTTATTTATGCAAACAACAATCACACTTATACAGAAAACTAAAGCATAATAACAGGATAACAAAAAAATTACTTCACATTTTTCTGATTTGTACTTATTTTTCAAATATTATTTTAGTTTAGCCTAAAATAAATAAAAACAAATTGTTCTATCAAAGCCCTGGGAAATATCTTTTTTTTAGATAGATAGACCCTTTATTGACTCAATAAAGGGGTAATACAGGACGGATCCTGCGGTTTTATAAGCCACAGGTGGCGACCCCTATCTAGGCCAGTAGAAAATTTCGCAAGATTGTGGGCGTCCATATTGGAGACTCTCCTCTCCCACATGAAATCACAAGACATAAAATTAGCTCTTCGGAGAATGATCTCTTTGATTATGACGCCATGTTGTCCACCTCTCCCCTCAGAAATATCAGCTACCAAAGATTTGCAATCCGTACTGATCAGAATATTGTTCAAACCCAAATCCTCCGCAAGCGCTTGGCCTTCGCGAATTACAATAGCTTCAAGAATTGTTGGGTTAGATAGACCTTTAATAACCAAGGATGAAGATCCCAAGTACACTCCATCTCTGCTACGACAAACAGCGGCTGCTGCACCACTCTTGCCATCACTCGCCATGCCTCTGTCCACCTTAATCATCAAAGCATATTCCCTCGCTGGTCTCCAGGATATCCTGCCAGTATTCCTGGGAACTCAAGCATGAGTTACAGGGTCTCTCGGCACATGAACTGACAACTTCCCCATGGAGTTTACCACTAACAGTTCCCTCAGAAAGCTCAGTATAAAGTCATGTGTAGCAAACGAACTCTGAATTTTTTTCTCATGAATAGCCTTCCTCCGTGCCGTCCATATTTCCCACAAGGTCACCACTAGTAGGGTAAATTCCACATGCGATAACATGTCACGCGCATGGAATAAACACAACCTTGCATTATATTCTCTTATTTCTGCCATTTTTCCACTACTCCTTCATCAACTAAAGCCCACACACATATTCTCATGGAGCACTCCAAGAGTGAGTGCCTCCAAGAGTCCTCAACACCACATAAAATGCATTTATCCTCCACGGCCATATGTCTGTGTTTTCTGAGATCTTCCGTTGGCAGTGAGTGTCTGGCTAGCCTCCAGAAAAAAAATCCGAATTTTTGAAGGAACTTTTGTATCCCATAAAGTAGCCCAACCCTTCATCTCGAGCTGCGGATCAGCTACTGACTCCACTCCCGACAGCAAGTTCTCATTCTGTTTCTTCAACTTTGCATGCATTCGGTAGCTAGACTTCACCGAAAACTCTCCAGATCGCTCAGCATGCCACGCCCAATGATCATTTATTGTTACTGTACTCAACGGAATCCCCGTGATGAAATCAATGTCAGCTTGCAGAAAATGGTTTTTCAAGAGAGGCTCGTTCCAACAGACATTGGCCTGATCAATGAAGTCTGAAACTAATTCCGGGGAATTCAAACTGAGCCGCACAATGGGCTTAAGATTTGTGTCCCTCGGCAACCAGTTATCAATCCATGCGTGTGTATCCTTCCTCGTGCCAATTCTTCGGATAAGCCCTAAGGACAGAGCATCACGACCTTCAATGATCGCCCTCCATATCTGACTAGGATGGCTACCAAGCTGATGTCTACACACGCTTCTATTCTTGTAGACTATGTTGGGCCTCCAAGCGCAGATGTTTGTAGGACAGCAGCAATTTCCCTCAAGTGGATGACCTAAGGTTTATCGAACTCAGGGAAGTAGAGGTTGAAGATGGTCTCTCTCAAGCAACCCTGCAATTAAGATACAAGAAGTCTCTTGTGTTCCCAAGACACCTAATACAACTAGGAGTTGTATAGGTGCACTAGTTCGGCGAAGAGATGGTAAAATATGGGTGATAGGTGTGATAAAACGAAGTAATATAAATCTGTAATAAAAAGTGCAGCAAAGAAACAAGTAACAAAAGTGAATGCAAACGGTGTAACAATGATGGAAACAAGGCCTAGGCTTCATACTTTCACTAGTGGCAACTCCCAACAACATTAACATAGTCTAATCACATGATATTTCCCATAAAACATGCAATGGAGACGTACTCGGAGGTCATTCCTTTGTGGTCAAGAGAGGACGATAATTGTGTAGGGCTACAAAAGCACAGCTCAGAGTTCGTAGTTCTCATCTATGGATTTCCCAATGTCACCGCGGCCATCCAAAGAGAGTACCACAATCACCACAACATATCTAAAGGATAATCAAAGACAAGCACCAAAAGACTCTCAATCTTCAATCCACACACAAAAGAGGAAATCACTCATGATAATATTCTTCTAACCCATGTCCAATAGACCGTTGTCACCTTGGTCTCGGGGATTATACTAGATAAGATCAATTGAGTACATCAATCCAATACATAGAGGAAGGGGAAATATCATGGGATCACCCAAGATTAACATAGCCAATGATCACAACAAAGATCACATCATGGGAGAGAGAGAAACCACATAGATCAAGATACAAGCATTAACCCCGAGGGGAACTATTCACACATGGACATGGTGAGAGAGAGAGAGAGAGAGTTGTCGATGGAGAGGTGCAGCCCAGAAGAGATGAAGGAGACGGCGACGGCGGCGGCGGCGGCCACGGCCACGGCCACGGCGGTGGCCACGGCCCTTGGCCCCTTCATCTTCCTTGGAGATGGTGCTGATGTGGAGATTGATCTCCCCCTCAAGACGGGTGCCAAGGGGGAGGAAATTTCGTGGTGCCCTTTGACCTAGGTTTCCTCTCTTTATATAGACTTTCGGATTCCCGTCATCCAGATTATGTCTTCTGTATTTCGGGGTTTCTGGAAGCATCCGAACTCCGATTGGTCCGAATATTATCTCTATATCCACCGGAAAACAATTCCCTACAACTTTCTAGTTTTAAGTTTTTCCGTTTGAGGCCGTCTTCTAGCGTTTCCGGTGCGATCTTTAAAACCTGTCTGGTGGGGACAGATTTCGGGAAAGTTAGAGTCCAACTCCTACAAGGCTCATTTTTGTGATTTTTCCTTTATCCAAGTAATTCCTACACATAAAGTACAAAAACAAGAACTTGTGCCCTCTTGCAACCATTAATAGGTTAGTTCCAAAATATTTTATAAAAAGATATGAAAGTGTATCAAAAGCATAGCAATATCACAGAAAACATGCATGGAGCAAGCAGAAATTATAGATACGTTTGGGACGTATCAACATCCCCAAGCTTAATTCCTGCTCGTCCTCGAGTAGGTAAATGATAACATCATAATTTCTGTGGTGACATGGTAACAACCATATAAGAACTTTGAAAAGTAAAGCAATCAAGGTTAGAGATTCAAATCAAGTCATAAAATGCAAGATTCCATATTAGCATTGAAACAAGTAACAAAAGAACATTAGGTGCAAGAGCTCTCGCTGTCCGTGACTCGAATGTCTCCAAATGTTGTTTGCGTGCAAGAAGGGGGATAGGGAATACGAGAAAATCATTTATTTGTTGAGAAATCAATCTACTAAAGTTTCACACTTGGTCTTTTTCTGGAATCTTATCTTGACTCGTCCCCAGACCACTAGCCAGGTACAAGTCAATTTGATCCACTCATTTTTCAATATTTTGAGCACTCATGCAATGGATGAGCGTAAGCACGAGAGTTGACACTTAGGATGGCAAAGAGAGGAGTACGGAGGAGGAAGACAAAAAAATGTGAAAGGCTCACATCAATGAGGACAATCATAGGCAAGAGATGCCAAATGATAGATATGATGTGAGGAGTAGGGATTGCCATGCAACGGATGCACATATGAGCTAAGAAACTCTCCAATGGAACTAGTGGGGGTGCATCTAACTTGCTCGCTCATGAAGACCTAGAGCTCGTTTGAGGAGGCTCATCCTTGGAATATGCAAGCCAAGTTCTATAGTGTGAAGGTCCCCACATAGCTATATGCATAATGATCATCTCTATGAAGTACAAGGATATAAAGGGAGTACTAGTGTGGATCTCTCAAAAGGATATTAGTGTTGCCCCTTTCTCTCTTTTTATTTCTTTTTTTCTCTTTTTTCTATTTTTTGTATTTTTTTGTGGCCTCAATGGCTCTTTTTGTTTAACTCTCATTTGTCCTCTTTGGGATCTTTTATTGTGTCCACTTTGGGATCTTTTCCTCACTTAAGGGCAACACTCTATTTTACAAGAAGGTAAATGAGATCTTTCACACTTTACAAGGTACTCGAAATCATAAAGAAGATGTAGCTATCATGATGTATGCAATGTATGTCGCTGCCAGTGTAGCAGGAACATGTATGACATGAAGATCAAGTCATGAAGAGGTGGATGTTGCATGGAAATATATCTCGGAAAGGCTATGGAAATGCCTTGATAGGTAGGTGTGGTGGCTGTTTTGCGGAAAGATATAAGGAGGTTTATGATGACAGAGCGTATCATGCCAAGGGTTTGGATATACCGGCGAAGATGGACGCCAACTCTCGGAGTGAGAAGAAAGCAATGCACGGCACAGGAGAGGCTAGCAAATATGAGGAGGTGGAAGTGTCAACTTTCGAATACTCACATTAGTCCGAAGAACTCATGCACTTATTATCGGTAACTCTCAATCTAATTAGGAGGTTCACAAAGAGACAAGTACCCCGAGGAGGAGTGTATGGGGGTTTGGTTATCCTTGCGCATCCTCGACTCATGGTACGTGAGTGTACTCTAATATTCGACCCCTCAGAAGAGTAGTGATTTATCTAGTAGCTAGAGTTCTCAACTAGTTTTGTAGGTTTTGAAAATAAACACGGATTGCCAAAAATACGACATCTATCACTAATAGGCTAGAGCTCTTGAGACCAAAAGTTCAAACATTACTCAAGTCAATACCTCAAAACTATTGCAAGTTATTACTACAAAAAGAATAGCAACTTCAACTACCTACTTTCTAGTCAAGACACATAACTCAGTGCAACAGGAAAACTCTCCAAACAAGATAAGCATGCAAATTATAGAAAGTTCAGACCTGAGACAAAATCTCTAGAGAAACTCTAAAGCACTACAACTAAACAGAACAGTAGCCGTGAAAAGATAAAGAACACTCACAGCAAAAGGTAAGCATAAAATCCTATGAGATGTTCTAGTTTAAAGTGGAGCGTGTTTCTCTCCCAAACAAAGTAAGACGAGATCTAACTTGTTATGAACAGCAAGCAAAGCTAAAGAAAACTAAAAATAAAACGTAAGAGCGAGACGCTCCAAGCATAGCACATAACACATGAAGTGATAAAAATATAGTGAGACGAAGGACGAACTGATGATTGTTGATGGAGAAGGGGATAAATGGGGGCATCCCCAAGCTTAGACGCTTGAGTCTCCTTGAATATTTGTTGGGGATGCATGGGGCATCCCCAAGCTTGAGCGCTTGACACTCCCGAATCTTCTTTCATCATCTTCCATCGCACACTTGAAAACTCCCTTCATACATAACTCATCATAAGCTGATTAGAGAAGTTAGTACCCTTAATAAATAATTTCTCCCCACTGGATATAAAGATATTCTTGAAGAGATACTGTTTCTCAAGATTGCCAAAAGGTTTTTGCAAAGAAAAAGCAAGCTTAAGGTTTGCAAAGGTTAGGAGAGACAAAACGTGGCAGAATCTGTGAAAAACAGAACAGCAGGTAGTAAAGAATTTTTTAGGGGTACTTATGCAACTCGAATCAAAAAACTCAGAACAGACGCTCAAAAGTCAATTGTATGGAGCACGCTGTCAAAAAAATTCAGATCAAAAAGATGATCTTGTGATTTTTGGCTCATTTTTTCGTCCAAGGACAGAATCTGTTTTCTGGACAGCATGTCACAACTTTTGAACTTTCTTGCAATCGGAGGTTAGACTTGGCACAAAGATTGAAAATAAAGATACAATGATTTTGCTACAGTAGTAACAATCATCAAGACCACTAAAAACAGAAAGTAAAAAACTCAAACTAAAGATAACAAGGGTTATCTCCCTAGAGCTCTTTCTTTATAGCCATAAAAATAGGCTTAAGATTTTAATGTTGCTCTCAAAGGAATAAGAGTTGAAGCACAAAAGAGAGAATCAAGAAGCAAATAACAAACACATTTAAGTCTAACATGCTTCCTATGCAAAGGGATCTTGTAGAGGAAAAACTCATTGAAGCATAAAGATATTAGCATATGAAGGAAAAATAAGTGCAACTTCAAAGCCTTCAACATAAAGAGAGGGAACTTGATATTATTGAAATATCTATAAGAATATGTTCTCCTCTCATAATAATTTTCAGTGGGATAATGAATAAACTCAACAATATAAGTATCACATAAAAAATTCTTATCATGATCCACAAGCATAGAAAATTTTTTACTCTCCACATAAGTAAAATTCTTCTCATTAGTAATAGTGGGAGCAAACTCAAGAAAATAGCTATCACATGAATCATTCTTATCATGATACACTTACAAACATTTATTCTTTATAGCATAAGTGCCATCACAATAATCATCATAGATAGGAGGCAAAGTATCATCAAAACTTGGGGGGCTAAAAAGATCATCTTCATCAAACGTAGCATCCCCAAGCTTATAGCTTTGCATATCATTAGCATCAAAAGTATTCAAAGAAGACATGCAAATAACATTACTACTATCATGAGTGTTGTGCAAATAATAAAGCTCCATAGGATTTTTGATCTCCTCCTCAAACACTTCATGTCCTAACTCAAGATAGAGCTTATAAAGCTCTCTCATAATTTTTTTGTTCTTTTCCATAAAGCCTAACTAGTGAAAATAAAAAACAAAAAACAAAAAGAATTAATTGCAAGATCTAAAGATATACCTTCAAGCACTCACCTCCCCGGAAACGGCGCCAGAAATAGCTTGATGTCTACGCACGCTTCTATTCTTGTATACTATGTTGGGCCTCCAAGCGCAGAGGTTTGTAGGACAGCAGCAATTTCCCTCAAGTGGATGACCTAAGGTTTATCGAACTCAGGGAAGTAGAGGTTGAAGATGGTCTCTCTCAAGCAACCCTGCAATTAAGATACAAGAAGTCTCTTGTGTCCCCAACACACCTAATACAACTAGGAGTTGTATAGGTGCACTAGTTCGGCGAAGAGATGGTAAAATATGGGTGATAGGTGTGATAAAACGAAGTAATATAAATCTGTAATAAAAAGTGCAGCAAAGAAACAAGTAACAAAAGTGAATGCAAACGGTGTAACAATGATGGAAACAAGGCCTAGGCTTCATACTTTCACTAGTGGCAACTCCCAACAACATTAACATAGTCTAATCACATGATATTTCCCATAAAACATGCAATGGAGACGTATTCGGAGGTCATTCCTTTGTGGTCAAGAGAGGACGAGAATTGTGTAGGGCTACAAAAGCACACCTCAGAGTTCGTAGTTCTCATCTATGGATTTCCCAATGTCACCGCGGCCATCCAAAGAGAGTACCACAATCACCACAACATATCTAAAGGATATTCAAAGACAAGCACCAAAAGACTCTCAATCTTCAATCCACACACAAAAGAGGAAATCACTCATGATAATATTCTTCTAACCCATGTCCAATAGACCGCTGTCACCTTGGTCTCCCGGGGATTATACTAGATAAGATCAATTGAGTACATCAATCCAATACATAGAGGAAGGGGAAATATCATGGGATCACCCTAGATTAACATAGCCAATGATCACAACAAAGATCACATCATGGGAGAGAGAGAAACCACATAGATCAAGATACAAGACTTAGCCCCGAGGGGAACTACTCACACATGGACATGGTGAGAGAGAGAGAGTTGTTGATGGAGAGGTGCAGCTCGGAAGATATGAAGGAGACGGCGACGGCGGCGCCCACGGCCACGGCCACGGCGGTGGCCACGGCCCTTGGGGGCAGCGGCCCTTGGCCCCTTCTTCTTACTTGGAGATGGTGCTTCTGTGGAGATTGATCTCCCCCTCAAGACGGCTGCCAAGGGGGAGGAAATTTCGTGGTGCCCTTTGACCTAGGTTTCATCTCTTTATATAGACTCTCGGATTCCCGTCATCCAGATTACTTCTTCTGTATTTCGGGGTTTCTGGAAGCATCCGAACTCCGATTGGGCCGAATTTTATGTCTAAATCCACCGAAAAAAATTCCCTACAACTTTGTGGTTTTAAGTTTTTCCGTTTGAGGCCGTCTTCTAGCGTTTCCGAGGCGATCGTTAAAACCTGTCTGGTGGGGACAAATTTCGGGAAAGTTAGAGTCCAACTCCTACAAGGCTCCTTTTTGTGATTTTTCCTTTATCCAAGTAATTCCTACACATAAAGTACAAAAACAAGAACTTGTGCACTCTTGCAACCATTAATAGGTTAATTCCAAAATATGTTATAAAAAGATATGAAAGTGTATCAAAATCATAGCAATATCACACAAAACATGCATGAAGCAAGCAGAAATTATAGATACGTTTGTGACGTATCACAAGCACCGCCTCCAAAATAGACGATTCTGGGAAGTAAATAGACTTCAGAAGTCTTTCACAAAATGAATCCGGATTCGTCATCAGCCTCCATGCTTGGCGAGCCAGGAGGGCCACATTGAACAATTCAAAATCCCGGAAGCCTAGTCCTCCTTGGCACTTAGGCTCAAGCATAGCTTTCCAGGCCACCCAATGTGGCTTGCGGTGACCAGCTTTGCTACCCCAGAAAAACCGCCTAATCATACCGTTTAGATGCTCACATAAGCCTCTTGGTAATTTAAAGCAGGACATTGAATACACTAGTACAGCTTGCTCCACCGACTTCACAAGAACCTCCTTCGCCGCAGATGATATAGTTGATTCAATGTATCCTTTAACTTTCCCCCATACTCGGTCCTTCAAATATGTAAAGGCCCCCATTTTGGATGCCCCGATGTCCGAGGGCATACCCAAGTACCTCTCATTAAGATCTCATTTTGCACCGATAGGATTCCTTTAACTTCCTCTCTGATAATCTCTGGGCAACCTTTACTGAAATATATTGAAGATTTTGACGTATTGATCCGTTGTCCCGACGCATCACTATAAATCTTTAGAAGGTTTGACACCTCAGTCGCACCCACACCATTCGCCTTGAAGAACAGCAGGCTATCATCAGCAAAAAGAAGATGGTTAACCGGTGGAGCCGATGGCGCCACCATAATCCCTCCCAATTGTGATGATTGATCTCTAGTTTTGAGGAGGCATGAAAGGCCCTCTGCTGCTAACTGGAAAAGGTATGGGGAGATGGGATCTCCCGGTCTAATGCCCATTGAAGGTTTGAAATCATCCAGCTTCTTCCCATTGAATAACACCGAGAAATAAACTGACTTCACCATTGCCATAACTCTTGTAACCCAAATCTCAGAAAAACCCAACCTGAGCATAACTGCCTCCAGCTCACTCCACTCAACCCTGTCATACGCCTTCATCATATCAAGCTTGAGAGCACAATGACAGTACTTAATTGCCTTGTTCCTTTTCATAAAGTGCAAGCATTCATATGCGACAATTATATTATCTGTAATGTGACGACCAGGCACAAAAGCAGACTGCTCTTGGGAAACAATATCGGGAAGCACAACTTTCAACCGATTAGCTACCACTTTGGAAGCTATCTTATAGAGAATGTTTCATAAACTAATTGGCCTAAACTATGCGAGAAACAAAGGGCTCTTGACTTTCGGGATCAGCACTAAGAAAGTGTTATTAATGCTTGCTGCACTCTCCTTGCCTTCCACAATTTTTAGGACATTATTCGTGATCTCATCCCCACATATTGCCCAGTATTTCTAGAAAAAATGCGCCGGGAACCCATCTGGACCGGGGGCTTTGGATGGTGCCATTTGAAACAAAGCCGTTTTCACCTCCTCCTTCATGTACAGAGCCGTCAGCATCACATTCATCTCGCTGGTCACTCTTGGGAGAGCGCATTGAGGACTAGGTCGATATTACTGACACCTCCAGAAGTGTAAAGTTTTGAATAGAAATCAGTTGTCATGGACTCTAATTCCGCAATATTAGTGATGATGTCTCCATTCTCATCTTGGAGAGACGCCGCCAGGTTTTTCCTTCGTCTCATGGTCGCCCTTAGGTGAAAATATTAGGTGTTTTTATCTCCTCCTACCAGCCATTCCACCCGCGACCTTTGGCTCTATATCTCCTCTCTGTGGTATAGTTCGACGCGATCGTCCACAATTTTAAGCTCCCTGTGGGAAGGACCCAATCGGCCTGGAACCCCCCGCAAGATTTCAAGCTCAAGCTTTAGTCTCTTTATTTCACCACGAACGTTCCTGAAAGTATCTCTGTCCCATGCAGCAAGGTTCTTTGACAGTACTTGAAGCTTTTGTTTTAGTTCTTCAACTGCGCTCGCCGCAGAAGTTGATGCCCAGTCTCCCGAAATAACTCTTGCGAAATCTGGATGAGTTTCCCAAGCTTGTTCATATCTGAAATTTTTTGGGCCCCTTCTCTTCAAAAACTCATCAGACAAGCTCAAGAAAATGGGAACATGGTCCGAGCACCCCGTTGTCAAGTGTTCCAGCCACGCTGCTGGAAACATAGTGCTCAAATTAGTATCAGCTACAACCCTATCGAGTCTCACTCTGGTATATGAACCCCCTGCAAATTTCTTTTCATAAGTCCAAGGGATTCCATGAAAACCCAAATCCACAAGGCCACAAATGTCAAGAGCATCCCGGAATCCGTCCGGCTGAGCTTGACTCCGTTTCCCAATTCCATCATGCTCTGAATGATGTAAGACTTGATTAAAATCACCGATAGCCAACCAAGGTAGACCCGACTGTACCTCCAGGGCACGGAGGGCGTCCCACGTCTTATAACTTTCACTGACCTGAGCTTCGCCTTAAATGCAAGACAATCTCCATTGTGTGTCTGCCAGGTCGGAAACAACTACGTCAAGGAAATAGCAAGCATGATCAACAACCTCAATTTTGATATCATCATTCAAGAAAATTGCTAGTCCACCACTACGGCCAGTACTACTCACAGCAAAAACATTCTTAAAACCTGGGAAATATCTTGCTGAGGGTGAATTTTTCCAGGGTGTTGGGCTTGTGTATTGGATCTATTTACATATTTTTATAGAACATGCTATCTATTGCATGTCAGTTATCTAATAACATAGCAAATAGCTACTGATTAGTAATATTATTACTGAAATTTACATCTAACTTATTTCAACATTAAAATTTAACAAAATTTATAATAAGAAATAATATATACCTCTAATAATAAAAGGATCATGTTTTGTTTTTATTTTATTTTGAAGACTTAACTATGCAATAATCAGTTAATAATTAGATAAAATATTAATAATTTGTTTTTAATTTAAATACGTTAACAGTGAATTTGATAATAACTTATCTAAGAACTAAAGTGATAAAATTAAAAATAAATCACCAAAATTTTATATAAACACATAATACTTTAAACACACACAAAATTAAGGAATATTTACAGGAGCACAATGCATTTTACGGTATATTTTTCTGAGTCTTAATGATTTTTATATAATTATCTTAGTTCTTGCAATTTAATAAAACGAAAAACATAAAATGGGGCTGACCTAGGTCTATGTCTCGCCTAGAGGAATGTTTGTTTACCGGCCGAGCATGTGTAAAGGGCGATGTTCAGTTTTTTTTAAAACGAAGGGGTACAGGATGCTCTTGGCCGTTGGATCTCAGCAGATTAGACTGCTAGGAGTCATCTTCTCCACTGAGCCAGAACAGGTACAGGAGGCGCGCACTAGTGGCCAACAAGGAAGGTCGGGTCTCACAAGGGGGCCTTCCGGGCGGCGGTTGTCGATGGCGAGGGGTAGCGAGCGTGCGGGATGGCCAAGGGTCTCGTTTTTGGTAGAAACGACAACGTGGGACATCATGGTAGCGGTTTGGCTCGAGGCAGATGCTCGGGCATGGGGTGGTGTCGTCCTCTCCTGGGCGTCGCGTCACCGGGCGTCGCCGGCATCGCGAGACGCAGAGGGCGGCTCGCCGGCCTCCCCTCCTCCTCCTCCGGCTTCCTTCCTCCTCCCCTTCTCCCGCTTCTCCTCTCCTTCTCCTTCTTCTCTTCCTCTGCTTCCTCTACTCTTCTGTTTCGGGACGGGGCTGGTGGAGTGGTGTAGTGCTGGTGGAGAGTGAGGTGAGTGGCAAGGAAAGCTAGGTGCCACCTTTATATAGGCGCGGGTGACAGTGCTCCTCGGGAAGGAACCTCATAGGGGCTATCCATGGCCTCCTCGAGGACTGGCCGAGAGGGGCGGTGGGCGAGCTCGTGAGAGGAGCGCTGATACGTCCCAAACGTATCTATAATTTCTGCTTGCCTCATGCATGTTTTGTGTGAAATTGCTATGATCTAGATACACTTTCATACACTTTTGATCATATTTGGACTAAATTATTAACTCAGTGCACCATAGTGCCAGTTCCTGTTCTCTGCTGTTTTTCTATTTCAGGTTTTCCCCATATTAAAAGTGCTCCAAAAATTCGGGAAAAATCAGATAAAAAATCAGCATACCGAAAGCTTCCGGAAAAAACTAGGAGGGGCCAGAGGGGACCTACCAGGGCCCCAGGCGCCCTCCCAGCGCGAACTTGGGTGGGGCCGCGCCAGGGGGCCACCTGGGCCCCTGGTGGCCCCCCTGGGTGCCCCCTTCGCCTATATATTCTCCGTGACGCGAAACCTCCAAAGACAACCCTTTTGTGCGATCTCGCCTCTGTTCCTCCGCCGCTGCGCTTCCAAGATTGGGAGCGCCATCAGACTTCTTCCCGACACCCTGCCAGAGGGAGGATCGACCTCCTGGAGCCTCTCCTCCACCTTGGATGCCTCCCGGATGATCCATGAGTAGTTGTAAGGCCCGATATGCGGTACTGTTCCAGATCTAGATGTTTCCATCCAGATCCTGGGACGAAGCACATATCTGTCCCACCGCGACATATGACGAAGCCATATACCCCGGATTTCCAACATGATATCACAATATGACAACTACATGGATACAACATCTCATACAATCGGCATACAACTGCCTTAATACATTACATCAGCGGGAGACACATGTCTGAGTACAGACTACATTCAAATGCCTAGTGGCAAAGGTAAAACACACCATTCCCGTAACCGCACGGGTCCGGGCTCTCCGCCGGGATCCGCCTAACTTGTCATCGTCGAGTCTCCGCGAAGGCGCCCAGAAGAAGGGTCGAGGTAGTAATCAACTGCAGCGGCCGACGAGGCAAAACATAAAAGGGAAAAGAAAAGAAAGGGGTGAGAATATATCAAAAGTCTTGTAACTAACTTCTCACGGGTAAGATGGGGGTAGTGGTGAGGTTGCAGACGCACTAGAAATATAAGGGTGGCTAACGGTCTATTTTAGTGTAAGATGGGAACCAAGCAATCGATGAGGAATCACCTCCAACAAGTCTTGCTATCAACTACTTACGCAAACATAACACCTATTCTATCCTTGTCCTCCTCTTCGCATCCCGACGAAGAAGAAGCAATCAAGGCACACACACGTTGATCAACTTATATTAAGATTATATCAGTTGTTGTTGTCTATGAACAAGGAGTAGGTCTCAAGTCGTCCATAACCGTGGACACGGCTTCTCGAAAAGATTTAACCCTGCAGGGGTGTACCAACTGCCCATTACAGGGCTCTGCACGCACGCCCGTCTCTCTCCGTTGCTACCCATCATAGGCAACCATTTTATGATTTAGTTCTCAGACATCCAGTACGACAAGTCCCTCTAATTAACAACGAACAAATCCGGGTGGCCCCCGGTGAGTCGACATCCATCTCAGGAGCCGGTCGCGCTCTCGATCTGGTCTCTACCCTCTGTCGTAGGTTTGGATTGCCGGTAATTCTCACATGAGGCCGGGTCCTCAGCGTAACAGGTTAGACCACCAAGGAAACCATGTTCCCGCTGGCCCAGGTTATTTTAAAGAATATCTGCCAGGAGCGACCCAACAGACACACACACGGTTTCAAGTGGTAAATCAGCTTGGGCCACCACTAGAAATGTTTGAAGCTAGGTAGGTAAGAAGAGGGTACCCCATAAAATCCCACACGCGGTTAGGCACGCTCGACAAGAGACACAATACCCGGAACTCGGGTCCTAGGTGACTCAAATGGAACAAAGCGTCGGGGTGGGATAGCCTAGACCTTCCATCCTTCGTCGAATATAGTCAACATTATAATAATCATATCATCCGAAAAAATATAATAATGTAATAGTCCAAACCAAGGAGTAACAGGATAACAGTTTACAACATCCTAGCATGCATACTAAGCAGTGGCTGAGCAGCGAGCAAAGTAACATAGCCGAACAAGGTTTGCTGGGATGTGGAGGACATGGCTGTTTGGGTTTATTTGAGAGGCATGAATATCAAGTGGTAGAATCAAGCAATCGTTCTATCCTACACCTAGGCGCGAGTGAGATGAAAGTTATAAGCATGATATATGCTCCCCATTACCTGATGAGAAGACGATCCGAAGGTGAAGTGCATCGCAAGCTCGCAACATCTCCGAGAGGTACCCGCGGAAGCACACAAGAAGGAAACACTGGAAAAGACAATCGACAAGCAAGCATCTATTACTACGAAGCAATCACGAGCAAGCATCAACAAGAAAACAACACGAGACAACGCACTACGGTATCGCATCTACCGTCGAGAGCGGTTACTAATAGGTTAAGTGGAGTACTCGTCACACACAACGATACCGTACATTTAGCATGGTTCAAGTTTTTAGCTAAACAACATGAGCAAGGTTGTTAACATGGCATCTCACTCAAGCATGGCATATCACACCAACATGGCAAAATGTGAAGCATAAAGTAAACTATCTAATCTAGTCACTTTAAGTGGGGGTAAAACCTATACATGGAAAACTATTGCGGATCCCACGATAAAAATGGAATTCGGCACTTTTTTTCCTAAACAATATTTTATTATTTTTATTAGCAAGCAAGATCATCATATTCATAATCTACACACAATTCTAGTCAAGTTACATATACAGAACATTTTAAACGGAGCAACGGTTAAAAAGTTATTAAATAGACAATTTATGGTGGCATTCGATGTAAATAGTAGGTAAACATCATTTAAAGAAACTCAAACATAGCAAAGGAGCACATTTTATTAATCTACACAAAATTCTAAGCAACTTTCATGTTTAAAGCGTCCAGATCCGACTAATGGTTTAAAAGATACGGGCATCGCAAAAACTATAACTAAATCTGCCAATTAATAATAAAAACCTAGCAAAAAAAACTGAACGGGCCAAAACCGGCTACTACGGGCCTAAACAGGGGGTGAGCGCAGAATACTATCTCTCGCCCCGGGCGCTAAACAACAGCATCTCTAACGGGCCGAGCCCAACAGCAAATACAGAGAAGTAAAAAAAATAAAGCGGCTCACCGAGATGGGCCGAGGCCCATGACGCGGGGCTGGGCGCGGGATTGTTGGTGACACCCACGGGCGCTGGGGCGAAGCGGGGCAAGGAGCGCGACCTGGGCCACGCAGGCGCCGACCCACAAGGCGGAGGCTGCCCAGCCTCGGCTTGCCCGATCTGATCGGGACCGATCCGTCGACGGCGGCAACGGCGGGCGTGCTCCGGCGGTGACCTCGCCGGCAAGGGGGGGCATGCCGAAGAGGTGCTGGCGGCGGGATCCTCCGGATCCGGCGCGGTCCAGGGCGGCGTGGGGGATCCCTCCATGGCGCGGCGAGCTCGGGATGCCTGCCATGGAGCGGCGACCGACGAACTCGGGCGGCGGCTCCTGCGGCAGAGGACGGCCGAAGTTGAGGGAGGAGGAGAAGAAGAGAGGGAGGAGAGGAGGTGACGAACTACGGCTGCGGTGGCCGTGGTTGCCGGCGGCGGCTGGCGCGGTGGACAGGAGCAACGACTCGGAGGAGCTCCTCCACTGGTGGCACGACCCGAATCCGGCATGGGACGGGCTCTCCGCGAACGGCGGCCGCGGATCGGGCCCGACGTGGCCCGGACGCGGCTGCAGGTGGGAGGCTGCTCCGGTGGGACGATGTGGCGCAATCTGGTGCGTCCGTCTCCCGATCAGACGGCTGGAACGCGTCCAGATCTAGGGTTTCGGGGATGTGGGGCAATTTGGAGGGAAATTGGGGCAAAATTGGAGGGGGTGGCTGCAATTTTTAGGCTAGGGAAACCCTAGAAAGGGGTGGGAGAGTGGTCGTCTTTGTATAGCCCAGGTGGCTGTCAGTTTGCAAAAACATTCCCGTTTTTTCTCTCGCGCGCGCGGTGTTTACGTTCCTGACCGCCGAGGGTCCGCAGGACTTCCGATTCGGGTAAAACTTCGAACTGCGCGATCAGCGCGTCGAGCCGGCGGCGTTCACCTCGCGCTGGAACCGTTACGAGAACACTTTCCGGCGTGCTATAAAAATAACTCGTTTAATTATTAAACGGGGTTTTTCGTTCCGTTGGCTGCGGCTGGTCTTGTGCGGGTTCTCGCGACGGTGATCGGGTGAAACCCGATGTCGCAAAGGTCGAGTGTCAGGGTGGCAAGGGTCGGTCTCCGTCCAGTATGAGATAAGAGGGGGAAAATAATTGCCGATCAATAAATCGAGGATGCAAACACCAAAAGCAAATCAGACAATCAAACAATTCACACCGAAAAAAAAAATTGTGAAATCTGGGTTGTTACAATACAACAACACAAACAATGGATCTCGTCCCGAGATCCTGGACGATCCGGGGGAGAGGGGGAGAGAAAAGAGAGACGACGATCTTCAACACCACCAACAAGAGACTCTGCTCCATGTCGACGTCGAACTTCTGTCGAGATACTTTCCGCAGGGAGATGACATCGTCGAAAATACGAAACCGTCGGTGTCCAGAGGAGGAACGACAACGATAACCGGATCAAAGTATAGTGTTTTCGACGCAAGTCGTGAAAACACCGATAAAAGGATGGATGGAAATGGATGACCAAGATGTACACCAGAGTTGGAAGTCTAAAGATACTACGGCATATCCCAAACCTGAGGTCGGAATCGAGACAATATGCTGCAAGCAAGGCATTGTAACGGTTCCGAAACTCCACTTACTCGAGATCATAGAGATTGAAGGGGATAAGAAGAGAATTAAAACACTTACGACACTTGTCCTGACCAGAGCAAGGGTAAGAAGTAGAAAGATTCCTACTCTCCGATAAATAACTTAATAATTACCAAATAGTTTTTGTCTAGACTCGACTTCGGCCAGAGAAGGGATCCTACGGTCGGTAAGGCTCTGATACCAAGTTGTAAAGCCCGATATGCGGTACTGTTCCAGATCTAGATGTTTCCATCCAGATCCGGGGACGAAGCACATATCGGTCCCACCACGTCATATGACGAAGCCATATGCCCCGGATTTCCAACATGATATCACAACATTACAACTACATGGATACAACATCTCATATAATCGGCATACAACTGCCTTAATACATTACATCAGCGGAAGATACATGTCTGAGTACAGACTACATTCAAATTCCTAGTGGCAAAGGTAAAACACACCATTCCCATAAATGCATGGGTCCAGGCTCTCCGCTGGGATCCGCCTAACTAGTCGTCGTCAAGTCTCCGCAAAGGCGTCCATAAGAAGGGTCGAGGTAGTAATCAACTGCAGCGGCCGATCAGGCAAAACATAAAAAGGAAAAGAAAAGAAAGGGGTGAGAATATATCAAAAGTCTTATAACTAACTTCTCACGGGTAAGATGGGGGTAGTGGTGACGTTGCAGACGAACTAGCAATATAAGGGTGGCTAACGGTCTATTTTAGAGTAAGATGAGAACCAAGCAATCGATGAGGAATCGCCTCCAACAAGTCTTGCTATCAACTACCTACGCAAACATAACACCTATCATATCCTTGTCCTCCTCTTCTCATCTCGACGAAGAAGAAGTTGTCAAGGCACACACACGTTGATCAAGTTAGATTAAGATTATCTCAGTTGTTGTTGTCTATGAACAAGGAGTAGGTCTCAAGTCGTCCATAACCGTGGACACGGCTTCTCGAAAATATTTAACCCTGCAGGGGTGTACCAACTGCCCATTACAAGGCTCCGCACGCACGCCCATCTCTCTTAGTTGCTACCCATCATAGGCAACCGTTTTATGATTTAGTTCCGAGAGATCCGGTACGACAAGTCCCTCTAACTAACAACGAACAAATCCGGGTGGCCCCCGGTGAGTCGACATCCATCTCAGGATCCGGCCGCGCTCTCAATCTGGTCTCTACCGTCTGTCGCAGGTTTGGATTGCCGGTAATTCTCACATGAGGCCGGGTCCTCAGCTGAACAGGTTGGACCAACAAGGAAACCATGTTCCCGCTGGCCCATGTTGTTTTAAAGAATATCTGCCAGGAGCGACCCAACAGACTCACACACGGATTCAAATGGTAAATCAGCTTGGTCCACCACTAGAAATGTTTGAAGCTAGGTAGGTAAGAAGAGGGGACCCCATAAAATCCCACACGCGGTTAGGCACGCTCGTCAAGAGACACAATACCCGGAACTCGGGTCCTAGGTGACTCGAATGGAACAAAGCGTCGGGGCGGGATAGCCTAGACCTTCCATCCTTCGTCGAATATAGTCAACATTATAATAATCATATCATCCGAAACAATATAATAATGTAATATCCCAAACCAAGGAGTAACAGGTTAACAATTGATAACATCCTAGCATGCATACTAAGTAGTGGCTGAGCAGCGAGCAAAGTAACATAGCCGAACAAGGTTTGCTGGGATGTGGAGGACATGGCTGTTTGGGTTTATTTGAGAGGCATGAATATAAAGTGGTAGGATCAAGCAATCGTTATATCCTACACCTAGGCGCGAGTGAGCTGAAAGTTATAAGAATGATATATGCTCACTACTGGAATTCACCTATTTGCCGTCTGCCTTGGCGGACGGCAAACACCTGTATGGCGGACGGAAAAGCCCGTTGCCGTCTGCCCCCGCATGGCAAAGCACCCGTCAGCCATTTCTTCGGCAAAGAGGTTCTTTGCCGTCTGCAGGAAATCGACGGACGACAAAATCCTTTGCCGTGCGCATTTGTACAAGCAGACGGTAGAGCGGGCGTGACGGCGAACCTTTGCCAGCCGGCTCCGTCAGGCCGTTATTGGCGGGGTTTTCCGTGTACTGACAGACGGCAAAAGAGTATGACGTCATCCGGCAGGTCCATGACGTCACTCCCCCCCCCCACCCGTCATATGTTTGCCGTCTTGCAGCAGACGACATAGTCTCCCAACTTTGCCGTCTTCCATGCCGTAGGCAGACGGCATAATGACCAAATGGTCACCCAGCTGTTGCCAGATTGCACAGCTGGGCGCCACGTGTTCTCTTTGCCAACTGCAAGCAGACGGCAAAGGCCTTTGCCGACAGCTGGCAGACGGCAAAGAGGCTACAAACCCACTGTTTTGTTTGTTTTCTTCTAATTCCCTGCATTTGACAAAACAATATATATATACATATGTACTAGCAGTACCAGAAGCACATATCACATATCATCAAGTGATCCAAACACATAATTAACATCAAGTGATCCATATATAGTCTCCAAGCACATAATGAAGATCAAGTGATCTATATACATAGTGCACACAAGTGTCAAACAACTACATCACAAGTCTCAAACACATAAATAGTACAAGTCTCAAAACAAACAACTATACTACAAGTGAAGAAGCACCACTACATGAATGCATGAGTCCCATGAAGCAAATCTGCAAAATGAAAGAAAAGAAAGTTAGAAGAAAAAGAAGAAGAAGAAGAAGAAGATAAGAAGGAGAGGAAGAAGAAAAAGAAGAGAAGAATAAGAGAAGAGTTCTTCTCTTATTCTTCTTCTCTTCTTCTTCAAATTGAGATAACTTTAGCATATTTTGAGCCAATGAAACTAACTTTAGCATATTATGAGCAATTTAAGAAACTTTAGCATGTTTTGAGGAATTAAGCTGACTTTAGCATATTATGAGCCAATTAAGCTAGCTTTAGCATTTTGTGAGCCACTTTAGCTAACTTTAGAATTTTTAAGTGAATCAAGCTAACTTTAGCATTTTGTGAGTGATTCAAGCTAACTTTAGCATCTTGTGAGCAAATCAAGCTAACTTTACCATTTTGTGAGCAAATTAAGCAAACTTTGGCAACTTTAAACAAATGAAGCTAACTTAAGCATTTTTGAGCCAATTAAGGTAACTTTAGCATTTTGTGAGCAAATCAAGCTAACTTCATCATATTGTGAGCAAATCTGGCTAATCAGGCTATTATTAGGCTAACTTAGATATATTTAAGAATTTCATCATATTTCAGAAGCTAAATATGCATTTTCAAACTAACTAAGCATTTAAAAAGAAAGATATACAAGACAACTTACCGGAGTGTTCGAGAAGCACTCAAGGCTGAGGTGGCTGAGAAGCATCCGTCGGGTTGGCCAATGTTGACGGTGGAGAAGGGTCATGGGACGCAACCCGGGAGTTATGCTGCACGAAAAGATCAACTAGAGGTTAGCACGACGCCACTCAATATGGTATTGATGATCATCGAAAGATACTCACCGTCCCCACAGGAGAAATGATCGGCATCGATGGAGCGGCCTGACCAGTCTTCTCGCACATAGTCTGCACATTTGTTTTCCATGAGTCAATCATATTAGTTACTAATATAAACAAAAATTATAACATGCATTCTTTGGGTGAATATGAACAAGTAACCCTTTCGAACGGGAGACGCATACTGGTTACGCGACTTTACATATGAATATACTAAATGTACCTAGTTTGCTATTTTAAGGCCAGACTTGAGCAAAGGAAAGGGGGAGAGAGGATAGGAATTGTTTTGCTCACCCTCGAACTCAGGGAGGTCGTCGAATGGAGGGGGCGGAGGTCGTCGAACACTGGATCCACACAACAGGGAAAGACCTGCACTTTAAAATGAACCCAATCAACAAGGAGACTCAATATACCGGTAATTACATCTATATTTTTTTCTTTTGTTTTTCCTATTATTTACATTTATTTCATTTATATTTTTTTTCTCCTCCTCCTCCTTCACCCCAACTTCTTATTCTTCTTCTCCTCCTTCTCCTTCTTCTTCTTCTTCACCTTCTTCTTCTTATCCTCCTCCTCCTCCTTCTTTTCTTCTTCTTCTTCTCCTCCTCCTCCTCCTTCTCCTTCTTCTTCTTCTTCTTCTTCTTTTATTTCCTATACCTTTTTTGTTTTCCTTCTACTTCTTCTTTTTCCCTTTTCTTCTACTTCTCTTTATATCCTTTTATTCTTCTCCTATTTTTTCTTTCACTTCTTTTCTAACTAAAACTACATCTAATTAAAACAAAATCAAACTAATTTCTAACAATACTAGTACTAACAGTACATAGAAAATAACACTAATAAAAATACTAAAAGAAATAGCTACAATACAATAACCTAACTAATTATTTTTCTCTTCTTTCTCTTTTTCCTCTTATTTTAATTATTTTTTCTTCTTCTAACCTAACTAACTACAATACTAAAATTACTAAAACAGATAAAAAGCTAACAAAAATTAATAAAACAGAGAAAAAAAAAGAGGAAAGGGGCTCACCTGGTGGTGGAAGAGGCCGGCCGGGTCGGGGGTGAACGGTAGCGGCGACTGCAATAGGGCGGCGGCGTCGGCTGCAATAGGGTGGCGGCGGTTAGAGGAGAGAGGAGAGAGAGGAGAGAGAGGAGGGAGGAGGAGGAGGGAGGAGGAGGGGCGGGCGTCGGGGCGTGGCGGCGACCTGGGGAGGGGGGGCGGCGGCGGCGTGCGGGGGGCGACGGCGACCTGCGGACGGCGGTGGCGTGTGGGGGCAGCGAGGGCTTGTGTGGCGCAGCAAAGAGAGAGGTGTGGATAGGGCCCCTCCTCTCTCTGCTCTGCTAGCAGTTAACGGGACGTTCAATATGTCGTGTGCCAGCAGACGGCACACGCCGCTTTGACGTCTGCTGGCAGACGGCATACCACGGGGCTGTTAGCCAGGCCGGGTGGGAGGGCCTGGCTGGGCCCACTTCTCATTTTCCGTCTGTACCTAGACGGCAATGAGACCTTTGCCGTCAGCCTATGTGGAAGCAGACGACATACCTTGTGTTTTCCATGTGTAAGAATTTTGCCGTTTGTAATTAGGTCAACAAACGGCATACAACCTCTTTGCCTTCTCCCCCGACGAAATACAGACGGCAAAGAGGTTGACACATGGCAAACTGATGAATTCCAGTAGTGTCTCCCCCTTAGCTGATGAGAAGACGGTCCGAAGGTGAAGTCGATCGCAAGCTCGCAACGTCTCCGAGAGGTACCCGCGGAAGCACACAAGAAGGAAACACTGGAAAAGACAATCGACGAGCAAGCATCTATTACTACGAAGCAATCACGAGCAAGCATCAACAAGAGGACAACACGAGACAACGCACTACGGTATCGCGTCTACCGTCGAGAATGGTTACTAACAGGTTAGGTGGAGTACTCGTCACACACGACGATGCCACACATTAAGCATGGTTCAAGTTTTTAGCTACACAACATGGGCAAGGTTTTTAACATGGCATCTCACTCAAGCATGGCATATCACACAAACATGGCAAAATGTGCGGCATAAAGTAAACTATCTAATCTAGTCAATTTAAGTGGGGGTAAAACCTATACATGGCAAACTATTGCGGACCCCACGATAAAAATGGAATTTGGTACAGTTTTGTCCTAAACATATTTTATTATTTTTATTAGCAAGAAAGAGCAGCATATTCGTAATCTACACTCAATTCTAGTCAAGTTACATATACAGAACATTTTAAATGCAGCAACGGTTAAAAAGTTATTAAATAAACAGTTTACGGTGACATGTGATGTAAATAGCAGGTAAACATCATGTAAACAAAGTCAAACATGGCAAAGGAGCACATTTTATTAATCTACACGAAATTCTAAGCAACTTTCATGTTTAAAGCGTCGCGATCCGACTAGCGGTTTAAAAGATACGGGCATCGCAAAAACTCTAACTAAATCTGCCAATTAATAATAAAAACCTAGCAAAAAAAAACTAAACGGGCCGAAACAGGCTACTACGGGCCTAACCAGGCGGTGAGCGCAGAATACTATCTCTCGCCTTGGGAGCTAAACAACAGCATCTCTAACGGGCCGAGCCCAACAACAACAACAGAGAAGTAAAAATAAAATAAAATAAAGAGCGGCTCACCGAGCTGGGCCGAGGCCCATGACGTGGGGCTGGGCGCGGGATTGTTGGTGACGCCCACATGCGCTGGGGAGAAGCGGGCCAAGGGGCGCGACCTGGGCCACGCAGGCGCCAGCCCACAAGGCGGAGGCGGCCCATCCTCGGCTTGCCCGATCGGATCTGGACCGATCCGTCGACGGCGGCAACGGCGAGCGTGCTCCGGCGGTGATCTCGCCGGCGAGGGGGGGCGAAGAGGTGCTGGCGGCGGGATCCTCCGGATCCGCCGCGGTCCAAGGCGGCATCGGGGCTCCCTCCATGGCGCGGCGAGCTCGGGATGCCTCCGATGTCGCGGCGGCCGAAGAACTCGGGCGGCGGCTCCTGCGGCAGAGGACGGCCGGAGTTGAGGGAGGAGGAGAAGAAGAGAGGGAGGAGAGAGGCGACGACCTGCGGAGCGGCGCGGCTGCGGCTGCGGTGGCTGTGGTCGCCGGCGGCGGCTGGCGCGGTGGAGAGGAGCAATGACTCGGAGGAGCTCCTCCAAGGGAGGCGCGGCCCAAATCTGGCCTGGGGCGTGCCCTCGGCGAAAGGCGACGGCGGATTGGGCCCGGCGCGGCCCGCACGCGGCTGGAGGTGGGAGGCTGCTCCGGTGGGACGACGTGGCGCAATCTGGTGCGTCTGTCTCCCGATCTGACGGCTCGAACGCGTCTAGATCTAGGGTTTCGGGGATGTGGACCAATTTGGAGGGAAATTGGGGCAAAATTGGAGGGGGTGGCTGCAATTTTTATTCTAGGGATACCCTAGAAAGGGGTGGGAGAGTGGTGATCTTTATATAGCCCAGGTGGCTGGCAGTTTGCAAAAACATCCCCGGTTTATCTCTCTCGCGCGCGGTGTTTACATTCGTGGCCGCCGAGGATCCGCAGGACCTCCGATTCGGGTAAAACTTCGAACTGCGCGATCAACGCGTCGAGCTGGCGGTGTTCACCTCGCGCTGGAACTGTTCCGAGAACACTTTCCGGTGCGCTTTAAAAATAACCCGTTTAATTATTAAACGGGGTTTTTTCGTTCCGTTGGTTGCGGCTGGTCTTGTGCGGGTTCTCGCGACGGTGATCGGGTGAAACCGGGTGTCGCAAAGGTCGAGTGTCAGGGTGGCAAGGGTCGGTCTCCTTCCGGTATGAGATAAGAGGGGGGAAATAATCGCCGATTGATAAATCGGGGATGCAAACACCGCAAACAAATCAGACAATCAAACAATTCACACCGAAAACAAAAAATTTATTTTTTGTGAAATCTGGGCTGTTACAGTAGTATACCTTAGACCATGGGTCCGTGATAAGTAGCTATGTGATGTTCTCCTCCCCTCTTTGTTCTTCATGGATTAGACCTCGTAAGATGCCCTACATGATCGAGGCACATATGTAATTTTCTTCTATTGCTATACTGAGTTTGTTGGGATCTGATGGATTATGAGACTAAGTTCAGTTTATGATTGAGTAATATATTTGGTTCATATCTTTTATATTTATGTTCTTGAGTAATTCTTGCATGTTCTCCGTTGCTTTTTGTTGCTTTGGCCAAGTAGTAGGTAGAGACTCCAAGAGGGAACGTTATGCTCGATTGTGGGTTCATGCCCCCGGATGACTAGCTTGAGTGATAGAAACATGAGTCTAGGGGATGTGCTGTTGCCACAAGGGGGATAACGACGGTGCTTGTAACCGCGGTTGCAAGGATTGTTTACTTTACGCAAAGTTATTTTAATGCAGTTGTCTGTTGCTTTGGGTTTACACTTTGGGTGGGGCTCGCAACTTAATATCAGCGAGATGTTCTGGATAGATATCTCAAGGTGGATGATTAGTAGTAGATGCATTTAGATTTCGGTCTACTTATTTTGGCGTACCGCCCATGTTTTTGAGCCTCGTCCTTTCTTTGTAGCATAGTTAGCATTGTGGTGCGTTTTTAATCCTGTCAATTTCCTAGCTGTGATTTGTTTATCTCGCATAGCAGTTTTATGGTCTTTTGGGAGAGAGACATCACTAGTGAACATCACGGGACCCCGGTCCATATTCTCATCACTGTTTACACGCTCAATTATTTTCTGGTTTTAATTTCTGGCTGACATCACCATTATTATTATCCCTTGCGTTTGATCTTTGTAATCAACAAGGCCGGAGAGATCGACAACCTCTCTGAACTTTGTTGGGAGCAAAGTTATTTGTGTCGCGTGCATGTCAAGTTTAAGAGAGCAATATCTCAAACGGCGTGTTGCTCGCTTCACCACCTACTTGTCGTTATCGGAGTCCTACGGGAGACACTCTGAACCTTGGTATCTTCACCAAGGGAAACTTGCCGCTACGCTGCATCTCACCTTCCACTTGGGGTAACCAACGAAGGGCGAGAATCCACTATCCTCTCTCGCGTATCAAGCCAATTTCTGGCGCCGTTGCTGGGGACTCCAATCGTGAAGATAGGGGATTTTCATACTATCTTTTACCTTTGCTTTTTAGTCTTGTTAGTTTACCTTTCAGTTTTTATCGTAGTGTCCTATATCAAAAATCACAAAAACAAATCTGCCACACTTGCTGCTGCTATGGGTTCCACTGAAAACATCATGTTGTGTGACTTCACTAGTCAAAACAACAAAGACTTTATCTGAACTCCTATTGCCACACTTGACACTTCAGCTACCTCTTATGAAATTAAACCTACTTTGCTAAACCTTGTTATGAGAGACCAATTCTCTGGTGCACCCGTTTGGCTAGTTCACTCGCGAGAAATTGCGCTGAAATCTTACTCCCCGTATGGCCCCAAAATTTGTAGCCGCCGCGGCTCGCCATTGAAGCCGCTCCGGCGAGCACCAGACGCCCCCCAACGCCTTCTATACGCGTGCGCGCCCAAGGCAGCGTGCCGACTGCTGGCGTTATTATGCCGCAGTGGCTGGCCTCGCCGCTCCCCTCCGGCTTCCCCCGCGGGCACTTCTCCGGCGTGTGTTGCGTGCCCGCGTGATTAGCCATGGGGCCAATCCCCATTGTGGCTAACCCCACTGACAAGTGGGGCCGCCCTGTTAACCAACCTTTTTTATTATCCAGGGATTAAGCCAATGAAAATAACCCCCCACTGCCATTTACAGCTGGCCCCCAGGCCATTAGCTTAAGCTTAATTAAATATGTTAATAGTTAATTGTCCCTGTTAGACTTACAGGTGGGGCCCATCAATGATTAAACAATTCAATTACATTTAAATAGATAATAGAGAATGACATGTGGGCCCAGTGGCTATTTAATTTTAATAAAAAGAATTATTAGCACTATGAGGCTGACCAGTGGGACCCAATGGTCAGGTTTGACCGGTTAAAGATCACTGTTGTGGATAATGTAAGGATTTAGATAATAAAAATAATTCACAAAATGATTTAAATTGAATTAAACTTTGAATTTGAATATCTCATAAATCCTAAGTCGGATTCAAAACTTTATACATCAAAATTGATTAGAAAAATATAAGGAATATGAATACGCTATCCGTATACCAACCACACCCCTCTAACAAGACGAACATTGACATCCCCCCTCCGGGCCGTCTGTCGATAATCACCCGGAGCCGTTATTTCTTCCCCGGATGAATTGTTGCTCCGAGCAACGTGCATTGCACTTTGTTAGAGTACCTTCATTGTGGCATATGTCATGACATGCATCTACTTGTTATGTTTTCTTTGTATTTATTGTTTCTTTCCCCCTTAATCTCCGGTAGACCCCGCGACTGTTGCCGACTACACCGCTGCTGAGTACGAATACTTCGTCGACGACCGTACCCCTACCGTCGAGCTTCCAGGCAAGCAGAGCCATTTTCCTTCCCAGATATCACCTATCATTCCGTACATTTCTTGCACTAGGCATTGTTACTGCTGCTGCTATGTTACAATCCTATTCAATTGCATAGCTTGTCATTTTCGCCCCTTGATGTACCTTTCTTTATCCTATGCTGCCTATAAATATATATATATGTTATTCAGCAATGAGCCCTGCGCTTTGTTAGTCAACTAGGATTAGATAGCGGGCCATGATCACTCTGGTGAGTGAACACGAATACAATATATATAACTGCACAGGTACGGTACAATGCAGACACCGCCTAAGGCCTCTAGCTCGGCTCTGCCGAGCCACCATCAAGTATGATCTATCAATGAGTAATCCTTGTACTCCACTCGTTGTTGGCTCTGTATAGCCGCTCTAGGTACCTGAGCAATGGTTGTCCTTAAAGGTAAGAGTCGGGCGACCCAACGTTGCCCGCGAGCGGTATTGCATCGCGAACGACAGGGAGGGTACGACCGACGTTACTGGCGTGCTTGGCCCCTGCTCGCATCTCCCGAGAGTTACCAAACCACGAAAATTCGAGCTCTACCAAGAGCACACGCGAGACAAGGTAAGGAGACGGTTCACCTTGTTGGTAACCGCATGCTTTGACGGGACGACAGGGCAGGCCCCGACGTTAATGGTGGACCTTGTTGTTGTTCGTTGTTCGTTGTGTTGTTAGTCAGATAGCGATAACGGTTGTCTTCGAGATAATATTAAAATGCTAAATGGTTCGGTGGACGACTTGAGAGGCCGCAAAGTCCTGTATGCACTACCTACACGTGGGATAAGGAGTTATGGGCTCCCCTGCGTCTTAGTTTGTCCGAAAGCTCTTCAGACGTCAGCAGTACCACGGGCTGATTGCCGAGAAGCGGTGTTGTCTTCTTTGCTGCAGCAGGTGTATTTGGATTTGCTTTTGCTTCACCGGCCAGTCTCCTACCGTGCAGGAGCGTGGAAGGGTGAGGGACCTAGAACCCTGAGCGCATAGGATATAGTCCGGCGGATGGCCTCTCTGCTGAGCCTAGGATGGGTTGCGCCGTGTCGGATAGCTTTGGTGGAGCGTTCCCTAACAAGGTGCCCGCCACCCTGGAGATCCGAGCGTGCAAGATGAGAAGTAGTGCACCCCTTCACGGAGTTTAATCTATTCGAATAGCCGTGTCCACGGTAACAGGACGCTTTATGCTGAAGCCAGATCCTACTACTACAAACTACTACTATTAATCTGTTTGTTCCGGGTTTTCTTCCTCATAAGGAAGTCGAGGAGGGGAACTCAGAGGCATTTATTATTGATAATTATTACAACTTACTATTATACAATGCTGCAGCAACTTCTGCTACATTGTTACTTTATGCTTTATATGAACTGTTGGTTGTTCTCTTCTTGTGCTGCAAGACTCGTCGGAAGATGCTAGTCTCCGATAGGCCTAGCTTCTTATCCTTATTCTGATTTCTACCTTGCAGTCCACTATATACAGCCTCCCCTTTCCATTTGATACAAATGCATAAATGCTTAGTAGCGAACGTAAGACTCGCGGGTATGCTAGATACTCACCCTTGCTTTATTTGCCCTTTTTGTTTTGCCTGATCGGCCGCTGCAGTCGACGTTGGAGCCCAGGAGCAGAAGATCCCCGACGCCGACCACCACAATGTGAAGATTCCGATGCCTTCTACGACGTCGAGTTCCCCGTTGACCATGAGTAGTTTGGAGGTTCCCAGGCAGGAGGCCTCGCCTTTTCGATTGTTGTTGTTTTTGTGCTAGCCTTCTTAAGGAAGATCATGTGTACCTTGTGTCTGTACTCAGATACTATTTCTTCCGCTAACTTTTTGCTCTCGAGCTGTTGTATTCGAGCCCTCGTGGCCCCTGGCTTGTATTAAACAACTTGTATTATTTTATTTGTAGAGTTGTGTTGTGATATCTTACTGTTAGTCCCTGATCTCGACCGTGTACCTTGCGTGTATGATTACTGTACACGACTTGATTTTGGGGCTGTCACATACTCACCTTCTAAAATTATCCAATTGAGGAGTAACATTATGAATTTTAAGCAATTGGATAATGAACATGTTTCCCAAGCTTGGGAACGTATGAAATCTCTTGTTAAGAAATGCCCTACACATGGTTTGACTACTTGGATGGTTATCCGGAATTTTTATGCAGGCTTGAACTTTACCTCGCGAAACCTGTTAGATTCGGCCGTGGGAGGAACGTTGATGTCAACAACACTTGGTGCTGCCACAAAACTTCTAGATGAGATGATGACCAACTATTCCCAATGGCACACCGAGAGAGCTCCAACAGGTAGGAAGGTAAACTCTGTCGAGGAGATCTTTTCCCTAAATGGAAAAGTTGACTTGATTATGTCTCTACTTACCAAGCAAGCTCCTATTGATCCCCATGATCTTCCTTTAAATTCCTTGGTTGCTGAAGAGCAAGTAGATTTGAACTTTATCTCTAGAAACAACTTCAACAACAATGCTTATAGTAGTAACTTTGCTAGCAATCCTAAACCGTTCCCATCCAACAACTATTGGAACAACAACACTTATCCTAGCAACAAGAACTCCACTTCTGAATTAGAGAGCATGCTTAAGGAAATTATCACTACCCAAAAAGCCTTCAACAAGAGTGTAGAGGAAAAATTAGACAAATTAGATAATCTCTCTTTTAAGGTAGACAACATAGCCCTCGATGTTGAGATGCTTACAATTAGAACCTCTCCCCTCGAGGAGAGGAAGGCCACTCCTATTAATGCTATTCAAGTGCAAATTAATGAAAACATTAGGATGATGGCTAAACTTAAAGAAAGATGGGCTAGAGAAAAGGAGGAAGAATATATAATTAAGAGCCTTCCTACACACCACACCGTTGCTACTATCCAAGTTGTTGAGGATACCCAAACTTTTAGCACCCAACACACTCCTAGTCCCATTGGACCTATTAATGGTGATGCTAATACCTCAACCGTAGAAGAAGACACTCCTATGAACATAGAAGCTTTCAAACAACTGAGCCTAGATGACACCAGTACCACCTTTGATAGTAGTGACATTGATTTCGATAATTGCACCCTTTCTGAAATTATTATCTTACTACACAAAATGTCTAGAGACCCCGACACTAGCACACTAAATCTTGCCTTCACGGAGCATATCACCAATGCTCTCATTAAATCTAGGGAGGAGAAGCTTAGGGTAGAAGCCTCAATACCTAAAAATCTAGAAGATGGTTGGGATCCTATGATAAGAAATTAAATTGAATAACTTCTCTTGCTATGCTTTATGTGATGTTGGAGCTCGTACCTCCGTTATGCCCAAAAGAATGTATGATATGTTCGAATTGAAAACTTTTGATCCTTGTTCTTTTGGTGTTCGTCTTGTTGATTCTTCCGTAAAAAAACCTTTGGGGAAGATTAACGATATTCTTATCATTGTCAATGAAAATTATGTTCCCGTTGATTTTACTATTATGGACATTGAGTGCGAACCTTTATGTCCAATTATTTTGGGACGTCCGTTTCTTCGCACCATTAGTGTTGTCATTGATATGAAAGAGGGGAATATAAAATTCCAATTCCTTATAAAAAATGGGATGGAACACTTCCCTAGAAATAAAATCAAGTTACCTTTTGAGTCCGTTACACGGGCTAGCTATTCTCTTTCACTTGATAAAAGTTGATTCTTCTTTTTGCTTCTTGCCTAGCTTAAAGGAGTAAAAGAAAGCGCTTGTTGGGAGGTGATACGTCCAAAATGCATCACTATTTTATATAGTAATTCTTTCTTATTCATTGATATATTTCACGATATGATGCTATTCTTATGTTGTTTTGGCTTATTTTACACAGTTTGTAACTTTCCGGTGCCGAAGCAGCAGACGCAGGATTCAGCGGTAAAAAGTGGACGCTGAGTTGTTGAAGAAGAACACCTCAAAATTACCGGAAAATCGACGGAGGCTGTTTTCCAGCAGGATCACGAAGACACGCAAAAGAGCGACCAGAGGGGGGCCACAGGGTGCCCAGGCGGTCACCTGGCGCGGCCCCACCCCTGTCCGCGCCGGGAGGGCGCCTGGACCCCCGGGGCCACTCCCGGCTCCCCCCTCTGTCCTATATACTCCTCGTCGTCCAAAAACCCTAAAAAGAGGAGAGTTTCCGGAGTTCCGCCGCCGCTCCGTGGCGGAAACCTACAGAGAAGAAAATCCATCTCTGGCGGGCAAATTCCGCCGGGGAGATCACCTCCCGGAAGGGGAGATCGTCGCCATCGTCATCACCATCGTCACGGGCATCATCGAGATCATCATCAACATCATCCCCATCATCAGCACCATCTCCACCTCCATCCAATCTTGTCTCACAATTGCAACTCGTGTTGTAATCCGTACTATCTATCCTCTCTACTCTACCGGTGTTGATTACTACTTTGTGGTGAATGCTATTGAGTTTTGTTGGAGAAATATTATTGTGTTCAGATTTTTTATCATCTATTTATCCCCACTCATCATGATCTCTTTTATGTCTTGTGAGTAGTTACTTTAGTTCTTGAGGACATGGGAGAAGTCTAGTTGTTAGTAGTCATATGATGTTGAAGTAATATGTGTTGGTTGATATTTAAGTTGTGTTGTTATTTTCCTAGTGGTGTCGTGTGAGTCGAACACTCAACACTTCAACTTATCAAGGACCTTGGGGAATACATTGTGTATAAAGAATGCTTACGGTGGGTTGCCGGAGTGACAGAAACCTAAACCCCAGTTCGCACACTTTTGCACAAGGGAACAATGGATCACCGATCGTATTGCTATGGTTAGGCTTTTGCCTTAAATACTATCTTGTATTTGCGGATGCTTGCAATGTGTTTAATCATAAGAGTACACTTATCTTAGTCTAGAGGGTGTACTAGCATAGATCCACCCACTCAACACTTATCAACACAGCACATAGTACCGATGCAGAATATGGCGAAAGCACATGACTACCTCTCCCGTGTGTCCTCAAGAACACTTTAGCTTTTATAAGTTCAGTTGCTAAGCCTCTCCTTTGCTAAGAAAGGATTGGGCTACTCTTTACTATCCAGTATCTTTTACTTTGCTCGTTTTTACTATCCTGTCGCTTATACCAAGAAAACCCCTAAAAAGTTATCTTTCAGTGCTTGCAGTTATCTCCTTACCAAAGTCACTTGCTACTACCTTCTGCTCCGCGTTGGGTTCGACACTCTTACTTATCGAAAACACTGCAATAGATCCCTCTACGTTGAGGGTCATCAAGCTACGTTTTCTGGCACCGTTGACGGGGAGTGCAGCGCTATTAGTAAGTGCAGCCGGTAAGGAAGTTTTTATATTTATGTTTTAGTTTTGCTGTTGCTGCTTTTGTCCTTATGGACACCCTTACTATTGGATCGTTGTTCTTGGGGAGCCGTCCCACAACTAAGGTAGTTACTCCTGACCCTGCTGAAATTGTGCCTTATAAGATACCATCTGGTATTATCGATTATGTCCTAGCTAATCGCTATGCAGGAGACAGACATCCAGGTGAACACTTGCTATATTTATCACAACTATGTTCATTATTCAAGCTTACAGGTGTGTCACTGGAGTTCGTTATGAAGAAATTATTCTCCGTATCGCTTACAGACAAAGCTTCAGATTGGTATAAGCTCCTCGATAACTCACATTCTCTTAATTGGGAAGAGCTTATGTCTCTCTTTTATACAAAGTTTTACCCTCTTCATGAAGTTTATCGAGACAGGAATTACATCTATAACTTTAGGTCTCGCAACGGAGAGAGCATCGCTCAAGCTTGGGGGAGACTTAAATCCCTAATGTTCAAATGTCCTATCCATAAGCTCCCCAAAGATATTATACTTACAAATTTTTATGCCATGCTTTCTCGTCAGGATAAGGAAAGGCTGGATACCTCCTCTAGCGGGGTATTTCAGACAAAGAGTATTGAAGAAAGATGGGATCTCATCGAAAGGATCCAGAAGAATACTGAAGATTGGGAAATCGATAAAGGTATTGAACCTGCTATAAATTATGAGCATGATTATATTGAGAGCTATGTGAAAACTGATTATTTTAATACCTTTTGCTCTAAGATTGGTCTGGATTCCCATCTAATGATTGATTTTTGTAAGAACTTTGCCTCTCATATTGATTCTTCTAAGATGAAGAAGGATCAGTACCATAAGCCTTTCAAAGAACTACCTATTGATATTCACGTTGTTGATCCTGTTTTGCCTGCAGTTATATATGAACAGCCCCCTTTTCCTTCAAGAATAAGGGAGCACTCTTTTGTGACAGGCATCATAAATAAAAGTGAGAGAAGAACAGGCGAACCTGAGGACTAGATCAGAGTCGATCCTCAAGTTGCTATGGTTAAAGATTTAGTTACTAACGATGTTTCAGATTCTATTATAAATTCTTGTGCTGTTTCAACTAACATTGTCACAGCCAAGAATAAAAGCCCAATTTTAGGTACACCAGTTGTATCTGTTAAAATAGGAGATCACAATTATTACGGGCTATGCGACCTGGGATCAAGTGCTAGCGCGATTCCTTATTCGCTTTATCAAGAGATCATGAGTGAGATTTCACCCTGTGAACTTGAAGAGATTGATGTTACTATTCATCTTGCAAACAAATCTACTATCTCTCCTATTGGGATTGTGAGAGATGTTGAAGTCCTATGTGGAAAGGTAAAGTATCCTACCGACTTTCTTCTACTTGGTTCAGTACAAGATAGTTTTTGTCCTATTATTTTTGGTAGACCTTTTCTCAGAACCTGTGGAGCTATTATAGATTGCAAGAAAGGTAAAGTTTCTGTTGAATTCAATGGTGAGCCATATGAATTTAACTTTTCTAAGATTTCCAAGCAGCCTCGTGGTACTGAATTACCTAGTGATGATAAAATTATTGAAAGTATTGCTTCTATTGCTATTCCCCCTAATGATCCTTTGCAGCAATACATGGAGGACCACGAGAATGATACTCATATGCAGGAAAGAAATGAAATTGATGAAATCTTCTGGAGACAACCTGCTATCCTGAAGCACAACCTTCCGGTTGAACCTTTGGGAATTCTATCCAAACAAAAAGAAGACCCGGTGTTTGATCTCAAACCTCTTCCTGATACGCTCAAGTATGCTTATTTAGATGAAAAGAAAGTATATCCTGTTATTATCAACTCTAACCTTTCAGGATATGAAGAAGAGCGATTATTGGAAGTACTTCGTAAACACCGTGGTGCAATTGGATATACCCTTGATGACCTTAAGGGAATTAGTCCATCTATTTGTCAACATACTATCAACCTCGAGCCTGATGCTAAACCTGTTGTTGACCATCAACGACAGTTGAACCCAAAGATGATGGATGTTGTGAGTACCGAAATCCTCAAGCTTCTAGCCGCAGGTATTATCTACCCTGTAGCCGATAGTAAGTGGGTAAGTCCAGTTCATTGTGTTCCTAAGAAAGGAGGGACAACTGTAGTCCCTAATGATAAGAATGAACTAATACCTCAGAGAATTATTATTGGATATAGAATGTGTATTGATTACAGGAAGTTGAACAAGGCAACCAGGAAGGACCACTACCCGCTTCCCTTTATTGATCAGATGCTTAAGAGGCTGTCGAAAAACACCCACTTTTGCTATCTTGACGGGTACTCTGGCTTCTCTCAAATTCATGTTAACACTGTCGATCAAGAGAAGACCACTTTCACTTGTCCTTATGGTACTTATGCTTATAGGCGTATTCCTTTTGGTTTATGCAATGCCCCTGCTACTTTTCAAAGATGTATGTCTGCAATATTTCATGGTTTCTGTGAGGAGATTGTGGAAGTCTTCATGGACGATTTCTCCGTCTATGGAACTTCCTTTGACCACTGTCTCCACAATCTTAATAAAGTTTTGCCGAGATGCGAGGATACAAATTAGTTCTAAACTAGGAAAAGTGCCACTTCATGGTTAACGAAGGGATCGTGCTTGGCCACAAGATTTCCGAGAGGGGAATTGAAGTGGACAAGGCGAAGATTGAGGCTATCGAAAGGATGCCCTATCCAAGGGACATTAAAGGTATTCGTAGTTTTCTCGGTCATGCTGGTTTATATAGAAAATTTATTAAAGACTTTTCTAAGACCTCGAGACCCCTCACTAATCTTCTCCAGAAGGAGGTTCCTTTTGTATTTGATGAAGATTGTAAGGAGGCTTTCGAAGTTCTTAAGAAAGCTTTAATAACCGCTCCTATAGTACAACCGCCTGACTGGAGTTTGCCCTTCGAAATTATGTGTGATGCTAGTGATTTTGTTGTTGGAGCTGTTTTAGGACAAAGGGTTGATAAAAAGTTGAATGTTATTTATTATGCTAGTAAGACCCTTGATAGTGCTCAAAAGAATTATGCTACTACTGAGAAGGAATTCTTAGCAGTAGTGTTTGCTTGCGATAAGTTTAGGCAGTATATTGTTGATTCTAAAGTTATTATTCATACTGACCATGCTTCCATTAAGTATCTTATGACGAAGAAGGATGCCAAACCAAGGCTCATCAGATGGGTACTCCTTCTTCAAGAATTTGATTTGCAGATTGTTGATAGAAAAGGAGCAGACAACCCTGTAGCGGACAATCTTTCAAGGATGGAAGATATACCGCATGATCCCATCCCAGTCAACGACAGTTTTCCAGACGAACAACTTGCCGTTGTTAAAGTACAATCTCTTTCCGATCCTTGGTTTGCAGATTATGCTAATTTTATCGTTGCAAAGTATTTGCCTCCAGGTTTAACATTTCAGCAAAGGAAGAAGTTCTTCCATGATTTGAGGCATTACTTTTGGGATGACCCACATCTTTTCAAAGAAGGTCCGGACGGGATCATGAGAAGATGCATACCGGAGCACGAGCAGAAGGACATTCTCAAGCAATGTCACGATAGTCCCTACGGAGGACATCACGCCGGTGAGAGGACCGCACATAAGGTTCTCCAATCAGGTTTTTATTGGCCTAATCTCTTTAAAGATGCTAGAAATTATGTTTTAGCCTGTGATAAATGTCAGAGAGTTGGTAATATTAGTAGGAGGAATGAGATGCCTATGAATTACTCACTAGTGATTGAGCCTTTTGATTGCTGGGGTTTTGATTTTATGGGTCCTTTTCCTTCTTCGCACAAGTACACTCACATATTAGTTGCTGTTGATTATGTAACCAAGTGGGTTGAAGCAATCCCCACTGAAAGTGCTGATCACAAAAAAATTTGGAAATTCTCAAAGATGTAATTTTCCCTAGGTTTGGTGTACCTAGGTATCTCATGACTGATGGAGGATCACACTTCACGCATGGAGCTTTTAGAAAAGCTTTAGCCAAGTACGATGTCAATCATAGAATTTGGTCACCGTACCATCCTCAAACTAGTGGGCAAGTTGAGCTCACCAATAGAGAGATCAAGTTGATCTTGCAAAAGACAGTTAACAGAAATAGGAAGGACTGGTCAAATAAGTTAGGAGATGCTTTGTGGGCATATAGAACTGCTTACAAAAACCCCATGGGCATGTCTCCCTATAAAATGGTCTATGGCAAGGCTTGCCATTTGCCATTAGAGTTAGAACACAAAGCTTTCTGGGCTGTTAGAGAGCTTAATGCTGACCCAACGTTAGCTGGTGAAAAGCGTCTCATGAACTTGACTTCTCTAGATGAGTGGAGAAGTGAAGCTTACGAGAGCGCTAAAATGTTCAAGGAAAAGGTAAAGAAGTGGCATGATAGGAGGATTCTGAAACGTGAATTTAATGTTGGTGATAAAGTTTTATTGTTTAGATCCCGTTTCAGGTTTTCTCCAGGTAAACTACTTTCCAGGTGGGAAGGGCCATTTCATATCGAAGAAGTCTACCGGTCTGGTGCAATTAAGATTAACAATTTTGAAGGCACCAAACCTCAAGTTGTGAATGGGCAAATACTCAAGCATTACATGGCGGGAGATCCCGTCAATGTTGATGTAAATATAATACGCACAACAACTCATGAAGAACATGTTGCAGCCCTGTTTCAGACACCGACAGAAGCAAAATAAGAAAAGGTATGTATTACGGTAAGGAAACATCGCGAACCGCCATAAAAGTTCCATATTATGAGTTTTTGCAAAATTAGGAAAATTCGAGGCCTAAGCAGAGCCGGAGAGGAGCTCCAGGGGGTCCAGGCACCCCCCCTGGCGCGCCCTACCTCCTGGCCGCGCCGGGAGGCCGCTTGGGCACCCAGGAGTCCGTCTCCGACCCCACTTTGGCTCGTTACCTTCCTTTTGTTGCAGAAATTTTTGCTATATATTTTCCTGGATTGTTCCGGCAACGTATCTCGCGATTTAGTGTGTTTTCTCTTCAATCTGTTTCTGCCAAGGTAAAAAGCTATTGTTAGAGATGTCTTCTTGTGGCTCAAGTGGAGAGGACTTCATGGGACGGCGTCTACGTGAAGTTCGGAAAGATCTCAACCAAGGGAAATACATAGATTGGGCCACAGAAGAAGAAATCGCTGCAAGGCGAGTGGAGATGGAGCGTTCCGTGAGAAAAGAAGTCAAGATTATCACCACCCAGCAACCAGGGGGTCCATCAACACAAGGAGGAAGATCAAGCAACCCCATCATGGTGGGGAGTGTCCAACCTTATTATGATCTCTCTCTTAACCTTTCAGGAATGTCCCCTACACTTGAAGATCAACGTACGATTTCGACCATCTCCGAAGCTTACCGCATCACCAATCAACTGTGTGAAGATTTCCGTGTACTAAAGGTGCAAGTGGAGATTTTGGAGAAGGAAAACCAAACCCTTCGTCATGTCATCAAAGATTTGAAGAATCAACGACAACAAGAATGAGGAGTAAATCTCCTCGGGTAATGGCATCCCCTCAGCTTGTTCCAAGCTTGGGGGAGTGCCCGGTATCTTTATCTTTATCTTAGTCTTTTAGAGTCAAGTAGAGTCGTATCATGTCTAGGGAGTTTATTATATGAAATAGGTGTTTGCATTGAGGTCTATCACTCCGTCTGTGGAGAGATTGTATCCGTGAGTGTGGAGTCGTCTATATTGGAATATTACTGAGAAGTCTATTGGTTCTTTCGCTGCACTCGGTATTCTCTTCACGCAATCGGCATCATATGACGATTCTTATGGGGAGTATTGACCTTATATCAGGTATGGCTTTGAAAACTTTATTTAATTTTGGCAAACATAGCTTTGGTCTTGACAACATACATGTTTTCTCAAGGAGCGACATAGCCAAAACCTTTATGTTATTATGCTTAAAGTGTTATGTTGACAAGGAAGACAACTTGATGTGTTATGCTTACCTTAATGTGTATGCCTTATATGTTTTGAATCTAAATTAGCATCAACTGTCTGTTCTCTCAAAGCCTTTGCTAGCCAAACTCTTTGCCAAGTAGATTTCTGCTTGTGCATCCATACCCTGAAACCATTACCTTCCATGTGAGTCCACCATACCTTCCTATTCGTGGTATTCCCCTACCACTCCTATAAGTATAGAATTTATGTGTTATCCTTAAATGTTCAAAATCTTCTGTTTTGTGCCTCTTGTTTAGCTCATGAGGAAGTAGTAGGTAATTCATGATCTTCTTAAGTTGGACAAGTTTTATCCCGGGATTGCATGTCTAATCTGCAAACCCATAATACGAGGAGGAACTGGCATGGGTGCGCCCAGCTCGAAAGATAATATAACAAACAAACCCTCCTTCACGCTTGGTCTATGAGAAATCAGAAAATTTGGCAGTGATAAACAAAGGAGATTAAGGGGATGTGATCGTCCTCACTTGGGAGCCGTTCCTCGAAACTTGTCCATCTTGAGAAGTAATTGAGCTATCTATTAGCATTCGTTGACAAACTATGCACCGCCCAAAAATCTATTTTTATTCTGTTTGATTTAAGGATAGCAAATGAGTTTTCCCTGCTTGCCCTTAACAAGGCCTTTCTTCCACTTTCATGTTGAGTCAGTTTTCCCACTTCCTTCTTTTCCCTAAGAGAACAGACATTTGATGTTGATGAGGATTCATCCATATAGAGATGCATTAAGTTTTGCCATTATCCTTGTTGACATTATCTTTTGATAAGTAAGTTGTTTGCGAAAGCTTTTGCCTAGCGAGCATCTTCCTTCGTGTTAGCATTTGCTTCAAAAGCTTCAAATTGTTTGTAGTAAGTAAGTTGTTATCTTCAAAAGCTTCAAAAGCTTCGGTGTTATCTTTTGATAAGTAAGTTGTTTCATGACTATTAACATGTCCTTTCAAAAGCTTCAAATTGTTTGTAGTTCTCCTTTGACCAAGGTTATGTTTGCCATAATTTGATGAGTTTCCTCAGCCCTACTTTTGATTATAATTGTTACTACTTTCTCATGAGGGCCTTATGAGTTGAGGTTGCTGTTGAAGATGCTTGAGTTTGATGGAGAAACCTTGATGCTTCTTGTCCGTATTTTATTTATCGACACTTCACTCTCTAAACTTGTGGACATGTTTATCAAGCTCAGTATTCGCTTGGGGACAAGCGAGGTCTAAGCTTGGGGGAGTTGATACGTCCAAAATGTATCACTATTTTATATAGTAATTCTTTCTTATTCATTGATATATTTCACGATATGATGTTATTCTTATATTGTTTTGGCTTATTTTACACAGTTTGCAACTTTCCGGTGCCGAAGCAGCAAACGCAGGATTCAGCGGTAAAAAGTGGACGCTGAGTTGCTAAAGAAGAACACCTCCAAATTACCTGAAAATCGACGGAGGCTGTTTTCCAGCAGGATCACGAAGACACGCAAAAGAGCGACCAGATCCTTTTCTTCTCTCCCCCCGAGCACGACTATTTTGTTGCTTAGTGTTTTTTGTATTTTATTGATGATTTTCCTAAACACTAACAATCTCTAATGCAATTTTATCAATTCTTGTGTGCAGTTCGCCTGCTGTTTGTATGTCTAGTCTGTAGTTCGGTCATCGATTCTGTCAGGGATGTGGTTCTTTCTCTAGGGATGCGCGGATGCAGTTCTTTTATTATTAGTATGCATGCACCTAAAAAGGTATATGATCTGGTTTTTCAATGTGGCTCGTTTTAGTTTTAGTTGCAGAAGAAGATAAGCAAAAAAGAGATAACAGTGTGTGGCATAATCTTTCTTTAAGAAATTGCATATATTGCAGTTTGTTTTATGGAACACTTCACATTTTTTATAATTTTATGGTTCATTTGCCCCTCATGTTTGTGATTCATTCTCATTTAAAAAGCAAGTGGAAGAAAAATCATACAATTCACTTGTATTTGTGTAAAAATATGTTACGAAAAAATGATAAAATTGTGTAGTCCACTTCGTCTATGATCTTTGTTCACTTTCTTCGAAGCGAACTGTGAATTTTTAATAAATGAATCAAAAAATGCATGTAGTTCTCTCTATTCGACGTTGCAATATGGTTGCCCGATTGATGAAGTTCACTTCACAAATTTCGGATCCGCGAAAAACACTTACATTTTTGTTTGTCGGTAATGCAGTGTGGTTGGCCGTCGCATGCAGTCACATGCAGTTCACTTCGTCGATTTCGGGTCCGCGAAACAACAGAGCTCCGCTTTTTAGTAAAATTGACGTTACTCTTAAACCGTAAGAAATTAGAGAGTGTGTTCTACATGAAAATGGAGTGCCTCGATGAGGCCTACCCAGCGGTGCATCATTTGCATTGATCGGACAAGCGCATCAAAAAAATTATGCAAAAACGTCCGCTGCCCAAATAAGGCAGCACTTCGTGTTTGAAATTACTTTAAAACCGTGAGTAATCCCAAAAAATGTTCAACATACGGATTGTTATCCTTCTTTATACGAATCCAACGGTATATCATATGGCTCGTTCCGGCAAAAGGTAATAAAATATGACTCTCAAACATGTGTTCATGAAAACAGAGTGTGCGCGTTTTTTTGAAGCTAAGATTTCTATGAAACCGTGAGGAATTAGAGAGAGTGTTCTACATATGGAAGGAGCGCCCGATCGACATCTTTTCAACGGTGTACATTTGCATCATTCCGATGAACGGTCTAAGAGAAATCGCGAAAAAAGCCTGCTGTCAACGTAGGCCGCCGCACCGTTTTCGAAATTGCTCCTAAACCGTGATGAATCAGCGAAAGTGTTCAACATGCCGAAGATGCTCCATTTCCCTACGAATCCAACGATGTATTATACGCTCAATTTTGATAGACGTTAAAAAGTTACAGCGAAAACGGTGCATACAATTCTTTTTTTACCTAAGGTGCATCACTTTTAAGTCAGTTGTGCAGTAATTTTAGCGACCTGATGAAGTGCGAAAGTGTTATGAGAATATTATTCTCATAATATTATGAGAATAAACCGTGTCGTCTATTCTACAATCGATGATAGAATAATATTGTGCAATAATCTCTTACTGCCCAAGATGACGATCGGGTACTTCTTCTGTAAAACACTATTGTACTTCTTTTTCATAAAGTTGGTACTGCTCTTTTGTATGTAGGTAGTAATTCAATCATAGATTCTAAACCGTTAATCGGAATTGCACAAATGATATACCGTTGGAAAGCTATAGAAAGTTCTCCACTTGTTTATATTGTGCATTTTTTTCAAAATTTTAAATTTTTTATTATGAATATTCAAAAAACAGAAATCATCACAAGTTGATTGAAAAATGTTTTGAACGAAAAAATTTACCCACTTCTCGTAATAGCTCAAATGATATACCGTTGGAAAGCTACTGAAATTTCCAAACGTTTTTATTTTTTAATTTTTTTTCAAATTTTGCATAGTTCACCTCGTCGATTTCGGGTCCGCGAAGAACAGAGTTCCGCGTTTTTAGTAAATTTGACGTAGATTTTAAACCGTAATGAATTAAAGAGTGTGTTTTACATGAAAATCAAGAGCCTCGACGATACCTATCCAACAGTTTTCGAAACTGCTCTTAATTCGTGAGGAATTAGAAGAAGTGTTCAACATACGGAAGATGATCCATTTCAATACGAATACAACAGTGTATCATACGCGCAATTCCGATGAAAGGTTAAAAAGTTAAAGCGAAAACGGTGCATGTGGTTCTGTTTGACCCAAGCTGCAGTGATTCGAATACAGCAGTGCGGTTCTCTTTGCGATACGATGCAGTTCAGAATGTTGTCAGAATAGTTATTCTGACAACGATGTCAGAATAGACCGGTTGTATATATATATATATATATATCGATGGTACAATAATATTCTGCAATAATCTCATACTTCCCGAGATGACGATCTGACACTTCTTTTGTAATACACTGCCGTATTTCTTTTTCGTAAAGTCGGTACTGCTATTCTGTATGTGTGTAGTAATTCAATCGCATAATCGAAACCGTTAATCGGAATTGCGCAAATGATATACCGTTGGAAAGCTACAAAAAATTCTCAACTTGCTTGTATTGTGACTTTTTCCAAAATTTTATATTTTTTACTATGAATTTTCAGAAAACAGAAAACATCACAAACTGATTGAAAAGTGTTTTAAACACAAATTTTTACCCACTATTCGGAATTGCGCAAATGATATACCGTTGGAAAGCTACTGAAATTTCCAAACGTTTTTGTGTTTTAGTGTTTTTCAAATTTTGCATAGTTTTTGAACAGTTTTGAAAATACTAAAGATCAGTTTTATTAAAAGATGATTATTGATAATTTTTAGACCTCAAAATGATTTAAATGATATGGCATTGGATAGCTATTCAAATTTCCCATCTTTTTCGTGTATTAAGGTTTCTGAAATTTTACATAATTTTTGAGCAGTTTTGAAAATACCGAGATTCATTCAAAATATAAGAAGAGTAATTTGATATTAATTTTTTAACCACTTATCGGAATAGCGCAAATGATATACCGAAATCTACAAAAATTTACAAACGTTTTCGTGTTTTAATTTTTTTCAAATTGTACATAGTTTTTGAACAATTTTCAAAATACTAAAATTCAGTTTTATTAAAAGATGATCATTGTTATTCATCAGACATCGGAATGATGCAAATGTTATGGCGTTGGAAAGGTTTTGAAATTTAGCAACTTTTTTTTTGTTTACACATTTTTTCAATTCTTTACGGTTTTTAAACAATATTCAAAATAACGAGATTTTTCCTGTTCGAAAGAAACATAGTATTGTACTTCTGTGAAATATGAGTTTCGTACTGCCCGGTAATATAGAAGTTTTTGTACTCCTCAAAATGATTAATTTGTACTGCCCATAATTTTTTCACAAATAACTCAAAATCCCTCCACATGTGCCTTGTACTTCTGCGGAATATGATTTTCGTACTGCCCGATAATAATAATAATAATTGTACTTCTCAAAATGAATAAATGGTACTGCCCGTAAATTATGTGTATGGAACTCAAATTCCCCCGATAGGTATCTTGTACTTCTATGAGATATGAGTTTTGTATTGCTCGACAAATAAAAAATATTTTTGTACTGCTTGACATGAATTAACTGTATTGTTCGTAAATTCGTTTCAAGATTTATCTTGTACTTCTGTGGACTATGAATTTCGTACTTCCCGGGATTTTTATTGTACTGCTAAAAATTGTATAAATTATACTGCCAAAAATGAATAAACGGTACTGTTGAGGGTAATTCAGTGGTACTGCCTGTAATAAAAAGTTATGTATTGCTTTAAAAAATATTATAGTTTGTACTTCTTTATACATATGTTTTATATTGTTGATGATATTTCTTTTGTATTTATTATTGTGTGATTATTGTACTGCTTATGATATATATTGTTTTATCACTCCATCCTGGATCTGAATGCGTCACAGGATTACACATTCCATGGGTCTAATAGGGTTCAATCGATCCAACACAACCTATAGGAGGCGAACTGAGAGGCACTTACTACTACTACTTGTACTGGAGTTGATCTGATCTATTGTAGTTACCAAACTAGGATGCGCTCGTGCTTGGGCGATGGAGAGCTTGCTGTTGCAGGATCGTGTGGATGTACTGGCCGAGTAGTCGATCAGGGTCTAAGCAGAGGATCTGACACAGTGGCGAACTTGAGCGCGACCTGCTCCAAGTCCACCAGGTTGACCTGCATCGTGCGCAGCTCCACTAGCACCTGGTCGACATCGGCGATGGTCTGCTGTAGCGACGTCACCGCTATATACACGCGCAGCGTGGCCTTGGTTCGCGACCGCGACCTGCTGCAGGCACGCATGTTAAAGCCATCCTTATAGCTCCTCTGGAATGCGATGTAGTTCAGCTTCTGCTCCTCCTCCTTTGCCTAGGAGTCGGCATGCTCGATGAGGATGAGCAAGAGATGGACCGCGTCTCGGCCGGCGGGGTAGACATGGAGACCAAGAGCTGTGGCGTAGACGCTGAAGTCGCCCCGGGTCATGGGGATGATAGAATCGATGAGGTACTTGAGATCGCGACCGGCCGCCTAGAGTGGCGCAGTGCGCGGATCCGGCTCGAAGAAGAAGCGACCGATGTGGAGCGTGGCGACTTGAGCGGCGCGCAAGAGCGGCCCGAACTAGTTGAAGAGGTTGTCGACTGTAAGGCCCGATATGCAGTACTGTTCCAGATCTAGATGTTTCCATCTAGATCCGGGGACAAAGCACATATCGGTCCCACCGCGACATATGACGAAGTCATATGCCTTGGATTTCCAACATGATATCACAACATTACAGATACAAGGATACAACATCTCATACAATCGGCACACAACTGCCTCAAATACAATACGACAGCGGAAGATACATGTCTGGGAACAGACTACAATCAAATGCCTACTGGCAAAGAGAAAACATCGATCCCCATAACCACACGGGTTCAGGCCCTCCGCCGGGATCCGCCTAACTAATCGTCGTCGAGTCTCCACGTGAAACGTCGATCACCGTACCTGTTGTCGATCAAGAACCCTGAAAAGAGTTTGGGGGTAGTATCATGAGTAAAGAAGTACTCAGCATCCAACTGTAGTGGTCATCTGACCCAGCAAGGACTTCATCACTCGTCATTCTAGGACAACTAGTAGTTTACGGTAAGGAAGGGGTAAGTGGTGAGGTTGCTGCCGCACTAGCATTTATGAAGTGGCTAACGATCTAGAGAGTACGATAAGAAGCCAAGCATTCGATGAGGAATCGCCTCCAACAAGTCTGCTATCCACCTACATACGCAAACGTAACACCTATCCTATCCTTGTCCTCCTCTTCGCATCCCAGCGAAGAAGAAGCAGTCAAGGCACACACACATTGATCAAGTTATTTAAGATTATCTCAGTTGTTGTTGTTGTCTATGAACAAGGACTAGGTCTCAAGTCGTCCATAACCGTGGACACGGCTTCTCGAAAAGATTTAACCCTGCAGGGGTGTACCAACTGCCCATTACGAGGCATCGCATGCTCGCCCATCTCTCTCGGTTGCTACCCATCACAGGCAACCATTTTATAATTTAGTTCCAAGAGATCCGAAACGACAGGTCCCTCTAACTAAGAACGAGCAAATCCGGGTGGCCCCCGGGGAGTCGACACCCAATCCAAAAGCTGGCCACGCTCTCGGATCAGACTCTTCCGTATGGCCAAGGTCGGGTTTAGTCTCACCTATATAACAGGGGACTTCCCTACCTCACCAGTGTGGACCAACAGAGGAACTCTGTCTCCACTGACCCGAGTTGTTTGAAAACTACTGCAGCTGACCAGCACACACACGGTTTCAAATGGTAAATCAGCTTGGGCCACCTCTAGAAATGTTTGAAGCTAGGTAGGTAAGAAGAGGGGACCCCATAAAATCCCACACGCGATTAGGCACACTCAGTCTTAAAAGCAATACCAGGAACTCGGATCCTAGGTGACTCGAATGGAACAAAGCGTCGGGGCGGGATATCCTAGACCTTCCATCCTTCATCGGATATAGTCAACATTATAACAATCATATCATCAGCAACAATATAATAATGTGATAGCCCAAACCAAGGAGTAACAGGGTAACATCGTAGCATCTAAGCATGCATACTAAGCAGGGGCTGAGCAACGAGCAATAGTAACATAGCAGTACAAGGTTTGCTGGGAAGGGACATGGCTGTATCGGTTTGAAAGAGGTTGTAAACATGTGGTAGGATCAAACATCGAACCTAACCTAGACTAGCATGCAAACCGCTGGTTGAAATATAATGGATCATAAGTAATGTATAGTCCTTGCCTGTTGATAAGTCGGGTTCCGAAGGTGTAGTTGATCGCAAGCTCGCATCGTCTCCGAAGGTACCCGCGGAAGCACACAAGACGATAAACACTGGAAGGCAAACAACGAGCAAGCATCTATTACTACGAAGCATCACACGATCAAGAAGGCAACACATAGCACGACAACGCGATACAGATCTATCGTCGAGAACGGTTACTAACAGGTTAAGTGGAGTACTCGTCACACACGACGAATACCGCACGTTTACGGTGGTTCAAGTTGCTTAGCTACAGGTGATCAACCAACGGTTATTAACATGGCAACTCAAGCAATCATGGCATAGCACACAAACATGGAAAGAGGTTAAGCATAAGATAAACTATCTATGCTAGTCAATTTAAGTGAGGCACAACCTAAACATGGCATAACACTAAGTGTCGCACGATGATTAAAACATTGGGTACTGTTCTGTCCTAAACCATATTTTAGGTTGGTCAACAACAGCAAAAAAAATAGCATAAACACAAAGTACACGGAAAAATAATCAAGTTACATATAAAGAACACCCCAAACGGAGTTACGGTTAAAAAGATACGAGCAAAACAAGTTACGGGCACAATCTGCCAACATCAGGAAGCACACTTTAGAGCAATGCATAAATAGGATAATCAATGCAAACATGCTCACAAATGATATGGAACTAAAGTAGACATGACAGGGAAGGCATGGCAAAAAATAATCATGCAAAAAGGCATCATAGATCAAAAGATATTAAGCATGCAACATGGCATCGGGACGTTACAGACTTAGAGAAAAACTGAGGTGGCTGTCAACAACAGCATCATAGCAACTTTGGAGCTCAATAACTATATGACCAGAAAGCATATCATGACAATGCAATACATATAATGGAAGTAGACATGATGCTTAACAATATGCAATTGGAATCACTCAATTCCGATAAACGGTCGCGACACACTCGTCGACCGAAGTTGCAACAAAATATAAACAGCAGCACACTAACAGCAGGGTAGCTACTTTGGAGCAAGATAAAATCATGATGCAGCAAGCAATTATGGCATGTGAATGCATGAAACTGAAGTAGAAACAATGCTTAACGCAACGTAGAAGGAATCACTCAATTCCGACGTATGGTTGCGAAGCAACCGTCGCCCGAAGTTTCAATCAAGCAACAGTTTTCAGACAGTTTAACAACAGCAGTTGCAATTAACGACCAGTGGCCCTGTTTGACCAGCAATTACACAATCAAGATGACCTCAGATGCAAATGCTCACAAAATATGGATTGGAGTACATACAATTCTGAGCAATATTCGTTTTGAGCGCACATGCATCCGGCCTACGGTTTACTCGTTAACTACACCGCAAAATCGAATCAGCAGCATATACATAAAGACTTAGAAAAATTCGTAGAGGCTAATCCATAAAAAAAAGGACCTCACCCCCTGGGCCGAGCCCGTCCGGCCCGTGGTGGGCTGGCTGTTGCTGGTGGCCTGGGCCGAGCGGGGCAGGCCGTGGCCGCGCTGCTGCTGGGCCGGCCCACATGCCCACGGTGGAGGCAGCGCGTCCCCGTCCCGATCCCGATCGGGGATGGCGGCGGCGCTCGGCGTCAACGCCGGCGAGGAAGGCGGCGAGGGGAGGCGGCGCATGTCGAGGCCGGGGAAGGACGGATCCCGGGAGGAGCAGCGTGGATCCGGCGTTGGAGGGGTCGCCGGCGTCGTGGTCTCCGGGCGCGGCGGCAGAGCTCGGCCGTGGCCCTCGGGATGGCCATGACGGGCGGCCTGTTCCTGCAGGGGAGAACGAGAGGGAGGTGAGGGAGGAAGAGGAGAAGAGAGGGAGGCGCGGAGGAGAGGGAAAGAGAGAGGAGAAGTGGTGGCCGGCGGGAGGCTAGCCGGCTCACGGCGGCGGCGGCCTCGGCTGGAGACGGCGGCGCGGCCTTCTCGGGCTCCACGGGCGTGGACGGGAGGAGCTGCCTACGTGGCGCGTCCGAAGCCCTCCGATCGCCCGATCGGACGGCCGAAATTATTTGGGATCTAGGTTTGACGAATTTGGGGCTAAAAGTGGATCTGGGGGCAATTGTGAGGGGGTGGATGCAATTTTGTGGCTAGGGAAACCCTAGAAAGGGGTGGGAGTGTGGTGGTCTTTATATAGCCCAGGTGGCTGGCGGTTTGCAAAAACATCCCCGGTTTTTCTCTCGCGCGCGCGGTGTTTACGTTTCTGACCGCCGGGGGTCCGCGGTACCTCCGATTCGGGTAAAACTTCGAACTGCGCGATCAGCGCGTCGAGCCGGCGGCGTTCACCTCGCGCTGGAACCGTTCCGAAAACACTTCCCGGCGCGCTATAAAAATATCCCGTTTACTTATTAAACGGGGGTTTTCGTTCCGTTGGCTGCGGCTGGTCTCGTGCGGTTTTCACGACGTGATCGGGTGAAACCCGGTGTCGCAAAGGTCGAGTGTCAGGGTGGCAAGGGTCGGTCTCCGTCCGATACGAGATAAGAGGGGGGGAAATAATCGCCGATCGATAAATCGGGGATGCAAACACCGCAAACAAATCAGACAATCAAACAATTCACACAGAAAACAAAAAATTTTAATTTTTGTGAAATCTGGGCTGTTACATCGACGAGCTTGGCGGCGGGGTCGTGGAGGAGGAGCGAACCCAAGCTCAGGGGTGCGACCTCGAGCAAGTTGGCGTGGAGGACCTCTGCCTGCTTCGCTACGTAGTCGGGGTCCTGGGCCTCGACCAGCACCGCCACGATCTCCTGGAGCTTCAGGCAGGCCTTCTCGCAGTGGGAGATGACGTCACGGCGGCCGCCGGAGAGGAACGTGGGGGGAGGGAGGCGCAGCGGCCGGCGGAGAGTAGCTCGGGGGGAGGGAGGCGCGACGGCAAGGCGTTGGCCGACGTGCCGCAGGGAGAGAAGGAGGCTATGGGGCGGAAGAAACAAATCGGTCGGAGAGGATGAGGTTACGGGGTGGGCTGGACGTGGGGGTGAGTTTTTTCTTCTTTCAGGAAATTTCCTTATAAGGATGGAGCCTATTGTAGAATACTATTCTACAATCAATTGTAGAATAGACCCACCTTATATATATATATATATACATATATATATATATATATACATGCCAACTATTCTACAATCGATGATAAAATATTATTCTGCAATAATATCGTACTACCCGAGATGACGATCTCGTACTTCTTCTGTAATACACCACCGTACTGCTTTTTCATGAAGTCGATACTGCTCTTCTGTTTGTCTGTAGTAATTTAATCGTAGATTCTAAAACCGTTTAGCGGAATTGCGCAAATGATATACCGTCGGAAAGCTACAGAAATGTCTCAACTTGTTTGTATTGAGACTTTTTCCTATTTTTTATATTTTTTATTATGAATTTTCAAAAAACAGAAATTATCACAAGCTGATTGAAAAGTGTTTTCAACGACATTTTTTACCCACTTCTCGTAATTGCACAAATGATATACCATTGGAAAGCTACTGAAATTTCCAATCGTTTTAATGTTTTTCAAAATTTGCATATTTTTTTAACAGTTTTGAAAATACTAAAAATCAGTTTTATTAAAAGATGATTATTCATAATTTTTAGAACTAAAGATGATGCAAATAATATGGCGTTGAAAAGCTATTAAAATTTCCCATCTTTTTCATTTATTAAGGTTTTTGAAATTTTACATAATTTTTGAGGAGTTTTAAAAATACCGAGATTCATTCAAAATAGACGAACAGTAATTTGATATTAATTTTTTTAACCACTTGTTGGAATAGCACCCATGATATACCGTTGGAAAGCTACTGAAATTTACAAACATTTTCGTGTTTTAAATTTTTTCAAATTATGTATAGTTTTTGAACAGTTTTCAAAATACTAAAAGTCAGTTTTATTAAAATATGATCATTGATATTCATCGGACCTCGGAATGATGCAAATGATATGGCGTTAGAAAGGTACTGAAATTTAGCATTTTTTGTGTTTTAACATTTTTCTAATTCTTCATGTTTTTGAAAAATATTGAAAATACCGAGATTTTTGCTGTTTCAAGGAAACAGAGTATTGTACTTCTGTGAAATATGATTTTCGTACTGCCCGACAATAAAGAAGTTTTTGTACTGCTCAAAATGGTTAAATTGTACTGCCCATAATTTTTTGCAGAGAACTCAAATTCCCTCGGCATGTACCTAGTACTTCTGAGTGTAGGAGTTTCTTACTGCCCGATAATTATGATAATAAATGTATTGCTCGTTTTTTTTAAATATTACTGCCCTGCAATAAAAAAAAAATTACTCAAAATGATTAGATTGTATTGCTCATAAATTATTTTTACATAAATCAACTCCCTTCGACATGTATCTTGTACTTCTTGGGAATATCAGTTTCGTACTTGTCGATCTTATAGGGTTTGTACTTCTCAATTCCACAATTTTTATTAAGGCTAGTTTTGCATTTTTCGCACTGCTCGGCAAAATAAGGTATTGCACTGCTCGGATTGAATATATTGTACTACCGGTACGAATAAATGGTACTGCCCGTAGTGATTAAATGGTACTTCCCGACAAATAAAACATTTTTTACAATCTAGAATGAATAAATCGTATATGTTCAGATGATATCACTCTTCTATTTCTCTCTATGAAGTTATTGTATGTTGTACTTCTGTTGAATATGAGTTTCGCACTTCCTGATATTAGGAGTTTGTACTTCCTCTTCTACCGGTGTATGCCTAAAACGAATCAAATGAACTAGCCCGGAGAAAAAGTATGTACTTCTTAAAACGAATCGACGATATTGCCTAAAATAAGTTAAAGGTACTTCTCAATATAAAATAATGGTACTTCCCAGAAGAAAAAAAATCGATGTACTATTGGTATCAAATGTATGTTACTTCCAAATAAATAATTTTATTAAGTCTATTTTCGATTTATTTTTCATATTGCTCAACAATAAAAAGATGTTGTGTCGCTTAGATAAATAAATTGTACTACCTAAAATGAATTATTGGTACTGCTCAGAGTATTTTAATTGTACTGTCCGGCAATAGAACTTTTTTTGACAAACAGAAAATATATTCCTCTCTTTGCTTCCAAACACAACTTGAAAGATTTTAACTAAACCATTTTTTACAGGCAACAATCTAGGGAGGAACAAACAGTAACAACTATTGTATTCTTTACTAAACGATGCATATTTAAGATAGTTGCTTGTGTGTAGGTCGGGTGAGCGTGTCATGATGATGGGACCATGAAGCAGCTGAAGGAGGTCACGGTGCCATGTCATTTTGTGAAAGGTCCATGAAGGTCGTCGCCAAATTAGCGGCGGCAAGCTGCAGACGCGCGAGCAGAAGCGACAGCTACATAGACCCCCGCCACATATCGTCGGCCTAGTGCGGCTGCTTGCTCTCTCTCTCTTTCTGCATTGGTCGGTCTGCATAGATGCAGAAGGAAATTTATTTCCATGTCAGATTCATAATTAGACTAGCTTTTATGGATATATCAAGATTTTACTCGAGGTAAATACTCTTTAGTACTAGTACAATTGAGAGATCAGTGAACTTAGATGAGAAATTCCTTTACAGGAATGTGCTACCATGTACCTATCCACTGTATAGTCTGTATTTCATGGTGAAATCTTGTAAAAGCCCAGATTTCACAAAAATTAAAAATTTTGTTTTCGGTGTGAATTGTTTGATTATCTAATTTGTTTGCGGTGTTTGCATCCCCGATTTATCGATCAGCGATTATTTTCCCCCTCTTAACTCGTACCGGACGGAGACCGACCCTTGCCACCCTGACACTCGACCTTTCGACACCGGGTTTCACCCAATCACCGTCGCGAAAACCCGCACAAGACCAGCCGCAGCCAAGAGAACGAAAAACCCTGTTTAATAATTAAAAGGGTTATTTTTATACCACGCGGGAAAGTGTTTTCGAAACGGTTCCAGCGCGAGGTGAACGCCGCCGACTCGACGCGCTGATCGCACAGTTCGAAGTTTTACCCGAATCGGAGGTCCTGCGGACCCCCGGCAGTCAGAAACCCCGCGCGCGAGAGAGAAAAATTGGAGATGTTTTTGCAAACTGCCAGCCACCTAGGTTATAAATAGACCACCCCACCACTTAGGGTTCCCCTTAAGCCAAATAGGCAGCCACCAGCCCCTAGATCTAGAAAAATAGCCCCAATTTTCGCAATTTAGCCCATTTTGCAGCAAACCCTAGCCCCCCTCGATCTGGACCGTCGGATCGGCGGATCCAACGGCTCAGGGCCGTCCACGTCACCCCAACCGTGGAGGAGCTCCTCTCCCGCTATGCCCGAGCGCCTCCTCCCGAGCGGGTCCTCCCCGCCGCATGTCGTCGTCGCTGGCTAGCTCGCCGGCGAGCTGCGCCTCCCCCTGCAGGTCGTGCCCTCCTCTCCTTCTTGCTCCTCTCCTCATCCCCCTCATCTCGCCTTTTTCCTCTCTCTCAGGAGCCCGTGAGGAGCACCCTCCACCGGTCGGCATGGCCAAGCCGAAGCTCACCATGGCTTGGAGCTCGCCGCGCCGCACCCTGGACGCCCGTGACCTCCCCAGCCCCGGATCCAGCGACCTCCGTCGCGATCCCCTAGTTCCCGCCTCTCCATGCCGCCTGGAACCCCTGCACCCCTCGCCAGAGCACCGCGGCAGCCGACGCCGGCGACCTGGTGCACGGGATTGGGTGGATCCCCGATTCAACCGCCGATGCCCTGCTGGGCCGGCCTCGTGCCCGCGCGGGCCGGCCTCCCCCACGGCCCACTCTGCCTCCACTACAAGAAATATGCTAATACACGACGCTATATTTTCGTCGGTAGATCGTCACGGATTTTAATCCACGACGATCTGACGAAGAAAAACCAAGCGTTGAAAACGAGGCGTCAAAAACTAAAAGCAGCAACGTTTTGGTCGAAATGGTCGTAACTTTCACGACGATTTCTGGATCGTCGTAACCGTTACGACGATCCTAAATCGTCGTTGGCAATCTAACCCAGTCCTACGTGGAAAAATTGCGGCGAAATCAAAACGTCGTGGCTAAAATCAGCCCAACCCATTTCGGTTGATCACATGGGCTGGTTTTGAATTCTTGCTTTTCTTGTTGGGCTTCTTTTGGGGCCTTGGCCTATTTACAGCCCTTCTAGATTTTTTTTCGAATTTCGTTTCATCATTATAATTTGGGCCCCGGACTTTTGGTGCCCAAATACATTTGGGCCAGTTCAGTTTCAACCATTTTTTTAGTTCAACCAAATTTTTTTTCATTTTTTCAACATTGTCCTTTGATACTGGTCCCAATGCCCCACTAGTCAGATACTCAGATTAGACCAGTTGTCAAGTTCATCATATAGTGAAAGATTCATATTTGCAAGATTATTTTATAAACGAGCTAACTAATAAGGTTTTTTAATGTCACACGCTTTTAAATCACATACATTTGATATTTCAAACAGGACAGTAAACACATGAACTTCATCCAAAATATCAGTAAATTAGCCTATTGCAATCTATATAATATATTACAACTCAGCAGCTCCCCATCACATCTTTACGATCTATTACAAATTTACAATACAGCAGCTCGCCACACCCAGCACGTCCTGCTTGCCACACTATTCTTTGGTCAGAAGCTTTATGCTGCAAGTTTACAAAAGCAAAGTAAAAATTACTAAATTTACTCCAAACTAAATTTGGCTAACAAAGTACATATTACAAATAAGCAACCATTTATTATAGCAGCCTTATGTCAATTTTTAAAAGCAATTTACAGTAAATTCAGCAATAGAAATTATGCCAATATTCAAACAAGTTCTTGCTGAAACTTATATAGTAAATTCATCAACTAGCAATAGATCAACTAGTATAATCAAAATTTCAGTTACTTCTAGCACTTATGAGTAGTTGTAACAGAAGATATTGCCCTTCTTGATTTTCAAGCAAAATTAGTTAACAGGAAGCAACAAGCATGTTGGTAAGCAGAAATTCAGTTTACTCATGTACTCCAGGTTAGTTACTCACGTGGGTTAGCATAAAATTCATTTACTTCTTGAAAAACATGTTCTAGCAGAGTAACTAAATTCAGTTTGAAATTCATGTTCAAGGGAACTTGTTCGATGAAAATTCAATTACTTCTTTAAATTCACTTTGAAAAAATTGCTATAGCCACATAAGCATGTTTAAAGGTGCAACTATGTTACAATGGATGTATATTGTACATAACCAAGTATTCTATGGTATCGACACGGTAATGAAATATCACATGCTGTAGATATTCAATTATTGCTACAACTTACGCATATGACTTCTTCGGATTCAAGGGTGAAAGTCCTGGCCAGATTTGTGGGTGTGCCTCTATGGTCAATGCAAGCTGCGAAGATAGAACAAGTGATAGTTAATCTTCAGGCCAAGGCATATAATGACCAGTTTAATATTACGAAACCATTGGGTCTTGCAGTTATGCACTGATAAAACACACGAATGCTCACATCTGCAAATCAGATATAACCAGTTATACTACAGGTATGCTATGAAACTCCATAGCCATCATTTTTTATAACCTCGGGACTCAGGTTTAAGCACAATAAAGAAACAATACAACGATCTCTATTGGGAAATCAAATAGGAGAGGGAATGTTGATGGACCAAATGAAGGTGCAAACTTTTCTACGGATTTTGAAGCTAGAGACTTTTAGGAAATCTATTATCCAAACAGATCGAACAAATTTCAGTACTCCAGATCAACTTTTAATGAAATCAAATGTCAATACAAAATAGGTTTAATGAAAGAAATTTCCACTCTAGTACAAATTTAGAACAATTTCTGTATGAAAGAAATTGTCAAACACTTTTAATAAAACAATTCACACGCTTGGTGAAACACTTTTCATTTGTTTGCATGGAACTACATTACTTACAGTACATCATGGTGTCAATTATTGGCATATTGGAAGAGGAGCAGCAGTATTTAAATTGCATGTTGTCACTTCTAAATTTTTTTTGAGTGCATCTGTATTCCAAAGTCCAAAAAAACCTAGTTGAGACGACTAATACAGGGTAGCAAGATAGCCATATCAATCAACACAGGGACAACAATTATTCAAACAGGGCGTTTGAAAATGACCCTGCCACCATTCTAGTGCAATTATTTACATCGTGATAAGCACGCATTTCCTACTCCATTTAGAAACAAATCAAAACATGAGAAGCAGGGTATGCATAGAAGATCTGAATAATATGATGTACCAGAAATCAATTAAAAGAAAAAATGGAAAGGAAGCAAGGGAGTATACCTTATTGATGAGGATGTCATCAATGAGGGTACCGCAGATGATCTTGAAGAGCTCGTAGAGGGCCTATACCTCACTCACTCTGACTGCAGCGGAGACTAAAAAAGACAGGTTATTGTACTGTTGTACTCCAGAATTGAAATGTTCTTCAGAATTGAATTTAAATGTTGAATTTAAATGTTATTGCTTTTGTTGTCCTGTATTTAAATGTATTTCAGAATTTAAATGATCTGTATTTCAATAACAAAAGACTTGTAGCACAGTTTACAAACTTGAATTTAACATCTGCAAGACTGCACTGCAGTTTACAAACTTGAATTTTATAATCCTGAAATAAAATGTCAAGACTTGTAGCACAGTTTACAAACTTGAATTACATCTGCACTTCAGTTTACAAACTTGAATTTTATAAGCCTGAAATAAAATGTCAAGCATCCCAATTGCGATTCAATCAAATAGAGCCACTCTTCAGAGTTATACAGCACACATAACACAAGTACTTTATACTTCAACGGTAATCAGACCTGATAAGTTACATGGCATTTGGGCATATAATAATTTTGATAATAAGGATACTAGTTTTCTATACATGGCATCATGGGTAGAGAAGAATTATAGAAATAAAACATCAAATTATAAAGCTAAAGCATGCACATCCACTGGACATGTAATTTTGTGAAGAAGGATGCTAATTTTCTGTACAGGGAATCACAAGAATTAATTTCTCTTGCCAGTTTCATGACCCACAGAACCAGAATTTGAGCGCATACAGACAAGCATTCTATGCTGGCTTATCCACACTGATCTAAACCCGCAGATATATACAATGAAATAACAAACAAGCTGTAGTCATATAAAGCAATCTTGAGATGAAGTAATGTACTGTAAGAAGTACCATTGCTAAAAATGGCACGCAAAAATTATCAAAATACAATATAGCAGCACAGTTAGCCAACAATGAGCAGCAATGGCCGGACAATTTCCACAGACCTCCCCCTGATGCTGCTGCTGCTTGGCGTGCCGCTTCACTCCTTTCCCTGTGCACAACAAAGTTCAGAGCATATTGACAAGTTTAGTAATGCTCGCTGCCATTGAGGTGAAGGAAAGGGTTGGGGTGGGTGGTTGTTGATGGTCTCACCTCACTTCTGTCATCCTCGTCGTTGACGTCGGACTTGGACTTATCGAAGTCGCCGAAAGCCTCTCCTTCTTGATGCGAAGAAGGATACAAAAAAGGACGGATCGGTAAGAGCCAAGTTTAGAAGGAGTAATTTGCAGGGATGGGTACCTACTCGCACACATATATTGGTATAAAATCCTTATTCATACAATTACACCTCAATTTTGTCTGGTACCATTATTATCTTGCACATTGATTGACCATGGAGTAGTACGCACTTGTTTAAAGTAACCATCCCAGTTTTGTAAAGAGCTGATAATTTCACATTTGCACATTTCCAACAACTCAGCCCAGTTCAGTTTGCACACATTTGCAAATTTTCAGTAAGCAAGCTATCAAGAGACAAAAAAAACAATTTTCAGTGTGTATAGAGCCTACCTACCCTAATACTACTAGTGTAAATTCCAAAAGAAATTACAAGATGACCAGACCAAGTTTTGCACAGAACAATGGAATTCTGTATCTCCCACACAGGGGACCATAGAACATCAGCGCAAGCTTTTGCCAGCAGCGAGTAACTTGGAAAACCAGAGCATCCCCCATGACGCTAACCAAACCAATACATATGCTCAATCTAGGTAATGTCAGCACTTACTCCACTGCCGTTTTTCAGACATCTAGCAAAAGGAAATAATGAACTACTATTAAAAATGAAGTAATGAACATGCAGATCGTAAAAATAGGTCGGCGGTACATTGCAATGATAATACTCTAGTAAGGAAGATAATCTACTCTCATCAATGATCTTGCTCTTAGGACAGTAAAATCAAGTTATGTGGAGATGCCAGGAAAATTGTAGTATTAGGAGATAATACACACAGAAGGACTAAACTAACAGCAGACTTGAGCAACAACTATACATCCCTAGAAAATAAACTGTCAAGGACTGCCCACACACATAATTTAGCATAGTACAGTAAAAGAAAAATCAATGAATGAACTATGCTTCATCAGAGACAACACCCACCCACACAATTTAGCATAGTACAGTAAAGCAAAAGGCCGCTGCTAGGCGTCAACCGACTGATTTCCTCAAGAAATCAGTCGGGTCACTAGCCGTGCGATTCGTTCCTCTCCGCTATTAGATAATTGAACGCACGCCGTTCTTCGCATCGCAGTAACCGAGCGCTCTTCTTCGATCTCGTCTAACCATAGTAAGGCAACGACGCAGCACTGATGCAAAGCTTCACGGTCGCCACCGGCAACCGATGCATCACACCATCATGAGCTACCGCCTAGCGCTCCATCGCAGAACCAGAAAAGACGTCGGCGGGCGCTGCTGCAGCTTCGAGAGGCATCCGCGAGCGCACCATTTGGAGCAACGAACGTTAAATCACTGCTCCAAGAGCTGCCGACGAGCGCTACATAACAGATTTAAGATCAGTCGTTGATCGCTGCATAGCAACACCAGAGTGTCGCAGCATCTTATAGTGCGCGAGCGTGACCCTGCTGCAGCCCGGATGTTTGTCCTTGCAGCATCTCCATTGCCGACGGCGTCGTGGCAACACCCCGAGCTGCTGTTGTTGTCCCATGCAGCGCTAAATATCGACGGCGTCCTTCGTTGCAGCACCCCACTGCAGAACCAATGACGAGCAGTGGCTGTCCTTTTGCTTCATAGCAGCGGGCACCAGCAACGGCTGCAGAAACGGAGGAAGGGGAAAGGGCATGGCTAAGGAGAGAAAGCACTGAAGGAGGGGAAACAAATCTAGGCGAGGAAGACGAAGGATATGCGGTTGTGCGCTTCGCTTGTAAGGGACAAACCTGCTCCAGCCTGGTGTGGCGAGTTGCTATCTCAGATAAACTATGCAAAAGTGCATGCCACAAAACACATATGTCAAGTCTGAACCTCTTCTGAGATCCAAACATAGAGCAGCAAGGTGCAGAGAGAGAGATACCTTGATGCTCTCCATGGCGTCCGCACTAGTGTCACAACAGGAGGAGAGGGGCCTCCCGGGAAGAGGCACACGGTGGTGTATGGTGCACCTGCGCGCGTGAGAAAGAGGAATCAGAGAGTGGATAAATCGAAGCCAAGAGATGGGACTGATGCGGCCAAATCGAAGCCAAGAGATGGGACTGATGCGGCCAAATCGAAGCCAAGAGATGGGAAGAGAGGGGGTAAGGAGACCTTGACGAGCTCCAGCGGTGCGGAGACCCCATGGCTGCGGGCGCAATGGAATCGGAGCTCCATAGCGGCGTCGCGGGAGAGAAGAAGCAGGGAGGTGCGGAGGAAGCGGGCAGAGGCGTCACGGAAGAGAAGGTGGCCGCCCCCTCACTCCTACTATTCCCACCGGTGCTACCCAGCGAGGCCCCTCCATGCTGTTGGGCGATGGTACCGTGCGGTCGATTGGATCTGCAGGGAGAGAGAGATTAGAAGAGGGAAGCCGAGAGACTGAGAGAAAAGAGAGAGACTTGGAGGAGACCTGGGGGCGGCGCAATGGAGGAGGTAGTGCTTGGACGGCGCGAGGGAGGAGGTGGGGATTTGATGGCTAGTAGAGAAGGAACGAAGTGGCTGGCGGTGGATAGGGAGGGAGGGGCGCGCGAATGGATAGGTTTGGGGCTCGGGTTTGGGCAGACGCGCGCGATGAGGGCGGTGAGCGAGGGACTTAACGAAAATTTTCGCTTGGGAGAGAGGGAAGGTGGGAGGGGAACAAAAAAAATCACTTGGAAAAGAGGGAAAGTGGGAGGGAAAAAAATTGATGATGAATAAACATAAAAATAAAAATAACAAGTACTCCCTTCGTCTAAAAAGCTTGTCATGATTTCAGTTCAAATTGTCAAGCTTTATGAGACGGAGAAAGTAAATATGAATAATGAATAAGTAAGATGCTTTCTAGGCAACATGTAAATCTTGGGATGACAATAAATGTTACTAAAGCAAGCTAAAAAAAATTCTATGCAAAAAAAATATTTTTTATTTTTTGAGTATCGAAAATGAAGTTTTTTGTGAAGAAACTTTCAAACCATTGGTGAAAAATTGGATCACACTAGTTTAAAAAAATATTAAACTAAATTTTATATACAATTGACCAAATGTTGCATGTAGAATGGTTTTCATACACCTCTCATAAAAAGGTCGAATTTCGCCGATTCAACTCGAACTGGATCAAATTTAAACTACAAGTGTTAAATAGTTTGCTCTTTATTTTTTCCCAGAATTCATTTTTAGGAACATAGGTAGCTATTTCATCATAGAACAACCAAGAGTTTGTCAAAACTAAACACCAGCTACGAACAGTCATGCTCGTCGTTTTAACCATATTTTTAAATCAGCATACAAAATTCGAGCCAAATGACCAATGTTATGGATACATTCATGGAATAGTTTGTTAAAATGGTCCCATATTTTGCACAAGTGTGTACATTGGAATGGCAAACAATGTTATCGAAGGAATTTTCCTTGTCTTTGCACAAAAAAATATTTTTTATTTTTTGATTGCCAAAAAAGGAGATTTTTTGTGAAGAACCTACTAAATATTTGTTGTAAAATTGTACCAGTCCATTTTACACAGCAAGAAAAGTGATTTGGGATGATTTAAACAATGGAGTATTAAAGAGCAAGAAAAGTGATTTAGGATGATGCTAGAACCCACTACTGCAACATTCATCCATGAAAAAAAATACTTAACCAAATTAATTTGGCCACAGACACAGGAAGAAGTAGAGGAAGAAGTAGCCTCATACCTGGAAGAAGCAGGGGAAGAAGTGCGCCGCCGCCGCCGGACCGGACCGCGCCAAGCTCCCTCCGCCGCTCCACACCAGCTCCCTCCGCCGCTCAGCGCCCCCGCACAAGTTCCCTCCGCCGCTCAGCGCCCTCGCACCAACTCCCTCCGCCGTGCAGCGCCCCCGCACCAACCCCTCCGTTGGTCACGGCCGCACCAGCCACTGCTGCCGATCGCCTCCGCATAAGCCCCCGTCGCGGTCACCTCCGCATCAGCCCTGCCGCCCACTCCTTTTTTTAAAACATCTAAGTCCAAAAGTGCATCCCTGTTAAAACGACATCCCTGTACCTATCCAAACTTCAGTATATAGATATGTACTTGTATAGCTTAGCAAAAACTAAATGCTAGCGCAGTGGTGCGGAACGTGCTTTCTGGGCGGACTGATCGATAGTTCGACTCCCAGCACCCACCAATTTTTTGCCATTTACTTACCGGCGGGGGCACACGATATGGTCCTTTTAAACACACCACAAACCAACCCATTAACAAGCGTGGAGGATAAAATAACCACCCAATGTATAAGAAAGATGAAAAAGATAGCCCAACAAAAAAGTTATATAAAAACAGTTCAATACATGGGTGAGGTGGGATAGAATAGACCCACATGTGACATGTCAACATAGTTAGCACATGTTACTATGTTTTTATAATCGTCGTAAAAGTTATGACGATCTCATCTTATGCGGTTACGACGTTCTTGACTCACATCGTCGTAATTTATATATGGATTTGATCCCCTCAAACGGTTCACGACCATGTCAGGTGAAATCTTAATAGATTTATGAAGAATTCAGCCACGACCTTTTAAAAAACATCATGTATGAGCATATTTCTTGTAGTGCTCCCGGCCGGCTGCTTCCCCTCGCACCTGGGCGAGCGCCCGTTATCCAGCGCCCACGTCTCCTGGGACGAGGCCCATTAGGTGAGGCGCCTTTTTTCCTTTTGTTTATAATTTATATTTTCTGTTGGGCCTGATTGCCTCTATTTCGGCCCGTTTAGTATTTTTTTCTGCTAGGTTTTTATTATTTTTGCAGATTGTGTTATTTTTATTACGATGCATGTATCTTTTAACGGTAGCTCGGATCGCGAAGCATTAAACATGAAACTTGTTTAGAATTTTTTCTAGTTTAATAAATGGTGCTCCTTTGCCATGTTTGACTTTGTTTACATGTTGTTTTACATCTAATTACAACCCTTGCCACCGTAAATGTTGTATCTGATAACTTTTGAACCGTTGCTCCGATAAAAATGTTTCTTATATGTAACTTGACTATAATTGCATGTTATTGTGATTATGCTGCTCTTGCTTGCTAATAAAAATAATAAAAATATTGTTTAGGGAAAAACAGTACCAAACATAATAATTTTCGTGGGGTGAATAGTGATAAGCATGTTTAGGAGTTTGCCCCACTTAAATTGACTAGCATATTTAGTTTACATTGTGCGTAACCTCTTGCCATGTTTGTGTGTCATGCCATGCTTTGGTGATATGCCACGTTAACAACCTTTGCTCATGTTCTATAGCTAAACAATTTGAACCATTGTAAATGTGTGGTATCATCGTGTGTGACGAGTACTCCACTTAACCTGCTAATAACCGCTCTCGACGATAGATGTGATACCGTAGTGCGTTGTCTCGTGTTGCCTTCTTGTTGATGCTTGCTCGTGATTGCTTCGCAGTAATAGATGCTTGCTCGTCGATTGCCTTTTCCAGTGTTTCCTTCTTGTGTGCTTTCGCGGGTACCTCTCGGAGACATTCCGAACTTGCGATCGACTACACCTTCGATTTCGTCTTCTCATCAGGTAAGGGGGGGCATATATCATGCTTATAACTTTCATCTCACTCGTGCCTAGGTGTAGGATACACTGACTGCTTGATCATACCACTTCATATTCATGCCTCTCAAATAAACCCAAACAGACATGTCCTCCACATCCCAGCAAACCTTGTTCGGCTATGTTACTATTGCTCGCTGCTCAGCCACTGCTTGGTATGCATGCTAGGATGTTATCAATTGTTATCCTGTTAATCCTTGGATTGGGCTATCGCATTATTATATTGTTGTGGATGATACGATTATTATAATGTTGACTATACTCGACGAAGGATGGAAGGTCTAGGCTATCCCGCCCCGACGCTTTGTTCCATTCGAGTCACCTAGGACCCGAGTTCCAGGTATTGTGTCTCTTGATGAGCGTGCCTAACCGCGTGTGGGATACTATGGGGTCCCCTTTCCTTACCTATCTAGCTTCAAACATTTCTAGTGGTGGCCCAAGCTGATTTACCATTTGAAAACCGTGTGTGTGTTTGTCGGGTCGCTCCTAGCAGATAATCTTAAAAATAACCCGGGCCAGCGAAGACATGGTTTCTCTGTTGGTCCACACTAATGAGCAAGGGGGCTGTCCACATGTGAGGGGATCAGTTACCTCGACCTTAGCCAGACGGAAGAGTCCGATCCGAGAGCGTGGCCGGATTTTGGATTGGGTGTCAACTCCCCGGGGGCCACCCGGATTGTTGGGGAACGTAGTAGAAAACAAAAAAATTCGGCCTACGAATCAAGAACCCAAGATCATCCAAGAAGATTGCATACAAGGTTTTAGGTCATGGCTCACCAACCGATGTAGCGGAAGTAGAGTTGGTGTAGCTCGTTGAAGTAGATCTCGCGGATCGTCCCACAAACAGTCCCTCGATCAAGATCACCGAGGAAGAAGAAGCACCTCGATCCGTCCCACGCACAAGTCCCTCGAACAAGATCCTCGAAGAAGGGTCGAAGGTACGACCCCTCCATTAGTATCCACACATCCCGTAGCAGCAATCCAGCAGCGCTCCGTCGTCCAGAGATGAACGCCACCGAGAAAACTAGAGGGAGAAAACCCTAACGGATTCCGATCTAGAACAGCGTCTAAACCGGGGTCTAATTGTGGAGCAACGGGGTTTAGAGGAGGGGGGGAGGCGCATAGGGCTTGGGGACAAGTTGTGTGTCTCTCCCCCTCCCCCTGGATCACCTTATATAGGTGGCCATGAGGCCTAGGGCGCAGCCCAAGGAGGATTGGGAGTCCAACTTGGACTCCCAAGCCTTCCAAACCTTCCCACACCTTCCCACCGGAAACCTGCCATAATGGGATTTGGTAATTCCACTTGGAGGAGGATTCCCCTTTCCTTGGTGCGCCCCCACCTCCTGGCCGGCCAGGGCAGCCTAGGTGGCTTGCCCCCAAAGGCCAGGGGCACAGGGGAGTGGGTGGTACTGCCCGGAACCTTCCGGAACCTTCCATGACCTTCTAGAAGCTTTTAGGACCTTCCAGGACATACCGGGACCGTTTCGGGACATTCCGGACACTTCTGGAGCACTTCCAGGACCTTCCGGGACCGTTCTCGGACGTTCCGGAGCCATACGGATAGTTTCCAAGACCATCCAAGTTACAGTTTAAGCCACCCGATGATCGCGAAGGTTGTCGGGACGCCCAGCGATTATCCAGAAACTATTCCGGTTGATCCAGGACTTCCCCAGTACCATTCTCATATGTTTCGGAACCACTTGGGACTACTCCAGAGTGATCCGGACATATCCTTAAATACCCGGAACTACTTCTAGTGCCCTTATGAACAATTCCATAAATCTCCGAAACTACTTCCCGTACCCGTATGAACTATTCTGCTTTGCTTCCACTAAACCTTCTACCATACTAGTATTCTAACAGACTACTGCTCGTTAAGTGTGTGACCCAATAGGTTCGGTATAATTCAGACATGAATCAGAACATCTTCTAAACATAGGTCAACAACCTTTTGTCAATAGCCAATAATCAACAGCGGAGCCATGGACACCCATGTTGACTCCCGCACATACACGAAGAAACTTCGAGTGAACCATTATGTTTAGTCATGTACCATTCCCTTTGCTTCGTGATATATGACAAAGTTAGAGGAGAGATGTTTGGCACCCATGTGTAACAACTTCTTGAACACAAGCCACTCGTTATCCTCTTTGCTCGTTTGTCTCTATTTCTCGTTATTGTATTCCGGTATCCCCGTGATTAAATCACAATGCGTCTGGCCAGACTAGAATGGATACCGTCATACCGAGTGGGACCAAAGTCAATATCTCTTCATCGTGAAGGAGCAAATCCCATTCTTGAACTATCACAGTCACTAGCCACACCATCTGACATACCCAGAACTTATTTTACTACTTCCCATTTACGGGAGGATTCATCTAAGAACCAAAGCATGTCTTCCTGTGTGAAGCAACTCGATACTCTCATGGTCTAAGGAATTACGTATATGATAACATTTCATGATATAACTTATAACGTTGTTACGATGTGATCTCTAAGTATATCATTCAATACTAGGGTCGGTTCAACATCATTGTTCTGCTAGCAATATGTTCCCATTGCTACTGACATCCTTGTTACAAGAACAATGTCCATGATTAAGAAAACGTAATCATCAGTTAGCACATGAGCTGGTCTTAGAAGCTAAACCAGGAACTCTTGGTGTTTACATTTCCACACATGCAAGTGAGTTTTCTTCTGAATCTCATAGTCAGGGTCATTGCAATTATAGCATAGAGATATAAACATTAATTACGAACGTGGAAATATATATAATAACATTTTATTATTGCCTCTAGGGCATATTTCCAACACGGATTTGTTCGTTGTTAGCTAGAGGGACCTGTCGTTTCGGATCTCTCGGGAATGGTGTGTTTTACCTCTGCCACTAGGCATTTGAATTTAGTCTCAGACATGTCTCTTCCGCTGATGTAAAGTATTTAAGGAAGTTGTATGCCGATTGTATGAGATGTTGTATCCTTGTATCTGTAATGTTGTGATATCATGTTGGAAATCCGGGGCAAATGACAGTGTCATATGTCGTGGTGGGACCGATATGTGCTTCGTCCCTAGATCTGGATGGAAACATTCTAGATCTAGAACAGTACCGCATATCGGGTCTTACAACTTGGTATCAGAGCCTTACCGACCGTAGGATCCCTTTTCTGACCGAAGTCGAGTCTAGACAAAAACTATTTTGTAGTTACTAAGTTAGCTGTCGGAGAGTAGGATTATTTTTACTCCTTACACTTGCTCTGGTCAGGACAAGTGTCGTAAGTGTTTTAATCCTCGCCTTATCCCCTTCAAACTCTAGGATCTCGAGTAAGTGGAGTTTCGGAATAGTTACAATGTCTTGCTTGTAGCGTATTGTAACAATTCCTATCTTAGGTTTGGGAAATCCTGTAGTTCCTTTAGTTCTTCAAATTCCGGTTAAATATCTTGGTCGTCCGTTGACCTCAGTTCTCTTGCCCAGTATCCTCATGATTTGAGTGAGAGTACTTCCCTTGGTCGTCCCTTTGAATTGTCGTTCTTCCTCTGACACTGACGGTTTCGTTTTTCCGATGATGTCGTCTTTTTGGCGGAAAGAATCTCGACGGAGTTTGACGTTCGACATGGAGCAGAGTCCCTTGTTGGTGGTGTTGAAGATTGTCGACTCTCTTTTCTCCCCCCCTCTCCCCCGGATCGTCCTGGATGGAAGATTGAAGATACGATTATTATAATGTTGACTATACTCGACGAAGGATGGAAGATCTAGGCTATCCCGCCCCGACGCTTTGTTCCATTCGAGTCACCTAGGACCCGAGTTCCGGGTATTGTGTCTCTTGACGAGCATGCCTAACCGCGTGTGGGATACTATGGGGCCCCCTTTTATTACCTATCTAGCTTCAAACATTTCTAGTGGTGGCCCAAGCTGATTTACCATTTGAAAACCGTGTGTGTGTTTGTCGGGTCGCTCCTAGCGGATAATCTTAAAAATAACCCGGGCCAGTGGAGATAGGGTTTCTCTGTTGGTCCACACTGGTGAGCTAGGGGGTTTCCCACATGTGAGGGGATCAGTTACCTCGACCTTAGCCAGACGGAAGAGTCCGATCCGAGAGCATGGTCGGCTTTTGGATTGGGTGTCGACTCCCCGGGGGCCACCCGAATTTCTTCGTTGTTAGCTAGAGGGACCTGTCGTTTCGGATATCTCGGGACTAAATCATAAAATGGATTCCTGTGATGGGTAGAAACTGAGAGAGATGGGCGTGCGTGCGGAGCCTTGTAATAGGCATTGGTACACCCCTGCAGGGTTAAATCTTTTCGAGAAGCCGTTTCCACGGTTATGGACGACTTGAGACCTACTCCTTGTTCATAGACAACAACAACTGAGATAATCTTAATATAACTTGATCAACGCGTGTGTGCCTTGACTACTTCTTCTTCGTTAGGATGCGAAGAGGAGGACAAGGATAGGCTAGGTGTTATTCTTGCGTAAGTAGTTGATAGCAAGACTTGTTGGAGCCGATTCCTCATCGAATGCTTGGTTCTCATCTTACTCCAAAATAGACCGTTAGCCACTCATATATTGCTAGTGCGTCTGCAACCTCATCACTACCCCCATCTTACCCGTGAGAAGTTAGTTACAAGATTTTGATATAGCTCACTTGTTTCTTTTCTATTTTACGCACGTTATGCAACGATCTTGGACTTAAGAGGAGCTCGACGACCCTTCTTCTGGACGCCTTCGTGAAGACTCGACGACGACTAGTTAGGCGGATCCCGGCGGAGAGCCTGGACCCGTGTGGTTACGAGAATGGTGTGGTTTACCTCTGCCACTAGGAATTTGAATTTAGTCTGTACTCAGACATGTCTCTTCCGCTGATATAATGTATTTAAGGCAGTTGTATGCCGATTGTATGAGATGTTGTATCCTTGTATCTGTAATGTTGTGATATCATGTTGGAAATCTGGGGCATATGACAGTGTCATATGTTGCGGTGGGGCCGATATGTGCTTCGCCCCCAAATCTGGATGGCAACATCTAGATCTGGAACTGTACCGCATATCGGACCTTACAAATCTGAAACTTAAACGTATATTGTTGTTGTATGCATGTGTATATGCACTGACACCGCCACATCACACTAGTAATGGTGAATTTTCAGTGATTGAAAATAACTCCATCATACCTGTAACGATATTGGACTACGGAACAAATGTTACCTTCATATATATGTGTAGCTTAAATCTGAAACATTTAACTGTATTTTGCGTCATCCTGGAATTTACAGTACAATCTGCAGTTGTTAACCAAAAATGTTCTTGACCCCTCTCTTGAACACAAACCACTTGCCTTAGCAATTAGGAAAACTTGAGCACAAACCCAAATATTTCTCTCACCAGGAAATTGGTGATGGGCGTGGGCAGCTTGACCTCGTGCACAACCACTCTGCGCCAATGGGACAGATGAGTGCCGGGTGAGATTGGCATGGAGATCAGAATCGTGATGGTGTTGGATGTGCTGTAGAAGTCACGGGTCTTGTGTTGGCTCACTGGCACTGCCCCATGCCTCCTCGACCTCAACGACGGCGACCAATCTCCTGGCGAGCGGGGACCATGGAGGAAGCCACATCCATGAGGAGCCTCACCAGCATGTGAACGCACGCCTCTAATCCCAACAAGCTAGGATTTGAAAATCGTTGTACAAACAATCGTGATCTTACATCCTTCCACCTAAACTGATTATTTTTTGTACTGTACTACACAACTCATACAATCATACTACAATGACGTCATCCATGGACAGCCGGGACTTGAAGTCGCAACAGAGGTAGCGGGTTCTGGCCGGCAAGGCTCCTTCCACCGCCAGCGATGCAGGGGTGCTAGGGAGGTGCCGCCGGACATGGCCTGGCCGGGCTGGCTTGTGGCCGCGTGGTTTGCCGGGAGGAGAGGCAAGAAAGGCGTCGGGGACGGCGAGGAGGAGGCCAGGGCGACGACGGCGGCCGCTCAGGAGGGGGCGGGGACGGCGAGAAGGAGGCCGGGGCGTCGGGGACGACGAGGAGGAGGCCTGGGCGGCGGGGACAACAAGGAGGAGGCTGGGCCGGCGGCGGCCGCCGCTCGTAAGGAGGCCGGGGCGGAGGCGCGGACTTTGAGGAAGAGGCCGAGGTGGCGGTGGCGGCGAGGAGGGTGACGGGACGGCTATTGTAAGGCCCGATATGTGGTACTGTTCCAGATCTATATGTTTCCATCCAGATCCGGGGACGAAGCACATATCGGTCCCACCGCGACATATGACGAAGTCATATGCCCCGGATTTCCAACATGATATCACAACATTACAGATACAAGGATACAACATCTCATACAATCGGCATACAACTACCTCAAATACAATACAACAACGGAAGATACATGTCTGGGTACAGACTACAAGCAAACGCCTAGTGGCAAAGAGAAAACATCGAGCCCATAACCACACGGGTCCAGGCCCTCCGCCGAGATCCGCCTAACTAGTCGTCCTCGAGTCTCCACGTGAAACGTCGATCACCATACCTGTTGTCGATCAGAACCCTGAAAAGAGTTTGGGGGTAGTATCATGAGTACAGAGGTACTCAGCATCCAACTGTAGTGGTCATCTGACCCAGCAAGGACTTCATCACTCGTCATTCTAGGACAACTAGTAGTTTACGATAAGGAAGGGTTAAGTGGTGAGGTTGCTGCCGCACTAGCATTTATGAAGTGGCTAACGATCTAGAGAGTAAGATAAGAAGCCAAGCATTCGATGAGGAATCGCCTCCAACAAGTCTGCTATCCACCTACATACGCAAGCATAACACCTATCCTATCCCTGTCCTCCTCTTCGCATCCCGACGAAGAAGAAGCAGTCAAGGCACACACACGTTGATCAAGTTATATTAAAATTATCTCAGCTGTTGTTGTCTATGAACAAGGAGTAGGTCTCAAGTCGTCCATAACCGTGGACACGGCTTCTCGAAAAGATTTAACCCTGCAGGGGTGTACCAACTGCCCATTACGAGGCGTCGCATGCTCGCCCATCTCTCTTAGTTGCTACCCATTATAGGCAACCATTTTATGATTTAGTTCCAAGAGATCCGAAATGACAGGTCCCTCTAACTAACAACGAACAAATTCGGGTGGCCCCCGGGGAGTCGACACCCAATCCAAAAGCTGGCCACGCTCTCGGATCGGACTCTTCCGTATGGCCAAGGTCGGGTTTAGTCTCGCCTATATAACAGGGGACTTCCCTAGCTCACCAGTGTGGACCAACAAAGGAACTATGTCTCCGCTGGCCCAAGTTGTTTTAAAACCACTAGCTGCAGACCAGTTACGCACACGGTTTCAAATGGTAAATCAGCTTGGACCACCTCTATAAATGTTTGAAGCTAGGTAGGTAAGAAGATGGGACCCCATAAAATCCCACACGCGATACGGATCTATCGTCGAGAACGGTTAATAACAGTTTAAGTGGGGTATCGGTCACACATGACGAATACCGCACGTTTATGGTGGTTCAAGTTGCTTAGCTATAGGTGATCAATCAACGGTTATTAACATGGCAACTCAATAAAGCATGGCATAGCACACAAACAGGTCAAGAGGTGAAGCACAAAGTAAACTATCTATGCTAGTCAATTTAAGTGAGGCACAACCTAAACATGGCATCACACTAAGTGCCGCACGATGATTAAAAGATTCGGTACTGTTCTGTCCTAAACCATATTTTAGGTTGGTTAACAACAGCAAACAATAGCATAAACACAAAGTACACGAAAAACTAATCAAGTTACATGTAAAGAACACTCCAAACGGAGTTACGGTTAAAAAGATATAAGCAAAACAAGTTATGCACACATGCTGTATAAACAGGGGTAAATCTATATGAAAAAGTGCAGCAACATGACATAGCAATACATGGGATGAAAGTAGACATGATGCTTAACAATATGCAATTGGAATCACTCAAATCTGATAAACGGTCGCGACACACTCGTCGACCGAAGTTGCAACAAAACAACAGTTTCAGCAACAGCAGCACAGTAACATCAGGATAGCTACTTTGGAGCAAGATATAAACATGATGCAGCAAGCAATTATGGCATGTGAATGCATGAAACTGAATTAGAAACATTGCTTAACGCAACGCAAAAGGAATCACTCAATTCCGACGTACGGTTGCGAGGCAACCGTCCCCCGAAGTTGCAATAAAATAATAACAACAACACTTAACAGGAAAAACTAGCAGTTTAACGGCCTAATGCCCACTTTAGCACACAATTACACAATCAAGATGAGCTCAAACGGAAAAACTTTCTACATACGAACGCTAGAGCACGCAAAACCGAGCAACTTTCGTTTTGGGGGCATCGCGATCCGAGCTACGTATTAACGGGAATTAACGTTGCAAAATTAAAATAGCACACAGTTTTACAGGACTTAGAAAAAAAAACAGCAGGGAAATAAATAAAATAGAAAAAAGGGGGGGCTACCATGGGCTTGGCCCATCTTGCCTGGAGAGGAGGCTAGCCAGCCTGGGCCAGATCTGGCCGGCTGGGCCTCGGATCTGGGCCAGCTCGGCGCTGGGAACGGGCCGCTGGAGTGGGCCGACCCACGTGGCCACGCACCGAGCGGTTGCGGGGGTCTTCGTGCTCCTCCCGATTCCGCACGGGGAGGCGGCGGCTGCTACCTCGCCGGCGAGGGGAAAGGCGGCGTCGACGGCTGGAGGGACCGCATCGAGGCGCCTCGGGCTGGGGGCGGCCGGATCCGGCGCGTCCAGAGGCGGGGACGGCGGGGTCGCGCTCGGCCTCGGTGGCCTGGCCATGGCGCGAGGCGGCTGCCGTGGCTCCCGCCGGTGACCTGCGAGAGGAGACAGAGGGTGGTGAGGAGGCGAGGGAGGAGAGGAACCAGAGGAGAGAGGAGGAACGGGGGAGGAGAGGAGAAGGGTGGCCGGCGGCCGACGTGCTGGCCGGGCGCGGCGGCTGCGGTGAGGTGCCTCCACGGGCATGGCACGGGAGAGGAGAGAGAGTGGAAGGCTAGATGCGATCCGGTCCGTCGGATCTCCGGATCTGACGGTCTAGAACTCAGTGGACAAAAATGCGAAATTGGGGGCATTGTTAGGGGGGTGGCTGCAAAATTTGGCTCAGGGAAACCCTAAAAATGGGTGGGAGTGTGGTGGTCTTTATATAGCCCCGGTGGCTGGCAGTTTGCAAAAACATCTCCGGTTTTTCTCTCGCGCGCGCGGTGCTCACGTTTCTGACCGCCGGGGGTCCGCAGTACCTCCGATTCGGGTAAAACTTCGAACTGCGCGATCAGCGTGTCGAGCCAGAGGCGTTCACCTCGCGCTGGAACCGTTCCGAAAACACTTTTCGGCGCGCTAATAAAATAACCCGTTTAACTATTAAACGGGGTTTTTCGCTCCGTTGGCTGCGGCTGGTCTCGTGCGGTTTTCGCGACGGTGATCGGGTGAAACCCGGTGTCGCAAAGGTCGAGTGTCAGGGTGGCAAGGGTCGGTCTCCGTCCGATACGAGATAAGAGGGGGAAAAATAATCGCCGATCGATAAATCGGGGATGCAAACACCGCAAACATTTAGACAACAAACAATTCACACCAAAAACAAATTTTTTAATTTTTGTGAAAACTGGGCTGTTACAATACAACACCACCAACAAGGGATCTCGTCCCGAGATCCAGGACGATCCGGGGGAGAGGGGGGACGAGAAAGAGTCGACGATCTTCAACACCACCAACGAGGGACTCTGCTCCATGTCGATGTCGAACTTCTGTCGAGATAAATTTCCGCAGAGAGACGACATCGTCGGAATAACGAAGACGTCAGTGACAAGAGGAGGAACGATCGCGAAAATGTGATTATATATATTTCCACGTTCGTAATTAATGTTTATATTTCTGTGCTATAATTGCAATGACCCTGACTATGAGTTTCAGAAGAAAACTCATTTGCATGTGTGGAAATGTAAACACCAAGAGTTCCTGGTTTAGCCTCTAAGACCAGCTCATGTGCTAACTGATGATTACGTTTTCTTAATCATGGACATTGTTCTTGTAACAAGGATGTCAGTAGCAATGAGAACATATTGTTAGCAGAACAATGATGTTGAACCGACCCCAGTATTGAATGATATACTTAGAGATCACATCGTAACTACGTTATAAGTCATATCATGAAATTTTATCATATACGAAATTACTTAGACCATGAGAGTATCGAGTTACTTCACACAGGAAGACATGCTTTGGTTCTTAGATGAATCCTCCCGTAAATGGGAAGTAGTAAAATAAGTTCTGGGTATGTCAGATGGTGTGGCTAGTGATTGTGATAGTTCAAGAATGGGATTTGCTCCTTCACGATGAAGAAGATATTCACTTCGGGCCCACTCGGTATGACGGTATCCATTATAGTCTGGCCAGACGCATTGTGATTCAGTCACGGGGATACCGGAATACGATAACGAGAAAAGGGACAAACGAGCAAAGAGGATAATGAGTGTCTTGTGTTCAAAAGTTGTTACACATGGGTGCCAAACTTCTCTCCTCTAACTTTTTCATATATCGCGAAGCAAAGGGAATGGTACATGAATAAACATAATGGTTCACTCGAAGTTTCTTCGTGTATGTGCGGGAGTCAACATGGGTGTCCATGGCTCCGCTGTTGATTATTGGCTATTGACGAAAGGCTGTTGACCTATGTCCGGAAGATGTTCTGAGTCATGTACGCATTATACCGAACCTATTGGGTCACACACTTAACGAGCAGTAGTCTGTTAGAATACTAGTATGGTAGAAGGTTTAGTGGAAGCAAAGCAGAATAGTTCATACGGGTACCGGAAGTAGTTCCGGAGATTTATGGAATTGTTCATAAGGGCACCAGAAGTAGTTCTGGGTATTTAAGGTTATGTCCGGATCACTCTGGAGTAGTCCCAGGTGGTTCCGGAACATATGAGAATGGTACTGGGGAAGTCCTGGATCAACCGGAATAGTTTCCGGATAATCGCTGGGCGTCCCGACAACCTTCGCGGTCATCGGGTGGCTTAAACTGTAACTCGGATGGTCTTGGAAACTATCCGGATGGCTCTGGAACGTCCGAGAACGGTCTCGGAAGGTCCTGGAAGTGCTCCAGAAGTGTCCGGAATGTCCCAAAACGGTCCCGGTATGTCCCGGAAGGTCCTGGAAGCTTCTAGAAGGTCATGGAAGGTTCCGGAAGGTTCCGGGCAGTACCACCCACTCCCCTGCGCCCCTGGCCTTGGGGGGCAAGCCACCTAGGCTTCCCTGGCCGGCCAAGGGGGTGGGGGCGCACCAAGGGGAAGGAATCCCCCTCCAGGTGGGAATACCAAAACCCAAATATGGCAGGTTTGTGGTGGGAAGGTATGGAAAGATTTGGGAGGTTTGGGAGTCCAAGTTGGACTCCCCACCCCCCTTATTGCGCCCCAAGGGCCTCTTGGCCACCTATATAATGTGGGGTAGGGGTGGGGGGCGTAACACAACTTGTCCCGAAGGTCTATGCGCCACCCTCCCTCCTCTAAACCCCGTTGCTCCACTTTTAGACCCCGGTTTAGACGCTGTTCTAGATCGGAATCCGTTAGGGTTTTCTCCCTCTAGTTTTCTCGGTGGCGTTCATCTCTGGACGGCGGAGCGCTGCTACGGGATGTGTGGATACTAATGGAGGGGTCGTACCTTCGACCCTTCTTCGAGGAGCTTGTTCATGGGACTTGTCCGTGGGACTAGATCGCGGGACTTGTTCGTGGGATTGATCAAGGGACTGTTCGTGGGAGAACTTGTGAGATCTAATTCCACTACGTCCACGAGCTTCACCAACTCTATTTCCGCTACATCAGTTGGTGAGCCATGACCTAAAACCTTGTATGCAATCTTCTTGGATGATCTTGGGTTCTTGATTCGTAGGCCGAATTTTTTTGTTTTCTACTACGTTTCCCAACAAGGGGGGACGAGAAAGAGTCGACGATCTTCAACACCACCAACAAGGGACTCTGCTCCATGTCGACGTCGAACTTCTGTCGAGATAAATTTCCGCAGAGAGACGACATCGTCGGAATAACGAAGACGTCACTGACAAGAGGAGGAACGATCGCGAAAATCAGATCAAGGGATAGTGACTTTCGACGCAAGTCGTAAAAACACCGGGCAAAAGGATGGATGGCAACGGGTGACCAAGATGTAAACCAGAGTTGGAAGAACTAAAGGTACTACAGGATTTCCCACCTGAGCTCGGAATCGAGACAATACGCTGCAAGCAAGGCATTGTAACGGTTCCGATACTCCACACACTCGAGACCCTAGAGTTTGAAGGGGATAAGGCGAGAGTAAAACACTTACGACACTTGTCCTGACCAGAGCAAGGGTAAGGAGTAAAAAGATTCCTACTCTCCGATAACTAACTTAGAAAATAGTTTTTTTCTAGACTCGACTTCGGCCAGAGAGGGGATCCTACGGTCGGTAAGGCTCTGATACCAAGTTGTAAGGCCCGATATGTGGTACTGTTCCAGATCTAGATGTTTCCATCCAGATCCGGGGACGAAGCACATATCGGTCCCACCGCGACATATGATGAAGTCATATGCCCCGGATTTCCAACATGATATCACAACATTACAGATACAAGGATACAACATCTCATACAATCGGCATACAACTGTCTCAAATACAATACAACAACGGAAGATACATGTCTGGGTACAGACTACAAGCAAATGCCTAGTGGCAAAGAGAAAACATCGAGCCCATAACCACACGGGTCCAGGCCCTCCGCCGGGATCCGCCTAACTAGTCGTCGTCGAGTCTCCACGTGAAACATCGATCACCATACCTGTTGTCGATCAGAACTCTGAAAAGAGTTTGGGGTAGTATCATGAGTACAGAGGTACTCAGCATCCAACTGTAGTGGTCATCTGACCCAGCAAGGACTTCATCACTCGTCATTCTAGGACAACTAGTAGTTTACGGTAAGGATGGGTTAAGTGGTGAGGTTGCTGCCGCACTAGCATTTATGAAGTGGCTAACGATCTAGAGAGTAAGATAAGAAGCCAAGCATTCGATGAGGAATCGCCTCCAACAAGTCTGCTATCCACCTACATACGCAAGCATAACACCTATCCTATCCTTGTCCTCCTCTTCGCATCCCAACGAAGAAGAAGCAGTCAAGGCACACACACGTTGATCAAGTTATATTAAAATTATCTCAGCTGTTGTTGTCTATGAACAAGGAGTAGGTCTCAAGTCGTCCATAACCGTGGACACGGCTTCTCGAAAAGATTTAACCCTGCAGGGGTGTACCAACTGCCCATTACGAGGCGTCGCATGCTCGCCCATCTCTCTTAGTTGCTACCCATTATAGGCAACCATTTTATGATTTAGTTCCAAGAGATCCAAAACGACAGGTCCCTCAACTAACAACGAACAAATCCGGGTGGCCCCCGGGGAGTCGACACCCAATCCAAAAGCTGGCCACGCTCTCGGATCGGACTCTTCCGTATGGCCAAGGTCGGGTTTAGTCTCGCCTATATAACAGGGGACTTCCCTAGCTCACCAGTGTGGACCAACAAAGGAACTATGTCTCCGCTGGCCCGAGTTGTTTTAAAACCACTGGCTGCAGACCAGTTACGCACACGGTTTCAAATGGTAAATCAGCTTGGGCCACCTCTAGAAATGTTTGAAGCTAGGTAGGTAAGAAGAGGGGACCCCATAAAATCCCACACGCGATTAGGCACGCTCAGTCTTAAAACCAATACCCGGAACTCGGATCCTTGGTGACTCGAATGGAACAAAGCGTCGGGGCGGGATAGCCTAGACCTTCCATCCTTCGTCGAATATAGTCAACATTATAATAATCATATCATCAATAACAACAATAATAATGTGATATCCCAAACCAGAAGTAACAGGGTAACATCGTAGCATCCTAAGCATGCATACTAAGCAGGGGCTGAGCAACGAGCAATAGTAACATAGCAGTACAAGGTTTGCTGGGAGGGGACATGGTTGTATCGGTTTGAAAAAGGCTGTAAACATGTGGTAGGATCAAACATCGAACCTAACCTAGACTAGCATGCAAACCGCTGGTTGAAATAGAATGGATCAATAGTAATGTATAGTCCTTGCCTGTTGATAAGTCGGGTTCCGAAGGTGTAGTCGATCGCAAGCTCGCATCGTCTCCGAGAGGTACCCGCGGTAGCACACAAGAAGTAAACACTGGAAAGCAATCAACGGTGCACCACTATTACTACGGAGCAATACAAGACCAAACAGACAACACAAGGCAGGCAACGCGATACGGATCTATCGTCGAGAACGGTTACTAACAGTTTAAGTGGGGTATCGGTCACACACGATGAATACCGCACGTTTATGGTGGTTCAAGTTGCTTAGCTATAGGTGATCAATCAACGGTTATTAACATGGCAACTCAATAAAGCATGGCATAGCACACAAACAGGTCAAGAGGTGAAGCACAAAGTAAATTATCTATGCTAGTCAATTTAAGTGAGGCACAACCTAAACATGACATCACACTAAGTGCCGCACGATGATTAAAAGATTCGGTACTGTTCTGTCCTAAACCATATTTTAGGTTGGTTAACAACAGCAAACAATAGCATAAACACAAAGTACACGAAAAACTAATCAAGTTACATGTAAAGAACACTCCAAACGGAGTTACGGTTAAAAAGATATAAGCAAAACAAGTTATGCACACATGCTGTATAAACAGGGGTAAATCTATATGCAAAAGTGCAGCAACATGACATAGCAATACATGGGATGAAAGTAGACATGATGCTTAACAATATGCAATTGGAATCACTCAAATCTGATAAACGGTCGCGACACACTCGTCGACCGAAGTTGCAACAAAACAACAGTTTCAGCAACAGCAGCACAGTAACATGAGGATAGCTACTTTGGAGCAAGATATAAACATGATGCAGCAAGCAATTATGGCATGTGAATGCATGAAACTGAATTAGAAACATTGCTTAACGCAACGCAAAAGGAATCACTCAATTCCGACGTACGGTTGCGAGGCAACCGTCCCCCGAAGTTGCAATAAAATAATAACAACAACACTTAACAGGAAAAACTAGCAGTTTAACGGCCTGATGCCCACTTTAGCACACAATTACACAATCAAGATGAGCTCAAACGGAAAAACTTTCTACATACGAACGCTAGAGCACGCAAAACCGAGCAACTTTCGTTTTGGGGGCATCGCGATCCGAGCTACGTATTAACGGGAATTAACGTTGCAAAATTAAAATAGCACACAGTTTTACAGGACTTAGAAAAAACAACAGCAGGGAAATAAATAAAATAGAAAAAAGGGGGGGCTACCATGGGCTTGGCCCATCTGGCCTGGAGAGGAGGCTAGCCAGCCTAGGCCAGATCTGGCCGGCTGGGCCTCGGATCTGGGCCAGCTCGGCGCTGGGAACGGGCCGCTGGAGTGGGCCGACCCACGTGGCCACGCACCGAGCGGTTGCGGGGGTCTTCGTGCTCCTCCCGATTCCGCACGGGGAGGCGGCGGCTGCTACCTCGCCGGCGAGGGGAAAGGCGGCGTCGACGGCTGGAGGGACCGCATCGAGGCGCCTCGGGCTGGGGGCGGCCGGATCCGGCGCGTCCAGAGGCGGGGACGGCGGGGTCGCGCTCGGCCTTGGTGGCCTGGCCATGGCGCGAGGCGGCTGCCGTGGCTCCCGCCGGTGACCTGCGAGAGGAGACAGGGGGTGGTGAGGAGGCGAGGGAGGAGAGGAACTAGAGGAGAGAGGAGGAACGGGGGATGAGAGGAGAAGGGTGGCCGGCGGCCGGCGTGCTGGCCGGGCGCGGCGGCTGCGGTGAGGTGCCTCCACGGGCATGGCATGGGAGAGGAGAGAGAGTGGAAGGCTAGACGCGATCCGGGCCGTCGGATCTCCGGATCTGACGGTCCAGAACTCATTGGGCAAAAATGCGAAATTGGGGGCATTGTTAGGGGGGTGGCTGCAAAATTTGGCTCAGGGAAACCCTAAAAATGGGTGGGAGTGTGGTGGTCTTTATATAGCCCCGGTGGCTGGCAGTTTGCAAAAACATCTCCGGTTTTTCTCTCGCGCGTGCGGTGCTCACGTTTCTGACCGCCGGGGGTCCGCAGTACCTCCGATTCGGGTAAAACTTCGAACTGCGCGATCAGCGTGTCGAGCCGGAGGCGTTCACCTCGCACTGGAACCGTTCTGAAAACACTTTGCGGCGCGCTATAAAAATATCCCGTTTAACTATTAAACAGGGTTTTTTGCTCCGTTGGCTGCGGCTGGTCTCGTGCGGTTTTCGCGACGGTGATCGGGTGAAACCCGGTGTCGCAAAGGTCGAGTGTCAGGGTGGCAAGGGTCGGTCTCCGTCCGATACGAGATAAGAGGGGAAAAAATAATCGCCGATCGATAAATCGGGGATGCAAACACCGCAAACAATCAGACAATCAAACAATTCACACCGAAAACAAATTTTTTAATTTTTGTGAAAACTGGGCTGTTACAGCTATGAACGCGAGGAGGAGGCAGGGGCGGCGGGGACGGCGAGGAGGGGCCGAGCAGGCGGTCGCAGCCGCTCGGGAGCAGTCCGGCGCTAGTTACAGGACAAAGAAGGCATCGGGGGAGAGGAGAGAGATGTGGGGTGGGACGTCAGTTTTTTAGTTTTTTTGTTGGAAATTGCCTTATAGGGTGGAGCCTATTGTAGAATAGTATTCTACAATTGTTTATAGAATAGACCCACCCTATATATAATATATATATGGTAGATCTATTTTACTAACACCCCCTTAAGACTTATTCTACTAACAAAATTGCTTATTCTACTAACACTTAAAATGCAGCGAATCGAACCGTAAAACTAACCCCGGCCCACCGATCGACCCGACCATTACCAACCACCCACCCCGCGTCCCCCTAACAAAAACCCACCCATGTCGTCCACCTCCTTCCACCTTTCTCACCACACCCCGCGCCCCCCACCAACCACCTCGCACCGCCGGCTCCCCCCTCGCCCCCATCTTCCCCGTCGGCCGCCCCCGCCCCGCCCCACCACCTCGCTCCGCCAACAGCCGCCGAGACCAACTCGCGCCGCTGCCAGCCACCCCAACCACCATGCGGAGCCAGCCCAGGTGAGGCTCCCATCGCCCCTGGTCGGCGCGGCCCTCCTGTTCGACGAGCGTGCGGCGGCGCTTGAGGCGCCCCAGATCAAGCGGCGCGTGTGGTGGCCCCTCTGAATCCCTGCTAGCCATGGTCGGCGGCTTGGAACCACCACTCTGGCACCTCTCCTCGCCGTCCTGGCTGGCCGGCGGCCTCCCTCCACCGCGCCGCCCCCTCCCTACATCACCCGGAGCGCGCCCAGTCTACATCCTCGCCGGCCAGCGCTTCTTCCAAGCCGCTGGGATCTCGCGGCAGCGGCGATGCCCATCTGTCCTCCATCGCTGGCTGACAAAGCGAACTGCAAGCCGTCCTCACCCACTCACGGGATCCATTGCAGTTCGTCCATTGGCAAAGGTGGTTGTAGCCCCATGCCGCTCGCTTCGGCTACCCCGCAACAACCCTCACCATCATCCGTCTAGCGTCCTACCGACAATAGGAGGAGGAGAGGGATGCACGGTTTTTGGTTCCTCCTCGCGTGCAGTTCGGTTGTAATGGAAAGTGTAGCAGAGTAGTGCATATTTCTTTGAATTTTGTGGTTAAAAGCATTTGCGTATTGTAAAAAAAATGCATATATTGTAGTTCGTTTTATGGGATGGTTCATTTTTGTTATAATCCTGTGGTTCATTTTCCTTCCAATGCGATTCACTCTCGTTCAAAAACACAAAAAATGAAGAAAAAATTCATGCAGTTCGCTCCACTCATTTCATGCTGTACAATTTTCTGCCGAAAAGCAGTGTGTTGGCTCATCTAATAAAATTCATGGATGCGGTTTACTTATAGCTCATTTATGTAAAAATGATGCAATTTTTATTAAAAAGTCATGTAGTTCACTTCGTTTTTTACCGTGGTTCACGTTCCCCAAATAGAACTAAGAAGTTTTGATAGAACAATCAAAAGGCGCGTGCAGTGCTCTCTGTCGACAAATGCGGTGCAGTTGCCTGGCTGATGCATTTCACTTCGGTATGTGTCGCGTTTCACTTTTTCCAAACAAATTGCGATGATTGATAAATAAATCAAAAAACGCATGCAGTTCTCTTTGTTCGACAATGCACTACGATCGCTCGTTGGATGCAGTTCCTTTTGTCGATTCTAAATCCATAGAAAACACGTTAATTTCTGTTTGGCGCTAATGCAGTGCGCTTGCCTGTCGGATGCGGTGCGGAAGCCCGATAGATGCAGTTCACTTGGTCGATTTTCGGTACGCGAAGAAACATAGTTCCATGTTTTAGTAAATTCAACATTTCTCTTGAACCGTAAGGAGTTAGAAAGAGTGTTCTACATGAAAATGGAGCGCCTCGACGATAACTATCCAATGGTGTATCAATTACATCGATCGGACAAACGAATAAAAAAAATAACGCAAAAAATTCCGCTGCCAACAAGAGGGCAGCACACCGTTTTCGAAATTCCTTCAAAACCATGAATAATCTCGAAAAGTGTTCAACATATCCGAGATGCTCCTACTCCATAAAAATCCAACTATTTATCATACGCATCGTTCCGACGAACGTTTAATTTTTTTGTCTCTCTACAAGATCCACCGGAAAAAAACATAGTTTGTGCGTTTTATCAATTTGAAATTCCTCTCAAACCATGAGGAATTAGAGAAAGTTCTATATATGGACGAAGAGCCTAATCGATCTCTTGCCAACGGTGTATCATACGCATCGTTCCCTCAAACGGTTTAAGATTAATCGCAAAAGAAAACTCTCGTTGTGAAAGTGGGTCATCGCACCGTTTTCAAAACTGCTCTTAATCTGTGATGAATTGGAACAAGTGTTCAACATACGAAAGATGCTCCATTTACATACGAATACAACGGTGTATCATACGCTCAATTCCGACCAATAGTTAAATAGTTAGAGCCAAAATACTGCAGTTCTGTTTTAGCCGATCTGCAGCACTCGTAAGTCAGCGGTGCAGTTCTCATTAGCGTCCGATGCAGTGCAGAAGTGTTAGAAGAATAGTTATTTTGCTAATATTAGCCGAATAGATGGGTACTATATATATATATATGTCTATTCTCCTAACACTTTGTTATTCTACTAACAAAGCAAATTTCTTCCACCATCGTTTGACCGATACCACGCACGTACACAACTAAAAAAACACCCCACCGCTAGTGCCCTATCTCCTGCACCCTCTGCACGGTTCCACTGATCCCGCACAAACCTCCCCACGATTTCCACATCTCTCCGCCGGCTGATCCCGTGCTCCACCTCGCACCACCCATCCCCAGCCATGTCGCCTTGCCTCTCGCGACGGCGCCTCGCCTCCGGCCCCCTGCCACGGTGCCCCGCCTCCCGTGAAGATGCCCCTCCCCCGCCTCCCGCGATGGAGCCCACCTCCGTCCCCCTTCCATGGCGCCCCTCCGGATCCGCCGCGTGCCGGCCCTAGTTCCACGTCGCGTCGTCCCCGGATCCACCGCCGACCTCCCCAGCCCCCGCCGCGCGCTGGCAGCTCCGGCCACCTTTGGTGTCGCATGATCAGCGCGGCCTGCTCATGTACCTCTCGACGAGGCCTCATCTAGATCCTACCCACACTACCATTGATCACGACGGGTCTGCATCATGCTCCTAAGCCTCTCTCGCTCGTTGGCGCAGACTGGGTCCCCGGCGGCCGCCGCTGGATCAACGGCCACTCAAGATCCCACCAACGTGCTTGCCAACGGTCTCCCTCTAGTGCTCGCCGCGTTGGCCGCCAACTCCCTCCGACGCTCGTCGCGTACCCACACCGGCCCCATCCTCCAATCGCCACCCCAGCCACCAAACAGCAGCAGGAAGACTTAAGGCGGGGGGATGACCTACATGAAAGGGTTTGTGTCTTGGCAACACCTCTGTGCATGCAAAATTTTTTGGGGCACGATGCAACTCTATTCCCCGAGCAATTCGCTCCACGCTCCTTGCATCCCATCAAGGTGCTGCACAAAAAAAAGCTTGGCTTGTGATTTGAACATTGCAATGTTTCTTCTCTTTTCTTGAAATGTTGCATGGAAGACTTGGTGTGGTAAGATGATGTAGTGCAGATCACCGGATGACGACAATTTTATTGTATTCTGTTGTAGGTGATACACCCTCAGTGCGGTTCGTTTGGTGTGGTTCTTTGCTCTAGTGTGGTTTTGGTCGTGGTGGTGCATTTTCAGTGGTTATGGAGTGCGTTTGCTTTGGAGTTCGTTGTGGAGCCCTCACTCAACAAAATCACCGTAGCATATGTTGTCGTGATCTGTCACACCGGGGAATAGTCCTATGGGAGAAGGGGAGAACACGAATATGGTTCAGAATATTATGAAGTTCAGTTTTGTTTTTTTACTGTCCAAATTTGTTTATTTTAGCAGGACATCATGGAAAATGACGCAGTTCATTATGTATTTTGTTCAGAAATTATTTATATTGTGATATGCAGTTATTTTTGTTCATCAAACTATTCACTTTTATTGACAAAAAGCTGGAGAAAAAATAGAAAAATCATGCAATTCCCTTGTCCGTTTGATGCAGTGAGGTTTTCTAACTGATGCAGTGCGGTTGTAGAGTAGAATGAAGTATACTGAATGCGATTCACTCGTGGTTCGTTGTATATAAAATGTTGCAAAAAATAAAATAAAATGTGCACTTTACTACGTTTGTGCCCGCAGTGTAGCCCCTTGAAACGAAATGCGAATTTTTGATAAATGAATCAATAAACGCATGATGTTCTCTCTGTCAACAAATGCGGTGCGGTCGCTAGTCAGATGTAGTTCACTTCGTCAATTACTGTTCCGCGAAAAAACATTATTCTGCGTTTTAGTAAAATCGACGTTGCTTTTAAACCGTAAAGAATTAGAGAGTGTGTTCTACATGAAAGTGGAGTGCCTTGACGATACCTATCCAATGGTGTATAAATTACATCGATCGGACAAGCGAATCAAAAATATTTATGCAAAAACGCCCGCTGCCAACACGTGGGCAGCACACCGTTTTTGAAATTCCTTCGAAACCGCGTAGAATCTCGGAAAGTGTTCCACATATGGATTGTTCTCCTGCTCCATACGAATCCAACGTTGTATCATACACATCGGTCCAACAAGCAGTTAAAATGTTTGGCTCTCTGCAAGATCCGCCGGTGAAAAACAGAGTGCGGGCTTTTTTTTGCAGCTAAATTTCTGTCAAACTGTAGAGAATTAGAAAAAGTGTTCTACATATGGATGGAGCGCATGGTTGATATCTTTGCAACGGTGCATCATTTGCATCATTCCGAAAAACGGTCGAAGAGAAATCATGGAAACACTGCCGCTGTGAATTTGTGTTGCCGCACCATTTTCGAAACTGCCCTTAATCCATGAATAATAGGGGATAGTGTTAAACATATAGAAGATGCACCATTTCTATACGAATCCAACGGTGTATAATACGCTCAATTCCGACAAATGGTTAAAAAGTTATAGCAAAAACGGTGCCTGTGATTCTTTTTTCCCCAAGCTGCAGGGGTGTTAAGTCAGCAGTGCAACCCCCTTAGCGTTTCGATGCAGTGCGGAAGTGTTAGCAGAATAATATTATACTAATATCAGGCACCTTGCCTACAAACCTTTGGATCATAACTTGATTTCATTAATAAAGGTGATATGCATTAATACCTTTTCAAGTAAGGTATATATTAATACATAGCATTAATGTACGTTCTTAAGTAAGGTATGTATTAATACCTAGAATAAATGTACAATTAGGAAACAAAATAAATATACCTTATGCTAATAAAGGTCCCCACGCCCCTAGGTGCCCAATGTAATTGACCTTATATATATAAGGTAAATTATTTGGGACTCCTAGGTGCTTGGGCACCTTGATTAACATAAGGTATGTTAGCTTTGTTTCTTAATTTTACATTAATTCCAGATATCAATAAATTCCTTACTTAGAAAGGTACATTAATTCTAGGTATTAATACATACCTTACTTAAAAATGTATTAATGCAAACTTCCTTTATCAACGAAATCAAGGTATGATCTAACGATATGTAGGCAACGTGTCCGGGCACCTAGGTGTCCCAAATGGACGTCCTATATATACACATGCCGTATATTCTACAATCGATGATAGAATAATATTCTGCAATAATCTCGTACTGCCCGAGATGACGATCTGGTACTGCTTCTGCACAACACTACCGTAGTTCTTTTTCGTAAAGTCGATACTTCTTTTTTGTCTATGTGTAGTAATTCAATCGTAGATTCTAAACCGTTAATCAGAATTGCACAAATGGTATACAGTTGGAAAGCTACAGAAAATCCTCAGCCTTTTCATATTGTGACTTTTTTCCTAAAGTTTATATATTTTGTTATGAATTAAAAAAACAGAAATTATAACAAGCTGATTGAAAAGTGTTTTGCACGCAATTTTTACCCACTTCTCGGAATTGCGCAAATAATATATCGTTGGAAAGCTACTGAAATTTCCAAACATTTTCATGTTTTAATTTTTTTCAAAGTTTGCATAGTTTTTGAACAGTTTCGAAAATACTAAAAACCTGTTTTATTAAAAGATGATTATGGATAAATTTCAGACCTCAAAATGATGCAAATGATAAGGCGTTGGAAAGCTATTGAAATTTTCCATCTTTTTCTTGTATTAAGATTTTTCAAATTTTACATCATTTTTGAGCAGTTTTGAATATACCGAGTTTCATTCAAAAAAGATGAACAATAATTTGATATTAATTTTTAACCACTTCTCAGAATAGTGCAAATGATATACCGTTGGAAAGCTACTGAAATTTACAAACGTTTTCATGTTGTAAGTTTTTTTCAAATTATGCATAGTTTTTTAATAGTTTTGAAAATACTAAAAATCGAATATTTTTAGAGATGATCATTGATGTTCATTTGACCTCGAAATGATGCAAATGATATGGCGTTGGAAAGGTATTGAAATTTATAAACTTCTTTGTGTTTAAATATTTTTCCAATTCTTCACGGTTTTTGAACAATATTTAAAATACCGAGATTTTTGTTGTTTCAGGGAAACATAGTATTGTACTTCTGGGAGATATGATTATCATACTGCCTGGCAATAAACAAGTTTCTGTACTTCTAAAAATTATCAAAATGGATTGCCCATAATTTTTTCCAAAGAATTCAAACTCCCTCGGCATGTATCTTGTACTTCTGTCTATATGAGGTTCGTACTGCCCGATTATAATAATAAAAATTGTACTACTCGAAATAAATAAATTGTACTTCTCGAATTTTTTAAAGAACACAACTTTGCCTTATACTTCTGTGGAATACAAGTTTTGTACTGCTCGACCATATTTTTTTTGTTTTCTCTTAAAATGAATAAATTGCACCGCTCGTAAATTGTTTCCAAAGAACTCAACTTGCCTGCACATGTGTCTTGTACTTGTTCTTCTATCGAATAGATTTTCGTACTGCCTGACAATGAAAAGGTTTGTGTTGCTCAAAATTTATAAATTGTACTGCCTAGAAAGATCTCACGGTACCGCTCACAGTGATTTAATGGTACTACTCAAGATGAAACAATGGTACTGCCCGCTAAAATAATCCGTTGTAAATTGTACTCCTTAGAACGAATCACTAGTATTGCCTAGTGGAATCCGTGGTACTGCCTAGTGTGAATCCGTGGTACTGCTCACATTGATTTAATGAAGTTATTGTATTTCTTATCATATACTGCCTAGAAAACAATTGTATTACTCATAATATAAAAATTGTATTGCCTAGAACGAAGAAAGGGTACTGCCGAAAGTGAATCAAAGTTACTGCCCGACAATAAAAATTTGTGTACAATCTCTTTTTTTGAATTTTCTAGTGTGTTTTGCTTCTATATATTTTGTGTGTACCGCTGATGAAATTAATCCAATGATTCAATGGTAATGTACCAATAATAAAAACGTATGTACTTCCCAAGTTTAATCAACGATGCTGTTGTTTGTACAAATCAATAGTACAATATAATACTTCTGCTCCTAACAAGTAAAAAAAAACTTCTGTTGCTAACAAGTAACAAAAAGAGCGTTTAAAAACAAGTAACAAAAAGCAAATTGACATACTATTGATTTGTACAGGGCATCTTACAAATCTTTTGAAGCAACATTCACTTTGTTTTGTAAAGGGCATCTTACAAAGACGAGTAGATAATGCAATAGTACATCTTAAACCATGAACCAAATACTTCTAGATTTATATAATCCCGACATCACCATCAGAATCAAACACATCTTATATTTTTTGAGTACTAGCAGCAAGCATATAGGCGCACACACACATACGCATTGCATGTCTGTCTTCGTTCACGAATGAATCTGAATTCATTGTATTTTCCAGCCATTCTCGAGCGCCAAGAGCATCGTCTGAAGAAGCTGGGAGGCCAAGAACCATCACCAAAGGCAGGAGATGGCCGTCGCCGGGCTGCTGTCAATCGTTGCCGGCGTTGGGCTGGGTGACCTTGCCGAGCTTGTAAGAGAAGTTGAGGACGCCATGGGGCTTGCCGGAGCCGGTCTTGCGGACCTGGTCGGCGGCGAACTCGACGTGGACGGGGCCGTCGGGGGCGCCGTAGAGAAGCTCAGAGAGTGGGATGTGGACCTCGCAGACATCTCCGTGAATCATGAGCTACCAGAGTTACATTGGTCAAAAACTGAAAACAGAACCATGTTTGGATAGGCCATGTTGACTATGATATAGTTTTTGTGAAAGATCTACAAATAAGAAACATATTCTTTTCTTGCAGGTTTGTCTAGCTATCAGGCATACGGGCTATCAAAACCATCAATTCTAACCACAGATACTACAATATTACAAAATAAGATCAGAAACTAGATTGAACGGTGCAGCTAGCTCTCCCAAAATAAACCAAGTCTAAGCGCATTTTTATAAGCATCAGTAATTCTTATCAAAACAGGGATTTTGTCAATCTGCAAGCCACGGCTGGATGTAGAGCACGCTCCCGGGCTGGGATTGAGCCTGCCTATGGGTTTGACGTGGAGAATCATCGGGGCTAGGTGTCAGTACGCGACAGCAGCGTCAACTCGCTCTTCTCTGCCGCGGCTCATCAAAGACGCAGCCTTCCAACTCACACCGACGCTATTCTGCGCGACCTCCACCTTGCACGGACACTCATCACGCATGGCCTCGGTTTACGCTTGCATTGCCGGACCTCCGCCCCGTACGAGAGTTACATCTTTTGTTTCTTTCATATGGCCGAGCAATGATGCAAATGATATGGCGTTGGAAATCTATTGAATTTCCCATATTTTTCATGTATTAAGGTTTTTGAAATTTTACATAATTTTTAAGAAGTTTTGAAAATACCAAGATTCATTCAAAATAGACGAACATTAATTTGATATTAATTTTTAACCACTTCTCGGAATAGCGCAAATGATATATCGTTGGAAATCTACTGAAATTTAGTAACATTTTTGTTTTTAAGTTTTTTCTAAATTATTCATAGTTTTTGAACAGTTTTCAAAATACTAAAATTCAGTTTTATTAAAAGTTGATCATTGATATTCATCGGACCTCGGAATGATGCAAATGATATGACGTTGGAAAGGTAATGGAATTTAGCAACTTTTTCATGTTTTAACATTTTTCCAACTCATCACGGTTTTTGAAAAATATTCGAGATACCGAGATTTTTTCTGTTCCAAAGAAACATAGTATTGTACTTCTGTGGAATTTGAGTTTCGTACTGCCCGACAATAAATAAGTTTTTGTACTGCTCAAAATATTAAATTGTACAACCCATAATTTTTTTCTAGAGAAGTCAAATTCTCTCGACATGTACCTTGTACTTCTGCGTATATAAGTTTCGTACTTCTCAACAATAAAGAAATTTGTACCGCCCTAAATGAATATTTGGTACTGCTCATAAATTGTTTCCGCGGAACTCAATTTTCCTTGACACCTATCTTTTGTACTTCTGTGGATTATAAATTTCGTACTTATAAGAACATAATTTTTTTTGTAATGCTCATAATGACTTTTTTGTACCGCCCGTAATTTTATCAATAGAAGTCACTTTCGCTCGACATGTATCTTGTACTTCTGTTAAATATGAGTTTCGTACTGCTCAAAATGAAAAAATTGTACTACCTAGAATGAATCAATGGTACTGCCCAAGGGTTATTCAATAGTACTGCCCGATAATAAAATTTTATATACTAATAAAAATGAATTATTATTATTATTTTTGAGCATATACTATGGAAAATGAATTAATGGTACTTCACAAAATGAATAAATGGTAATGCCCAAAATTGTTTAGCGGTATTGCTATACAATAAAAAAATGTACTATCCACAGTAGCTAAATATGATTTTCGTACTCCCCGGTAATAAAAAATTGTACTGCTCAAAATATAAAAATTGTATTTCCCAGAACAACTAAATGGTAGAGCCCTTGACTTGCATCTCGTATTTCCTGGGATATAAGTTTTGTACTGTGTTTTTTCACAAAGTTGTACTTTCTGTGTTCATTGTGTTTGATATTTGTACTTTTTCATTCGCACAAAAAGAAGTACAACATGACCAGTGCATAATGGTTTATCGCCTAACAACAATCTGACCAGATTAATTATACACTCTTATTACATTAACTAAGCAAAAAAATTTGGATCACGTAGTGGATGTTGGGCAGAAAAACTAGCAATTAAATTATATTACACATGAAATTACAAACTCAATAGCCACCGTATATATGAATACAAGAAGTTGATTCCGTTTGTGTAAAAAACAGTACCGACGCGAATGACAATGTGCAACGCACAACCAAAACAGCAGCCCCAATCCTTCAGCACAGCTGCATTCATGGAAACTGCATACAATTTCTACTGAATCTTCAGAAGAGCTGAGAGCTGAAAGCGAATGCATGCAGAGTGCGGAGCAGTCGTGCCCGGGTTGATAGGCTCCAACTTAGAAGGTATTCCCTTCGTTCCAAAATAACTGTCGTAGGCTTATACCACTACCGGATCTTTAGTGGGAAGAAGAACAGCAGGCCCAGAGCATTTGAAGTCGAGCAGAAATTAAGCAAGCAAGCGAGGAATCAGCCGTGAAGTCTTCTATATAGAAAAGAAAATACTGCACTAACCTCGCCTTGCAAATGCTGTCACGAGACTACCACGTTCAGTAAGAAGTACTAGAAATAAGAAGTACTAACACATGTGTATGGATAAAACAATCTTGACAGAAACCATGCGTTATATTTTCATTGATTCAAAAATTTCGAAAGGAAAAAAAGTAAAAACAACAAATGTGCCAAGTTTCTGGCTTGTTATTTTGTTTACGTGGTACCATGTCCAGCATGTATTCAGTAGGCAGTAGCCTGCGCTTGGCGCAAGCAAAATCGTGGGGCGGCCGGTGGACAGCGGCACACCAAAGCAGTGGGCAGGAGAACGTAAAGCGCGGACGAGGTGGAGCTCCGGTAACGGCCCGGCGGGATGCCAGGCAGGGAATGGGCATCGGGGCGGGCGGTGCTGGGTCATGGGGAGGACGGCTGGGGCGGCGCTGAGTCGCAGGAACGACGCCGGGGAGGCGCTGGTCGGGCGAGGGAAGTAGGGCGGTCGAAGAAGGTAGGGCGCGCAGCCGGGCAGGGGAGAGTGGGCGGCCGGAGCAGGAACGACGCGCAACCAGGCGGGGGAGGGACGGCGGCCGGAGCAGGGAGAGCGCGCGGCCAGGCCGGGGAGAGAGGGCGGCTGGAGAAGGAACAGCGTGCGGCCAGGAAGGGGAGGGAGGTCGGCCGGAGCAGGGAGGGCGCGCGGCCGGACCGGGGATGGAGGGCGGCCGGACGGGTGGGGCGCCGGCGCGGTAGGAGGTGGGATGGCCGCAGATGAGACGTGCGACGTGGGAAGTGGGGGTGTTTTATTTTCCTCGTTCAATTGAAAGTTGCCTTACAGGCCTATAAGGGTCTATCCTACAAGTATATATATATATATATATATATATATATATATATATATATATATAGGTAAATTATTTGGGACTCCTAGCTGCTTGGGCACCTTGATTAGTATAAGGTATGTTAGCTTTGTTTCCTAATTTTACATTAATTCCAGATATAAATAGATACCTTACTTAAAAAGGTACATTAATTTTAGGTATCAATACATACCTTACTTAAAATGCTATTAATGCATACTTACTTTATCAACGAAATCAAGGTATGATCCAACGGTATGTAGGCGAGGTGCCTGGGCACCTAGGTGTCCCAAATGGGCGTCCTATATATATATATATATATATATATATATATATATATGGTGGGTCTATTCTAACAATACCCTTTAAGACCTTATCTCCCCCACGAACTCACCTCCCAGCCTCCTTCTCCCACGCCGCCGCACTCCTCTCACCTCCATCGTGCCGCTCCAGAACCTCCTTCCCGCGCCACCACCGTTCACTGGCAAAACCGCGCCGGCCCAACGCCTCCTTCCCCCACGTCGTGCCTAGCCGTTCCCTCACCGGCACCACACGCCACCCGCCCCTACCCCCCTGTCCGGCGACCCCACACAACCCCTTTGGCGCGCCCGAATCCGAACGGCCTGGATCCACAGCAGCAGGCGGCGGCCGCCGCCGGAACTAGCAAGAGGTGCGTTCGGCATCCCTCCGTCAGATCCGTCCCTTAACTGCCCTCCGGACTGCATCCCGTAGCTGTCCTCCTCTCCGGCGTGGAGAAGAGGGGGCCGTGGAAGCTCTTGTGCGCCACATAGAAGAGGGGCTAGGTGGTTGCGACATGGAGAAGGGCGGCGAAGCGACGACATGTGCGCCGGTGGGCTGCTCGGCTGCTCCACGACGGCGGCTGCATCTCCGTGGTGACCGGCGACGGGCTGCACCTTGGCCCCGCCTGCGTCTGGCCGTGGATAGAGAGGAGACCCCGGGCGGGCTTGGCGCCGATCGGCAAACGAGCAGCCGCGGGAGGAGGGGCCTTGCAGCTCGGCTGGTCTCCCTGTGCAACTCGGCTGCTACGCCATGTGTAGTGCTCGTCTGCCCTGCATCTCAGGCAGCAGCGCTCCACGGTGGCCAGATGGGCCGGGTGAGGGAGGTGGGTCCTTGCTTATTTTATGCCGTGAAGGATTTTAGAGATTTTGTCAAATGACTATGCCTCCAAAGTTCCTGGTTGTTGTTGTTTTATTCTATTTTCAGGTTTTTCCTATGTTTTTGTTGTTGACTGGAGTGCGTACAGTTCGAAACTTCTTTGCAATCCGCAGTCAGCTTCTGTTCTGTTCTGGTTGGCGATGCAGTTAGAAGCTCAGCTGGTTCTCTCCATTGAAGTTCGGCTAGATCGAGATTCTAGTCTTCGTGGACGCCTTCCATTTATGCAGTTCGCTGCTTTTTATTTTCTCTTATGGGAAAAATCAAATGTACACTGCGATAAGAGAAGACAAAAGCAATTAAGAGAAGATAGTGCATCGCATATTCTATATGTAAAAAAAAATGTATATATTGAAGTTCGTTTTATGAGATAGTTCACTTTTTGATAATGTTGTGATCCACTTGCCTTTTGTCTTTGCGATTAACTCTTGCTCAAGGAACAAGTTGAAAATAAAATCATGGAGTTCATTTTCCCATTAGATGATGTACAATTTTCTATCTAATGTAGTGCAGTCGCATGTCTAATGAAATTTACAAGATACAGTAAAAAAAATAAAAAAAATTGTGCAGTTCTTTGCGGTATGTGCCGCGGTTCACTTTCCGCCAAAGAGAACTGCGAATTTTGATAAGTGAATCGAAAAAACGTGTACAGTTCTCTATAGTCGACATTGCAATGTGTTCGCTCGTCGGATGCAGTTCGTTTCGTCGAGTTCGGATCCACGAAAAACACGTGCGCTCTGTTTGACGATAATGCAGTGCGCTAGCCTGTCAGATGCGGTGCGGTTGCCCGGCGAATGCAGTTCACTTCGTCGATTCCGGGCCCGCGAAGAACAGAGTTCCGGGATTTACTAAAACCGACACAACTTTTAAACCGTAAGGAATTAGAGCATGTGCTTTACATTGGAGCACCTCGACGACAGCTATCCAATGGTGTATCAATTGCATCAATCGGACGAACGAATCAAACGAATTTAAGCAAAAACTCCCGCTGTCCAAAAGAGGGCAGAAACACCGTTTTTCAAATTATTTCAAAACCGTGTGGAATATGGAAAAGTGTTCAACATATGGATTAATCTACTACTCCAGAAGAATCCAACGGTGTATCATACGCATCGATCGAACAAGCGCTTAAAAAGTTCTACTCTCTACAAGATCCGAAATCGAAAAACAGAGTTGTTGCGTTTTTTTGCGGATAGATTTCTCTCAAATCCATAGCGAATTAGACAAAGTGTTCTACATATGGATGGAGCGCCTAATAGATATATTTCCAACGGTATATCATTTGCATCATTCCGATGAACGGTTTAAGAGATATCGCGAAAATACGCTCACTACAAAAGTGGGTCACCGCACCGTTTCGAAACTGCTCTTAATCCGTGAAGAATCGGGGGAAGTGTTCAACATACGGAAGATGCTCCTTTTCCATACGAATCCAACGGTGTACCAAACGCTCAATTCCAACCGACGGTTAAAAAGTTATCGTGAAAACGGTGCATGCGGTTCTGTTTTACCCGAACTGCAGTGCTTCGAATTCAGCAGTGCGGTTCTCTTTTGCGATACGATGCAGTTCGGAATGTTGTCAGAATAGTTATTCTGACACCGATGTCAGAAAAGACCGGCTGTATATATAGTACCCATCTATTCTGCTAATATTAGCAGAATAACTATTCTTCTAACACTTCTGCACTGCATCGGACGCTAACGCGAACTGCACCGCTGACTTACAAGTGCTGCAGCTCGGCTAAAACAGAACTGCATGCAGTATTTTGGCTCTAACTTTTTAACCGCTGGTCGAAATTGAGCGTATGATACACCGTTGTATTCGTATGGAAATGGAGCATCTTTCGTATGTTGAACACTTGTTCCAATTCATCACAGATTAAGATCAGTTTTGAAAACGGTGCGACGACCCAGTTTCACAACGAGAGTTTTCTTTTGCGATTTATCTTAAACCGTTTGAGGGAACGATGCGTATGATACACCGTTGGCAAGAGATCGATTAGGCTCTTCGCCCATATATAGAACACTTTCTCTAATTCATCATGGTTTGAGAGGAATTTCAAATTGATAAAACACATAAACTATGTTTTTTTTCCGGCGGATCTTGTAGAGAGACAAAAAATTTAAACGTTCGTCGGAACGATGCGTATGATAAATAGTTGAATTTTTATGGAGTAGGAGCATCTCGGATATGTTGAACACTTCTCTAATTCCTCACGGATTAAGAGAAGTTTAAAAAACGGTGCAACGACATATTTTTGCAGCGGGCGTATTTTCGCGATTTCTCTTAAATCGTTCGTCGGAATGAAGCGTATGATACACCGTTGAAAAGGTATTGATCAGGCGCTCCATCCATATGTATAACACTTTCTCTAATTCCTCACGGTTTGAGAGTAATTTTAGATAAAAAAATGTAGCAACTCTGTTTTTCGTTTTCGGATCTCGTCGAGTCAAACTTTTTAGCCGTTTGTCAAAACGATACATATGATACACCGTTGGATTCGTATGGAGTAGGAGCATGACATGTTGAACACTTTTCGAGATTCTTCACGGTTTTGAAGGAATTTCAATAACGGTGGCGCTGTCCCCTTGTGGACAGCGGGCGTATTTGCGTAATTTTTTTGATTCTTTCGTCCGATCGATTCAATTGTTACACGGTTGGATAGGTATCGTCGAGGCGCTCGATTTTCATGCATAACTTTCTCTCTAAATCCTTACGGTTTAAAATTAGCGTCGATTTTACTAAAACGCGGACTCACTTTTTTCACGGAGCAAAAAATCGGCGAGCGAACTGCATTGGTTTGCATCCGACAGTCAAGCGCACTGCATTATCGCCAAACAGAGCGCACATGTTCTTCGCGGACCGGAATTGGCCAAGCGAACTGCATTCGCCGGGCAACCGCATCGCATCCGAACGGGAAAACACACTGCATTATCACCAAAACAGAAACACACGTGTTTTCGCGGATCCGAAATCGGTGAAACGAACTGCATCCTTCAGAGACCGGTTGCATTTATCGACACAGAGAACTGCACCTATTTTTTTAAATTTCAACATAATTTTTTATCAACGAACGTGCACCGCATGGACGAGGCGAGTGAACTGCATTTTTTTTCAAATTTTTTATGAACGATAGTGATACAATACTACCGTTTACTTGGTTGTTTATCAATCTGTTGCAGTTCGCTTCAAGAATAGTGAACCACGAGACCAACCAAAGTGAACCACATGATTTTATTTTGTGTTTTTTTGTAAATAGTTAATCGCACGCATTAAATTGCAACCGACAAACAACCACACTGCATTGTCAAGAAACAACCAGGAAACCAACCAAAGTGAACCGCATCATAAAAACATATTACATAAAGCCACTAAAATTTATACAACCCTTCACAAAATCAAGGGAACTGCAAGACAAAGAATTAAAAAAATATACAACCCGACGTCCACTATCTTCATAATCCAAAATTAAATCAACTAAAGCTAAAAAGCAATCAACAAATGAACTGCATTAGCACTTTGATTTTTTCCTTTCTCCCGAAAAGCAAGCACACAAAAATGTGCAGCGGCGATAGTGCTCGGCCGTGGTACCCAGATACAGGGGAGGGGGTGACACCAAGTCAGCGGCAGAGACATGGTCGTCGGTGTCGCGGTGCACGGCGCAGCGGCAGTATGCCGAACGTCCTCCTCTGAGCGGCCATGATAACGGCGCTTCACCCATCCACCCCAGGTCCGGCCATGACGAGGATGAGCGGAGCGCGATGGTGCATATGTGGCGGTCGGATGGCCCAGGGGCCAGGGGAGGAACGAGTAGAGGAGGAAGAAGGGGCGCCGATGGGGTCCACGACGGCCGGATCCAACGCCGGCGGGGCCGGAGGCCAGGCGTGAGGGCGGGGAAGCCTGGCCGGGCGGCGGCGTTGGATGCGGATCCCGCCAAATTCGAGAGCAGAGGGGGCGCCAGGGTCTGCTCACATGGGGTCCATGATGTCGGATCTGGGGGTGGAGGCCTCGCCGGAGGCCATGGCTGCCGGTTGGAGGTGGCTGAGGTCAGGGGCGCAGGGGTAGGAGGCGGGCGGAGGCGTGGCGATCTGCGGCGTCGGGGCGTTGGGGGAGGCAGCTGGCGCGAGATGCCGGGTGTGGCCTGCCGCCGTGAGGTGTCGGGGCGGCCGACCGGCTCGAGGCAGCGAAGCGGCAGGGGGCGTGGTGTTGGGAGGCGGTGAGGGGGTCTGGACGTGAGGGCAGGTTGGGGAGGGGATAAGAACGAGAGAGAGAGAGATATAGCGGGACTGGGTGTTTTTTTTCTCGGTCGAGTCGAACTCGTTTTGTCCATGTTGGCAGAATAATAAAACTGTTGTTAGAATAAGGTCTTAAGGGTCTATTCTACTAACACCCTCTAAGACCTTATTCTACTAACAAATCTCCTGATTCTGATAACACCCCCTAACCCACCTTCAAGCACAGAGCTCCCCGTGGACAGCGAGCCCGATTCCCTCCCCGCCTCCTAGCGCGGTAGCGCCCCACGGCCGGCGGCGAGCTGATACCCTCCCCACCTCCTAGCGTGGCAGCACCTGATACGTCTCAAACATATTTACTTTTCCAAACACTTTTGCTATTTTTTTGCCCTCATTCTTGCATGATTTGAACTAAACTAACCCGGACTGACATTGTTTTCAGCAGAGCTGCCTGCATGGTCTTATTGTGTGCAGGAAAATGAATTTTTAGGTATCTCAGAAAATTCCCAGAGAATTTAGGAAAAATCCACGACCTGAAGCTTCCACGAGCCTGAAGTGGGGCCATAGGGGCTCCAGGCGCCCTAGTGGCGCGATCCCACCCCTGGCCGCGCCGGCTGGCCTCCTGGGGGCTTCCCCCTCCTCTAGTGCCCTACTAAGGCCCCTATTTATTCTCGTGATGTGAAAACCCAAGAACAGAAGTCGTTTTTCCAGTTTCCGTCGCGGATCCTCCGCCACCCTCTGTTCTTCCTCGGGAGGGCTAATGTGGAGGCTGATTTGGCCTCCGGAGAGGGGAGATCGTCGCCATCGTCATCACCATCACCAATCCATACTCCCTCCACGACTTCTCTTCACATGTGGGAGTAATTCCCTGCTGTAGGCAAAAGGGGATGGTAGGGATTGGATGAGTTTGATCATGTAATAGTTCATCAGATTGTTGGGGGCATGTTTCCTATCATTTACTTTGGTGTTTATCATCTTTGCTACAACTTGTTGCTCTTAATGCTTGTCACTTTGGGCCCGAGTGCCATGTTTTCAGATCTGAACCACTTGTGTTTTCATGAGTATATCTATGTTCTTGATCCTATCTATGAGTTGTATGCACCTATTATGGTTCGAAACCGGCGATCCCAAAGGTGACAACTTGGCACACCAAAGGGGATGGACTATAATTTGAGGATTTCATGTATCCATTGAGTTTATTGCTTTGTTACGGTGCTCTTTGACAGGAGCACTTTAATCTCCATAAGTTACCTTTGTCCCCGTTCGTAGCGGGATGGTAGGACAAAAGATGTTGTGCAAGTTCTTATTGCAACCACGCACAACTACCTACGGGATACATGCCTAATGTTTGATATTTTCCTAGATGATCATTGCTTTTCTGTGTGCCTTGCCCCGTGTTAGAATCTATTACATGTTCATTCTTATCCAAGCAGCGCCCAACCATCCATCTCCCTAGCCTACAGTGTTTTAATCCTGCTGGTTACTAGTTGTTGCTTTTGCTGTTTTACTTTTGATGTCGCTAGTATCACTATAGTATCACCGTTGCTATTTATATTTTGTTGCAAGCAAGTATATTTCAGGTGCAGTTGAATTGACAACTCAACTGTTAAAGCTTATAAATATTCTTTGACTCCCCTTGTGTCGAATCAATAAATTGGGTTATCTTGCCCGCGAAGACTATCTCGATCCCCTATAGTTGAGGGTCAACAAGTACTGTTTTCTACTGCCGTTGCCGGGGAGCATAACAATATTTACAAGTATACTTGAAGCATTCTGCCTGCTGCACTTCATCCGCTATGGCTAAGAAAGGAGACCCCAAGGTCCATATCTTACCATCTACTACAAGAAAAGGTACCGTTCTGAGTACCAGTGCTACGCTTGATTCACGTTCCGTTATAAGTAAGTTCGCTTCACCACCACCACCACATGCTACTTCTACTAAGTCTGTTACTATGTCCGATACTTTTGATGATGCTTCCACTACTGTTGATGATACTAGTTTTCTTGGTCACTATCTTGAAGCTCAGATCGCTAAGGTTGCAGCACAGTCCGAGACTGAGTCTTTGTAAGATCCCGGAAATTCCACCCTAATTAAAAAATTTGTTTGTTGTTTTATTTTGTTGATTGCTAGAATTATTTGAAGTGTTTGCTACACCAAATTATTAATCGGTGAATATTCTCCCCTCCTTCTCGTACTGGCATGCGTGACTAAACCTTTTTCCCAAATAGCACACGACCTTTCCGACACCGGGTTCACCCGAGCACCGTCGCACCTTCTCGCGCAAGACCAGCCATCGCCATCGAAACGAAGAACCCCATTTAATAATTAAATGGATTATTTTATTGGGTGCTGGAAAATATTCTTAGATCGGTATCGAAATGAGTTACAACTGACGGGCTCGCCGCGCTGAGCTCGTGGTTCGAGATTTCGTCCGAATCAGAGGTCGTATGGACTCCCGGCGGTCAGAAACGTGGAGTACCGGACTCGCGAGAGAAAAACCGAGGTTGTTTGCGTAAACCTGCCATCCAGGCCGGCCTATATAAAGAGCACCGCACTCTCCTAGCCCTTCTAGGGTTTCCCACTTGTAAAATTTGCAGCTACCCCCTCACAAATCATCCAGATTTTCCCCCTAGTCCTCCTCTCCCCGAAACCCTAATCCCCAAGAGATTCTGGCCGTCACATCGCGAGATCTGTGGCTCAGAGTGCGCCATGTCGCCGTCAGCCACCTCCCACCGGATCCGGGCCTCGCCGGGCCGCCACCAGCCCGCACCACTGCCGCCCGAGCCTGATCTGGGTCATGGAGCCGCGTCGTCGCCGCCTCCCGTGTAGGAGCAGCCGCCTCCCGCCGCCGCCTGGTGAGCTCCGCCTCGCCGCGCTCCATCTCACTCTCCTCCTCCTCACCGCCCTCCCTCTCCTCTTCTCGTAGGACCGCCGCCGCCATGGCTGGACGACGAGGTCAAGCGCCGCCGCGCCATGGATCCCGAGCCCGGGCTCCGTGCCGCGCCAACCCAACCCTCCTTCGACCACCTCGCCTCTCCCAGGAACCGGATCCGCCTCCGTGCCCCTGCCTCGCCGGCGTGGTCGCCGCCGGCCGCCGGAGTGCCGACAGTCGCCGCCGTGGGCGGCCGGTCATCGGAGCCGCGATCCAGATCGGATCGGGCCAGCCAACCGCAACCCTGCCCGAGCCCAGCTGTCGGCCTCCTGGGCTAGGCCTGCCCCAACGCTGCCCGCCACGCCCTCCAGCGCCAGCCGCCGGCCAGGTGGGCCGAGGACCATGGTGAGCCTTCCCCGTTTTTTTCTTCCTTTCCTTTTCTTTTTTTTGTTTCAAATTTCTGCTAAGTCCCTGTTAGCTGTTGCTGTATTCAGCTTCGTGCGTAGTTTTGCGAGCAAACCATAGCCCGGATGACTTCTCTCCCAAAATGAATTTTGTTCTCTGTGATGTGCTCTACGATAATGCTTTTGGGAGATAATATATTTGAGGTCATTAGGGTGGTGAAAACTTGTGTTAAAGTGGGAACCAGATTGTTTACTGTTTCTGCTGTTATTTTATTCAAAGTTTGATTAATGATTGTGTCACATCCATGAGGCCTATGCTATTGATTCTTTCTTGGATGTGTTAAGCTTCATGTGTACTTCATTTAGATGCATTCCTTTGTCATTTTTTCCTGTTGTAGTTATTTTATATCTTGCTCCAAAGTGGTAACCCTGTTAACATGTGCTGTTTTTTTTATAAAGTTGTTACTTTGATGCTTTATAGTTAATGATTCATGCTTAATGTGAATTTGCTACTCTGGAATGAATTGCTCTATGTTATGTGTACTTTGATGCCATGCTTTTCTTTGCCATGATATCTTTGATGTACATATATTTATCAAGCTCCCAAAGTGCAACCCTGCTGTTTGCTGTCACATGCCCTGTTTTTCATTAAGTCCCTAGACCAGTAGTATTTTCTTGCTTTTTTGCATGGGTTACAATTACTTGTTCCTGATGCTCGTATACATGAAACTTTGTTTCCATGCCTTACTTGTCATGTATACAATTAATCCATGTCATTTTGGTGCATGTTTGCATTCAGTAGCTAATTGTTTCATTGCTCTAATGTATGCTCCCTGATGTTAACATCATGTACCCGTAACTTGTATTTCTTGTATCTTTTTAACCATAACTCTGTTTGGGTGTTATTTATATGTAACTTGATTAGAATTACATGTACTTTGTGTTTATACCATTTTTATTGTTGTCAACCAACCTAAAATATTGTTTAGGGCAGAACAGTACCAAATGCTTTAATCATCGTGGGGCCCTTAGTGGAATGCCAGGTTTAGGTTGTTCCTCACTTAAATTGACTAGCATAGATAGTTTATCATATGCTTCACCTCTTATCATGATTGTGTGATATGCCATGCTTGGATGAGATGCCATGTTAACAACCTTTTCTCATGTTGTGTAGCTAAACAACTTCAACCATTGTAAATGTGCAGTATCGTCGTGTCTGACGAGTACTCCACTTAACATGATAGTTACTGCTCTCGAAGATAGATGTGATACAGTAGTGCATTGTCTCGTGTTGCCTTATTGTTGATGCTTGCTCGTGATTTCTTCGTAGTAATAGATGCTTGCTCGTCGATTGCCTTTTATAGTGTTTCGTTCTTGTGTGCTCCCGCGATTACTCTCGGAGATTATGCGAGCTTGCGATCGACAACATCTTCGGTTTCGTCTTCTCATCAGGTAAGGGGGAGCATATATCATGCTTATAACTATCAGCTCACTCGCGCCTAGGTATAGGATATAATGATTGCTTGATCCTACCACTTCATATTCATGCCTCTCAATTAAACCCAAACAACCATGTCCTCCACATCCCATCAACCCTTGTTCGGCTATGTTACTATTGCTCGCTGCTCAGCCACTGCTTAGTATGCATGCTAGGATGATATCAACTGTTCCCCTGTTACTCCTTGGATTGGGCTATCACATTATTGAAGGGTTCGTTGCATAGAAAACAAAAAATTTCCTACGGTTGTAACAGCCAAGATCACATCTAGAAGATCACTTGTAACGGTTTGAGAAGGACTCACCCTCGAAGACCAAAAGCTTTAACAAGAACTATTCTCGTGGGTGATGTAGTCGAACACTCGCCGACCTCAAGGTCGTGATGAAGACTTGACGCCACGAATGGGCAGCGTCTCCGTAGTCGGTCACACGTACAGATCAGTGACGACCTCCGCCCCTTGCTCCAGTTGGGCAGCGGAAGTAGTGGATCCTCGGGAACTCCAGCAGCACTACAACATAGTGGTGGTGGTGCTGGAGAAGATCTTGAGCAGGGCATCGCCTAAGCACCGTACTCGTGAAACTGGATCAGCTAGCAAGGGGAGGAAGATGCCAACCAAAGGGCATATGAGAGATGGAGGAATGAGTGTGTAGAGGGGTCTCCACCCATCTATATATAGGAGGGGGAGGCAGCCCCCAAGGGGTAGCACGCCCCAAGAGGTGCCCCCACCTCTCCCCTCATCATGTGGGTGGACTCTCCACTCACAAAAACAAAGGGTCACACATTATTCCCATAACTTCCATAAATCTCCACTCAAAATTCCAAGAGTTTTATCACATTAAAACACTTTTAATTATCTTGTTTAATGTCACTCAAATTAATGAACACTTCATTCAATGAGTACTTCATTGATGAACACTTCATTCAATGAACACATTAACAATTATCCCCTTGCACTATTTTGATATATCGAAACTATTCCAGCAGTTTTATCAAAAACAGTCCATGTGTTGTCCAGTATATTCTCCGGCGTTCCGTATCCACTCAAACGCGTCAACGAATCCTTAAGTGTGTCACCCTACGGTTCGTGAATAAAATGGACATGACAGAGACTCTTCTTCGATCAATAATCATCAGAGGGATCTGGAGATCCATGATGACTCCCACTTACTCAACGATGAACTAGTGATCGTGTGAACCATTACTCCGTAACCAATTCCTTTTGTCTCGCGATATTTTACTTGTCCGAGATCCGATCATTTGGTATCATCCATACCTAGTTCGATCTCGTTACCGACAAGTACTCTTTACTCGTTCCGTGATATAACATCCTCGTGAGCAAGTCACGTGCTTGCAAGCGATGTCAATGTGATATCACCGAGAGGGCCCAGAGTATATCTCTCCGTCATCTGGATGGACAAATCCCACTCTTGATCCACGAGCCTCAACTAACACTTTCCAAGTACCCAACGACACCTTTATAATCACCCTGTTAAGGTGTGACGTTTGATGGAATCAAAGTACTCTTCCGGTGTCAGTGATTGACGTGATCTCATGGTCTAAGGATTAGGGTTACTTCGTGAAAGTTTGATACAGCAATAGAAACTTTGATGACATGATCGTATTGCTATAACTACTGTGGGTGTATGTTCATCACATCATTCTCCAATGATATGACCTTGTTATTAACGACATCCAATGCCAATGATCAGGAAACCTTGATCATCCGTTAATCAACAAGCTAGTATAAAGAGAGACATTACTAGGAACCTTTTCTTTGTTTATTAAACACACATGTATTAACGTTTCCGGTTAACACAATTATAGCATGAAAATAAACATTTATCATAAACATGGAATAAGATAATAACCACTTTATTATTGCCTCTCGGGCATATTCCCTTCAGTCTCCCACTTGCACTAGAGTCAATAATCTAGTTTGGTACTTGCGCATCCAACACCTATGGCATTCAGGTGTTATCCATACGCATTGCTAGTGGTAAACCTAATATCCAGATCTGACACTTCAGGTCCGTGTGTATTTTCATTTCTTTGCGTCTCTACGCATCACTCATTCACCAATGAGATGGCATTGCATAAATTTGGTCCTCTGGTGAGACCTTAGTCCCTTGAGCTCAAAACATGTTGAATCTATTGTCGTACAATAGATCTTCATAGTATTAGCTCGCTTGGAACTACACCTAGTTTGTCAAACAAACTTCTTGACACAAATGCCCTCCTTTGCTGCTGCTAGAGCAGTCATATACTTAGCCTTTCGTTGTAGTATTCGTTATAATGTCTTAACTTTGGAACTCATCCAAATCCATTTGGAACTATTCCAAATCTATCATGGAACTTTCTTCCATTACATTTTTCCACCTTAACATACCGCCAAAATTGAGATAAATTTAGATTGTATCTTGCGACAAAACTAGTATCAATGTAACACTTTACAATGAACTATTGTCCAACATACATAATATATATTCTTAGTCCTTCCAAAGCACGTAAGGATATCTTTACTATTGTCCAATGATCATCTTATGAATCATTCTGGTATATGCTCATAACATTTAGAGCATAGGACATTCTGGAATTGTACATATCATGGTGTACATGATTGATCAAATCATTCATGTGGTTTTACTCACTAAGTGTCAAAACACTTGAATCTCGCTTCAACCTTTTCCATGCGGCAAGAACCTTTCTCGTCGTTTCCATATTGAACTTATTCAATATTTCATATATGTACTTCGGCCCAACCATATTAGCACCTCAATCTATCCATATAGACCATATTAGCCCAATATACTGCTTTTGCCCAAATCTTCCATTAAAATCAAATTTTCAATGAAACTTCACCCGTGTCAATAAAAGATACATCATTTCCAATCAACAATATGTCTTCTAGATAATGTATTAGAAATATGTCTCAGCGCTCCCACTTAATTTCTTGCAAAAGCAAGCATCTTCACCGTCTCTGATGAAACTAAACGTTTTAACAATTTCATCATGATGAAGATTCCAACTCCGCGAATGCTTATTTCAACCATTGAAATTTGCATGCTATTTTAGCATCCTTTGAATTAACAGAACCCTTTGGACCGTGTCCTGTACACGTCCTAGGTAACCATTCTATTAGAAGAACGTTGTTTCGTTTGTTCAACTACCATATACAAAAACTAGCATATGTAGTGATTGCTACAATAATCCGTCCAGACTAAATATCGTTATGAAAGATCAAATCTTGTCATAGCCAACTCTTTGAACATAATCGTAAACCATTTTAACGATATGTCGAATATTTCATAGATGTGAGAACATCCACGTCTGTTTCTTTATAGATCCAAACACGGTATCTAGAGGGTCTTCCAAGTTCAGAAACTTGGTTTCTCGTGTATGGAACTATCATGGATTTTATAGCTTCTAGCCATTTTGACGGATTCAGGGCCCATCATCGCTTCTTTGCATGTAGTCGGTCCATTATTATCAAATAACAATGATTCAATCTCAAATCTTACTATTTGATCGATTACCCGAACTACGCAGTTCAATAGGAACTTAGATCGCCGTGACCACAACCTTTGGGACACGGTAGCCAAGAGCATTGCGGTCGCTTCCGGGACACTTTCCGGCGCTGCGCCACTTAGCACATAAAGCTTAGGTTCAACAACCTAATCGAAGTTCTACTATCCTCCCACTTAACTTTTCGCAAAAATTCCTTCTCAAGAAACTTGATGCTCTTAGCCACAAAAAAAAACTTTTGTCTTTAGTGTTATGGAGGAATACCCAACGGTTACTTTGGGATAACCTACAAAGACGTACTTTATCCGACTTTGGTTGTAAACATTTTACATATGCCTTGCATACCAAAATTTAAGAAAAGACAAATTGGGTTTTATCCCATTCCATAACTTATATGGTGTCATTTCAACGGATCTCGATGGCGCTCTTTTCAGTGAAAAGCGGTAGTCTCTAAAGCTTAATCCTTAAAATATAATGGCAATTTTATAAATAACACCTTTGATCCTTACCATGTCAAACAAGGTTTGATTACATCTCTCGAACACTCCATACTCCTATGGTGTTTCGGGAAATGCAAGTTTTGGAACGATTCCTAAACTCTCAGGCATTTGCTAAACTTTTAACTCAAAAATCTTCTTTTATGATCCAATCATAAACTCTTATTTTCTCGTTACAATGATTTTCACTTCATCTTGAAATTTATTTGAACATTTTCAAACATTTCATACTTCTTCCTTATCAAGTAAATATACACATATATCCACTCAAATCCTTGGTTAAAGTATATGAAGTTATAAGACCCACCACACATGGCTACACATAATGAACTATACACATCAACATGTATAATGTCCAATAAGTTAGTCGTCCGTTCTTCTTTGCCTATGAACGGAGTTTCAATCATTTCTAGGAAATTCTTACAAGCGTCAATTGATTCAAAATCAAAAGACTCCAAAATTCCACCAACATGGAGTTTCTTCATGTTATCTTTCCAATATGATTTAAACGGTGTTTCAATCATCTCTAGAAATTTCTCACAACCGTCAATTGATTCAAAATCAAAAGACTCCAAAATTCCATCACCATGGAGTTTCTTCATGTGTTTCTTTCCAATATGATTCAAACGGTGGTGTCACTCACAAGTGATCTTATAATCATTTGTCTTGCGACATGTTTAGCATCAGTTATTATGGATGTGATTTCTCCAACAAGATTTATAGAGTTCATCCATCTTCTATGAATATGGTGATAATTTGAACAACTATTGTTCGTATAACACCAGAACAGAATAACAATTATTCAAATAAATCTTGAAGGATAGGTTTAATTCCAACGATAAACATAATAACACTTTATTTTGTTTTTGATGAGAATCATCCCATATTCATTTGCTAGTTACTCAGGCCATTGCAACTCTTGTATTGCGTTGTTCTGTATGACACTTCATACCAACCAATCAGTATCCAATACTCAAGAATCACACTGTTTAACAAGCAATGAATATACCCATAACATGTATATCATCTATATACCCGAGCTGGACATTTCCAGTCTTTTCCTTTTTCTTTTTGCCAAAATATTTTTCAGATCCTCTTTCAGCAATTCCTTTCCTTTTTAGAAGAATTTATCAACATCACTTGTGGCACCATTCATATGACACATAATCCAAAGTGTGTTAGTCAAATACTAACACCCTTTGATTCTCACTTTGATGTAAATCACCGTCATCAAATGTTTGGTGTTCTTCCAAATTCCATTCTTTAGTAATCTTATAGTGTAGTAAACATTTTACCTACATCTTCCATTCATCCTATCATGACAACTTTCATGACAAAACTACCATAGCTCATAGGGACAAACTGTGAGTACAATATTAGTTCCCGAAACCTTTTTGAGAGATTAGGACACATAGTGTCTCCAACCTTCACAAATTCTCATACAATATGAGAACATGTTTCTCACTAAATTTTACTCTATCACATTGCAACTAAACATTGTTTCAGATATCGCTATATCTTCCACACATGATAGTTTCTGAAACAATCCTTTCAGCTCCTAGATAACCTTGATAATAACAAACAACATTTGAATATCAAGGATCATGGAGGCAAGTGTGATACTTAGACACTAACACTGGAATTGTTACTCTCGATTTAATACACATTATTAAACTTCATGGAGTAAGCAAGGTTTGCTAAAGTTTGCAATAAGACTTTAAACTTTAGATTGACACTGAAACAATACGGTACCAGTCCGTAAAGTTAAATATCCAGAATTCTATAGTTCTATTATCTCAATTATAGCTAAGCGCAAAGGTAGTAAACAAATGCCAATGACTACAACGAACTATGCAAATTCACTTTGATTTAGTTCATGATAAAATGAGTTCATCTAACTCCCACTCAAAAACAACATCCCTCGAGTCGTCTTTGGTGATTACACGAACCAAATTCACTACACCACGACCGATCATCACGTGAGGCAGTGTAGCTGCAATGGCGAGCATCTCAATATGGTTCATCATATCATCCATATGACTCGTGCTTAACCTTTCGGTCCATGTTCCGAGGCCATGTCTGTACATGCTAGGCTCGCCAAGTAGAACCTTAGTATTTGCATGTGTTTCAAGGCCATGTCTGTACATGCTAGGCTTGAAAACACCCGTTGTATGCGAACGTAGAGTCTATCACACCCGATCATCACGTGGTGTCTCGAAACGACGAACTTTCTTAACGGTGCATACTAAGGAAGAACATATAATTATCTTGATATTAAGTGAGAGGGATCATCTTATAATGCTACCGCAGCGATCATGATCGTAACTAAGAAAAATAAGATGCATAAAAGGATAAACATCACATGCATGGATAATGTGATATGATATGGTCCTTCTCGCATTAGATCTCCATCTTGTGCGTCTTGGTATGATCTCCATCATGCCACCGTTGCGGCACCAAGGTCCATGGCGCCACCACCATGGTCGTCCTTCTCCATTACAATATATCTCATGGATATATCTACAGCACGCATGCCTTAAAAAAAGGAAAAACACAACCATATGGCTCCTGCCGGTTGTTTACAATAAATCTCATTCATACAACAATTTTGTAACAATGACCATATCACATCACATGCCCTGCAAAAACAAGTTAGACGCTTCTAAATTATCTTTGCAAATTTTACGTGGTTTTGGGCTTCCTAGGAAAGAACCGATCTTACCTACGGACAAGAACCACAACGTTGATTCGCTAGTTGTTTCTTTTCATCCCTTTCCAAGGCCCTCCGTTGCAAATGCCATATCACTAATGTTAGAGAAACAGACACCCCCAAAGCCACTTTATACGGTACAAGCCGTATGTCAAGCGTGACACGCAATCTGCGCTTAGGGCCGCTTCAATCCAACATTGCCGCAATATGAACAAGTGCACAAAAGAGGGTAACAACTAGAGGATCAACGCCCACATCTCTATGTGTTCTAACCGTACAAAGCATCTACGCATAGACGAGGCTCTGATACCACTGAAGGGTTCGTTGCATAGAAAACAAAAATTTTCCTACGGTTGTAACAGCCAAGATCACATCTAGAAGATCACTTGTAACGGTTTGAGAAGGACTCACCCTCGAAGACCAAAAGCTTTAACAAGAACTATTCTCGTGGGTGATGTAGTCGAACACTCGCCGACCTCAAGGTCGTGATGAAGACTTGACGCCACGAATGGGCAGCGTCTCCGTAGTCGGTCACACGTACAGATCAGTGACGACCTCCGCCCCTTGCTCCAGTTGGGCAGCGGAAGTAGTGGATCCTCGGGAACTCCAGCAGCACTACAACATAGTGGTGGTGGTGGTGGAGAAGATCTTGAGCAGGGCTTCGCCTAAGCACCGTACTCGTGAAACTGGATCAGCTAGCAAGGGGAGGAAGATGCCAACCAAAGGGCATATGAGAGATGGAGGAATGAGTGTGTAGAGGGGTCTCCACCCATCTATATATAGGAGGGGGAGGCAGCCCCCAAGGGGTAGCACGCCCCAAGAGGTGCCCCCACCTCTCCCCTCATCATGTGGGTGGACTCTCCACTCACAAAAACAAAGGGTCACACATTATTCCCATAACTTCCATAAATCTCCACTCAAAATTCCAAGAGTTTTATCACATTAAAACACTTTTAATTATCTTGTTTAATGTCACTCAAATTAATGAACACTTCATTCAATGAGTACTTCATTGATGAACACTTCATTCAATGAACACATTAACAATTATCCCCTTGCACTATTTTGATATATCGAAACTATTCCAGCAGTTTTATCAAAAACAGTCCATGTGTTGTCCAGTATATTCTCCGGCGTTCCGTATCCACTCAAACGCGTCAACGAATCCTTAAGTGTGTCACCCTACGGTTCGTGAATAAAATGGACATGACAGAGACTCTTCTTCGATCAATAATCATCAGAGGGATCTGGAGATCCATGATGACTCCCACTTACTCAACGATGAACTAGTGATCGTGTGAACCATTACTCCGTAACCAATTCCTTTTGTCTCGCGATATTTTACTTGTCCGAGATCCGATCATTTGGTATCATCCATACCTAGTTCGATCTCGTTACCGACAAGTACTCTTTACTCGTTCCGTGATATAACATCCTCGTGAGCAAGTCACGTGCTTGCAAGCGATGTCAATGTGATATCACCGAGAGGGCCCAGAGTATATCTCTCCGTCATCTGGATGGACAAATCCCACTCTTGATCCACGAGCCTCAACTAACACTTTCCAAGTACCCAACGACACCTTTATAATCACCCTGTTAAGGTGTGACGTTTGATGGAATCAAAGTACTCTTCCGGTGTCAGTGATTGACGTGATCTCATGGTCTAAGGATTAGGGTTACTTCGTGAAAGTTTGATACAGCAATAGAAACTTTGATGACATGATCGTATTGCTATAACTACTGTGGGTGTATGTTCATCACATCATTCTCCAATGATATGACCTTGTTATTAACGACATCCAATGCCAATGATCAGGAAACCTTGATCATCCGTTAATCAACAAGCTAGTATAAAGAGAGACATTACTAGGAACCTTTTCTTTGTTTATTAAACACACATGTATTAACGTTTCCGGTTAACACAATTATAGCATGAAAATAAACATTTATCATAAACATGGAATAAGATAATAACCACTTTATTATTGCCTCTCGGGCATATTCCCTTCAGTCTCCCACTTGCACTAGAGTCAATAATCTAGTTTGGTACTTGCGCATCCAACACCTATGGCATTCAGGTGTTATCCATACGCATTGCTAGTGGTAAACCTAATATCCAGATCTGACACTTCAGGTCCGTGTGTATTTTCATTTCTTTGCGTCTCTACGCATCACTCATTCACCAATGAGATGGCATTGCATAAATTTGGTCCTCTGGTGAGACCTTAGTCCCTTGAGCTCAAAACATGTTGAATCTATTGTCGTACAATAGATCTTCATAGTATTAGCTCGCTTGGAACTACACCTAGTTTGTCAAACAAACTTCTTGACACAAATGCCCTCCTTTGCTGCTGCTAGAGCAGTCATATACTTAGCCTTTCGTTGTAGTATTCGTTATAATGTCTTAACTTTGGAACTCATCCAAATCCATTTGGAACTATTCCAAATCTATCATGGAACTTTCTTCCATTACATTTTTCCACCTTAACATACCGCCAAAATTGAGATAAATTTAGATTGTATCTTGCGACAAAACTAGTATCAATGTAACACTTTACAATGAACTATTGTCCAACATACATAATATATATTCTTAGTCCTTCCAAAGCACGTAAGGATATCTTTACTATTGTCCAATGATCATCTTATGAATCATTCTGGTATATGCTCATAACATTTAGAGCATAGGACATTCTGGAATTGTACATATCATGGTGTACATGATTGATCAAATCATTCATGTGGTTTTACTCACTAAGTGTCAAAACACTTGAATCTCGCTTCAACCTTTTCCATGCGGCAAGAACCTTTCTCGTCGTTTCCATATTGAACTTATTCAATATTTCATATATGTACTTCGGCCCAACCATATTAGCACCTCAATCTATCCATATAGACCATATTAGCCCAATATACTGCTTTTGCCCAAATCTTCCATTAAAATCAAATTTTCAATGAAACTTCACCCGTGTCAATAAAAGATACATCATTTCCAATCAACAATATGTCTTCTAGATAATGTATTAGAAATATGTCTCAGCGCTCCCACTTAATTTCTTGCAAAAGCAAGCATCTTCACCGTCTCTGATGAAACTAAACGTTTTAACAATTTCATCATGATGAAGATTCCAACTCCGCGAATGCTTATTTCAACCATTGAAATTTGCATGCTATTTTAGCATCCTTTGAATTAACAGAACCCTTTGGACCGTGTCCTGTACACGTCCTAGGTAACCATTCTATTAGAAGAACGTTGTTTCGTTTGTTCAACTACCATATACAAAAACTAGCATATGTAGTGATTGCTACAATAATCCGTCCAGACTAAATATCGTTATGAAAGATCAAATCTTGTCATAGCCAACTCTTTGAACATAATCGTAAACCATTTTAACGATATGTCGAATATTTCATAGATGTGAGAACATCCACGTCTGTTTCTTTATAGATCCAAACACGGTATCTAGAGGGTCTTCCAAGTTCAGAAACTTGGTTTCTCGTGTATGGAACTATCATGGATTTTATAGCTTCTAGCCATTTTGACGGATTCAGGGCCCATCATCGCTTCTTTGCATGTAGTCGGTCCATTATTATCAAATAACAATGATTCAATCTCAAATCTTACTATTTGATCGATTACCCGAACTACGCAGTTCAATAGGAACTTAGATCGCCGTGACCACAACCTTTGGGACACGGTAGCCAAGAGCATTGCGGTCGCTTCCGGGACACTTTCCGGCGCTGCGCCACTTAGCACATAAAGCTTAGGTTCAACAACCTAATCGAAGTTCTACTATCCTCCCACTTAACTTTTCGCAAAAATTCCTTCTCAAGAAACTTGATGCTCTTAGCCACAAAAAAAAACTTTTGTCTTTAGTGTTATGGAGGAATACCCAACGGTTACTTTGGGATAACCTACAAAGACGTACTTTATCCGACTTTGGTTGTAAACATTTTACATATGCCTTGCATACCAAAATTTAAGAAAAGACAAATTGGGTTTTATCCCATTCCATAACTTATATGGTGTCATTTCAACGGATCTCGATGGCGCTCTTTTCAGTGAAAAGCGGTAGTCTCTAAAGCTTAATCCTTAAAATATAATGGCAATTTTATAAATAACACCTTTGATCCTTACCATGTCAAACAAGGTTTGATTACATCTCTCGAACACTCCATACTCCTATGGTGTTTCGGGAAATGCAAGTTTTGGAACGATTCCTAAACTCTCAGGCATTTGCTAAACTTTTAACTCAAAAATCTTCTTTTATGATCCAATCATAAACTCTTATTTTCTCGTTACAATGATTTTCACTTCATCTTGAAATTTATTTGAACATTTTCAAACATTTCATACTTCTTCCTTATCAAGTAAATATACACATATATCCACTCAAATACTTGGTTAAAGTATATGAAGTTATAAGACCCACCACACATGGCTGCACATAATGAACTATACACATCAACATGTATAATGTCCAATAAGTTAGTCGTCCGTTCTTCTTTGCCTATGAACGGAGTTTCAATCATTTCTAGGAAATTCTTACAAGCGTCAATTGATTCAAAATCAAAAGACTCCAAAATTCCACCAACATGGAGTTTCTTCATGTTATCTTTCCAATATGATTTAAACGGTGTTTCAATCATCTCTAGAAATTTCTCACAACCGTCAATTGATTCAAAATCAAAAGACTCCAAAATTCCATCACCATGGAGTTTCTTCATGTGTTTCTTTCCAATATGATTCAAACGGTGGTGTCACTCATAAGTGATCTTATAATCATTTGTCTTGCGACATGTTTAGCATCAGTTATAATGGATGTGATTTCTCCAACAAGATTTATAGAGTTCATCCATCTTCTATGAATATGGTGATAATTTGAACAACTATTGTTCGTATAACACCAGAACAGAATAACAATTATTCAAATAAATCTTGAAGGATAGGTTTAATTCCAACGATAAACATAATAACACTTTATTTTGTTTTTGATGAGAATCATCCCATATTCATTTGCTAGTTACTCAGGCCATTGCAACTCTTGTATTGCGTTGTTCTGTATGACACTTCATACCAACCAATCAGTATCCAATACTCAAGAATCACACTGTTTAACAAGCAATGAATATACCCATAACATGTATATCATCTATATACCCGAGCTGGACATTTCCAGTCTTTTCCTTTTTCTTTTTGCCAAAATATTTTTCAGATCCTCTTTCAGCAATTCCTTTCCTTTTTAGAAGAATTTATCAACATCACTTGTGGCACCATTCATATGACACATAATCCAAAGTGTGTTAGTCAAATACTAACACCCTTTGATTCTCACTTTGATGTAAATCACCGTCATCAAATGTTTGGTGTTCTTCCAAATTCCATTCTTTAGTAATCTTATAGTGTAGTAAACATTTTACCTACATCTTCCATTCATCCTATCATGACAACTTTCATGACAAAACTACCATAGCTCATAGGGACAAACTGTGAGTACAATATTAGTTCCCGAAACCTTTTTGAGAGATTAGGACACATAGTGTCTCCAACCTTCACAAATTCTCATACAATATGAGAACATGTTTCTCACTAAATTTTACTCTATCACATTGCAACTAAACATTGTTTCAGATATCGCTATATCTTCCACACATGATAGTTTCTGAAACAATCCTTTCAGCTCCTAGATAACCTTGATAATAACAAACAACATTTGAATATCAAGGATCATGGAGGCAAGTGTGATACTTAGACACTAACACTGGAATTGTTACTCTCGATTTAATACACATTATTAAACTTCATGGAGTAAGCAAGGTTTGCTAAAGTTTGCAATAAGACTTTAAACTTTAGATTGACACTGAAACAATACGGTACCAGTCCGTAAAGTTAAATATCCAGAATTCTATAGTTCTATTATCTCAATTATAGCTAAGCGCAAAGGTAGTAAACAAATGCCAATGACTACAACGAACTATGCAAATTCACTTTGATTTAGTTCATGATAAAATGAGTTCATCTAACTCCCACTCAAAAACAACATCCCTCGAGTCGTCTTTGGTGATTACACGAAACAAATTCACTACACCACGACCGATCATCACGTGAGGCAGTGTAGCTGCAATGGCGAGCATCTCAATATGGTTCATCATATCATCCATATGACTCGTGCTTAACCTTTCGGTCCATGTTCCGAGGCCATGTCTGTACATGCTAGGCTCGCCAAGTAGAACCTTAGTATTTGCATGTGTTTCAAGGCCATGTCTGTACATGCTAGGCTTGAAAACACCCGTTGTATGCGAACGTAGAGTCTATCACACCCGATCATCACGTGGTGTCTCGAAACGACGAACTTTCTTAACGGTGCATACTAAGGAAGAACATATAATTATCTTGATATTAAGTGAGAGGGATCATCTTATAATGCTACCGCAGCGATCATGATCGTAACTAAGAAAAATAAGATGCATAAAAGGATAAACATCACATGCATGGATAATGTGATATGATATGGTCCTTCTCGCATTAGATCTCCATCTTGTGCGTCTTGGTATGATCTCCATCATGCCACCGTTGCGGCACCAAGGTCCATGGCGCCACCACCATGGTCGTCCTTCTCCATTACAATATATCTCATGGATATATCTAGAGCACGCATGCCTTAAAAAAGGAAAAACACAACCATATGGCTCCTGCCGGTTGTTTACAATAAATCTCATTCATACAACAATTTTGTAACAATGACCATATCACATCACATGCCCTGCAAAAACAAGTTAGACGCTTCTAAATTATCTTTGCAAATTTTACGTGGTTTTGGGCTTCCTAGGAAATTATCCGCGCCGGGTGGCCGCCTGGGCCCCCCAGGCCCCTCCATCCCCTTTCTTGCACGCAAACACCATTTGGAGACATTCGAGTCACGTACAGCGAGAGCTCTTGCACCTTTTGTTCTTTTGTTACTTGTTTCAATGCTAATATAGACTCTTGCTTGTTAAGACTTGGATTGAGTTGCATGCTTTAATTGCTTTAATTAAAAGTCCTTATATGATTTTGTAGCATGTCACCACATAAATTATGCTTGTTATCATTTACCTACTCGAGGAGGAGTAGGAATTAAGCTTGGGGATGTTGATACGTCCCAAACGTATCTATAATTTCTGCTTGTGCCATGCATGTTTTGTGTGACTTTGCCATGTTTTACATACACATCCATACACTTTTGATCATATTTGGACTAACTTATTAACTCAGTGCACCCAGTTGCCAGTTCCTGTTTTCTGCTGTTTTTGTATTTCAGGTTTTTCGGCCATTAAAAGTGCTCCAAAAATTCCGGAAAAATTATATAAAAAATCTGCGTCCCAGAAGCTTCCTGAATCGGCAAGGAAGGAAGGGAGGCCCACCACCAGGCAGCCAGGAGGGTGCCTGGCGTGGCCCAGCCCTAGGCCGCGCCACTTGCCCTTCTAACTGCCTCGTGGCCCCTCTCGGTGCCCCCTTTGGCCCCTATTTTTACCCCCACGGAGGAAACCCTGATTCCAGACCCCTTTTCTCCAGAAGCAATTCCGATCTCTGCCGCCATCTCCATCAAGTTTCGGGGGGACAGAATTCCTGTGACGGCACCCTGCCGGGATGGGGAAGTGCCCCAGGATTCATCTCCATCGTTGTTTCTTCCCTTCTCCATGAAGCGGGAGTAGTTCCTCCTCGGGGCTGAGGTTTCTACTAGTAGCTATGTGTTCTTCTCTCTCTCCCATGATGTGATCTTCGTTGTGATCATAGGCTATGTTAATCTAGGGTGATCCCATGATTATTCCCCTTCCTCTATGTATTGGATTGATGTACTCAATTGATCTTATCTAGTATAATCCCCGAGACCATGGTGACAGTGGTCTATTGGACATGGTTAGAAGAATATTATCATGAGTGATTTCCTCTTTTGTGTGTTGATTGAAGATTGAGAGTCTCTTGGTGCTTGTCTTTGACTATCCTTGAGATATGTTGTGGTGATTGTGGTACTTTCTTTGGATGGCCGCAATGACATTGGGAAATCCATAGATCGAGAACTACGAACTCTGAGGTGTGCTTTTGTAGCCCTACATAACTCTCGTCCTCTCTTGACCACAAAGGATTGAACTCCGAGTGCGTCTTCATTGCATGTTTTATGGGAAATATCATGTGAATAGACTACGTTAATGTTGTTGGGAGTTGCCACTAGTGAAAGTATGAACCCTAGGCCTTGTTTCCATTATTGTTACACCGTTTGCACTCACTTTTGTCACATGTTTTCTTGCTGCACTTTTTATTACAGATTTATATTACCTTGCTTTGCCACACCTATCACACGTATTTTACCATCTCTTCGCCGAACTAGTGCACCTATACAACTCCTAGTTGCATTAGGTGTCTTGGGAACACAAGAGACTTCTTGTATCTTAATTGCAGGGTTGCTTGAGAGAGACCATCTTCAACCTCTACTTCCCTGAGTTCGATAAACCTTAGGTCATCCACTTGAGGGAAATTGCTGCTGTCCTACAAACCTCTGCGCTTGGAGGCCCAACATAGTCTACAAGAATAGAAGCGTGCGTAGACATCAGCATGATTATGACAATTATTGCTCTCTAGTTGGTCGCTTCCTCGCCTTTTGCTAGCCTACGCTCGCACTAAGCGGAATTCTGCTTGTGTATCCAAACTCCTTGTCAAACTAGTTATTCCACTTGAGTCCACCATACCTTCCTATAGTGGTATTTACCGGCCACCCCTAACTTAGGCTTTCTTGTGCCATCTCAAAATATATTCAAAAGATTCCCTTTAGTAACCGTACAAGCTCATGGTACGGAGAGGGAAAATCAGTATCTACCATGCCAAAAATATTTTGACAGAAGTTTTAACTAGTCAAATTTATAAAAAATAAAGAGAGTTACACCTCCCCCATACTTGATGATGGAATGAAATGGACCAAATGCTGCTAATGATAGATGGAACGAGAAAACTTCCTTCCATACTTGAGGCAAAATAAAAGGTTCCATAGACTGTCAAATGATAGATGGATTAGGAAACAAAAGTGTAAGAAAAAGCATTAATATGGTTGGCATGGGAGATATTGAGAGACCTTTACCGTTCACGGTTGATAACCCACAACTGCAGGGGATCGAGATAGTGTTCGCGGGTAAGAATAACCCAATTTATAGACTCGACTCAAGGGTGAGCCAAAGAATATCCACAAGCTTTAACAGTTTAGTTGTCAATTCCACTGCACCTGAGATACACTTACTTGCAACAAGATATTAGCAGTAACTGCGATATGGAAGTGATGATGGCAACGGAAATAGTGGTGGTGGAATAGCGACGGTAAAACAGCAAAAGTAAACAACTAGTAACCAGCAGAGTTAAAAACACTGTAGGCTAGGGAGATGGATGGTTGGGCGCTGCATGGATAAGGCACATCATGTATTTAACTTGGGGCAAGGCACACAGAAAAGCATAGTAGATATTGCTTCATTAGGAACTTTTATTTTATTATTAACAATATCTTTCATATATCTCGAGTAAGGAGGTAACTTAATAGCATCAGTCAAAGGAATTTGAAGAAAAAGAGGTTTCATTCACTCACAAAACTTATTGTAATGCTCTTCTTCTTTAGTATTGAGAGACTTACCTGGAAAGGGCATGGGTTTATGTACCCATGGTTCTCTTTCCTTCCCATGTCTTCTTGCGATGAAGTCTTCTTTAGTGTATTTCTTGCGTTTATCGGGTGCTTCTTCTTCTCGAACTTCGGGTGGATCATTCTTTTCAATATCCTTTTCCGGTTCAGCACCGTCTTCAGTCTCAGCATCGTAGGTAGATATACTATTTGGGTCATTGGAATTGTCAGCTTCTTTGTGCTTGTTCTTCTTCTTCTTCTTCGGAGAGCTAACAATTTCTTCTTCCTCCATTTGAGAATCTTGCTCGATCCTCTTCGGATGCCCCTCCGGATACAGAGGATCTTGAGTGCTAGTTCCTCCTCGGGTTTTAATCCTGAAGGCCTGTATATCCTGTTTGGCATTATTAGCAAGCAAATCTTTTTGCACATTAGAAATTTGATCAAGCTGAGTTTGAACCATATGAAAATGCTTCACAAGACATTTAACATCATTAACTGTTCTACCTAGAACATCAAGCAAGCTTTTGATAGCAAGAGAATTATCATGCAACTGGCTTAGTATCCTCTCATTAAAGTGATTTTGCTTCATAATGAAATTATCAAGCTCATCTAAACATTGATCAGGAGGCTTACCATGAGGAATGTCACTTGCATTGAAATCTAAAAGAGAGTGTACCTCTACCATAGGAGGGTGAGTGGTAGGCTCACACAACTTCTCAATAGGGGGTAGATTCTTTACGTCTTCAGTTTTAATACCCTTCTCTTTAATAGACTTCTTCGCTTCTTGCATATCTTCGGGGTTTAGGACAAGCATGCCCCTTTTTTTGGTGGCGGAGGTGGTTCAGGGACGGACCAATCTTCGTGGTTCTTGGCAATCTTGCCCATTAATTCTTCTGCATCGTCCGGTGTTCTTTTCCTGAAAACACAACCAGCACAACTGTCCAAATAGGATCTAGATTCATCAGTTAGACCAACACAAAATATATCAATTAATTAATTCTTAGGGACTCCATGTCCCGGTCTAGCCTGGATCAGACTGCAATACCTCCCCCAAGCTTTAGGGAGGTTCTCATCCTGCAACTGTGTAAAGTTATAAATTCTTCGTAAAGCAGCATGTTGCATATGAGCAGGAAAGTACTTATCAACAAAAGAGTGAGCTAAGTCTTGAGGACTCCTAATGGAACCACATGGTAGTGCATCATACCATGCTTTAGCACCTTCCTTTAAAGAGAAAGGAAGAAGCTTAGTAACATAGAAGTTTCGTATATTTTCATCTGTAGTAAACAAGCCACCCAACTCAGTGAGTTTGGTCAGGTGTGCAATAGCATCATCATTTTCTCTGACATAAAAGGGGACAACTTCAACCATAGATATAAGTGAAAGATCAACAGAGAAATTATAATCAGGATCATTGATGCATATAGGAGATGTAGCAAATTTAGGATCATGAACGGTCTTGTTCTTCAGGGAGTGTTTTTCGAGAAGCTTCTTAATAGCATCAGGGTCAGAGTCGACAAACTCTGTTAGCTCCCTGCATAAATCATCATCAAGTATAATATAATTATCATCAAGGAGTCTCTCCTTGAGTTTAGTCAAATCAGGATAATTGTAAGTTCCATCAAAAGGGTAGAAAGTATCAGGAATTTCAATTCCAGATTTTTTTGCAGCAGCGATCTGTTTCTCAAGAGCGTGACTAAGTGAACCAATATCATCAAGAGTAGTAGAAGCATCATCAAAAGTATCGGACATAGTAACAGATTCAGTAGAAGCATCATGTGGTGGAGGTGAAGCAAACTTACTCATAACTGAAGGTGAATCAAGTGTAGCACTAGTGTTCAGAATGGTACCTTTTCTCGTACGGGATGGTAAGATCGGGAACTTGGGGTCTTCTTTCTTACCCATAGCGGATAAATTGCAGCAGGTAAAATACTTCAAATAGACTTGTGAATAAAGCTATGCTCCCCGGCAACGGCGCCAGAAAACAGGCGTGATAACCCACAACTGCAGGGGATCGAGATAGTCTTCGCGGGTAAGAATAACCCAATTTCTAGATTCGACTCAACGGGAGCCAAAGAATACCCACAAGCTTTAACAGTGGAGTTGTCGATTCCACCGCACCTAAGATACACTTACTTGCAAAAAGATATTAGTAGTAACTGCGATATGGAAGTGATGATAGCAACGGAAATAGTGGTGGTGGAATAGCGACAGTAAAACAGCAAAAGTAAACAACTAGTAACCAGTGGAATTAAAAACATTGTAGGCTAGGGAGATGGATGGTTGGGCGCTGCATGGATAAGGCACATCATTTATTTAACTTGGGGCAAGGAACACAAAAAAGCAATGATCATCTAGGCATAAATCAAACATCAGGCATGTACCCCACAGGTAGTTGTACGTGCTTGCAATAAGAACTTGCACAACATCTTTTGTCCTACCGTCCCGCTACGAACGGGGCCAAAAGGAACTTATGGAGATTAAGGTGCTCCTGTCAAAGAGCACCGGAACAAAGCATTAACAATCAATGGATACATGGAATCCTTAAACTATAGTCCATCCCCTTGGTGTCCCAAGATGTCACCTTTGGGATCGCCGGTTCCGGACTATAACAGGTGCATACAACTCATAGATAAGATCAAGAACACAAATATATTCATGCAAACACATAGGGCTCAGATCTGAAATCATGGTACTCGGGCCCAAAGTGACAAGCATTAAGAGCAACAAGTTGAAGTAGAGATGATAAACAACAATCTAGATGATAGGCAACATGCCGCCAACAATCTGATATACTATTACATGATCTAACTCATCCAATCCCTACCATCCCCTTTGCCTACAGCAGGGAATTACTCACACATGGATGGAGAACTCATGGAGGGAGGATGGAGTGGTGATCATGATGACGGTGGCGATGATCTACCCTCACCGGAGGCCAAACAGCCTCCAGATTAGCCCTCCCGGAGAAGAACAGAGGGTTGCGGCGGCTCCACGACGAGAATTGGGAAAACGACTTCTGTTTTGGGATTTCTTCGTCACGGGAATAAATAGGAGCCTCGATAGGGCACCAGAGGAGGGGGGAGGCCCCCAGGCTGCCAGAGGGCGCGACCCCACCCCTGACCGCGCCAGGGGGGCGCCTGGGGCCCCTTGGCTGCCCTCTAGTCTCACTTCTGGCACAATGGCCCTTCGGGTGCGTGGATTTTCTGTGTTTTTTTCTGGGAATTTTCTGAGACGTCCAAAAATCCATTTTCCTGCGCACAATAAAACCATACAGGTAGCTCTGCTGAAAACAACGTTAGTCCGGGTTAGTTTCGTCCAAATCATGCAAGAATGAGGGCAAAAAAATAGCAAAAGTGTTTGGAAAAGTAGATACGTTTGAGACGTATCAACTCCCCCAAGCTTAGCATATTGCTTGTCCTCAAGCAATTCAGTACAACGAACTGAACGCGAGAAAGAAAACTTTGACAATCTCTTTTGCTTCAATGAATGTATATAAGCATGTACTATGAAAAGAATTTAGCAAGTATCAAAACAATTCTATGAGGACAATGCATGAAGCAATCCTTCTTTCAAGTTATCAATCACAAACAACTAAAAGTAAATAATATGCTACTGAAAATCAAGACAAGATTACAATGCACAAATCTTGAACATACTAGAGTAGTATTTCGCTAGCCTCCATGAGTGAAGCAAAACATAAATGCAGAAACTCCTCCGGAGTTTTAAAGGAGACTAGAACTAAGAACTTCAAAATAAGTAATACCACAATAATGTAAAAGACAATGTAATACTTTGGGACAATGCACATTACACTCAGAATGACAATTATGCTCTCCTAGTTGGTGCTTTGAAGAAAGAAGGTGGAGAATCTTGAACCGTGGAGCTTGATGGAAAGGTTGAAAACCCGTGGTTGGAAGCAAAAACTAAACATGTACCAGAGCTCTTGGTTTTGAAAACAGAGATAAAAAGTTTTTGGGAGGTGCATGATTCGTCAACGAATGCTAGTAGAAAACTCAATCACCTCTTACGCTAGACATGTTTCGAGGAACGGCTCCCAAGATGGAGACGATCACATCCCCTTAATCTCCTTTGTTTATCACTGCCAAAGTTTTATGATTTCTCATAGAAAAAGCGTGAAGGAGGGTTTATCGTCTCCAAGAACAGAAAGAACGCAAGAACTAGGGCAGAACTCGTGTTTTTGGAGAGAGAGGAGGAAGGGGGAAGAAGACATACCTGGAGGTGGGGCCTGTGGGACCCAGGCGCCCCGTGGGCGCGACCAGGGGGCATGCCACGCCAGCTGGCCGCCTGGGCCACTGATGGCCCCCCTGGTCAGCCCCAGGTGCCTCTGGGTCACTCCCGGCATGGAAATTTTTATTATAATTTTTCTGAAATTTTTCTAACAACTTCACTGTTGAAATTTTTTCGAAGTTTAAAAAGCGGCGAAACTTTCTGAAAACTTGAAGCAGTGATTACAATTTTGAAGCTTAAAAAACATATAAATTTGGTACAGCAAGAAAGATAAAGCTAAAAGAAATGCAAAAATAACAACCTCTACTTTCTACTTAGATACAACTCATCTAATAGCAAGGTTGATCAATTCCTACTACCAAACAAGCAATACATAGAGCAAAAAGTTTCACTTACTATGAAGCATTCATGTTACCTTTAATTTAATTGATATTGTCCCCACCATAATGGTTTTGTATTTGTGGTGCACATGTAGAGGACAATCCCACTCACCAATCTTCACGGTCTCGATATTCTCTATAGAGTTGAGGCCATGCCTTTTGTCAATCTTCTTCGGAAAATACACCGTGTGTTCTTTACCATTCAAATTAAAAGTAACCTTTCCTTTATTGCAATCAATAATAGCACCTGTGGTGTTTAGAAAAAGTCTACCAAGAATAATAGACATGCTCCCATCCTCGGGCATGTCAAGCACAACAAAATCAGTAAGGATTAAACAATTAGCAAATTCAACGGGAACATCCTCACAAATACCAATGGGAATGGCTGTTGACTTGTCAGCCATCTGAAGAGAGATATCTGTAGGGATTAGTTTTTCTAAACAAAGTCTCTTGTAAAGAGAAAAAGGCATAACACTCACTCCTGCTCCAAAATTGTCAAGACCCTACCCTAGGTTTATGCTTAAGCCTAGTTGCATTTTAGCAACTTGAAAAAAATTGCAAAAGAAAAAGAAATGGGGAAAAGAAAAGCCCTAAATGAATTAAATAAAAGCTCAGAAATAAATCATTTTCCAAAATTCTTTTGGATATGTTGAAAAATCCTAAAAATGAGTGTGATCATTTTAAAAGTGATTTGGGATTAATCCCATGCTCATTGATTTTTCAAAATCCAAACAGTAGCTTGGAAATTAAATCAAATGCCTATTTGAATTGAGATTCAAATAATTTGAATTTCAAAAATTCCCAAAACTTGGGGTTGACTAATACTAAGTCACCTAGGTTTTATAAAAATAGTTAGGAATTTTTATAAATGCGCTAGCTATTATTTTAAATGGGCAAACAAATTAACAGAAACAATAAAAAGAAAAGAACAGAGGAAACACTTACCTTTCGCCTAGGCGACAGCCCACCTGGCCCGGCCCAAATCCCCCCTTGTCTTCTTCCCTTGCCAGAAGGAGGGACAGACCAGCCGTGCGCTCATGGCATGGCCGCCACCTCCACCTCCTGGCCACGCAGAACCCTCCCCTCCTCTATCCCCGCAGCTGGAGACGTCTGGAAGTCTCCCCTCTCCTTTCCCCCTCTCGCAGGCTCACCTCTCTCTCTCTCGCGCGAGTTCGAGCGCACACCCGAGACACCACCTCGCCGCCGTCGTGCCCGCGCTTGCCCACCGGCCTTCTCCTGCCCCGCCACCTTGTCCAGAAGGTCCAGCGCCCTCGACTCCTTCGAATTGCAAGACGCATCGAACCCGAGGAGCTCCCTAGGCGTCGCCCGTGTCTTCGATTTGCCGCCGGCCGCCGTCAACCGCAAGCTCAAATCCGCCGCCGTCTCTACCTCTCCGGCCTCCCCGAGCTCGTCATCGTCTTCCACGTGAGCTGCTCGTCATTTCCCCTCTCTCCGCACCTCTCCTCGTGCCCCCTGCCGCCTTTCGCCATGAGCAGGACCACAGCCGCCGCTGGGCTTGAACCCCCTGTCGCTCCCTTGCTCGGCTTGGTGCTTAGATGGCACCAGCGCACACGGGTGAGCCAGGGAAACCCCCTGGTACCCTTCTACCCCTCTCCCATGGCCCCTAGCTCTCTCCGGCGTGAGCTTCGGCGCGCACAGTGTCGCCGGAGACGACCTAGCCATTAGGGCCCCCTAATCCCTCAACTAATCACCCCCCACAGAGGCTGACAGTGGGCCCAGATCCCACTAATTAAACACAGTTTAATTTAAACAGAGGTAATTAACCCCCCAGCCACTGACATCCGGGCCCCACTGGTCAGTTGGACCAGTCAACGCCACTGACGTCAGCATGATGCAGTGCTGATGCAACAATTCCCCTTTTCCATTTAATTTAAATCAGAAATTGCAGAAAATACTAAAAACTTTGAATTTGAATAACTTTTAAACCGTAACTCCAATTGAAATGATTTTTATATGAAAAATGATCAGAATTAAATTCTCTATCCAAATATCAAACTTTCATCCATGTTTGAATTATTTATATTGAGGAACCAGTAGCATTTTGCTATATGGATTATTTGATATAATTCAATTCAAATGCCAACACCAATTCAAATTGATTCATTGCTATGCTATACATACCACATGAACATAAGAAGCACAACAAACCCATGTTCATCATCTTACCATGCCATATTGATTGTGCATCGTAATTTATCAATTGTGTGCTTTACTTCCAGTGCTTCGGTGATTGCTTCTTCTCGGTAGGAGTTGATCTCGGAGATGAGTTCAACCTCACGTCAGAAGTACAGTACCTCTTGATCGTCAGCAAGGCAAGCACCCCCTCTTTGATCATGTCAATAAAATCCCAGTTCCCTCTCATTCTCGCTTATGCATGTTTAGGATGTCACCATGATACGTTCTACCGCTAGTTGAACCCATTTCTTCGCATGACCTATCATTTTGTCACAGTAGTAAGCAAACCACAATCCTAGCAAATGTAGGAGTTGGTTGATATCATGTGGCCCCTGCAACTGTTACAGCTTATTGCATTCTTAGATTTTACAATGAGGCTACTTTGATGTGAGTCGGGATGGTAGTGATCATGTGAATGATGGTGGTAACGTGTTGGTGAATTTGACCTAAACAAGGTGAACGATGAGAGGCTGTGTAGGAGTACACAGTGGGTTGTCTTGTTGAACACTGCCTTAAGCCCGAGTTCTTGTGTTGTTATCCAAGACTAAGAGTAAGACCACACATTGGGCTCACTGACCTCTCGGCCTAGTACCTCACCCCGGACCTGTCCATGAGTCACAAGTAGTTCGCCCTTTAACGATCTCAAGAAGATGGAACCAAGGTAAGTGGTTGGCGTAGGTTGTGGGCACGTTGAATCAAGTGATCATGATCGAGTTGAGCTTGATGACGGTCACACAATGTTTGAGTCCGCATCGGAAAAATCGGCCGGATTCCGATCGTGGTCCCAACTCAAATAGGTGACTCCCTAGGACTAGAGATGGTGCCGTGAGTGAAGTGTCGTGGCAGCATCCTCGCCAGGACTCACTTCAAGGGTCCATCCCCAGGCGGTAACTGATGAGGCGTGTGTGTAGCAGTACACCCCTGTAGGGTTAATGAACTATTCGAATAGCCGTGTCCGCGGTTATGGACTACTTGGAGACCTTTACTTGATCATAGATAACTTCAATGGTTACTCTAAAATTGCCAAGATAAGTGTGAGTGCTATGGTGTGCTTTCTCGTGGGGAAGTCGAGGAAGTAACCATAGTGGTGTATTGGTTGGAGACTTGTTATTTGGACTCGTGTACGCTCCTTACCTCATTCTGGTATTCGTAGTACATGACTAGCCAAGTCAAAGCTGGCACTTCTGCAATGAAACCCCACCTTCCTTTGCCTTGATACATGTGCATGAGTAGTATAGTTCCTATGTAAGTCTTGTTGAGTACGACTTTGTACTCACGTTTTCTTATTCTATGTTTTAGAGACGAGACCACTGACCCTGATGGTGGCCTCTACCTCGAGCTCGACGTGGACCAAGTCGTATAGTTCCAGACAGCAGCCTGTGCCCTTTGGAGGGTCGTTGTATTTTCTTTCAAGCTTCTTAAGCCATTTGTTAAACTTGTCTTTACTAAGACATAATTTTCTTCCGTTGATGTTTGATGTAATGTTGGATCACAACCATGTGATCTCTGCTTGTAATACAACTACTATGTCTGCTCTGTTTAGCAGAAGTTATAAAGACTATGAGTTTGTAGAGTTCATGTTGTGATTACCTGCTGTTTACACTGGACATGTATGCTGCGTGTATGATTATAACGTGCATGTCTTAGTGTGGGGTTCAATATCTTAGTTGTGTTCTTGCCGGCGGTCTTTTATACACCAAGTGGCCCTTAGATGTGCGCAGCTTGGGGCATCTCAATGCGATTGCTCATGACTCTGTCACGTGGCACACTGTGTTGTATGATTGTTCCCGGCTAGGTGATCGGGTTGGAGTCTGTTTATGTAAGTGTTATAATTCAATCGAGAATATGGTTGAGGCAACTTGTCTATGAGTATGGGATTTCACCACCCATAATCATTTAGACTTGTGAGAGGACGATGAGGACCCATCTCAGTTGATCATCTGGCCTGGATGGGATGCCCCTCACATACGATGCTTTCCGAGAGTGTTCTGTGCTTGGCCTTGTCTGCTTAGACAAGTGGGTACGACTCTCGACTCTCCATATGGTTGAGTTGTGACTGGAATTACATACGCAAACCCTGGGTCCCGACAGAGTTGGTATCAGAGTAGGACTGTCTGTAGGATTATTAAACCATTGGCCGATGTAGAGTCTAGCATTCTATAGTTATATAGCTACTTTGGGTATAAGGGAACAACGTAAGACTTCTTTTTCTCCTTACCCTCATCGATCTGAGTTCCGAGTCACCCTCATCTTGTTCTACGGGAAGATAGGACTAGGCTCTTCTATGTCTGATTAGCACATCTCGCTGATTGCTTCTTTGTAGCTGTAGGAGTGTTGTGGTCTTTCTGAGCCATCATTCCATACTGTTTCTGTGGAAGTGATGTCCGTCATCCTGTATGTTGTCTCAATTTCCATCCCGGTGCAGCCGTTATGCTGTCCGTTTGTGACTTTGATGCTATTGCATTATGGTCTTGTTATCTTAGCATAGAATTGTGTCCTAAATCCTATTCTGATTGTTGATTCTTATCACACAGAATGTCAGGTGCAAATCAAGGTGTTGATCCCAGTTCCGGTAACATAGATGATGAAGAACCTCCACCACCAACCTCAACGGCATAAATCATGATGGAGGCTGAGAAGAATCGTCGTGATCAGACACGTCTCCTCGAGCATATTGAGCAGAACACTTCTCGTCATCATCATAGTGTTGTTACCATCCAGGACTTCATTCTCCTCAACCCGCCAGTATTCCGGTGTTCTTCTGAGCCCCTTGATGCTGATGATTGGCTTCGTTCCCTCGAGCGTAAGCTTGAGACATCCCATGTTGCTCCGGGTGATTGTGTGCTATTCGTGGCGTACTTTCTAGAAGGTGCTGCTCTTCAGTGGTGGGAGAATTTTGTAGCAATGCAGCCCGTTGGTCACGTGGTGACTTGGAAAGAGTTCTGTGATGATTTCCGAGGATATCATATTCCAGATCAGCTGATGGAGCACAAGAGAGAACAATTTTGCAATCTGACACAAGGAAAGATGTCTGTTCATGAGTATAGGACTGAGTTCACTCGTCTAGCACGTTATGCCCAAGAAGAAGTATCCACCGACACCAAGAAGCAGGCAAGGTTCCGTAAGGGACTTAGCCCCGTCCTTCGTCATGACCTGAATCTTCACGAGTTCGTCAACTTCAGGGACTTGGTCGACAAATCCTTCAAGGCCGAGTATGGAAATGCGTTGTATGAAGAGTCTCGCAAGCGTGATCGTGAGTTTGCACCATCTTCTAGCTCAGGTTCTCAGAAACGCTGTGTATGGATTCCCTTCAGTGACGCCAGTCATGCTGTAAGTGCTTCTAGACCACCAACCACCATATATCGTCCACCTCAACCCAATTTTCCTCCTTGGATTTTTCTTGGACAATCAATTGCTCAAGTTCTTTTCATTCCACCTGGTGTTTGTTTCCACTATGGACAATCAGGCCACAATGTTCGAGAGTGTCCCCAAAATCATGTAGCCACCACACCTAATCCAAAGCAAGCCTTTCGTCGTGGTAAGCCACAACCCAAATCTTCCAATGTCAAGCCTCCTGCCTATGAATATGGTTATGTGAATCACGTATCCATTCTGGATTCCCACAAGTCAACCGATGTTGTACTCGGAACCCTTCCTGTCAATTCCACCCCAGCTTCGGTTCTTTTCGACCCAGGAGCATCTCATTCATTCATATCCCAGGATTTTGCACTGTCACATGACATCTCCTTTTCGATGTTATTCACTCCCTTAGTTGTGCAGGCCCCTGGATCCAGATGGCACACCACCATGGTGAGTCATGAAAATGAAGTTGCTATTGAGGGTTTAGTATTCCTTGCTTCACTTATAGCCCTCAAGTCTTCAGACATTGATGTCATCTTAGGAATGGATTGGTTATCAAGACAGAATGCTGTCCTTGATTGTAAAGCCAAGTCAGTTGAACTCACCCATCCTTCAAGCCAAACAATTGACTACACATCACCAAGCTCTAGAACCCAGCTGCATTCTTTGAATGTGCTTCCCCTTCCTGACATTGAAGATATTCCGGTGGTTCGTGACTTCCCGGATGTCTTTCCAGAAGAGCTGCCAGGCATACCACTTGATAGATCTGTAGAGTTTGTGGTAGATCTTATCCCAGGAACCGCCCCAATATCCAGGCGCCCATATAGAATGGCCCCACGTGAGTTAGCTGAGCTTAAAATCCAACTTGAAGCTTTGTTGGCAAAAGGTTCATCCGCCCTAGCTCATCGCCATGGGGTTGCCCCGTTCTGTTCGTAACGAAGAAAGATGGAACAGAAAGGATGTGCGTAGACTACCGCCCGCTAAATCTAGCGACGATAAAGAACAAATACCCACTGCCCAGGATCAATGATCTTTATGATTAACTTGCTGGATCCTCTGTCTTCTCCAAGATGGATTTGACATTAGGTTATCATCAAATCAAAATAAGAAACGAGGACATTCCCAAAACGGCTTTTACTACTCGTTATGGTATTTACGAGTACACCGTCATGTCCTTTGGTTTAACCAATGCCCCCGCCATTTTCTCGCGCATGATGAATTCGATCTTCATGGAGTACTTGGATAAATTTGTTGTAGTTTATCTTGATGACATTCTCATCTACTCGAAGAACGAAGAAGAACATGCCGAACATCTTAGGCTGGTATTGATGAAACTTAGAGAGCATCGCCTATATGCCAAATTCTCAAAGTGTGAATTCTGGCTACCAGAAGTGACCTACTTAGGCCAAGTGATTTCTTCCAAAGGCATTGTTGTCAATCCCGAGAGAGTTCAGGCCGTCCTTGAGTGGACTCCACCTGAATCGGTTAAGAAAGTTAGGAGTTTTCTTGGCCTAGCAAGCTATTGTCGCCGCTTTGATGAGAACTTCTCCAAAGTTGCAAAGCCTCTAACTGAACTCCTCAAGAAAGATAAGAAATTCCTATGGACTCCGAAGTGCGAGGAAAGCTTTCAAGAGCTAAAAATAAGATTGACTTCTGCACCCGTACTTGCGCCTCCAGACACCAAAAAGGATTTAGAGATCTTTTGTGATGCCTCACAGCAAGGGTTAGGATGCATACTTATGCAAGATAGACATGTGGTAGCATATGCTTCATGCAAGTTGCATCCACATGAAGAGAACTATCCTACCCATGATCTTGAACTCGCTGCCGTAGTTCATGCCCTGACTACTTGGCGACATTACCTCCTTGGTAATTGTTGTGAGATATATTCCGACCACCAAAGCCTCAAATACATATTCACCCAGCCAGATCTTAATCTCAGGAAAAGACGATGGATTGAGTTGATAAAAGATTATGACTTAGGAATTTCTTACACCCCAGGCAAAGCCAATGTCATGGATGATGCACTAAGTCGTAAGTCGTATTGTAACAACCTCATGTTACAACAGTATCAACCACTTCTTCATGAGGAATTGCGAAAGCTCAATCTTGAGATTGTTCCTTATGGATTCCCTTCCACCTTGGTAGTGAAACCAACTCTTGGGGATCAAATCAAAGCTGCACAAAAACGTGCTCGAGGTATCCGATACATCCAAGAAAACATTGCTAGTGGTAAGGCTACATGTTTTACCCTAGACAATGAAGGAATTGTATACTTTGAGAACAGGATAGTAGTACCGAAGAATAAGAACCTTAGACAGCTGATCCTTAAAGAAGCCCATGAATCTCCCCTCTTGATTCATCCCGGTGGTACAAAAATGTATCA